>OY755048.1:26169896-27421286 GCA_963576565.1 Aspidapion aeneum
TCAAAAACAAGAGAAACTGTCATTTTCATTTTTAGTCAAAAATTACCGCCAAAAAATGCTTAAATGCATCAAGCAGCGGATAAAGCATAATATTATTAAATCTTTGTAAGGTTCATGAGAAGAATAAAAAATTCTAAAAAATAATGTTAAAAAAATTGCTTAATTGCATATTTACCGAGCCGCCCATAATCATAATTATTTCCTGATATTTTTCTCGGACCATTAGCTATATGTTATGAGAACAGAATACATACGTGTAACGCATCCATCTGCATCTAAGGTTAAGTGCTTTTTGTATTTTGCTCTGTAGAATGTATTAACTATAATATCTAATTATATTGAATTGTATTATATACAGGGTAACCCAGATAACAGTTAGAGATACAATTATGGTTAAACGAGAAAAAAGTTGTGCAATTCCTGCCCAAACAGTTCTATCTATCTATCAATTTAGCCTTCTTTGATCCATCTTTGGACATAGCCCCCCCCCAATATTTTCCACTCTTCTCTTTATCCTTCTAGTCCACGAATGTTTCGCATATCTCATTTGAGGTCTTCCCCTACTTCTTTTATTTTTCCAAGGTCTCCAGTTTACAATCCATTGATCGTCTTAAAATTCAATTTTAATTTTGCTACTTCTCCTCTGACATCACTTACTTTTACTTTTTTTTATTTTTTATTCATTCATTCCTTTTTCTATCTGTTAGCTTTACATGTAACATTTGTCTTTCCATTGATCGTTGGGCTTTTTTCTGCTTATCCATGTTTGATTTTGTAAGTGTCCAGGTCTGGGATCCATAGGAAAGTTCAGGAAGGATACATTGGTTATTCACTTTCGTTTTGAGGTACTAAGGATAATTTTTATTTTTTAATATGTAGCTTAATTTACCGAATGCTGCCCAGCCCAATCTTACTAGTCTCTTGATTTCAGCTGTTTGGTTTTATTTTTTTAGTTTAATAATATGTCCCCAGGTAGGTTTATTCTAAATGTAATATCTTCATCTGTGTTTGTTATGATTTTAGTTTTAGTGTAGTTCATACTTATGCCTATATATTTAACTGCTATATCCACTTCTTCCAGCATTTTTATAAGTTCTTCTTTCTTGTCTGTTATGATGCCTATTTCATCCCAATCTAAGCTTTTAAAAACTTTTTCTAGGGCCTGGTTAAATAGTTTAGGGGATATTGTGTCACCCTGCCTGACACCTCTTGGCTTGGTTCATTCGTGGATTTTGATTGATGTTGTTGCTTCGCTATATATATTGGCTATTAAGTTTGTATATCTGTGATCTATTCGGCTATTAATTAAAGAGGCTTTTACTGCCCAGTGCTCAATGCTATCAAGAGCTTTTTCGAAGTCTATAAACGCAATATATAGTGGAATGTTGTATTCGTTGGCCCGTTTTATTAGGATTTTTATGTTTAATAAGTGGTCAACTGTACTGAAACCTCTTCTGAAGCCTGCTTGTTCCTTTGATTGATATATGAAAGCTTATTACATTACAATTACATTGACGAGTGTTATAGGTCCATAGTTTTTTTAAGTTTTCTCTGTCGTCTTTCTTGTGTAGAATAATGGTTATGGATTCTTTCCAGTTGTTTGGGAATATTTTTTCTTTTTGTATTTTATTCAGGAGAATATGAAAGGTATTAACTACAGCTTTACCACCGTACCTACTTGAGCATTTCTGCCGTTACTCCGTCTTTTTGTTTGAAGTTTCTTCATAGTATCTCGCGATGATTCCCTTTTTGTTTGGTATAATCCTGTATATAATAGTCGTGTGAATTTATATCCTCTATAACGTTAGTTTCATATCTATTATGTTTTGGGTTAGCTGTTCCTTTAGCCTTTCTTTGTATATAGCTTTATTTTGTTTCAGTTTATTCATGTCAAGTCGTTCATTGTTATTATTAATTTTTCTTTTCATTTCGAAATTGCTGACCATCCTGTGATCACTGCCTGTTGTAAAACTGTTTAGGACTGGTACATCTCCAACGACGTTTTTATCAGTAATCAGTATGTAATCGATTTCATTTTTTGTTATTCCTAGGGCTGAGCCATGTCCACTTTCGTTGCGGTTTCTTTCTATAGAACGAGTTCAAACAGTTTTAACCGAAATTAAAAATATCTACAGGGTTTTCGAAATATCGAGCAAAGACTTGAAGTTGTGTTTTTCGAAAAAATATTTTTTTTCCTTGTATAAACAAATATACGGAAGTAGGCTAATGAAAACGTTTAATAAAAAATACAACAAAACCTAGATAGTATAGAAATATAAAATTGTTTGTAAACCCACTCGTTTGTATAAAAAAACTAATTTCTGCAAAAAACAACAATTAAACAAAATATGGTAAGTTTGCAAGAAATAGTAAAGTTTTCGGAAAGGCAAACTAATTTATGGCAAACATAAGAATTGTATTTAAAATCGATTAACTTTCTTGTCAAAACCGTATTATAATGTGCTCAAATAAATTATACTTAATACATAAATTTTCTTTGAAAAAAAAGATCGATTTCCATTGTTGCGAATAAATATTCGCTCTACTTGGAAATATACCTATACTTATTTATACTTAAATGTATCTGTAGCCAATTTCTAATAGACTTATTTGTTTGCGTTTATAAAACTCTTACGAAAATGTGTGTAAATTTTTCAAGCCATCTTAGAGGTACATTCGGGCCCTGGGGGACAAAATATATTTTTGTTTTTTTAGATTCAGAAAAACCATAGTTGAGCATCTATCATTCAAAACTTAATTTTTTACCCTTTTTAGGGGAATCTTTTTAGCCCGGGGATAAATTCAAGGAGTCAAGAATTTCTTTTTCATTTAAGACCCAAGAAAAGACAAATTTTTTATAAAAAATAATAAAATATTTTTTTGTAAAATTCTTACGGGTAAAAACAAATTCTAAGAAGGGGGGATTTAAATTAAAACTTTTTGGATCAGTTTGAAGTTAAATTTGATTAATCATGCGTTAAAGGAATGCATACAAGTGTGCCACTTGCTTTGCGTTACGTGAAAATTTTGCTTTTGCTTTCCACGAATTGGTACTGTCAGAGACAAATTAAACTTCCCTAATCAAGATTCACATGGCTACGATTAGATCGAAATTATAAAAAGTTGGGTGTATTTCAACGCGACTTGCGCCTAAATCGAACCGTTTAAATCCATAGATAAAGGATTTTAGTTTCGGTTCGGTCACTTGTTATTTTAAATCCTCCTTAATACTCAAGGTAGTCTTCCCCCCCTCCCACTGTTCAAAAATCTTTTTAATTAATATTTATTTTGGTGGGCTTAAATCGCATTTTTCTGGAACAGTCATATTTAATTACTACACACAGGTTTTTATTTTAGTCTCTTAAGTCAGGTTTGTTGTGTCCTCATTATTCTCTAGTTTTTAGTTTGATATTTAGATTGTTTCCTATTACGCAAACTCCCCTATGGCGAGCCCAATCGCCTTAAAAACCTATAGTACCAAGTTTGATTTTAGTTTTTGTGTAGTTCATACCTATATTTTTAGCTGCTGTATCCAGTTCTTTCATCATTTTTATCAGTTCTTCTTTCTTATATAATATTAAAATGAATTATTAAAATTATTAGTGAGACTGGCCTGGGCAGTATTTGGTAAAGTAAGCTACATATTAAAAAATAAAACATATTCTCAGTACCTAAAAACGAAAGTGTATAACCAATGTATACTTCCTGTACTCACACTTACAAAATTAAACATGAATAGGAAAACAAAAGCCCAAAGATCAATGGGAACGTCATAGTTAGTGCGATACATACTTTAGAGCAACAGTGAATTTTTTAAGTTAACAAATCAGTCAAAAAATGGAATCAAGCCGAGAACATTTTTGTGCTATAATTTTTTATAACTTTCGAATAAATTTTAAAGAAAGTTGATTTCTGTTTTCGGTAATGAAGCACCACATCAGACCACAGTTTCTCGTTGGTATTAAAAATTCCTGCATGAACGGATTAGCCACCAAAACAGCTGTCATGCAGAAAAACGTCAATGCTTCGCGCATGCTCATCACGGAAGATCGACATGTAACATATCGCGAGATTGGGGATTTGAAAGATCAAACAATTCAACAAATTTTGCATGAAGAACTAGGGGTAAGAAAATTAGTATCTCGCTGGATACTACATCTGTTAACCGAATAACAGAAAGAAGCTAGAGTCGTTAAATACCGAGATGAATTCCATCAAAGGAGCATGCGCCAAAATTAACGTCAAAATGTCTAATTTAAATTATTGGCGCGAATACCGTGATTGGCGCGAGATCGAAGAGCTTAACGTATAATAAAAAATTCAAGGTATAAAATAATGGTCAATTCTAATTTTTAGGTATGATTTTATGTCGGTACCGGGTGGTTTTTTATAACCGGAGCACTCAGCAACTTTATCATTGAAAATAAATTGAGATTTTTTTGGTTAATTATGACAACTTTAAAAGCCAACATAATTTTTTTCTATCCGTCACCATGTACATAGTGTCCCAAATTCAATGTTTTTGGGGGGTTTCGGGTATTTCTAGAGGGGCTAAAAAAACTGATCCCCCTTTGATATAGCAAGCCGTTTTTAAACTACGGGGTGTTTTTAAAAAGTCTGCATTTTGGGAAGGGGTCTATAAATTGTTTATTTATTAATATTTTTTATTTCTGTGAAAACATTCTTAAGACACTTTTTTAAGAGGAATTCAACTGTTAAATTAAATTTCATTTGTCACGTTTAGTTTTTGAGATATCACATAAAATTAATTTTTCTTTATGGTAGGATCCCTTTATTTCTTTATATTTTTGTATTTTTTTTATTTTTACCACATATTTTAATTTGCTTAATGGGTTTAAAATATTTTAATATAAAATTATAATAATAAAAAAATAATAGAGGTGATTAAAAAATAAAAATAAAGAGTGTGATTCATCATTTTAAAGGAAATTTTAAGCTGATTTTAAAAATCGAATAAAAAAAGAGTTATTCTGTAAGAAAAATAACAACTTTATGCAATATTTTAAAAACCAAAAGAGATAAATAAAAACCATTTACATCTATCAATTCTTCAAGAAAAGATCTATAAGAAAGCTATTTACACAAAAACAAAATTTTCATAAATAAAAAAGTTATAGACCCCCTCCCAAAATGCAGACAAAAACACTCCGTAGCTTAAAAACGGCTTGCTATATCTAAATGTGGTTTTCACCTTTAGGCTTCTCTTGAAATTTGAGCGTCGCAAAGGGGGTCAGTTTTTTTCTATCTCCCCTAGAAATACCCGACACCACAAAAAAACAACGAATTTGGGACACCCTGTACAGGGTGTGACAATGAAGTCGATTTTTCTGTATATTTTTGCATTTTAAGATTCGTCTTTTCTTTCTGATTTCAAAAATATACAATATCTACGTGCTGCGATTAATATTTTTTGAGGTATATGCAGTATTTCTTCTATATGATCTTATGCATTTCACGTTTATCTTGTTTTGCCATGGAAGTATTGACTCTCAACTCCAATGTTTCTTCAAGTATTTCTTGATTGTGTTTGTATTTCAAATCATCACACAGATCCAAGTTTTTTGGGAAGGAGCATTTACATTCTAGGCATCTAAACATAAAAACACTTTCTGCATAGGAATACCTTTGTTTTTGTATGCCATGTTTACTTCGACAGTGTTTATTCAACTTAAATTGGGCACTAAATAATTTGTCACACAACTTGCACGTCACCGGCATTTTCACAGCACAAAACGACGAATTTTCATAAAAAGGAACTGGAAATTATTAAAGTTTTGCTGTATAAAACCATACTGAAATATCTCTCAGTTGATTGGTTGGCAGAAGTGACAGAACAACGCTTGCGCACGTCTTGGAATTCATCTCGGTATTTAACGACTCGTGGTATATTGGTGTCAGAAAACTCTAGACCGCTTTGAAGCGGGAAACTCGAAAAACGTGTACAACATTGTCAGTGGTGATAAATCGTGGAATTCCTTTTATGAACCCGAAAATAAATGTCGCTGTTTGTGTGTTCCAAGCTGAAGAAAAGTCAAAAAAAGTCATCCGTTCTCGAAGTGTATCCAAAAAGATAGACATTTGTCTCAAAAGCAGGTCATGTAGCAACAATTCCTCTGAAAGATCAAAGGATTGTTACTGCCGATTGGTACATTACCATTTGTTTGCCGAAAGTCATCGCTGAGTTTCGAAAAACGAACCCCGAAAGACGAATCATCCTAAACCAAGACAATGCCAGTTCGCACATAGTACAAAAAAACCATTGAATTTTTAACCCAATAAAACATCGAATTGTTGGACCATCCTCCCATATACATAATATTCCAATACCCACGGTAACTGCCCATTCATGATGCAAACATGAGGGCCTTGGGCTCTTTAAGCAAAAAAGACCTGATTGGTTGCTTTCAAAGACATATGCATATTATTTCCATATAGTACGTATTATTGCAATACCTACGGTACCTTACGATGCAGAATGCACACAAATTTGAAATAGCAATATCAATGGATATAAGTCTATCCTCTTTGCGGTCCTTAAGATAAAATGTCCTGATTGGTTATACTTTTACGCATGAATATTATTTTATTCTTAAATTCGTAACGTCAAATCATCGGCGTACAGTTGACAAAAACTCTATCTATGTAAATTTGGTATTTGTGTATTTTTCGTACCTTTATTTGTGAATGTTTGCATCAAATGCCAACCATTGTGTAAATAGGTAACAGGGAGTATTGGAATATTACGTATATGCATCCTCCATACAGTCCCGACCTAAGTCCCAACGACATGTATGCTTTTCTGAAAATCAAGAATGGACGCGTGGTCAAAGATTTCAGCCGCGAGAGGACGCAGTCGACGCCTTCAAGAATGAAATTTTGACAATACCAACAAACAAGTGGAATTACAGCTTTGCATTGCATTAATTTTCGTGATCGAAGAAACAGTTATTTTTTTCAAAGTTTTTGTGAAGAATACTTCGAGAAGCAATAAAGTCTTTATAAGTTATCTACTGTTTTATTCCAGCTGCATAACTTCACCCGAAATTATGACATGTCGTAACCCAACTCAACAGGAATAAGAAAAGTTAGAAGCAAATTACATACGGTAAGCATTATGCGACTTATTAGATATCGCGGAATGACCGTTTTATTTTTTTTTGGTTGCGAGGATTTAGCAGCATATAGCTATGCATAATTACTTACCTTTGACGCAAAAATATGAATTTTAATTTTTTTGTGGGTTACGACGTCTAATCAGAATTAGGGTAACGATATGCAAAACTTACCAAGTAATAAATAAATAAAGCCGTGAAAGAAATATTATGGTATCTTATTCTGCTTTCTCAGCTCCTAATTCTGGATCTGCCACTGGGGATGTCATTATTTGTGTCCATTATAGTACTTACATAATGTCCATAGCCTCCCGGCGCTCCACTATTGCCACCAGAATACTATAAACTTCTCTAGCTCACCGAAAAGTAGGTAGGTAGCCAAACGATTTTATACTAAGTCAAGCTAAATAATAATAGGTTTTTTATTTTAGAGTCAGCTTTATTCTGACAGATTTACAAAGAACACTGACAGCTGGTCTCTCAAAATTGACATACCAAAGTCAAACTTAAAAATAAAGTCTCTAACTTTCATTTAATAAAAACAGACAATAATAAATCCGGTTCCGAAATATACAAAGGCCGAATTTTGACAGAAAGCAGCTGGTTTTTATATGTCACAATACAGCCGATTTTAAAATAAGGTCACGTTTTATTCCAATAAGTCTTTATTATGGTTCCACTGCTGCCTCTGTTGCTTCGCTTCGGGTATACTGGATCTGCCTGGGGATGTCATTATTTGTGTCCATTATGGTACTTACACAAAGTATCGGGTGTGTCATTGAAAGTGGACTCCTATCCACCGAACCAACAATAAAGGTACCGTTTTTCAAAGTCATGACAATAATAATTATTGTTATTAATAAATCGAAAAATGGGAGTTTGCCGTTAAAGCTATCCATTAAATTTTGGTTTCGTTTTTGAACCAGATCGTTTATTGGTTTACTGTGCCGTACTGTTTATATTAGGCCTATAATTTCGTACTGTATCTAGTTATACAGTTCTGAATGGTACTTAGTTATTATTCACAGAGGTACCCGACCACTTCGATTTGCGGTATAAAATTTAAAAAATTCTAGATAGCCGATTTTTGATTATATAGTCAAAAGTACACAAATACTAGATACAGTGGGATAGAAAGATAATAGGTGTTTGCGTTACTAGACCGGAAATGTCCAGTATTGTCCGCTTACTTTGATGCCTATTTCTTGCCAATCTAAGTTTATAAAAAGATCTTCTAGGGCCTGGTTAAATAATTAGGGGATATTGTGTCACCCTGCCTTATACCTCTTCTTATGCGGATTGATTTCGTTTCTTCGTGGATTTTGAATGATGTAGTTGCTTCGCTATACATATTGGCTATTAATTCTGTGTATCTGAGATCTAATCGGCTATTAATTAAAGATGCTTGTACTGCCCAGTGATCAACGCTATCGAAAACGTTTTCAAAGTCTATAAACGCGATATATAGTGGAATGTTGTATTCGTTGGCTCGATCTATTAGGATTTTCATGCTTAATAGGTGATCTTTACTGAAACATTTTTTTAAAGTTGCTTGTTCTTTTGATGGATATCTGTCAAATTTTGTTGTTAGTCTATCTGTTAATAGTTTCGTGAAACTTATAAGTTACATTAAGGATATAGTATTTTATTCAGAAGAATATGGAGGGTAGTAACTAAAGCTTTACCACCGTACGTGCGCATCTCTGCCGTTACTCCGTCTTTTCCAAGTGATTCGTTATTTTTCATTTTCTTTAATGCTCTCTTTATTTCCGCTTTGCTTATTTCAGTTTGTAGTTCAGAGTTTATGATCTTTATTTTGGTTTGAAGTTTCTTCATTATTTCCCGCGATGGTTCCCTTTTTGTTTGGTAAAATTCTGTATAGAATAGTTATGTGATATTTATAATATCCTCTTTAACGTTAGTTTTTATGCTGTTCGTAGCTACGGACTCTAGACCTTAGATATTTCATATTTCTGTTATTTTCTATAACGCTCTCAACTTTTATTTCTTGGCTTTCTTTTATTTTCTTTTATCATTTTTCTTATAGTTTTAAATTTATTTCTTTGTACTCCATCGATGTCCTTTTTCCATCTTTCTCCAGGTTCCTTTTTTTTTCCATCAGTCTCTTTATTTCTTCTGATATACAAATTTCTCTCTTTTTATCTTTTTATGCGATATCTTTTCCTACTTTGGCCATAGCTTTTGTCAGCGTATCATTTATTTCATCTATATTTTCATTTTCGTATGTTTAGTTTTGGGTTAGCTGTTTCTTTAGCCTTTCATTGTATATCGCTTTAATTTGTGTAAGTTTATTCATGTCAAGTTGTTAATTGTTATTATTAGTTTTTCTTTTCAGTTCGAAACTGCTATCAATGCAGATTTTCGTTCTGACCATCCTGTGAGCACTGCCTGTTGTAGAGCTGTTCAGGACTGTTACATCTCTAATAATATTTTCCTTAGTAGTCAGTATGTAATCAATTTCGTTTTTTGTTATTCCATTAGGGCTGAGCCATGTCCATTTTCGTTGCAGTTTCTTTCTATAGAACGAATTCATTGCATAAAGGTCTCTGTTCTGTAGATAATTCATTAAGGTTGTGCCCCTGTCATTCCTTTCGCCATATCAAAAATATCATATTTTAGTTTCTTCTATGATCATTTTCTTACCTAATTTAGCATTACAATCTTCCATTACTAGTGTAAAATGCATTTTGTGTTCTGTTTGTGCTTTTGCGATGTCTTCATAGAATGCTTCGATGTGCTCGTCATCGCATTAAGAGGTGTTCTTTTCATTTTGAGTGTAAGATAGGCAACGAGATCTGAGATTTCTTTAATTCTATGGACGTGTTTACTCTAACTCTGGGTATTGGAAAAAGCTACTTGCTGGGATCCAATGCAACAGTCTTCCAGGCGGAGGTTTACGCTATACTGGCGGTAACATGGCCTCTGCATCTGTTCAGACAGTCAAGCTGCGCTGAAAGCACTGTGCAAACCAACCATATCCGCGGGTTTGGTGCAGGAGTGTGCTGATGCACTACAGGAGTTGACCGGAGTAAGAGAGGTGGAGCTCGTATGGGTCCCAGGCCACATGGGAGTCCCACGAAACGAGAAAGCGGATGAACTCGCCAGGGGAGGATCCCGGCAGAAATGCGTCGGACCAGAGCCTTTCCTGGGGCTCACAAGAGGGCAAATGAAGTCGGCCCTAACAGAGTGGATCCAGAAAGAGATACATAAAGAATGGACCAACATAGAAACGCCAGACAGGCAAAGGAGTATATGACACGAAAAGAGGTGGGAGCCATAGTGGGAGTCCTAACCGGACACTGCGTCCTACAAGGAACTTGGGAAAGATAAGAGTAAAGGAGGACGTGCGACCGATGTTGGGCCGAGGACAAGACCTCGGCGCATTTCCTCTCATCATGTGAAGCATACACGGCTTTTGTACGCAGAAGACGGGCAGATTCCTTAGCGAAGGAAAGACGCAGTAGGAGGGAAGCCCGGGGGTTGGCGAAAAGGGCGGTTCATGTGTCACCAGGCTTAGAGCCTACCCCACACTACTACTACTCTGACTTTGGTTAATCAGGCTAAAATCCATTAGGCGTTGTAATATCACTCAAAGCAGAAAAAGAAGAAGTATTTTAGGTTGGTATTTTTTTTATCAACCGATCCAATTGGTTACTTATTAATGGTGTTTTTATTACAAGGTACTTGTTGAAAATAACGCCTAGTTTGAACTTTTCTGCTATCTTATAACTTACTGATGGCGGTTCGCAGTTCATCTGATTAACAAGAAAAACTGGACATTGTAACGCAGCTGACGCTTCATCAGTTTGTAAAGCAAAGAAGGATGAAAAGTTGGCAATGCATCTAGGGTTGCCAACCGTACTATATTATATTGTATTGTACTATCTTTCGGATCTGCGTACTATATACTGTTGAAAAAATATATACTACACAAAAAGACTATATTTTACATGGATCTTGATTTGGTCTATATTTTGCAAGGTCGAGACTAAAATCAGACAAATCCCTTAATTTCTGAACTTACCGATATACCTATAACTGAATGCGCCTTTTGACAAAGAAAATCTATGTGTTTAATATTTATGTCAATCTTAAAGTCCGCGCTAGAACAGCGCAAAAAGTCATGACAGTGACAAAATTAAAAAGAATTTCTTACTGTTAATTGAAAAATCTCTGGAATATCTTAATAAGTGGTTTATTTCTAGTTTAGTTCTAAATTCACGAGAAAGGATGAATATTAATATGGACGAAATTTACGCTGAAATAACAGTGTTAAACGAAATCTATGCGGAAACGAAAGATTGCAGTGAATTCACCAATAAAAATACAGGTCCAAAATGGCAGAATATTTTTTAAGAAACTGGAAAGAATTTGCCAATATTACTTAAAATAACTTAATTCCTGATCTCTATTCCTGCAACATCGACCTTTACAGAAATTATTTTTTCAATTATGAATTTGAAATGGTGGGAGAAAAAAATAGATCAAGTATTTCATTGATAAAAAATGAGTTTTTGGTCTACGTTTATTTAAATGTTACATGTGATAAAGCATATGATACTGTTCTGTCAAACAAAAAAATTGTTAAAAGATGGAAGATTTGTAAAAATTATAGTTTTTTCAACAATAAATAAGTAGAAATTATTCCTTGCCTTTTTTTCTCATAAAATACTATATGTTTTTTTAGGCGTACCATATTTTTCTTGTTTTATATTGAAAAATACTATATTTATCTTAAAAAAAGTTGGCAACCCTAAATGCATCTCATATAATTAAATTTGTTAATGCTTTTAATAGAACGTCTCATGTTGATATTTAATTATCATTGGTAACGGAATTAAGAAATTAGTAGGTATAAATATGTTAATTAATTAATAATTATTATTTCAAGCAATTTTTAGGATTATTAATTTAAAGCAATTTTTTTTGTCTGGGTTCTTCTGTAACTTTTTTGTTCAGCGTGCGTAGGCAGGTCTTTCATGTGTGTACCTAAAGGGGTTCCTTTCAAATTTTTTTAAAACGTTTTATTTATCTCATGAATATAAAAATAAAGTAGCATTTAATAGGGCATCATAAGTGTCGTGCCTCCCAAAACATATTCTTAGGTGCGCCACTGAATTCTTCCATAGGACGTTTAATAGAGCTTCATAATAAGTCATAGGCATAATATTTCTCTACTTAATTTCCTCTAGATGATCTTTATAATTTCATTTTAATAGAGCATATATTAGATCATACTCATTACCTTTATGTTTTTTGACCCCACCTTATTATGGCCACTTCTCATGCACGTATATCTACCTATCCAGCATAAGACGTTGTTTTAACAGAAAACCCCGTGTCAGTAATTTTGCAGAATTTAGAATCTAAATGTGCATAGAAACCGAAATCATAACAAAAACATTTCATATAAAAAAGCCAAGTACGCGAAAATGGTATTCCGTACAAAGAATTGAGATAAAAGTAAAGCCAAGTTCTCTAATACAAGTTTCAAAATGAAAGGATCTTACTAGTTTAGAAATGTTTTTTTAAAACTTTGCCATTACAGCCAAACTTCTTTATGTTCAAATTAGCACTGTGCCTAAGAGTCATTTGTAGCCGTAATAGCCAAGTTTAGAAAATATTTCCCACTTAGTAAGATCCTTTTATTTTTTTATCCTTGGCTTTACTTTTGTCTCAATTCTTTTTACGAAATACTAATGTTTTTGTTATGACTTTAATCCGTTTTTAAAAGATTTGGATAATATTTAGGTTTTAAAATAGTAAAATATATTGTTCAACACTTTTGCAATTGCAATTTTGAGGATTTTTTATTTTTTTTTTCATTGTAAAAATTTTTTTTGCGACGCATTTTCTTTAATATTGTCTAATATTGTTCAATATTTTGGTCTTTGGTGCACTTTCTTCAAATCTTTATATAAGGCATTTATTAATCTAAACATAATTATTATTTTTTAATATTTGCTAACATGAAATGTAAGGTTAATAGTTGATAAAAGTATTAAAAGTATATACATAATGATAAATTCTTATTTTTAAAATTAATCCTCCCAATTTTTTATTGGTAGTTTTTTACCGACGGACAGCCACTGGGTATTGGCCACTGGCGGTTCTACGGGGGGGGGGTAATTACGCCCCCCCCCAGACCCCGAAGAAATATATTAGGTATAAAAGCTGGTAGCTGCTACAGATTAGTTGAAGGCTAAAATAAATATTTTTGTTAGCTTTATTAGATTCCCGATAATAAGCGCATCGCAAAAAACGTAGGATAAGTATGCGCAAAGGAAAAAAGCGCAGACGAAAAAAATCGCTTGCGAAAAAAATGGCACAGAGGAAAAACTTACAATAATAACACCGGTAGGTGTAACACAAAATCAAGAAGTGGTCTGTATATTTGACGAGACCTATATACAAATCAAATTTTGCATTATCACTAGATAAGACTAGAGAAAATATGTCATACATACAGGGTCTCTAGATATGACTAACCTCAATTAAAAAATGTCAGAGGCTATTTGACCACGGCGCAGAACTACTTTATAAATCCACGTTTAGATCATTCATCATTTTATTTGCAAGTTTTTGCAATTTTCAGAGTTCTGCGCAAATTATTATGTGTTCGCGAAAAATGGCAACGTTTTCTTATTTAATTTTCCCAAAGTTTTATGGTGTACAGTCAAGATGAACCCCGCAATCGAATTCAGCGCACCGAAGAACTCATAGATTTTCGAAATTTCAAGTTTTTTAAATATGTAAAAAAAAATTCAAATTTCAAAATATTATAAAAGTTTTAATATTAATACTCTTGTCTTTTTTGTGGCGAAATTGTCTAATAACCTAACTTGGTACTTTTTTACATAGAACATTCAAATTCTAGAAGCTTAACTTTATTTCATTGTGCACTGTTTTACTATGTGCGTTTTTTAACGTGTGCGCTATTTTCTGTGTGAGCTCTTTTCCGTGTGCACTATTTTCCGTGTGCGCTTTTTGACGTGTGCGCTCTTTTCCTAAGAGGATCTTTCCTATGTGCTTTTGTCATATAAGCTTTTTTTCTGTGCCCTAAATTACAGTCACCGCTTGACCATTACCACCCCCAGAATTTGGCTCCAGAACCGCCCTTGGTATTTGCTCAGCTTTTGTGGTATTGGACCTAAATTTGAAAATCCACTTGGTCAGTCAGCTCGTTAGAAAATTGATCAATTTTCTAAGGTCAGGCTCTAAGATAGGCCATTGTTAATGTTTGCCTTGTGCAAAATTTATTATATGTTGTTTTATGTAACATGGGTGTTTTGCCATTCAAGCTTCTTCAATTTATTTAATTCACTTCATAAATGCGTTTATTATCTTCAGTATAAGACATTTGACACCGCTTCAGTCTGGTAAGGGGTGTCAAATGACGGTGTAATTCGATAAGAGGAATGAAAAATAAAACATAAAACTACACAAATAATGCAGTGAGAGCAAACGAAATGGAAAATTTGCGTAAACAATAGTCCACAGTATACCGGTCTATTTTTAAGTGATAATAGAAACAGGCTGAATTTTCGCAAATAGCTGCGAATAGTGATTTTTATTGGCGAGCTCTAATAACCTCAACCCTTACAGAGCAATCAAATTTCCTCTGTCGGTAGTCGTTGCTTTTACTACTACTACTATGTCGGTTTAGATATTCTCATTGATCTTCTTATTGCATCGATTTCGACACTTTACATTTTTGTTTTGTATATTTTTCTGTCATGCGACAAATCTCTATTCTATACAACAGCGTGCTTTTTACCATTGTTTCAGATATGTTAAATTTTACCTTCTTTTATATCTTTCTGCTCCATAAAATACTGTTAAGATATCCAATAACCTTTTTTGATTTTACTATTCTTTTTCCAGTTCTTTACAGTCTGTCTTATCAAATGTGACACCCAAACTCATTGCAAGGAGATATTGTTTGTCTATTGTCTAGTTCTAACTTACTTGCTTCTTGTTCAATACATAAGTACTGTGCCTTGTCCACGGTCACTGTTAACCTCTACTTTGGTATCCTTTCAATAACTTTTTTAGAATTAACTAGTTACTTGGCCGTCAGAAAACTGTAGTGTTTATATGGTAAATCGGCCGTTAAGTTGTATTCCCATACCGTGTACTTTACGTTTCCAGTTTTTTAGAGCTACTGCGATATATATTTTAAAAAGAGTTGGAGAGATAAAACATTAACATTAAGCCTTTCGTCACAAGGAATTCTTTTGAAAGTCGATTTCCAATTTTAATTTGAATGGCAATTGCAACAGTTTTTGCAATACATGAATTTAAAATAGGGTATCAAAGTTCTATTTTGACATAATTCGTAGGTCATAAAACATAGATTTTTTGTTCTTTGGGAGCGAAGAAACAAAGTTGTCAAAACTTAGTTACAAGGTTAATATATTTTCCAGCATGTTTCTATAAAAGTACTGGTCGACATAATCTTATTACAAACATCTTAAATACGGGTTGTTGTTATTGATGTTTAATATTATATTTGTATTCCTGTGGTCATTGTGGTATTCAACAAAGGAGAGGAAGCATTGCAATTTTTTCGTCTTTGTTTTTGAAATTCATGTCATTCAACTTGATTTGTGATACATGATAAAACATTACAATATGGGTGGGATATAGTCGGAAATTTATATCACAGTGTTTCTTTGAATTAATGATAACATTAAACAACTCATGCATAATGTTATTTTATTTCCAATATTTTGGTTTATAGTATAGTTTAATAAATGTTGTAATTTCTATTTAAAGATTGTTTTATCACTAAACAATATTATCCTGCAAAGTGTCGGGCACCTAAGGGACCATTCCAAAATTAGGTAAAGTTTTTGCAAGGTCACTTCAATAACTCCTAATACGGGGTTCTATCGATTTATGAAATTTTGCTTCATTTTGCCCTTCAAAAGTTATCCAAATTTTTATAAAATCTTCCTGGTATAATTTCAACCCTACCGACAGAGAAGAGGCGCAGCTCTTTGCGGTCCCACCACAAAGTATTTGATTTCCGACCGACCGAGCCCAGGTGGATGGACGGCACCTGATTGGCAGATTTTTTTGAGATGCGCTTTTAATTGCTTTCGTGTGTGCTTTTCGAAACCCCTTTAGTCGGCAGTATGCAGAGTTAGAAAATAAATCAGTGTCGTTCCTGTAGGTGTAGGAATAGAAGGTTTCATTATCTATTTTTATTTCTTTAGTTTACGCCATAATTAAATGAAATAATTTTCATGAGTATATCTACCGCCGCCCATGTCACTTTCTATAAAGGATATGCCGATGGTCGGCTTTTATCTTTGTTCTACTGACTTTGCAAAAACTATAACGCTCAAGGGATAAGGGGGGTTTGGCCTTGCGTTACACTTAATGTTTTTTTAATGTGTTTTTTGCACTTTTTTTTCGGAACAAAACCTAACTAAACTTAAAAAAAATATATTTATTGAAAGGTTTTATAATTTTATTATAAAGAACACAAATCATTTTAGGTCTGAAACCACTTTAAGTCGCCAATAAATTAGTAGAAAGCAAAAAAAAATTAACATAAAAATCTCTTGGCGGTAACGTGTCACTCAACTCACTTTTATTCAGTAGTTTTTTTTAGAGCTTTAAATTACCTTTCCACCGATGTGCCTTTTAGGTTCCTAGAGGATGCCTTAAGGTATAAAAAATAGTCGGGAAAACATTCGTTCAAAATCGTAGGTCAGCCATATTTAAACCGTCATATTTGACAGATTTTAAACTACAAAAATTAAAAAATTAGCTTACTTTGTTTAGAATGGTAGAGCCTTTTAATTTTGGAAAAATTTTTTCCACTTTTGTAACTTTCTTTAAAAAGTAAAATTTCAAGTCTAGGAGTACCCTCAGGCCAATTAAGCATAACTCGAACACTTTTTAACTTATGGTAAAAATTATTTTGTTGTAAAATCAGCCGTTTATCTAAAAAATACAAAAAACGCGAAAAAAAAATAATGTTGAGGAATACCGGGTGGGCCATTCAATATAACTTTTGGACTGTACAATCGATTTTAATTGGACAAACTGCAGTCGGCAGAGAATTAATTAGAGTTTTAACTAAATATATTTTTCTGTCCGCCATCTCAAAATCCAAGAGATGGCGGACGAAACTAAATTGTGTTGCGAGCATGTTTTGATAATTTTTTTAAATTAGTAAAAAAGCTGCGTTCTTGCCACGCACAACAAGGTAAGTATCAGCAAAATCGGTTCAGCGATTTTTAAAAAAAATATTTTTGTTTCAACCATTGTTTTGCATATTATACGATTGCCTTGCCAATCATGCATGTCTGCATTTATTTCCTTATAAATCTATTACTACTGAACCGATTTCGATGAAATAAAAAACTTCCTGGTTAGAATTAAATTTTTTTTAAAGATCACATCAAAGTTTATAGCCGTCTTAAAATTTAAGATGGTATACGGAATCATACTTGATTCTTCAAAATGGCGTGTTTATTCTTATTTTCCAAAAATGTATTAGTTTTTTTTTAACTTAGAGAAAAGCACTACTTTTCCCCCACACAACGAGGTACAAATTAGTAAAATAGTAAAATCGGTGTGATGGTTCTCATAAAATCTATTTTTGTTTTAACCATTGTTTTACAGATTATGCGATTGCATTGCCAATCCTGTCTGCATTCATTTCCTGATAAATTCGTTATTACTAAACCGATTTAAGTGAAAAAAAAAATAATGGTGAAAATTGATTTGACTTTAAAGATTGTAATTAAAATTTTCCGCCATCTTAGAATTCAAGATGTCTGAAAGAATCATGCTTTTGTAAGAACCACTTCACCGATTTTAGTAATTTGTACCTTGTTAAGGGAAAGAAAAGTAGTAATTTTCTTTAAATTAAAAAAAACTAAAATATTTTCGGAAAATAAGAATAAAGTTGCCTCTTTGAAGGCTCAAGTAGTATTATAATCTTCAAAAGAGAACCAATTCTCACCATGATTTTTTTTATTTTATGAAGATAATAATAAGTTTATAAGGAAATGAATGCAGACAGGATTGGAAATGCAATCGTCTAATCTGTAAAACAATGACTGAAACAAAAACAGATTTTTTGAGAACTACCATACCGATTTTACTATATTGTACCTCGTTGTGCGGGGAAAAAGTAGTGCTTTTCTATAAATCAAAACAAAAACTAAAACATTTTCAGAAAATAAGAATAAACACGCCATTTTGAAGAAAAATCAAGTATGATCCTGTCCGCCATATTAAATTTTAAGATAGCGATAAATTTTGATCATGACCTTTAAAAAGCAATCAATTCTCACCAGGATGGTTTTTATTTCATTAAAATCGGTTTACTAGTAATGAATTTATAAGAAAATAAATGCAGAAATGATTGACAAGGCAATCGTATAATATTCATCATCATTTTTTTTAGAAGCACCAAACCGATTTTGCTGATTTGTACCTTGTTGTACGCAGCCAGAATGCGGCTTTTTAACTCATTTAAAAAAATAATTAAAACATGTTCGTAACAGAAGAATAAACGAGCATCTTTGGCTACAATTTAATTTCGTCCGCCATCTTGGATTTCCAGATGGCGGACAAAAAAATATATTTGGTCAAAACTCTAATAAATTATCTGCCAAGTGCAGTTTGTCTTATTAAAATCGATGGTATAGTTCAAAAATTATAATGAAAAAAAAATAGTCCGGTTTTTTTTTTGCCCACCCGGTATATTTTTTTCAAACACAGAAATATTAAAAATGCAAGTGATTAATAGTTTTTATAAAGTAAAATAAGTTAGAAAAAAATCGGTTAAAAAAAGTTGTAAATTTTCCAAAATTTTTCTGTTTTTAATTTTTGAGGCGCCATATTTTATTTGGCATGAGTTTGACAGATGTCCAATAAGTTGAATTGTGTTCCCAAAGGGCTTTCAACCCCTGAAGTTTGCATTAACACAAAAAGTGCAAAAAGGCGAATAGAGTATTCTACGATTTTGTTTACTTTAAATTTGATTTCCTGATTAGTAGAAATTCGCGTCATTAAAAAAATTAAATTTCTCTAAAACAAAGTAAGTCATCACCGGCTTCTTAACTAAACCATTGTGTTATTACCATTACTTTAGACAAATAAGTTAATTTTGTACAAACATTTGTGACTATAAACGCCATAACTGGCTCGGCAATTATTCCTTATAATAGCTAAATTAAATCAACATAGAAATTCTTAGAAAGGTTGTTGGACTATGATGCGTGATAAAGAGAAAGAAATTCGTCACCACCAATTTATGAAATATCTAGGTTCTCATCTCCTCCTATTTTGAAAAATGGTAAAGGTGAAGGTTCATTTTTAAATCACACAGAAAAAGGTAAAATATTTCACTAATAAATAACTAAATAAAAGTAAAATGATCAGGTCATAACGTAAACACCGCAGAAGACCGACAACGGTTCTTAAATTACGCGATGTGTAACAAGTATGATGCAAAAACATAAGACTACCTGGCGGTACCTACTTGTACTTGTTTGTTAAAGTATTTTTACATTGTATGTACTTGATTTTGTAAAATAAAGTAATCCAAGTAAACTAAAATGTACTTTAATTAAGAGACTACCGGGTGGGCCAAAAAAAAACCGGACAATTTTTTTTTAATTATAACTTTTGAACTATGTAATCGATTTTAATGGGACAAACTGCACTTGGCAGAGAATTAATCAGAGTTTTGGGTAAATATATTTTTTGTCCTCCATATCAAAATCCAAGATGGTGGACGTAATTAAAATGTACCCTTTAAAGATGCTCGTTTATTCTTGGGTTGCGAACATGTTTTAGTAATTTTTTTAAATTAGTAAAAAAGCTGCATTCTTTCCAGGCACAACAAGGTAAGAATCGGCAAAATCGGATCAGTGATTTAAAAAAGTATTTTTGTTTTAACCATTGTTTTGCATATTATACGATTGCCTTGCCAATCATGTCTGCATTTATTCCCTTATAAATTTAATAATACTGAACCGATTTTGATGAAACAAAAAAAAATTTTTTGTAGAGAACCACCAAACCGATTTTAATAATAATAATAACAACAAGGTATTGTAAGGGGAAAAAGTAGTACTTTTCTATAAATTAAAAAAAAAACTAAAACATTTTCTGGTTCGTCCCGCCTTCCTTTTTGTAAATATGTTCTTTTTACTATAATTTACCAAATTGGTTCGAATTGGGCTGTTTGGTGATTCACTAGAGCATTTTCTATTTTTTGTTTATTTAGTATTAATTAGCTAATTAAGTACTTAAAATTACTGGGTTATTTGCATTTGAAACTCCCGCGGTTTTAGAGGCAAATATTACAATTTGCTATAATTAATTTACTTTACATAAAATGCATTTTGAATTACTAAGGTTCCTAGTTCCTTTAATATGGACCTTCGTAATCTCATTCCTTCCTACTTATTCCTTTTCTTCTACGCCTATGGATTGACGACGCCACTGGGCGCCATGTGGGAGAATGAACGCAGCAGCGATACCTGCTGCCGCATACCACAGAGAACCGTTTCGCCTTCGAACGATAATACACGCGTGTTAGCGACTCTCCTACCACATTCATGTGGGGTGCAAAAGGCACGGTTTAACAGCGTGTCCTCCCATGAGTTCCGCTTCCTGTATAAAAATGGTAAGTGAAAATGCATTATTTTTACCTTACATACATTTGTTTATTGCTACACTAACCTAGAAGGTAAACTAGACCATTTCAGAATCCCTTGTACCAGCTTAGCCTATGACCTTATTCCCTTAAAATTACAGTCCACATCTGACACCGTTAAATTCCAGACAACTCTCCTATCTGGACCACCAGGGAGCCCCATTTTTGGTCCTTCGAACCGGATTTCTGGAATCGTTTTTTTGCCTTTTTAGGTTAGTTTTTTTTACTGGTTTCAAATGCAAGAAAAACCCTTGTTTTTCCTAAATGCCTTTTTTACTGGTTTCAAATGCAAGAAAAACCCTTGTTTTTCTTACATGCCTACTTTAGAAAACCCCTAGGTTTCTAAAATACATTTTGCGATTTTTTTTTGTGTAAAAACAAATGCAAGAAAAACCCTTGTTTTTCTTACATGCCTACTTTAGAAAACCCCTAGGTTTCTAAAATACATTTTGCGATTTTTTTTTGTGTAAAAACAAATGCAAGAAAAACCCTTGTTTTTCTTACATGCCTACTTTAGAAAACCCCTAGGTTTCTAAAATACATTTTGCGATTTTTTTTGTGTAAAAATTAAATATTTTTAACAATAAATTTAGCCTTTTCATGCGAAAAACCAAACACAGATAAAATCTGTAAACTACTATGCTTTTTTTGTTTCGAATAAATCAAGTTTTTTCGTTTCTTTTTTGTAAAAAAAAACCGTATAGAATTTGGGTGTTTTTTTGTTTGTCACTGGAAATAGTTTAAAATAGTGTCTGCAAAGTGCTATTATTTTAGCCGTTGTGCCTTCACATTTGTGGATTGCTATAATTATATCCAATTTGCTCGAAAAAAATCTCCAAATTGCCATATTCATTTTTGCTTATTGCAAATTGCTATGACTATATCCGATTGCGGATGCTTTACTATATTCGTTTTTGCGTAAAAATTGCTATGAATATATCTATTTCTAATTTACTATTATAATATCTGTCTGCAAATGGCTATGATTGTATCCATTTTTTGCGTGCATAATAAATTTTGAAGGAAATTTAATTCTTAACTTGAGAATTTGTTTTCGTGTAAAGGCAGATAAATAGTTTTACCAAATTAAATGCTTTTGATTTGTAGGTATTTATTTTTAAATTTAATACATAGTAGGTACCTACTTATTTGAATTCGCCAGGCGAAGATAAAAAAACTTATACACAAGTTTTTTTGTTATCATTAGTTTGCATCGGGTATTTTCTTTACTTTTGTGCGCTTATAGTTTGATTATTGTAATTAAACGTAGGACATTAATATTTATACAGGGTGTCCAAATTTTGATTTTTTTTTCAGTTTACCTAATTTTTGTCAATTATTTTTTGGATTTTTTTTTAAATCATGTCTAGTTCGGATAAAATTTTAAAGGCTAAAGCCTTGCGCTATAGTGCGATTTCACAGCTAAATTTGATCATTGAATCCGCGACCCTCGCAAAAAATGACCCTGCCTATCACAGCGGCTTTAAAGTCAAATTTCGGACATTGTCAAAAATCAAAAAAGATTTTGAAAAGCACCATAATACTTTGTTGACGTTGGTAGCCTCTGATGAGGATCGCTTAGTAGTAGAAAACAAAGTGTTTATGGACTTTTGCAAACGCTGTGACGAGATTTCCACTATATTTTACGAACTTTTCGAACTACCCTTTGAAGATGGAGGGCTTTTGAGCAGTACGATAAATCCTATGGGCAGTCCCTGTGCCTCCACAGACCAGCATGGTTTACTGCCTAGGATAAAAATACCTCTTTTTCAAGGGGAATTTAAGGAGTTTCCAACCTTTTTGCAAGCCTTTAATGCTACCGTGCACAATAATAGGTCGCTGGGAAACTTTGAAAAATTCAATTTGCTTTTTTCTAATTTAAAGGGCCCTGCCCTGGATGTCATTTCTGACATTCCTATCCTTGCTGAAAATTATTTAAATGCCTACCACACCTTGGTGGATAGGTATACAAATAAACGATTACAAGCTTACCTTCACTGGAAGGCAATTGAAGGCTTCTCTCCTCTTACTAAAGAGAATGCTACGAATTTGAGGAATTTGCTTGATTGTTTTTCGAAAAACTTAAGTGCTTTAAAAGTCATGGGTTTTAAAACGGAGTTTTGGGATTATATTATGGCACAAATGCTCTTGGATAGGTTGGACCCAACCACGCGCAAGGCATTTGAGCAAAATTATTGCTCCAATGAGATCCCCTCTTATGATAAAATTCGTGCTTTTGTTTCTAGCCATTGCATTGCGTTGGAACAAATACAACAAACTCAAGATTACTTAAAAAATAAAGATTTGTCAATTTCAAGTCAGAAAAATCAAGCAAAGTTTCAAAATCGATCTGCTTTGTTTGCTAATACTCAGAGAGCCTCCAAAAATGCCTCCCAGTCTCCAAATGGCCAAAGTGGCTTAAATAATACTCCAAACCCTCAAAAATTTTGTTTTCTCTGTAAAAGTGGCGATCATATAATATACAGATGTCCTAATTTTTTGGCGAAAACTCCCCAGCAACGTTTTGAGATTGTTAAACAACATAAAGCGTGTGTCAACTGTTTGGCCTCAAAGCATAATTTACCCCAGCAATGCAAATCAGAAAAAAGATGTTTACATTGTGGCCAATTTCATCACAGTCTCTTACATTTTTTTCCTATTAATTCTACACCTAGTCCTGCGAGTAGCCCCTCTACTTCTGCAGTGCAACCCCCGAGGAGCCCCGTGGCTACCGAATTTAATAGAACCACTAACACCATTGTTACTGGTATGTCTTTAAATGATCGCGAAATACTTCTCTGTACCGCTTTAATACAAATACAGGATGTTTTTCAAAATTGGCACACAGTGCGCGCCATCTGTGACTCTGGTGCTCAATCTTCATTTATATCTAAGTCATGTGCTGATAGTTTGGGCCTTCCTAAATTTAATATCGCCATGACTCTACAAAGCTTAGATCGAATGACAACTTCGGCAAAATCTGGAATTAATTGCAATATATCCTCTTTGCGTGATAATAATTTTGTTTTTAATTTTGATGCGATAATACTCGATAAAATTTGTAGTGATTTACCTCATTCCTCATTTTCGATTAAAAGTTTTCCTTTTCTCGCCAACTTAGAACTAGCTGACCCAGGCTTTAATAAAAGCGATAAAATTGATTTATTGTTGGGCGGCGATGTGTACCCTTACATTTTGCTAGACGGTCGTTTGTCTACGGGACCCAACAACCCCGTCTGCATTAATACTATTTTTGGTTGGGGAATAATGGGCAATCTTTCACTTTCACCTTCAACTACAAATCAAATTAAAACATTTTTTACTACGTCAATGAACGATTCTTTTGTCAATTTAGATAAAAATCTACAACGATTTTGGCAAATAGATGACATACCTAATGTCAAGGCCATTGACCCCGAAGATGAGTTTTGCGAAAATTATTTTTTGAAAACTACCTCAAAAAATGAGGAGGGGAGATATATTGTATCTTTACCATTTAAAGTTACTGCTCCAGATTTTGGCGACACTCGATCCATTGCCGTACGTCGTTTTTTCTCCCTTGAGAAGAAATTGCTACAAAACCCTGATTTTTATGCTGCCTACAGCTCTGTTTTACAAGATTATTTAGATAATAATCATATGCAACCGGTTTCTGCACCTTTGCCGACCGAAATTTCAAATCATTTTTATATTGCACACCATGCGGTGTTTAAAAAAGATTCTACTAGCACCCCCCTGAGGGTGGTTTTTGATGCGAGCATGCACGCCCCTGGCAAAATCTCGCTCAACAACGCTGTTTATACTGGGCCCCCTTTACAAAGGGACTTACAAAAAATTTTATTACTTTATCGTTTGCATAAATTTTGCTTTTGTTGCGACATCCGTCAAATGTACAGGATGATTTTAGTTGACCCTAGTCAAACTAATTTTCAAAGAATAGTTTGGAGGTTTGATCCTAACCAGCCTATTCAAGACTTCGAAATAAATAGAGTTTTATTCGGGGTCTCTTGTAGCCCCTTTTTGGCTATCAGAACTTTGCTGCAACTTGCTAGAGAGCATGAGGACCTTCCTCTTGCCTCAAAAATCATTGAGGAGGCAGTTTTTGTCGATGATGTGATTTCGGGAAGTGATGACTTTTTTAAGGCCACTGAGATGAAAAATCAATTAATCGAGCTACTTAGCCGAGGTGGATTCGAATTGCGTAAATGGGCGAGCAATTGTCCCGAGTTACTATCCGATCTTCCTGAGTCACACATTTCGATGAAGGCTCTTTCTCTCGATTTAGATGCTGAAAATTCAACTTTGAAAATTCTCGGTTTAAATTGGAACCCTCATACTGATGAATTTTTTTATACTTTCGACTGTTCTCTCCAAACATGCACTAAAAGAACAATTTTAAGTAATTTGGCCCGCATTTACGACCCTCTGTCTTTTTTGGCGCCAATAGTTTTAATTTTAAAATTAATTGTTCAATACTGCTGGGCAGAAGACTTAAACTGGGACGACCCTGTCAGTCCGGAAATTGTTTTTAAATGGGAAAAATTTAAAAATGAATTAAAGTTTTTGCATTCTGTTAAAATTCCTCGTCAAATAATTTTGCCTAATGCTAGTCAAATCCAGCTAGTAGGATTTTGCGATAGTTCAGAACGGGCCTATTGTGCTGTCGCTTATATTCGAATTTTTTATTCTGATGGAAACATTAAAGTTTTTTTTGTTTGTAGTAAATCTAGAGTCGCACCGTTGCGTCGTAAACTAACTTTACCAAGACTAGAGCTTTTAGGAGCTGTTTTGTTGGCTAAATTAATGGATTTTTTACTAGAAACGTTCTCGGAAAAAATTAAATTTGATAAAATTCTTGCTTTTACTGATAGCACAGTGACCTTATCTTGGATTCAGGGATCTCCTCACAAATTTAAAACATTTGTTTCGAATAGAACTGCCTATATACAAGGAAGAATTAGCCCTGAGTTTTGGCATTATGTTCCTACTGAACAAAATCCTGCTGACTGCGGTACTAGGGAAATGTATCCCTCTGATTTACAAAGATTTTATTTTTGGTTAGAAGGGCCTTCTTTTCTAAACCAACCTACAAATACTTGGGATTTTATGACAGTTGCTTACGATGGGAATGCAGTTTTGGAAGAACAGCGAAAAAATATTTTTAACGTTTTTACTTGCGAACAAACAGTTGAATATTATGTAAACAACTTGTTTGAAAAATACAGTTCTCTTTTTAAAATTAAGAGAATAGTTGCTTACTTTTTGCGAGGGTTACAAAAGTTTAAAAATCCCTCATACAATTTTGCTACTGATTACCTTACAAATCAGGATTACTACAAAAGCTTACTTTTTATTTCGAAATGCGTACAATCTTTTTCTTTCCAAAAAGAAATTGAATTACTAAAAGATAAGAAACAGCTTCCAAAAGCTTTTCAAAAATTATGTCCATTTTTGCATAATGAAAGCTACGATTTGCTTCGTGTTGGAGGCCGTTTATGCCATTCAAATTTATCATACGATAAAAAATTTCCAATTCTTTTGCCTTCTAGTGCAAAATTCACTGAATTACTGATTTTAGATTTGCATCGCAGCAATCTTCATTGTGGTATACAGACCACAACTTTTTTACTAATGCAAAACTTCTGGGTATTGTCTGCTAAAAAGGTAGTGAGAAAAGTTTTAAGTTCTTGCCATACTTGCTGGAAAACTAAACCTAACTCCCTTCAACCCCCTATGGGTAACCTACCGAAATTTAGAGTTTCCGAAGCAAAGGTGTTCGAAAATGTAGGTATAGATTTTTGTGGTCCGTTCACGATTACTCTTGGTCGGACCAGAGGTGCAAAAACCATGAAAGCATATGTCTGTTTATTTATCTGTTGCGCTGTTAAAGCCGTGCATTTAGAGTTAGTCTCTGATATGACATCAGAAGCCTTTCTGGCTGCTCTGCGCCGCTTCATAGCTAGAAGAGGACTATGCTCAAAGATCTCTTCAGACTGCGGGACCAACTTCGTGGCCTCTGAAAAATACTTGCGACAAATTTTTTCTGATTGCGTGAAGGGGGAAGGTATAGTTTGGTCTTTTAACCCACCTGCTGCTCCCCACATGGGAGGCATTTGGGAATCAAACATTAAATCTTTAAAGACTCATCTTCACAGGGTAGTTGGAAATCAAATACTCACCTATGAGGAATTAAATACGGTTTTAACCCAAGTTGAAGCCATAATGAACTCACGTCCTTTATGTGCCTTAAGCACCGATCCTACTGATCTGGCGGTCTTGACTCCTAATAATTTTTTAAATTTGAGGCCTCCAGGTACAATACCCGATCCAAACTACTGCGATATTGCGTTAAACAGGCTGTCCAGGTGGCAACTGTTGCAAAGAATGCACCGCGATTTTTGGATTCGCTGGCATCGCGAATATTTGCACACTTTGCAACAGCGAGCCAAATGGCACCAACCTCTTGCTTCCATTGATATTGGTACTATGGTACTGATCAAAGATGAAAATTCCACTCCATTGGATTGGCCCCTAGGCCGCATTGAAGACCTTATTAAAGGTTCTGATAATGTTCCACGGGTTGCTATTGTAAAGACTACTAAAGGTACCTACAAACGGCCTTTGGTAAAACTATGCGCCCTGCCTACAAATTAAACTCTCTGAAATGCCCCTGGGCATTCTCAGGGGGGTGGGAAATGGTTCGTCCCGCCTTCCTTTTTGTAAATATGTTCTTTTTACTATAATTTACCAAATTGGTTCGAATTGGGCTGTTTGGTGATTCACTAGAGCATTTTCTATTTTTTGTTTATTTAGTATTAATTAGCTAATTAAGTACTTAAAATTACTGGGTTATTTGCATTTGAAACTCCCGCGGTTTTAGAGGCAAATATTACAATTTGCTATAATTAATTTACTTTACATAAAATGCATTTTGAATTACTAAGGTTCCTAGTTCCTTTAATATGGACCTTCGTAATCTCATTCCTTCCTACTTATTCCTTTTCTTCTACGCCTATGGATTGACGACGCCACTGGGCGCCATGTGGGAGAATGAACGCAGCAGCGATACCTGCTGCCGCATACCACAGAGAACCGTTTCGCCTTCGAACGATAATACACGCGTGTTAGCGACTCTCCTACCACATTCATGTGGGGTGCAAAAGGCACGGTTTAACAGCGTGTCCTCCCATGAGTTCCGCTTCCTGTATAAAAATGGTAAGTGAAAATGCATTATTTTTACCTTACATACATTTGTTTATTGCTACACTAACCTAGAAGGTAAACTAGACCATTTCAGAATCCCTTGTACCAGCTTAGCCTATGACCTTATTCCCTTAAAATTACAGTCCACATCTGACACCGTTAAATTCCAGACAACTCTCCTATCTGGACCACCAGGGAGCCCCATTTTCAGAAACTAAGACTAAACACGCCATATTGAAGAATCATCATTCTGTCCACCATCTTAAATTTTAAGATGTTGATAAATTTTAAGATGTTGATAAATTTTGATCATGATCTTTAAAAAGCAATCAACTCTCACCAGGATATTTTTTATTTCATCAAAATCGGTTCAGTGATGAATGATGAATTTATAAGGAAATAAATGCAGACATGATTGGTAAGACAATCGTATAATATTCAAAACAATGGTTAAAACAAAAATATTTTTTTTTAGAACCACCGACTCGATTTTGTTGATTCATACCTTGTTGTGCGTGGCAAGAACGCTGCTTTTTCAGTGATTTAAAAAATTATTACGACATGTTCGCAACACAAGAATAAACGAGCATCTTTGAAGGGTACAACTTTATTTTGTTCGGTATCTTGGATGTTGATGGCGGACAAAAAAAATTATTTATTGAAAACTCTAATTAATTCTCTACCAAGTGCAGTTTGTCCGAGAGTTTGTCCCATTTAAATCGATGATACAGTTCAAAAGTAATAATGAAAAAAAAATTGTCCAGTTTTTTTGGCCCACCCGGTATATCTTTTTTTTTTTATTCTTTAAGTATATAAACAAACGATTACTGTCTTACCCTGTATACAATTTACGATGTAATACATCATTAAATTCGTAATAAGTAGGTAAGCAAAACTGCTATCAATATTGGGTTTTATTGGTAAGTTTAATGCCTTTTGGTAAATAAAACAAAACTAAAATTGGTTGTTAGTAAAATATTTAATCAAAAAACAAAACGTTGAACAATGATATATGAATTTACTTATCTGTTTCCTGCACGCTTGAAAGAACAAAAAATGTTATAAGTCAGATAAACAGACTTCAACATAAAGCTCTCAAAAACGTTTGTGTTTCTATTGTGATTTCGTATAGCTACATCTCTCGTTTTTATTTTTCGATGCGCATACAATGAACAGCGTATATCTCTATACGCTGCAGTGGCGCCCAGGGGGAGGATTGTGTTAGTAGGACCCTCCCAGACACTAAGAATCTGGATCAAAAATAATAATAAGAAAAAATATATACCAGGTGTTTCACGAACATCGAAACAGAAGCCTTTTTGGCTATTTAGAGTTGCGAATTTCGAGAAACACTCGGACACGTCGATTTTGTTTGCGAGGGGTATACTTTATTCTTGTATTTTGAATAGGAAAGTGAGTCTAGTGATACCTTGTTTTGAAGTTCGCTTGAATATCTTTACAATTGTGTAAAAATTTCCAAAATCCATCGATTAGTTTTTGAGATATTTGCTTTCAAATTTTTAAATTTAACATGGAATGATAAAATAAAAATTAAATCCTAAAAATCTGAGGGCACGGCAGTACCTCGCCAAGTTCGGGCGCCGTAACCATCTTTTCTGGAAACATTTCAGCCGATATTTGACCTACCTAAAACTCTACTTCGGAATGAGCTACGAATCTCAAGCTATGCACAGTCGTATATCTCCATGAAGTTAACAACCCCTCCAAGTTTCATGGAATTCCATAAAGTAGTAAAGTAGTTACGAAATTTCAAAAAACGTCGAAATTGCCATTCACTCACTGACTCACTCACTCATGTATAGATCATCAATATTCTACTGTACTTCCAGACATGCTACAAAGCTGAAATATGGCAGACTGATAGAAATTATGACCAAACCACTGGGAAAAATCAAAAAACCCCAAAATTTTAATTTACTCTCCTCCCCTGTACATTTAAAGTTATATAAAAGTAGCATCGCCCACTTCCAGAAATGCTAGAGAGTTGAGCTTTGGCAGATTGTTAGGAACTATGATAAAACTGTAGGAAAAAATCAAAAATCCCCAAAATTTTAATTTACTCCCCTCCCCTATACATTTAAAGTCATGTTAAAGTAACATTGCCCACTTCCAGAAATGCTAGAGAGTTGAGCTTTGGTAGACTAATAGGAACTATGATAAAACTATAGAAAAAAATTAAAACACCCCAAAATTCTAATTTACTTCCCTCCACTATAAATGTAAAGTTAAGTAAAAGTAACATTGCCTACTTCCAGACATGCTAGAGAGCTGAGCTTTGGAAGACCGATGGTAACTATGATAAAGTTATAGAAAAAAATTAAAACACCCCAAAATTCTAATTTACTTCCTTCCCCTATAAATGTAAAGTTATGTAAAACTAACACTGCCCACTTCCAGAAACGCTAGAGAGCTGAACTTTTTAAGACTGAAAGACAATATGATAAAACTATATGAAAAAATTTAAAAACACCAACATTTTAATTTACTTTCCTCTCCTATAAATGTAAATTTATATAAAACTAACATTGCCCACTTCCAGAAACGCTAGAGAGCTGAGCATTGGAATGCTAATAGAAATTATGATAAAACCATGGGAAAAAATTTTATAAGTCCAATATTTTCATTTACTCTCCTCCCCTATACATATAAAGTTATGTAAAAGTAACATTGTGCACTTTCAGAAACGCTAGAAAAACCTCAAAAATTTAAGTAAGGCATTGCAAAAGTTTTGAACAATATTCCGCATATTTTATTACTTTAAAAATTAAGTATTATCCAATTCCTTTAAAAAAGAAGTGAAATCATAACAAAAACATTTCATGTAAAAAAAGGCCAAGTACGCGAAAATGGCATTCCGTAAAAAGAATTGAGATAAAAGTAAAGCCAAGTTCTCCAATACAAATTTCAAACTGAAAGGTTCTTACTAGTTTGGAAATATTTTTCTAAACTTGGCTATTACGGCTGTAAATGACTCTTAGGCACAGTGCTAAATTGAACATAAAGAAGTTTGGCTGTAATAGCAAAGTTTAAAAAAATATTTCCAAACTAGTAAGAACCTTTCATTTTGAAATTTGTATTGGAGAACTTGGCTTTACTTTTATCTTAATTCTTTTTACGGAATGCCATTTTCGCGTACTTGGCCTTTTTTTACATGACATGTTTTTCTTATGTTTTTGAAGTTTGGAGTAATAATCTTAAAAACTAATTTTTGAAATTTTACGGTTGTAAAAACATTCAAAAGGCCTTCAAAACAAGGTATCATTAGACCCACTTGCATGCATATGTGCACTTACATATGGAGGAACCGCCACTGAGGACTTATAATTATTTTTGGTTTATCTTTTGGGATAACTATTAAAAAGTGTATCAAAGTAGCTATGTGTTTTTGGGGAAAGTTAAGAAAAAGATATAAATATTTTTAAACTATCTTTTTATTAAAAGTTCAGTCAGAAGGTATAAAAACCCACAGACTTAAAGTAGACAATCATTTTAGGCTAAATACGGGTTAAACATTGTTTTTTATAAGAATGACATTTTCTACAATCTATCTGTGTCTATAATATTGGTTTGCTAAGATAATTACTAAATAAAACAACAAACAAGCAAAAAAAAACATAATACGAAAATAAAAGTGTTTTTTTAATGAATAAAGCATGAATATGCCTTATTTTACATATTTTTTTTGGACTCAATTTTTAAATCTTTATAGGTTGACATTAATTTTTTCTAACATAAAAATATGACATAAACATACTTTTTATTAAAATACCTATAACTAAAGACTAAAGATTTTTGGGTCTTGAAGTTTTTTTATATATTTTGGTTTGTAATTAGGCACTTCAAATGTTTTTTTTTTTTCAAAAAAGGCACAGCTTTTTATTTTTTTGTTTATAAGGCACAAAATGCACTATTATATACTTATATTCTTATAGTTTATAAAATACTATTTTAGAGGTTACCTAATTATATTTTTAAAATATTTTAAGAAATTAAAAATTTTGGACAAAAATTCATTTTTTTTTTGGCATATTTATTTTCTGCCCTGTGTGTTTAACTCCTGCATAGATTTGCACAAAAATATTTGGACAAAGTAACAATGAAGTACCTTGAAAGTTAATAAAGACCCAAAACGTTTAAAAATATCGAATAGACTACTTATATCAGAAAGGAAATATAAATATAGAAATATTTTGGATTAATAATAGTAATATTTTACCAAAATGGTGTAAACATTTTAACTCAAAAGCCTAATTTATGCTATTTATTATTTTTACTTTGTTTTTTTTTTCTATTGGTGTTATTTTTAAAAAACTATGATATGGCACAATTTTTTTCTGATAAAATAGTACCGAAATGTTTGATAAAATGGTTCCCAAGTCAAGTAGCTATTTGTTGACCACTCAACGTTGTGAATTGCTCTGACGTTGACCTTTAGTTAAACGTGGCCCTCTGGATTCGTTGAAAAATATTTATATATAAACAAAAGTTTTTAAAAAAATTGTACCATAAATTAGGCTTCTTAAATCAAAATAAATTCGAAAATCACAAAATCAGCCATTTGTACACAGAAAAAAACAGTTTGTAAGTATCACCACAATCCAAATGACAAAACAGAGTTTCACGATATTTTTTTCTGTGTAAAAATATTTAAAAAACATGTATTTTTGTTTACCATAGTCCAGAAGAATATCCGCCGGGTGGTACCTTGTTCTTAAGCCTAGAGGGTGTGGGAATAGTGGTTCCATTAGTTCCATTCATACCATTAACACTATCGGTGACTGATTTGCCGTTTAGTTCTCCATTTTGCTTGAGGGGGGATTTATTTTCGTCGGAAAATCCATTTTGATGCCCGTTTTCAATGTTTCCGTTTTTCTGTGGCGTAATTTCCCCATTTCCGTTCAGAATATTGGCTTTCTCTGGAGTAGTTGGGGTTGACCCATTTCTTACGGGTTTTGGTTCGTCATCCACCATGCTAAAGCAACTTGAAATTGTGGAAGCGGATACATTTTACGTTTGCTAGGGGTAATGATTCCGTTATTTTCATTGTCCCGAACTCCGAATATGTCTGAATGTCCACCACCAGGTGGTCTTAGAACTTTGCTGGAGTTCTGCTTTGTTTCTCCAAAACCAACTACGACGTTTGTTGAAGTCCATTCTGGAACAAGAAAAAAAAATTAGAAAACATACTTATACGTTACGACTTAAATAAACGGTGGTAGGGGTAATTTTTTTTTGGCTGTGATAAAGGGTTTTTAATTTATAAAATGAAAAAAAAATAGTAATAAATTACCACAAGTTACATATACACTGCTCCAAGAAATTAACGCACTACTTATAAATTTTTCAATAATTTATTTAGAAAATAAAATTAATATACCGGGTGGGACAAAAAAACGGACAATTTTTTTTTCATTATAACTTTTAAACTATATAATTGATTTCAGTGGAACAAACTGCACTTGGCAGAAAATTAATCGGAGTTTTGACTAAATAAATTTTTTGTCCGCCATCTCAAAATACCAGATGGCGGACGAGATTAAAATGTTTCCTTCAAAGATGCTCAATTATTCTTGTGTTGCGAACATCTTTTAATTATTTTTTTAAATTAGTAAAAAGCTGCATTTTTGCAACGCACAACAAGGTACGAATCAGCAAAATAGGTTTAGTGGTTCTAAAAAAATTTTTTTGTTTCAACCATTGTTTTGCATATATACGATTGCCTTGCCAATCATGTCTGCATTTATTTCCTTATAAATGCATTACTACTGAACCGATTTTAATGAAATAAAAAACATCCTGGTGAGAATTGATTGCTTTTTAAAGATCATGATCAAAGTTTATCGCCATCTTAAAATTTAGCATGGCGGACAGAATCATACTTGATTCTTCAAAATGTCGAGTTTATTCTTATTTTCCGAAAATGTTTTAGTTTTTTTTTAGTTTATAGAAAAGTTTTCTCCCACACAACGAGGTATAAATTAGCAAAATCAGTGTGGTGATTCTCAAAAAAATCTATTTTTCTTTCAATCATTGTTTTATATATTATACGATTGCATTCCCAATCCTGTCTGCATTTATTTCTTTATAGATTCGTTATTACTAAACCGATTTTGGTGAAATAAAAAAAATCGTGATGAGAATTAATTGTTTTTTAAAGATTATAATCGAAATTTGCCGCTATTTTAGAATTTAAGATGCCGGAAAAAATCATACTTGATTCTTCAAAATGGCATGTTTATTCTTATTTTCCGAAAATGTTTTAGTTTTTTTTTTAATTTATAGAAAAACACTAATTTTCTCCCGCATAAAGTGGTACAAATTAATAAAATCGGTCAAGTGGTTCTCACAAAATCCGATTTTGTTTTAACCATTGTTTTACATATTATACGATTGAATTGCCAATCTTGTCTGCATTCAGTTCTTTATAAATTCATTATTACTGAGCCGATTTTAGTGAAATAAAAAACATCAGTGCAAACTGATTGGACCTTACTTTGCACCAACGTATATTTTGTAAAACAATGCTTAAAACAAAATCAGATTTTGTGAGAAACTTTTTACAGATTTTATTACTTTGTATTTTGTTAAGCGGGAGAAAAGTAGTACTTTTCTATAAATTGAAAAAAAAAATTAAAACATTTTCGGAAAATAAAAATAAACGTGCCTCTTTGAAGGTCAAGTATGATTCTCTCCGACATCTTAACTTTTAAGATGACGGCAAATTTCGATTATAATCTTTAAAGAACAATCAATTATCACCATGATTTTTTTTTATTTCGTTAAGATCGGTTCAGTAGTAATGAATTTATAAAACAATGGTTGAAAGAAAAATATTTTTGTTTAGAACCACCAAACCGATTTTTCTGATTCGTACCTACCTTGTTGTTCGTGGCAAGAACGCGGGTTTTTAAAAAAATAATTAAAACAAGTTGGCAACAGAAGAATAAACGAGCATCTTTGAAGGGTACAATTTAATTTCGTCCGCCATCTTGGATTTTAAGATGGCGGACAAAAAAATATATTTAGTCAAACCTATGATTGATTCTCTGCCTAGTGCAGTTTGTCCCGTTATAATCGATAGTATAGTTCAAAAGTTATAATGGAAAACATTGTCCGGTTTTTTTTCACCCATGCGGTAAGTGTCCTTCAAAAAGTGATAAGACACTTTACAGTTTGCTTAAAATAAGCAGATTTTTCATAAAAATATTTAATGGCGCGTTAATTTCTTGGAGCAGTATATTTATTGTTAAGAAGGAATAACCCCATTAACTCCCCCCCCCCCCCCCCCCCCCCCCGCTCCCTTATAGACGCCCTTACTCTTTTATTTAAATAGAGGGGACGCAGGTCAAGTGGCAACTTATTTGGAAAAGCTTACAATTTTATGTTACAACGACGTTTATTTCTTAAATTGATTGATTAATTTACGAGATATTTGACTGTCAAAGTTAGTATTGCCTAATTACAAATAATTTTTTCAAGCGTTTTATTTTTATATTTCGATAATTAAAAAAAAGAAACAACGAAAAAGTGCTGTGCATTTAAAAGTAAAACAAAAAAGTGCTGTGCATTTAAAAGTAAAATTCTGAAAACAGTAACTAATCGTTTTTTTTTAAATATAGGACGTTGCTGTAAAAAATACTCTGCCAATCTATGGGCATCTAAGCTCACACTAGGTACTATAGTTATAGTGTGAGCTAATATAATCAAAAACTGAAATATATTTTATTCAACTCCAGACTCAATTACCTTTCGTTTGATACTACACAAGCCATGTTTTGACTTAAACTCAAATTTTTTAAATCTACCCCCACCCTTTAAAAAAAACTAAAATATATTTTGTTTAACTCCAGACTCAATTACCTTTCGTTTGATATCGCAGACGCCATATTTTCACTTAAACTCTAATTTTTCACATCTACCCCCACCCTTTTTTTTTTAAATAAACTAAAATTCATTTTGTTTAACTTCAGACTTAATTACCTATCGTTTGATATCACACACGCCATATTTTCACATAACCTCTAATTTTTGGAATCTACCCCCACTCTTTTATTTGGCTTACGTTCGGTGGATTTTGTTCATTTTTAAAAGGGACCATCACGGCGCAAGACCCAACTTAGGTACCAAATTTTATTAAAATCGGACAAGCGGTTTTTGAGTTATGCGGGTTGGTCGTTACAGACAGACAGACAGACATACAAACAGACAGACAGACAGACGGCAAAACAAAAAAGTTTCAAAATCATCTGAAACGCAAAGATATATAAAAAATTTTGAAATCGGAGCAACTTTTTTTTTCTCGAAAAAATTAGGATCACCATAGCTCACACTACTTATATAGTAGTAGTGTGAGATAAAATCGAAATCCCTTCAATACTTGACCTAGGTTCCCTACCGAAATAAGAGGGGTGAAAAATCAGCCCTTATAGAGGGTGTGTCCTATAAAAATACTAAAACGATCAAGGTATCCCTCTCGCAAACACAAACAAATCGACGTGCCCGAGCATTTGTAATTTCTCGAAAAGAGGAAAATCTAGGTGGAATAACTATATATCTAATATAAATACTCTGCCAATCTATGGGCACCTAAGCTCACACTGGATACTATACCCAACAAACAATTAAAGTTGTAGCGACGAAACCCCAACTAGAAAGAATTTCTTAAAAGTAACCGCAACGTACTCCCGCTACGTCTCAGTATACCATACAGCGACGTTATAATTCCCTAAGTGGGGAACCAATTTCTGGTTATAACTACTTGGCCAAGTGTTTAAAGTCACTGTAGTAACAACTACACTACTACGTCGTAGCCAGGTATCTACTACGTCGTAGAGGCTGTTTTTTTTCCGTAATGGCATAAAAGTTGCGATGTAGTTGCAAATAATATAATCGTTTCTTTTTGGTAGAATTGTTACACAATATGGTGGACACAACAGTAAACAGACTCGCTTAGTTTTTTTGTTTGGTTATGGTTATAATATGAACTATGTTATCCAAAAGTGTGAGAATTTACGAGCAGAGGATCAAAATTCGAGTGCGACGCAAAGTTTTTTGTATAACATGCATTATATATATTGTAAAAAACCGGTGCGCCCGTAAAATTGAGCCGTTTTCTGGTAGCTGATGGAATTTTTGTGTTGTGATTTTGGAGGTTATGTTTTCATAATCGACAGTTAACTCCAACAAATGGTGCTTAAGAAGAGCATTTTTGGTAAGCTTCAACTAATTTGTTTATAAAATAGTATGGCTCTTTAATATGAGCTCATAAAACGACAACAAAAATATTAGATTTTCTTTCTTACATAAAAACATGGCGTCCCAAACTATATTCCCTGATAGTCGAAAAGGTTACTTGAAAGTAGTTGCGGCTTTAAAGTTGATCCAAAAAGTTATTTTGTCTACATTGTTACATCAGATGTTACTATGATGACACAAACTTTTGTGGTAAAAATTAAAGTTATAATGTAGTTGTCGGATACACTTGTTTGGGACTCCAATGAAGCTTAACTTTCTAGTGGTAATTAAGTAGGATATAAAAGTCAGGGCGACTACGAAATAACGACTAAAAAGAAAGTAAAACTTTATCAACGTCCTATTGTGGTAGAGAAGACTATCAGAATCGACTATCAAGAAACAATCCTATGAAGTAGTTTAGAGGGTCGTTTTTACGAAACATCTACTATTTCCTGATACTAAATAGTAGTTAGAACTAAAAAGTAACAAATTTTGGTTGGGATCACCACATTTCTACTATAAGAAAGTAGCAAAGCCTTTAGAACATGTAGCCGCTACTTTAAATGTTAGTTGGGTAGTTATAGTGTATCTACGTGAAAGCTAATATAACTAAAAACTGAAGTATATTTTATTGAACTCCAGACTCAATTACCTTTCGTTTGATACCACACAAGCCATGTTTTGACTTAAACTCTAATTTTTCAAATCTACCCCCACCCTTTTTTAAAAAACTAAAATGTATTTTGTTTAACTCCAGACTCAATTACCTTTTGTTTGATATCACACACGCCATATTTCCACTTAAACACTAATTTTTGAAATTTACCCCCACCCTTTTTTTTCAAATAAACTAAAATGTATTTTGTTTAACTCCAGACTTAATTACCTTTCTTTTGATATCACACACGCTATATTTTTACATAACCTCTAATTTTTGAAATCTACCCCCACCCTTTTATTTGGCTTGTGTTCGGTGGATTTTGTTCATTTTTAAATGGGACCATCTCGACCCAAAACCCAGCCTGGGTACCAAATTTCATTGAAATCGGGGAAGCCGTTTTTGAGTTATGCGCGTTGGTCGTTACAGACAGACATACAGACACACAGACAGACAGACAGACAGACATACAGACAGACAGACAGACAGACAGACAGACAGACGGCGCAACAAAAAAGTTTCAAAATCATCTAAAACGCAAAGATATATAAAAAAATTTGAAATCGGAGCAACTTTTTTTTTCTCGAAAAAATTAGGATCACCATAGCTCACACTACTATAGTATAGTAGTAGTGTGAGCTAAAAAAAGATCCTCTAGAAATGGACTAGAAATTATAGTTGGCCCTGCACACTTTTTTTTTAATCTCAAAAACCAAGAGAATTTTATTTGTCTATGCATTATTTGGTACATATTTCATTAATACATTATAATTTTTAGGTCTCTAGGAAATTGGCACTGCTAACTAAGTTTTAATTTATTTTAATAATTTTCCGAGTAATTCTCTTATACAAAAATAAAAGATTTAAGAAAAAAATTCTAAAATCTTGTAGTTTATCTAAGCTTACGTAGATTTATAAGTAATATATAGTAAAATACAGTACAGTTCCGATTATCCGAAATAATGTGGACCGAGATTGTACTGTATGTATAAGTGTATAAGTGACCAATAATTTAGCAACCACCTGAAGAATGTATGAAAATCTGATCCTACATACAAAAAAAAACTAGTTAAATATGTAATTAAAAAAAAATTTATGTATTCTTGGCTAAAGTGGCTGACACCATTCAAAACATTTGTATACCTTCTGAAATTCTATAACAATTAGAAAATGATAAACTTCTAAATTTGATAAAAATTACTAAAAATATCAACCAGTTTATCACAAAAACTGTCAATTTTGCAAAATTTTAAAATTTAGGTGGAATTTTTATATGGTATATTTAACAGTGGCGTATATATGGGGGGGTCTGGGCCCCCCCCCCCCCCCCGAAGCAAAGATTTTTTTGGATATTTTCCACATATTTCATGAATACAAACATAAAATAGCATAAAATACAGCCTCATGAGGTCTCGGCCCCCCCAAAACTGTCTCGGGCCCACCCCGAAACTTTTTTCTATATATACGACACTGGTATATTAAATTTTTACCCCTCTTTCGAATGGTGTCAGCCAGATTTGCCTAAAACTATACAGAAAAAAGTTTTCTTCTATTTTAAACGTAACAAAAGAGCACACAAAATTTGATGAAAAAAATCGCCGTAGCACGCGAACTGAGAGAAAGATAGAAGTTTTTAAATACACTAGTTTTTTGATAGTGTAGGATCATATTTCTGCATATAAAAAATATATTCTGCGTCGTAAGCAAAACGGCAGTAACTGTATAGGTAAAGATTTTGCCCCAAAGTGCATTTTTGAAAAAAAAAACCGGATGCTATAGGTATTGTATTAATTTCTACAAATCTCTTCTTCCTATAACTACACCACATACAGGGTGTTTCATAATATATGCGCAGGACTTCAGGATGTGATAGCTCTGATTAACTTACCCTCTAAAATGCACCATTTTTAAGATACAGGTAGTTAAAATTGAAAAAAAAAATATATTTTTTGAATATCTCAGGAAACGTCTATCGTGCAGAAAACAGCTTTGATAAGTATTTTCTACTCATATTAGTAGCTATGTTTTGGGCTGAATTTTTTTAAAGTCATAATTGGTAGAGGTTGTGAAAAGGAAGTGGGTGTTTTTCTCCCCAACTTCTACGCCACTGGAAAAAGTACGGTTTTGAGTTGCCCATTTGAACACAAAAAACGTACGCTAAGCTACGCGTAACCTTTAAACTCAAACGTTTTTGAGAAAAATCAATTTTTATTTTGAAAAACATGGTCAACTTTTAAAAGATTTTTTTTCTTACTAATTAAACAAAAACGTTAACTTCATAGTTAAACATAATTATCCCTCAAAACCATACTTTTTCTAGTAGCATAGAAGTTATACCAATTATGACTTAAAAAATCCGCATAAAACATAGCTTACTATGAGTAGAAAATGCTTACAAAAGCTGTTTTCTGTACAATAATTAAATGTTTCATATAAAAAAAATAGAAACTTTTGCCCCTCTGTATAGACAGGTCTATACTTTTTTGAATTTTGATTGAATTTTAATATAAAATACATTTGCAAATGATTAGTTTTATTTTTAAACACCTCCACAATTTTTAGGGCCTAGATCAGTCACTGCACATAGTCGTAGAGTGACAAAAATCTAGACCAAATTATTTTTTTGCTGATCTTTAATCTACAAAAAAAAAGTTTTTTTACTGATCAAAAAAATTTTCGGCACATACCACTCCAAAAGTGTCTGAAATAATGTTTTAAAAATAACGTTAGAAAACTACCTATTAATTAAACTTAAAAATTGTATGTTTTAAACGTTTTTTGCTTTGTACTATGTGGGATAGAGCTATATAAAATCTAGAGAGAAAAACAATTAATTTTTTATTCAATTTTAAAAAAAATCGCGCCTTAATTACTGCCCTTTTGCTTCGGACATGACAGCTGCAGTAATAACGGGCTTTGCTGTTGGCTCCTGGAGTAGATAAAACATTTTCATGTAAATTTTTATGATTCATATATTTTCTTATTTACCCATATCGGTAGTGCTATTTTAATTTTTTTAAAAATCGGTTGTTAAAATAAAAACGCGACCAATCAGAATGTAACGACTGTTATTTTAAAAAGTCTATTGATTTAACAACTGAAGCCATACAAAATTCGTTGAACCCAAAACCTTTTATTTTTAACTTAATATTTAAAACAAAACATTTTTTGTTAAATTATTTTTTTTATAGATAAACACACATGCTGTTCAAGATATTTAAAATAAAAAAAAACTTAAAAAACGTGGGAAATCAAACGGTAGACAGCTGACTTTAAGAGCACATTTTTTACATTTGTGTTTAAAAATTCGTCAAACTATAAATTAAAGTAAATCTTAAAAATGTATTTAAATCTAGATTCACTAAAAAAACTTACTTGTATTTATTATTTGAAGACTCTAGAGATGAATTAAAACTTATAACACAAACACAACTACAAAATGGTAACCAAGATAACCAACTCAACGATTCACCACACGGCGCAAACTGAAATAAACCGTCGAAACCGTTTCTCTTGCCTTTTCATACGGTTCAAATATTAAACCATTCCATTCGTGTACACCGTTGCCATATTACCAGCGATAGAACTCCTGATATTACTCCCGCAACTTTATTCTTTGTAGTGTTTATACACGCATCTTTTGTTTGATGCGTAAAGGCCCGGCCACAACACTCAGATGCGAATTCACATCGGCCCCAACACTCAAATGCGAATTCGCATCGCAAAAATCTGCGACGTCGGTCGTCAACGCAACGCAAAAATTTGCGATTTCGCAGCGAAAAAATGTGCGATGTCGTACAACGCATGGGGAAAATTTGCAATTTCGCACCAATCTGCATTAGCGTGTAAAGTTTTGCGTTGCGTCTATGCATCGCCGAATTCGCAAATACAAAAATCTGCGATTACATACAACACAACTCAAATTCGATTTTGCACCAATTTGCATCAGCATAAAAGGTTTTGCGTTGCGTCTTCGCATCATAGATTTATGCGACGTCGTTTTACCAATGCAAATTTGCATCACAAAAATCTGCGACGTCGTACAACGCATCGCGAAAATTTCCGAATTCGCACCAATCTGCATCGCATCGCGAAAATCTTTGTATGTGAACCAATTGGTATAAAGTTTTTCATTGCGTCTTCGCATCACAGATTTATATGACGTCGTATAAACCATCGCGAAAATTGGGAAATTCGCACCAATCTGCAGTTACATGTAAAGTTACACATGTCATACAACGCATCGCGAAAAATTTGCGAATTCGCACCACGCTGACTATTGAAATGAAAACTTTTGAATACGCATCGCAAAAATCTGCGACGTCGTCGCGTTGGCGTTATTTATAGTTCAACGTTGCGTCTTCGCATTGCAGATTTGTGGGACGTCGTTAATTTTTGCGATGCGAATTCTCATTGCACAAATCAGCATTCCATGTAAATTTTTTCAATGCGAATTCGCAGTGCTCAAATTTGCGTCGCCGTACCACGCACGGAAGTTTGCGAATTTGCATCGCATGAAAATTTTCGCGTTACGTTTTCACATCGCAGGATTGTACGACGTCATTTTCGCGCAGGAGTATAAGCCCAGTTCAGACTATGCATCAAACTTATTCAACTTTTTACATGCATTTTCAATTTGATGCGGGAAACTCCAGGGGTGTTCATAACATGCAACTAAAAATATAAATTTTGAGCAACATAAAAAAATAAAAATTTTAATTTATGGGTAAAGATGTTTATATACCTACTTGGCAGAGTATTAATTACTGAATTAAAATAGCTTTTAAAGTAGTAGCCTACACAATTTTATTATAAAAAATTTTTCACAAAATTTCTTGCAAGGTTTGGCAACGCTTACCACTCTAGGGGGGATCCAGACTATCTTGAAATGAAATCCCAAAGTAGAGGGCAGCAGCACCGCCTGGATAAGGATTAAGAAATCCATGGATTGGGGATTAAATGCAGTAACGCAATTAGTGGGATATAAGACAAAGAAAGTTGCCTGTATTTTTTAAACTGTATAGACGCATTAGTGGCTAGTGGCATGTGTAGGAGCACTTTGCCACGAGCCGATTCGCCGCAGAGAACAATCGCAGCAATCCAACTCGCCGCGGGGATAATTCACCGCGGGGATAATTCACCGCGGGGATAATTCGCCACGAGATAATTCACCGCGAGGATAATTCATCGCCAGAATTTTTGTTTAATTTTAATCTAGCTTAACTTTGTTTTTCTTAAATCATAGCACGAGGACAGGGGCTCGTGTTGAGAGATCAAAATCTGTGTTAAGCCTAACGATGGTCAATTGATCGCAAACATATCGTAACCGGTGTCTACTGGAACACACAAAAAAAGCTTTTTCAAAAAAATTATTTATAATAAAAATTTAAATAATACTTTTTCAAAAGTAGTTTTTCCAAAAACTAATTTATAAAAAAAAACTAAAAAAATATATATTTTTTTTAAATAATACTTTTTCGACAAGCAGTTTTTTCCAAAAACAAATTATAAAAAAAAACTTTTTACGAAAAAAAAAATTAATTTTTTTTTTAACTACAATAAACAAAGAAAAGTGCATTCTTAAACCTCGTCGGCGGCGAATTGTCTCCGCGGCGAATCGGACCACGGCAAATTGTATTCGCGGCGAATCGTCCCATTCCCCTTTAAGTTAGTATCTCTTTGTCAGTACAAATGTCACGCCCGTCAATATATACAGGGCGATCCAAGTTTAGTGTTCACCACTGCTAACTTTGTTATTATTAAAGATAGAATAAAGTTTAAATTGGCAAACTAGTAGAATCTTTGACACTCTTTAAGATGGTTAAATCAAAAAAAAAAATAAACATTACACTATTTAAAAATAACGAAGATTTTTTCAAAATTACGCTTAGACTTCCTTCTACCAAATAAAATTTTAATAAGTAATTTTTAATTTAAAACATCTTCGTTATTTTTAACTTTAGGAAAAAAATCAAAATTCAATTTTTGTTTAAAAATGAAAGACCTATCAGAAAAATTATAAAATACAGGGTGTTTAATTATTTTTTTAAATGATTTTTGAAAAAAATCGAAATCTATTCAAAGATCGATGCTCTATTTTTGTTTAGTTAAGTATCTTAAAGAGTATCAAAAATTATACTAGTTTGCCAATTTAAACTTTTTTCTATCTTTAATAATAAAAAAGTTAGCAATGGTTGACACTTAACTGAGAACACCCTGTATATACTCTTGGTTTGTGCACGCTTTTTTAAGAGTGGCAAAAAAATACATTTAATAAACAAATTTAAAAAAAAAACACGAGTCACATTCTTGGGCACAACTACATTTATTTCTCTTAACAATAATGAAATAGGTTATAACAATTTTACGAATTAGATACAGAATTATGCTGTGTTTGAAACACTGAAAAGCTACTTTCTAAAATTGTAATAAGTAATATTAATATGAAATCAATTAACATTTTTTCCACAATCAATTCAAATCATTTTTCATCATTTTTTTATAAGCTAATGTAAAGTCCTTTAAGTAACATAATTAATTACATCTATTTATAATATATTACACATTTTAAACAATTTATTTAAACAAAATATATTAAACTGAAAGTTTACTTATAATCACGGTTCCAAGAATAGATCGGTCTTCGGATCTTATATATATATATATATATAGGTCAAATTTTTGACGTCACTGCTGATTTTTGTAAACAAAAGTTAGATATGATATGAACAACTAATATTTTTTAAATGTTTTGAAAACTAAAGCAATTTTCCTACTGTTTTTTAGATATCCTTTTAATAATTTTTTAGCCAGCTTTATTTTTTATTGCACAAAACTGTCAAGTCAAACGGAATGTGATCGTTTAGTATCAAAGGTAAACCGAGGACTTGGGAAGTAAACAGAGGTCTAGGTTAGCGGATTAGTTTTGAAGCCGAAACGAACATATTATTTTCTTCGAATTTTAATTTTTGTGTAAAGAAAAATGAAGTGGGCTAAAAAAAATAACGACTGATATATCTCAAAAATATTATTTTAGAAGAATATACTGTTAGCTCCCGCTAAATTTCGCGGTTGTTTATATATTTTTAAAACCACACAATTGTATGAAGGATAGAGCGCATTTCGCGTATTTGGACATGCGCACCAACAATCAAGAGAGATCCTTTGTCAATCGCCTCGAGAAATGGCGTGTTAATTTCGTTCTCCAACTATTTCAAATTTCTACACCTGAAAGTGCTCGATTTTGGTGTACTGAAGCATAGAACTAGAAACTTCAGCCCTTCAGCTACGTGGTGACATCATTAGATCCAATCAGGGGCCCCTTAGAAGTGGAGTATTTGGCTGCAAACTGGTGAGTGCCTTTGTTTCTGATTGCCGTTGTGTGGCACCAATATTTTACCTATGGACGTTTGATTATTTCGTAATTTCATATCAATATATTTATGTTTGTTCGCGCTTCATTTAATTAAAATATTTACAGTCCATTGCAGTTATCGTTTTTCTTACTGCGGGCATAACAATATACTAAAAAACAGTAGGAAAATTGCCAGTTTTCAGAAAATTCAAAAAATATTAGTTGTTAATATCATATCTAACTTTTGTTTACAAAAATCAGCTGGACCACCGGTGACGTGAAAAATTCGACATATATATAGGATCAGAAGACCGGTCTAATTCTAGGGACCTTGACTTATAATCTCCTAAATCTTTAACTCAAAGTACATATAAAAAAATAAATAATATTGCATTTCCACTATTAAGTTTCTTTGTAAAGTAAGATATATTTAACTGTAACAGTATTGCAAAAAACAGTATCGGTTTGTTCAGTGTGAAACTAAAGAGGTATACTTTTTTTGAATCTCAAATTTGCTTTGTCTATTTTTTTTCGAATAAAACTAGTGGCTTGGTAAAAGAGTAAAATACGTAATAAATTGAAAACAAACTATTATATTAAACGCACAATATTTTAAATATTTTATTTTGTTGCAAGAATTATACCAGCAACCAAGATTAATCAGAAGACAAAGTACCAATACGTTTTTTGTAAAGTAAGAAATATTTAACTGTAACAGTATAGCAAAAAACAGTATCGGTTTGTTAAAGGCCGCTTGACATGGTGCATGTCGCGCTGCAAAAATTTGCAAGCAAAAAATTTCGATCAAATTGTTGCCTGCAAAAAATCTTCTTTTTGTTTGACAGTGTGCATGGCCATGCATGGATTGCCCAGAATCTAGGTAAAAATTCCCCAGTATGCATGCAAGTACAGTTTGCATGCAAAAGAATTGCACCAGGCCGATAAAAATGGATTGCCTGCAACAATCAGCTGGATTTGTTCTGCCCATGCACCTGGGCAAAATTTCATGCCATTTGCCTGCAAATTTTATTGTCATGCACCATGTCAAGCGGCCTTAAGTGTGAGACTTAAGGCCACTTGACATGGTGCATGACCATAAAATTTGCAGGCAAATGCATGAAATTTTGCCCAGGTGCATGCGCAGTACAAATCCAGCTGATTGTTGCAGGCAATCCATTTTTATCGGTCCGGTGCTATTTTTTTGCATGCAAACTGTACTTGCATGCAAACTGGGGAATTTTTACCTAGATTCTGGGGAATCAATGCATGGCCATGCACAATGTCAAACGAAAAGAAGATTTTTTGCAGGCAACAATTTGACCGAAATTTTTTGCTTGCAAATATTTGCAGCGTGTCATGCACCATGTCAAGCGGCCTTAAAGAGGTATACTTTTTTTGAATCTCAAATTTGCTTCGTGTATTTTTTTTTCGAATAAAACTAGTTGCTTAGTAAAAGAGTAAAATACGTAATAAATTGCCAAACAAACTATTATATTAAACGCACAATATTTTAAATATTTTATTTTGTTGCAAGAATTATACCATCAACCAAGAGTAATCAGAAAACAAAGTACCAATACGTTTAGGTATTAAAATATTTTTGGGTATTTACTTATTATATTATTGTACTGAATAGCTTTCAAATAATATTATTTTTTATAATTCTTGATAGAATTTCTTTGTTTTTTTATTTGATATTTACTTTAATCAGTATTTTTACTTTAGTAACATTTTTTTATACATTTAATTATTTAACAACATTTATAAGAGTATATTTTTGTTTATTGAGATAATATATTTGCTTACTCTGTTAAATTAAATTAATTATTAGTGCTAAAAATTAACACTGCTTTTTTTATTTGAACTAAAAAAGAAGAAAAATACACTCTTAGTGCAGACCATTAAAAATTAATGTTTTTCTTTATCACAAATGATATGGATTCACTAAAATAAGGAATTTGGTATTTAACAGATAAATTTAATTTTATAGTATGTCAAAGTATTTCAAATCAATGATAAGAAAAATTCTTTAGGCTCTTATCTGTGTAGTAACTTTTATATTTTTATTCTTAGTACTTTGTAAAAGTTTTTTATTATATAATAGGCCTTAAAATTGATACATAGGCTTTTACGTTGGTGTTTTAAAAAACAATTTTAAAATACTTTGATATACATACCTTAAATACAGGTTGTTAGTTAAGTATGTGGTAAAACTCCAAGAAGTGTTTTATTGAATGTTTTTAAGAATTTTTTTAAATATAAATATGGGTCCGGAACCGAGATACGAAAAGAACTCAACAGTTAGTAGTAGTAGTAGTAGTAGTGGGGGGGGGGGGGTTGACCCGCAGGTCTGACAAGTAGGCCAGAGTAGGCCCTTTTTGCCATGCCCCAAGGCTGTCCCTTAACCCACTCTCTGCACTTCCCTTTGATGGTCGGGTAACTCATTGGGCCTTCCTGTTCTCTTTACAAAGTCCAGTAAGTCTGCCCATTTGAGCATGTGCAGTTCTTCCTCGCTCAGAGTTGGCGCTCCGAGTGCCTGTTGTCTCATCCTTGCGTAGGCCTCGCATTCTGCCACGAGGTGTCATGATGTCTCTTCTTCCTGTCCACAGGCTGGGCAGGTAGGGTCATTCTCGACTCCTATACGTGTCATGTGCTTCCTCAACCGGTTATGTCGGGTTAGAGTACCTATCAGCAGTCCGAGGTCTTTTCGAAACAATTTTAAAATACTTTGATATACATACCTTAAATACAGGTTGTTAGTTAAGTATGTGGTAAAACTTCAAGAAGTGTTTTATTGAATGTTTTTAAGAATTTTTTTAAATATAAATATGGGTCCGGAACCGAGATACGAAAAGAACTCAACAGTTAGTAGTACTAGTAGTAGTAGTGGGGGGGGTTGACCCGCAGGTCTGACAAGTAGGCCAGAGCAAGCCCTTTTTGCCATGCCCCAAGTCTGTCCCGTAACCCACTCTCTGCACTTCCCTTTGATGGTCGGGTAACTCATTGGGCCTTCCTGTTCTCTTTACAAAGTCCAGTAAGTCTGCCCATTTGAGCATGTGCAGTTCTTCCTCGCTCAGAGTTGGCGCTCCGAGTGCCTGTTGTCTCATCCTTGCGTAGGCCTCTCATTCTGCCACGAGGTGTCTTGATGTCTCTTCCTGTCCACAGGCTGGGCAGGTAGGGTCATTCTCGACTCCTATACGTGTCATGTGCTTCCTCAACCGGTTATGTCCGGTTAGAGTACCTATCAGCAGTCCGAGGTCTTTTCGTGTCCGTCCCAGCATCCATCTAATTCTGGTCGCTTAGGACGGTCTACGAATTCTCTGGTCTGTCTGCAACCCGTTCCTGTTTCCCAGGAGTTTAATAGCGCGTCCTGGGCCCATTTGTTCAGTTAAAAAGTGCTATTTAATTGCAGTTGGTTAATTCTAAAAAAATTAACACACAATTTTTGTGTAAAAAATATTGGTTAGGGTGTCTTCCGGGAAGCCACTGGCCACTGGACTTCGGGAATTTTATCTAATAATTAGCCTCTTGTTAACACGGGTACGGGTAGACCTCATAAGATGTCTATCAGGGGAAATAAATCGATCTCTGCCTTCCGTAGATTTCAGGTACTCTCTGACCCGGAGGGTTAGCACCTGTCTAGGGTCCCTTTCCCAGAGATACGGAAGACCTCTCCGGTATGAGAGGCGGAGAGGAAGGACCTCGGTATGACGCACATAGCGTAGATGGCAACCCTTCTTTTTGGAGAAAATAAAAAAGAAAAAACATAGCAGCGTCTGACTCATAATGAGCGGCTGCAAACAGCGTCTGTCCCAGATTGGGCGGCTGAATCTAGACTTACCAACACGCCTGGCAAGCGTGGTGTTTTAATGCCAATGGGAAATATCATGGCGAATTTAAAAACAAAAAGAATTGGTCCCCAGGTGGGAAGGCAACTCTCCGAATCCCACACCTCTATGGTCTGCCTCACGGAATCTGAGGGAGGCAAAAATTTGCTTATGAGAAAAAGCATCCAACTATAAACAGTCGATTATATGAACGTTCTTCACTCAAAAAAGCACCCATTGGAATTTGGTGACATACCTAAATTTACCCAAACAAATACTAAGAAGACTAGGATTTGAAATCTATTTAAAAAATTTTGACCTACTGGACATTTACCACTAATCGATTTGGTGCGTAGCAAAAAAAAAACATTTTTACAACTAAGAAAAGAATTCCGGAACATTAATTTTTTACTTGTCATTGACAGTTTTGATATTGTTAAAATACTGAGGTTTTGATAGAGCTGATGATGGTTTAAAATAAACTGCTTAAATTTTGGAAAAAGTACTTTAGAAAGTCGTATTAGTTTTTTTTTAATCAGCTGTACATTTTTACATGTTTTATGTTTAAAGTTTGCAGGTCAAGATTTTTTAAATCAGACTTATACAAAAAAAATACAAGGTATAACAACAACAGCTAGCCTTTTAAAACTAATAAAATAAATGCATCTAACTAGGCTTACCATAAGTATGAAGCTCTAAACCAGGACGGTAACAAAAGCTAGGCAAAAAATCAAATATAACAAAATTTGTTTGTTTTAATTATAAATCAAAACAAAATACAAAACACCTAAAAGTCTGTACAGAGAGTGTCCCATTTTCAATTGGAAACTCCGTTATTATACAATATACAGGGTGTTCCATACCTTAGGGGCCATAGTGCAGCAGGTGATAGAGGTTATTTCCGAGAAAAAAGTTTATATAACATGGGGGTCAACACACATCTGTTTTTAAGATATAGGATTTTTAAAGTTAGAGAAGTGGGGGGAAAAAGGGTTTTAACAAAAAAAAAGAAAATCTGTCAGTCAGCTGAATACTCAACTTATAGTGATTCAGAAATGTGATATTCCTTTTATTGATAAAATTACAAATTGAGGAGATGTGTGTGCCAAAATGACCTCCAAAAATGTATAAGAAATAATAATTAAAAAATAATAAAATAATTTTTGCTTACTCATTCTTTTGAAAAATATCAATAATATTTTATTATTATGTCTCGCTAGAGATGTGTTTAAATTAACAAAAAATAGTAAAAAAAACATTGCATTTAATATGGTATTTATAAAAGTTTATACCAAAAAAATAGTTTTTTCTTAAAAAAATTGGCCGACTAATTTTTTTCAAAATAATTTTTATTTCAGTTTATTGCTTTTCTTCTAGTACAAGACTTTACCCAATTTCATATTTTTACTGAGCTTTTTTAAAAAGTTATTATAAAAAAAGTAAAAAAAACTGCCAACTTTCTGTATCTCGACAAAGAGTTTTGACCCATGCATTATAGGAACTTTTTTATCAGACATGACTTCCTTTATCACCTGTTGGCCTATGGCCCCCAAGTTATGGGACACCCTGTATATAGAGACTTGAGTTTTTCCATTATAGTCGATAGGCTTATAGTCAAAAATCGTGGGCAGTGAGATAGTTGTTGAAGATATTTTAAAACTACTTTTATCGATTGTAAATAGATCACACAATTTCGCCCTCAATTTGAGTAGAAGAGCCTCTGTGACGTCATAAATCTAAGAATACGTTTTTTCACAAACTTTTGCTTTTACCTTTTGCCACATCAACTTTACAGACACATTGTATGGGTTATGATTTGTTTGCAATTGAACAACAATTTAATTGTCGTTTTAGTAAGCTTTATATCTCAAGAACTATTAAAGAAATTGTTTTTTTTTAAATACAAAAAAAATATAAAAATTCAAAATTGAGCACGTATATTTAAGTTGTGTGTTAAGTTGCCTTAAAATTTGAGTAGGAGGTTTTATATGACGTCTTTCTTACAAACTTTGGCTTATTTATAACTTTCGCTAAATTAGTTTTACAAAAAAACTGTAAATAAGGTTTTTATTTGTAAGAGAACACTAATTAATATAGTAAAGAAATTAACTTTATTTCTTTAAAACTAACAAAGATATTAATTTTTATAAAATAAGTAAAAAGATAGTACCTTTTTCCACAAAAACAAATTATCTTGGTTAGTTTTTAAGATATATAAATAATTTCTTTACTTTATTAATACAGTTTTTTTTTGTAACACAAACTAAACGAAAGTTATAAGCCAAAGTTTGTGAAAACACATGAAAAAGTCGCCATCTTGGATTTATGACGTCACACAGGCCATCCTACTCAAATTAAAGGCAAACACCTGGCGACTTAATATCGATCGAGGGTAGTCTATCTTTCTCCCTCAATCTTTGATTTTTATAATTTTTTTGCGAACAAATCATAACCTATACAATTTAATTTGAATAGAATTTCAAGCAAACATCAATTGAGTGATCCATAACCAATGGACTTGAAGTAGTCTAACACTAGGTGATTTAAAATTGTGTCATCTACCAATCGATCTCGGGTAGTAAAAAGTCTTCCACAACTATCCCACGGGATACCATACTCAACTATTACTGCCATCGATTTCCAAGACGAAACAAGGAAACAAATTCTTCGGTATAGCAAGTCGCCTCTAGAAATAAAATGACGACAAATTTTTGGTCCTTCAAGTCGGATACGAGATATTGGATTTTCGTAGCTCAAAAACTACGGGGACTACAAACAAATTATTTACATATTTTTGAAAATTGATGGCAGTAATGAAAAACCCAGGCATTTATCTCTTATAAAATCCATTAAAACGAATAAAAAATGGGACATTCTGTAAAGCAGAAGTTTGATTATTCTTATTTTTTCTACCAGTCATAATTTTCGATTTAGTTTTCACAATTTTTTTAAGTTAGATTATTCTGTTTGAACCACCGCCAGAATCCCAGTCAAATAGGGACGTATGGTAAGCCTAGGTCTAACAAAATAATTTTTATCAGTCCAAATTTCGGGAAGAAACATATTAAACATTAAAATAAAGATAAATTACTTAAGATCAGTGTCTTCTCGAAGTAGATAATCTGCTTCCTCTTCCCAGTTAGTTTTTGAAGCTGTAGAAGCAGATTTGGCATCTGTCACCAACTCATAGTCGTTCAATTCAGCTTCCAGTTCTTTTTCCCATTCTTCTTCTGTGTAAAAAGGGATTCAAAGGATATAAGGCGAAAAACAAAAAACGTAAACAAACAAAAAATAAAATAAAACAACTGAAAACGTTAAGGACACAGAGGTAGAGTAACAAACAAACAAAAACAAAGAACAAAAAAACAATGAGAATATGTTTTTCTGTTGACAGCACACGCCACACAGTCAAAACTTGCATATTCAAAAAAAATCTCTAAAGTTTTGACAGATTAACAGACATTTGTATTTATAAACCAGTGTCAAACTTTCTTTAAAAGAAAATTTACGTAACCAGTTATCATAAAATTCAAATTGTAGAACTTCATTTTTCCCAAAACCATCGAAAACATATTAGTCAATTTTTTTTAAATATGCATCATATTAGTTGATTTTAGCATGAACACTTTTTAGAATGAGATTGTAGTTAATAATTGATGTAATGATAAGGTAGGTTAGTTGGGAGTAATGTTTAGGGTAAAAGCAATAAATTTAAGTTACACTTAGACACCCTTTAACCATCAATTAAAAAAGAATCTTTAGTCGACATTTTCTTTTAACAAAATCGATTTTATAAAAGTAAAATAAAAAGGTCCACACGAATAGGATATAGAATTAATAAAAAGTAATGTTTGTTTTTAAAGAAATATTCCTTTAAAAAAGTGTCTCCAGACAAAGAGAAATTAAAAAAAATAAAACTAGTCATTTGACATCTGATAAATGCAGATTTTTGATAAAATTTTCTTTCAGAACCAGACCAAAGGCTTACTTTTCTTTTTTGGTTTTAAAGAGGAAAAACAACATTTTTTCTGGAGATCAATTTGTATTTTACTATAATAATATTTCAACCTTTGAAATCAAGCAAAAGTTTAAACCCCGTCATTTAATAATTTTTTGTCTATCCTAACTAGCCTATATTTTAGTATTTTGATGTTTTTATATAATTTATATACACACAAAAGTGTTGAAAAAATTATTTTGAATTATTTAAACACTTATTACACTTTATTATTATTTGTGCAAAAAAAATCTGCGATCAACATTTATTTTAAGGCCTTTAAAACCACAATCTTTTTTTTCTTATATGTATGTAAAGTTAGATAAAGTATATAAGAGGAGTTAAGTTACAAATAAAAAGGTACATTCATTATTTATTTATTTACTTAAATATCACAATTTAACAAAAATATTGCATTTTTATAACTGTTTTTACATATCTTTATATACAGAGTCTATTGCTGGCGATACACTTGAAAAAATCAAACAAAATAATTTAAAACATATTTATAATTAAAAATTATTGCAGTATTTTCTATTATTTTTAACAACGAGAAGAAGAAAGAAGGAAGCCTATAATAGTGTAAGAGAGAGAGAGAATGATAGAAACACGTATTATATTCTTATTCTAAGCTTAAAAACATATTACAACAATATCACTCAATCCCGCCTTGTCAAACATCATGGTGACTCCTCACTCAAGGGGTCATTCACAAATGATTTTGATAACTAATAACCTGAGCCAATTACTTTTCCACAATTTTAAATTTTACACCAAAGAAAAATTTTATTTAAATAAATCACCAGAAAAAAAGTATTTTTATTTCCACGATATTTTTGACCGTGACCCTTCCTAACCCCTCTAGCTTGAACGGCCCCTGACTAATAAGAAAGTAAGTGCGGCGTCCCCATCTTGCAAGTGACAAGTATTATGAATGTACTTTTTTAAATGTTTATTCTTTATTTATTAAGGCTCAGATTGGTTTAGCTCACGATATTTAGAAACATTTGGTGGTCTTTCAAATCCATCAATTAAAATTTTTTGCACAAATTTTTTTAAGATAAAAATTTTAAAGAATAAAAATATAAGTTTAAAATTGACCAACTTTACAACATTTTTAAAGGCCAAATCTATTTTCTTTTTTAGTTTTTTAAAGTTGAGATGTGACCTAAAGTAAAGCCTACTTGTTTATTTAAATTTTGTCTGCGGAAAGTTTTTTTTTTCATAAATTTCTAATTTTAATAATACTTTTAATATACTATCCATATCGTAAAAATACATGTATTTTCTACTAGGATATAGGTAATTGTGATAAAAATTTCAGAAACGTGTATAATATTTCAGAATCTTCATTTATATTAGTTATGATGTTGTTTGATGGATCCTCTATCAAACAACGGTTATGAATAATGAAGGGTGCGATCTATTAGTTTCGTGTCAAACAAACCGAAATCAAGAATTTTTTAAATGTTTTAGAGCATAAAATAAATAATATATATCTTGCAAGTTGTTTGATTTCTTGTACTCAATTTATAGTACTTTAAAGATGTACACCTCGTAGATATAACGAGGAACAGGGTGTCCCAGAATTGAGTTTTTAGCTAAATCAAATTATTCTTAGGACCATGCCAAAAAATATTTTTCCATGCATCAATTTTTGTATATTCACCCCCCAATTATTTTTATACTTTAGCCTTGATTAAATGGCTGTTATAAGACATGCATTCTAATTATTATTTCTAGTAGCTGGAGCCCGAGCCCTGGACTATAATGATTATTTCAGATTTAACCGTCCAATAAAAATATTCTTTCGGTTGACACTACAAGATAAACACCCAATCATCCCTTGACGGCAAAAGTTTTACCAAGCATCACGACTCTGAAATTAGTACCGGTATTTCGCGAAGAGAGGGCGTCTACTTCCCGATGCAGCAGCGTGTCAATCAAATGATTTTAGAGATTTCGCGGAGAGAGGGCGTCCAAAATCTTTAACAATAGCACCCTCTCTCTGCTGTTGTTGCACACTAGCCGGAATATACAGCAGACACATCTATCCGGTTCCGTTATGGCTGTTGCTCGTTCTTTGTTGGTTGAGTTGTATATCTGATACAGTTATTTAATCAAAGATTTAAAAAAAATTTTTTGAAGTGTAAACTTCTTTAGGCGTTTAGCAGTTTTTGTGGGTAGTGAATTGAACTGAGCCGTGAGTTGAACTGAGCCGTCTGGCTCGGCTATGTAACGCTCATTGGGGTGAAATCGGCTCGAGTCTACTAACTGTGAGAAACATTTAGCGAGCGATATGATGATGCAGATGAAGGCCAGTACACAGAAGAGTTCGGTTCGGTCCGCTTTACAGAATATGTTATGGGCCAATATTATTAATTTCGCCTTGTTGAAGTTTACACTTCTGCCGTGTGGTCTTATGGATCGTTCATACTCGTCTTTTGTCTAGTCTTTTGTCTTGGTTTAGTCATATGTCTTGTCATAAGAAAGTTAAAACCACTGTTTCTTATAGGAGTGTTCATACAATGCTTTTGCTTTTGTTTTTGATTAGTCTTTGTCTTAACAGTTGCCAACTTTCAATCCTTAGGACAACGACTAAGACGAATGACAGACATCAGCTGATATTTGTTGTTTTTTTTTACAGGGCGTCCGAAGAGCGCAAGCGCGCGGCCGAAATTTTGAATTTACCGCCATTAATCATGTTTTTAACAGAAAATCTCAACATAACCTCAAAATTTTATTTGTTTTTATTTTCTTTTTCGCTTTTGTTCTTTCGTGTCTGTGTTTCGTGCACAAATTAGGTTAAATAAGATTATTTTGTGTAGAAAATGACTTTTGAAAAGGGACCTTTTTATTGAAATTGATTTTTTTTTTCAGTGGGTTATGACTAAGACTAATCAAAAACAAAAGACGAGTATGAACAGCCGATTTTGTTTAAGACAGCTAAGACTAATCAAAGGACAAAGACTAATCAAAAACAAAAGACTAAGACGAGTATGAACAATACTTTAAACACACACAATAATTTTTTTTTGCTGAACTGGATTTTTGTTTTCTTTATAATTAACGAAAATATTGCGTTTTATTTTAATTCTGAGACACCCTGTATATTAGCCTGACATAAAATACTGAGTTGGTTAAATAGAGGTAATAAAAACACACGTCTACCATGAAAATGAAACAATAAAGGTGGGAACGAATAAAAAAACCAAAAACTAGGGAATAAGTTTGGAAGATGGGAAGTTAATATAGGAGAGGCGCCATTATCTCCTTAAGCTGTCAGAAAAAATAAGAAAATAGGGGCTAATCACATTTATCCTAAAGAAACACACATTTTTTGAAAGAACAGAGTACAATTTTCCTTTTAGATATCCTACGATAAACCTGTAAAAAAATTTTTCGCAAAGTAAATAAAAACTGAATTTTTTTGGTCAAAATGTTAGATACTATATTTTTAAGGTTTCTTTAAAAATAATCTTATCTGGCCGACGCAACGCCTTTCTGGACTGGAGAAAATATTTTTTTATATAAAACGTGATTATTAAAATCACGAATGTCAAACGTAATGAAAAATGTGCTCTGTCCTCCCTGTAAGAGAAGCAAAGCATAAATAATTTAGATAAATTGTGTATTTTCGAAAGTTTTGTATTATTTCTGAAGGAAAAACTTTGAAAACTTTATATAAAAACTTTGGAACAATTCCTTGGAAAAGCCCAAAGTTTTAGTTAGCTAAATTAATAGATAAGAAAAACAAATTTTCAAGCTACTGTACTAATCTAAACAATAGCTAGTGTATAAAGAATCTAGAGGTTTTTAATCGTTGTAGAATTTTAAATCTAGAAAATAAGTACAAAACTTTCAAAACTAAATAATTTGAAAATAAATAATTACCAGACAAAGCTTTGGGATCTATGACACCCAATTTTTTCATGCCTTCTTCTACTTCTTTAAGATCTTCTTGGCTTACTTGCAAACTGTCCGAGATAAATTCATGCACCATCTCTGTTTTATCTACTGGCTCTACATTTTATTAAAAATTAAAAAATAAAAAATAGCGAAATTAAAATAAAACACATGAAGAAAACCAAAATTAAATATTTCTTCTATGCCATGCCCTTTCACAAAAATACTTTTATGTAATTAAGTACATTACATAATAATTTATTTAAAAAAATTAATAAAAAAATTATTTTACAAATAAAAAAGTTAAAAAGTTAAATTTTATTTAAATACACAAAAGCGTTTGTTAGTATTATTTGGCTTAAAAATTCCGTTGATTGACGCTCACTGTCTTGATGACGGGTAAAAATGCAAAATGCGTTGATCCGGCCTGAAAAGACAAAGAGCTGTCGTAGGTCACGGACTATAGTTGTTTTCTTTTATTTGCATTCGATCTTTTCATTGATCGATATTGTATAGCAGTGTTTTTCCCTGCTTTTGGTTTTTTGTTTCTCTCGTATCTCGGTAGATGGCGCCTCTTGCTATAGTTCGCTCACTAATTACATTTAATTAGAGACAAAACCGTCTGATTAACTTCGCAAGATTTGTCACTTGACCAGCAGTGTTCTGAGGAGTCCCATAAGGACGAAACGGTTAACTGTCAACACTTATTAGGTGTCCATTAGATCTTGGACCCCCGTGAGGTTAAGCTTTCAAGCTACCCACGGAAAAATATAAGGGAAACAAAAAACTCCTTTTTGCCCGATTAGCCATGAAACTTGTTTGATTTTTAAATTCACGGGTACGAAATTTCACGTTCATTTGGTGGTCTTTCAAATCCATCAATTAAAATTTTTTGCACAAATTTTTTTACAAATAAAAAAGTTGTCGGATGACTAAATAATTTTTAGTAGCAGCTTATGAATTTTAAAATAGTTTGGACTTCTTTTTACTAGCAATACTGGCATATAGTGAAAACACCGTATGGAATGAGCACCAGCCTAAACTCTGCCGTTAAGAACATACTAAACCTCTCTTGACATAGTTATCAAAACGGGGGCAAAAATGGGAGCATTTAATTTGAAATACACCGATAACCGGGATTCGAAAACTGAATCGGAACAAACCAAGATTAGGAGCAGTGTCAAAAACTCGCGGGTCTACATGAAATGTTACACCTTGACTCCAAAAATGAAAATAACCAAGTCGTTTGAGAACCACCTATATTGGTAAAACGGACGAAAACTAAAGTAGTTCAGTCGAGAAAGTTAGTATAGTACAGAAGAGTGGATCAGGAGCAGGAGTATATGGCGTAGCCCCTACTGGTTTCTAAGCCAAAATACATACCGAAGAATATATCTCAATAAGGATATCACAATCTTCTCAGGTAGCCGAACTGCAATTAAAGCTCTATTACACCATCAAATTTAAAATCGGTTTGGAACTTCCAACAATTCCTTCTTATGCTGGCGAAACACAAGCAGGTGACCCTAACGTGGGTGCCTGCCAAATGGGAGTAACAGGCAATGAATCAGCAGACTCTCTAGCAAGCAGAGGTTGACAGGTTACAAAACCTGTATTTAGAACTTTGAAAACTGATATTGTATCAGAAGATTGATAAATTAAGAACATTGAAACCAACAACACTAACACCGAGTGTACTCCGCAAGCTAATTAGGAAGCAGCCGATGCAGTGTCAGGGAGTAATAAACCTAACCTTGCTGAAGAAATTAATTATTCAATCAAGCAGTCAAGTAAAAAGACTAGCTAAATTGAGAAAATAAGACGGAAAGTACACTAGTCCATTCCTGGGAGTTGGCCAAACCGCAATTACAGCTCTATCATACAATCAAATAAACTTAAAAGTGGTTTGGAACGGCAAACAATTCCTTCTTACCCTGACGAAACACAAGAAGTTGACCCTTGCGTGGATGCTTACCACATGAGAGTAACGGGCGATGAACAAGCAGATTCTCTAGCAACAGAGAATCCTATATACTACTACTATGTCGGTTTAGAACGTTTTTCTACGTTGTCCGTCGCCTATTCTCCACCTCCTTCGATCCTGACAATCATCCTCAGTCAGATTTTTTTGACTCATTGATCTTTGGATTGACTGTTGCCATTCTAGTTTAGGACGCCCTCTTTTTCTGCGCCCTATTGGTTGCCATTCTAGGACCTGCTTTGGTAATCTTTCGTCGTTCATCCGTTGTACATGGCCGTACCATATCAGTTGCCTTCTAGTGATGTCATCCGTTATGCTTCCCTCGATTCCCATTCTTTCTTTTATGATCTCATTTCTTATGTGATCTATTCTAGATATTCTCATTGATCTTCTTATTGCATCCATTTCGACACTTTCCATTTTTGTTTTGTACTTTTCTATTACGCGACAAGTCTCTATGCCATACAACAGCGTGCTTTTGAACTTTGTTTCATACATGTTAAATTTCACATGCTTTTTTATCTCTCTGCTCCATAAAATACTGTTAAGACATCCAATAACTTTTTTTGCTTTTACTATTCTTTTTTCCAATTCTTTACAGTCTGTACCTGTCTTATCAAATGTGACACCCAAGTATACATACTCATTGCATGGAGATATTGTTTGTCCATTTTCTAGTACTAACTCACTGGATTCGTTTCCAATACATAAGTACTGTGTCTTGTCCACGTTCACTGTTAATCCCCACTTTTGGTATACTTCTGTTAACTTTCTCATCATATACTCCATGTCTTCTTTATCATTAGGCACAATTACTTGGTCGTCAGCAAACTGTAGTGTGTATATGGTAAATCGGTCGTTAAGTAGTATTCCCATGCCGTGCACTTTACGTTTCCAGTTTTTTAGAGCTACTGCGATATATATTTTAAAAAGAGTTGGAGAGATACAACATTTCTGTCTTAAGCCTTTTGTTACCAGGAATTCTTTTGAAAGTCGATTTCTAATTTTAATTTTAGATTTTGACCCTTTGTATAGTTGTTTTATCGCTTTTATGTATGTATGATTGATATTAGTTTGCTCTAACACTGTCCATAATTTTTCTACTGGAACGGTATCATATGCTTTTTGTAGGTCTACAAAGGTAACATGAGTCTCTATATTTCTGGCGCTTCTTTTCTCAATTACTTGTTTAAGACAAAAAACATTATCAGTACAAGATCTGCCTGCGCGAAACCCACTTTGCTCTTCTTCTTCTTGTTCATGAAAATCATTCTCTATTAGATCTCTAAGAATCCTACCGTACAATCTACTTAGAGTACTAGTTACTGAAATTCCTCTGTAATTGTTGCAATTCAGCTTGTTTCCTTTTTTATGTATTGAGGATATGAATGCAAGTTTCCAATCATTAGGTACTGGATGTCCGTTTATGCATTGGTTAATAATATATGTGAGATTTTCGACTAGTTTCTCTGATCCATATTTGAGCATTTCAGCATATATTCCCCCAGGTCCGCTAGCTTTTCCGGATTTAAGCTTTTTAATATTATTCTTTATCATTTCTTTTTCGATGATTACTTCCTCTCCATGTACTTCTATGTCTCTTCCCGGAGAGGCTGCCAGATATTCAGGTCTCGTCTCCTGCAGCAGTCCCTTGTAGTGTTGTGTCCATTGTTCTGGTTTGATTATCTGGATGTTTACTTTTTCTTTTGTTGGGTTTTTTACCGTAGAAATGAATTTCCATACTTCAGAACTCTGCCTACCTCCTACGTGTGTATTTATGTCGTGGCACTTCAAGCTTTTTATTATGTTTGTATATATCTCTTCAAATGAGTGATTTGTGTTTATTAATTTTTCATCTAATCGGTTCTGATACAATCTTTGAGTACTTTCGATTTCTAGACTTCTAAAGTTGTATTTTTAATTGTCTTCGATGCACTCTAGGTTTTCATTTTCTCTAATACTTTCGTCCTTATTTGTTTTTCTTAAAGGGAATAATATTTTTGCTTTTACCAGATGGTGGTCAGATCCACAGGTAACACCACGAAGTGCTCGCACATCATACCACTTTAATTGCGAGTGTTGTCCACCTATAGCATAATCAATGATTGATTTAAGATTTCTTGTTAGCTGAATCCAGGTATATCGATGAATATCCTTATGTTTAAAAAAACCATTATTTATTTTTAGGTTGTGGGTTTCACACAATTGCATCAGTCTTAAGCCATTATCATTTGTTACTTCCTCTCCAAATGATCCTATCACTTTGCTCTGGGTTTGCCTACCAGTTCGGCTATTAAAATCGCCAAGCATAATTATTTCTCTGGTATTACCGATTTTTGTGATAGTCTCATCAAGTTGATCAAAGAACATTTGTTTTGTAGCTACTCTTTCGTCATCTGATGGTGCGTAGACTGCTATTATGCTTATATTATGTCCAAGCATCTTCATGTTCACTCGAAGTATGTTTTCACTAATGCAATCGTAGCCTGTAATTTTATTCTTTAGATTTTTCTTTATTAACAAGGATACCCCTCTGGCTGCTCTTCTTTCTTTTGGGACTCCAGTGAATATATGGACAAAATTACAGACACTATTCGTAGAGAATCCTATATTTGGAATTCAAAAAACTTCGATATGTCTCTGCATCAAGCGATGAATAATTGAAACACATCGAAACCAACAGCATTCAACACCGAGGCAAAATCACACCAAGAAAATTGTACAATTTTCTTCAACATTACTCACTTGTAAACTCCTTAAATTAAATAGGAAACAAATCAGACAAGTGAAAGGACCAACAACCGGTCCCTGCACACTAAGGAAGCGTCTGCATAGAATCGAAATTTACTTGCAGATTATGCAAAGAAATCGACGAATATCCCCTCATATTATAATTGAGTGACCGGCACTAACCCTCTGCAGAGCACAAAAAACCTTGCAGGATACCCCTTCCATACCAAGACCGTCACAAAAGCCTAATCAAGGAGATCTTGCACCTCACGAGGTCCTCAAGCCTCCTAACTTATAGAGAAACAAAGCAAGAGACGAGAAATACACTTTTTTTTTTTAATTTGTCAAACACACTGTGTTTTTTTTATTACAATCTAGTCAGTAAGACTAATTAGCAATTTTGTTTTAACTTAATTTACTAGAAAAGTCAGATTTAAACTTAGGGTTCACTCAACAGTTCTCCCCGCTTTGTTTAGTCTGTAACTCACAATTGTGTTGTGTTTATAGCATTATTTTGTTTTATGTGTAATTCACTTAGTTTACTAGCTCAAACGGCTTCACTCTTTTTAGTCGTCGAACTAGCATAGTATTGTCTAGAAGCTGGATTGCTTCCACATTCACATGCCGATGGAGTCTATCTTCATGGCTTTTTGGGTACTTTTTTATAGTCTCTGCTACAGTTTCGATTTTTAGATCTCGATGAAGGTCACTATTTCGAACGTACCAAGGTGCATTCACAATGTTTCTTAATACTTTATTTTGAAATCTCTGTACAACTAGAGTGTTACTCTCTTTAGCACAACCCCATAGTTGAATACCATATGTCCATACTGGTTTCAGTATTTGTCTATAAAGCAGTAACTTATTATGAATTGTTAAATTGGACTTCCTTCCAATTAGCCAGTTAATTTTTCTATACCTTAAGAAATACACTAACGTAAAAAACTGCACTTGTACTATTATATAAAACTTAACTCATACTAAGTTTACTGTCTGCATCTCTTACAGAAGAAGTTAAAGCTTCTTGAAAGCAACATAGCTTAAGCACGTAGCTTCCTTAGCAACTCGTTTGATTGCTTTGTAGCCATCCTATATAACAACTAAGTGCAAGATTCTCTAAAATAGTTTCAAACCTATTGTGTTCAAAGACGAAACTCACTTCGCTACTCAAACATTTTAGAGATTAGATAAAGTGAAATTAAGCGAAATACCTAGCTGAATCGTAAAACAAATTACAGAGTGTTCAATTTTAAATGGATTTGTCAAGAAATTTAAGCAATCCCCGAGACATGGTCGTTTTGGTTTTGTAGTCGGGGTGGATTTTACCCCTTGATTTTAAATAGGAAAACTAATGCGAGTGATACCTCGTTAGAAAGGTTTTTGAATGATCTTACAGTGCCGGATTTAATTTAAAAAATTATTGAATGGGATTGAGATAGCCTCATTTAAAAAATTTAAACTATCATTGTGTCCATATTTCGTAAATATTTAGCTGCACTCGTAACCTAACGTTTAATGTAAAATAAAGAATAGTTGTAAATGGTTAAAATTTAATTTAGGTTTTCTGGCATAACACAAAACCAGTAATATAGCGTAAATTAATCGTAATAAAAAGGTTTTAACTACAAAATTAAGGCGATTTATAAGAAACAAATATGCTTTTAAACCAACAACGCATAATTTTTGCAAATTTGACATACCTATAGTATCGGTGACAATTCCTTGGCTTGACGACACCTCATTGGCTTGGCAAATTAGACTCACCCTATAGAAGTAGTTCCTCCAAAACTCTTCTTCCGAAATTCTACAAAATATGGTTCATCTTTATAACTTAAACTAGCTAAACCCAGCTTAAACAAATATTGGCGAAAAAATACAACAGATAGATATTTTATAAGAAATCGCGCCTAACCAAGATTTGATGTAAATGAAAACTTAATAATTGCTGATTTTGGTATTCAAAGTACTGTAATGAATAATCTGGTTTGATTCAACACTAGCACAACATTATTTAGTAAGGTTAATTAAATAATTTTCCAAAATAGATTTTCGACGATTCCTGTAAATTATTTAAATTTATGGATTTCACTGGGTCGTAGGGGTAAACTTATTCCGACTAAATTAAAGTCTTTTTTGTGTCTTTTTCTAAAGAGTTTAGTTTTTACGCAAATGTTTTTTTTTGTCAAAGTTTTACAGTTTCCTGGAACTGGATTGCACATGGAAATTTCATGATCTACAAAAAAGTATTACATTTTTCCCCAAAAGACTACGGTTGCAACAAAATTTATTAATTTGTGTGCATTTTGTGTCCTATTATAGATTCAGGTACCAGCTAAAAAAACAAAAATTTAAACTACATTAGTTTGTTAAATTTTAAGTAATGTCCTTTTATAATTTAAAATTAATGTAGTTAAAATTTTTGTTTTTTTAGCAAAAGGATTTTATGAATGATAGTTTTAACCTTACGTGTTTATTGGTACCATAAGTGTAGTATTTTGTTTATTTTTATTTTTATGTTTTGTTAGATTCGAAAGGTTAAAGATCATTGTCGTTTAGATGGTAGTAAATTTTATCCTCATATTTTTATAATAATAACAATTCATTTGTTTATAAAATGTTAAAGTAAATGTTCTTCGATCAACACTCACCCCTGTTCACTGTACTTATGGACCCAAGAAACATTTCTATCTGAGTAAGTTTACTTTGAACTATAGATAGATAATAGAGAATAATCCTAGGTTGAACATATAAACATAAAAAAAAAATTCAAGACAAAAAAATGTTATTAGATTTTGTTACATTTCTTTTCCATGTAAAACTATAGAACCTATTCATTGTTTTTAGGGCTTGAAAAAGGATTAATTAAATCCGAAACGTTGCCAAAGGTACCTTAGTTTCTTTTTGGTCTGTCCTCTATACCCACGAATACCTACCTCAAAATTTATTAAACTTTAAAATTTTTGAGAAAAAGGCTAATCATTAAAAAAATAGTTGAACATCCAAGATGGCGAACCATATTATATACTTTAGATCCACTTTTTTGAAAATATTCCTGACTATGGTATGAGAAATAAAAATGGTATTTATACAGAAGAAGTGTTGTGAATCTTAATACAAGAAAACTTTTTTTTAATCCGCCATATGAATTATTTTTCTCTGGTTTTGAACTTTCACAATTTATTTTGTTGTTAACGATCATCATAAAACGTGGCTCAAAAAAGTTTGTTGTGTTCTTTATGCCTTATACCAGGAACCTAATTTAAAGCTAATGTTTTGTTAGCATAATAATAGATTAGGTTAGTTATAACTGAGTTTTACTCAAAGTTACGGTAAATGAAACCTTCCACAGTCTCAAGTCTCAAGAAAACGTAAGACGTTTCCCCTATAGTCCCCTTTACTGGAAAAGATTATTCGAGTGGCATCAACCGGATCCTTAAGCTAGAGCCCTTAGACTACAAGAGTCAGCAATGAAACTTTCTTTATACTTTAAATCCACTTTTTTGAAAATATTCCTGACTATGGTATGAGAAATAAGAATGGTATTTAAACAGAGGAAGTTTTGTGAATCCTAATACAAGAAAACATTTTTTTAAAATCCATCATATGAATTATTTTTCTCTGGTTTTGAACTTCCACAATATATTTTATTGTTAACGATCCGTCATAAAACAGGGCTCAAAAAAGTTTGTTGTGTTTATTAAACCTTATACCAGGAACATAATATAAAGCCAATGATTTGTTAGCATAATAATAGATTATTAGGTTACTTATAACTGAGTTTAACTCAAAGTTGCGGTAAATTAAACCTCCCATAGGTCCAAATTTAATTATTAAGTGAGAAGTTCTCTCTACAGTCCCGTTTACTGGAATATATTATCCGAGTGGCATCAACCGAATCCTTAAACTAGAGATTACCAGAATCAGCAATAAAATTTTCTATATATTTTAAATCCACTTTAAAAATATTAATGGCTATGGTATGAGAAATAAGAATGGTATTTATACAGGAGGGTTTGGTTCGGTTCGGTTGAATATTAATACAGGAATTTTTTTTTTTTTTTAATAGTTCGTTATACGAATTGAATTTAAAAATGTAAAAACTTCCTTTATTCCTTCCAGGAACATAATTTAAAGCTAATGGTTTGTTAGCTTAAGAATTAAATTAGCTTTCGTCAAAGATGCGGCAAATTAAACCTCCCACAGTGCCAAATTTAATTATAAAATGAGAAAGTGTGAAGTTTCCTCTATAGTCCCCTTTCCTGGAAAATTTTAGGTAACTTCCACCCGTTACGTTAATATCTAACCCAAAATTTTACTGCTTACATTTTAGGTACGAGTTCATAGCGCATCTTCTCCAAATTCGGGTCTTGTTCCATAATTGCCATAGCTACGGGATATTTCATTTCATAGTCAAATACAAAGTCAACTCCAGCTGGAGGGGCACGTACGAAATTTCTAAAAAATATATAAAAAATGTCAAACAAGTGCACATTGAAACCTAACCTAACCTGCATAAACTAGCATGGCGGAACAAAACAGAGATAAATTATTCTGGGTGTCAGGGCATAAAAAAACGGATAATTATGTTTTCTTTATAACTTCTGAAATATACCGTTGATTTTAATGGGACAAACTGCACTTTACAAGAAATTGATCAGGCTTTTGACCAAAAATAATTTTTGTCCGCCATCCTAAATTTCAAGATGGCAGACAGAATCAAACATGATACTTCAAAGAAGCTCATTTAATCGTATATCCGGAAATTTTTTAGAATATTTTATAAATCAGAAAAAAGCTTAATTTCCGCAACTCACAATGAGTTATAAATCAATGAAATCGATTTAGTGGTTTCCGAAAAATTGTTTTAGTAATTATGCGAATTTCTTCTTAATTTTGTCTGCATTCATTTCCTCATAAAATAACTGTTACTGAACCGATTTTAATAAAATAAAAAGCATTATGGTAAAGATCAATTGCTTTTTAATAATTTTAATTTGCCAGTTTTTTTAAATGTTGGACTTTAAAATTTAAAAGCCTGATCAATTCCCTACATAGTGCCAAAGTTATAATGCAAAATATTGTGTCCGTTTTTTGCGGCCCACCCGGTATATTGGACCAAGCAGGACCATAAAATGCCAGGTAAAACTCTGTGGGTAGAAAACCAAAAAAGCCACTGGCAGGGTCTTTATTACAGGACCTAAATCAGTACATGAAAAGAAACTATAAAAGTTTATTAGATTAAGATATTTACACTGTGCCTAAACTGCAATGTATGTATTATTATATGGAACCGGAAACAATTCAACATTGCAAAAATCATCTAATCTTTGTTAATTAAGTTAAACCCACAGACAACTAGAAACTACTTTAGGAATTGTACAAGTAACAAAACTAATAGATCGGTTATTCCAGAAATAATAGGGTGTACAATAAGTCAGTGATTTAGAATCACCACACTACTTCAGCTCTTCTCTGATAGTTGAGACATCCAAAAAAGCACCAAACATTTAAAAAGTGGCCTCTAGTTTCTTTTCGTATCTCTTTTCAATAATAATTGATGCTCTGTCTATCTTGAAAAATCCGCCAACTTACTTGGGGGACACTAAGACAGCCAAGTTGCTTGGTGCCCAACACTTCTAAGCCGAACTCAAAAAAGACTCTATTAAGCACACATGAGACCAAAGATTTTTTTAAACGATTATCCTCTTTACTTTTTTCTCATCCAAAGGGCCGTATTAAATTGAATGTTAGTGGATTTTTATGATAAATTGTTCGATTTCAGAGTCATTTAAGAATTTTATGACAGTTGTACACTGTTTACAGCTTCTAGATAATAGATATGATCAATAAAGATTAATGTATTAGCCGATAAAATACAATTCAGAAGCATCTCCATCTGGAGAGCCTCAATTTTTATTTTATTGACCTCCTCTGTTTTTATTTGGTTATACAGGCTATTATTAATTCGATTAACATGATAAGTTACAAAACATATTAAAAAAAAATCCGGCAGAGGGAGTTAGACAACGATAGAAAACTGTCAAGTCAGAATATTCTTGACTTGACAGTTTACTCTGGTTGGGGCAGCGCACGGTGACATATTCGACATATACATATAAGATCCGAACACCGGTCAATTCTATCCACCGTGCAGTGTAACTAGGTAATGTCATCTATGTGACAATACTAAAACTAGAGTAGTTGTTATTGTTCGTATTATCTTCCTCACGTATTTGTCTACCTCAGGTTTGCCTGAGGCGTCCAAGGTATACAGATTAATCTTCAAGAAAAACATTGAAGTTATATTTATTAACTGTGTCAAATACACATCTAGACTCCCTAAAACCTACCTTTTGTCGGTAGACAAACTAAGGCATTCCTCCTTAAGGCTTTCCTCGTTGGGGCATCCAGCCCAAGGAGGCAGGTTGGCGAAAGTGCCATTGGCTTTTTCCTTTAGGAACGCGTCCTGTTCCTTGTTGAATTCCCCTAGGATATTCTGTCAAAAAGTATTTTATATTATTCAAAACAGAAATGGTTCTAAGGTTTTTAAAATACAGGGTATTTTTTTTTAAGTAAAACCTTTTACCACGTCGATTTTGTTTGTGAGGGGGACAGGCTTCAGAAAAGGTTTCGGTACAGTTAACCACGTATTAACCATGAATATCCTAATAGAACGAGCCAACGAATACAACATTCCACTATATATTGCGTTTATAGAGTTTGATAAAGCTTTTGATAGCATTGAGCAGTGGGCAGTAAAAACAATAATATCCGAATAGATCACAGATACACAAACTTAATAGCCAATATAAATAGCGAAACAACAGGGTGACTGACACAATATCCCCTAAACTATTTAACCAGGTCCTAGATGTTTTTAAAAACTTAAATTGGGAAGAAATAGGCAACTAAGTAAGCGGACAATACTTGAACCACCTATGATATGGCCTTAATAATAGATAAGAAAGAAAAAAGAAACGAAATTGATTGCATACTGACTACTGATAAAAATATCGTTAAAGATGTAACAGTCCTAAACAGCTTTACAACATGCAGTGATCACAAGATTTTTTAAAAATTAATAATAACAATGAACAACTTGACATTAATAAACTTCGACAAAATAAAGCTATATACAAAGAAAGGCTAAAGAAACAGCTAACTCAAAACTTAGGATGCGAAAATGAAAATATAGATGAAATAAATGATACGCTGACAAAAGCTATGACCAAAGTAGGAAAAGACATCGCACAAAAAGATAAAAAGAGAAAAAATCAGAAGAAATAAAGAGACTGATGGAAAAAAGGCGGACCCTCGAGAGTGAAGGAAAAAGAACATCTATAGAATACACAGAAATAAATAAAACTATAAGAAAAATGATAAAAGAAACTAAAAGAAAGAGCCAAGAAATTAAAGTTGAGAGAGTTATAGAAAATAACAGAAATATAAATTGTCTAAGGCCGACTCTAGGTACATATGATATAATTAAAATAAAGGATATTAACGGCATAGAAACTAACATTAAAGAGGATATCATAAATATCACACAACTGTTCTATACAGAATTAGTCCAAACAAAAAGGGAACCATCACGAGAAACCCTGAAGAAATTCCAAACAAAAATAAAGAACATAAACTCAGAGCTACAACCTGAAATAAGCAAAGCGAAAATAAAGAGAGCATTAAAGAAAATGAAAAATAACAAATCACCTGGAAAAGAAGGAGTAACGGCAGAAATGCTCAAGTACGGTGGTAAAGATGTACTCCTGAATAAAATACTAAAAGAAAAAATAATCCCAACAACTGGAAAGAATCCATAACCATTATTCTACACAAGAAAGGCGATAGAGCAGACCTAAAAGACTATCGTCCTATAATAACATTCCTTAATGTAATTTATAAGCTTTTCACGAAAATATTAACAGATAGACTAGCAACAAAATTTGACGGATATCAATAAAAAGAGTAAGCAGGCTTCAGCAAATGTTTCAGTACAGTTATTAACCATGAAAATCCTAACAGAACGAGCCAACGGATACAACATTCCACTATATATAGCGTTTATAGACTTCGAAAAAGCTTTCGATAGCATTGAGCACTGGGCAGTAAAAGCATCTTTAATTAATAGCCGAATAGATCACAGATATACAGACTTAATAGTCAATATATATAGCGAAGCAACAACATCAATCAAAATCCACGAAGGAACCAAGCCAATCTTCATAAGAAAGGTATCAGAGTGACACAATATCCCCTAAATAATTTAACCAGGCCCTAGAAGATGTTTTTAAAAGCTTAGATTGGGAAGAAATAGGCATCAAAGTAAACGGACAATTCTTGAACCACCTAAGATATGCTGATGATATTGCCTTAATAACAGGCAAGAAAGAAGAACTGATAAAAATGCTGGAAGATCTGGATACAGCAGCTAAAAATATAGGCTTAAGTATGAAGTACACTAACACTAAAATCATAACAAACACAGATGGAGATATTACGGTCAGAATAAACCAAAATAAAATAGAACAAGTAGAGGAATATATATACCTGGGACAAATTATTAAACTGAAAAAAAAACCAAACAGCTGAAATCAAGAGACGAGTAAGATTGGCCTGGGCAGCATTCGGTAAATTATGCAGCATATTAATAAATAAAAAATATCCTCAGTACCTCAAAACAAAAGTGTATAACCAAAACCCAAAGATCAATGGGAAGACAACAGATAGAAAAAACAATTAATCGATAAGAAATAAAACAAAAGTAAGGGATGTCAAAGAAGTAGCAAAATTAAAATGGAAATTTAATGGTCACAATATTAGACAGGCGATCGATGGAACAAATGTATTGTAAACTGGAGACCTTGCGAAAATAAAAGATGTAGGGGAAAATCCCAAATGATATTGACGGACGATTTGAAGAAAAATGCGGGAACTAGATGAATATACATGGCGACAGACAGAGAAGAGTGGAAGATATTGGGGGGCTATGTCCAAAAATGGATCGAAGGGTAAAATACAAATATCCTAAAAAGCGTCTGTTACCTTTAAAAAAAAACACCCTGTATATTTGAAATATTATGTACTTACATTCTTCTCCACAGTCTCCTTGATCTTCGCACTGGCTTCACTGACAGTCTTCCCGGCTTTATTTACAGCGGAATACAAAAAGTTGCCCAAAGTTTTAGCTCCCGCCAGAGCCTTGCTTTGAACTGTAACATATAATTAAAATGTGCCATATTGTTTATAAACAAATTTAAAAGATCATTAGTATAGGTTAGTTTTACGGGGTGTATCATAAAAAATCAATTTTTGTTGCATATTCATTATTGGTAAAAGGTAGAATAACACCTTAAAATTGTATACAGTGTGTCCCATTTAAAACTTACCACCCGGGATTTACCGAAAACTGCTGAAATTTAAAAAAAACCCCGAGACCCGTCGACTTAGTTTCAAAGAGGTACATTTGATTACAAAATCATGTAGTACCTTTTGTCAGGTTAAAAAAAGCGATAAAAAAAGTTTTTTATGTCATTTTAGGCAAAAATGGGAAGTATCATTCGAGGAGAACGAACATACGCTCTTCTCGGGTACCATTCGAGAGAGGTAATTGTTATACAGGGTGTCCCATAACTTAGAGCCATAGGCCAACAGGTGATAGAGAAGGTCATGTCTGATAAAAAAGTTCCTATAATACATGGGTCAAAACTATTTCTTTGTCGAGATACAGAGCATCAAAGCTGGCGATTTTTTTAACTTTTTTAGTAATGACTTGGAAAAATATGAAATTGGGTAGAGTCGTGTATTCGAACAAGAAGCAATAAATTGAAATAAAAATATCTAAAAAAAAACTTTTTTTTTTATATAAATTTTTATGAATGCCATATTAAACCCAATGTTTTTCTTATATTTCTTGTTAATAAAAACAAGCCTCTAGCGAGACAGTAGTAATTTCAAAAGAATAAGTAAGCAAAATTTTTTTTTAATTATTAAAATTATTATTTTTTATACATTTTTGGAGGTTATTTTGACAGCCTGTATGTTCTCAACTTATAATTATATCAAAAAAAAGAATACCACATTTTTTAATCAAAATTAGCTGAGTATTCAGCTGGCTGTGATAGATTTTCTTTTTTTTCTAAACCATTTTTTCCCTTCTCCTCGAACTTTAAACATCCTTTATATTAAAAACAGATGTGTGTTGACCCCCATGATATATAACCTTTTTTCTCGGAAATAACCTCCTCTATCACCTGCTGCACTATGGCCCCCAAGTTATGGGACACCCTGTATATGTCCTAAAATTTAAAAAATGACAGTCTAGGGATGAAATTTTGAAAATTGCTAAAAATAATCAATAATTATTGTAGAAATTTTTAGAACTTGCCATCTTTGCCTAAGTAGTCTAGTCATTATAGAATTTTAGCTTGCAAAACGTGGTGTAGTCGCGATTTTGACATATATTGTTGACATTGGAGTCTTAAAACAAATTTGAGTTTTCGACCTTGGAAGGGGGGGGCTCCCCCCCACAATATTGGATTTAGTGTGAACAAAAAGGTTTTTTTAAATTACTTAGTTACTGTACGTTTTAGAAAAAAAATATGAAACAAAAGTGGAAGACAATAAAATTTTCTACAAAAACGCATTTGTACGTTTTTTTGTCAGACGAATGATTTTCAAGTTATGACTCTAAACATTTCGCCGCCACTTTGGATTTTGACCGTTTTTTTTTTAAGTGGCCTTGAACTTCGAAACTGATTATTTTTGAGAAAATCTGTAATAACATAAAATAAAGACTAACTAATAGCCTTTAAAATTAGACATTACTGAGTTCTCTGGGTAGTACCCTTGCTGAGATACGAACTCTGAAGTGTTAGCAGTACACCCGTTTCCTATGTTTTTTCATAGTATATGGAAAACAAACCGAAATTATTCAGTTTTTTGTCATTTTCACAAAAGGTAAGAATTTTACCGAAAGTGTGTAATCAACTTTATTGTAGCAAATTAAATTATCTTTTAAACGATGTATCTGATATCTCATTTTATAGGCTAATAGTTAGTCTTTATTTTATGTTATTACAGACCTTTTCAAAAATATGCAGTTTCAAAGTTAAAGACCACTTAAAAATACTCTGCCAATCTATGGGCACCTAAGCTCACACTAGGTACTATAGTTATAGTGTGAGCTAATATAATCAAAAACTGAAATATATTTTATTCAACTCCAGACTCAATTACCTTTCGTTTGATATCACCACACAAGCCATGTTTTGACTTAAACTTAAATTTTTTTAATCTACCCCCCACCCTTTTGAAAAAAACTAAAATGTATTTTGTTTAACTCCAGACTCAATTACCTTTCGTTTGATATCACACACGCCATATTTTCACTTAAACTCGAATTTTTGACATCTACCCCCACCCTTTTTTTAAAAATAAACTAAAATTCATTTTTTTTAACTCCAGACTTAATTACCTTTCGTTTGATATCACACACGCCATATTTTGACATAAACTCTAATTTTTGGAATCTACCCCCACCCTTTTATTTGGCTTGCGTTCGGTGGATTTTGTTCATTTTTAAATGGGACCATCACGGCCCAAGGCCCAACTTAGGTACCAAATTTCATTAAAATCGGACAAGCGGTTTTTGAGTTATGCGGGTTGGTCGTTACAGACAGACATACAGACAGACAGACAGCAAAACAAAAAAGTTTCAAAATCATCTGAAACGCAAAGATATACAAAATTTTTTGAAATCGGAGCAACTTTTTTTTTCTCGAAAAAATTAGGATCACCATAGCTCACACTACTTATAGTAGTAGTGTGAGCTAAAATATCGGTCAAAATCAAATCAATCAATCAAAATGTTAAGAGTCATAACTCGAAAATCATTCGTCTGACAAAAAAACGTGCAACAGCGTTTTTGTAGAAAATTTTATTTTCTTCAACTTTTGTCTAAAATTTTTTGTTCGTTGGGAGTTGGTACAGGATCAGAATTAAATACAATTTTGGCCAATACTGTAAGTGAAAACTTCAACATTTGCTTTTATGTTAAAACACGGACTGTTTATTTTAATTAAAAAAAAATTAGAAATCTATTTTTTTGCAACAATAAAGATTTAAAAAAAAACAACAAAATAATATTTTTAAAGTTTATATATTATTTTAAATAGTTTTAGATCTTCAATAGAAGTCGAATGGTAGACTATGACGTGGCTTATTCAAAGATACACCCAGTATATGACACTCGCACACAGGCAAACAAAGTTTTCTTTCAAGATTGTGGTAATGAAAGGGATGATTAATAACTTTATTTTGCATGACAGGCGGAACATTATCCAACAAGCTTTATAATAAATTGTTTGAGAAATTCCTTTCTTTGTGGATACAAATGATAATTAAACTAATTTCTTTGCTCAAAAAAGAATATAGCTGAGTTAGACTTGTATTGGATATTTGATATTCAAAACGGATGCATTTACCCAATTGTTAGATTGTATAAAATGTTATCTAAGCATATTTAAAAATTAAACAATACAAATTTTTGTTATAATTTGTACCTATCTCTATTTTATTCTTCTTATACTGATACACGACTTTACTAAATTTTTTTATTTTTGTTCCTTTTTTAAGGAAGTTATAACCCATAACTCTCTCGCGTCTCAAAAACAAACATGTAATATTAACTTCCTGTCTTATTATATCCCCCTCTATTATGCCCTAAAATATAGTAGCGCATACTATTTAAACCAGCCCTGTCATTTTTATTCAAGTGATTTTAATTAATTATTAAAAACCTATAGTAAACACCGCTTGTCCCATTTGATTTTTCTGTTTTTTTGTGAACAACTTTCTTTTTATTCTTTGGGCTTAAAATAAATGCACCACACGGTCGGATCTGTTTCGTGCGTCTCGTTTCGGGTGTTACAAATATTCTAAAAAGTTTTTCTACGTTGTCCGACACCTATTATCCACATCCTTCGATCCTGACAATCATCTTTTGTCATTCCAGTTTAAGACGCCCTCTTTTTCTGCGCCCTATTGATTGCCATATTATTAATTAACTTGTAACAGAAATTTTGAAGATATGTACCCATACCAAATAATAATTTATTGGTAAGTAGAGTATATACCTAGTTTAAATTGGACACACAGGGGTCTATAGCATTTTTATTTTATTTTTATTTTTACTCTTAAACTAAATTTCATCTATACCAAAAAATATTAAAAAAAAATAAAAACGCTGATTTCGATCATTCGGTAAAAATCAACTTTATAATATCTCAAAATCTAAAAGTGACAAATAAAGTTTATTTTGACAGTTGAATTATTTAAAAAAAAACTACAAAAAAGCAACTAAAACAAAAATTAAATTTTCATAAAGAAAAAAAAATGTGTGCACTTAAGACCACACAGCAGAAGTGTAAACTTCAACAAGGCGAAATTAATAATACTGGCCTTCATCTGCATCATCATATCGCTCGATGAATGTTCCTCTCACAGTTAGTCGACTCGAGCCGACTTCACCTGAATGAGCGTAACATAGCCGAGCCTGACGGCTCAGTTCAATTTACTACACACAAAAACTGCTAAACGCGCCAAAAGTTGTATACACTTCAAAAAGTTATAGACCCCGTTTCAAAAGGCAATATTTTGAAAAAATCTCGAAATTTGGGCGTTGCAAATAGAGGTAAGTTTTCTATCTACCCTGGAAGTACCCTAAACCTCTTAAAAGTGCCCAATTTGAATAATATTGTATAATACATTCGGGGACTTTTTAAAGAACGGGGGTAATTTTATTAGTTAAAATTACAGGCAGTTTATGTTTACAATTTTTTTTATTTGAATTAAACTGGTTGTGTTGTCCAATTTTAAATTAAAAAATGTTTTAGTTTTTGTCGCGGTACGTAATCTAAAAATTCCCTGCCTGTACCTATTGGTAAAATGGCCTCTAACTAATGCTAAATGACCAGAAAGGGAAGTTATAGATATACCATAAGAGTAATACCTATAGTGACCACGAAGATTCTGCTTAGAAGCAGAAAAAATAATTTAGGTGTTTAAATAAAAACAGAAACAACTTCCCCTCCTCATCCCTCTCAAGTTATGCGCCGCCTTTCCCAACCCGTGTCGAATAAATTTTATTGCATTGGTTTTAGTAGGGATAAAGATATTCTTCGTTTATTATTGCCTCTAAACATTAAGTTAGGCTGACTGAAAAGACACTTCTGTTGTCACGGCATAGCAGATTCAACAGCTGACAAAATTTTCATTATGATTTGCACGATTTATCATTTTTCACACAATTCCATCCTAAAAATATTGTCCTCAGGAAACACTTTCTGAGATCTTTCAACTTGTAGGCTTTGTATCCATGTCCTTTTAAAATGTTTTGATTGGTTCTGGGAGGAATATCAGGTATCTCCTTGTTGCCTTTGTTCCGACATGGGTCTTGTACCCTCATCAACCTCTTCATTGTCGCTACATTTTCTGGAGAGCTTAACACACTTCAATTTATCAAAATGGTAGCAATAAACAAATTTATTACATCCCGAGCGGAGTTTCCTGCAAAATACCATTTTGACATTTGAACCTTTTCTTCGAAAGTAAATTTTAATCCGGCATAACGCCCGAGAACGAATATTGATCCCGTAACGCGACCTCGTTGGATCTCCCCTGATATCCCTAGTCAGCTCTTGTCTACCTGCCTATAATTTCACCTGTGGTGTTCTTCCTCTTCTTTAACTTTTAGTTCACGGACAGTCGCGTTTAGATAAATTTTTACCAAGGTAATTACGCGCGAAAGCGGAGGTTTTTAAGGTTTCGCACGTAACCGGACGAACAGAAACGGAAAATAGTGCATTCGTTTTAAAGTCAAAAGAGGTTCGTTGCACCCGAATGGAGTTAAGCAAAAACGTTAGCCTCTTTGAAGTGAGTTCGAAGTCAGCCTAGCTTTACAGCTATGAACAGGATAGCTATAAAGTTAAAATGGGCAATTTTAAGTTTAGTAGCAAGTTTAGGGTTAGTGAAAATAAAATGGTTTTACTGGGAACGTTGAGAATATGCAGTTTGCTTAAAAACCACCGCGCCCAGAAGTGACGCCGTTCCTTACAGACTTATAGCTTTCTCAGATTAATAAAAAATCATTAAAAATCAACTGAAGAAAATCTATAAGTTTTGTTTCCTAATTTTCAGCATCAAACTGATTGGCACTAGAAAAAATATTACAACCTCTTTTGACAAAAAATAAGAAAAATCAAAGATTTACTTTTCCAAATGACAATTTCTTTAAATTATTGACTAAAAACACTGTTACAAATAGGTATTTTTGATTTTCAATTTTTTTCAGTGTCTTGAAAATCATAGGCTTTTCTAGGTTATTGTAGAAAATAGATCACCAATAGAAATAGATCATCAGGGAAAACCAGAAATAAGTTTTGTATGTGAGATTTTACTGTTCCACTGGGTTTTCAAACTCTTTATACAAAGCATCAAAAATGTAATCTTGAAAGAAAACTACTTATTACTTAATTTTATTAATGGAAGCATGAAAGTTGTAGTACCTACCTTTGTTTTAAATACATACCTGCAACATTTATTCTGCTATTATATATATAATATTAAAATATACAGGGCACACATTTTGAAACCCAAACTGAGTAGATACTTTTAAACATATATTATTATTATATACAGCTATTATTGTCTCAAATATAGATACATTTTTATTGGGAAACAAATATAATATTTGAGCCCTAGTTATCTCAGTATCAAATAAAAAATTTGTTTAAAAAATCAAAATAGGTAAGTATCAAAAATATCTATAATTAGTTAAGGTTTCGTGTTCCAAAGAAGTTTTACTAAACATTGATAAGGGAAAAATACTTATTAGATGGGGTTAATAGGGTCAATAGTACCTAATACATTTACTAAAAGGGGAAAAGACAGATTTTATATTGAAACACTGAAATAATACCTCTTTTAGAGGTAAAACAACATTGTAAAAATAATGTTTCAAAAAAGGTTTGTCAAAATATATACTTTTTATTTTCATTTCAATATAAGAAAATTTTAAAAGTGTAGGTGATGCTAATGGTCACATGACTTGACCTTTATTATTACCTATCTTTCTAATAAAATCTTAGACCCTATGAATCAATAAAGTTTATTAGTATTGTTTATTATTACATCTAGATATTATTTCAGTGTTTAAGAGATTCAGGCATAGGGGAAGGGGCAAGCAACATATAAAGGGCATACACCAGTTTTTTTCAAGTTTTAGCTTTTTTGGAAATATTTGAAAACTTGCTATTTATACTTATTTTCAAAAATTTATTTAAATGTCTTGTAAGATATAAATAATGTGACTTTTGTTGTAAAGGAGTCCCTAAGGTAATACCTTAACATTCTCTTAATCTATTAAAGGTGTCATACATAATAAGGCGCTGACTGTGACGTAGCACGGCACCCCGACACAAAATAGGATTCTCGAACGTACCACCATCTAATCTAATCGTGTCAGTGACTGAACTTACACATTATTATCCGATTATTTACCCTCTCTTTTTAAATTAATGTATTAGTAAGGGCGCCTAATACTTTTAAACAACCATGATATCAATAAACAAACAGTGGTCTACTTGTTTTTTTTACTAAACTCACACATTGTCATCCAGCTACTTACTCTCTCTTTTTAACTCAAGTTAGTGGGACGGGCGCACCCAATCTAAAACAGTCTTGGGATTAGTTTGCAAATAAAAGTATATATATGATGTCATTTTGACAATCAATGTCAATCGACTTTCTTCCATCAGCACACAGTGGGCTCGCGGCCCTGATTTTTCGCCAAAAAGGGTTAAATTAAATACATACTGAAACTTCTGAACATCTTTACTAAAAATGAGTATATAGTCCAGTATACCTTGAAAAAACTATTATTTAATTGACGCAACTTTCAGAAGTGTCATGTTTCCCTTCAACGGAAAGCGTTAAAGTACCATATTTGCATGGCGATTTGATCCAGATTTAAAGCCATTTTGCCACAATATTTTATGTTGTATAAAATTCTCATAAAATAAATCTTGTAGAGGGAGGTAAGTAGATTTTATCCCTGTACATTTTGATTTCAATTTTGATGTATAGACAGGTATAGCAATGGTTTTAGCTCACACATATACTATACTATAGTAGTGTGAGCTATGGTGATCCTAATTTTTTCGAGAAAAAGAAAGTTGCTCCGATTTCAAAAATTTTTATATATCTATGATTTTGAAACTTTTTTGTTGCGCCGTCTGTCTGTCTGTCTGTATGTCTATCTGTCTGTCTGTCTGTATGTCTGTCTGTAACGACCAACGCGCATAACTCAAAAACCGCTTGGCCGATTTTAATGAAATTTGGTACCTAAGCTGGGTTTTGGGCCGAGATGGTCCCATTTAAAAATGAACAAAATCCACCAAGCACAAACCAAATAAAATGGTGGGGGTAGATTTCAAAAATTAGAGTTTATGGGAAAATATGGCGTGTGTGACATCAAACGAAAGGTAATTGAGTCTGGAGTTCAACAAAATACATTTAAATTTATTTAAAAAAAAAAGGGTGGGGGTATATTTCAAAAATTAGAGTTTAAGTGAAAATATGGCGTGTGTGATATCAAACGAAAGGTAATTGAGTCCGGAGTTTAACAAAATACATTTTAGTTTTTGTTTTTTTTAAGGGTGGAGGTAGATTTCAAAAATTTGAGTTTAAGTCAAAACATGGCTTGTATGGTATCAAACAAAAGGTAATTTAGTCCGGAGTTGAATAAAATATATTTTAGTTTTTAGTTATATTAGCTCACACGTACATTATAACTATAGTACCTAGTGTGAGCTTAGGGGCCCATATATTGGCAGAGTATTTGCTTGGGATTTCTGAAATTCTATAAAAATGTAGATTTCTTATTAGAGTTGGACAACAATTTTTCTTCAGTCATCAACCATTTCCTTGAAATTTTTATTTTCTTAAAGAGTACATATCTTCCAAAAATTATATTTTAAATTCTGCTGCCACATGAAAGATATAATTAATTTACTAAAAAGGGATTTCTTCGAGAAAAAGTTATATATATATATATATATATATTAACAAAAGTGCTTGTTTATTATTTTTAAAACACTTTAGGCTAACTTAAACAAATTAAAATAAAAAAATTTATATATTAATAAAAAATACAAATAATGTAAAAGAATAAAAAGAATTTAAAGAATAAAAAGTTAAAAAAAAAAATTAAATGTTCCAAAGTCAAATAAAAAGAAGGTCACTCCATAAAAAATACAAACTAAAAAATCTCAAAAACCAAAAATTACAGATGAAGAAGAACTTTAACAGGTGGATTGTTTATGAAAAAAAAAAGGTAAAAAAACTTTTAAGGTAAACTATTCTACCACACCTGACTTTTAATAAACTAATATAAAAACGTAGACGCTTTAAAAATATTTATTTTGTTAAACTTGCAGGTTCTTATCCGCTACAAAGTCAGGGTTACGTTCGTCTTATTTTCTAGTTTTTGGTACAGCCAAAGAATAATATTGTTTAACTCTTTTTAATATTTTAAATTTTTAGTTTGCTTTTTAGACTTTTTATTATGGGAAATTTTCATCCTTTCCAAGCAGCTTTGTTACGCATTACACGATGAGCTTAATTTAACCTTAAACAACCCCAAGTACCAAGTTTGAGACAAATCGGTTTATAAATAGGATAGTCTATTGGATCAGGATTTTGGTCCGCCATGCTAGTTTTGTTTGTTTGAGTAAAAAATTGTAATAAGCGACGTTAAACACCGTATTTAATACAAATTTAATACATATCGGTTCATAAATGTAAACGTGCTCCATTTCGGATCCGCCATGATATTTTTTTTAGGTTTGAGTCAGAAATCTTAATTATCAGCTTTATACACTCCAAAGTTCCAAGTTTGATACCTATCGGTTCATAAATAGAAAACTCTGCCATTTTGGATCTGCCATGTAATTTTTTTAAAGTTTGAGTTCATAATCATAATCAGCGAATTTAGACACGCCAAAGTTCTAAATTTGATATCTCTTGGTAAATGAGTTTTTTTTTTAAATTTAAGTCAAAAATAATATTTAGCGACTATTAACACTCCAAAGTTTTAAATTTCATACTTATTGGTTCATAAATAGGAAACTTCGCCATTTTGGATCCGCATTTTGATTGATAATTACTTTTTTCTCATTTTAAAACAAAATGTTGTTACAAAACCTATTTTTCTAATTTTGGTCAAAAATTAGGTCCGGGAGCCCATTGTGCAGTTCTATGAGTTGAACAGCAATAAAAAAATTAGCTGTGCTTTAAAAAGAGATGCAAATGAGTATGTTCCAAAATTACAATTTATGTCGGGGTGCAGTTTTTTAGTGACGTCACGAGTCAGCGCCTAATTGTTTAATTATATGTGTCACTATTTTACTACCTAGTTCAAATTCCTAATGGAAAAAAAACTGAAAACACATTAGATATGTACTTAATTAAAAATTAAAGTAGATAAAGAGAAAGTGTTTTATTATTTAAATGAAAATCAAAAATCACATTTCAATACAAATATTTGTTTTGAGATCCATTTTTAAAAAGCTAAAACTTAACTTTAGATACTTTTGACATTTAACATACCATTTCCAAGTTGATCTTTGTTTTCTTCGGTGGGCGAATCATTTGCAGTACCAGGTCCACTGTCAGCACCTCCCGTAGCACTATAATTCCTAAATTGAGTTTATCGTCGAATATTACAAATAATTTCACAAAATATTACCTTGAATTATCATCGTCATCTCGGGGGCCACTTACTGCACCTGGGGCAAGTCCAGTTGGTGAGTTTACATCAGCAGCTGGATTTTCCACTCCTGTAGCCCCTGGATTGCCTTCATTATGGCCCTTACGGAGCTTCGGTATGCTGGAACCAATCCAGCCTCCAATGCCCTCAATTTGATTTTTTACATTCGAAAACATTTCCAATTTGCTGCCTTCTGTGGCTTTAGTTGGGCTACAAACAAAAAAACGTTACCTGTTACTACCTAGAAAATAATTATAAATAAGTTTTATATTTAGCCACTGTGAAATGATTTAAAATAAACATAATAAAAGTTTACCAATTTAAAAAGCAAACAAACAACCTTATTAACCACAGAGTTATCAACCTTATCAAAATACAAAAAGGAAATAAAAATTAAGGTTAGGTTTGCTAAAAACAGCTGATTGTCAGAAAGGAACCAAAAGAGGGATTGTTCACCTCAGAAGAGTCTGTTCACAGACAGCGAACATAACTTTCTAAATTATTGCAAAAACCATTTCTGTTATTACTCTAAAGCAGTGGCGTATATACGGTGGGGGGGCCTGGCCCCCCCCCCCCGAAACTAAGGTTTTTTTTTGGATATTTTCCACATATTTCATGAATACAAACATAAAATAGCATAAAATACGGACTCATGGGGTCTCGGGCCCCCCCCGTAACTGTTCGGGCCCCCCCTTTCCCGAAACGTTTTTCTATATACGCTGCTGCTCCAAAGACGTGGCCATTTCAGCCATTTGGTTTGTTTTGATGTTATTTCTGTAATAAAAAGCCAATTCGAGACAGAATCAACCCAAATTTTAATATAAATGAAAGGCAAACGGAACCATAGAGCATAGAGCATGAAGCCCCTCATCGAAGAAATATAGATGTTATATTTTCTCTGACCCCCTATAGACCACAGAACACTAAAACTTTACTATATTACCAATTGGCTATTTTTATGCCAAGTTCATATGTTTGCGGCTAGATGGCGAACACTGCGCTTTAATTATTTTGGTAGGAGGCGATGGCGGTAATTCAGCAAGTCTAATATGGATATTTCCTAAACTATCAATAGCATACCAAACCGCAGCTTTTTTTTCTGTGATCAATAGTGATATATATATATATATATATATATATATATATATATATATATATATATATATTATATTATATTATATTATATTATATTATATTATATTATATTATATTATATTATATTATATTATATTATATTATCATAAACAAAAAAAATGGTCAAAAATCAATCAATAAAACTAAACAATTTTTAATTAAACAAAATGTTTAACCCAGAAGCCGCATTAAAAAAAAGACCAACACGAGTATTTTTCCATGTTGTTTGATAATTTAAATTGTCGACAAACACCAGGAAAAGGTTAATCATTGCCATAAAAACTGATATTAAAATGACAAATTCCAATAAAGAGAGCTTGACAAATTTTATAGGTACTTTCATTTCTAACAAAAATGCATTTTAGGAAAATGGCTTAAAAGAACAGAATATACACATTGTATCTTTTGTGATTTTTATGACCTCAAGTCTAGATTACCCATTAGTGGCCTACCCAGGATCATGTCTTAGGGGGGGCGAGGCCTTTGGGGGGGGGCGATGTCTTTGGGGGGGATGTGGAAAATATATCTAAAAAAATCTTGGGCTTAGGTATAGCGACTCCCCCCTGGGTGCGCCCATGTAACCCATTTTTTAAATTATAAAATACAATTAAATTATCTCTAATGGAAATTCATTAATTATTTATCTTCTAATTTTACTGTTTTTCGTTTCATCTGCCTGCAGCCTTTTGTTTTTAACTCTTTTATATTTGTAGATGTCACCACTTTTGTGAAAGCATACGGTATCGCAGGCATTATTTTTTCATTTTTCTTTATCATATAGCTTTACAAAAGTTAGATACAAAATATGGAGTTCTATTTGCAAAAGGTCGAACCGAAATGAAATTTGGTGGGATGGTAGACATAGGCCCTAGAGGGGAGGGGGGATGGAAACTCTGCATCGCGGCTCTTGAAAGAAAATAACACCGTGCTATAAAAAAAAAGTTCAAATAAAATATGTAGAGAACAAAATTGCCCACAACTTTTTTTTTATGAATTTTTTGGCTCTGGACAATTGTTTTAGCCAAAGTTGGGGGGTAGTTTGCAAATTTTAACAAAATCAGAGTTTAATCGCGGATCAAAACAAATACGGCTACCAGACAATTCTGGTATATTTTTAGCTCACACATATACTATACTATAGTAGTGTGAGCTATGGTGCTGTTGCTCCGATTTCAAAAATTTTTATATATCTTTGCGTTTCAGATGATTTTGAAACTTTTTTGTTGCGCTGTCTGTCTGTCTGTCTGTCTGTCTGTCTGTATGTCGCGCATGACTCAAAAACCGCTTGGCCGATTTCAATGAAATTTGGTACCTAGGCTGGGTCTTGGGTCGAGATGGTCCCATTTAAAAATGAACAAAATCCACCGAACACAAACCAAAAAAAAAAAAGGTAGGGATAGATTTCAAAATTTAGAGTTAATGTGAAAATATGGCGTGTGTGATATCGAACGAAAGGTAATTGAGTCTGGAGCGACGAACCCCCCGCGCCCCCCCACGCTACGCCGCTGCTATGACCGAATGTCCCCTGAAGATGTAAGTTTCTGCTTACGAAACATGTCGGGACCATTTGTTTAAAACAAATTAAAAAATTTGTGGAGGAAGACAATAACCTGTTTGATTTCCTATTCAACGACTCCACCATAATATGGACTATTTCCTAAAATTACTAAAACTATTGGTCGGAGCGAAAAAATACATAATACCAAAGTTGTGCGCAATTTTGTTATCTACATATTTTATTTGAATTTTTTTTGAAGTTTAAACTTCTTTAGGAGCGTTTAGCAGTTTTAGAGGGTAATGAATTCAACTGAGCCGTCAGGCTCGGCTATGTAACGCTCATTCGGGTGAAATCGGCTCGAGTCGACTAACTGTGACAAACATTCAGCGAGCGATATGATGAATGATGCAGATGAAGGCCAGTACATAAAAGAGTTCGGTACGGTCCGCTTTGCAAAATATGTTATACACTTGCCCCACCCTGGCTTGTCACCTGCCCCATCTTGTCTTTAGCTAATTTAGTAAGACGTTCTATCAAGGTTTATTCCCAATCCGCGCAAGTTAATATTAAACTAAGTTTAGGTTATTTGATTGTACATTTTTTTGCTTTTTTGCCCCACTCTGAGCGAGACCCTGACTACGCCCATGCTTAGATGTACTATCAGGGGACCTATGTCTACCATCCCACCAAATTTATTTTCGACCTTTGCAAATAGAAATCCCCCGACGCTTGGGCTACATGCCGTGTTCTGAAGAATCCCTTAAGGACAAAACAGTTAACTGTCAACATTAAATAAATAAAGTGTCCATAAAACCTGGTTCCCACTTACGACTTTCTCGTTCGTGCCCGCGCACGCGTCACATGACTGTCATAACATTTCATATTGAGATCAAGTGACGCGTGAGCAGGCACTTACGAGAAAGTCGTAGGTGGGAACCGGGTGTTAGATCTTGGACTCACGTGGGTGTACAACTTTGGAGCTGCCCACAGGAAAATACAACAGAAACAAAATCTTTCTATGTCCGCTTAGCCAGGAAAAATTGTTGTTTCTTTATTCAAGGGTACTAAACTTTACGTATACAGTTTTTTGTTCTTTTTCTTAAAATTAAAAAAAATAGTGATTAAAAATAATTGCGATTTTTTGCATTTCCGGCCCAATGTCCACCCATTTCCTAGAAAAAATGTTTTATAAGTGTGAAATTTATGTTAAACAGACATTTAATTTTATTACTCAACCTAAATCGAACAGTGGCGGATCCAGGGGGGGGCACTAGGGGCACTTGCCCCCCCGAGAATTTTTTGAATATACAAAAAATGAGTAAAAAGTAAGGTTTTTGCTAATAAAAATTCAAAAATTTTGCTTGCGGCGCATGAAAGTGTCTATTGTTATTATCATCATCGAAATTACAACCACTTTTATTAATAAATTATCCTGAATTTGTAGCCTAAACTTGCAAAATATTTTGTAAAGATATTGTACTTTTTAGTTCTGACTAATTTAATAAAAAGCTGCTTAAAAAAATATATATCGTTTTTTACCAACAGGGAATGTCACCTAAAGTGCCCTCCCCGAGAAGCACCTCTGGATCCGCCCTTGAAATCAAAAACATTTTAAAAAGCCTTAATTCTACTAGTTATTGCTAAAGCTCCCTTAAGGGCAGATTTTCAGAAAATTGCACTTGTTTAATGCTCTTGACACTTCTGGACTGGCTCCTACGTTTACACGTGCCAGCATCCCCTACTTTATAATAGACTCAGTGGCGCACCCAGGAATATTTCTTGAGGAGGGCCCGAAGCCTCTGGAGGGGTAAGGGGGGCGAGGGCGTATTTTATGCTATTTTTATCTTTTATATATGAAATAAGTGGAAAATATCTGAAAAAGTGAGCCATTTTTCCAAGTTTTCTTAATTAAAAGAAGGGTGGAATTTCCTCTGAGCTAAAAAGTCGATATCTTTTACTTTTACTATGCTTTTATGAATTCAAAGCCGAAACGCCTGTTACAAGCCCATAAATGTCAATGTCAATAAATTTCAGTCCTCACAGACTCAAAAACTAGATCAATCCTTTAAAAATCAACAATATATTACCTGGTATTAGTAGATAGTAATTAGTATGTTACGGTTTCAGAAGCTAATAATAGGTCAACTTTATTAAATATATCAAAGTCTGGATGTAAGTGTAGTCAAAGACCTATATTCTACTCCTACTCTTGACCTAATTAACAAATACTTATGCATACCTAGTTTCCGGTAGTTTCAAGGGCTCATCTTGGAGTAAATTGTTGGTATCCTCTGTAGGGGTAGGCACCTTCTCCTCGGTCTCCCCTTTGACGCTTCCCATCCATGATGAAACTTGGTTGGTCAAACCCGAGAACATTTTTTAGATTTTTTTTCTAATGTCTGCTGACTTTTGAAAATCAATAGACCTCTGGTGTTTTATTAAAAAAGGAATAATCAGGGATTTAGGATTTTTTTATTCACTTTTTCACTATCAAAGCACTATGGTATCCACACACTTAAAATTTAGCTTTTAGTTTCACAAAATTTGCGTAATACGTCTTCTAAATAGTATGTAGTGTCTCGTTGAGCAGCGTTTTTATCTGGCTCTAATATCAATTGTCATTCCTGAAGGGTAGAGGCTCTCGCGCGCAGAAGTTTGAGCGTTAGAGCTTTTGCGCGCGCTGCTTGGCTTGTGTGCCACAGGGGTTAGAGCTTTATGGATAGCTTATGAATTACAGGGTGGTTAAATCATTGCTTATTACTCAACACAATCCAAATTCATGTTTTAGCGGCCAACATTCAGTGGTTTGGGGGGGGGGGGGCTATAGCTATAATATAATGCTTTTTTTGTTCTTTTAGCGAATTTTAAGGTAGGAAATCCCATAAGACCAAAATAACCAAGCTTTGAAAATTCATGTTTAAAAAAATATACAGTTTATCAACAAAAGCACCGAGTTGCAGTATGGTGGGGCCAAACCAAAATAACCAAACTGAGAATTCATATTTCGAAAAATATACCGTTTATCAACAAAAGCACCGAGTTGCAGTATGGTGGAGCCAAAGAGATGCTAAGAAATGACACCCTAAAAGCCTTTTTCCTCGAGGTTACTAGTCACTCATTTAAGTTACTCGAAATGACGTCACGGTTACTCGGAGTAACCGCTGTATGACGTCAGACAGTCAGCTGTGGATGACATTTCCAATTGTTTGTTTTTGTTTTTACCAGGAGCTTCCGAAATGCAGAAAATAATTCATTGTTTCCACCAATGCATGCCCACCCCGATTCAAAAAACGTATCACGGGACATGGATTTACACCAGTTTTAAATGCAGCGTTACCTGATGCGTTTTTTGAATCGGGGTGGAAACAGGGTGCTCCTTTGGTATTCTGTGGTAAGGCCGCAGTACCACAGAACACCAAATGCAGTACATTTTAAGACTAGTTGCAGTTGAATTGATATAGGAACAACTTCAACGGATGTGCTTCATTTTCTACCGTTACCAAACATAATTCGTTGGTAATATATATATTAAAATCATTGAGTTGTATAACGCCCTGTAGGGTATAGAAGTCAACGATTAAAATCAAACATTTTGAAAAACAAACAAAACAAAACGATCTTAACCTCAAAATATTTCAGCAACCACGTCTGCTCGGTTGGTTACACTGTGTGGTTACTCGTGACGTCATAGTTAGTGTTACTCAGCGAAGAAAAACAGAAAACGAGTGACCAGGTTACCTGGTAACTTGTAGTTACTGCGAGGAAAAAGGCTTTAAGTTAAGATTCTAAAAACCTTTGAAAATTCATATTTCAAAAACTTTACAGTTTATCAATAAAAGCACCGGGTTGCAGTGTGGTAGGGTCATAGCGATCCTAAGAAACGACACTCTAAGTTAAGATTTGAAAAAACGTCATTTAGCGAATTTACCCTAAAATTTTGAAAATTCATATTTTAAAAACTCTACAGTTTATTAACAAAAGCACCGAATGGCTGTATGATGAGCCCATAGAGATGCGAAAAAACCATACCCTGAGTCCTGAGTTAAGATTCGAAAAAACGTCATGTAGCGAATCTTAGGGCAGGGAATCCCATAAGACCAAAATGGCCAAATTTGAAAATTTATATTTTAAAAACTTTACAGTTTATCAACAAAAGTACTGAGTTGCAGTGTGGTGGGCCATAGAGATGTTAAAAACCGATACCTCGAGTTAAGATTCAAAAAAACGAAATTTAGTGAATTTTAGGGTAGGGAATACCATAAGATCAAAATGGCGAAATTTTGAAAATTCATATTTTAAAAACTAGACAGTTTATCAACAAAAGCACCGAATTGCAGTGGGGTGGGGCCATAGAGATGCGAAAAAACTACATGCTGAGTTAAAATTCGAAAAAACGTCATTTAGCGAATTTTAAGTGAATCCCATAAGACCAAAATGGCCAAACTTTAAAAATTCAAGTTTTAAAAATGATACAGTTTATTAACAAAAGCACCGAGTTGCAGTATAGTGGGGCCCAACCGCGGACTTGAGGGGGGTAAGGTAGTAATTACCTCTCCCCCCAGAAAAAATATATGCAATTTTACTTAATAATTAAAAGGCTTAACCGATAATTATCCCTCCTAGAAAATAAATGCACAAAACATTTTTCGTCGAAAATTACCCCCCCCCCTAGATTTATGCACTTGTTTTATGTTTGAATTTATAAAATATGTGGAAAATATCAAAAAAAGTCTTAGCCCCGGGTCTTCTCCTTATATACGCCACTGGTAGTCTTCTATGAAACAGTGGTAAGGATTTTAGACGTGTTATTGCATATCGCAGTCGTTGGTAGCAGTGGTGAATCCAGGAGGGGCCCAGGCACCCCCCCCCCTGCCGCATCACTTATTTAAATTTGTTAGCAAAATCTATCTATTCGCATAGGCGCACCCAGGGAGGGCCTCGGCCCTTAGTTTTTTTTATACATTTTCAACATATTTCATGAAAAAACACATCAAAAATAGCTTAAAATTGCACATCATGAGGCTTCAGCCCCCCCCCCCATGAGGCCTCGGCCCCCCCCATATTTCTGGTTGCGCCACTGTATTGGTTTTCAATTTTTTTGCATTTGAACCACCTTTTCCCGCAAAATTTTTCAGGTAAGACCTATGAAAAACTACCTAATTAAATAGTTTGGTGTTTACTGCCATTATGACCCCTTTCCCCAGGAAATCCTGGATCCGCCACTCTTTGTTAGTGCCGGCGTCGCACGGTGGTCAGCTTGTCGGTTCTATATATATATTTATCGGTTTCACAACGTTCTACGTCTTCCGATACCCAATTTCCACTCGTTTCTGTTTGACCATAATTCATCATCTAGGCCTCTTATTCTTATTTCACTATCTATTCCTTCTCTCCAGCTTCTCCTCGGCCTTCCTCGTTTTCTTCGGCCAGTTGGTTTCCATTGTAATATTTGTTTAGGTAGTCTTCCATCATCCATTCTTTGTACATGTCCGTACCACACCAGTTGTTTTGATCTTATGTCATCCACTAGAGTACGTTCACCCACTGTCATAATTTCTCTTATTCTTTGATTGGTAACTCTTTCTCTTTTTGATTTCCCTGCTGCTCTTCTCCAATAGTCCATCTCCGTAGCGGAAAGCATTTTTTCTGTTCTATCTTTGATTGGCCATACTTCTGAGCCGTATGTAATAATACTTTTTACAATGGTGTTATATATAAGCTTTTTGTTATGTTTTGATATACTTTGGTCCCAAATTATTCCATTTAATAAAGTTATTGCTTCTGTTCCTTGTACGTTTCTATCTTTTATAGCTTTGTCTAGTGTTCCGTCAGCTGTAATTTTTAGACCCAAGTATTTATACTCATCACAGGACTGAATTCGCTGCCCAGTATTTAAGATTAGATCCTGTTTCATTCCACCGATACACATATACTCTTATTGATATTAACCTCTAGTCCCCACTTATTGTACTCTTCTATTAGCCACCACTATCTGATCATCGGCGAAACATAAAGTATACAAGGTGGTTTCATCCAACGGAATTCCCATGTTTTGGCATTTTCTCTTCCAGACTTTAAGGACCTGTTTCAAATATATCTTGAAGAGCGTAGGCGAGATACAGCAACCTTGTTTAAAACCTTTATTTACTAGAAAGCCTTTGGTTAGTTTTGCTTTTATTTTAACTTTTGCCTTACTATTGCGGTATAACTCTTTGATGGCCTTAATTAGTTGTACGCTTATGTTTGTCTTTTCCAACGCTTTCCAAAGTAGATTTAGTGCTATACTATCATATGCCTTCTGCAAATCTACGTAAAGCAGATGGAGCTCTTGTCCGTATGCCATTTTCTTTTCAATAACTTGGGTTATACAAAAGAGATGATCTGAAGTCGATCTACCCGCCCTGAAACCAGCTTGTTCTTCAGCCTCCATATCTTTATATTCGCTCTCCACTTTATTTCTTATTATTTTGCCATATATTCTGCTTAGCGTACTAGTTACAGATATACCTCTATAATTGTCACATATATCTTTCCTTCCTTTTTTTTTGCCGGTTCTAAACGATGGAAATTATTTTATGGTTTTAATTTTGACAAATTGATGCTTAGGAAATGTCAAGCGTTTATAAACGTGATTTTAATATACTGTACATTCTGTAGATGGTATAGTCGACTCCAAAAATAATATTGCATATGGTTTTTTTTCCTCTTAAGCAAAAAACTTGAAAAATTGATACTTGTGTGCATGTGTGTACGTAACTAGCTTATAGCTTTTTTTATTTAACATAGCTTTTTTTATAAAAAAATAACTAAGTTTATCTTGCTATACTATATATCAATTTTTTACCACGCACTGATATTTTTTATCGTAGTCTTTATATTTACTATTTTCACATACATAGTTCAAAACGGATTGATTTTTATCCTGTGAAACCGGTGTTTTGTGCCACATTTTAAATAAATTACGTCGGTTGGAATAAAACCTGACTTTATTCTAGACTCGACTTTATTCTGACACATTTGCACAGAAAACTAACAGCTGACCTCTCAAAATTGACATATCAAAGCCAAATTTAATAATACAGTCGCTAACTTCCATTAAATAAATACCGACACTAATAAATCCGGTTTTTAAATACACAAAGGCCGAATTTTGAAGCAGAGCAGCTGCTTTTTATATGTAAATATGTCACTATAGGGTCGATTTTACAATTAGGTCAGGTTTTATTCCAATAAGTCCCTAATAAATCATAGCTTTGATTATATTTCTCGAATGACCCAGTTTGTAAACATTGATCATAGAAGAAGCGGCAGCTGAATGTAGCACCTATACAACCCTTGATACATGATTGAAATAATAAAGTCACAAACGGAATTGATACGTAATGATCCAGACTAATTTTTTTAATAAGCAAATTGAAACTTTGCCAATTATTTAATAGTATCTAAAAATTAAAGATACTAACCCATATTTTAAATATACGAGAAGAAATCACTATATAATCTGTGGTTTACCAACTTGGAGCAATTTCGAAAATCGCCTTTCCGCGCGGAACAAGTGCGGATCATTATGCAGGCTATCAAAAAGTGACAACGAGTTAGTTGATCGATTTTCTGCATTGGGGTCTACTCATAAGGCAATTGGGCACTTTTTTAAGACTTAGTGGTTATGATAGAAAATAGTTCGATATTGTTGTCTAAATTAGACAAGCTGACCTCCGTGCGTCGTAAAGACTTGCATATGGAGGGGATGCGAATGCTACATTTTTCAAGTAAAGACAAAAAGTGCCTGGTAATTTTGAAAACTGGCTTCAAAAAATCTTAAGGATAAAAAAAAAGATTTGACACTTAATTTTCCTAATTCACCTTAAATTTTCCCAAATGTCCGGCAACATTATTGTGGGGGGACTCTCTCCCCATCACTCCCTTGGCAACGCAAGTTGGTAATTGGTCAAAAACGAATATTTTAGAAATTAGATGTCGGCCATTTTAAAATTAAAGATGTCGACTACAACTAAAATTATTACACACGTAACTTTTGATAAATGAGATTGACGCCGCCCTGTAAATATACGGATTAATATGCATTTTTATGTCTCGTAGGGATATTTAATATTTCGGAATTTTATACGAAATTGATAGCTCTCAAGTTGCCTCAGTAACAAAAAGAAGTAAAGAGGATATTGATATTATACAAGATAATTTGATTTTAATCCATTCAATGATTAATTTTAATGTATTAGTTATCTGATATCTCATTTTATATCGGCTTTATTATGAAGAAAATGAGGAAAGAACTCAAAGAACACCAAAGAAACTAAAATAGTTTCCAAAGGGGTGTGCCGGAACAGGTTTTTCTTATACCTAGTATGTTCCAGTTCCAAGTGCGTACCTGTTCCAAAAACCTGTTCCAGGTCTAAATTTCTTTATTAAGTACCACTTATGTGGTGCTTATGCTCATTTTCGTTGTTAAATATAAAACCTATACTTACAAAAAATATTTAAAAAAAATTTCCCTGTTATTTTCTCTTTAGTATTCTGTTTAAGTTTTTAAAGAATTTGTAAACCTGTTTATTTTTAATAAATATACTTTATTTTTCTGCAATTCTGCACTCTCATTTTTTAAATATTCCTCTGTTGCATTACCCTATTTCCAAGTATGTATCCTGTTCGAGATTATTACAATATGCCGTCACTGTTCCAAAGTTTCAACCGTGTACCTGTTATCGCCATCGCCAAAGTATTATCCTGTTCTAGGTTATTAACCTATTACAAAATGCCGTCACTGTTCCAAACATTTTGACCGTGTACCTGTTAATTGGAACTGTACTTGTTACTTTGGAACAGGTATCGCCAAAGTCTTATCCTGTTCTAGATTATTAACCTATTATAAAATGCCGCCACTGTTCCAAAAGTTTCAACCGTGTACCTGTTACTTTTGGAACTGTACCTGTTACTTTGGAAAAACACCTGTTTCGATTTTGCTGATCACAGATTCCGGTTGGGACTAGGTAGTTTGAATTTCAGACTAATCGAAACCGGAATCTGAGATCCGCGGAATCAGAACAGGTATATTTTGAATTAGGTAACTGCCAAATGGAACAGGTTGGTGATACCTGTTCCAAAGTAACAGGTCTAGTTCCATCGACCCATCCCTAGTTTCCAATCATTCGGCGCAGCCAGGTTCAGACTGATTCCGATGAAATGCTTGGAGACTTAGTGCGCTTGAATCTTGTGGATATGCTAAATCTAAGCTTGGTTTTCATTAAAAAAATTGGGTTTGCTCATCCTCTATGAACTAGAGCAGAGCTAAAATGCATACACCTCCAGTCCTTCTAGTATAGTGTAACCCCACGCAGCAGGGGCAGATGAACTCCGATTTGAGAGGGCCATCGATGTGTAGAAACTTTCGAAGTTAAGCAAGAATGCGTTTGTTTTGGAGCTACGGAACAAGAACTGTGAACAGTTCTGGGCTACAGACGGACGTGCCGACGGCCTGGCAGACTGATATAGATTAACCAACTGATCTATACCGACACAGATTGACATACGTATACTGACAGACCAGCAGAATAACGGACTGACAGACAAGAGCGTATCCAGTCCAATACAGAAGAGGTGGCAGGTGTTTGAACTACATAAACTTAAGGAGTGACAAATTAATAATCTATTTTGAATTTTATTGTCTTATTTTAAAACATTTGGTAAGAAAGGGAAACAGCTGCCACTCCTTGCCCCCCTGGATACATTCTTGCTGACAGACTGAGAAACCGACTGACTAAGAGAAGTGACAGACGGACAGAAGTGACACACTGACCGAAGTGACAGACTGACATAAGTGAGAGACTGGCAAAAGTTACAGAATGACAGAAGTGACAGACTGACAGGCTGACAGACTGACTGGAATGTACTACTACTATGTCGGTTTAGAACGTTTTTCTACGTTGTCCGACGCCTATTCTCCACCTCGTTCGATCCTGACAATCATCTTCTGTCAGATTCTTTTGACTCATTGATCTTTGGATTGACTGTTGCCATTCTAGTTTAGGACGTCCTCTTTTTCTGCGCCCTACTGGTTGCCACTCTAGGACCTGTTTTGGTAATCTTTCGTCTTTCATCCGTTGTACATGGCCGTACCATATCAATTGCCTTTTAGTGATGTCATCCGATATGCTTCCCTCGATTCCCATTCTTTCTTTTATGATCTCATTTCTTATGTGATCTAATCTAGATATTCTCACTGATCTTCTTATTGCATCCATTTCGACACTTTCCATTTTTGTTTTGCATTTTTCTGTTACGCGACAAGTCTCTATTCCATACAACAGCGTGCTTTTTACCATTGTTTCATATTTGTTAAATTTTACATTCTTTCTTATCTCTCTGCTCCATAAAATACTGTTAAGACATCCAATAACCTTTTTTGCTTTTACTATTCTTTTTTTAAATTCTTTACAGTCTGTTCCTCTCTTATCAAATGTGACACCCAAGTATACATACTCATTGCATGGAGATATTGTTTTTCCATTGTCTAGTTCTAACTCACTTGATTCGTCTCCAATACATAAGTACTGTGTCTTGTCCACGTTCACTGTTAGTCCCCACTTTTGGTATTCTTCCGTTAACTTTCTCATCATATACTCCATGTCTTCTTTATCATTAGCTACAATTACTTGGTCGTCAGCAAACTGTAAATATATATATTTTAAAAAGAGTTGGAGAGATACAACATCCCTGTCTTAAGCCTTTTGTTACCAGGAATTCTTTTGAAAGTCGATTTCCAATTTTAATTTTAGATTTTGACCCTTTGTATAGTTCTTTTATCGCTTTTATGTATGTATGATTGATATTAGTTTGTTCCAACACCGTCCATAATTTTTCTACTGGAACGGTATCATATGCTTTTTGTAGGTCCACAAAGGTAACATGAGTCTCTATGTTTCTGGCGCTTCTTTTCTCAATTACTTGTTTAAGACAAAAAACATTATCACTACAAGATCTGCCTACACGAAACCCACTTTGCTCTTCTTCTTCTTGTTCATGAAAATCATTCTCTATTAGATCTCTAAGAATCCTACCGTACAACCTACTTAGAGTGCTGGTGACTGAAATTCCTCTGTAATTGTTACAATCCAGCTTGTTTCCTTTTTTATGTATTGAGGATATGAATGCAATTTTCCAATCATTAGGTACTGGATGTCCGTTTATGCATTGTTGATAATATATGTGAGATTTTCGAGTAGTTTCTCTGATCCATATTTGAGCATTTCAGCATATATTCCCCCAGGTCCGCTAGCTTTTACGGATTTAAGCTTTTTTATACTATTCTTTATCATTTCTTTTTCGATGATTACATCCTCTCCTTCTTCTTCTTCTATGTCTCTCCTCGGAGAGGCTGTTAGATATTCGGGTCTCGTCTCCTGCAGCAGTCCCTTGTAGTGTTCTGTCCATTGTTCTGGTTTGATGATCTGGATGTTTACTTTTTCTTTTGTTGGGTTTTTTACTGTAGAAATGAATTTCCATACTTTAGAGCTCTGCCTACCTCCTACGTGTGTATTTATATCGTGGCATTTGCGCTCAAACATTTCATTTTTTTCTGTGCGTATCAAACTTCTTAGCTTTCTTCTGGTTTCCCTGTATATTTCTAGGTCTCTTTGCTCTTTAGTACTGAGCCATTTCAAGTATGTGCTTTTTTTCTCTTTGACCATTTCCTGTATTTTCTCCGTCCACCACATCTTCCTGTTATTTCTATTATCTTGGTATCCAACAGCTTCGTTGCTTGCTTCCTTCAAGCTTTTTATTATGTTTGTATATATCTCTTCAAATGAGTGATTTGTGTTAATTAATTTTTGATCTAATCGGTTCTGATACAATCTTTGAGTACTTTCGATTTCTAGACTTCTAAAGTTGTATTTTTGATTGTCTTCGATGCACTCTAGGTTTTCATTTTCTCTAATACTTTCTTCCTTATTTGTTTTTCTTAAAGGGAATAATATTTTTGCTTTTACCAGATGGTGGTCAGATCCACAGGTAACACCACGAAGTGCTCGCACATCATACCACTTTAATTGCGAGTGTTGTCCACCTATAGCATAATCAATGATTGATTTAAGATTTCTTGTTGGCTGAACAATTGCATCAGTCTTAAGCCATTATCATTTGTTACTTCCTCTCCAAATGGTCCTATCACTTTGCTCTGTGTTTGTCTACCAGTTCGGCTATTAAAATCGCCAAGCATAATTATTTCTCTGGTATTACCGATTTTGGTGATAGTCTCATCCAGTTGGTCAAAGAACATTTGTTTTGTAGCTACTCTTTCGTCATCTGATGGTGCGTAGACTGCTATTATGCTTATATTATGTCCAAGCATCTTCATGTTCACTCGAAGTATGTTTTCACTAATGCAATCGTAGTCTGTAATTTTATTCTTTAGATTTTTCTTTATTAACAAGGATACCCCTCTGGCTGCTCTGCTTTCTTTTGGGACTCCAGTGAATATATGGACAAAATTGCCGACACTATTCGTACCTGTTCCTTTCTTTTTTGTCTCTGTGAGTGCAATAATATCGATCTTACAATTCTGCACTTCAGTTGCAATAATGTCCAACTTTTGATTCACTCCCTGTACGTTCCATGTAGCTATATTCATAGTCCTTTGTCTTTGCTTTTTTCGTCTTCGAGAGTTTCCATCCATTGCTCCGAGGCTTTGTTTAGGCTTTTTGGTAATTGCTCTGTTTTACAAGTATTAGAGAACCAGTCTAATGCCTCAACCCCCTACTTGGAGGGCCAGGATTTTTAATCAAGGTTTTTCTCCTCTAGCCTTTGACGAGCCAACGCCATACTGTAAGGCAACAGCTGTGGTCTTTTATACTATCCCTAAAAGAAAGGGTTGCCACCTACGCTATGATTACCGTACCGAGGTCCATTCTCTCCGCCTTTCATATCGATGTGGTCTTTTCCCTGGGAAAGGGACCTTATACAGGTGCTAACTCTCCGGGTCGGAGAGTACCTGGAATCTACGGAGGGCAGGGGTCGATTCATTTCCCCTGATAGACATCTGACGAGGTCTACCCGTATCCGTCTGGAATGTCCAGAACATAAAAAACCATAATAACAGCCCTGTTTGCGAACTTCGCACCATTTATTTAGCCTGAAAAGTCACAAAATCCATTAAGCGATCTTTTAAATCTTGGAGGATTAAGTGGTAGTTTGGAGGACCGATAAATTTTTATAGATACTAATTACTGAATTACGACGTGTTCCATGGTTTTTCCAAAAAGGCACGATATATACCAAAAGAAGTCTCTGTTAACTTAAAAAAAAATTGGATACATAAATTAATTGCAAAATAAATACTTTTGAATTTTCCATACACGGGCACCAATATTTTCTAAGGTCTACAGTGCTACAATCCTTGGTCTACAAGTCTAGATTTTGGTTGAAGGTTTAACTTATTTTTCTCGTGAATGCAATAGAGCAATTCCACGCCATGTCATCCAATTTACAAAAAAAGTGTTGCCGTGACATTTAATTTTTTTCTTTAATCATGCTTACTAAATGAAACAGCTTATGCTTAACCACTTTTGCACAATTTTAGATGTTTTAATCCAATTGGTCTGTTGTACACGCATTTGAAAAGTCTAAAAACGGACAAAATGGGACTTTAAAGAAAAAAATTATGCTCATAGTAAACAGCACCTAAAAAAAATTAACCTATAACTTTGAAAACATGCATAAAAGTAGTTTTCAAAAAAATGTGATGTTTAGCAAAATCTTTTATACTGGCTTAATTAGAGCAATTTAGAGAATATCCAAAAAACGCAGAAATTTTCGAAGTTTTCATATTTTTTTGGGGTATAAATGTAATGTTTTCTGAAATTTTTTATACTGTGTTGGAAAGCTATACTCAAGGACTATATCTTCCTTGTAGTATATTTAAAAAGTAGACGGAGTTGGAGTTCCACGAAAAAGTTAAGAATGTCTGGGAAATCCCTTAACTTCAGCATCAAAAATGACCCTGTCTATCGGGGTGCTGGTGATAATCAAGTAGGCTAAATTTTTCACTGTATCATATACTTTTAAAAACAAGAATAAAAAATCTGGGTCTGTAATCCTTAAGGTCACTACACATTTTTTTGTTATTTTAATATTTTTAGTAATGTTAAATTGCATCACAAATAACTGGCGTGGATCTACGGGGGGGATGCCCCCCCCCAAATCTGACAGTTTACTCAGTTTTGACACATAAAATACACCTCCTGGTCACTATGCAAAATAGTTTTGTGAAATATTTATTATGATATTTTCCCCCAAAATAAAGTTTCTAGATCCGCCCCTGCAAATTAAAGTTTATCAGAAGGTAAAGTTTATATATATGAGCACTGTTCAATAAATTATGATCTAAACTCTCTTCATAAGGTCACTACACAAATTTGTTTAAAGTTTATTTACTTTTTTAGTAGTTACCTACTGTCATATTTAAAAAATCGGAAAAGAAGTTGTGTTCTACAATTTCAGAAACCGAACAAATTTTTTTTCTGAGCTTGAAGTAAATTTAGCATCTATAGTTAAATCATCCAGAGGAGTGAAAGAATGGTGTCCAGTTGTTGTTTGTTTGAGATTTTAATGTAAAACAAATCGTTTCACAGTACCTCCAAACGCATCACATGGGCTTTTACCATGCGTTAGTTTTGTACTTAGTTTTTTTAATGCCCAGTGGCGTATGCAGAAAATTTCCAAAGAGGTTGGGAGAGGGGGCTTAAGTAAAAGCCAAGTCCTGGAAAACCATTTATTTCTTCTTTCAGAAAAATTCAATCTTTAGGAGAAGTTATTTAATGGTTTTGGAAAGATTAGGCCTCTAACCCCCCTCCCTCCCGCGTACGCCACTGTTAAACATGAACCATTTAATTTACCAAAAAAAAACTAATTAATGTCCGTGTCTCACCAAAAATGTATTCCTAAAACTAAAAAAAAATTTCCGACAGTGTACGAAGATGGGACTTGAACCCACAAACTAGGATCTCACGCAAAACAGTATGTGGCTATAAATAAGATCCCCTAACGATGATTTTTATACATATTTTTTTTTTCCTTTTGCGACTCAATAAAAAAATTTGATTTTTTACATGCTTTAACCAAGTGGCTTAAAAGTTGATGTTAAAATGACAGACCCAGATTTTTTATTTTACTTTTATTTGGACGATACATTATCAAGTAAAACAACGCACAAGCGAAGTTTTAATAGACAGATAGACATAATAATTTTTTTAGTCAAAAGTTGCCAATTCTGAGGTTTTTGTGGTTTTCCAATTTTAAAAAATTTAGTTTTCTGAAAGCAATAGACCTAGAAATTTTTCTTTTACCTTGTATGTTAGTCACCACTGAGCTTTAATGTGCGTATAGACTTTTTTTTTGATGGACCATATTCCGCACCGGTGTAAATAATTAAAAATCGAGAAAATCATAAAATTTACTATTTTTCTAAAACTATTTTTGCCATGTCAAAAAAGTGAGGTTAATTTTAGCTCACACTACTACTATACTATAGTAGTGTGAGCTATAGGGATCCTAATTTTTTCGAGAAAAAAAAAGTTGCTCCGATTTCAAAATTTTTATATATCTTTGCGTTTCAGATAATAAACTTTTTTTGTTGCGCCGTCTGTCTGTCTGTCTGTCTGTCTGTAACGACCAACGCGCATAACTCAAAAACCGCTTGTCCGATATTAATGAAATTTGGTACCTTGGCTGGATCTTGCGTCGAGATGGTCCCATTTAAAAATGAACAAAATCCACCCAGCACAAGGCAAATAAGAGGGTGGGGGTAGATTTCGAAAATTGGAGTTTATGTGAAAATATGGCGTGTGTGATATCAAACGAAAGGTAATTGAGTCTGGAGTTAAACAAAATTAATTTTAGTTTTAAAAAAAGGGTGGGGGGGTAGATTAAAAAAATGAGAGATAAAGTGAAAATATGGCGTGTGTGATATCAAACGAAAAGTAATTGGGTCTGGAGTTAAACAAAATATATTTTAGTTTTTTTAACCAAGGGTGGGGGTAGATTTCAAAAAAATTTGAATTTAACTTGGCTTGTGTGGTATCAAACGATAGGTAATTGAGTTTGGAGTTGAATAAAATATATTTAAGTTTTTAGTTATATTAGCTCACCCGTACTCTACATCTATAGAACCTAGTGTGAGCTTAGGTGCCCATATATTGGCAGAGTATTTTTCTCTGTATAGGATTATCCAGCCAATATTAAAGATTTCTTCCATCAAATTTGTTTTTACATAAGATTTAATACAATAGAAATAAAAAAAAATAAGGCCACAATTGATTTTCTTCTTTTTTTTACTTTCAAAGTGGCCTGTAAAATACGGGAGGCGACATTAAAAATTAAAATTTGTTAATTTGGTATTCCTAAGGACACTAATACATGGATTTTTTTCGTGACATGGCAGCTACCCCCATTGGATGCTTTGGTGTGGAATTACTCAATAGTTTTTAATATTTATATAAATTGTTCATAGACACCTTGCGATATGGGTCATTTTTTTTCGTTGTAACAAAGACATGATTTCCTCACAAAGGTAATAAATAAATAAAAAAAGTGTAATATTTTGGTTTAAAAATGGCAGCTCCAAACGTCACACCAATAAAAACGGTGTCAGTCAGTCGATAATTAAACCGATGTTCAATTTTTTTCGTGGATATGTAATTGCAAACGGATTCTAATATATCTTTTACTTTTTACAATATTTATACGTATTTAATATGGTAATGCATCTACAGATATAGTTTTAAGTTATTTATGTATTATTTAGCTTGGAAAATGTTTGTATATAAGTTTTTTATCGATCATGGATTATTTCAATAGTTTTTCGAACTTTAAACCACCCCTCAGGGGTAGTACTACATAACGAGAATCCTATGACTGCACGGACTAGATTTCCGAAAAATGCTTACTATCATATTGCACATTAGGGTGAACCAAATCTTTGCAGTTATTTAACCTGTGAGTATTAAAAAAAGGGTACGGGGTAGACCTCGTCAGATGTCTATCAGGGGAAATGAATCGACCCCTGCCCTCCGTAGATTCCAGGTAATCTCTGACCCGGAGAGTTAGCACCTGTTTAGGGTCCCATTCCCAGGGTTACGGGAGAAGACCACATCGGTATGAAAGGCGGAGAGGATGGACCTCGGTACGGTGATCATAGCGCAGGTGGCAACCCCTTCTTTTAGGGATAGTATAAAAGAAGAAGATGCTGCCTTGTAGTACAGGCGTTGGAATCGTCAAAGGCTAGGGGAAGAAAACCTCGATCAAAAATCACCTGGTCCTCCAGGTTGGGGGTTGGGGCATTAGACTAACTCTCTGATACCCGGAAAAAACGTACACTGTTAAAAAACCCAATCAAACGCCTCGGAAAGAAATGAAAAACCTAAGACGAACCAAGCAAAGAAACAGGAATATGATTTTTGGTACATGGAACGTACAAGGAATGAGTCGAAAAGTGAATGATATAGCCCATGAGTGCAGCAGAATGAAGGTTGACCTTGCTGTACTAACAGAAACGAAGAAGAAAGGAAAAGGATCTGAAAACCTAGGACAGTATGACCATTTCTAGAGCGGAGTGGCAAAAGAAAAACATGCGCAACAAGGAGTATCTATTTTGGTCAACAAAAGATTTAGAAAATATATCACCAACTGGGAAGCAGTAAATGAACGGCTAATAAGAATGAATATAACAATAAAAGGAATGAGACTTACGATTTTTGGAATCTATGCGTATAATGACGATGCAAATGTAGCCGTGAAAGACAATTTTTTTGAAGAAATCCACAATGAAATATCAGCAGTAAGTACATCTAGAGAAATTGTAATATTGGGAGATTTAAATAGTAGAACAGGTAACAGAGTAAATGATCTGACAGTTGGCCAATATGGAGAAGATGTTGTTAATGACAATGGAAACCGGCTTATCACAGTATGTGAGCAATTAGACCTAAAAATCCAAAACGGTTTTTTCCAACATAAGAAAATACACAAATATACCTGGACCAAACCCTCACAAAACCTGAAATCCGTCATTGATTATCTTATCACTAAACAAAAGACAAAACTAAAAATTCAAGATGTCAGAACAAAGCGTGGATCAACATGCGGAAGTGATCACTATTTTCTGGAGACCAAAATTCTCTTTCCTTATCAAGGCCGAAGCCTCCATCAACAAAATCTTGATGATACAGTGAATGAGGAAATTGATCACTGTCAATATAATCTACTAAGCCTAGAACATGACAGCGTAAAAAACTTATACAAAAAGAGACTGAACGAAAAACTTAATTCAAGTTCAGGTGAAACCCCAGATGAGGAATACGAATGTATCACATTAAGCATCCATCAAGCTGCAAAAGAAGCACTAGGATTAGTGGAAGAAACTCCTAAAAGAACAAAACCATACTGGTGGGATGCTGAGATTGAAAGTGAAATAGAGGAAAAAAGGAAATTATATCACACGTACTTATCTCAAAAGACAGATAGAAGCAGAGAATACAAAATCGCGCAATCAAAGGTGAGAAGAATGATCAGTGATAAGAAGAATCAATCATGGATGCAAAAGTGCCAGAAAATAGATTCTTACTTAGGAGGTAGGAGAAGTACCGAAAGCTGGAAAACTATAAGATCGATCAAAAAAGAAACATGCAGAGATATTATTTCACCAATACCAGACAAAGAATGGGATGAGCATTTTAAAAAACTTTTAACTGAAGATAGAGCAGAATTCAAGGAAGACGAAAGAGACAATATCATTAGAACGATGGGATCTCCAGTACCCCTCACAATCTCTGAGGTCAAAAACGTGTGCAAAACCTTAAAAAGCGGTAAATCTGCCGGACCCGGAAATATCCCAGCTGAACTTATTAAATATGGCACTGAAGAATTGTTTTGTAGATTACGGAATCTTTTTCAAAGATATTTAAATGGAGCTGTAGTACCAACTAAGTGGAAAACGTCATATATATCCACAATACACAAAAAAGGAAGGAAAGATATATGTGACAATTATAGAGGTATATCTGTAACTAGTACGCTAAGCAGAATATATGGTAAAATAATAAGAAATAAAGTGGAGAGCGAATATAAAGATATGGAGGCAGAAGAACAAGCTGGTTTCAGGGCGGGTAGATCGACTTCAGATCATCTCTTTTGTATAACCCAAGTTATTGAAAAGAAAATGGCATACGGACAAGAGCTCCATCTGCTTTACGTAGATTTGCAGAAGGCATATGATAGTATACCACTAAATCTACTTTGGAAAGCGTTGGAAAAGACAAACATAAGCGTACAACTAATTAAGGCCATCAAAGAGTTATACCGCAATAGTAAGGCAAAAGTTAAAATAAAAGCAAAACTAACCAAAGGCTTTCTAGTAAATAAAGGTCTTAAACAAGGTTGCTGTATCTCGCCTACGCTCTTCAAGATATATTTGGAACAGGTCCTTAAAGTCTGGAAGAGAAAATGCCAAAACATGGGAATTCCGTTGAATGAAACCACCTTGTATACTTTATGTTTCGCCGATGATCAGATAGTGGTGGCTCAGGATTATGACGACCTCGAATATATGACACGAAAACTAATAGACGAGTACAATAAGTGGGGACTAGAGGTTAATATCAATAAGACAGAGTATATGTGTATTGGTGGAACGAAACAGGATCTAATCTTAAATACTGGGCAGCGAATTCAGTCCTGTGATGAGTATAAATACTTGGGTCTAAAAATTACAGCTGACGGAACACTAGACAAAGCTATAAAAGATAGAAACGTACAAGGAAGAAAAGCAATAACTTTATTAAATGGAATAATTTGGGACCAAAGTATATCAAAACATAACAAAAAGCTTATATATAACACCATTGTAAAAAGTATTATTACATACGGCTCAGAAGTATGGCCAATCAAAGATAGAACAGAAAAAATGCTTTCCGCTACGGAGATGGACTATTGGAGAAGAGCAGCAGGGAAATCAAAAAGAGAAAGAGTTACCAATCAAAGAATAAGAGAAATTATGACAGTGGGTGAACGTACTCTAGTGGATGATATAAGAACAAAACAACTGGTGTGGTACGGACATGTACAAAGAATGGATGATGGAAGACTACCTAAACAAATATTACAATGGAAACCAACTGGCCGAAGAAAACGAGGAAGACCAAGGAGAAGCTGGAGAGAAGGAATAGATAGTGAAATAAGAATAAGAGGCCTAGATGATGAATTATGGGCAAACAGAAACGAGTGGAGATTGGGTATCGGAAGACGTAGAACGTTGTGAAACCGATAAATATATATATAGTATTAAAAAAATACACTTAAACAGGTCTAAAATGCTAAGTTTTACGGTCTTAGTAAATACTGGTGGGGGAGTTCAAGTATACGGGGGTCCATTACTCCATTGTTCATATTCATTTCTTTGCAAATTTCCGGCAAATTCAAGTGAGATACCCAGAAAAAGAACTGTATCTCTCTACTGAATTAAGGTTTATACAGAGAGTTCCACGCAACTAGGAACAAAATCAATGAATAAGCACACGGGAAACTATCTTATGACCAACGAGATCGCCGGATCTTGCTCCCAGTGATTTCTTTTTGAGGGCTTTTATGGGCATGATAGGGCCAATAATTTGGAAGAACTTTGAAATAAAATTACCGAAAGATTTGGTTTTTGTAATAGGCTCAGACATCGAAGAAATAACTGTTCTCTGGCTCAGATATTGTCTAGTGGAAGAAGAAGGACTTTAGAGAATTAACTGTAATATTTCTGATTGGGAGGAACTCCTTTTGGAATGTGTAGTTTTTTAAGAACCTGCTTTGATCTGTTGGTCCTCCATATAATTTTTACATTTTATCTTGTCGAAATAAACCAGATTTATTAGCGGCGAAAATCAATAGGTTAGCATAATTCGCGTGTGTATTAGTATTTTATAGAAAGAGACATACAAAGAGTTTTGCTTTCGTTCGCTGCTGTTTCGAAGAAGTTCCAACGTATGTTCCTAGATGGGTAGACCAGTCGGTATAAGATGTCTACTGAAAAATTTTTGTTTGTTACATGGACTCTTCAGCTTTTATAAAATGTTCAGTGATTTCCATTTTTCTCTGGAGCAGCTCGGCAAAAAGAATAAAAGGATGAATCGGCTTGACATTTTGCCTCGTCGAACTTTTTCATCTAGTAAATTTAAATTGACATAGAATTATCTTTTCAAAAATCTTTTTTTTATACAGGGTGTCCCGTAATTTAGGGACCACAGTACAGCAGGTGATAGAGGAGGTTATTTCCGAGAAAAAAGTTTATATAACATAGAGATCAACACACGTCTGTTTTTAAGATATAGGATTTTTAAACTTAGAGGAGTGGGGAAAAAGTTTTTTGAAAAAAAATTAAATTTGTCACAGCCAGCTGAATATTCTGCTAATTGTGATTCAAAAATGTGGTATTCTTTTTTTGGATAAAATTACAAGTTAAGAAGATACAGGCTGTCAAAATATATTCCAAAAATGTATAAAAAATTATCTTTTTGAAAAAAATTAATTTTTGCTTACGTATTCTTTTGAAAAATATCAATACTATTTTATTAATATGTCTTCGCTAGAGACTTGTTTCTATTAACAAAAAATATAAAAAAAGATTGTGCTTAATATGGCATTCATAAAAATTTATACCAAAAAAATAGTTTTTTCTAAAAAAAATTTACCGATGAATTTTTTTTTTAATTATTCTTATTTCAATTTATTGCTTTTGTTCTAATACACGACTTTACCCAATTTCATATTGTTACTGCCTTTTTTAAAAAGTTATTATCAAAAAGGTTTAAAAGAAGGAAAGAGTTTTGACCCATACATTATAGGAACTTTTTTATCAACCTTCTCTATCAACTGTTGGTCTATGGCCTGTAAGTTATGAGACACTCTGTGTAAGCTTAGATTTTTGTTTCCGCTAAAACATGCTATCAACTGCATTCGATAGGAGTAATGGGGAGTTTTTAGAACACTTATTTGACATTTCCTTGTGGTAGTGGCAGAGTATTACTTCAAGTAAAATAGTTTGTTATTATTGTTAAAATTTTACAATGTTTTTTATAAAAAATAGGAGTTACGATAAATACTTTTACGCCCACAAGATTATTCTCGCACGTGGGCGAAAAAAGTAATTAAAAATCATTATGCATTTCTTGCTAAATGTAAACAAGAATATTAAAATTTTAATCGAAACAAAAACTGCCGGTACCTGGAATCTGAGGGCAAGGAAGTGCCCGGCCAAGTTCGCGCAACTGCTGTACCATCTTTTCTTGAAACATTTCAGCCCATATTTGACCTACCCACATAGCTCAAAAATCATATCAACGTTAAATTAACGTGAACAAAAATAACAAAGTTATTTTTTACTAAAAACAACCTCGTACCATATAATTTTTGCCGAAGTTTCTGGTGCTGTGTATATAACGTCTTTTTTACCCTCGTTATTTTCATGTGGCAAATTCACACTTAAAAACTCCTCTAAAACGCCACTAGATTAAGACTTCCTAAACCTTTCTGCGTCTTTTTTAATCACGTTTTTTTAATAAAAAAATTTTAACTTAAAAGGGACGCAAAAGGAAGTTATAAAAGTTCACTAGTTTAAGACTAAAACACTTCAAGACAATTTTAAAGATGGCGCTCAAGGCAAGATAAAATATCTATACATACATTATGTTTTTTTTAAAAGCTAAACTAAATTTTAGCTCACACATATACTATACTATAGTAGTGTGAGCTATGGTGATCCTAATTTTTTCGAGAAAAAAAAAAGTTGCTCCGATTTCAAAAAATTTTATATATCTTTGCGTTTCAGATGATTTTGAAACTTTTTTGTTGCGCCGTCTGTCTGTCTGTCTGTCTGTATGTCTGTCTGTCTGTCTGTCTGTATGTCTGTCTGTCTGTCTGTCTGTCTGTATGTCTGTAACGACCAACGCGCATAACTCAAAAACCGCTTGGCCGATTTTAATGAAATTTGTTACCTAGGCTGGGTCTTGGGTCGAGATGGTCCCATTTAAAAATGAACAAAATCCACCGAGCAGAAACCAAATAAAAGGGTGGGGGTAGATTTCAAAAATTAGAGTTTATGTGAAAATATGTCGTGTGTGATATCAAACGAAAGATAATTGAGTCTGCAGTTAAACAAAATACATTTTAATAAATTTAAAAAAAAAGGGTGGGGGTATATTTTAAAAATTAGAGTTTAAATGAAAATATGGCGTGTGTGATATCAAACGAAAGGTAATTGAGTCCGGAGTTTAACAAAATACATTTTAGTTTTTTGTTTTTTTTAAGGGTGGGGGTAGATTTCAAAAATTTGAGTTTAAGTCAAAACATGGCTTGTGTGGTCTCAAACAAAAGGTAATTTAGTCTGGAGTTAAATAAAATATATTTCAGTTTTTAGTTATATTAGCTCACACGTACACTATAACTATAGTACCTAGTGTGAGCTTAGGGGCCCATATATTGGCAGAGTATTTTAACAGTAAACACTTTCACAGAGTATTAATGAATTAATGTGTCTTTATCAGGTCCTTAACAGGTTTTTGGAGTTTAGAGACCAAAGTATCCCTGACAGATTTCGTCAAAGTGAAAACAATGGGTGACGCTTCGGTAGAAAAGCCATACAAGTCGCGTTTTAAAATTTGTGTAGAAAATGCGTGAAACTAATGTGATTTTGACTTGATAGAAATCACTTGAAAATAACGTAAAAAATTGCTGTTTTAATTTGATAGTGGCGTTATTAAAACGCAGTTTTTAGCAACGTTATTTTTTAACGTTAATGAATGACCTATTAAGCTTGTTTTCATATATGAAATAAACGTTTTTTTCTAGCAACTTTTAAAATCAACGTTTTTTGTTCTCACGCGTTTTTTAAGTGTTAAACTCGTGATTGTGCTATGTAGGTATCTAAAAACTACTTCGGAATGACCTACGAAACTCAAACTCTGCACAGTCGTAGATCTTCGTAGATTGAACAACCCCTTCATATTTCATGGACTTTCATAAAGTAGTAAAGTAGTTACCAAATTTCAAAAAACACTCGAAATTGCTATTCACTCACTCATGTATAAATCATCAAAATTCTACTGTACTTCCAGACATGCTATAAAGTTGAAATTTGCAGACTGATAGAAATTATGACCAAAACCTTAAAAGAAATCAAAAAACCCCAAAATTCTAATTTAATTCGCTCCCATATAAATGTAAAGTTATGTAAAAGTCACATTGCCCACTTCCAGAAACGCTAGAGAGCTGAGCTTTGGTAGGCCGATAGGAACTATAATAAAACTATAGGAAAAAATTAAAAAACATCAAAATTTTAATTTACTTCCCTCCCCTATAAATATAAAGTTATGTAAAAGTAACATTGCCCACTTCAAGGGTGATTTTCTCTGTTGGTAAAAAACGGTATATATTTTTTTAAACAGCATTTTATTGAATTAGTCAGTGGTTGTAATTTCGATGATAAGAACAATAGACACTCATGCGCCGCAGGCAAAAATTTTGAATTTTTATTAGTAAAAACGTTACTTTTTACTCATTTTTTGTATATTCAAAAAGTTCTCGGGGCTTGGAAGGCTTGGGATAAAACCATGGGAAAAAATTAAGAAACCTCAAGGTTTTAAATAAGGCATTGCAAAAGTTTTGAACAATATTCAGCATATTTTATTACTTCAAAACTTAAATATTATCCAAATCCTTTAAAAAAGGAATGAAATCATAACAAAAACATTTCATGTAAAAGAAAGCCAAGTACGCGTAAATCATATCCCACAAAAATAATTGAGATAAAAGTGCAGCTAATATCTCCAATACAAATTTTAAAATGAAAGGTTCTTACTAGTTTGAAAATGTTTTTCTAAACTTGGCTAGTTCACCTCATAGTTTTTTCAATTTTTTTCATAAAATCCAAAGAGATCCGTTAAAAAAATGATTAATTAAAGGGCTAACAGGATAATTACACCCGCCCTACCCCTCCCTCAAAACAATGTATTCCCATTTGATGGCTTTGGCTCCATTGGGTTGCGTTCTTGCCAGTGAGCATAAGGGAATCTGGAAAAAACAATCATAACAAAAACATTTCATGTAAAAAACCGCCAAGTACGCGAAAGTGGTTTCCGTAAAAAGAATTGAGATAAAAGTAAAGCCAAGTTCTCCAATACAAATTTCAAAATGAATGGTTCTTACTAGTTTGGAAATGTTTTTTTAAAACTTTGCTATTCCAGCCAAACTTCTTTACGTTCAATTTAGCACTGTGCCTAAGAGTCAGTTGCAGCCGTAATAGCCAAGTTTAGAAAAACATTTTCATACTAGTAAGAACCGTTCCTTTCGAAATTTGTTCACTTTTATCTCAATTCTTTTTACGGAATACCACTTTCGCGTGCTTGGCTTTTTTTTACATGAAATGTTTTTGTTATGATTTCACTGCTTTTTAAAGGATTTGGATAATATTTAAGTTTTAAAGTAGTAAAATATTCGAGATATTGTTCAAAACTATTGCAATGCATAAAAATGTTGAGGTTTTTTTATATTTTTCTATTTCCTATCAGCCTTCTAAAGTTCAGCTCTCTGGTGTTCCTGGAAGTAGGTATGTTAATTTTACATAGCTTTACATTTATAGAGGAGGAAAGTAAATAAAAATTTTGGTGTGTTTAAATTTTTTCCTATAGTTTTATCATAGTTCCTATCAGTCTTCCAAAGTTCAGCTCTCTAGCGTTTCTTGAAGTGGACAATATTACTTTTATTATAGGGGAGGAAAGTAAATTCTAATTTTGAGGTTTTTACATTTTTTTTCAATAGTGTTGTCATAGTTCCTATCAGTCTGCCATATCTGGAAGTGAGCAATGTTACTTTTACATAACTTTACATGTATAGGGGAGGGGAGTAAATGAGAATTTTGGGGTTTTTTGACTTTTTCCAGCGTTTTGGTCATAATTTCTATCAGTCTGCCAAATTTCAGCTTTGTAGCATGTCAACAAGTACAGTAGAATTTTGATGATCTATTTCGACGTTTTTTGTAATTTTTTAACTACATACTTTACTACTTTATGGAATTCCATGAAACTTGGAGGGATTGTTAACTCCATGAAGATCTACGACTGTACAAAGTTTGAGATTCGTAGCTCATTCCAAAGTAGAGTTTTAGATAGGTCAAATATCGGCTGAAATGTTTCAAGAAAAGATGTTACGGCGCGCGAACTTGTCGAGGCACTGCCGTGCCCTTAGATTTAGGTAAATTTTTTTAAAGTGGGGTTTGTGGGGTTTTTAAGTGGGGTTTGTGGGGTCTTTAAGGGGGGCTTTTGATCGCCACTGGTCCCCCCTGCTGGATGCGCCAATGTGTAGAGCAAAAAAAAACATGGTATGATTACCTAGAACTTGTTAACGAATTTTTAACGAATGCACGCATGGCTGGGTCTGATTAGCGTGTTTTCCGACATTTTCCCCAATGCAATCAAGCGAATTTGTTTTACTCGTACAAATACCATTTTTATCAATTATTTTGCTCCCACGTTGATTTATGACGTATGTGATTACAGGGCTACTAAAAATAGTTGTTATGCAACAAACCTTAAATTAAAAAACGAGGTCTTAGCTACCTAATAAAAAAAACACAATTTATTTAGTGTTAATTTTAAACTAACAGTTTATTCTAAAGTTGCTGATTTTTATATCTGTAAGGTACAGCTCGCACATAGAACCACAAGAGCTAAAAACCTTCGTGTGAGCTTAAGTGCCAATGAATTGGTAGAGAATCTTCCTAAGTAGTTAAAGAACAGGACCAATTTTTCAAATAACGATAGCTTCTGATATACCGACAGAACCAAAATGCCATCAGCCGTTGGATTTGGAGTTGTTAGTATCCAAGAAAAAATCGAGATTAAACATAGTCTCGGCCAATTGGTTACTATATTTCAGGCCGAACTCGTAGCCATTGAACTGTATGCCCGGTGGAGTACTGACCACAAATGGACCAACAGGACAATAAAAATCTCTCTCCGACAGTCAAGCAGCCTTAAGGAATCAAGCGCTCGATTCCTATACGGTTTCATCGAGAACCGTGAGGAGCTGCAGGGATTTGCTAAATGCGCTTGGTGGCGCTAACAGTGTGTGGTATGGATTCCAGGGTTTCTGGGCACGAGGGAAATGGATCTGCAGACCAAGCAGCGAGGGAAGCGGCATCTGCCGAATTTTTCGGCCCCGAATATCACACAATGCTGGAGATATCATACAATGCTGATACATTAACCATAACCAGGAACATCATTGAACTTACCAGACAAGAGATCTGTATATTGACTGGACCTTTTACAGATCACTGTCGACTAAGAGTACCCATGCACAGAATGAGACTAACAGAAGAGACTGAATGTAGACTCTGTATGGAGGATTACGAAACAGTTAGACATGTACTGTGCGAATGTCCAGCTATTGCACGTTTAGGTCAGAACACTTTCTGGAAACCTCAGATTGATTCAGAGGATCTGAACAGTGTCTGACCCAAACTGTTAGCAAACCTTTCTGGAGAATATACAGTGGTGAGAAACCACTTTAAAGGGAGCCACAATAGACCCACTGGTGGTCACAGTGTAAAGGCTGCAAGGCCCACTCACATATGAATCATCATCATCATCTTCGTCAGTAAAATTGTAATTTTTGATAAAATAATATTTTTACAATATACGCAAAATTTGAGCCAAGTATGTTAAAAGTTATTTGTTGCAATTTTTATTCATTAACACTATATCTTCCTTGAGGCTTTTCATGCCTAACTATTATTAGCTTTTAATGGTTTGTAGCTAAACGTATTTTTTTCATTTGGCACATATATGTATTTTATTCTGAATCATCTGATGTAAAAAAATCCGGATTCTGTTTACAAGAAATAGTGTTACAATGCACCTACTGCCCTTCATCCACCCCCACCCCTAGATTTTTTTAAAGGTAACAGAAGCCTTTTTTGACTCTTTAAATTTTTGTAGCACGAACCCCCTTGGATAATGGCGGATTTTTTAAAGGTCAATTTTTAAATTCTTTTACAACCGGGTAAAAATTTTACAAAAATATCAATTTGTTTTTGAGATAATTACCTCTAAATTTACCATGTAATGAGAAAAAACGTTTTTTATGTCCATTTCTAAGACAAAATTAAAAAATCCTGAATTACGATTAATTCTTTATAAAAGAATATTTTGCATGACTATTACATATTTTTCTTATTTTATTTTTTTCATAGGTAGTTCCTTGATAAATTTGAAATTTTGAAGGCGAATTTTTGAAAATTTAAACGGCTGTAGAATCATTGCAGGACCCACTTTATCATTCAAAATTTACAGCTAGTCCATGAAAATTTCAAGATTGAGTCAAAAATTGTCCCCCTCGTGTTCAAGGGTTTTTCCAAAAACTTGCGGCATATACCTGAAATAGCATCTTTTACCTATTTAAAAAACACCCTGTAGATGAGTAACACAGAGCGCGCACCATCAGAGAGCGGATAATGCCGGACTCTGTATACTTTTCACACCTTTATACTCTTCAAAGGAAGTGATATGTCTCTGATTATTCTCCTTCTTCACATTTGGGATATGTAGACCAATGTATCTGAAGCGTACACTGTCCGGCGAGTACTTTATGGAGCAGATTCTCTGACCCTTAGCCAGTTTCTCCTTCTTGAGCCGCTAAGAGTTTCCTTTGTCTGCGTTCAGCCGTCATGTTTCTTGCAGCCTTCTGAGTGTCCACTATTTCCGGGGTTCTTATTTGTTTTTCTTCTAGTCAACCTTAGGCAGGACTTAGGACCGATGAACCTTTGCTCAGATCCCCTCCTGTATTGTCAGAGATCTCTGTACGTATAACTGGGAACCAATATCTACATCAAGTAGATCTAATAGCGACAATATAAATGGTCCTTCAATCTTTTTCTTTCAGTCGCATAATGACGTATATCTCAGCTTGCAAAAATGTTGGCTGACTTCCTAGAGAGTAACTCGTTGTATAACAAACGAAGAACCCTGCTTTCCAGTCTTCTCTACTTGGTAAAATGTATTTCCTTAACTTTCTTGAAACTGTGAATAGTTGTTTTATCTTTAGGGTCGATAATGGTACCCCTAAATTGAAACTAACCTGCCATACCTTCCTCCTTTATCCCGCAGGAGAGGGCTGGCTGACCCAAAATGAGTTCAAAAGCGATGGAAAGCTTAAAGGTTAAAGGTCTTGTTATTGCTCTTCAAGCTAACTGCTGCAGGCTGCCCAGTCTCTATAATACTATAATAAGTGAGACACTCTTCAAACCGCATTAAACACACCAGCAAATGACTATTGCCGCTGTTGTGAGGACAATTAAGAACTTAAGAGCATAAGACATCTGCTGTCTAGATGCTCTGGACTAGCCGGAACGAGACGAAGCTAGGTCTTCTATCCTTCCAAGATCTAGAAGAATTGAGGGACATACAGCTTGGCACGCACAGTGAGTTGCCAGTTAGTGCCACCTTACCCATTCTAACCTAACCTATCAGGTCCTAGCACCAGATCATAATAGATAGAACTTCAATAGCAGAAAAATTGACACCCCTGACCATGTAATGGAATGGTTTGTTTAAAATTTGAACGTCCTTCTAAAATCGGTGTTGCATAGAGAGGACGAGATAGCATTGAATCATCTTGCAGGTATTTGATTAAATTTTGCAATTAACAGGTTTATGTTTGCTTTTCTTCAGAGATAATTTTTTATAATGATCTAATATGTCAGTGGCGTAGACATCTAATAAAAGTGTGTATTTTTAAAGTAACTTTAATGGGTAACGTTTTTTGTGTTGTATTCGATCTAAAGCTTTTTTGTGGTCTAAACGTAACTTAACAACGCTATGGGACATAAAGATACATACCTCTGTGAGAGCATTCTATCTTTTCTTTATTTTATTGTTCAGAAGATTCGCCTACATGAGGTATGTGGGAGTTAAAACAAATGACCATTACAATGAAACAAAAACAAACTATAACGCAACCAGCCAACAATCTGATGATCTTAATGTTGCATTTATGCAGCACGCATGATTATAATATAAATTATAATTTTTGCATAAAATTTCAATTTAAATAAATAAAAAAATTAAACGCGGTTTGTATTCAGAAAAGCCGCGACATTTATATCGATCCTCCGTATATGCACTCCGATAGTGCATGATAAATTAAAACAAGAAATTAGGGATCCATTCAAGAAACAAAGTGGTTGTTTTCAAAGTTTAAAGCCTCCATACCAATTTTTTTTATTTTCTTTGATTTTTCTTTTTGTTTTATTTTAACTGTTTTTGTATTTTCTTTATTTCTTGGCTCTTTTTTCTTTTAGTTTTTTTCTTTCTATTTGTCTTTTTTTTAACTTTTTTATTTTGTTTTTTTATTATTTTTCCTTTTTCTTTTTGTCTGTAATAAAAATGTACCACTTTTGCAAGCAAGGCATTTCATTCCTTGTTACGTCGTTTTATTTATCACTGATATAATGGGCAAAGTAATGTAAATGTAATTTAAATTTTAATGAGCATGTACCATAATTTAAGTCAACTCCGGTTTGCATACGCAATTTGTTCTTTAAAGCTCTTAAAGTTTCGAGCTGAAAGCTTACCAAAACTTCGTCGAGAAGCCCGAATGGAGAGACAAGAAAGTCCACAAATGGCTATAGGCATGCATATACACAAACGATTTTAAGACCTATTCGAAATCTACTAAATTTACTAAACTTTGCCTATACTTGACTTCTTAGACAAAGGACAAAATTTCAACATGAAGAGTCGACCGACTTACATGTCTGGGCTGAGAATCACCTGTACGATGAAAATAACACTATTACAAGAGCCATTGAAAAACTAACAATACTATCACGTCTGCACTAACCTTTAGCCGAACGAGAAACTGAAGAAAAACCCTTCAGAGAGGGCAGATTGTCAGAAAAACTAATAAAGAGGCTATTACGTCTCGCTAGCTCCACAAACCTCCAAAATTAGGGAAACGCACAGCAAGAGCTACACAAAGCTAAGCAAATGCACCGTCAAGGTCTCCTAAACTCCACAGAGATATATGGGAGGTCTGTCTTGTTCTTTACATGATGGGGGACAGAATACCGTTACAAAGCAAATCAACAAAAGTCCGTTACTAAAAGGGAAGTCTGAAAGAAATGAAAGTATATTCCGCGCTCTCAAAATTGATTTATCTAGTAAACTGGTGGCTTGAGGATTGGAGAAAAATCTAAAATAGAAGCGCATTCTCAATCTCAAAGTGGCAATTTTGCCACACGGAAAAGCAGGAGGCTGTGTTCTAAACACAAAAGTACATGTACACAATCTTTGTCAAAGGCAGGGAAAACATCTAGCTAGGGGTAGGTATGCAATATTTCAGAGGAAAATATGCAAGCATATCTGAGGCAAGGTTTAGAAAAAAAGTTGATATCCTCTAGGTTCCGTGGCAGCTGGCGAGAACGGGTCCATCATAAGATGATAGAGTGGGGTCGAGGACCATAGTGGACAGGGCAGTATATCTCTAGGTTTCAGGGCAACTGGCGCGAATGGGACCATCTTGAGCTGATCCAGTAGGGTCAAAGCCTATAGTGGGCAAACCGGTATATCTCTCTATGCCAATGACGGTCTAACAGGGTGATTTGGGCAGGGAAGTGCTTCCAGTATCTCCGTAACTAAAGGCGAAGTCTGAAAAAAATGTAAGTGGGTGCCGCGCTTCTAAAATTGAGTCTGGGACAGACGCGCACTCTAAAACCCAAAAGCAGGATTTTATTTTGCCAGCAGAACTTTGTTAGGTGATCCGTGGCAGAACTGCACTGTCCGCCATAACATCTTCCGGAGAAAAATGTACAATCGCACCTGAGTTCAAGGATTGAAAAAAACAAAGTTGGTCTTCAGGACAACGGGCGAGAAGGGGACCCTCATAAGCTGATCCAGTGGGGTCGAGGCCGATAGTGGACAGAGCGCTATGCACCTAGTATCTCCGTACCTAATACCCTGTTTCCACCAATGCATGCCCACCCCGATTCAAAAAACGCATCACGTGATGAGCCATGGATTTGCATTGGTTTTAAATGCAGCTTCACCTGCGTTTTGCATGCATTGGTGGAAACAGGGTATAATAGGCAAGTCCAAAAGTAATGGATGTAGTTGCCGCGGTCTCAACATTAAGGCGTTTGGTAAATTGATGGCTTGAGGATTGAAAAAAGATTTGGAACAGAAACGCATCCTTAGGCCACAAAGGCAGGATTCTATTCTGCCATGGATAAGTATGTTACTGTCTTCTAAACGTAAAAATAAATGTACAAAGTCCTGGGTCCATGTCAATAATTTAGAGGTATATGTTTAAGCAGCTTAGCTGCACTGTCCACAATAACATTTTCCAAAGTAAACCATGTAATCATGTGTGGGTACAAGAATTGGGAGGAACAAAGTTGATCTTCTCTAGGTTCCAGGGCAACTGGCTAGAATGGAAATAAACATGAGCTGATCCAGTGAGACAAAAACTCAGAGTAAGCATTGCGGCATTTTTCACTACGGCAATGAGGGCACTACAGCGTGATTTGGACAGGCGCTTCCATGAGGTCTGGGAAGATACAGAAAGAAAAAGTCGGAAAAGTTAAATCTCTCCAGCGTCTGCCTAATTCAAATGGGTTCAAATTCAAAATCAAGTGAAATCGCATTCCCATTTTGACTTTTAGAACAATTTCCTTTCTTACAATTTAGAGATGATTAGATTAGTTATCGCCACAGGACATTGTCACTTTAATAAGCATTCTAGTAATCGTTAAAGACTTAGGGTGTCGATGGTGTGCGGACAATGAATAGTCTTTCGAGACCACTTTTGAAGTTTTTAACTATTACTTGGAAACCAGGAGAGGTAGAGAAAAATTATTTATTATAAATATTTATGTGCATCTCGGATAAAGTAGGGGGTATGTGGAGATGAGCGGTTCTTTCGGTTACACCACTGCTTTGGTACTTCATGTTGCGTTCGTATCACAAGGGGAGAGGGGAGCGATGGGTTCTGCTGGTAGGTACGGCCAACACTTTACCTCGCTGCCGTAGGTACCACTGTTACTGGTTGGTTTAGTTGCCGTGTTGCCGAGAAAAACGAAATTCTCGTTTATTATATCAGCAATATATCGCCAGTTTGTGTTAAGTATATGTATAACAGTGCAGTTAAAGTCGTTATCGCACGACATATTTTTATCTTTTTACCACATTTTCCCAACAACACACACTGCAGACCGCGGTGTATTCCAGAAATAATATATTTAGTGCGTGCGGACCCCAAAAACCGTATGGTATTTTACTGAACACCTGTTTAAAAGTTGTTTGTAACATAAAAACATTTGACTGGTGATGCTTGTTAATGAACAACAGTGCGCGATGTTAATTTTAAATTAAAAAACAATAGTTTGTTTAAATTAATTTTAGTTTGAAACCTAACTAAACCAAACTTAATCAAAATGTCCAACGAAAAAAATAATCACAATCCAAAAACCCGATTGTGTCATATAAAAAAAGTTGACAATTTCGATGGATATGGGTTTAATTTACACGCGGAAAAAGGCAAAGTTGGACAGTATATTGGAAAAGTAGATGAAGGTAGTCCAGCAGAACTAGCTGGGTTGAGGCAAGGCGATAGAATTCTAGAAGTAAATGGAGAGAGCATCGCCAACAAGGCACATAAACAAGTTGTGGAATTGATCAAAAAGAATGGTGATGAAACCAAGTTATTGGTTGAAATTAATGAAGGTATGTCTTGATTTATTATTGATTTTAATGATCAAGGAATAAAAATAGAACAAAATCAAATATTTTAATAGGTAGCAGGTAGCTAAATCACAATTGCAAAATACTAGTATAGTGAAGATATAATATAGATTCTTCTAGAGATGTTATTCCAATGTTTCTAAGTTTAATTCACCATGTAAATCAGTAATAATTTGCTTTTAAAAAACCACAAAGGCTGAAAATAGTTTAAAAACAAACCAAAACAAACATCAGCTGATATTCCTGTAACACTATTGACAGCTTTAGGGCAGGCGCATATCCGTTTTCACTTAATAAACAATAAAAGTCCAAAGTTAAAAGTTCCAGTCTAGTTTTTAATTTATTTTGGTTTATTTTTATTCTTAAATGCAAATAGTGTTTTCCCTTAAGATTATTTTGTTTTTTTTTGACTTGTTAGTATTCAAGAAATTCAAATTATTGAAAAAAAATTTCACATCTTTTTGGATTGACAAGTGTAAACTACTTTAGGCGCGTTTAGCAGTTTTTGTGGGTGGTGAATTAAACTGAGCCGTCAGGCTCGGCTATGTACCGCTCATTCGGGTGAAGTCGGCTCGAGTCGACTAACTGAGAGGAACATTCAGCGAGCGATATGATGATGCAGATGAAGGCCAGTATTATTAATTTCGCCTTGTTGAAGTTTCCACTTCTGCCGTGTGGTCTTAAACACACACAATTTTTTTTGGAAATGAGTAAGCCCATATACCGGGTGGGCCAAAAAAAAACCGGACAATTTTTTTTCCATTATTACTTTTGAAGTATAGAATCGATTTTAATGGGACAAACTGCACTTAGCAGAGAATTAATGAAAGTTTTGAATAAATACTTTTTTTTGTTTGCCGTTTTAAAATCCAAGATGGCGGACGAAATAAAATTGTACTATTCAAAGATGTTCGTTTATTCTTGTGTTGCGAACATGTTTTAAGAATTTTTTTAAATCACTAAAAAAGCAGCATTCATGCCACGCACAACAAGGTATAAAACTTCAAAATCGGTTCAGTGGGTCTAAAAAAAATATTTTTGTTTTAACCACTGTTTTGAATATTATACGATTGCCTTGCCCATCATGTCTGCATTTATTTCCTTATAACTTCATTACTGCTGAACCGATTTTGATGAAATAAAAAATATCCGGGTGACAATTGATCGCTTTTTAAAGATCATGATCAAAATTTATTAATATCTAAAAATTTAAGATGGTGGACAGAATCATAATTGATTCTTCAAAATGGCGTGTTTAGTCTTATTTTCTGAAAATGTTTTGGTTTTTTTCAATTTATAGAAAAGCACTACTTCTCCCCCGCACAACAAGTTATATGTTAGTAAAATCGGTTTGGTGGTTCTCGAAAAATCCCTTTTTGTTTCAGCCATTGTTTTACAGATTATACGATTGCATTGCCAATCCTGTCTAGATTCATTTCTTTATAAACTCATTATTACTGAACCGATCTTAGTAAAATAAAAAAATGCATGGTGAGAATTGATTGCGCTTTAAAGTTTATAATTGAAATTTGCCGTCATCTTAGAAGTAAGGATGTCGGAAATAATCATACTTGACCCTTCAAAAAGGCAGGTTTATTCTAATTTTTAAAAAATGCTTCTTTTTTTTAATTTATAGAAAAGCACACCGAATTTTTATCTTTTTATTCGGGAGAAAAGTAATGTTTTTCTATAAATTAAAAAAAAAACTAAAACGTTTTCGTAAAATAAGAATAAGCCATTTTGAAGATTCAAGTATGATTCTGTCCGACATCCTAAATTCTAAGATGGCGGTAAATTTTGAATGTAATATTTAAAGGGCGATCAATTTTCAACATAATTTTTTTTATTTCACTAAAATTGGTTTAGTAGTAACGATTTTATAAGGAAATTACTGCAGATAGGATTGGCAATGCAATCGTATAATCTGTATAACAATAACTGATACAAAACTAGATTTGTTGAGAACCACCACACCGATATTACTAATTTGTACCGCGTTGTGTGGGAGAAAAGAAGTGCTTATCTATAAATTAAAAAAACACTAAAACATTTTTGGAAACTGAGAATAAATACGGCATTTTGAAGAATCAAATATGATTCTGTCCGCCATCTTAAATTTTAAGATGGCGATAAACTTTGATCATGATCTTTAAAAAGCCGTCAATTCTCACCAGGATGTTTTTTATTTTATTAAAATCGGTTCAGTAGTAATGAATTTATAAAGAAATAAATGCAGACATGATTGGCAAGGCAATCGCATAATATGCAAAATAATGGTTGAAACAAAATTTTTTTTTAGAACCACTGAACCGATTTTGCTAGTTCATACCTTGTTGTGCGTGGAAAGAATGCAACTTTTTTAACTAATTTAAAAAAATAATTAAGACATGTTCGCAACACGAGAATAAACGTGCATCTTTGAAGGGTACATTTTAATTTCGTCCGCCATCTTGGATTTTGACATGGTGGACTTAAAAATACATTTAGTCAAAACTCTGATTAATTCTCTGCCAAGTGCAGTTTGTCCCATTAAAATCGATAGTATAGTTCAAAAGTTATATTGAAAAAAAAATGTCCGGTTTTTTTTTGGCCCACCCGGTATATGTGGGTAGCACTTTGTTGGAAAGCTTTATTAAAACCAAAAAATTAGGGACCTTTTGCATGTCATCATATTTCACATTATCCTTTATTTAAAGCATGCGCAGTTACCTGGTTTGAACTTTATCCCTTACTAAAGAATAATCCTTGACCTGATTTTTGACTGAATAACGCAGATTTGAGTTCCTTTATTTCGAGACAGTGTTGCCGTACATATAACGTTATTACAAATGTGCTAGCAATGCCGGCCAACCGGCAGATTTAATTTTATGCCGATTATTAAAACTTATTTTTTACAAAAACTGGTAAAGATAAGTGTTGTTTGGCAACAGTATCCACTAACGAACCAAAGTAGTAGTAGTAGTAGTGGGGGGGTTGACCCGCAGATCCGACAAGTAGGCCAGAGTAGGCCCTTTTTGTCATGCCCCAAGTCTGTCCCTTAACCCACTCTCTGCACTTCCCTTTGATGGTCGGGTAACTCATTGGGACGTCCTGTTCTCTTTACAAAGTCCAGTAAGTCTGCCCATTTAAGCAAGTGCAGTTCTTCGTCGCTCAGAGTTGGCGCTCCGAGTGCCTGTTGTCTCATCCTTGCGTAGGCCTCGCATTCTGCCACGAGGTGTCTTGATGTCTCTTCTTCCTGTCCACAGGGTGGGGAAGTAGGGTCATTCTCGACTCCTATACGTGTCATGTGCCTCCTCAACCGGTTATGTCCGGTTAGAGTACCTATCAGCAGTCCGAGGTCTTTTAGTGTCCGTCCCAGCATCCATCTAATTCTGGTCGCTTTTGGACGGTCTACGAATTCTCTGGTCTGTCTGCAACCCGTTCCTGTTTTCCAGGAGTTTAATAGCGCGTCCTGGGCCCATTTGTTGAGTTCGCTTTGCACTTGTCTTTTTGTCACGCCCAAAAGTGGCTCCGGTCCTACATAAGCGGTTCCTGCCCCGACTCGTGCGAGTTCGTCCGCCTTCTCGTTGCCTCGTACCCCCGTATGTCCCGGAACCCAAACCAGCGTCACCCGTTTGCCATCGCTTAGGGTCTCCGTCTCTGCGCATTCTTCCATCAAGCCGTCAGCAATCTTGGGTGCGTTTAGCGCCTTCAGGGTGGCTTGACTGTCAGAGCATATATATATATATATATATATATATATATATATATATAAGCTCCTCCTCGCTGTTCCGAACCTCTTCTAGGGTTGCCGCCATTATTATGGCGTAAACTTCTGCTTGAAAAACAGTAGCCTGCTCACCGAGCGAGTAGCTCTTCTGAACTTCTAGTTTTTCCACGTATACTCCCGCTCCTGTGGTTTGCCTCTCTGATAGTTTGGATCCATCAGTATAGCAAACTAAAGCGCTCTCCTCAAACATCATTTCGTCTCTCTGCCACGCTTCCCTGTCTGGGATGTGGATTTTGTACCTCTTCTCGAGCCTCCAAGGTGCGTGTGCTCTGCTGACCGTCATTGACGTGAGGGTTCATCATCAGCTCTTCTATAGCTAGATGACCAGCTGTTTCCCCCCTTCCTCTCCACTGACCCGTGTCCCTTAGACGTAGGTAGGTCCCCATCGCCTCCCTCTTGATCCAAGTTGGTAGCGATGGTAGTCACTAACGAACCAAAAGTCATCAATGTTCTGTGAAGTGAGTAAAAAAAAGAATTATAGACAGTAGGGCTATCAAAACAGATGGGCCACGATCTGCAACTTTGTTGACGTCACAGCGAAGGCTGAATTTCTTTTTGATGGTCACGTCACGCCACAGCTGATTGTCTTTAAAATATTGATGTTAGGATGACTGTTTATGAATATTCGATTTTTTAGCTCACACATATACTATACTATAGTAGTGTGAGCTATAGTGATCCTAATTTTTTCAAGAAAAAAAAAGTTGCTCCGATTTCAAAAATTTTTATATATTTGTCTGTCTGTCTGTCTGTCTGTATGTCTGTCTGTTACGACCAACGCGCATAACTCAAAAACCGCTAGCCCGATTCTAATGAAATTTGGTACCGAAGCTGGGTTTTGGCTCGAGATGGTCCCATTTAAAAATAAACAAAATCCACCAAACACAAGCCAAATAAAAGGGTGGGGGTAGATTTCAAAAATTAAGTTTATGTAAAAATATGGCTTGTGTGATATCAAACGAAAGGTAATTGAGTCTGGAGTTATACAAAATACATTTTAGTTTATTTAACAAAAAAAGGGTGGGGGTAAATTTCAAAAATTTGAATTTATGTGAAAATATGGCATGTGTGATATCAAACGAAAGGTAATTGAGTCTGGAGTTAAACAAAATACATTTTAGTTTTAGCTCACACTACACTATAGTAGTGTGAGCTATAGTGATCCTAATTTTTTCGAGAAAAAAAAAGTTGCTCCGATTTCAAAATTTTTTATATATCTTTGCGTTTCAGATGATTTTGAAACTTTTTTGTTGCGCCGTCTGTCTGTCTGTCTGTATGTCTGTCTGTAACGACCAACGCGCATAACTCAAAAACCGCTTGCCCGATTTTAATGAAATTTGGTACCTACGCTGGGTTTTGGGTCGAGATGGTCCCATTTAAAAATGAACAAAATCCACCGAACACAAGCCAAATAAAAGGGTGGGGGTATATATATCAAAAATTAGAGTTTATGTAAAAATATGGCATGTGTGATATCAAACGAAAGGTAATTGCGTCTGGAGTTAAATAAAATACATTTTACTTTTAAAAAAAGGGTGGGGGTAAATTAAAAAAATTAGTGTTTATGTGGAAATATGGCGTGTGTGATATCAAACGAAAGGTAATTAAGTCTGGAGTTAAACAAAATACATTTTAGTTTAAAAAAAAGGTGGGGGTAGATTTGAAAAATTAAAGTTTAAGTCAAAACATGGCTTGTGTGGTATCAAACGAAAGGTAATTGAGTCTGGAGTTCAATAAAATATATTTCAGTTTTTAGTTATATATTAACTCACACGTACACTATAATTATAGTACCTAGTGTGAGCTTAGGTGCCCATAGATTGGCAGAGTATTTAAATAGAGCTGTTCTTGCGATTGTTTTTACTATATTCTTGTCAAACCATTTTTAAAAATATATGTAAATACTCTGCCAATATATGGGCCCCTAAGCTCACACTAGGTACTATAGTTATAGTGTACGTGTGAGCTAATATAACTAAAAACTGAAATATATTTTATTCAACTCCAGACTAAATTACCTTTTGTTTGATACCACACAAGCCATGTTTTGACTTAAACTCAAATTTTTGAAATCTACCCCCACCCTTAAAAAAAAACAAGAACTATAATGTATTTTGTTAAACTCCGGACTCAATTACCTTTCGTTTGATATCACACACGCCATATTTTCACTTAAACTGTAATTTTTGATATATATACCCCCACCCTTTTTTTAAAATAAATTAAAATATATTTTTATTAACTCCAGACTCAATTACCTTTCGTTTGATATCACACACGCCATATTTTCACATAAACTCTAATTTTTGAAATCTACCCCCACCCTTTTATTTGGTTTGTGTTCGGTGGATTTTGTTCATTTTTAAATGGGACCATCTCGACCCAAGACCCAGCCTACATGCCAAATTTCATTAAAATCGGCCAGGCGGTTTTTGAGTTATGCGCGTTGGTCGTTACAGACTTACAGACAGACAGACAGACAGACAGACAGACAGACAGACAGACGGCGCAACAAAAAAGTTTCAAAATCATCTGAAACGCAAAGATATATAAAAATTTTTGAAATCGGAGCAACTTCTTTTTCTCGAAAAAATTAGGATCACCAAAGCTCACACTACTATAGTATAGTATATGTGTGAGCTAAAATCTTTAATTTTTCAGAGCCGCTTCATTAGCTCACACAAAAATTAAATTTAAAACTGAAGCGAATGTATATTTTTCTGCGGGGAAAGTAATCGGCTCACCTAGACCTATTTGTGTATCTTCGTCACTTAAAATGTTTTTGGATTTTAAATTAAAAACTTTATAGTAAAAAATCATTAAAAAATCGGAAATTTACATTACAAACAATCGTGAAATTTAGTACCCGTGAATTTGAAAATCAAACAAGTTTCGTGGCTAATCGAGTAACAAGGAGTTTTTGTTTCTCTCATATTTTCCGTGGGTAGCTTAAAAACTTAACCTCACGGGGGTCCAAAATCTAATGGACACCTAATAAGTGTTGACAGTTAACTGTTTCGTCCTTATGGGACTCCTCAGAACACTACTTGGTCAATGTGACACCCTTGCGAAATTAATTAGACGTTTTTGTCTTTAATCCTATGTAAATAGTGAGAATAATTTCGCAAGAAGTGCCATCTATCGAGATACGAGAGAAACTAGAACAAGAGCAGGCGAAAATAAACTGCTATACATATCGATGAATGAAAAGATCGATTGCAAATAAAAAGAAACAAACCATCCATGAATATTTGATTTTTTTTTTAAATAAAGCCGGTTTTGAAATTGTTTTTACTATACTCTTTCAGAACAATTTTTTTTAAATCTATAGTAATCCTTACTCTTTCAGAGCCGCTTCATTAGCTCACACAAAAATTAAGTTTAAAGCAGAAGCGAATGTGACAAACACAGATGACAAAGTCAAATACATGTCAAATATAACAGTTGCCATGTGTTACATGGCGGGTAATTTGATTCAAAATAAGGAATGCTAAATCTTGAAGATTTTAACCTTTTAATCATGTTGCTTCCTTACAAAACTTTGGTGGAACATCGGGATGGTGTCTGAGAATATTTCACTGAAATTTCGCGAAAATCTGTAGTGCCATTTTAAAAATATCATAAAAAAACGTCTGACCTCCCATAAGACTCAATAGAACAATTGATTTTTTCAGGGTTCATTTTTGTGTCAGCCTCTATTTTTGTGTTGGCCTTGAGTTAGCTAATGAAGTACGTGCAGAAGATTATTATGTATAAAATATGTCAAAAATATGTGAAAATATTTTTAAACGTTTTAGATGTAAAACGATTTTTTTCATTTATATTTTAGCTCACACATATACTATACTATAGTAGTGTGAGCTATGGTGATCCTAATTTTTTCGAGAAAAAAAAAGTTGCTCCGATTTCAAAAAATTTTATATATCTTTGCGTTTCAGATGATTTTGAAACTTTTTTGTTGCGCCGTCTGTCTGTCTGTCTGTCTGTCTGTCTGTCTGTCTGTCTGTATGTCTGTCTGTAACGACCAACGCGCATAACTCAAAAACCGCTTGGCCGATTTCAATGAAATTTGGTACCTAGGCTGAGTCTTGGGTCGAGATGGTCCCATTTAAAAATGAACAAAATCCACCGAACACAAACCAAATAAAAGGGTGGGGATAGATTTCAAAAATTAGAGTTTATGTGAAAATATGGCGTGTGTGATATCAAACGAAAGGTAATTGAGTCTGGAGTTAAACAAAATACATTTTAATTTATTTAAAAAAAAGGGTGGGGGTATATTTCAAAAATTAGAGTTTAAGTGAAAATATGGCGTGTGTGATATCAAACGAAAGGTAATTAAGTCCGGAGTTCAACAAAATACATTTTAGTTTTTGTTTTTTTTAAGGGTGGGGGTGGATTTCAAAAATTTGAGTTTAAGTCAAAACATGGCTTGTGTGGTATCAAACAAAAAGTAATTTAGTGTGGAGTTGAATAAAATATATTTCAGTTTTTAGTTATATTAGCTCACACGTACACTATAACTATAGTACCTAGTGTGAGCTTAGGGGCCCATATATTGGCAGAGTATTTTCCTTTTTAAGAATATCACGTTTGTCATAGTTTTGCTATTTACGCTATTGGTGATTGTATTTATTTGTTGGTCAATAATTTTTTTAACCTAATTGAAATTTACTTTGGTTTTACTTGGGATACTTTCAATTTGATTTAATGTAGTTTTAATTGATTTTGCGCAATTAATTAGGTATAGGAAAAATTTCCTTTAAATCAGAAACATACCGTATGATTAAAAAAAGATATGTATACGGGGTGTTTCAATTAAATTTCTTAATCCAAAAATCACATAAGTACCTGAAACAAGGTTTTGAATTATGTATACCTTATAATTCGCACTTGTGACTTAAACTGAGTGAGAAAAAGTGTTTAATAGGAGGTATATTAATTAAATAATTGTTTTAAAATTTATATATATATTTATCGGTTTTACAACGTTCTACGTCTTCCGATACCCAATCTCCACTCGTTTCTGTTTGCCCATAATTCATCATCTAGGCCTCTTATTCTTATTTCACTGTCTATTCCTTCTCTCCAGCTTCTCCTTGGCCGTCCTCGTTTTCTTCGGCCAGTTGGTTTCCATTGTAGTATTTGTTTAGGTAGTCTTCATTCTATGTACATGTCCGTACCAGACCAGTTGTTTTGTTCTTATATCATCCACTAAAGTACGTTCACCCACTGTCATAATTTCTCTTATTCTTTGATTTGTAACTCTTTCTCTTTTTGATTTCCCTGCTGCTCTTCTCCAATAGTCCTTCTCCGTAGCGGAAAGCATTTTTTCTGTTCTATCCTTGATTGGCCATACTTCTGAGCCGTATGTAATAATACTTTTTACAATGGTGTTATATATAAGCTTTTTGTTATGTTTTGATATACTTTGGTCCCAAATTGTTCCATTTAATAAAGTTATTGCTTTTCTTCCTTGTACGTTTCGATCTTTTATAGCTTTGTCAAGTGTTCCGTCAGCTGTAATTTTTAGACCTAAGTATTTATACTCGTCACAGGACTGAATTCGCTGCCCGGTATTTAAGATTAGATCCTGTTTCATTCCACCGATACACATATACTCTGTCGTATTGAGATTAACCTCTAGTCCCCACTTATTGTACTCTTCTATTAGTTTACGTCTCATATATTCGAGGTCGTCATAATCCTGAGCCACTGCTATCTGATCATCGGCGAAACATAAAGTATACAGGGTGGTTTCGTCCAACGGAATTCCCATGTTTTGGCATTTTTTCTTCCATACTTTAAGGACTTGTTCCAAGTATATCTTGAAGAGCGTAGGCGAGATACAGCAACCTTGTTTAAGACCTTTATTTACTTAAAAGCCTTTGGTTAGTTTTGCTTTTATTTTAACTTTTGCCTTACTATTGCGGTATAACTCTTTGATAGCCTTAATTAGTTGTACGCTTATGTTTGTGTTTTCCAACGCTTTCCAAAGTAGATTTAGTTTTAAAATTTAATTTCCAAAAATAAGTCCTACACTATTAATTTATTTTTATTTTTTTTTTAAATATCAACGCTTTCGTCAATTTTTTTTCCAAAAAAATGGATTAAATCTGACACATTTAGTTTTTAAGTTAAAAACACAAAGATAGTTTAAAGGAAATATAAAAAATACTACGTAGTATAGGATTTATTTTATAGTTTTTTTTATATAAAAATAAAAGATTTGATATAGGGTCAAGTGGTGTAAAAGTGAGACCCCAAAATCCTTGAAAAATAGGACACTTAAATAAAATAAAAATATTCCGATAGATTTTCTGGTTTAAACTGATCATACCTACAATTTAAATTATTTTTTTATAAAAATACTATAATTACAATTACAAAATACATAGCTTTATTTGTGGTGTAAAACTTTTGAAAACGTTACCGAAACTTTTGTCGTGTGAGTTCGTAGATCGCTTTTCCTATAAATAAATATTTTTGCACTTATTTGTTTTATTTAAGTAAAAAAAAAACAAAAACTTATCTCTTAATTTTTAACCTGAATGTCTTATTTTTGGTTTAGACGGCGATCCGACTGTTTATACATGAATTTTATCACTGTCTCATATATAGCCTGACCTGTCTCATTTTTGAACTTTTTCAAGGTAAAATATGAGACTCAGGTTTAATTTTTTTTCTCATATTATAGGTCAAATTTCTATGTTTTTATGTTTGCAATATTTTTCTGTTTATCGCTTATATCCTAAAACGAGTTCTATGAAGAGTCTAAAATCTTAAAAATATAAACGTTTTAAAAAGTGTTTCACTTTTAAACCAATTGACCCTACTAAATTATATTTGAGTTGAGACACCCTGTAAGTTTTATATTAGCTTTTATTTGTTTGATAGAAGAGAGAAAGTTTTTTGTTTGGTTTTTATTTTTGGTATTTGGTTCTATTGGAAAATTCTACTTAATATACCGTACCAAAAGTATATTTTTTGGAAAAATAAGTAGTAATTTTTTTTGTTCAAAAACCTATGCAATAAGCCATTAAATTTACAGTTGGCTGATCTGCAGTTTTGTTTTGTTCATTCATTCATTTTCTAGAAGCTATTTTTAGTTTAACAATTTAACATTGATTTACCGGTATCTTTTTACATTGTTATCTTAATCTTTAAATCATCGTGTCTTTCTGTCTGCACAAATTAGTGAACCGATTTTGATGGACACGTTTTATTAAAAGGATAGTGGATTAGTAGCCTTTACCAAAATAACATAAGCAGAACACGTCATTTTTACTTGTTTATTTTTCAAGGTCATGATATCTCAAAATACACCAATCAATTTTCTATAAATATTACATTAGTATTATTTAAAGAAAAATTTCTTTATGACTCATGTTAAATAGTTGCGACACGTAACATCTCTGTCAAACCCGCTCTGACGCACACAGGCGGATTTTAAGAAAAAGCTGGCCATAACCCCTAAACACTAAAAAGCCCTGTTTAATTGTAAAATTGCTATTAGTGCAATCACTGATGATCATGCTAGGCCGTGACCATGTCATGCCTAATTTGAAAAACAATTGCCATAGTAATAACTGATAAAACTTCCATTTATTTTTTTATGTTATTTGCGTTACTTAAACTTTCAAAAGTTGATCGTTAAAAAGCCCTTTTAAAACTTGCGCCTATTATCAAAAATAATTTTTTTGAGCATGGATTTTGAATCTGGAGGTATGTAGCTATTTATTTTACATATTTAACATTGTTTTTTATTTTATTGGTAATATTTGAAACCTGTTTAAAGCAACCGTTGCAGAAAACTTTTTAAATTTTCATTTTCTGAAATAGAATTTGACTAAATGTTTCAACTTCATCAAACTTTATTGACATTTTTGGTCCTATTAAGTGCATGCATATGTTTTCTAAGTAACAAAGTCAGTTTCACCTGCGGAGTTGTGCGGATCGAGTAAAAAAGTTAAAATTTCTTTTTGTGTATATAGAAAATTGTCCAGTAAGAAATACGTACATAATATGCGTAAATTAATAAATAAGTTTTCTTAGCTTTAATAACAATGGTTTTTGTAAACCAAAAGTATAGTTATTATATCACATGTATTCTGATTTCATTTTTACCTTCCTAGCTCGCGCAGCAATGGCTAGAAAAGGTATTATTTTCGACAACAAAAAAAATTGAGATAACACTGAAAATATATTATTTTGGTGTATTGTATCTTAGCAATTTTATCGTGACGTCTGTCCGTGTGTGTGTGTCTGTGTGGTGTATTTAGGTGTGTGTATATCTGTTTGGCGCAAGCCAAATAAAAGGGTGGGGTAGATTAAAAAAATTAGAGTCTATGTGAAAATATGGCGTGTGTGATATCAAACGAAAGGTAATTAAGTCTTAAATTAAACAGAATACATTTAAGTTTATTTTAAAAAAAAGGGTGGGAGTAGATTTGAAGAATTAGATTTTAAGGGAAAATATGGCGTGTGTCATATCAAACGAATAGTAATTGAGTCAGGAGTTAAACAAAATACATTTTATATATTTTTTTAAAAAGGGTGTGGGTATTTTTTTTCAAAATTAGAGTTCAATTCAAAATATGGCTTGTGTGGTATCAAACGAAAGTAATTGAGTCTGAAGTTGAATAAAATATATTAATTTTTTTAGTTATATTAGCTCACACGTACACTATAACTATAGTACATTGTGTGAGCTTAGGGGCCCATATATTGGCAGAGTATTTTTCTTGCTAGACAATATACTTCATTTATAATGAAAGTCGAAAAAAACAGAAAAAGTTCAATTAACTTGTTTTTGCAAAAATATCATTATGCAATTAAAAAAACATTTTTTCATGGAGCTATGTATTTATTAAAATCAAATATTTGCAATATCTTGTATAAATTTATACAGCGAAAATTCTGGTTTCAACGATTTTTTAGGAAGCATTATAATTAATTAGTAAAGTTCCAAATTTTATTATTTTGTGCGGGGTCCTTAAAGAATTTTTCTTCTTCTTTTCTAAACAATAAATCATATATTTTTTTATTACTATATGCAATTTAAGGGGGCTGTAAATGGATCTGGTTTTGACCAGCTTTTTCGTGAAATCCGCCTGTGTGTGACGGTAAAAGAGATTCGTTCCATTAAATGCGCCTAGTAAAGATTCTTTTCAAACTCATCCAGAATGCTGCTCTCAAACCCCATCCACCTTGAGCTTAAAAAAATTACGGCTGGTCAGACTGACCTGATAAACTAATTTGACAATTGCGGTTCCGCCATCAGAGGTTAATTCAAGTACGTGATGCGATTTTGTTTGCTAGTTTTGATATTTTCAGTGGTTGTATTGTTTGTTTTCTTATATTTTTAAAATTAGAGAAAATTTTTATATATTTCTTGTCTGGAAGAATAGACTATAAACAAAAAGTATTTTCCCAACCAAAACATCGGTTCGGGAGTGTAATGTGTGTTTAAAAATTGACGTTTTAAAATAAATTTAGATTTACGAATGAAATATGGGCCTATTTCAAGTACGACAAGTTTTGGGGTTGCCCGAGACAGTCTTGGGGAGGGAGAGACCCTATGAGACTGTATTTTAAGCTATTTTATGTTTGTGTTTATGAAATATGTGGAAAATATTTAAACAAATCTTTTCTTCGGGGGGGGGGGGGTCATTACATACACGCCACTAACACAACACGTCATCGTCACGAGGTTTCGAGACACTTTGTTTAACTTACCCTTTCGGTCTAAAACTAAAGATACACCACTGTTATAATCTTCGTTTTGTTGTTTCAGATATTGAAGATCAACACGACAGCATAATCAGGACAGAACCTACCAAACAAGCTCTTGAAAATGGCATAAAATCAGACATGAACAACCACAACAACATGTCAAATATGTCACCAGTTAAAAACGATGTCAAAGAGCAAAATGGCAAACTGAACCTGAGTATGACAGCTGCTGAATTAAGGGCGAAGTTAGCTACTAAGAAAAAATTTGACCCTAAAAAGGAGGCGATGGATTTTAAACAGAAGTTTGATATCGTACAGAAACTGTAAAAATGTGAGTTGGAGACTGTTCTTATAGACTATTAGAAATTTGTATTTTGCACCAGTTTTGGTTTAACTAAGATTAGTTAATTTTATAAAAACTAAACGAACGACAGTTACATTCACGTTAACTAAACTTGGTTTAAGGATGGGCCAGAAAAACTGTTTTTATTCTCTGGATAATTTTTTTGCAATTTTGGTTAAAATTATATTTCAAAATACTTAACCCACTGCACTACATACATCTTGGTTTTTAAAAATGAGTAAAATTATTAAAAAGAAATATTCAGAGAAATTAAAAAAATATAATTTATGGCTCACTCTATATTTTTTGAGTGCGGGATATTGTAAAAACTGTACTAACTATAGGGTGGAATCTCTGATATCTAACAATTTTCGAGAAAATAGCAGGTATAGGCAAAATATACAGGTGTAGTCGAAAAGTAGGTTAAAAAAACATAATTTGACCAATAATGTCGAAAAACATCCCTAGATGTGACGCCCTTTTAACTGTTTGGCACCAAGGCGGGTTCATTGGTAATTTTGTATAAAATATGAAATTTTTTGAAGCTGATGTGACTTTCGGAAGGTGTGGCTTCAGCCTGATTGGTCACGCAAATCACTTAAAAATAAAAAACCCAACTGCACAAATGGCGGGCAAAATATTGGAAATTCTGTTTGCTCGCACAGTAAACCGAATATTAGAGTAAAATGTCAAAAAATTATTTGTTCAATTCTTCATTTGGGGTACAGTGTCTTCAGGGACCCAATTCTTGAAATAAATCCGTATACGGATTCGGCGAAACGTATACGGATATTCACCATTCGAATTCTTGAAAGCTCGTATACGAGTTTTTCGTTCGGAAATAGAGTCGAGTGGTAAAGTCCACTCGAATCTCAATTTCCGTATACGAATCTGAGTGATCTAACCTAACATTTTTGTTTACTTTAATATATTTTTTGGTGTTTGCTTAATTTTTCTTTATTAAAGAAAACTGGGAGGTCTTCTGAAAAAAGACGCGATTTGGCAAAATATTTTTTGGACAGACCCCCAGAAAGGGGTCCACTAGCATACAACTTATTTTTTAAGATGGAGTGACCCCACTTAAGGCACCTTGTTAGAAAGGGTATCAAATATTTTTTTTAAATTAACAAAAAGAACATTATTTCTATTTTTTTGTAATTTTTAAAGAATTTAAGTGTCATTTAAAGTAAAACCTATAATTTTATTAAAATATAGGTGGTGGACCCCTGACAAGAGGTCCAGTTATACCAAATTTTTTTTTGCAACTGGTAGACTCAACTTGTAGCACTTTGTTCAAAAACTAATAAAAAATGTTTTTTTTTTAATTTGACGGATTTCCAAATTTTGTGTGTGTGTGTGAACCATAATTTTTCTTTTTTAATAGGCTTTCCAACAAGGTGCCACAAGTTTTGTCTTGTTGGACCGCTTTCTGGGGTTCTGTCCAATAAAATTCATTAAAAATATTGCTCATTAAAAATCTCAGTAGGCATGATTTTGGTGTATTCAAAATTTTTTTAATTTAACCTGCTAGAAAATGTATTCCAACTTGCTCGTTCTCACTGTATAAGCTTTTATGTAAGAAGTTGTATAATCTTTTTTACAATAAAATTACAATAAACTTTATTTTACTTATAATTTATTTAAAAAAGTTCTTTAAAAGTTAATAGATCACCAAATACGTCTGAGTATTTCTAGTAGAATCATCATTGCAACAGGACCGCTAGGCAAAAACTGCTTCACACCTTAAAAATGATCTTCGTGTCTTCCTAAGGAACCTGTAACAAAAAGTTTTTTCATTGAGTGTACCACAGCAGACCTCACTGGATCCGTATTACTGGCAAGATTTTTATATATGTCTTTGTTTATAACTTTTGAAAAATAAAGACATCTACAAAAATAATGTACATATTCAAATCAAATCATACTGATCATATGAGGGCTGCTTTAGTCTACAACAGTTTTAAATTTTTTTGCAGTTAATTGACAGGTAAAGATATTCAAATTTAAACAAAAAAATGGGTTTTTTGAACAGAGGTTACTGATTTTGTCAATTTTTACTTGAAATGTTTATTATGCTTATCGGCCTAAAAGGCAAAACTACTCAAAAAGAAACTGAGAAAAAACACTGGGAGGAAAAAATTAAATTGTTTCTATACTACAGACAAAATGCAAACTCCAAATGTTTCAGTAAAAACCCCTATGTTACTTAACACTTGTTCAATTTTTGTCAAAGCATGATGTATGCAAGTTCCTCAAACACTGGCCATTCATTACAAACAAAGCCTCAAGTTCAAGACCCCTTTAGAATACTTATGAAGTTTATTTGTTTTCTTTTAAGCAGTCTCAAAATTCAACTGCGAATTTCACCCCCAAATTTCCACACTTCATAGAGGTTAGATGCCCCTAGGCCCCAAATTTCCATTACTATAATTTGGTACTTACCGTTACCAATGATTACACAATAATTGCCTTTACCAAAATAAACCACAGCTTCTTTTTTTATTAAAACAAAAACATATATCTAGAAAATAAATCAGTTTTTAAAAAAAAATTGCAAAAACAAAGGCGGTAGTATGTCCATCTACTGTCAACCTTACTTCATCGCGGCAAGTTTAGGCGGACATACTGGCGTTGGGTTGGCCAAAATTATACGAAAACAGCGTTGCCAAGTAGTGTAGTCGAAAAAAAAAGTCGTACACGGAATTGACGTTCGAGTGGCATTCAAGAATAGCAATTTTTTCGAGCACTCGAAACCACCATTCGAATTTTACTCGTATACGACAAAAAATCCGAGTGGTTCAAGAATTGGGTCCCAGGACATTCGACAGTCATAAAACCGTCCAAAAAACCCAACTTGCGTTCCAGATCGACGTACTGTTATCGGACAGTCGGTTTTCCGTTCCATCAGCCACTTAAACCAGTTTCGAACTCCTCCGAAATACTAGAATTGCATTTCACTCGTTTATATTTCTTTGTTTATCATGTGTTGCACTGGAAAAATTCTTATCCACTTTGTGACATCACACGAAAAAAAAGTTCTGTGGGGGTAGCTAGACTTTTTCACGGGGGTCGGACCAAAATTTTTTTTAAGCTTGTAGAAAAACTCATTTGACGTGTTTTTGTTATTTTTTAACCCAGATTTTAACCCACTGTTGTCTCAAAAGCAGCGTTAAAAAAGTACTTTACATAAAAAAAAACATTATTTATTTAAAGTCGCCACTCAGTAGATATCTGAGCGCTTGTTGAAAAAAAATGCTTTTTTATTAACTAGTCTTATTTTATTCAGAGGCCCACCCAGTATGATTAATTGAAATTCAGAAAAAAATCACTACATAATTTGTTGTGTTCGAACCTATCATTATCTTGCCCAATCCTGATTCGACCTTAGCGTCTATCATGTATGTCACTCTATCCTGTATAGTTTTGTCAGCAGACGGAAACTTCGGAAACGGTATCGTAATGTTTACGCTAAATATAAACATTACAAACAAAATGGCCTGTATTTTTTGTCTTTTAATTGTTACGTAGTTTTGTTTTGTTGTTATGTGATAATTAATCAAGCATGAATGTTATTTCCTTTAGCGGGTGTCCCAAATACTTCTTTTAGATTTTTTTCAATTACCTTTTTTTATTATTTTATTTTTATTAGTGAAATCTGATATACACGTCCTATACTAATTTGTGGCTAATTTGGTAAATTAATTTTGCCATTTAAAGTCAATTCAAGTAAACACTAATGAAATAGATTTTTTACTTTCTTTAAACACAGTCTTGCAGACGCCTACTTTAACAATGTTTACTTTTGTATGTCTTTATTAAACAGGATACACATTATTAATGTATTATATATTATATATACCTGCAATAACTATAAATAAAGATGGATTACCTATATAGTTTAGATCGGGTTCATATTTGGGACACCTTGTAGGCAATGTGTATGTACAGACGGGTTCAGAAATAATGTCTATTTTGGCAACAGTGTAATCTAGAGGTGTTGATTTTCGTTACTTTTGAATACTCGTTACTAATCGTTACTCCGCTATTGAGTAATCATTTTTTAGATTCGTTACTATCGTTACTTTGATTACTGTAACTGTATTTAATTCAATAATACAATTTGTGCAAAGTTCTCGGACTGTCATTAATTCGAAGATCATTTACTTGTAGGTATATTTTTGTTGTTGATATTATGGAAATATTCAATTGACATTTTCAAAATGTGCTAAAATTAAAAAATATCAAGGTAAGAATTACGTAGAAACTGTTCAGTGTACAACTTTGTTTTAAAAATCTACAAGAAGAAATACATACATAAAATCTAAAAGTAAATAAGAGAAAAATAACAATCTCAGACGAGAACTCAATAAATATACAATAAGTTTGAACAAAAACAACAAAAATAAAAAATACATTCTGTATAATATATAGATTGTAGATACTACAATGCAAACAGACAACCGACAGCCGAGGCCGAGCATTCCGAGCAAGCTGTAAGCGTTCAAACAAACAACATTGCCAAGGTCTATAGAGGATAGGTTACCTGGTAACTTTCTGACCAATCAGAGCCAGTTGTTGAAGCGGGAAATACCGTCACCCGGAGTGCCCATTTAAATAAAAAGCATTTAATATAGTAGGAAATCTTCTTCTTGTGTTTCTTTATTGATTTAAATGTAAATATGTCTTGTTATTTTTCTTAAAGTGTCTCTAATAACAATATTCATAAAATACATTAACTAATTCAAATAAAAAACTTACCTGATACCAAATATCCCAAAGGCAAAATGTCTTGGGTAGCTTTTATCCCGTTGAAATAACTACAAGTAGATAGTATGAGTAAATTAGAACAAGTATTTAAGGGTTTTAAATAAATAAAGCCCGAAAAAAACACCACAAATGTAAAAAAATAAACCATTGAAGAATAAAAATACTGAAAAACACATGTAAACAATGGGCTCTAATCAAATGATGCGCTGTGACCTCTCACGCCGCTTCGACCATGGAGTTACCAGGCAACCTATCCTCTACAGACCTTGCAACATTGCCAGATTGTCACGTCCTACATTTTCTTATTGTTACCTTTTACAAATACAATTTAAATGCATTAGTTACTTAAGTTAGCATAGTTACTCCTTGATTTTGGATTACCGACTTTCGAGTAATTACCAAATACTAAAATAATCGAAGGAATCAAAGTAACGAGAGTAATCATTTAGTTTTCGGATCGGTATTCGTTACTGTGTTATTTGTCGAGTAACGAGTACCCGAGAAACAAATAGTTACTTTTTTAACACCTCTAATGTAATCTCTTATTGAACAAAAAAACAAACCAGGTCTGTTTGAAATTGATGGAAGACTTTTTGTAGTAGGGAGGCCGTGAAGATTTTGGGAACTTTTTTCTTAGTTAGCAAACATCGATAAAACTATTCTTTGATCAATGCTAAGCAAAATTTGTTATATGAATAGGGGGGTTTTCCGATGGGTTCAGGCGCAAAATGCAAAAAAAGTTATAAATTCGAGGAACTTTTTAAGTATTGCATATATGTTTATTCGTAAGAGCTATACTTAAAATAAGTATAAAAAATAGTATGAGTAATCTCTAAGTATAGGAAATATCTCTGGCAAAATTGTCCAAAAATGAAATATTCAATTTTTTACAATTTTGCCAGAGATATTTCCTATATACAATTTTGCCGGAGATATTTCCCGTATTTAGGATTAAGTCTGATAAAAAAAGTTCCTTGCAGTTTTTATAGACATTTTTTCATGGAATTGCTTACTGAACAATTCTGTTAATGTTTGCTGACTAAGAAAATAAGTTACCAAATTTCACGGCCTCCCCTACTATTTCAAATCAGGTATAGGCAGATCTACGCTTGTAAAAAACGAAGCAAGCAAGATCACGTTTTGACAGAAAACCCTTTATGCAAATGTCATTGTTATGCACGCAAGTAACAGGTGACATTTGCATAAAGAGTTTTCTGTAAAAACATGGTTGTTCGATTAATTACTTATGAGTGTAAATGCGCCTTAATAAAGGTATCTTCTGCTTCGTTGTCATATTATGTGCTATATTTCTTTAAATATGTTAAATCAATGAAAATCAATGCCGTGGTTATTTTTGGGCCCATGTGTACTAATTAGACCCTTTTTAACTTATAAAAAATTCGGTAAAGTTGTCATTAATTTTTATCAAATTGTATGCCCAACCATTTAGTTGATATCACTTGTAAATACATTTGCTTTACTATAGATTGCATAAAATACATCGATTTTTTTTGTTTGTTTTTCGGTCTATGACGAAGAAAAACATTTGAAGGTAGTAATAGCGTTTGATTAAATAAGTTTAATCAATAGCGGCGTTCACACGCCCAGCAGTTTTAGAGCGTGCGCTCCAATAGCGGGTGTAATCACGCGAGCTAGCTTGAAAATCCAAACGCCACGCCAATCACGCGTGGAAGACGACACTTTTTGTGTCCAGTTTTACACCATGTGAAACGGGAAAGAATAAAATAATGATTTTTGCAACAACGCGACTCGCTCCCGTCCTCTCTCAAGAGCTCGCTGGATTGCACGCTCTAAAACTGCGTGCCTTAAAGCTACGTGTGAACGCAGGCGCAAAATGGTAGTTTAGTCAATTTCAGTGTTTTAAAAAAGACATTTTGTGTCATTTATATTAGATGTTTCAGTCGGTGCAGACTTACTAGTTCAATGAATAGAGGCCAAAATAGGGGGGTTACCCTACAAAATGTCCGGTAGTTCTGAGTTCTGGATATGTTGTTAAGCTTAGAAGGGTAGTTAAAAATCTGAGTTTTCGTCACCCCCACCCCTGTGCTCCCTCCGCCATCTTGAAAAAACCCTCAAAAATTTGCACTTTTTTTAGGTTTTTGCCATTAATTTCGTTCCAGTACACTAAATCGCAAAAAGAGTTATATGAAATTTTTTAGAGGATATAATTATCTACAATTGGGTGGCACTGTGGTTGTTCTGCGAGCAGTAGTAACGGAGCTAGGTAATTTCCAAAAATGACTAAAATCACGTGCTTGGGCAAATTTTCAGATTTTTTCTACTTTAGACGGCATAAGCTCCGAAATACTTTGTTCTAGGGTAAAAGTTCTAAGAACATATCTTGTAGAGAATTTTATCAGCTACAAAATCCATTCTTTAAATGTATTTTTAAATATTTTAAATAAATTAGAAAAAATCTGAAAATTTGCCCAAGCACGTGATTTTAGTCATTTTTGGAAATTACCTAGCTCCGTTACTGCTGCTCGTAGAACAACCGTGGTGCCACCCAATTGTAGATAATTACATCCTCTAAAAAATTTCGTATAACTCTTTTTGCGATTTAGTGTACTGGAACGAAGTTACAGGTAAAAAACTACAAAAAGTGCCATTTATTGATGGTTTTTTCAAGATGGCGGAGGAAGCACAGGGGTGGGGGTGACGAAAACTCAGATTTTTAACTACCCTTTTGACCTTAATAACATATCCAAAATTCAGAACTACCGGACCTTTTGTAGGGTAAAACTCCTCTATTCATTGTACTATACATATGTCAACGAAGTTTAAAGTGTAAAGTACTGCATAAAAGAGTCTATACGTGCTAATCCCCTACCCTCATGTGGGATGTGTGATTTGATATGGCAATTTGTGTCATTTATATTATACCCGGTTTCCACCTATGCATTCAAAAAACACATCAGGTGATGCTGCATTTAAAACAGGTACAAATCCATGTCCCGTCACGTGATGGTTTTTTAAATCAGTGTGGGCACGCATATATATATATATATATATATATATATATATATATATATATGTCAAATTTTTCGTCACTGGTGGTCCAGCTAATTTTTGTAAACTAAAGTTAGATAGAATATCCCTTTAATGAACAACTAATATTTTTAAAATTTTTTGAAAACCAAGGCAATTTTCCTATTGTTTTTTAGTATATTATTATACAATAATATTTTTGAGGCTTTTTTTTCTATCCCGCTTCATTTTTCTTTACACAAAAATTAAAATTCGAAGAAAATAATGTGTTTGTTTCAGCTTCAAAAGTAATCCGCTAATCTACGCCTTTGTTTAATTCCCAAGTCCTCGGTTTACCTTAGTATCAATAAACGATCACATTCAGTTGGACTTGTTTTGTGTAATAAAAAATAAGCGGGCAAAAAAAAATTACGACAATACGTCTGAAAAATCATATTTTATAAGGATGTACTAAAAAAACAGTAGGAAAAAAAATTCTAAAAATATTAGTTGTTCATATCATATCTAACTTTTGTTTACAAAAATCAGCTGGACCACCGGTGACGTGAAAATTCGATATATATATATATATATATATATATATATATATATATATATATAAGATCCGAAGACCGGTTTATTCTAGGGACCGTGTATAAAAGAGGCCTTGGTGGTTCAGAAAGGGAAGTGGCAAAAATAACCAAATTTTTACCTTTTTTTGGTATTTTTTCTACATATTAAGCCTCCTTTTTAATAATATTCTTTAAATACAAATGCGTTTGATTTTTTAAATTCGGTTTAGTAAAAAAAAGTTGTTCAAGTTTTCACGGCTCATCCGGTGTTTAAAACAAGTAACAATACAGCCAAGTCATATTAGGTGCAAAAACCCTGAAACTTGGAAAAAAATATGTGCAAGCTGTATTCTTGTATAATTATTCCTTACAGGGTTGGATAGGCTCAAACAAACCGGCTCTTTCAATTTTTTTTTATTCGGCCCTCGCTTCGGTACAAAAATTTTACGGCAAAGAAAACGAAGCCATATTGTGTTATTTTTGTTTTTGATTTTATATCGAGGTTTTGTTATTAAATAACATGCTAATTTTAAAGGATGTAATTTGCATTTTGAGAAAAAAAAACTTCATATAAACATATGTATGCATGTCCTAAACATCCTAACTTGTGAGATACAAGGTGTTTAAAGACTTTCAGAAAATCTCCTTTTTTATAAATATCTGTGATACTGCTCTAGATATTTTTGTAAAGTTTTAAATTCTGTATGCCTATATTAAACACTAAGTACCTATGAACATAACTAATATCTAATTTTTTCACAAAATGCAAACTCAAAAAAAAATTAAATAAAAACGTACAAAATTTCAACATACAACAGCACTGCCTCCGTTAGTAAAGCTGCAAGTACTTTTTTTTCGAATTAAGGTTTTTGGTCTCGACGGATTTTCCATCTTGTTCTATGTAATAAAATTTAAAAAAAAACAAATAGCAGTAACTATAGTACTGCCTTATGAACAATTAAAACTTTGAAGTCGTTTTTTTCCGAACCACACTTTCGTCACTTGCGCCCTTTTAACTACCGGGGGCAGAGCAGGTATGCTAATTTGTCATATGGTAACGGCTTTTTTAATAATGAACTTGATGCTGCAATTTTATCTATGATCTCCTTAATTTGAATTGGACCCAATATATTTTTCAATAGTTAATCGATTTCTTAGATTTTTTATGTATTTTAACACCAAAAATGATCTTTCACAACTAATATATGACATATTGGCAAGGCCGTACCGAAGGGTGAGATCAGGGGGATCAATCACCACCAAAATAGTTAACAAAGTGTGTTAAAAGAGATTTCACAACAGCAACATAAATAAGAAAAAAAAATTGACAATATTTTATTGAAATTTTTTTAATCTCCCGATTTTTTCTTCTGGATATTGGTATTGTAAAAATATATTAATGTGCCATTTTCACATTATGTCCTTGATATATTATACTTATTTTAATATAAAAGTAAGTGTAACAATCAAACGAGTAACGCAGGCCTGGAGTTACTACATACAGATTTTTTAAATTTAAATGTTTAATGTTTTAATTAATCCGTTTGTCAAATATACAAAAATAAATATTAATAATTTGGAATAGGTACATCGGGCCTGCGGCCCGACCGGCCCTAAATTGTACCGGCCCACCAGGCATTTGCCCGGTTGCCCGCCTGTCCCATCCAACCCTGATTCCTTAGCATCTGGAACACGTCCTGACATATACTCCGCCAAAATTACCCTTGAGCTTCGCTAGATATAAGGCCCCAAAGGTCCTAAAAATCAGTATTTTGCGATTTCTCGAAAAAATACGCAAACTTATTTGGTCTATAATGTAAAATTAAGAAAAAAAACCTAATCTAAGACATTTAAAAAAAAATGTTTTATTTTTTTAATTTTATTTTTTTCCTAGCTTGAGTTAACTTGTTTTAAAATTTTAATACTTTACTTTACATTAAGCTTTATCCCCACTTGTACAAAAATCCATGTACTTAAATTTAGTTTTTGTTTCTTAAAAGTTAAACTACTTTAAGTAAGGCTTAGTTAGGCCAATGGTCAATAATATCCGGACCGCCAATGCCACATGGAAAAAATATTTTTATACAATTAATGTATGTATGAGAAAAAAAAGCGTAGGAACATAAAAAAGTTCAACTTCTGGGTAAAAACAGCTTTAAAATATGCGCAAATGCGCACACTTTTATTATATTTGAAATTCCAGCCAAACTGCTATTGATAGCAAAAATAGTCTTTCACTAAACTTAATTGGGAAAAAGGGGTTTAAACCAAATAACTGTTACATAAGGGTAGTTTTTTAAGGGTTTAAAATTATAAACATGAGTACCTACATGAAGTTTTACCGACTAGTCGTTGTATCATGATTTTTCCCCAAATATATATGTATACAAAAACTTTGGTTTCTAAGATATCTACAAAAACAATTTATCCATGTACATATAGCCTGGTTTTTGACAGCCTTGACGAAAATTTTAAAACGTTATGTAAGTACCGCTGTTTATAATGTTCAACCTTTAATAAACCACCCTTATGATAGAGATCATTGCAGTTATGTTCCATTTATTTTGTCTAAACCTTTTTGTCATTTAAGTTAAGTCAAACACTATTTTTTGTAAAATTTTATAAAAATTACTTTAACATCTGTTAAGTTGGAATTTCAAATAAAATAAAAGTGTGCGCATTCGCGCGTATTTTAATACTGTTTCGAACCAGAAATTAAATATTTTTAATATAACGCTTTTTTGTGTCGTACAGTTCCTGATTGTATGAAAGTATGTAAATATTATTATTAATTTTTTTTATAAAATAACATTTTATACGCGCACCCTGTTAGAGCACCATTACCGTTATCAGTTTGTAATTCCTAAATATCTACAGCTAGAGGCGCCGCGAATTGTTCGTATTCCTTTAATATCTCTCTCAATACAGAAATCACAACGCCCGAGTAAAGCCACATCTGTTAAGCTGGAATTTCAAATAAAATAAAGATGTGCGCATTCGCGCGTATTTTAACACTATTTCGAACCAAAAATTAAATATTTTTAATATAACGCTTTTTTGTGTCGTACAAATTTTCAAAATCGCAATGGTGGTTCGGCTAATATTAACTACTTTCCTAACCATTACTTAAAGTTGTTTGTTTAACTTAAAAAAAAAAACAGAAACTAAATTCTAGTAAATGATGTTTGATACAAGTGGAGATCACGCTTAATATTATAAAGTATTAACGTTTTGAAACGGGTTACCTAAAGAGTGCAAAAAAAAAATTAAATAAAAAAAAAATAATTTTTTTAAATGTATTTTTTAAAATGTTAGGTTAGGTTTTTTCCTAATTCTATAGTAAAGACAGAATGATTTTGCGTATTTTTTCACCCTTGACTTTTTTTAAAAATGTTATTAGTTTTGGAGAAAATTATAAAAAACTGATTTTTAGAACATTTGGGGCCTTATATCTAGCGAAGCTCAAGGAGGATTTTGGCGGAGAATAAGTAGGGATGTCTCCGGGATGCTAAGGAATAATTATACAACAATCCAGCTTGCACTATTTTTTTCCAGGTGAATTCCTAATATGACTGGGCTAATAAGGGTTTTTGCACAATTTTTAAAAGTACTAAACAACGTAGCAATATGTAAGTTGAAAAATTAAACAAAATTATATCTGTCAATAAAAAAAAATTATGCAAATACTCTATATATTTGTTACCTTGTGAATGGAAATGCTTTATTTAGGTATATATCTATTAAGGTATAGTGATTGATAATAATAATTATATTTTTGTAAAAATTAAGTTAAAAGCTGTTATGTAATTGTATGATTAAAATAAAAAAACATGAAAATTATAACTGATTTTTTTTAGTTTATTATTATTATTTCCTGCATCCTTTGCTACTCATGCATATTAAAAGTCCGTGTAATTATCCAACCAGATATACAAGGAAGAAATACCATATCCAGTGGCGTACCTATCCGGTCTTCATTTACACTAGGTACGTAAAGAAGAATAAAATGAAATTCAAATTAAAATTTGAGAAATATTATATTTCCTACTTTGTAAAATACAAAACAGAAAACTTCTATAAATCTTCTCAACTAGTGCTTAACCCTCTCCTCATGCATCAAAGCTTTAGAGAGATTCATCAATAGCAATTATTGAAATAAAGCCAGGCTGTAATAGTGCCAGGCACAATTTTGACACCTTCATATTGCAATATCAGCTGTGGTATTTCTACACACGGCTGTGTTTACTATATGAACCGGAATAAATAGTGCCTTCTTTTATTAATTGAAAATAAACGACGAAAGTTCTAAATTCGACTTTGGTCGATTTTGAAGGATCAACTGTCAGTTTTCATTGTAAATGTGTCAAAATAGTGCCTGGCACAATTATAGCCTGGCTGTATTTCAATAATTCTCTAATAGGGGATTCTTGCATGTGAAATTCAACTACAAATTGATCGCATAGTACTATCTCTCTTTTATTAATTAATATAAAAAATATCGAAGGACACTTTTAAAGTAGCAGCCTTTGTGGGTGAACCCAGTGGCGGCTCGTAGAATAAAAATCTGGAGGTTGCAAAGGAGAATCGTAATTTTTTAACACACAAATATACGGATCAAGCTTTAATAATAAAGGAATAACTTACAAAATTGACATTCAATACACACCTATCGGGATTTACTTAAACGGACTACCGACAAATTAAAATAAGAAATTAGCATGCAAAATAAACAATCAGTTCGCAGTCGACCTGCAACCACATTGAGCTTTGAGACGGCTTTGAAATCCACGCATAGAAACAAAATCTCGCGCGCTTTTTCATAGGCGAATTGGGTACTCGCGGCTACAGCCTAAAATGTACTCTGGCTCTTTCGATTTCGAGGTTATGTTTTAATTGTTTTGTTTAAATAGCCTGGAAGCATGGAATAAATAAATTTCTTCGATGGTGGAAGTGTTTGAAGTCCTTTCGAGTTTTAAAAATTAGTATTAAAAATATTTGTCGTGTCGTTAGTTCGGTGTAATTTAGTTCAAAATAGCGCTAGTAACGAAATAGGGTGCCTTTCTAACATATTAAAAAAAAACTTCCCTGGCTTCTTTCGCGGGATCCTAGCGGGTGTGAAACAAAACCGAACCGAACCGAACGGAACGGAACTGAACCGAACCGGCATCCAAGAGGTTATGAAACCAAACCGAACTAAACCGATAATTCGATTCGGTTAAGTTCGGTTCGGTTCGGTTTTGTTTCACACCCGCTAGGATCCCGCGAAAGAAGCCAGGGAAGTTTTTTTTTTGAAAAAATATGTTAGAAAGACACCCTATTTCGTTACTAGCGCTATTTTGAACTAAATTTGACCGAACTAACGACACGACAAATATTTTTAATACTAATTTTTAAAACTCGAAAGGACTTCAAACACTTCCACCATCGAAGAAATTTATTTATTCCATGCTCCACAAAACAATTAAAACATAACCTCGAAATCGAAGGAGCCAGAGTGCATTTTAGTCTGTACCGCGAGTCGAATTGGGTTGCATTCGAGCTGCAAACCGGGTGGGCGGCCGGCGCGCGCGATATAAGAGGTGCGGTAGCGTATAATATACATAATTCTGGTGGAAATTTAAAAATATATAATTAAAACCTATGGACGAGCCGCCACTCGAAGAAACCCTTTCTTGAGGAGAAATATATACCGCAGTAACACAGTTACGTTTTAAAAACGTTTTTAAAGCGTTCATTTCAGACCTAAGGGGACGTTTTAAAACGTTTGGGGACCTCAATGTCCAAAAAACGTACCGAGAACCTCTAAAAAACGTACTAGGGACGTTTAGAAACGTACGTTTAGGGACCTCAATCCCAAAAGGTTTCTGGAACGCTTTTGTGGGACTTTTTTACGCTTTTAAAACGTCCCCAAAAAATGTTTTAACGACGTTTTTCGGAGGTTTGACAAATTTGATTTTTTTATACCTTCTGAAAAATTCGAAGATATTCAGTAAACGTACTGGAGACACGGATCACCTAAGGTGATCCGTGCTGGAGACCTTTAAAAAACGCACTGGGAACGGTTAAATAACGTATCGAGGAGATTTAAAAAATGTTAACGTGAACGTTTAAAAAACGTACCGAGGAAGTAAAACGCACAAGTTGTTGACTAGTAAAAAGATCATATTTTTAATCGATAAAAAAAACTTCTATTAGTCTTCTTCACTAGTGCTCAATCCTCTCGTCATGCATCAAACCAATAGAGGGATCCATCAACAGAGGGTCTCGCATTTGTGACATGGCGCAAAAAATGGAATAAATAATAAAATAAAATTTAACTAAAAATTATTTGCAAAGAATAATTTTTAATTAATATAAAAAATTTCAAAAGACGCTGTTAAAGCAGCCTTTATGAGCGAATCTCCTCCTTGGGGGAAAATAATCCCTAGTAACACTGGTACGTTTTAAAAACGTTTTTAAAACGTTCATTTCGGACCTAGGGAACGTTTTAAAATATTTGGGGACCTAAATGTCGAAAAAACGTATTGAGAACCCCTAAAAAATGTACCGGGGATGTTTAAAAGCGTACGTTTAGGGACCTCAATGACCAAACGGTTCCTGGAACGCTTTTGTGTGACTTTTTTAAAACGTCCCCAAGAACGTTTTAAGAAAGTTTTTTAGACGTTTTCCAGCTTACATTTTGGTTGAAGGTTTACCTTATTTTTTAGCTTTGAAAGCAATCTTCGTCGTAGCAACTATATTATATCCACACAAAACTTACAAATAAATAAAAAATAGAAAATATTTTCGTTTAAAAATGGCAGCCGCTTTTAAACCTCCAAACGTCACTAGGAGATGTCGAATCAAATCGGAGTATATCAGTGTACACCATTTAAAACAGCTGTCCGTTATGTTTTATATGTTAATTAATATAAATTTAATTTTTATTTGGTAAAGTGTTACTGAAAAACGATTCCAATATGTTGACTTTTTATAATATCTGGGGACACGGCAGTGCCCCGCCAAGTTCGCGCGGAAACAGCTGTACAGCCGGGGACTTTTTAAATTGGCGCTGTATTTTTTTTATAGCACAATTAATGATTTAAGGAAATCAAAAAACTTTAATTTTTAAATATATATGTATACAGACAGAGGTAAGGTTCACCATTTTTCTGTTTTGGTACAAACTACTTTCCCGACTTTCAAATAGGAATATTTTTTATTTTCAAGGGCGGCAATTTAAAAAGTCCCCGACTGTACCATCTTTGCTTGAAACATTTGCCCATATTTAACCAATCTAAAAGTCTACTTCGGATTGAGATACGAAACTCAAGCTTTGCACAGTAGTAGATCCTAGGTAGAGGTAACAAACCCTTCAAGTTTCATGGACTTCCATAAAGTAGTAAAGTAGTTACGAAATTTCAAAAAATGCTGAATTTGCCACTCAATCACTCAGTCACTCATCTGCTCACTCATGTATAGATCATCAAAATTCTACTGTATTTCCAGACTCGCTACAAAGCTGAAATTTGGCACACTGATAGAAATTGTGACCAAACCCTTGGAAAAAATCAAAAAACCCCAAAATTCTAATTTCAATTCACTTCCAGAGGCGCTAGAGAGCTAAGCTTTGGCAGACTGATAGAAAATATAATAAAACTATAAGAAAAAATTTAAAAACCCCAAAATTTTAATTTGCTTCCCTACCCTATAAATCTAAAGTTATGTAAAAGTAACATTGCCCACTTCCAGAAACACTAGAGAGCTGTGCTTTGGGAGGCCGACGGGAACTATGATAAAACTATAAAAGAAACTTATAAAACCTCAAATTTTAATTAACTTCGCTCCCCTATAAATGTAAAGTTATGTAAAAGCAAAATTCTCCACTTCTAGAAACGCTAGAGAGCTGAGCTTTGGAAGAATGAATAGGAACTACGATAAAACTATAGGAAAAAATGTAAAAACACCAAAATTTTAATTTACTTTCCTCCCCTATGTAACAGTAAAGTTATGTAAAATTAATATTGCCTACTTCCAGGAACACTAGAGAGCTTAGCTTTAGAAGGCTGATAGGAACTATAATAAAACCATAGAAAAATATTAAAAAAACCTCAACATTTTTAATAAGGCATTGCATTTACTTTAAAACTTAAATATTATCCAAATCCTTTCAAAAATGAGTGAAATCATAACAAACACATATCATGTCAAAAAAGCCAAGTACGCGAAAGTGGTATTCCGTAAAAAGAATTGAGATAAAATTAAAGCCAAGTTCTCCAATACAAATTTTAAAATGAAAGGTTTTACTAGTTTGGAAATGTTTTCCTAAACTGGGCTATTACAGCTGCAAATGACTCTTAGGTACAGCCGGGGACTTTTTAAATTGCCGCTGTATTTTTTTTTATATCACAATTAATGATTTAAAGAAATCAAAAAAATTTAATTTTTAAATATATATGTATACAGACAGAGGTAAGGTTCACCATTTTTCTGTTTTGGTGCAAACTACTTTCCCGACTTTCAAATAGGAATATTTTTTATTTTCAAGGGCGGCATTTTAAAAAGTCCCCGACTGTACAGTGCTAAATTGAACATAATGAAGTTTGGCTGAAATAGCAAAGAGTAGAAACACATTTCCAAACTAGTTAGAACCTTTCATTTTGAAGTTTGTATTGGAGAACTTGGCTTTAGTTTTATCTCAATTCTTTTTACGGAATACCACTTTCGCGACTTTTTACATGAAATGTTTTTGTTATGATTTAATTTATTCGTATTTAATACTAATCTACAGAGATAGTTTTAATCTAAATATGTATTATTTAGCTTTCAAAATGTTTGTATATATTTTTTCTTGTCGAACATGGATTGCTTCTATAGTTTTTCGAATTTTAAACCACCCATCAGCGCAGCGGTACGGTACTACAATTTAAGACTATTTTGAACCGAAATCCAATCAGTTTCTTGACCTGTCTGTAAGTATTAAAAAAATACTCTTAAACCGGTCAGGATCAAGTTTATAGACTTGGTACTTCTATCCTGGTCAAAGTGCTAAGTTTTAGGATCTTAGTAAACACTGTTGACCATATTTAAAGGTTTATCATTGTTATTTCTTTTGAAGAATCTTAAATTCTTTACTCTGTATATTGCAAGCTTAAAGCATATTATACAACCATTTATTTAAGATGAAATAAAAAAGATAAAATTAAATAAAAAAATCCTGCCCGGTCAAGCAGACCACCTGACGATGACCGGTTTGTTTCCTAGACGTATTACACGACCTTGGCTCGCCTCGGCTGGTTTGAAAAACAATTTTTATTTTTATTTTTGATAATATCGATCATCTCTCAACGGACGCTTGCATTATTTCAAAGGAATTGACGGTTTTGTATTTTTTTTTGTAATAACATAAAGTTTGTTTTTTGAAATTTCAGTCTCTTTTGATCTTTAGGTATTTCAGTAACAAATGCACACTCAACAGAAAACGCACAAGAATAAAAAACGAATTAATTATTACAATAATAGTACTTCTGCTCAATCATCCGACCAACAACATCAGGATTTTCTCTTAAGGGAAAGGACCAAATAGGACCAAAAATAAATTTTTGACGAAATTAGAAAAGACGACGCTCCTCTAAAGTCGCCACTGCTATTAATTTACGACAAAAGAAGTCCCTTCTATTTACCGAAAAAATTAGATGTTTTTGAGATGTTCCAGGTATTTTTGGAAGATTTTAAAAAAATCTGGCTCTCATATGCAAGGGTCAGTTCTCAAAAGATGATTAGTTTTTAAGATATTATATAAAGTTTATATTTTTCGTATGTGATTACCCTCTTTTTATTCGATTTTTGGAATCAGCATTAAATTTCTTTTAAAATGATGTATACCACTCAATATTTTATTTTTAATTTTTTTATATTGATTTTTACATTTTTATTTTTTAATTCGATACCTCTTTATTTTTAGATAATTTTTTTATTTGATCATTTTAAAATATTTGAAACCTAGTAAACAAATTCAAATATAAAATAAACAATATAAAAAATACAAAGATTATAAATAATTAAAGTGGTCACTCCATAAAGAAATATCAATTTTATGAAAGATCTCTAAAAACGCCGGCGGTTCTACGGGGGGGGGGAGGCAGGGGGTTACCCCGTCCCTCCAGAGTCCGTGAAAAATTTTTACACAGACACACACAGAAAATATCCACACAATAATAAAACCTATACCCTCCAAAATTTCACGTAAAATGCGAAAAACTTGATCAAAATCATCTAATGATAAAAATGGTATACAATTTCAAAGCCTATAAACAAAATTATTTGCATTAAACTAGATAAGTGTTTGCGCGAAAAATTCCAACATAAATTTTTTTAATTTACTTAAAATTTTATGGTATACGGTTAAAATGAATCCCGGATTCGGATTCAGCGAACTGAAGATCTTATAGATATAAAGTTCTGATCAAATATTCAGACCACTTTTTATTTTGTACTGTAAGATTTTATAGATTTTCAAAATATTATATATACTTTATACACAAATTTGAAATAGTAAAATAACCTAACGTGGTATTTTGTACATGGAAATTCGAATTACTACTACTATGTCGGTTTAGAACGTTTTTCTACGTTGTCCGACGCCTATTCTCCACCTCCTTCGATCCTGACAATCATCTTCTGTCAGATTCTTTTGACTCATTGATCTTTGGATTGACTGTTGCCATTCTAGTTTAGGACGTCCTCTTTTTCTGCGCCCTACTGGTTGCCACTCTAGGACCTGTTTTGGTAATCTTTCGTCGTTCATCCGTTGTACATGGCCGTACCATATCAATTGCCTTTTAGTGATGTCATCCGTTATGCTTCCCTTGATTCCCATTCTTTCTTTTATGATCTCATTTCTTATGTGATCTAATCTAGATATTCTCATTGATCTTCTTATTGCATCCATTTCGCCACTTTCCATTTTTGTTTTGTATTTTTCTGTTATGCGACAAGTTTCTATTCCATACAACAGCGTGCTTTTTACCATTGTTTCATATATGCTAAATTTTACATTCTTTCTTATCTCTCTGCTCCATAAAATACTGTTAAGACATCCAATAACCTTTTCTGCTTTTACTATTCTTTTTTCCAATTCTTTACAGTCTGTTCCTGTCCTATCAAATGTGACACCCAAGTATACATACTCATTGCATGGAGATATTGTTTGTCCATTGTCTAGTTCTAATTCACTGGATTCGTTTCCAATAGATAAGTACTGTGTCTCGTCCACGTTCACTGTTAGTCCCCACTTTTGGTATTCTTCCGTTAACTTTCTCATCATATACTCCATGTCTTCTTTATCATTAGCTACAATTACTTGGTCGTCAGCAAACTGTAGTGTGTATATAGTAAATCGGTCGTTAAGTTGTATTCCCATGCCATGCACTTTACGTTTCCAGTTTTTTAGAGCCACTGCGATATATATTTTAAAAAGAGTTGGAGAGATACAACATCCCTGTCTTAAGCTTTTTGTTACCAGGAATTCTTTTGAAAGTCGATTTCCAATTTTAATTTTAGATTTTGACCCTTTGTATAGTTCTTTTATCGCTTTTATGTATGTATGATTGATATTCGTTGTTTCCAACACCGTCCATAATTTTTCTACTGGAACGGTATCATATGCTTTTTGTTGGTCCACAAAGGTAACATGAGTCTCTATATTTCTGGCGCTTCTTTTCTCAATTACTTGTTTAAGACAAAACACATTATCTCTACAAGATCTGCCTGCACGAAACCCACTTTGCTCTTCTTCTTCTTGTCCATGAAAATCATTCTCTATTAGATCTCTAAGAATCCTACCGTACAATCTACTTAGAGTGCTGGTGACTGAAATTCCTCTGTAATGGTTATAATCCAGCTTGTTTCCTTTTTTATGTATTGAGGATATGAATGCAATTTTCCAATCATTAGGTACTGGATGTCCGTTTATGCATTGATTGATAATATATGTGAGATTTTCGAGTAGTTTCTCTGATCCATATTTGAGCATTTCAGCATATATTCCCCCAGGTCCGCTAGCTTTTCCGGATTTAAGCTTTTTTATACTATTCTTTATCATTTCTTTTTCGATGATTACTTCCTCTCGAATTCGAATTAAACAACTTTATTTCATTGCGTGATTTTTATAATAGGTAGTCAAAAACTTCTCAAGATAGTTATTGGAATAAAACCTGACCCTCTTTTAAAATCGGCAGTATTGTGACAGATTTTCATATCAAAAGCAGCTGCTTTCTTTGGAAATTCGGCCTTTGTGTATTTAAGAACCGAATTTATTAGTGTCTGTTTTTATTAAATGAAAGTTAACGACTTCATTTTTAATTTGGAAATTCCATCATTCCTATCAGCCTTCCAAAGCTCAGCTCTCTAGCGTTTCTGGAAGTGAGCACATAAATTTACTTGTATAGGGGAGGGAAGTAGATTAGAATTTTAAGGTTTTTTTTATTTTTTCTAAGGGTTTGGTCATAACTTCTACCAGTCTGCCAAATTTCAGTTTTATAGCAAGTCTGGAAGTACAGTAGAATTTTAATGATCTATACATGAGTGTTTTTTGAAATCTCGTAACTACTTTACTACTTTATGAAAGTCTATGAAACTTGGAGGGGTTGTAAACTCTACGAAGATCTACGACTGTGCAAGTTGAGTTTCGTAGCTCATTCCGAAGTAGATTTTTAGATACGCCACTGTTGTTAGTTGAATATATTACACTGCTCTATTCTTATTAAAATGTTGTTTTAAATAATTATTATATAAATTAAAATTATAGGTAAACAATGAAAAGATAAAAAATTCCATTGAGCTTTTTTTACTTGGCATTTCCACATTTTAATATGTAACTACATGCTTCCTTAAAAATTATTAATTAGTAAAAAATCCATATAAAGAATTTCGTGTGATTAATAAACATAATAAAAAATCATATTTTATTTATTTATTCAAACATAATATTAATTGCGCTGTAGTGAGTCCATGAACTAAAATATTACACAGGTATTATGTATATTAATTGGCAAAGACAACAAAATTTTATTGGATATCCTTATTAAAAGAATGTTGTGGGAAAATATTTATTTAATAACACGATAATAATTTTAGGAACAAATATTATCCATGTTGGTTTTATTATTCACACCCGTCACAGCAAATATCGCAATTTTCAAAATTTGTTCCAAACGACATGATAAATAAAACTTTTTGCCAACACATATAAGGGTTTTCCTTTTCAACTAATATACCGTGCTCTACGATAGCACGATGTTTAAAAAGAAACACACTTGTGTATTTGGCAGCCTCTTCACCTACCGACCATATCATCTTTAAAAATAAAAAAAAATGGGAACTCAAAAATATTCCTGTAGCGCTATTCTTGATTTTTGGGGAAATTTTATTCCTCTCCCTCGAAAAACGCTCTGATTGGCCCATGCATGCAAGGCATTGCAAATACGCACATAAGATTGGTCCATGCATATTATTTATGTGCTAGGTTTTCGTCCGGGAATGTAGTAAAAGGTAGTTTTCAGCTTTTTTAGACTTTTATTTTAAATTACTAATTTTCGTGTCATCCTCTAATATTCTGGCCCTGAGGATAACGCGGAAGGCGTCGAAACGTGGGCTGTTGAATTACTCATTTAAAATAAAAGTCCAAAAAAGCTGAAAACCAGCTTTTACCATGCATATTATGCCACTCTCTTTTATTTTAAATGTTGACAGGGGCTGAGATATTCACGATGGCGGCCAACATGACGCCGGGATTTTAAACTGTCGCTGTAAAGCCTCAATTGACACAGTTGTATATCCAAATTATAGATATATTTATACAGTCGAATCTCTATATTTCGAACTTAAAGGGACAACCAAAACAGTTCATGTTATGGAGAGTTCGAGTAAAACAAAAAAAATCATATATTAAAAAGAAAATTATTGCATTAAAACATATATATATATATATATATTTATCGGTTTACAACGTTCTACGTCTTCCGATACCCAATCTCCACTCGTTTCTGTTTGCCCATAATTCATCATCTAGGCCTCTTATTCTTATTTCACTGTCTATTCCTTCTCTCCAGCTTCTCCTTGGCCGTCCTCGTTTTCTTCGGCCAGTTGGTTTCCATTGTAGTATTTGTTTAGGTAGTCTTTCATCATTCATTCTTTGTACATGTCCGTACCACACCAGTTGTTTTGTTCTTATATCATCCACTAAAGTACGTTCACCCACTGTCATAATTTCTCTTATTCTTTGATTTGTAACTCTTTCTCTTTTTGATTTCCCTGCTGCTCTTCTCCAATAGTCCATCTCCGTAGCGGAAAGCATTTTTTCTGTTCTATCCTTGATTGGCCATACTTCTGAGCCGTATATAATAATACTTTTTATAATGGTGTTATATATAAGCTTTTTGATATGTTTTGATATACTTTGGTCCCAAATTATTCCATTTAATAAAGTTATTGCTTTTCTTCCTTGTACGTTTCGATCTTTTATAGCTTTGTCTAGTGTTCCGTCAGCTGTAATTTTTAGACCTAAGTATTTATACTCATCACAGGAGTGAATTCGCTGCCCGGTATTTAAGATTAGATCCTGTTTCATTCCACCGATACACATATACACTGTCTTATTGAGATTAACCTCTAGTCCCCACTTATTGTACTCTTCTATTAGTTTTCGTGTCATATATTCGAGGTCGTCATAATCCTGAGCCACTACTATCTGATCATCGGCGAAACATAAAGTATACAAGGTGGTTTCGTCCAACGGAATTCCCATGTTTTGGCATTTTCTCTTCCATACTTTAAGGACTTGTTCCAAGTATATCTTGAAGAGCGTAGGCGAGATACAGCAACCTTGTTTAAGACCTTTATTTACTTGAAAGCCTTTGGTTAGTTTTGCTTTTATTTTAACTTTTGCCTTACTATTGCGGTATACCTCTTGGATGGCCTTAATTAGTTGTACGCTTATGTTTGTGTTTTCCAACGCTTTCCAAAGCAGATTTAGTGGTATACTATCATATGCCTTCTGCAGATCCACGTAAAGCAGATGCAGCTCTTGACCGTATGCCATTTTCTTTTCAATAACTTGGGTTATACAAAAGAGGTGATCTGAAGTCGATCTACCCGCCCTGAAACCAGCTTGTTCTTCTGCCTCCATGTCTTTATATTCGCTCTCTACTTTATTTCTTATTATTTTACCGTATATTCTGCTTAGCGTACTAGTCACAGATATACCTCTATAATTGTCACATATATCTTTCCTTCCTTTTTTGTGTATTGTGGATATATATGATGTTTTCCACTCAGTTGGGACTACAGTTCCATTTAAATATTTTTGGAAAAGATTCCGTAATCTCCAAAACAGTTCTTCAGTGCCATATTTAATAAGTTCGGCTGGGATATTTCCGGGTCCGGCAGATTTACCGCTTTTTAAGGTTGTGCACACGTTTTTGACCTCAGAGATTGTGAGGGGTACTGGAGATCCCATCGTTCTAATTATATTGTCTCTTGCGTCTTCCTTGAATTCTGCTCTATCTTCAGTTAAAAGTTTTTTAAAATGCTCATCCCATTCTTTGTCTGGTATTGGTGAAATGATATCTCTGCATGTTTCTTTTTTAATCGATCTTATAGTTTTCCAGCTTTCGGTACTTCTCCTACCTCCTAAGTAAGAATCTATTTTCTGGCACTTTTGCGTCCACGAATGATTTTTCTTATCACTGATCATTCTTCTCACCTTTGATTGCGCGATTTTGTATTCTTGTCTGCTTCTAGCATTAAAACATGAAAAGTACAAAACTATCTTAAAATAAATGTATAGATACTGAAAAACTGCATTATTGTGTTTTTATTTTTTATTGTAGTGGATAATGTACTTTTTGGCATACAATATTCCTGAAAAATATTTTTTTTTGGATTGCATTCTCAATTTTTCTTAAAATTTCCAACTTTTTCTCTATGGTCAAGAATCAAACAATCGCGGCTAACGCTTGATATACCAGTCCATATTTAAAACGCACTCTAGTGATTGGGCGGTCAATTTCAGCTTTAATCGATTTCAAAGGTTCGTCATACAGAGATCTTTACGTTGGCGGTACTGGGAATACGGTTCGAGTTATAGAGAGGTTCGAGTTATAGAAATTCGAGTTAAATAGGTTAAAATACATATAAAAATTGAAAAATTTTCAGGGACGAGTTATAGAGAGGCTCGAATTATAGAGGTTCGACTGTATTTCCAAAAAACAATGTGGTATTAGTTTTTTTATGGCTACAAAAAACTCCCCAGACCTCCAAAATCTGATAGTTTGAGGGTTTTCCAAGTTTTCTCAAAAAATATGCTTTATTATAGACAATAAATTTCCCTTTTTTAACAAGTTATGATTCAATGAGGTTAGACTGATTACATTTTCTCCAGCGGCATCCGTTGTATGAAGTAATTTAAAAATGTTAAAAAATATCGTCCGAATGGAAATATGTATTATATTTTATTATAGTCAATAAAATTTTCTTTAAAATTATGTATAACATGGTTGGAATGGTTTCATAATTAAAACTTTAGGGGCGTCCGTAAATTAAATCAATTTTAAAAAATTAGAAAATAAGCCATGTTTGTTACAAATTTTATCTAAGTTTCTTAGAAAGTAAGCTTAATATGAAAAAATATTTAATATACTTTATTGTAGACAGTGAAATTCGCTTTTCAATAATGTGAAACTCGGTAGGGTGTGATTTATAATCAACTCTCAAGCGACGTCCTTAAAAAAATCATAAAAAGCCGTTTTATTTTATTTTCTTAAAAACCAAACCAACCAAGTGTTATCCAATTCAACAGTTCATGTTATGGAGAGTTCGAGTAAAACAAAAAAAATCATATATTAAAAAGAAAATTATTGCATTAAAACATATATATATATTTATCGGTTTACAACGTTCTACGTCTTCCGATACCCAATCTCCACTCGTTTCTGTTTGCCCATAATTCATCATCTAGGCCTCTTATTCTTATTTCACTGTCTATTCCTTCTCTCCAGCTTCTCCTTGGCCGTCCTCGTTTTCTTCGGCCAGTTGGTTTCCATTGTAGTATTTGTTTAGGTAGTCTTTCATCATTCATTCTTTGTACATGTCCGTACCACACCAGTTGTTTTGTTCTTATATCATCCACTAAAGTACGTTCACCCACTGTCATAATTTCTCTTATTCTTTGATTTGTAACTCTTTCTCTTTTTGATTTCCCTGCTGCTCTTCTCCAATAGTCCATCTCCGTAGCGGAAAGCATTTTTTCTGTTCTATCCTTGATTGGCCATACTTCTGAGCCGTATGTAATAATACTTTTTATAATGGTGTTATATATAAGCTTTTTGTTATGTTTTGATATACTTTGGTCCCAAATTATTCCATTTAATAAAGTTATTGCTTTTCTTCCTTGTACGTTTCGATCTTTTATAGCTTTGTCTAGTGTTCCGTCAGCTGTAATTTTTAGACCTAAGTATTTATACTCATCACAGGAGTGAATTCGCTGCTCGGTATTTAAGATTAGATCCTGTTTCATTCCACCGATACACATATACACTGTCTTATTGAGATTAACCTCTAGTCCCCACTTATTGTACTCTTCTATTAGTTTTCGTGTCATATATTCGAGGTCGTCATAATCCTGAGCCACTACTATCTGATCATCGGCGAAACATAAAGTATACAAGGTGGTTTCGTCCAACGGAATTCCCATGTTTTGGCATTTTCTCTTCCATACTTTAAGGACTTGTTCCAAGTATATCTTGAAGAGCGTAGGCGAGATACAGCAACCTTGTTTAAGACCTTTATTTACTTGAAAGCCTTTGGTTAGTTTTGCTTTTATTTTAACTTTTACCTTACTATTGCGGTATAACTCTTGGATGGCCTTAATTAGTTGTACGCTTATGTTTGTGTTTTCCAACGCTTTCCAAAGCAGATTTAGTGGTATACTATCATATGCCTTCTGCAGATCCACGTAAAGCAGATGCAGCTCTTGACCGTATGCCATTTTCTTTTCAATAACTTGGGTTATACAAAAGAGGTGATCTGAAGTCGATCTACCCGCCCTGAAACCAGCTTGTTCTTCTGCCTCCATGTCTTTATATTCGCTCTCTACTTTATTTCTTATTATTTTACCGTATATTCTGCTTAGCGTACTAGTCACAGATATACCTCTATAATTGTCACATATATCTTTCCTTCCTTTTTTGTGTATTGTGGATATATATGACGTTTTCCACTCAGTTGGGACTACAGTTCCATTTAAATATTTTTGGAAAAGATTCCGTAATCTCCAAAACAGTTCTTCAGTGCCATATTTAATAAGTTCGGCTGGGATATTTCCGGGTCCGGCAGATTTACCGCTTTTTAAGGTTGTGCACACGTTTTTGACCTCAGAGATTGTGAGGGGTACTGGAGATCCCATCGTTCTAATTATATTGTCTCTTGCGTCTTCCTTGAATTCTGCTCTATCTTCAGTTAAAAGTTTTTTAAAATGCTCATCCCATTCTTTGTCTGGTATTGGTGAAATGATATCTCTGCATGTTTCTTTTTTAATCGATCTTATAGTTTTCCAGCTTTCGGTACTTCTCCTACCTCCTAAGTAAGAATCTATTTTCTGGCACTTTTGCGTCCACGAATGATTTTTCTTATCACTGATCATTCTTCTCACCTTTGATTGCGCGATTTTGTATTCTTGTCTGCTTCTAGCATTAAAACATGAAAAGTACAAAACTATCTTAAAATAAATGTATAGATACTGAAAAACTGCATTATTGTGTTTTTATTTTTTATTGTAGTGGATAATGTACTTTTTGGCATACAATATTCCTGAAAAATATATTTTTTTGGATTGCATTCTCAATTTTTCTTAAAATTTCCAACTTTTTCTCTATGGTCAAGAATCAAACAATCGCGGCTAACGCTTGATATACCAGTCCATATTTAAAACGCACTCTAGTGATTGGGCGGTCAATTTCAGCTTTAATCGATTTCAAAGGTTCGTCATACAGAGATCTTCACGTTGGCGGTACTGGGAATACGGTTCGAGTTATAGAGAGGTTCGAGTTATAGAAATTCGAGTTAAATAGGTTAAAATACATATAAAAATTGAAAAATTTTCAGGGACGAGTTATAGAGAGGCTCGAATTATAGAGGTTCGACTGTATTTCCAAAAAACAATGTGGTATTAGTTTTTTTATGGCTACAAAAAACTCCCCAGACCTCCAAAATCTGATAGTTTGAGGGTTTTCCAAGTTTTCTCAAAAAATATGCTTTATTATAGACAATAAATTTCCCTTTTTTAACAAGTTATGATTCAATGAGGTTAGACTGATTACATTTTCTCCAACGGCATCCGTTGTATGAAGTAATTTAAAAATGTTAAAAAATATCGTCCGAATGGAAATATGTATTATATTTTATTATAGTCAATAAAATTTTCTTTAAAATTATGTATAACATGGTTGGAATGGTTTCATAATTAAAACTTTAGGGGCGTCCGTAAATTAAATCAATTTTAAAAAATTAGAAAATAAGCCATGTTTGTTACAAATTTTATCTAAGTTTCTTAGAAAGTAAGCTTAATATGAAAAAATATTTAATATACTTTATTGTAGACAGTGAAATTCGCTTTTCAATAATGTGAAACTCGGTAGGGTGTGATTTATAATCAACTCTCAAGCGACGTCCTTAAAAAAATCATAAAAAGCCGTTTTATTTTATTTTCTTAAAAACCAAACCAACCAAGTGTTATCCAATTTTCTAAACTTTTCGGTGGAAATTTTGGAATAATTTTTTTTTTGAACGGTGTAAGACATAATGTGATAGAAGCTATGAATAGCTCTTCAAGGACGTCCGTATATTAGGGTCACTCTAAAAAATTACCAAACATTACCTATATTGGTCATTAAAATAAAAGGGAGAGGAATAATATTTTCCCAAAAATCAAGAATGGCGCTACTGTTATCCTTCTCATACCCATAGCCTAAATTAGCCAATTTTTAAAAATTTTAAATTGAGCAATTGTGTATTATGCAAATGTGATTGAAGACGACATTATATAAATTAACTTGGATTTTTTATACGTTTTCAACATTTTCGTCCATTACACAAAATACCTAATATCCTTGCATATCACGGTTTAATATAATGAAATTATTAATTGTGGCAATTACAATACTACCTTCAATACTTGTTTATTAAACGATTTAAAAATCAAATGCTTTTCAATGTTGACTAACTTCATAAATTGTCTTCACCTTTGCAATTACAATATTAATTATATTATTATTCTTTAGACCCTAGTTAAGGTTGTATATTTAATTATCTACGTATTTAAACATTAATCTACAAACGATGCTATTTCCAAGGTAAATAATAGGGTATGGGCGTATCCAGCCTAAAACAGAAGGAGGGGCGGGGCTCTGAATTCCATGGCCTTCGTATCACGGCCGTACCCAGGAAAAAAATCGGGGGGAGGGAAGGTTATTGTCAGTTACAACATTTAAATTAATATGATGTTAAGTGGCACAAGAATAGACTAGCCGAACACAACTTTTATTAAAATACAGAGAGCCTGAAAACCTGTCTAAAAACAAGTCGCTGGTTGCCATAAATTTTCTTTATTTTTAACCTAGTTTTGTATGTAAATAATGCTTGTAAATCCCGAAAATAATATCAAAATAAAAAATATATAGAAACTTATAAGTTGGTAAGATGTCCCGTTTTGTTAACAAGAAAATGAAGAAAGGAAAATGAAGGGGTCCGTTTTCTTTTTAAAGGAAATATCTTAAACCTCCTGAAATTGCTAAATTTGGCCTATTTACCGCAACAAATTTTCGAGTGGAAATTGTCGTGACCATTGATTGACAGAGTATTTATATTTGTTTATAATATGTTGTGTAAGTGCCAACAGATTTCTCCTCTTTGGTAGGTATTACAACATAACGCAATACATGGCATATGGTTTATTAACATTCTGGTATGAACGCATAAAAACATGCGTTCTATAAGTAACATACTTGTGTGCTGGTTCTCTGCTGCACATACATTTTAAATTATACAAACTGGCACAGGAAAATAATTGGTTTTAAACATTTAAATTATTAAAAAAGCTTCAAAGTACATGAGAAGTACTTTGAGAACTATGCCTTACGTTCGTCTTTACTAGATCCGCTAGTTTTAAGTTGTACGGTTTCTGCAACTGGGGACATTGAGTGACGAAGTGCAGTATGTCGTATTGCAGTTCACGGGTCCTCCTTAAAGCCGGCATCAAACGACTCGTGTACTTGGCGAATAATTGTTACTTGCGTATACTTGCCATGTCGTGTGAGTGGGTGACTTGTACAATTATTTGCCACTCGTTGGTTTTCCATTTGTGGTCGGTAAAAATGGGCCGAGTCAAATGGCTCACGATTATTCGTACACTTGCCAATACATTACTATAGCCGGGATCAAACGACTCGTGTACTTGGCGAATAATTGTTACTTGCGTACACTTGCCAAGTACGCAAATAATTGTGTATTTGCCAAGTACATGAGTCGTTTGAACCCGGCTTAAAGCTATGCCTCTTTTGCTAAAGCACATGACCTTTATCTATAGACTTAAAAGCCTCAGAAACTTTAGGATTAATCTTAAGCTTAAGAGGCCATGCAAATCTCAATAGAGATGTCTACTCTGTACTTACTTCAGATGATAAGCCAGGATAAGATTACAAATGTAAGGGTCTCTGTTCCTAAAATAAACGTATGGAAGGAATAAAAGTGTGTAGCTTGGACCAGAATGGAGTTGTCTGATATAGTAACGGCTCCAGTAAGCAGGAAAGATCTTACGTAGGAGTATAATACAAAATTGCAAGGACAGGATTTTATTTTACCCTTGATGCGGATGTCACTCTTTTCCCGGCATAAAACCCTAGAAATTTAAATAGGAAAACACATATGTGAACATATATTTAGACAGCAAAACTGTACTGTCTGCCATCAAATCGGCCATAGTATGCAGAGATTGTGACTGAGTGTAAAGGTGTATTAAAAACCCTGGAAGGACGAAATAGGGTTATTCTTACCTGGGTTTCAGAGCATCAAGCTATTTATGAAAACAAGGAAGCTGACCAACTAGCTCGAATGAGATCATTAGCGGATTCTCCATGATGACCCTAAAAAGTTACTTGAACAGCCACTCTGGGAACGCAAATAAGAAATGAAGCAAACCAAAATCCTTATCAAGCTGAGCGCCCCAAAGCGAGGTCTTTTTTTATACTTGGGAAGAGATATACGAGACTGACGACAGGGATTTTAACAGGACATTGTCGCTTTTTTAAACACCTCAACATTTTAAGAATAATTGTTTAAGGCTCGACTGGCGCATGAAGGATGAAAAATCTTCTCTAAACTTCTCTACACTCGCTGGCAAAAGATAGTTGCATTCGGGAGTTGTGTATTTAGTCCCAGAGATATCAGAAGGTTCAGCACGGTCCCAGAAAATTTCATTAATTCATTTACTCACATTTAACCAAACCAAACAATTGTTGCCATATTCTGGCATACCTCGCATTCTCCCATAAGATGATGGAACGGTTCGCTTTGTTCACGTATGCCCTCGCCCTAGGCCAGTTTACCTGGTTTCTTATTGGTCGGGCATCCTCTTATTTCCTGAAATTGTTAAAATGACGGAAGTTTTGTATTTATATAGTCTCGTGTATATGTAGATGACTACCCACCTTCATCGCATTTATTGTTATACCTAAACTTAATAGTATTTTCATTTCCTATTTCTGCTTCAACAAAATATTTAATATTCCGGTCCGATTTGACCTTCAGACACAAACCATGAAGATATTTTTGCTTATTGTTCTTGTTGTTTTTTTTCAATAATAATGGGATCCATGATTTTAACAAAACTTTTATTAAAAAGCTTTGATTTTGTGTTCTGTCTGTTAGGTACCTGAGCTAAAAATTAAAATTAAAAAAATCTTTTGGTATTTGTTCGGGTATTGTAAGGTTTAAAAGCGGTTTGTAGAAAAACACCATTCCCCAGATTTATATTTTGCACTCATTGCTTATTGGACCTTTCTGTTCTCTATACACAGTCGAGTAGGCTAATTTTAGCATGTCGTCCTAATTCAGGGTTGGTGTCTCAAATTCTCAAAGGCCTTGAGCAGGTCTTGGATTTTGCCACAAGATCTCTTGATGATTTTTCTTACAGGTTGAGCAGGTGGAGTTTCGATTGCTATAGGTGTCATGTGCTTCCTCAGTAGATTGTGTTTCGTTGAAATTCCCATCAGTAGTACAACGTCTTTTCGCGTCCTTTTCAGCAAATATATTCTGGTTGCGTTTAGTATGTCTACAAATTCTCTCGTTTGTCTGCAAACTGCGCCTGTTTTCCATGAGTTTGTTAGTAAATTCTGAGCCTAATTGTTGACTCCATTCTGCACTTTGTAAAGTTATATGTGTCTTTTTATTCTCACAGTAAAATTTTTCTTACATAGTAAATTTTTACTTTTGAACAAACGATTACCACTTTACAAAAAAGTGTTTCCTTTAAATCTGTAATCCCTAAACTACATTTTTAATGAGAGAAGTACTATTGATGTTTTAAATTCTTCGGTTGTACCATCCTAAGGACGCTTGTATTGTGATATATGACAAAACTTGGTAAATAAAATCTGAGGTTTCTGTTGCATACACTTCAATCAATAACAAAATGCTCATATAGCCCCATTGAAGGCAAACTGGTCGTGATATATCTACCTTGAGAAAAAATTAACGATTTTAAACCTGCAAAAATATAAAATAAAATGAAAGTGTATATCAAGACTGATCAGAGGCTGTGTAAACGGTGTAGTGTTTGTGGTCTTTTCCTAAAACCAACAACAAATCTTTGTTCGTGTTTAAACAAAACAACAAGTGCTGATCAAAATATGTTATCCGATTCAGACGAGAACCATTTTAGTCCCTCGGTGCGGGTAGTGGAATTCGAAAAAACCGGCCCTAACTGCGGGTTCCACTTGACCCGAGGTAAATGGGACCCTTATCCGTGGGTGAGCCGAGTTGACAGTGATTCCGTGGCGCAGCAAGCGGGTCTGAAAAGTGGCGACTGTCTTTTGGAAGTCTGCGGCGAAGATGTTGTCGGCAAAAAAATCTCAGAAATCGCGGGGATTGTAAAATCTGCAGGACAGGTTTCACTTTTGGTTTGGAATGCAGGAGTGGATCCCCAGTGCACACCTGAGGTAAGAATGCCAAATGTTAAAAATTTAATTAAGATAAACAGATTGTTATTTAGAAGGCCCAAATATATCAATTCCGCGCATCACATCACGCGAAAAATAGATTTTTATTTTAACCCTTAACATTGTATGAAGTTTTATTTGCTAGGACCTGTTTATTTATATCATAAAGATGTAAGTGCTAATAACCCCTTGTAAAACATAGGTCCAAAAAATGCAGTTTCTACTCTACTAGGCAGAGATTTGTTAAAACTTATCTAATATTTTTTGTATTAAATATTGTAAGAATCTTAAGGCTCTATGCTATATACCCCATAAGTTGAATGAACCGACCCAAGCAGCGGCGTAGCGTGGTTCAAAGGGCGGAGGGGCAGAGGATTAAAAGGGCGCCAATTTTTTTTTACGTAGAAATAAGTATCAAATTAAAATAGCTTCCTACTTTTTTTATTATTATTAATTAAATTGCTTATATTAATATGGTGTCGAATTTAAATAGCACGCTACCGATAACCTAGCGGGTTAATATTTTGTTTTTTGAAAAAAAAAAACAAAAACACTTTACACCTCGTACTTTTTGAAAAAAATCGAACCGAAGAAATTTTTTTTGTAGATATAGGTGTAAAAAAATTGCGCCGCAGGCGAAAATTTAAAAAAAATTAGTTGTTTCTGGAAAAAATGGTGCCAAAGAAGAAAATTTTTAATAAGAACGAAAACAAACATTTTAGAAAACTAAAATTATTGAACAAAATAAGGCGCCAAAATTTTCGGGAAAAATGGGCCAAAAAGAAAAGTTTTGGTTAGTTTCAAAGGTATTTAAGCGCCGCAGTTAGTTAATTCCGTAGCTAGGTATTTTTGTGCAGGCAAACAATAAATTTGGCACCCCCTTACTCCACGAAAATTAAAAATAATACTTTGCGGAAAAAACGGATAAACTAAAAAAAAACACTGAAAAATTTAAAAAAATAGCGTTGTAGGCGAAAATTAAAAAAAAAATTAAATCAACACAGAAACAGTTTGTATAAATTGCGCCGCAGGCGAATATTTAAAAAAAAATTAAGTATCTGAACAATAATGGCACCGCAATAGAAAACTTGTAGATTTAACGAAAAAAAGGGCATCGCAGATGAAAATTTTAGAAACATTATCTTTTTTGGAAAAAATGGCGCCAGAAAAAATTTGTTGGTAAGAACCAAGAAAAATTACAAGCGAAAATTTTTGGGGCTAATTTATTTTTAATTCTTCATTTGGGCGCCTCCGGCCGCTTGGCGCCCTAGGTAGGTGTTACGGGACTGTGTTATCTAATATTAAGAATTACAGGTGCACTAAGTTTGTTTGGTTTTGTCTTTATACCGCGATGCATGATGTTTTGTGCTTTGAACGGCAAACTTTATTTTTCTCGTAGCAAGCAAAAAGGGGGGGGCGAGGAATCCCCCGCGCCCCCCCACGCTACGTCGCTAGAACCAAGGTGACAATGGCACATCATTTTTTTTTAAACAGCTCTTTTGAACAAACTTGTCAAGTATTTGTACTTCCATCAATAAGCTTGATTTTAGATATATTAATGAGAAAGCCATATTTTTGCTTTGTACAAACTTGTTGAAACCGGATAAGAACTAACAAAGCCTGAGCATATACAATTTTTTTTTTAATCGTATGTCCTATTTTAAAGTAATACCTTATTCTGCAAAGCCTATCGCTAAAACTTGTAAGTCAAAGAATAAAAAGCAGCCCAAGAAATAGATGGATATAATGATCTATACGGAAGATTTAAGGACAACGAATGTACGAACTTTAAGAATAGAGGTTGGAGACAGATCAGATTGGAAGGAAAAAACCCATTAACGGTTATTAGTCAACGATGAACAAGAGCAAAAGAAATTGCTTTAACATTTAAATAAATATTTGAGTTGCGTATTAACCTCAGCATTAACACACCCAAAAATTTCACCGGCTTAAAAACATAAGTCCACGTTTTATTGGAATTTCTCTCGACTAAAAAATTATCGGTAAATTATCATAATTTTGACTCTGCGTAATCTTTTTAACATGAGTTACATCAACCATGGCGTACTAGATATTAAAGACCGTTCTCATGTCGTCGTAACGTAAATCTACAAAGATGAGAACCTTCTGCAAAACAAGAAATCTAATGGAGGAAAATCCCTCTGTCGAGGCTGACTTTAAAGTTCCTAAGTTAGAAGCAGCAGACAAAATAAGTTACGCAGGTGCAGTGTAAACGTCTCTAAAACCTAATCCTGTTGTAGAAACGAAGGGTTTGATTGCTGACTCCATTTGACTAGTAGATTTTGTGGCTTCTTCTTTTTTATTGATTTTCAAATGCCTGAATTTTTTGAATTTACTTTCGAAATTTCAAGCATCTTCAAAAGATTCTTTTACTGATTCATATCATGCTTGGCTCATTATTTAATATTCTTGTACTGTGGCCTTTCATCTAGTAGGCCCTGTCATCTTCTTAGAAGTCTGAAAACAGGTTGATATTGTCCGGTCGCTTAAATTTCAACCGGTCTGACTAAAAAATTGACCAATTTATTTGTCGGAATATTTTTCGAGAAATGTCCTGAGGTAACTTGGCTTAACAAATCGTTGTTAAATCAGTGGGGTCTTTCACAAAATTTAATAATTTTGATGGTTCTGTTTTCTCTTCTAGATTTGATGCCGGTGCGGAACGTGAACCATCTAAGTCCTCGAATAGATCAGAAAGTTTGTGTTTTTTTACAAAATGTTACACATACAATAAGAATTATTAGCCGAGAAAACCTCAGTGAGGGAACCATCTAAATCCCTGAATAGATGAATTAAAATATTGTGTTTCTCTGCAGATGGTTACGTTTCCTGGTAATTTTGCCGAATAACTCCAAGAGGAATAATTCCTTGAGCAATAATCGGTCAATCATGTAAGCCCTCCAATAGAGCAGTAAAATTTTATGTTTCTCTGTAGATGATGTGTTTCTCGATGGGATGGATATCTCGCTGAATAAATTCACAAGGAAACTTCGATGAACCATTAAAAATAATAAATAAAGCAGTAAAGCTTGTGTTTCTCTGTAGATAGTTACGTTATCTGGTGATATTCCTCCGAATAATCCCGCGAGGAAACCTTGGTTAACCATTCGAACACTCGAAGAGACACAGTATAAAAGGTTGTGTTTCTCTGTAGATGTTTAAATTACCTGGTGGTCACGTCGAATAATTCTGCAAGAAAATCTCAATGAATCGTTTGAACACGAGAATAGACACAGTAAAAGTTTGAAATTCTCTAAAGATGGTTACATTTCCTGATGATCTCGCCAACGATAGTTAAATTCTCCTGGAGATCTTGCCAAATAAGTCAACATGAAACTCTCTTCAAACCATCTCAATTCTCGAATAGAGTACCTAAGTTTTTGTTTCTGTGCAGATGGTCATTTGTAATTTTGCCAAATACGACGAGAAAACTTTGGTAGATCATCTAAACTTTTATATAAAGCAATATAATAGTTTATGTTTTACTGTAAAGGGTTGAGAAGAAATACCGCGAAAGATCCCAGTGGTGCGCCTTGGTGAAGTAAAGCAAGACGAGGGGCCACAAAGAAACACGATTCTTTTTAAAAAAACGTGCATAGCTCCAACTTGATAAGTGCGGGAAAAACCTATCAATATGGAAATTAAATTATTTTTGGCGTTCGTTAATATAAATTGTTTTCAATAAACGCTGAAGTGACAAATCATTATGTATGATATTTCGACCCGAGAAGAGCTAGATTTCGACATATTTAATATTATATAATACTTATGCCAGTTTGTGACCGCCAAAGCGTTTACATCAATAATATGGTTTTTTTATCTCTCTTGTCTCCTACTTATTGTCCAACAGTACTTTTATTTACTATCTCTCTCAGCTCGGTACTTCTGAACTTTTTTTTTAAAGACGATTTTGTTTTTTGCATTTACCACAGCCAATAATATGCTAAACTAATTATGTTGTGTTAATTAGATTTTATTAGCGGTAATTCTAAAGATAACACTAATCGTTTGAACACGATTTTGGTTTTAAAAGAAAGTCCCTGCCCCTCCATTTAATTTGTTTTGCTAAATAATGCAGCGGCGTATCTAGGAAAGATGGCTCCTCAAAAGAAAAAAAAGATTGAAAGACACCAAATTACTATAATTTAAATTTTAGGCACTATGCTGCGGTCCAATTCCAAGCAACCTTCAGAGACTCTCAGCCTGCATGTCGACCATCTTGGCCTTCCTGGAATGTCCGGTATGCTTGGAGACCATCCCACCACCCACCTATCAATGTGACAACGGACATCTGATATGCATAAGGTGTCGGATGAAGTCGGAAAGGTGTCCCGTATGCAGACACAGACTGAGCAGAGGACGGTCATTACTATCGGATCAGGTATTGGAATATAGGGAAAAGTATCCCATGATGGGACAGTTTCATAAAACGGGATCATAACAAAAACATTTCATGTAAAAAAAAACCAAGTACGCGAAAATGGTATTCCGTAAAAAGAATTGAGATAAAAGTAAAGCCAAGTTCTCCAATACAAATTTCAAAATAAAAGGTGCTTACTAGTTTGGAATTCTTTCGAGGCTTCCTTTATTTTATGTTTCAGTTATTTTTCGCTTCTCTTTTTCCATGTGAGAATGTTTGTACTTCAGGAAAAAAGCGATTTTAAAAAAAATAAAACACCGCAATGTTTTTCACATCTACACATTTTTATCTAATTAGTTAAAAAAATAAAAAATAGGCAATCAGGTAAAATAAATTTCGAAAAAAAAACTTTTTTTACTAAATTAAGCCACGTGTTTTTAAAACTGTTTTTTGTGTACCTAACTATTTATTATCACGAACTCAAAGCAAACATTAAGTAAAACAGGTTGATAAATACCTACTTGTATGCCATTAAAATTTGTATTATTGGTTTATGCTTGTAGAAACAAAATTTCGGACTCCCATTGTCTTTATTTATTTTAAACACTGTGTTTAAAATAAATAAAAACTATTTTAAACATGGTGTGTGAAATAAATAAAGACAATGGACCACAAGAACCTATGCCTGTTTCCTTTAATCGGTTAAATAACTAAAAAAAATTGACGTATTATTATTATTATGAATACTATTTTAACCATTTTTTAGCTTAATATTATATAACAAGTAAACATTTTTAACCGCGATATAATTTGTTTTTACTTTTTTTACAGAACATAGGTAATTTTAAAAATTTCTTTAAAAAAGTTATTATAAATTATTCCAACTTCCCACATAGCACAAAAATCACATCAACGTTAAATTAACGTGAACAAAAATAAAAAAGTTTTTTTTTAGTTGAAAACAACCTCATACCATGTAATATTTATTTTGTTAAATCTACATGCTTAAAGATAACTTAAAAACAAGGAGAAATCAAGCTGTAAAAATGTACTTTTTGCTCAAGTTTCTGGTGCTGTGTATATAACGTATTTTTGACCCTCGTTATTTTCATGTACCGAATTCACACTTGAAAAGTCCTCCACAACATGTTCTAAAACGCCACTAGATTAAGACTTCTCAAACCTACTAACTTTCTGCGTCTTTTTTGGTCACGTTTTTTTAATAACATTTTTTTAACTTAAGAGAGACCCGAAAGGAAGTTATAAAAGTTCACTAGTTTAAGACTACAACACTACAAGACAATTTTAATGATGGCGTTCAAGGCAAGACAAAATATCTATATATCTTTCTATATACATTATGTTTTTTTTAAAAGCTAAACAAGATTTTTGAACAGTAAACACTTTCACAGGATATTAATGTGTCTTTATCAGGTTAATAACAGATGCGTCGTGATCGTGAAGAATCAGGGATCAGTTCCTTAAAAGGTTTTTGGAGTTTAGAGGCCAAAGCACTGCCTGAAAGATTTCGTCAAAGTGAAAAATCTCGAAAATAGGTGGCGCTGCTGTTAGTAAAATCTCAAAAATATTCTGTAGAAAAGCCATGCAAGTCGCGTTTTAAAATTTGTGTAGAAAAGGCGTGAATCTAATATGATTTTAACGTAAAAATCACTTGACGCTAACGCAAAAACATTGCTGTTTTAATTTTATAATGGCGTTATTACAACGTTATTATTTTTTATAACGTTAATGAATCACCTATTAAGCTTGTTTTCATATATGAAATATACGTTTTTTTCTAGCCGCTTTTAAAATCAACGTTTTTTTTTCATGCCTTTTTTACGTGTTAAACACATGATTGTGCTGTGTGGGTTGACACAAAACATTTCTAAAAATATTTTTTTTCTTGCCCTTTGGTCCAAAATCAAAAATTTATCAGCGTTGTAAGACTTACAATGTTAATGCATAACATCCCTATTTAACATTAATGTAAGGATGTAACTTCTACTATTTCGCGACATGCATTTGTAACATCAGCTGAACGTATTATGGTTATATTAATTCAATATTCCATTTTTACATTTAGACAACATGTTTTAAAAATTATTGAAATTCAGATATTTAGACCTCGTTCAAAAATCACATGAATTTATCTTTAAAACATGTTTTTTAAATATAAAAATTGAATTTAAAATATATAAATAATACCTTCAAATAATATTATAAATGTACGTTGCTTCAACGAAGTTATATGAATGTTAAACGTTAACGTTGTAGGCTTTACAAATCTAACGCAGTGTCAATGTATATGTTACAGTATAATAACAACGTTAATACCACGTTTTCGGGTTTACTGGGAGACCATATGTACCTTGCAAAAAATAATATTTTAATTCCTACTCAAAATTTTTTTGGGTGCGCTTGTTTGGCGGGAACGCCCTTTTCTGTATAAAAAAATTTATTTGTTATGAAAAATTGTAAACAAATTAAAATTTTTTTTTAGGTATACCATGCGATAATCGATTCTTTTAACCTTCGAGATGAAACAGATGAAACTCGCTCGGCAAAAATCCAGCAAATCTTCAAACCAAAAAGTAAAACCAGGATATTGCCAAACATAAAGGTTACACAATGCCACACTACAAAATTCCTGGCAAAACTAGTTGGGAAGGCATCTTCTGTGGAGAACTTATCAACAAGCACAAAATTTTTAACTCCAAATGGGGAGGAAAGTACGCTTAAAGCTAAATCTTTATCGTCAAATGAAATTTTTAACGCAGAAACTCCTACTGTGTCAAGAATGGGTTCTATATCAAGACTCAGTAGAATAAAGCTAACTACTATGGATGATTCTTTAACAAATATCAGTGATTTTGACAATAGATCCAATTCCTGCCATGGTTCCTTAGATTTTTCCGAAAGAAATATGGGTGAGAATGAAACAATAAACAATGAAACGGACGACAAGGATATTGTTAAAGATAAAGAAAGAGAAGAAATGATGTATCACTGCCCATTTAACGGCAAATGTTCTATAATGTTTAAAGGTAAAAAAGAAAACAATTTTATGCGAAACAAAACACAAAAGAGAAATGTGACTTTCTTCCAGGTGACGGTAACTCTGCCTTACCTATAATCAGTGATAACGATGTTGTGTTTGTGACTTTTTCTCAGAAATTTTCACCAATCTCAGTTTATGGGTAAGGCGGTTAATTTCAAAGGGAGGAGGAGAAATCTTCACATTAACAATTACCTTTGGCTCGCAAAAATCATTTAACAAAGATCCAGAAGAGTTTGTATCTAAAATTTTCTACTGGGCACAAAGTTCGTATAATGGTGGGCCTTTGCACAGAATGGGTCTAACGGAAGTGATTAAATGTTTTTCTTGGAGGAGAAAGAAACAGTTAACAGAACCGAGGTTAAAACGCATTTGGCAGACCTCAGATTGAGTCTAACCTTACCCAAAGTGATCGCCATAGACTGTTTTCATTTAATACAGCGGTGAGGGTACAATAGGTCCGTTAATAGTCGCGGTGGAAGAGCTGAGTAGTCCAGTCGCGATTGAGTCATGATCCAAAAATTCTGCAAAAGCTTTTCAGAAGTTTAAGTTAAATAATTTTTTTAGGTAATAATGTAACAGAACACTTTCAGTCAAACCATTCGGGACCTTTGGTGCAATATTTTGGGAGAGACGTAGAAGTACCCGTGATGAAGCTGGAAAAAGAAACGTGTTTCATGATACAAAATGATGAAAGAACTTTTTTTGTAAAGTCACTGTCAACTAGCAGCACCGGCTCGAATAATAATGTCGAAAAAAATAGGTAAATGACAACTAACGAGGTTTGTTCGGTGATCCCTTGGGCTAAGAACACAGCTCCCAAAATCGTACTTTCTTAGCGTAAAAAGTGCAGCATACTCTGTCAAGACATGAAAATAAGATTCTGTGGCTTTCAGACTCTTTAACAATTCCTAAAATATTGAGCTGTTTGTTGAGGTGATAGTACGCCGTTAAAAGCTATGTCTCAATCTAATAGGTTTCCTTCTAAGTGTGAAAAAGAACCTAGGCCGTTTGTCATTTTTTAATGTTTTAATTTGTGCTTTAAATTTTGTAACACTTGGTGATTAAACCTAGATGAAAAAAGGTTCCGCTTGCAGTCAGTCACAAGTGCAGAGTTTACTCTCGCAGAATCTTTAGGACAGACATTTATGTTGCATAAGGCGGCAGAGTAGGGCCGTGGTATGGTCGTCGGCTTCACATGCAGAAGGTACCAGGTTCGCGTCTGAAACAATGATGCAAAAATAAAAAAAAAGTCTGCCCTGCCGCTCACTTCCATTTCGGCGTTCGACCGTCGTCATTGAATAAGCGTACGATGCACGCAAAATATAAGTTGACCTTTAGCATCGAGAATATACGCAGATGTAATCCAGGAGCCGACACGAAGCCAGCCGAGGAACCAGGGATAATAACCCAGGACCTTGCTATAAGTGCTATACAGCCGGAACCAGGATGGCGCCAGCATAAATCTCCTACAGTCAACTCACTACGACCACAACTGTTGCGCTAAAAAGGAAAGAGGTCTATCGTCTGGAACCAAGTTCTGCTGGGATGATAGCGATGTTAGATAGATGCAAGTCTAACATGTAGCAGGACCACCTTTCGGAAGGGGTGTAAAAGCGTGGGTCTACTGTGTTTACTTGCTACGCAGTATAAAATTCCCTGCCCTCGACAAAGAGGTGCTAGGCAAAATAAAGTCCTCTTAGAGAAAAAAAACTTGCATCCTAAGGGGCACGTGCATCAGTTTGGTATATAGTGTATGGACCAAAAATGGTCTCCCCACCACTATTACTATGTTGCATAAGCATGTTATTAAAGATATCTTTTCCTGACATGGACATTTTTATGTCTTTTTAAATTTCCGGGACGTTGATTTTTAAACGAGGAATTTATGGAGTTTAATTTAAGAGTTCACCAGGTGGCTTAGTAATGCCCTATTTTAAAATAAAGAAATCCTGTTCTGGTTCGCCTAAAAAGTAAATCGAGAAATCAAGCTCATCGAGGAAACGCGATGCAATGTGATCAGTTCCAGAAATTATCACACCTCTTAAAATAAAGACATTCGTCTGTTCAAAAATCGACGTTCAGAAACCATGAATTTAATTTGAAGCGGCATTTTGTCCTTGGATGATTCTTGAATTAGAGAACAATAATTTGGTGTGATATGCCCAAAATATGTTCAGAAATACCATAGTAGAATTGCACTTACGATACATTTCCGATACTCCTCGTATACATCATATTTTTTTTTAATTTTTAGCGACAACCTTACTATCTGGGCGTGGTCTTTAGGAAACAAGGAAGAATCGAAAAAATACGAAATTGAAGTACAGCTCAAAAATCATGCCATACCAGCCCGATCGTTGTTTAGAGTAAGATATCCAATTTTATCTCTAAATTCTTATAGTTTAAAAGATGTAACGGATCTCAACAAAGGTCTGGTTTTTAGCAGCAATATTTTGGAGGCTATTGGAGTGAATCAAAATGTTTTAATAAAATTTACTATTGTCTTGAATAATTAACTTACGAAACTCGCTGATAAAAATATTGTATAAGGTGGCGTTAGGTTTAATTAAGTTTTTTTACCACTTATAAATATATGTGTACTTATCTACTTTAAATATAAATTTAAGTCGACAGTTTTTTTTAAATACCAAATTTTTCTAACGAGGAAACCAAAAGTATAAAAAAGACACTCTGGGGTGATCTGTGACTTAATTAAAAAGAAAAAATCAACAAGTTTAACAGAAACTTTTATATAATTCTTTACAGATTTTATAATATTCATATAGGTAAATAAGTGCGTTCGATGTACACTAAATCAACAGTAAAATATTAATATAATGCAAGCAAACGCATGTCTACACAAAATATATTATTATAGCCCAGTCATATTAGGAATTCACCTGGAAAAAAATAGGTGCAAGCAAAGCGGGGATCTGGATTAAAATCTAGAGGGGGGTATTTGTGTACTTGTTCTAGGGGGAAGGGGTAATTATTCGGTTCGCCCTTTATTTATTAACTAAAAGTGCATACTTTACTGCAAATGTTCTAAAAATTAGTTTTTTACGATTTTCTCGAAGAAAAGTCAAGAAAGAAAAAATACGCAAAATTATTCGGTCTATACTATAAAATTAAGAAAAAAAAATAACCCAACATTTAAAGAAAGATATTTAAAAAAAAATTATTTTTATTAAATTTTTTCCCACTCTGTAGGTAACTTGTTTTAAAATGTTAATACTTCATAATATTAACCTTTATCCCCACTTGTAGCAAATTCCATTTATTAAAATTTAGTTTTTGTCTTATATAAAGGTTAGGAAAATGGTTAATACCAATGTGATTTTGAAAATTTAATTTTAATACAATTAGAAACTGGAAATTTTTTTTGATAAAATTTAAAAAAAAATAGTGTTTGACTAAACTTAAATGTGAGAAAGAAGTCTAGACAAAATAAATGAAACATAAGAGTGGTTTATTAAGGGTTGAAAATTATAAAATATACATTCTTTAAAGCTATTTCTGCCCAGAAGTTCCCGTACAGTGCTTAATTGTATAAAATTATTGTTTTCTTTTCCAAGTCCCATTGGCGGTCCGGCAATTTGGCCTAACCCTAAAGTTGTCTAACTTTAAAGAAACAAAAACTAAATTTAAGTATAGTTTTTGCAAAGTTAGTTGCACAAAGGTTAAAGCCGACCATCGGCATATCCTTTAAAGAAAGTGACATGGGCGGCGGTAGATATACTCATGAAAATTATTTCATTTAATTATGGCGTAAACTAAATAAATAAAAATAGATAATAAAACTTTCTATTCCTATACCTACAGAAACGACACTGATTTATTTTCTAACTCTGCATACGGCCGACTAAAGGGGCCAATCAGATGCCGTCTATCCACCTGTGCTGGGTCGGTCAGAAAACAAAGACTTTGTGCTCGGCCCGCAAAGAGCGCGCCTTTTCTCTGTCGGTAGGGTTGAAATTATACCAGGAAGATTTTATATGAATTTGGATAACTTTTGAAGGGCAGAATATAGCAAAATTTCATGAAATCGATAGAACCCCGTATTAGGAGCAGTTCAGGTGACTTTGCAAAAACTATACATGATGTTTTGAACAGGTAGAGATCAAGCTATATATTATAAAGTATTAATATTTTAAAACAGGTTAACTACAGGGTAGAACAAAAAAAATAGAATTATTTTTTTTAAGGTATTTTTTAAAATGTTAGCTTAGGTTTTTTCTTAATTTTAGATTATAGAACGATTGATTTTACGTATTTTTTTTCTTCACTTAACAAAATAATCGCAAATAACTTTTAAGGCCTTATATCTACCGAATCTCAAGGGGGATATTGGTGGAAAATATGTGGGAATGTGTCCCAGAATTATACAAAAATCCAGCTGCACCTATTTTTTTCCAAGTTTCAGAGTTTTTTCACCTAATATGACTGGGCTCATGGATATTATATCAACCATATTATTTTTTGTAAAATGAATACGAACTTGCAAATTTCTTGTAGTAGCACACTCATCTGAAATGCACTGATGTAATATTTAGGACACATTGTAGAATTGTACTCCTCAACAGAAAAAATCCAGTAAACTCCTTTAACGGTTTTAAGCAGGCCACAGCTGCATTCTTAAAATTATCTATTCAATATTGGTGCATCTTAACAATGATTTTAGTAGCAGAATTTTGTAAAAACATATTCTTTCTTTCTTTTGAGGAATACACATGGAGATCACATGATTTTTATGTAAACTGGTCAATAATTAAAACGATATGTTCAAAAAATGGTTTATTTTGCTGCGTCAATTTTAAGTTTATATTTTTTATTTGTTTTTTTAGTTGGGCATAAAATATTTTGAAAAAATATTTTAGTGAGACGGTCATAAAACTAAAAAAAAACACGCATTCTTTATTTGCTAAGACTTTTCTTATCATTTTGTTTTGATTTATGCTTTTTGAGTTATACAATAATTTTAATTAAAATCAGACTGAAAATTCATAACTTAATTCAAAGTTCCAATTGCAGACATCGCCGCAAAAAGTGGAACAAATAGAAGGAATCTTCCCAGACTCGGGTTCTTGAAATTGGAAAAAAAACCTGGAACTTGAAATAAGTAATTTCCATTTGTAATAACAAATAAAATCATCTTGTAAAAAAGCAAAAGAAGGCTTGTTATTAAACGAACAAATAGTAAAAATTAACCAATAAATACGTCGATAGTTTTTTGAAACCCATTAAAGTTGCAAAAACCTTTCTTGTCTCAATTAGTGACCACTTTAAATACCCTATATATTAAAAATGTAAAAATGGGACGTTGTTGGTACACAAACTTGGCTAGTTAACTATTACAATCAGATCCAGATTTAGCATTTATATTATTATATATATTTTGTCTTTTCTGAAAATCTAAATTTTTATCGAAACTCCAAGAAGATCCTTGGATACTCTCAAAATTCAGAAATTAAGAAACACAACAACAAAAAGTTAATTATTATCTTTAAGCCATAGGTGTTTTTTAGATCTACAAAGGCTTAAACTTATCTTACGGTTTTTTTTAAGAATGCTAAATCAGGCTTTTGTTGGGACTACAGTTTTTTAGAAAAAATGTGGGGTTAATTCCTGCTCTTAATTTTGACGGACTCGGTACAGACGTGGACAGCATGGAATAAGTATATGTTTAGCTAAAATGTTGGGTTAAGTAAACGGGGTTTGTTCTACTTATATATACTCACATAAAATAAAAAACTTAAATTCAATTAGTTAGAACGACTAGCACTTTTACTTAAAAAGTTTGGGGCACCATAGTAGAGAATTATTGAAATAAAGCCATGCTATAATAGTGCCAGGCACAATTTTGACACCTTCACATTGTAATATCAGCTGTGATCTTTCAACACACGGCCTTTATTTACTATATGAACCGGAATAAATAGTGCCTTCTTTATTAATTGAAGATAAACGACGAAAGTTTTAAATTCGACTTTGGTATGTCAATTTTGAAAGATTAACTGTCAGTTTTTAATGTGAATGTGTAAAAATAGTGCTTGGTACAATTATAGCCTGGCTGTATTTCAATAATTCTCTAGTATATCTAACGAAGTCTTCAAATGTTGTAGATCGTTAAAAGGTTTTTAAAAAGAAATATTCCCCAGCAAAATTCATCATTTAAATAAAATTTTCAACCTTTTAAAAATCATAAATGTAAAAACCGTTTAACTTAACCAACACTTTACATAAAACCAGTCAAAAATTGAAAAATAATTTTTCAACGGTCGACAAGCATTTTAAAAAATCGATTACAAATGCTAAAATTATGGCTTAAAATAGGGGCGGCGAACACACTATAGAAATATACGGATACAGACCTAAATTGTGATGGTTTCAAAAATTTTGCAAATTAACAGGCACGTTCTCCATTTTTTACGTATATATTTTAAAATTTAAATTTATGGTATTTTTTACTAGACCAGTCTTTGCCAATTTTAGTTTATCCATTTAGTTTTTTTTAAAATCACAATTTATGCCGTGTGATAGTAGATTTTTTTTTGGTAACTACCCTGTTTATTTCGCACAGTATTTAAATGTGTTACTTCAAAGTAATTCACTCTCCACCCTGTTGGGATTTGATATTTATCTCTTAAATTGAATAAATGTAGTGCACAAGAAATATTTTATTAGCTTAATGTTTTAATAGCTTAATTAAATAATAATAATGGAAAAATAATAGTTACTAAGTTTTTGAGTTAAGAAAAAGTGAAAAACAAATAAGTACAATATTTTAAATTTGTTTGGAATATAAAAATGAGAGCCGTTGTCAGACCCAATTACAGATGGACTGCCAAAAAAATTGCTAAAAAACTTTTGTATATTCTAAGTAAAAACGGTAAACAAGTTAAAGAAATATCGGAGGAAAAGTACATTGTAAAAATCAAATTAGTTATAATTAAAGATATGTTTTATATTAAAATATGTGGAATATAAGACTGAGGGCCGTTATCAGACAACAAGTGAATAAAAAAAGTTGCTAACAAGTATTTTTTGCGCACAGAAAGTTGGATTTTGTATATTATCTATAGGCTGGAAACAGAGGTGGGATTGTGATTCAGGCATTTTATTGTTTGGTACATTTGGTATTAAATCCTATATGCTACCATTTAAGTACACATGGGATGATAGGTGTCACGTTGACTGATGTCACGCTGACTGATACACATTGTGAGGTAAAATCCTTATACTGAAATGAAAGAAAAAATATTTCAACAAACTGAGTTAAAACATTTTTTATCGTGGTTAGCGAAACTTAAAAATGTTGCAACTTTTCAACTTTTTTAAAACTTTTTGAGTAGTGTAAAGAATGAACATAACATAAGGGAATATAAATCTTATTTTACAAAATAATGAGGATTGAACAAACTATCTATCGGGGTAGTTATTGTGGTTGAATCTATGAGTGGGCCCAGGGTGATTATAATAAAACCGACCTCTTATATTATTATTTTAGGAATAAGTAAATAATTAAAAGAAAAAATCTTACCTGTGCAGTTTTTGGTTATTCCATTGCCCGTTTTCATGCTTTTTAATCACGCTATAAAATTCATACCTAAAGCAACATATTCAAATTGAAAATTTACTGTATTTTTAAATTTCTTATTTTTTTTTGAATATTCAAAGCAGAAGCCGGGTAAGTGGCCGTTATTAAATCGCCGTAGCCTGCACTGCAGCGATAGGCGGCTCTTCATCGAGCAAGGGTGGGGCCGAAAGGGTCACCCCCGGAGGGGGTAGCTCAGGAGGGGTCCAGGCCTTTACTTCACTATGAGGACGGCTGGTTAATTCACCTTAAACCAAAATAAATCGTATCATGGTATATCTATCCCCGATCAAGATAAAGAAAGGAGTGATGCTTACACATCAAGACGTGAGCTTAGCGTGATATTTGATAATGATAACTTTAGTTCAGTACACTTAGGGGACAAGGGGTTCTGGAAGGTAAGATTTAGAATAACAAGCGGTCGCCTAGGCCCCCGAAAGATGAGTAATAAACAAGCTGCCACTCTCAACGATCAAAAAACCATACTGGCCGTGAAGAATCTGCTTAGAAAGGGTGTGTACACCGATCTCAGTATATCGCGACGCTCCGTGAACTAAATAATAAAGAAGAGGGGGAAATTGTAGGCAGGTAGACAAGAGCTGACTAGGGATATTGCGGGAGATCCAACGAAGAAGCATTATCGACAAGTATTAAGCCGACGCAGTATTACCAGATGACCCTCTAGATCGCCTGCCCTGAATGTATGTTATTTTTTATTTGGCCTTGTCATTATTTCAAAATGAAGATATTTACATTGGATCATATTCGAGGTCATAATTTAGCCGAAGTTCAAATTAAAATTGAAGAGGCTTTTAATTCGATTACAGCTGGGATGCTAAGCAATGTACGGCAGAGATTTTATAACCGTTTAGGTTATTGTTTAGCACAACAGGGTGGCAAGTTTAAGCATTTAATTTGCTATTTTTGAAAGGATTTTGCAAGGTTTTTAAAATCACATACGCTTACTTTTTTTAAGCTGTTAGATCGGCTATGCCGTGAAAACAATAGTATAAAAAATCAATTTTATTTTTAGGATATGATAGCCTAATTTAACGCGATGATTAGACACAATAATAAACGAAAACCACACCCAAACTAGGCAATTACATATCTTTATCCTCACCAAAAATATTGCAACAGCGTATGACTCGAGAGGGATGAAGAGGGGAAGTTGTTTCTATTTTTATCTAAACACCTGCTAAATTACTACTCTATCTAAGAGAATCTTCATGGTCAGTATAGCTTTTACCCAAACGGTATAGTCTTTTTTAAATATCTAAGCGCCCACAAAAGCTGATACTCACCATCTCTAACATTTTGAGTGACAGTAAAGGTCTTGCCAGTGTCTAAAGGCACAGTCCAGTTGACTGGATCTGGTGAACGCATAATGATTTGTTCGGGAGATTTTACACGGGTTGGTTCAGGTGGTGATTTTATTACCTAAAACCAAAACTCCTAAAGTAGGCATATTTTAAATAAAGGAAAATAAAAGCCCAATTAAGTAATTCAGAATAGTAACTAAGAAAAAATTTTGGGAGATAAAAAATTTGTTGTGTTGCTGAGAAATTTCTTTAAACACACTTTATCTATTACTTCGAGGAGAGGGGGGGCTGATCTCATTTGATTCCCTTTTAGGTACGGTCTTGAAGTTATTGGTACTGTATTGATTTTGGGTGATTTTTCCTCAATATTACCTAGTACACTTGAAACACCCTATAAATTTACGCCCTTCATCTTATAAAAAGTTCTTGGGTGTTCCACCAAATTTTAGTACTTACTTACCGGTTCATATTCTATACTGGCAGGTTGTTCTTCATTTGATTCAATTTTCTTGATATCATTCACTATTATTTCAGCCTTTGGTGGATCAGCTATAACCAAAAAAATTCCAAATAGATAGACAAAAAGAAATGTTGATACGTGCTTTTACGGGAAAGAAGACAAAAATAAAAATATAATTAGAGAAAAGCTTAGGAAAAAGACTTTTGAGCAATTAATGGTTATCGATTAGAAGAAGAACGCCATATGAAATTTTTAGTTATAAAATAAGTATTTTTAAACAGATCGTTTCTCGAAACTTTTATACCGCGTTTAAAAACTTTTACGGGATAAAAACTTCAGTAAAACTCCATGTGGGAGTAAGGTTACCTCTTTTAAATTTTATATTGTGTTTGAAAGTTTTGGATGTCATTTTAGAAAGTTTAACGTAATCCTATTAAATGTTTTCGTTAGATAACTTAATTATGATAATGGATAAAACATTTTCAGTATGCTTGGTAATGCCTGTCATGAAAACATATTAAATTATACTTATCTCGCTAAATATTTGCAATACAAAATGTTTGTAGCGTTCTGGCTAAAGATTATCTAATCATTTTTTCGGTACAGTGTTTTGTCAAATGCAACATAAAAAACAAACAACAAGAGGATATATTGAAAAAGTTTTAAAATAAACTTACATATATTATCCGCACCGAAGGGTTTAAAAACTAAACTTTGGTGCGTGTGCCAAGCATCGAGATGCAAACTCATCAAATTATGGAAATTGATTTTGTTAAATTTTATACCACTTAAAACAAATTCGAACAAATGGCAAAAATAGAGAGAGAGAATCAAAGCTTGAAATTTAAAAAAAAAATATTACATCCTGACCAAATACACCAAGGCAGATTTAAAAATTATTTCCCAATAAAGGCTGATAGAGGGTGAAATATTTATGCTACCATTGAATATTGGAGATTGTATATATATTTTTTTAAATTAGACTGTATTTATTTTTGTATTAAAATCGCATTGCTATGATAACCTTGATGGATCAGCCAAACAATTTTTTTTTATAAGAGATAAGTAATTTCATAACTTTTGAGTTGCAATGATTCCTATGAATTCTGCTTGGTTCCATTATCCCACTGTTTGCCGCTGCAATTGAACATTCGAATTTGTTTCAGATAGTATTTCTGGATAGCAACGCCCTTACCTTCGTTATTACTTCCTTTGCGCTCTACTTTTTGGTTGTTTTGCTTTAAAGATGATTCAAATGATTTAATTTTATTCGATCTGGCACGGTTCTCCTCGTTTTTAAGCACTACCGAGGCGGATTTTGATCGGGATGATACAGTGGTGTTCAAGGAAGCTAAAAAACCGGAACGCACTTATTACGTCAGATTCAGAACAGCAGTCTTCAAATACCAAGGCCATTTGATTGATAAACCATTAGAGGTCAACGATAATCAGCAACACAACTCGATCGATTTTAAGTAGTTAGTAATTTCATCTCAACATTGTAATCTTTAACAAAGAGCCTTTGGAATAAGTAACAATATTATACTAATTAATGGAGAAACCTTTTTACTAAAAGACACGTTTATACATCCGAAAAATTTAAATGCTCTTGGTACTTACAAAGCTGATTCAAGTATTTGGTGTAGTCTACTCGCCCTAGAACAAGAGTTTGACATTTATAACATTGGTTGAGATAGTTTGAGCCTCTCCCTGGTTTTTGAGCAAAGTGACACGGATACTTGAAACAGCCATGTTACTCATTCACTCACTGGTGCACGCTACAAACATAAACAACACCATGCAGAAGAGACCAAATCCACAGTCGCTAAATTGGCATGTGATGAAGAATTTGCTCACCCACTAAAAATTCTGTGAAGCTACGGAAATGAAAAAAATTTCAATACAGAAAGACAGTTTTTTAAACAGGCTTTGATCTGTTTGGGTGCCTGACATAACCGTGTAGGATATTTCACAGAACCTGTAGCGGTTTTGTCATCCTTTATACAGAGTCTATACTCGGTTTATTATATTAATCCCATTCTGAGCAAGAGTACTCTTGGTCGACAAATCCATATTAGTGATACTTACTGTTTTTGCTTTTCCAAAGGCTACCTGGCTGTCAAAAAAGATTGCTTTTTAATCCTCTTGCTGCAGTTGTATTCAAGCATACACTCTGGGTACATAGAATTTCTATTAGAATACTAACAGTTGATTGTAACGTGGCAATATGGCGACTGCGAATCTGATCTGTCAAAAGCCCTAATCAGAAACATGTTTGTTTTGTAATTTTTTGGTTGCAATGAAAATGAAAAAAAACATATGCAATATTAAAAAAAAAGCTATTTTACAGATAGAAGACAATTAAAAAAAATGTTTCTGATTAGATGTTACCAGCCCACACGCATTCTCGAAGCTACTAGAATTTGAATCACAAAATTCTCAACATCGAAAATAAAAGTTTTGGTGAGATATATAAATTTATCAATCTTATTATCAAAAAATTGGTTTACAAATAACACCTGTCGTGTATAAGAGTTTTGTGATCAGTGACTCAAGGAGTGGAAAGGACTGTAAGGAATGACATTGATGAAAAAAATGATTATACAAAAGCAGATCGTGAAGGAACGAGTCTTGGCACACACTGGTGATTTAAGCTGGTATATAAGTTTATGCCTACCCATCATCAAACCAACCTCCTCCTTTAACAGCGACCGGTAGCCTAAGATCACTTTTTAGTGAATATTTCAGCGTAATATGGTATCGATCAAAATGAGAGTATGAGTTTGAAGATAAGGATGCATAGAATAAATTGGCTTCATCTGGCTAATTTTGATTTCAAAGATTCTAGCACCGTTATTTTTGACTCTTAACTTACCTTTAATCCCAAAAAGTAAAATTTCACAAAAAAATTCTATGGAGATAGGCTCCGATAATTAGAAATGATCAAGCTTCTTGTACCCAAGTAACATTTTAGTGACTAACGGTATTGCACTAAGTGAGAAAAGCTAGAAAATAAATAAATATATTATGTCGTGCAATGTGTAAAAAACCACATAACTTCTCTCTCCATAAATTTTACTAAAAAAGTAAAAGACCCAATGCACTCACTCAAAACCGAGAGTGATTTGTTTTCAAGAAGCGTAGCACCATTAGCAACTAGTGTTACTTGGGTAAGGACAGTGAAGTCCATAGTACAGGGCTCCAAGAAACCTATTTACGCCCCGGGCAATAAGGTGACCAACTTACATGGTCTAGGTCTTTTGTTAGAAGGCGTATTCGACGTTGATTTTCTACCTTCCTTAATTGAAGACCTAGATTGATGTTTTGGCGATTGTCGCTCCTTGTCATTAATATCGGTTACTGTAGGCCCAACGGACTGAGATCGAACTGTAACAAGGCATATGTTAATAAGCTCAAAATAAGTCAATTTTTAGAAAAGTCCAAGAGTTTAATGTACTCGTAATCAATGTTGGAACCAACGCAACGCTTTAAAATGCTAACCTTGTTTCGAGAAACCTAGGTCTAAGCCAACTAATTAGTTCCATATTAAATTATAATTAGCAGTTAAAAGGGTTAGCGTCGACGCGACGACGACGGATTAAATCGCCTGCGAGTATTAATAAAATATTAGCTAAGGTTAATTATGAATCCGTATCTTTCCAAAACACATAATCCATTGTTAGTTTAAAAGTAGGGCGTTAAAAAAAGAGAAACAATAAAATAAGTAAAAAAACACATTAAAAAATTTGTCCCAATAACCCGACCTCTTTAAGGAAGGGTTTATCCATAACGATGCAGAGAAGATTATTTCCGAGTTTTTAACAGTTCCCAAAACTTTGAGGTATATATTGAGGTGATAATGCCCTGTTAAACGCTTTGTCAGCATATGTTTTCTTAAAACTGTGAAGGCATTTATTTCCCAGGTGACAAATTTGGCATTCCTCATGTCACTTGTGTCTTCCCTTTGGTCCCTAGTCGTCATGGGGAGACAGGTCGCGACTGTACATGTGCTACTATGCTTACCTTGTTGTTTAGGTTGGCTACCCTGTTTGCCTTTTTGGCTTCCGCGTTTGATGGCAGATTTCATCGGCGAACCCTTTTTGGGGCTGTTTTTTTGAGATCCCCTAGAGTCGTCATCTTTCCGAGGTATGGTTGGTTCTAATTTTTCCCTGGTTGGTGACAGAATGAGGCCGTCTAATTCTGGAAAAAAATTATGAATTGAAAGACAAATTTATATATATTTATTTGTTATCCCTTCAAAGTATCTAGCTAAAACTATGTTTACTACTATAAGGCCCTCTATCAATTGCAAATGAATTACCTGTTCCACCAGTGGTTCGTACCAAATGATGCCTAATAATATCCCTGATCATTCTAGCGTTATTCTCGGCATTCCGATACGCTTTGGTAGGGGAACTCCTTCTATTAAAAAAAGAAAAAAAACTATGACCCATTGAAGATTTGAATGAATGAATGGAGTTTTGTGGCCGGGAAAATCCCATGGACTTAGGCACCTTGCTGGGCCCGTTGTACCCCACTGTCCATTGTTTCAGCCACGAAAACCCGCCGCCTTAGCAAAGGAGCAGATTTTTCTCGCTCGCTTGAAGCTTTCTAATTCCTGGTAACAAAAAGCTTAAGACAGGGATGTATCTCTCCAACTCTTTTTAAAATATATATCGCAGTAGCTCTAAAAAACTGGAAACGTAAAGTGCACGGCATGGGAATACAACTTAACGACCGATTTACCATATACACACTACAGTTTGCTGACGACCAAGTAATTGTGGCTAATGATAAAGAAGACGAGTATATGATGAAAAGTTAAGAATACCAAAAGTGGGGACTAACAGTGAACGTGGACAAGACACAGTACTTATGTATTGGAAACGAATCCAGTGAGTTAGTTAGAAAATGGACAAACAATATCTCCATGCAATGAGTATGTATACTTGGGTGTCACATTTGATAAGACAGGAACAGACTGTAAAGAATTGGAAAAAAGAATAGTAAAAGCAAAAAACGTTATTGGATGTCTTAACAGTATTTTATGGAGCAGAGAGATAAAAAAGAATGTAAAATTTAACATATATGAAACAATGGTCAAAAGCACGCTGTTGTATGGAATAGAGACTTGTCGCGTAACAGAAAAATACAAAACAAAAATGGAAAGTGTCGAAATGGATGCAATAAGAAGATCAATGAGAATATCTAGAATAGATCACATAAGAAATGAGATTATAAAAGAAAGAATGGGAATCGAGGGAAGCATAACGGATGACATCACTAAAAGGCAACTGATATGGTACGGCCATGTACAACGGATGAACGACGAAAGATTACCAAAGCAGGTCCTAGAATGGCAACCAATAGGGCGCAGAAAAAGAGAGCGTCCTAAACTAGAATGGCAACAGTCAATCCAAAGATCAATGAGTCAAAAGAATCTGACAGAGGATGACTGTCAGGGTCGAAGGAGGTGGAGAATAGGCGTCGGACAACGTAGAAAAACGTTCTAAACCGACATAGTAGTAGTAGCAGCTTTCTAATACCGCTGGGACTAAGCAAACAACTTCCAAAATGCGACTGTCTTAACACGGTGAGTGCAAGGCAGTCGGTTAATATATATAGGGAAGATGCTTCATTCTTCATACATACACCATCAACACTTCGAGTCTTCAACGATTCCCAGAATGCTAAGTTGTTTATTTAGGCGACAGTGTCCTGTTAAAAGCCACCAGTCTCCCAAGTGTTGAAAAGACCTCGCCCTGGAAGCGCTTAGCTCCCCGATAAGGAGTTTGGCTTGCCTCATTCCTCCGTGCCTTCCGAGAGCGCCTGTTTAAGTCACGTTTTAGGGTCGTTATAGTAAGACTTTCTGCGATGACCACCATGGGTTCCGGCCCCATTGAATCAGCTGATGGTCCCATTGTAGCTAGTTGGTCAGCCTCCCCGTTTCCAATAATGCCCTCATGTCCTAGAACCCAGAGGAGATCAGTTTTGTTGTGTCCTGTCAGGCTTTTTAATACATCTCTACACTCAGCTAAAAAACCATTGGAGCTTTACTCACAAACCAAATGTCGCCCTTAGTTGAAATTATTCGTACAAGCCCTCAAATTTTATCATATTCTATTAAAGCCGACAGAAATAGTGTCAAATGGTGACCGAGTAGTATATCTTTGAGCCAAAGTGTTAAGTCTAAATAATTTGTAGACCCTCTCTGCAGATACTTCATCAAAAGGACGTACATTACCATTATGCTCACCTGTTATTGTCTTCCTCCTTTTCTTCCTTGGTATAACTCTTAGTCACGTGACTGGCCAACGAGAGAGCAGATAAGGAACTTCTACGTGACACCTGGTCCCACAACTCCAACTGCTTGCTGTAGACATCCGATAACTTGTCGGGAGCTAGGTCGCTGCCCCAACCGCGGTTCTAAAGATAATAATAGCTAATTGGAGACAACATACTAAGTGTTCTTAGCTATGTTTTCAGTTAGAGTCAACTTATAAAAATAATGATCTTTCTTCAAACGGAAGTTTTTGGGATATGGTTTTCTCCCACCCTGAACTCTCTGTGCAGGCTTATCCGACAATCCGACAATTTGTTTATAGCAATCGCCTGAAGAATTCTGCAACTAGTGATGAGTAGGGATAATGCCATGTGGTAAGGCGAAGCAGCAAATGGCAACTGCGAAAGTATTGTTTTCTTATTTTCTAAAGTAAATTGAAACCAAAGATGAGCCGATTTGGGATTTAAATGGGTAAAAACTATAAAAGCAAAAAGAGAAGGACGTTCTCAACCAGTTCATAGAGGTGTACTCCCGCGACTAGTTTGAGCATTTGTATAGAGAGATGTGAGGATAGCCAAGAAGAGTATACTGAAGGAGATGTAGTAGACTTATAAGTAACGAATAAAGCAGACATAACCTTACCAAAATCTTACCTTATATTCGCCCGCTTTCTTACGAAGCTCCACCACTTCGCGGTACCATGAGTTGTCACCACCATCCATGATGTCTGCAGAAAAATCATCTTTATGTACATTTTCGATCTTTGAGGCACGTTTAGATTTGGATTTAGATGAAAATCGGCCACCGATATATTGGTAATGATTAAATGGCCTAAACTTTTTTTTATACTCACTGTTATATTCTTCTTTTGACCGAGGCTCGTAATTGATTTTATCTCTATTTTCGTCGACCAGCGGCTCCATTTCACTTTCTGAAATTAAAAAAGTTTTAGAATATATAGACTATTCATTTCCTGTTGTGCTTTGTTAGCTTGGTCCTATCTGTCTATCTATTTAGCCTTCTTCGATCCATCTTTGAACACAGGCCTCCCTTAATATCTTCCACTATTTTCTGTCTGTCGCCGTGTTTATCTCATTTGGGGTCTTCCTCTACTTCTTTTATTTTCCCAAGGTCTCCAGTTTACAATACATTTGTTCCATCGATCGTCTTTCTGTCTGATCTTATGACCGGCAAATTTCGATTTTAATTTGGCTACTTCTCCTCTGCGTGTCCAGGTCTGGGATCCATAGGTAAGTACAGGAAGGATATAATGGTTATACACTTTCGTCTAAGGATACTTTTTATTTTTGAATTGAACTAAGCCGTCAGGCTCGGCTATGTAACGCTCATTCGGGTGAAGTCGGCTCGAGTCTAGTAACTGTGAGAGGAATATTCAGCGAACGATATGATGATGCAGATGAAAGTCAGTATTATTAATTTCGCCTTGTTGAAGTTTACAGTTCTGCCGTGTGGTCTTAAGCACATACAATATTTTTTAAATATGTAACTTAATTTACCCAATGCTGCCCAGCCTAATCTACTCGTCTCTTGAATTAAGCCGTTTGGTTTTCTTTTTTTAGTTTAATAATTTGTCCCAGGTATTTATTATATTCCCCAACTTGCTCTATTTTTTCTTGGTTTATTCTGATCGTGATCTTCTGTGTTTGTTATGATTTTAGTTTTAGTATAGTTTATACTCAAGCCTATATTTTTAGCTGCTGGATCCAGTTCTTCCAGCATTTTTACCAGTTCTTCTATCTTATCTGTTATTAAGGCGATATCATCAGCATATCTAAGCTGGTTCAAATATTGTTCGCTTACTTTGTTGCCTATTTCTTCCCGATTTCTTGCCCATCTAATATAAAATCTAGCTTGCTTAACTATTAAAAAGTACTTACCATCCTTCGGTTGATATTCCGTCCTCTTTTTGTGAATCATCGCATTGGCTTTAAGAGCACCCATGGATTGTGACTTTTTGGGCGCCGAATCGAGCTCGTCTTTTCGAGACGCATGCCCCGGCGGCCAGGCGAATTGCATTCGATATTCGGTACTAATTTTGCTGATCGCCTTTCGCAAAAGGCCTTTTTCCCTACCCTTAGAAAATATACAAAAAATCATCTTTAGCAACAAAATTCAAGTGTAGACAAATTAAACATTTTTCCCATGTACACCTTTCATAGGAAAATAAAAATTGTGAATTTTACAACAAGCAAGTATATTACTGACTACTAGAAAGCTTGTGTAAAAAATATTTTGTGTTGATCAAAGCCATAGGAGATATTTTACCTAAATCAATGGAAGCTGTACCTTTAATTGTACAGGGCGATTTTTTATAAACATATGTAAAGATGAAACAAAAACTGGATTAAATGATGGATTATTGACCATTTTTTACATGTGACACTTTTTTAAAACTGCAACGTCAATTTTAAATTGTTATTGTATGAAATTTTCAATTGGTGATATTTTGATAACTTGTAATGTTATAAACTAAAGTATGTGGTATTTTTTGTAGCATTTAAGAATAAAAAAAAGTAAAAGGTTTTCCTTAAGTTAAACGAATTACAATGTTTTGATTTGTACATAGTAACAGCTGTCAGAAAGTGTCAAATGTCAAAAAATGGTTAATGTTACATCATTTAATTTAGTTGTTGTTTAATCTTTCTACAATAAATAAGGACAAAATTATGGCAAAGTACTAAAAAAAACTTTTGTGGTGTTTACCTAGCATAGTTTCATCGAGTATAGTATTTTTACTTAGGAAGTTTGTGTGAAAAATAATTATAATAATACCCAGCTTAGTTTTTAAATCCTAGATATTTTTTAAGATACACTAACCCCGTAGTTAAAGTGGCGTTATAATAATTATATATAATTCTTTCACCATAAACTTGCTTGGAAAAATATTATTTTAAGCTTTCAGAAAATAGTTTTATCACAAATTCATCCTTGTTCGTTTAACATTTTTCTTTCTTAAATAAAAGGTGTGCATGGGCCTTGCTAATGCCAAGCAATTTACACAAGTTACTCTATCTGCAGCAGATTTTAGCGTCAAAAGGCTTTTATTAATTTGGAGGTCTATATAAGACGTTCAAAGTCTAATCTACGTCACTACAAGAAGTTGAAGTATAAGCAAGCGAGGAAGTTAGGAAACCTCAAAACCTCTAAATTGTAATTAATTTTCTTTGTATAAGTTCTGCGAATAACTCGAATTACGGTATTAAGCTTGACATATTTGGAAATAATGTCTTAACCGCACTCTCAATAAATTTTATTATAAGATTATTTACTTCTCTTGCATATTTTTCATTACTTTTTCAAAATTAAAAGGTTCAAAATAATTAATAGTTAAAATTTTTATATCGGCAAGGATATTATTCATTAAAGTTTACAAATGAGTGTTACTTTATTAAATCTTTTATTAGCTTTATTAAGTTTAAAAAAATGAGAACTTGGTTTTTTAGGTGAAATTAGGTTACAAACTGTCGAACGTTTTATACATGTTACGGCTGCAAAAGCAAACTACTTAAACTCAAAGCTAATACTAGGTACACATCTATTTTAGTTTATTTTATAGTATCAGTTTCCCCATTTATTTAGGGTTCTATTTTGGCATCATATTTTCTAATATACATACACCAACTTCCATTAGGTACTTTGTTAAAGGGAACAAAGCATTCTCAAAGTAATGCTCCGTTCTATAAGGAGGGCGCTATCGTGTTTAAATCTATTTCCACTTAAATTTAAAGGGCAATTTAGCAGGTTCATTGAAAATTGCATCTTTTACAAGATTTTTTCAAAAGAAAACGTCTAGCTTAATTATCATTAACAAAAATCTTGCTTTTGCCAATACAATCAAAATTATACAGAGTATTTCACAATAATTTCTTTAATTTAGCGGAGCGACAGTGCCTAAACTGCACAAATTTAAAAAGAAAGTTTTAAAACAAAGGCTACAACCACAAAGGCTTAACACAACAATTGTGAAACTCTATATAAAATTTGAAAAAATATAGTTTACATAATTTATATTACATTGAGATGATCAACAATATGATTTATATTAGATTTGTTTATTCGACATGACAAAAAGTTATAAATTATGTAACAGCACAGGCGCGTAGCGGGTTAGAGTTTTTTGTATTGCTAATAAACTGGTTCAAAAATCTTTGTATAAAATTTTCGATTCATACATTTACACATTCAAACCTCCCCCCTTTGGATCGCTGGCGCTGTGCTACTAACAGCCTTTATGCCATTATTTTGCACCATTGCATGCAAGAATAACTGCCAAAATAGATTAGGGTATATTGCTGCAAAATATGCTGACAAGGCGAAACGAAGGTATAACGACTGAAAATGAAGCAATTTAACTTACAAATAAAAATGTAAGATTAAACAAAAAATAATACTATAATAAATAATACAAAACAATAGGGGTAACGGATGTGTCACGACCGTTAATTTCATTGCAATAAAATTACTTATCTCGAAGTTAGTTTACTTTAGGTTATTTTTATTAAAGCTCCTGCATAAACGTAAAAAATGAAGATAACTTTTTATTTATGTTTTCGATACTGATACGTACAATAAAAATGTTTTTTAGTCAACAAAATTGTGACTGTTACTCGATTTATTATGTAAACCGAATTCCGAATATATGAAAATGTTTTCAGCGGCAGATCCAGGATTTCCGGGGTGAGTGGCCAAGAACACTGCAAAATTTTATAGGAAATTGCGGTTCATCCATTCGCTAATTTATGTGCAGAAACTAAAAAGTAAGGTTATTCTAGAGGGAGATAATGGATAATCTTTTTGTGTTTTCTTATTATCCGCAATTTCTTACAAAATTTACTTGTACTTTTTTTCCTAATTCCAAATTTGTTTATGCAGTGGTATATATTCTCTCTTCTTGGCCCTTCTCGTCCTAAAATCATGGATCCGCCAATGATTGTATGAGTAATGCTTAAACTCAGACCAAAGAGTGTACACAAAGATTACGGTGGCGGTCTATTTTTCAAAATCTGTGAAATTACTGAATATAATATAGGTTTTGTTGGTGGTACCAAACTTGGTGTAATATGTAACGGAGCAAAATTCTATTTAGTGGTTCATATATAAAAGTAGATATACCCTATTCTTTGTATACGGTCCTTGAGGTTAAGAACTACTAAAATGTGTATATTTTAAAAATAAACAAAAATAAAGATGCGCTAAATTGTAAATGTTAAAACATTTTCCCCTTACTTTGTGTTAACTATAGGCAAAATGGTTGTAAATGCATTGTAGCATAATGACCGATTCAGCTATAAGCTTTAAGTATAAAGGACATTGTAAACGGGGTTTTATATCTTTTACCATATTCTCAACATCAGGGTCTGACTCTCTCCTACGCTCGCCTGTTTCCTGGCCAGCAGAGCTACGCGCAGGCCCTTCCGACTTGCTCCTCCTAGACGACCTCCACTGAGGCCCAAAACGTTCCTCCGACTGAAATTAAAATGAATACATTTTTCCTTCATCTCTGTGCAGACCAAACTCTCTCGTCTAACATTTTCGAGAACCATACCAGATAAAAACTACAGTTTTTGAGTGTCAGCATTGACGTAAGAGGAAAGCAAATAACACCGGCTGTTCTAGGGAGGATAAAGGGGGAATTTTCTCCCTCCTAGAGCTATAAAAAATATAAAAGAAAGTATATTATGTCTCATTTTCGATGGGATTCAAAGATAGCCATTGAATTTAACCTGTTTTGTAAGTCCTTAAAAATATTTTTAGTACAAGCATTCGTTTTGGAGTAAACTTGTAGTTTTATCTGGCGTTTTAGCACTAAAGCTATTAGACACTAATAGTTCTATTTTTTTAAAATATTTCTAAACGTATCTATTCGCTTTGATCTGCACGTTTATCTTCCCATCACATGCTATTCAAGAAACATTTAGTAATAAAAATATAGACCTGTGCCAAGTAGGAAAATTTATTAAAAAATGGAAACTAAGCCTTTTCCACAGCATATATATGAAAGTTAGTTTTAATAACTAGTATTTTAATTGTATAATGACACAGACATGATCTTCTAGTTTTTGTTTCTTTTATCGTAAAGCATAAGCCACTGGAAAAAGCAAAAGCAACTTTTCATAATATATGCTTTTAAATTGTCAACATTGCTTCTTTTATTTTTGTAGGTCTATATTGTATTTTAATCTGTATCTTGCATGCATTTTACTATTCATTTGGTCTACAGGAATACCATGTAATGCAATAATTAAATGTCTATCCAAATGCAAGTTTAATAAAAAATCCTAGCACATAATTGTTATTGGGTATGTTATAAAAGTATAAAAAAGCTCTTTTAAAATAACATAGAAAGATACCAAACTAAAAAGCACGACATAATGTTTCTACATTAATAGGTCGGGTCTAGTCGACTTTGTAACAAAAAGCAACAAGAAATAGGCAATAAAAAAGTATAAAATAATATAAAGTACCTAACCTCATTTCTAATTCCTCTAATTCTCTGGATATAAAAGCATTGGAATTAAAAGAGTTGGGCAAGAAAATAAACTAGCTAATATTACTTAAAACGTAGTCGCATAAAATAAACTATTATCCAATGAGCGTTTAAATATAAGAGTGATGAAAAAAGTTAAAAGTGAAACTTTTGTCTCTTTTACTCAATAATTTTTATTTAAAAACCTTAAATGAAATATATATTTTAGAATAGAATAACTTTAACTTATTCTTAGTTAATAATTTTGGGAAGTAAATACCAAAGTATAAATTATGGTTTTGTGACAAAACATGGTAAATTGTACAGGGTGTCCCAAATTGGGCACTTTTAGGGGGTTTAAGGTACTTCCAGGGGAGACAGAGAAAAACTGACCACGCATTGCGAGGCTCAAATTTCAAGAGAAGACATAGTAAAAACCGCATTTTGAAATATCGTCTCGTCTTTGAGCTACGGGGGCTTTTTGAAAAGTCTGCATTTTGGAAAGGGGTTCGTTATTAGTGGAAATTTTGATTTAGAGTAAATTGCAATTTTAAAGACTATGTCACGAGGAATTCACCCACTAAACTAAATTTTAACTGTCACTTTTAGTTTTTGAGATATGACATAAAGTTGCATTTTTTCTTATGGAATGGCCTATATTTTAATTAATTTTCGAATTCGCCATTGAATTCTTTTCAAAATGATGTATCATATGTCATAGTTTGATTGAGCGGTTTAGGAGATATTCAGCTTTTTCACTTATTTCTAGTGCGCTATGATTTCCTGTATTTTATTATTTTAAACAGTCAAAAATATAGTAAGCCTGGAATGAAAAATTTATAATTCAGCTGACGGCCCTCAAAGCTTATAATTATTCCGTTAAAGTGTTCGGTGGATTGAAGTTCTCGGTATGCCTGTGGCAGCTTCTAATTGTCTCAATGATCGCGAATTATTTTGTTCTAACTCACCAATAATGCCTATCTCCTCTAACTCACGGTCCTTCCTAACGTCATATATTTTACCCCGCCGTTTTGAAAAAGCCATTCTGAACAAGGTTCATTTTCAACTTTGGAAATATATCCATATACGGTTGTCTTCGTTCGGGATACCTTTTAAGATATAAGTTTCCAGCGCCCTGTCGTTTATCATTACTTTCCCAGTAACATTTTAACATTGATACATATTTTAAAATAAAATTAAAAACGCTTTTGTGCAAAATAATTTCATATCAAAGCGTAATGTCAAATTGTTTAAACAATTGAAAACAATGACAAAACGCCAAGACGCAAGGCCAACTTGATTTGCATAGTATCAGACAACAAAACTATAGGAGCATTGAAGTAGGATTTGACCGCAAGCTTTCACGTCAATGGCGCATGACGTCATTCAACGCCTACTAGACAAAAATAAAAAACTTTAATTATCTTCGAAACCGCTGAATAAAACTATGACATATGATACATCATTTTGAAAAGAATTCAATGACGAATTCGAAAATTAATTAAAATATATGCCATTCCATAAGAAAAAATGCAACTTTATGTCATATCTCAAAAACTAAAAGTGACAGTTAAAATTTAATTTGGTTGGTGAATGCCTCGTGACAAAGTCTATAAAATTGTAATTTACTCTAAATCAAAATTTTCACTAATAAGGAAGTTATAGAACCCCTTCCAAAATGCAGACTTTTCAAAAAGCCTCCGTAGCTCAAAGACGAGACGATATTTCAAAATGCGGTTTCCACTATAAGTCTTCCCTTGAAATTTGAGCCTCGCAATGCGTGGTCAGTTTTTCTCTGTCTACCCTAGAAGTACCTTAAACCCCCTAAAAGTGCCCAATTTGGGACACCCTGTATGTAATAAATGTGGTTTCCTAATATTAATAAATCAACCTGCTATACCACATTACGCGCCCAACGGTTATCCATACATCAAATAAAGAAAAGCGTTTTCATGTTTCCATCAATTTTCCCATATAAATCTGTCATTGATTTTACACTGCGTCGCCTTTTAACACAGTAAAACGAAGGTTTGATTCTCATATTAAGGAAAGCATCCGATTTTCTTTATGATAGATCATAATAAAAATACTGCCAACAGATTTTACAATATGCTGCTTGAGCTAATACCATACAATTCCAAATTTATTGTTTATTTTTCAAGATAATCTATATTTTTCAACCTAGGTTAACTTCTTTTGAACTGGTTTGTCAATTGTTGTCTCTTTTTTAAACTATGTTTTTGTTAAATTTTTAACCCTACCAAATCTTCGTAAACAATCAGGTTGCAATATACACCAAACCGCCCAATACTTCTCTTAAATTTTCAATAAAAAATTCCTGAAATATCCATAGTCTCAACTTATCTAATTTTAATATAGGATCTATTAAAATGTTGTGTTGTGATTACTGCATTTCTTCAAAAAATGCTGTTTTGATCTGCTAAAACTCAGGGCATCATAGGTGCTTGATCAACCATGATTAAAGTTTGCTATTCAAGTTTAACATCAGTCGTTATACGTACCATCTAGCTTAGCCTAAAATTTCGTAGATAATTATAAAGATAACAATTTAATTCTAGATCTCGTCTACTATGCAAAAGTTTTTATCCTGTATTTTTTCTAATCCTAATGTTGTGCAACTTTTTAATAAAACAGTAGTTGTAAAGGTCAAAAAATTTCCGTTAAACACGAAGTCCAACAAATATAATATTACGCAACTGTATACTTAATTACATTTTCGTAACAAGATTAACTTGTCAAAAGAACATGATAAACCTGTAGAGCCAACATATCGCATTTCCTTTAACGTATTCATTTTAATAGCAGTAAGCTAAATAAAGTCTGTCCTAAATCTAACTACAATCCAGAAATGCCCACACACATTATAGTGAAGTGACACTCGCACAACCACCCCTCCCATGATGATACCAGTTGCACTTAGTGCAGCTAATACCGGCAACACTCCACAAAATAATACGGGCTGGCAAGTTTGCACTTTGCGCAAATCGAGTACCCTGGTTCATTGATCGCCGAACCCCGCGTCATGGTTCCTGAACGCTCGCGATAATTGGCTTGATCCGACGTGGATTTTCCCGCTTCTTATCGGTAAATTTTTCCCACGTCAAAGAGAAAAGCGATCACACTCGGTGTGTACTAGCAAGTTAATAAGTTCTATTGCATTTTTGATTAACGTAATGTTAACATTATTAAAATACAAACCAAATTACGAATTCAGGAGGAATTGTCAAGCTGCTCAGCAACATTTTTATACAGATACGCTTACAATTCGTTAGCACCTAGCAATTGCAAAATTTAGGTTAAAAAAAACAAACTAAATCATTGAGAAATCATTTAAAATTGAAATACTTACAGAAATAATCACAAATTTGATTAAACAATATACGTGGACATTGTAACCGTATTCATTTTTTCTTTCAAATGTAAAGAGAAAAAAAAATTAAAAAGAAAAGATTATATGCGTACTTAGTTTTATACAATAAAATCTGAAATTGCAAAATTTTATAAAAAATGGACACCGAAGAAATGTTTTTGTATAGTATTGTAAGTATATTGAGCAAGAGAAGTGGTAATCAAAAAAAGTTTAGTAAAAATTAAGGGCTATTACTGTATTTAAGTAACCTTCTTATAAATTTTACATTATTAAAAATAAATTTCATTGCCAAAAACTCCAATTTTTGCCAAGCCAAGCAAACACTCTTTATCCGATTTTAAAACCATGCCAAAATGAATATTTTCCACTGTAATAAAAAACATGATTTGACACGGAGCACATTTATCAAAAAATGCGAAATCGCTTTTAAAGCAAATTTATTTTTTATGAATTTAATGTTTACTTGTGTATTTTTAGGCAGAGTTTTTTACTTATACAAAATTTAACCAAAAATGCTTGTTCCTCGAATTTTCACTTTTCCAACATCCAATATTCTCTACTCTGCTTGTTGAGAAATTTTGCAAAAAAACACCAGAACGAATCTTGGTAATATTCTTGAATCTTTTATTTACAAGCTGTCTCAGAAATATTGATACAGAGTGGAACTATAGAATCCTTGGCTAACTTGGTTATTTTTATCTCTGCCCAAAAGTTCGTGATAAGCGAGATATAGGGTGCTCAATATATATTTTTTATTTTCGAGTTTCCTGTTACTTTATTTACAAACCAATATTTTTGCAGTAATAACATCAACTTTTTGACAAGGTTAAGTGCTGTCAATCCTCCATATATAAGCGCAACGAATCTGCAGTTCCACTTGTAGTTCTACGACAACCTGAACAATGTACAATTTTATTTAAATTTATATTTTTTGCAATATTTAATTCCTTTAGGAATAAAACAAAACAAATTAAGAGTCTAAGAAGCCTGAGACAACCTGTTCATAATGCTCCATTCAGTTTGATTCTCTGAAGAGGGAATAATAATATTATTCTTGGTTTGCATTGTCACCTAGACCTTATTCTACTTGACGTCTGTGTAACAGGTATAAGACACTCTAAATCTTATTATATAAAAGAGGGAAAAATAGATATGATTACTAAAATTGTCATATAAAATTAGGTTTTTTAAAAATATAAAACGAAAATCAGCGTTCTTTGTTTATTTTAGCTCAGTAAGTGAGCCTTTTGTGTGCCCAAATGAGAAGTATCAATAATTTATGTTACTAATTAAAAATATATAAATAAAACTAAACCATTTATCAATATAAATATAAAAATGTTTTGAATTATATCAGAATTTCACCATTGTTTTGGATTTTTTAAACTTATTATTACATCAAAAAAACAAAATATTCGAATTTTAAAGTTTGAAAGTAAAACTTATTAAAACATTAGTCTACATCAAAATTGCAATAAGCAAGAGGCGCTCTAATTATAAAGTTCTAGCAGTGGTGACAATAATTAAAATAAAATACAGGGTAGATACGTTATTTATTAACTAAATTAAACTCTATTTTATGCAATAAAATATTTGATTTAAATTAAACACATAGATTGTCGGCGTTTAAAATATTAAATTTTATAAACCTACATTATTAACGTTATCAGTATAAATATTTATTTCATGAGAGAAACGTATGAAATTGCGAGGTTTTATATCCAATGTGATTTAATGTGTCCGGATAATGACAGCTGTTTTTGAGGAATTTTCAAAAGTAAAAAAATGGTTTTAAATATAATAACATATATAGAAATTTTTCGAGGTATGGTCAAAGATAATAATAATGGAGATATTAGATTTTTGCCTCAGATCCGGGTCTTCCCAGCTGTGCCGCAAATTGGCAGTTGGTTGGGTGAGACATCAGCACAACCTGCAACTAAAGTCAGCTATCAAATCGCGCTGATTATAAACCCGACGCGATTGTACACTTTTAACAGGTCCTGCCTAAGCCTAGGCCTGATCATAAATTTAGTTTCCGAGGCTGAAAAAATTAAAAAAATAAAAATTTTAATAGCTTTAGCAGCAGCTTCTCTTGCATTTCTTACGGTTTTTCTAAATAAAATAAATAAACAGTAGTGTAGCTTGTTTCAACTTACCAGCTCGGTTTTAACTTTGTCGAAAGCGCAGATCTTTACTCTCGTACCCTGTAAAAGCTTAGTATTGGTAAGAGGTCGTTTTGTACAACCCCTGTATGTAAAAATTCTGTTCTAACAAAAACTGAAAGCCTATAAAATGTAGATATTGCTAAAATGTGTAACGGTGTGTTTGATGTTAAAGCTGCGTCTATGGTCTATGGATCAATGAGTTCTAACGTTGCATCTACGTTTACAGGATGACCTTTAAATTTAAAGTGAAGTTTAAAGTAAAGCATTCCCAAATAGCGACTAAAGAGACGAGTTTCTTTAGAAAAACAGTAGACAAAGTACAGATAGCTCCAATAACAGGACATTTCACGTTTCAAGCAAAAAATTAAATTTGTTTTAAACAAAATATTCTTCGGGTAATGTATCAAAGTTTCGTAGTGTCGTCTTGGATCAATATGGAGCGTGATTACTTTCTATGAGTTTTCATAAGCTACCTCACACCTGAGCATGATCCTTTTTCAATATTACTTTTATCGTCAATCAAAAGACGCTTTCCAAAAATGTAAAATATGCGCCTAAGTATCCCGTCCTACTTTATGAACATTTCTTTAAACATTTTTTATGAGAATTTTGTGTCTAATAGAAGAAAATATAAAGAAAGGCGGTTACTATTTAAAGTAGCAGGCGTGGCAAGGTTATTGTCATATTTAAATTAAAAATTTAGTTTTTAAAATTGCGTATGTTATCAGTAGTAAATCCTGTGGTATATATATATATATATATATATATATATATATATATCTATATACATATATATACATATATATAATAGGTTTGTGTGAAAAATATGTAATGGTAGTTTGTGTAAAAATAAAAAAATGCATTTGCGTTAAAAACTTATTGTGTTGCTAAATGAAATTTATAATGTCACATTATATTTACGCAGATACATGCTAAAGGTTAATTGACAATTAGTTGTTATTAGTACTAATGAATCATTAAATCTTTTTGGGATATCATGTATGTATGTTTATTTACACTCAGGTCTAAAATAGTTTATTTTAATCCAACAGAACCAAAATAATGCCTAAAAAAGCTTATCTGTAACTACACAGTTGAGTAACTATGTACTTCAGACCTTTTAGAATCGAGCTATTTGAGTGTAGCGCTTTAATAGAGAAGTAAATTTTGTCCAGACTATCAGTTTTTCCAGGCCGTTGAGCACTGGAAATTTCAGTTAAAACAATGCCCTGGGGTCTCCAGCGAACTTTAATAAGTAAGGTCAGTAATAAAAAATTAATTGGTCATTTCAGAGCCATTTTTTCTCCCACTACAAAAGAATTTTAGGCCACCCTGTATGTTTATTTCTTAAACGCTTTAAGCAGTTGATGTTCTATAATATTGGTAATTTTTTCATAGGTTATTCGCCTTAAAAGCACCGTTTGCTGTTAAATATCAAAATATAACGCTCAAAGATTCTTGTAAAGTAAAGCCCAATGAACAAATAAAAAAAAAACATAAAACTCAATACGAAAACACTAAAATCTGCCTAATCAGATAAAGTTGCAGCAATATGAATTTCAACATGCGACTGAAATACGACAAAAGCCATGAAAATTATACAGCTTTATTGCGACGTTTGTACAGGTTTAGAACAAACAAAAAGGTTATTACACTGGCATTTGCAAAAAAATATAAGTGATCGATCAAAGTTTTGAAAATAACAAAACAGTTCTAGATAAAAGATTTTAATTTACAATCAACTCACAGCTTATGCCACCAGAGCTACAATTATGGAAATTGAATTGAATTAGCTTCATCATACAGGCGCTGCCCGTAATAACACGTGTATTATCGTTTTCTCAACTTTTTTCTGGGGACTAAGAAGAAGTCCAAAATCATTAATCAAACAAGAGAAGAGTTTACTCTGGTTAAATTGCTTAAAGCCTTTTATGTGCAAAACACTGTTGCTTGACAAACCCTGTAACCTCTACATAAAAGACAACTAAATTTCTAGATTGAGTTAACCATAGACATGACATGTATTATAAAAGCAGTGTGATCCATATTGGCCCTATCTAGTTTTAGACTACCTGCTCGTTTACCTGAAATAAAAGTAAGTTGTTAAAAATAAAGTATTTGAACGTACCCAAAATTTACGTCTATCTGCAAACATATCCTTATCTTTTTATTGACGTTTTTTTTTTATGTGGACTCGCAAACAAAGAACAAAAATTGTATGTATCATACAATTTAGTTTGGATTTAAAGCAAACTTTCTAACCTATGTCTCCTATCACAGGATCACTACCCAGATTGGTATTGCAGTTATTCGTGATTAGCGTGATAAAGCGCTACTGCGCCAGCGCAGAATAAAGGTAAGGTTAAGAAACTGGCAAAAAACCTAACCAAAAGCACCCTATTATGTAAGGGTGACTAATAAAAATAAAACTGTCCGATTTGTAATAATAACTTTGGCTCTCTGCATAAAATAAGGTCTGGAAATCGGAATTGAAAAGACTGTAGGCTAAAACTAGATAGTTCCAAACTGTCATAGAATAATAAAGCTACAACATATTAAACTTACCCTTGCCCTGGTGTCGATTCCCCCGTTTTCCGTAATGCCACCACCCTCTCGACTAACGAGAAACTCGTGATGACGATAGGCTAAGTCAGGGTATTTTTTCCTACGAGGCATTACTGGTTCTATCTTGGGCACTAAAATACAAAAATTAAAGTATTTAAGAGCCGGTTTCTCATTAGCGAGTCACCTAGTGGTTAATTATAACTCGAGTTTAAACGTTTTACCACCTCGGGTTAGCTCTAACTCTTGGTGTAACTTTGAGTTAAATTGAGCCACCGTTGAGAGGGTGAGTTTAGCAATTTGACCCTTGGTATAACGTATAATAAGAAGGTACATATACTTTTTAATTTTTCTTTATCGTTTCCATTTTTTTTTCCTATAATAACCTTTGGAAATTGAAGTTTTCAAGTGACGAAGACTTTTACATTTTTGAACAAATTAAAAAAGGCCTGTAGCACACTACTGATAGGTGAGATGAACATTTTTAAGATTCTGAGACCACGAGTTGACCCTAAGTTAGAGTTACTCGTAATTGAGAAACCGGCCTTAAGAGGTTTTAGGGGATTTTTCTTTATTTTAGAAGGCGTTTTTTGTCAGTTACATCAGTGTAGTGTGGTACATAGGTGCAGAGTTATATCGGAATAAAAATATTAAATATTGCAGGCCAAAATCTAATAGTAAAGGTTTTGAAATAACACTTTTTTGAGTTGGGCAGAGTTTTGCAAATTAACAAAAAAATTGCACTTTTAGACTTAAATGCACCGCGCATTTAAAACTGCATTGCAATAAGTGAAACGGTTCTAGAAGAAATAACGTATCTAAAAGTTACTAAGAATTAGGTAATCTGGGGATGTTTATTGAGGGTTGAGGATTATTTTTTTTCATGAGGATTCCAATGCGCGCTAAGAAATTATTTATCTTTTCTTTACTAATAATTGTTAAAAGTCTTATCAAAAAATATTAAATACATACGCAGAGCTCCCTTTTAACACTGTAAAGTTTCATGTTTAAGACAAATCGTTGGGAAATATGGGGACATTTAAAAAAAGGCCGAGTATAAAATCATAATATGTAACGTTGTGTCATATATCAATTGCATCCATCATAATTAGAGTTGGATGCGGCTCTATTTCAATTCGCTTTAAATTTATTGAAATGGAAATAATGTCGGATTTCAAGTAATGATGTGGGCCCAATTGATTGGAAAATTTTGATCAGTCCATTCTATGTAGAGGGTGGTCCAAAGCACTATCGCCTATAGAGCATACTAGGTATCAAGGTAGTGCTAATCTTAATAAACCTGACAAACATTCGCTAGTACTGGCTTAGAACCCTTCTAACTCTGGCGAAACACAGCAAGGCAACCCTAGCGTGGGTGTCAGACCTCACAGGTCAGATATTACAGGCAATGAATATGCAAATGATCTAGCGAGAATAAAATCAGAAAAACCATTAATAAGAACCTTTACTTGCAATTACAAAACCTCGATACGTGGTTGTATCACGCGATCGATAAATAATAAACATCGAATCAAGTAGAATTCGACACTGAGGGAAAATGACAACAAGATAATGGTGAAATCTTATTTAACACGTGTGAACTCCTTATGCTAAATTGGACAAAAATCAGACAGGTCACCGCAAACAAAGGAAATGCCTTCAAATAATGGGTATCTAGAAAGAAGTAACCCTGTCCAGACTATGTAATTGAGCTGACGGATCAGCTGTTTACATCGTATCCAAGTGACCAGCACTAACCTTTTGCAGAACATAAAACTTCCTATAAAAAAATATTCGATGAGACCGACAACCAAAAAAAGGAGCTATTGCGCCTAACGACGTCTTCAAACACACAGCAAGAGATACTATAAGCTAATCAAAAAATTACTAACAACCTTTACAACAAAACAAAAATGAAAACTCTATTAAATATTTCCTCTGACATTTGATCTACCATCAAATTAGAAAACATGCATTGAACCACTTTTATTCTAAAGGTCCTTAAAAAATTAAAGTTAAGGGTGTACCGTCACAGTAATATCCCATTAGTAGGGGAGTTGTCCAGAGGTCTATAAGAGATAATAGTGAAATCTCGTTCAACATTCCTCACCTGTGAACTCCTCATGCTAAATTGGAAACAAATTATACAGGTCACCGCAAACTAAGGAAACATCTTCAAAGAATGGGTATCTACAAAGAGGTAACGATGTGCAGACTATGTGATTAAGCTGACGAATCAGTCCTTCATATCATACCCAAGGGACTAGCACTAACATTTAAACAACTAAAAATATTCGATGAGGCCGACAACCTAAAAAAGGAGCTATTGCGCCTCGCGACGTCTTCAAGCACACAGCAAGATATACTATAAGCTAATGAATAATTTACTAACAACCTTTACAACAAAACAAAAATTAAAACTGTATTAAATATAAACTCTGACATTTAATCTACAATCAAATTAGAAAATATTGCATTGAATTTCTTTTATTCTGGAGTTCACCGAAGGTCCTTAAAATCTTTTAGTTTTTGTTTTTATTTTAGTGCAAATTGGATAAAATAAGTTAATGGTGTACCGTCAAAGTAATAGTGGCGTTTTCCAGGGGTCTGTACTAGGTCCATTGCTCATATCTGTTTGATCTTGCTAATCTCATTAAAACAAGAATAACAAATTTTGCTGACAATGGTAACCAACCCTCTGCTAAAGGTGAAAAAGCTCCAAAAAGATTTAAAAATAGTTTAAAAAGGGTAAAAAATATGGGGTATAAAACTCAACTGCACCATTCTCAGAATTAGTCCAAATTATTCGAACAGAGATGTGTACTAAATAATGTAACACAAAAGAAAATGATCCTACCATAATAAAGATATAATATAATAATTCTGGAAAGGATTCAGAGATGAGTAACGAAAATACCACTCGAACTACACAACTTATCTTACCCGTTCAGGTTGCCTAGATTCAAATTAACAACATTAAAACAAAGAAATCCCAGGTGAGATATAAAAAAACTTGAGAGAATAGAATCTGCCAAGCTACAAAGAAATAATTTTATTATTTGTGTTTTTTACTTGTGTAGTGCTCTAGAAGACAATACAGTGATAGCAACAAATCTAAATTCAGTTAAAAACCGATTAGACAGAAGAGGGAAATACAATAGGAATGGTTTATTATTATTATGCTTATATACACACTCTTAATACAACTAAGCAAGAGCTTTATCGGTTTAACCGCCTGATATTGGAAAATTACAGGATACACCCTGTAATAGTAATCAAAAGCGAAAAGTCAATTTCCACAGAAGGCGCAAAATGACAATACAATTAGTCAAGTTAACAGCATAGCACGAATCCCTATGATTCTTGGAACACGTCGAATTATCCATACCTATGCCGCAGGCTGAATTTCAGCTATGTCGGTGAAAATTTATGTTACGCAACCTAGATTTTCGAAAACGTGATTAGTTCTCCCTTTCATTAAAACCTATTTCTTTGTCAAAGAAAACGGAAACCCCATTTTTAGTTCCAGTAAAATGGAACTTTTGGCCCGAGACAATATTGTGAGGGATATAAATTACCCTTGACTGTGCCACAGTACGAAACCAGCCTGGAAAAACGGAAAGCGCAAAACATGGTCTTGAAGAGATAAGAAAGTGGTTCTGCCTCCCTCCACAATGCTGAACGTCTAGGTGCCGCCTACCACACAGTAAGTAGTTGATGCGAGAAAAACTACTGAAAAGTTAAGAGTGGGAGTTGTAATGGTTTAGCGAGAGGTAGCCTCAAATAAAGAGAGTGTTTTCGTTTAGGTTTTCTTGTTTAGCTCATTAGCTAGAACGTAAAGTAAACTTTAGGATTAATAGCAACGCCATTGAGTTGATTCCTCCAGTTATTCAAACAGGTGATAATTTATTACTTAGGTCCAAATTATTAACACACATTCAAACTTTGATGAGGCAAGTCGGTAGTCACATTCTAAGTTTTGTTGAACTTAAACTAAAACCTCTAAATTAATTGTCAGTAAAGAAATATAAGATTTTTCTATAAAAAAATATTTTGCAGTTTGTTATTTTGGTAAGTTAAAGTTTTTATTTTAATATTTTTGGTCTTGTTTGTTAAAGAGGTCATAAAGAGAAAAGTCTTGAAACAATTTGTAAATTGAGTTTGATTTTGTATTCATTAAAGTTTGTAACGTTTTTAAAACTGTTTGATATTTATTTTATACACAGAAGAGATCTACTACGGTACCCTCGTTTAAGGGTTCGATTTAAATAAAAATCGTACTTTCGTTTAATAGCTTTTTCCCAACTTTACCTGCGTTTTAAAGTGTGTCTACTTTTTAATTACTATTTACCGAACCAACGTTCAATCACAAGGCCACCTAATGAACACTCACATTGTATGAAAAATATTATAAGTTGCAGTGAGGTGTACAATTTTTAAAATTGAAATTCCGTGCAAATGTAGATAATGCAATCATTGAAAAGCTTGTGTAGGCTACTGCAATATAGGAATTTATTAAAATTCAAATAAATTGTACAGATCTCAATAAACCCTGTTCTTAACTTATGACACCAACAACACCAACGTCCCCATTTTGTCGATATCAATTACTCTTTGGGGTAAAAGTGCCTGTAGCTAACAGACAACGCAGATATTAAGTTTCAGGTTTAAAAAATATGTTATTTTGAAAAACGTGAACATTACCCTAGACATTCGATTTTATTAAAGACATAAATTCACCTTCAACCTTTATAGCCAGTGTCCACAAATCGTAGTAGTATGGATGGTTTTCGCGAAAACTTTTGGTCAGTGCGTGTCACCGTATGGCCGTATAAAGTTAACCATAAATAAAAAGCTGCTTTTTATACCGCATAAATTGGCTTTTAACATTGCTCAGCCCTATTTTTAATTCCCTATGACAAAAGGATATGACGTAACCTAAACAAAGGACGACGACGATAATAATTGTCCCTTATAAATTTTCTGCCATTTTCACTCACAATTTTCCATCATCATTGTTCTAGAGTTATGGATTTATTATCTATTCTGGTTTTAAATGGGCGGCGCGGAGTATTATCAGACAGATAATTGGCCATATTATTCAAACGAAATTTGTGTTTTATCTCTAGCAAGATTGCAAAGTGTATCTATTCTAGAACTTGATAGAAATAGTAGATTTTTTTATTTAAATATAAATATATATACTCTCATTTAAAAACAAATGGATTCTAGGCTGTGAATATATTTTTTTTTACGGGTATGCGCACTCGCAAGGAGATCCCTATCATGCTCGAGAAGCGGCAAGTGCGCGGAAATGTTGGTGTGTGTTGGTTTTGAAACGGTTCAGGTTGTAACCTGCAGGGAAAACTGTCGCAGAGAGTTTATTCCACAGCGGTGCTGTTCTCCAGAGATATGAATTCTGATATAATGAGGTTCTTGGTGCCTCTATTTTGACAATAAATTGATGGTTACCGTCTATTCGCCTAGTAGGTGCAACTCCCGGGGGGATCATACGTGCCAACTCTTCAGAGCATTTTCCGTGATATTACCTGTAGAAGAGAGATAGATCACCCACAGTTCTTTGATGTTCGAGACTATCCAAGCTACGGGTAAGTGCGGGGTCATTGATCAGCTTGATAGCTCGTTTTTGCACGGTGTTCAAAAGCATTAAGGTATGTTTGGGTGCCGCACTCCATATATGTGAGCAGTACTCCATAGTTGGTCAAATCTTGGCTTTGTGCCAAGACATGTTGGTCTCTGCAGTGACTCCTAAGATGTTCAACTGGCTCTGCAATGCGACAGCACTTCCAGATGGCATGATGTTTGGCTCACCGGTGCTGGTCTTTTTTGAAAACAGGGCTGCTTGGGTTTTCTGCGCGTTGAACTGTACAAGGTTTTTGTTGCCCCAGTCCTCTATTATCTCCAAGTCGTTATTTATCTGTGATATTTCAGTTAGTCTAAGGTAATGGAATTCACGTGCGGAGAGACATGTGGGTGGTATGACTGAGGAGACTACATTGCCATCATCTGCAAAGCAATAAAGTGGATTTACTGTTTTATCTATGAGGTCATTTATGTAAATCAGAAAAAGTGTTGGCGAAAGGATTGCTCCCTGTGGCACACCAGCATTTATTTGGTAAGAGTTGGAGTTCCGGCCATCCAGTGCAACATAAATGGATCTATCCTTAAGGTAACTTTCAAACCAAGTGCAAAGTCTCGGAGACAATCCCGTTGCTTTGAGCTTGTTGAGCAGATTTTCATGCCAGACTTTATCGAATGCTTTAGATATATCTAAGGCAATTGTTCTTGTTTCACCTCGCAACTCAATCGCTTTTTGCCATAAGTGAGTGACGTATGTAAGTAAATCGCCAGTTGACCTATATTTTCGAAATCCGTATTGCTTGTCGTTGATAATTTTGTACTTTTCCAAGTACTTGGTTAGGTGATTGTTCACAACTCTTTCCATTACTTTTGATATCACCGGAAGTAGAGGAATTGGTCTATAGTTTAACGGATCTGTCTTTTTTCCTTTCTTTGGAATGGGTTGTACTGCGGCAGACTTCCATGATGATGGATATACTCCTTGCCTATAAGATAAATTGAATAATTTTGCAAAAGTTGGGGTGAGTTCGCTAGCACAATTTTTGAGTACTCTCGCGGGAATGCCATCTGGACCCATTGCTTTGTTTGTATCCAACTTTTTAAGGGATTTTCGTATTTCTCTGTGACAAAAGGGTATCTCTGGCATACTGTGGGAAACCCTTTCAATGAACGGTGGAGTTTTTCCATTTGGCACTGTTAGGTTTGAGTTGGAGGAAAAGATTTTGGCCAGCATATTGGCTTTTTCCTCTGATGTTGTGGCTAAGTGAGTATTTTTATCTGTAAGTGATGGTATGGATGACTTGGTGAAGTTTGATCCAACGGCTTTTGCAAGAGACCAAAAGGACCTAGAACTACTTGGACAATTCAGCAACCTGTTTTTTATTCTTTGATTGTATGTTTCTTTGGCGGCGTCAATAGTAATTTTGCAACTATTTCTGGCTTCTATAAATTCTGTGTGGTTTTGAGCGGTTTGTTGTCGTTTCCAAAGGTTATATGCTCTGTGTTTTTTCTGCACAGCCGTTTGACACTGGCTGTTGAACCAAGGTTTTGCATTAGCTCTGCGTTTTGTTGTATGTGGGATATATGCATCCATTCCAGATAAGATTACTTTTGTTATTTCATTCCAGCAAATAGTGGGATCAGCTGTTTTAAAGCAAACCTCTTGCCATGGAAAATCCAGGTAAAACTGTTTAAGGTCATTCCATTTTGCCGATTTATAGTGCCACATTTTACGAGGAAGTGATTTCGCACTTTGTTCTTATAAGTTTATGATAAGATGAACCAAGTGGGGGATCTACTTGAATTGTGTACAAGTCAGGATTTCTAGTTAGGAACAAGTCTAAAAGCGCTGCAAATTCACCCCTTTCTGAGATACGGGTAGGTTCATCGACAAGCTGCGTTAGACCACAACTTATGGCAAAAGCTTCTGCTTCCATGCCTACATTATCTGTTTTGTTGTGGTGTTTTAGCCAGGGTATATTGTGGACGTTAAAATCGCCTAAAAAAACAAATTCCGCATGTGGATAGTTAGACTGTATACTATCACAGTTTTCGGATAATGTCGCAAAAAAGTTTTGATACTCGGTGTTACTTGGCGGTCGGTAGAGGCAGCAAATGAACTTGGTCGATGACTTTGAGGTGAATTTCAGCCATATGATATCGAGGTTCGCTGGTTCTAGCTTCTCCTCTCGATGACATGAAAGGTCATTTTTAATGTACACACAGATCCCAAAATTATGTCGAAATCGGTGGTGTAGGTCATAGCCGGGATAAAGATAGTTCACAATAGGTGTTGCAGAACTGATTTTAGTGTCAGTGAGAACAAGGATGTCAGGTCTTTGTTCTTCAAGATGTTGGTGAACTGAATTCATGTTGGTACTTAATCCTCTTAAATTGCTAAAATCAATTCTGAGTTGAGTTTTTGGTCTTCTTTTAATATCTTTGCATGAAGGACCCCCAGGATCACCCGACGCCCGGAGATCCGAGTGGTCGGGTATTTTACCTCCGGAATATTTTGATCCTGGAGGCGCCATCATGCTATCTGTTACTGATTGTTGGAACCGGACTGCCAGCGCAGTAGCGGAACGTGGTGATACCACTTAGCGCTACTCAGTTCTGGCATGGTGGTATCTCACCGGTCGACGCCCAATGAGTAAAAAGCGTCTACCACCTGTATAATAATAATAATAATGACGTAGGCTACAGAAAAATAAGTGTATTGCTTTCCACATTAGGACTGGAAGAAAGATTAATGGATTTTCTTTTTATGTCTATGCATGACCTTACCCCCCTCTTTCCTACTATACACAAAGAAATGTATTATTATTTCAACTTTACAGAACGGGTCTTCTCAATTCGTCGAATTATAAAAGTGATCCCAAAATGTTTTTTGTCTTTAATAAGTAATTGAGAAAAGGAGTGCTAGGAATATAGATTCATGTTACCTTTGTGGACCTACAAAAAGCATATAATACCGTCCCAGTAGAAAAATTATGGACACTGTTGGAGCCAACTAATAGCAATCATACATACATAAAGTCGATAAAAAACTATACTAAGGGTCAAAATCTAAATTAAAAAATCGGCTTTCAAAAGAATTTCTGGTAACAAAAGGATTGAAAACTCCAGCTCTTTTTAAAATATTTATCGCAGTAGCTCTAAAAAACTGGAAACGTAAAGTACACGTTATGCGAATACAACTTAACGACCGATTTAGCATATACACAACGCAAGACATGGAGTATATAATAAAAAAGTTAACGGAAGAATACCAAAAGTGGGGGTTAACAGTAAACGTGCATTCACAGTACTTATGTATTGGAAACGAATCAAGTGAGTTAGAACCAGTGGCGTGTCGTATAGGGGTCCAGGGGTCGTATAGGGGTCCAGGGGCCTTGGCGCCCCTGGTTTACATGTAGTGTTAGTATTTAAAAAAAAGGTTTGTAATTTATTTGACTCACATACCTATATTTGCGCCCCTTAAGGTCTTCCCCCCCCCCCCCCCCCGCCCTTTTATCCACGACACGCTACTGGTTAGAACTAGAAAATGGACAAACAATATCTCCATGCAACGAGTATATATGCTTGGGTGTGACATTTTATAAGAGAGGAACAGACTGTATAGAACTGGAAAAATAATAGTAAAAGCATAAAAGGTTATTTGATGCATTTTATGGAACACAGAGATAAAAAGAATGTAAAATTTAACATATTATATGAAACAATAGAATAGAGACTTGTCGCGTAACAGAAAAATACAAAACAAAAATGGAAATTGTCGAAATGGATGCAATAAGAAGATAAGAAGTATATATAAGTATTTAAAACATTTCCTAACAATGAGAATACCATTTCCTATTGTTAGGAAAGAAAAGTCTGTATGTACTGTTTGTACTTTTTCACGCTGCTCTGACTGTCTCGGAAATATGTTCTCTTTATATTGACAGAATGATATAAAGCAAAGCGGGAATATAAATCCGTATTATTCACAGAAAGCCTAGGAGAAATTTCCAGGGAAAATAACAATATATGTCGCATATGGGAGACAGAATCGGCTTTTATATAGCGATACATACCTATTGCCTAAAAGCATTTAGTTGAATAGAACAATTAACACATTCGTGGCCCGGGGACGGAGGGAAGCTCGTGGAGGGAGTTGGGACAAAGTACTTACTCTTACCAAGGTTTACAAGACTGATGTTTACAAGACTGGGTCAAGATAGGCAGCCCAACATACAGATGCCGAGCCCCTAGCATAACAGCAGTAAGAGCAGCGGTGAGAGGCTGCTATTCTTAAAGATTTTCTTCTTCTTTAAATTCTCGAAATTTAATTGAAAATGCACTTGTCGTATCCGTCTTAAAACTGACCTTATTAAGAATAATCTGCATAGTTCCCAAACAAGGCAGTTTTTTTCTCCGATAATGTTTTTATATTTGCGATAAGATATCAAGGAATTTATCAACAAAAAATTTGCCAGCGTACCTGAAACAATTCTTTTTGAAATTTATATTGGAGAACTTGGCTTTACATTTATCTCAATTCTTTTTACGGAATACCACTTTCGCGTACTTGGCTTTTTTTTACATGAAATGTTTTTGTTATGATATGGGATTTTTTCGTTGCACAAAATGATGCACAATATTTTTGAAGTTGTCGTTTGTCTATAAAATCCAGGGATTTCAGTCACAACAAAAACATTTTTTTATTAAACTTAATTTTGAACTGTTTTGTTTTTAAGTTTTTATTATTATGTTTTAGAATTTAAAGAAAAATTAGAAAAATTAATAGAATAAAAAAAAAATAGTCAAGGAGCTTGAGAAATTAATCCAAACACAAGAAAAATCTAAACACAAGAAATGATACTTTGAAAATCTTTAAGTCAATTTTGGCATCTCTTCATTCATGTTCTATGATTTTTATATTTCCCGGGTGATTTTGTTCCGCCAGTAGAGTTAACCTTCCCAAGGAACAAGCTTTCAAAATTTCTATAATTCTCCAAAAACCATATTGCAGTTTTCATGCCATGTGCCCTCAAAAATAGCTCTTTTTAAAGATCTATGAAATCCCAAAATAAGTTATTACCGTTATTAACTTGCTATATTTCCTAATTGAATGTCAATATTTATGGGGGTGATTTTTGAACCCATTTAAAGAAAAAAAACTTCAAATGAACATATGTCCTAAACGTCTTAACTTTTGAGATACAGGTTGATAAAGTTTTCAAAAATAAATTATTTATTATTAATATCTACAATACCACTTCAGATATTTTAATGAAATTTGTCATACATGTACTATGAATCAAGAGGCATTTTTTAATGTATCACTTTTTTTTAATTTACATCAGTGGCGTTCGTACGTAATTTGACCTGCCTATTTTGGCAGACATTGATGGCACGCCACTGATTTTTCCTGAAATAAAAATTATTTTTGAAATTCCCAATCATTTCTAACCAAAGTTGATTACTTAATTTTTTTCAATCCGATGCACGGTTTTCGCTTAAAAAAATAAAAACCGTTTCTCTGCATGATCATAACAATATCGTTAATATGACAATATCATCATGCAGAGACACGTAGATTTTATTTTTTTAGATGAAACCCGTGCGTCGGACTAAAAAAATTCAAGAGATCAAATTTGCTCATAATTGAATACAGATTTAAAAAGTACACTTTACTTGGTATTGTATATATTAATAATAAATGATTTATTTTCGAAATCTTTACTACTCTGTAGCTCAAAAGGTAAGACGTTTAGGACAAATGTTCATATGAAGTATTTTTCTTAAAATGGGCACAAAAATCACCCCCATAAATATTGACATTCAATTAGGAAACCCCGGGGGAGGGGGGGGGGTGGGGAAAAATAAAACGGACAAAATAGTTTTTGGTATAACTTGAACTATGCCACCGATTTTATTGGAAAAAACTGAAATTTGCAGAAAAATAATCAGGATTTTGATTAAAAATTATTTTTGTTTGCCATCTTGAAATCCAAGATGGCGCACAAAATTATGCTTAAGCCTTTAAATTTGCTTGTTTATTTTTATCTTCTGGATTTTTTTAAAGATTTTTTTTGAATTTATAAAAAGTCCTATTTCAGCCACGTACGAATGAGGTACGAATTATTAATAAATTGGTAAAAATGTTTTTTTAAGTCACAAGCTTTTATAAAATGCACTAAAAATTAAAAAATCATTCTCTAAAATTCTAATATTATAATAATAATAAAAGCGATGGCCGACTGATGGAAATTTTGACGATGTTAGCACGACAAGATATCCGTATCAATTAAATATCACTATTTGCAAGAATTAATCTAGCAGAAAAATGCAAAGGTACCAATCCCACCCAACCCGACCCAAGATACCCCAGCATTTCTCTGACATAGGTATGGTAGGTAAACATATCTTTGATGACCTGCTATGTTGAATATTCTTTAAGTGTTTAGATCACAAATTTAGATTAACTTATGCTTTGATTTGCGGCCATCGCTTTTATTATTATGATAATAATAGAATTTTAAAAAATTATTTTTTAATTTTTAGTGCATTTTATAAAAGCTTGTGACATAAAAATTTTTTTTTACCAATTTATTTTCTACTTTTTAGTCTCAGCGATCTACTCTATTAAATGAAAATATTTGTTCAATAACAGAACAGAAGTGTTTATTCTAGATTATAATGAAATCGCTGATCGTGAGTTGTTTGGAAACTCATTTTTCTATTGGGAGAAGGAGAGGGTGGGGGTAGAGGTAGAAATAAATTTTTTGTTTGGGCTGTATTGCCATCGGACCTTTATGCATATACCAAATTTTATAAAAGTCATTTGAAGTGATGTGTGTCAAAAACGCATTTTTTATGGAAGGGGGTGGGGGGTTGGGGTGGGAGGACATTTTTTCATTATTGTTGTATTGCCATCGGACCACTATATGTCTACCAAATTTCATCCAAATCCGATAATGGGAAGTGTATCAAAAACGCATTTTTCAATAGATGAGAGTGGGGGTAGGAGTGCTAGGAATTTTTTTTTCAATGTTATATTGTCATCGGAGCACTATATGTGTACCAAATTTCATCCAAATCGGATAATGGGAAGGGTGTCAAAAACGCATTTTCTTTGGAAGGGGGTAGGGGTAGGGGTGGGAGGATATATTTTTTTTAATATTGTATTGTCATCGGACCACTATGTGAATACCAAACTTTATCCAAATCGGATAATGGGAAGTGTGTCAGAAACTCATTTTTCTATGAAAGGGGGTGGGGGTAGGGGTGGGAGGATATTTTTTTCTTAATATTGTATTTTCATCGGATCGCTATAAGTATACCAAATTTCATCCAAATCGGATAACGGGATGTGGGTCAAAAAAAAAATTCTATGGAAGGGGTGGGGGTAGGTGTGGGAGGATATTTTTCTTATTGTTGTATTATCATCGGACCACTATGTGTATACCAAATTTTATCCAAATCGTATAACGGGAAGTGTGTCAAAAACACATTTTTCTATAGAAGGGGTGGGGGTAGGGGTGGGAGGATATTTTTTTCTTAATGTTGTATTGTCATGGGACCACTATGTGTGTACAAAATTTCATCCAAATCGGATAATGGGAAGTGTGTCAAAAACGCCTCACAAGATTTGATAGATAGTTAGTTAGATAGTTAGTTAGATAGTTAGATAGACAGAACATCTAAAGCTAAATAAAAGCTTGTAATAAAATCAGGTGGATAGTTCCCAAAAAAATAGATTTTGTTTTAACCATTATTGTTCTACAGATAACCTTTTCAATTTTGTCTTCATTAATTTCCTAATAAATTAAGTATTATTATACCAATTTTCCTATACCAATATCCTCTTTAAAGGTCTCTATCGAAATTTGTAACCTTCTTAAAATCCAACTTGGCGGTCAGAATCAAACTTGACCCTTCAAATAGGCTCGTTTATTCGTATGCATCGTACGATTGCCTGATTCTGACTGCATTCATTTCCTCATAAATACATTAAAACTAAACCGATTTCAAGTACCATCGTAAGAATTGATTGCTCTTTGAGCATTACTTTAGCAATTTTTAAATCTAAGATGGTGGACTAATTCAACTCTTTATGAAGGATGATCGCTTTTTTAGTTGCGAGGAATTTTTACCCACTATACGAAAGCGAAAAAAGAGGGAAGCAATTGATTTATTATTACACGGACATAAATACCTATTCATTTTTTATTTATTTTATTTATTATAGGTATGGTGGGTATGCCAATATTTTATAAATAATGCCAAAAAATTACTGTCTATATAAAGCATTCCTTAAATTACCTTATTGTCATATTTTTGCACTAGAACTAATATAGTACAATAAATATAGGTACACGCTGATCTACCAGCTAAATAGAAAATATGCGTAGGTACTTGCAGACCCCAAAAACCGCGGAAAACAGCCAGAAATTTATTTTCAAATTGAACTTCTAGAGAAGCCGCATTAAAATCGCTCAATGATGTTTTTCAGAATCTCAACTTAAGGTGCGACTTTTTCGCATCTTTATGGCCCCACCATACTGTAACTCGGTGCTTTTGTTAATAAAATGTATAGCCTGGGAGATATGAATTTTCAAAGTTTGGCAATTTTGGTACTATGGGATTTCCTATCCTAAAAATCGCTAAATGACGTTTTTCAGAATCTCAACTCAAGATGTGGCTTTTTCGCATCTTTATGGCCCCACCATACTGTAACTCGGTGCTTTTAGTATCAGTATCAGAGACTGCAAAACCTAACAATGCTATAGAAACGAATCAATCAATTGATCTTTGTGTTTACCCATGTGAACTGGCATATTGTATAGAGTAGACAGAACTAATAAATAAGCGAGACGACAAAATACTCATAAAATGTCTTCATTCCTTACTTTATGACAGTAATATCCCTGACCTAATTATGTGTCCAACTTGATGACTACAAAAATAAAATAAAATTGGATTTTAAATAAAACTTGTCGCTAGGCTTTTAAAGTATTTTTGCGAGCTTTTTTGCAGTTCGCAGACCTAATTTTGCAAACTAATTTTGTTAAAAGCTTCGTAAAATGCCGCGTCTCTCCATAAACAAGATTAGAGACCCTGGATGTATTTAACTGATGTTTAACCCCTGATGTGGGCAATTCATATTACCCTTTTTTTCTAGAATAATCCAGATTCAAGAGCAACTTCTTCCAATGTTTAATTGATATACTTAAGTGCTGATCATCACTTAAGCCATGTTGACGATAATTATTAGCAATCATTACGCATAGTAAAGCTAAGTGATGATTAAGTGTGTCACTTCTTTATTTTTTTATACTGGGACTTTGCATCCATAGCTAGGATCAATCGCCCAGTCTTTTTAGCCAAATTTTTGCCGAGATATGTCTTGCTGGGACGATACAAAAACAACCATATGCCGAGGTGGAACTCGAACCCACAAGTTACGCAGCGCGCCCATCCTACGCACGGTCGGTCTAGTCATATAGTAAGCACTGCAGCCATATGCACGAACCAACGCGCTAAGCTGGTCGGTCATGGTTCCCAATAGTGTTTCACTTAAGCGTAAAGGGCCGGTTTCTCAATCAAAACAACCTCGGGCTAACACTAACGTCGACACTTGATTTAGATTTTCCCATAAATCAAGGCCTAGCTTACTTAATTCTCGATCCGTGTGAAAAATTTAAGAAGAGGTCAACTCTTTAACCCCTTAACTAGAACGCGAGCTGGTTTAACCCAAAGGTAACCCGCCATTGAGAAACCAGCACTCAAGGAAGCGGTCCTAAAACCGGTTTCAAGAGATAGATTAGCAAATTCTTAGCGATGGACCGCCGGGTCCGAGAATCTAACAGAGAGCGTTTAACCAAGAAAATGAATTTTCATTGTTTTATTAACCATTAATAACCCTGCTCCGGAGGTAGGTTATCTTCATTGGTTAAAAGAGCAATGAAAATGCGTGACATTTTGACGTTTCATGGTTAAAGATTCTCGCATATAAAGGAAGAGATCGAATAACCAGATCACAGCCTACCTGTTGTTAGGTAGGCTGTGACCAGACGGTCCCCATCGCGAATAATTGCCTATAGAATTCTCTCTTCGTGTTATATTTCCTTAGACATTTCTTAGATATTTTTATTTTTACGTTAGGAAATACTTAAAACTTGACAAGGAAAACAAAATATCCTCAGAAATAGATGGAAAATGCACACATTCCACCAAACTTTTGTAATGATAAAATATTATTACCTATCTGAGGTTACGGCAGTGCCTCGCCAAGTTCGCGCTGCCGTACCATCGTTTCTTGAAACAATTAAGCCCATATTTGTCCTATCTAAAACTCTATGTCGGAATGAGCTACGAATCTCAAAGTTTGCACGTTCGTAGATCTTCATAGAGTTAACAACTCCTCCAAGTTTCATGGACTTCCATAAAGTAGTTACGAAATTTAAAAAAACATCGAAATTGCGACTCACTGACTCACTCACTCATGTCATAGATCATCAAAATTCTACTGTACTTCCAGACATGCTACAAACCTGAAATTTGGCAGACTGAAAGAAATTATGACCAAACCCCTGGAAAAAAAACACCAAAATTCTAATTCACTCCCCTCCCCTATACATGTAAAGGTATGTAAAAGTAACATTGCCCACTTCCAGAAATGCTAGTGAGCTGAGCTTTGGCAGACTGATAAGAACTATGATAAAACTATAGGAAAAAAATAAAACAGCCCAAAATTCTAATTTACTTCCTTTCCCTATAAATGTAAAGTTATGAAAAAGTAACATTGCCCACTTCCAGACATGTTAGAGAGCTGAGCTTTGGAAGGCCGATAGTAACTATGATAAAGCTATAAAAAAATAAAAAAACTCCAATTTTTCATTTACTCTCCTCTTCTATAAATGTAAAGTTATGTAAACGTAACATTACCCACTTCCAGAAATGCTAGAGAGCTGAGCATTGGAAGACTGATAGAAACTATGATAAAACTATAGGAACAAATTTAAAAATACCAAAATTTTAGTTTGCTTCCCTCCCACATGTAAAATTATGTAAAAGTAACATTGACCCATTTCAGAAACGCTAGACAGCTGAGCTTTGGAAGGCTGATAGGAACTATGATAAGACCATGGGAAAAGATTAAAAAACCTCGAAATTTTAAGTAAGGCATTGCAAAAGTATTTAAAAATATTCCGCATATTTTACTACTTTAAAAATTAAATATTATCCAATTCCTTTAAAAAAGAAGTGAAATCATAACAAAAACATTTCATGTAAAAAAAAGCCAAGTATGCGAAAATGGCATTCCGTAAAAAGAATTGAGATAAAAGTAAAGCCAAGTTCTCCAATACAAATTTCACCTTTCTTACTAGTTTGGAAATGTTTTCTGAACCCCAACAAACATTTAAAGTTGTAACGACGAAACCCCAACTAGAAAGAATTTCTTAAAAGTAACCGCAACGTACTCCCGCTACGTCTCAGTATACCATACAGCGACGTTATAATTCCCTAAGTGGGGAACCAATTTCTGGTTATAACTACTTGGCCAAGTGTTTAAAGTCACTGTAGTAACAACTACACTACTACGTCGTAGCCAGGTATCTACTACGTCGTAGAGGCTGTTTTTTTCCGTAATGGCATAAAAGTTGCGATGTAGTTGCAAATAATATAATCGTTTCTTTTTGGTAGAATTGTTACACAATATGGTGGACACAACAGTAAACAGACTCGCTTAGTTTTTTTGTTTGGTTATGGTTATAATATGAACTATGTTATCCAAAAGTGTGAGAATTTACGAGCAGAGGATCAAAATTCGAGTGCGACGCAAAGTTTTTTGTATAACATGCATTATATATATTGCAAAAAACCGGTGCGCCCGTAAAATTTAGCCGTTTTCTGGTAGCTGATGGAATTTTTGTGTTGTGATTTTAGAGGTTATGTTTTCATAATCGACAGTTAACTCCAACAAATGGTGCTTAAGAAGAGCATTTTTGGTAAGCTTCAACTAATTTGTTTATAAAATAGTATGGCTCTTTAATATGAGCTCATAAAACGACAACAAAAATATTAAATTTTCTTTCTTACATAAAAACATGGCGTCCATAACTATATTCCCTGATAGTCGAAAAGGTTACTTGAAAGTAGTTGCGGCTTTAAAGTTGATCCAAAAAGTTATTTTGTCTACATTGTTACATCAGATGTTACTATGATGACACAAACTTTTGTGGTAAAAATTAAAGTTATAATGTAGTTGTCGGATACACTTGTTTGGGACTCCAATGAAGCTTAACTTTCTAGTGGTAATTAAGTAGGATATAAAAGTCAGGGCGACTACGAAATAACGACTAAAAAGAAAGTAAAACTTTAGCAACGTCCTATTGTGGTAGAGAAGACTATCAGAATCGACTATCAAGAAACAATCCTATGAAGTAGTTTAGAGGGTCGTTTTTACGAAACATCTACTATTTCCTGATACTAAATAGTTGTTAGAACTAAAAAGTAACAAATTTTGGTTGGGATCACCACATTTCTACTATAAGAAAGTAGCAAAGCCTTTAGAACATGTAGCCGCTACTATAAATGTTAGTTGGGAAGCTTCAACTAATTTGTTTCTAAAATAGTATAGCTCTTTAATATGAGCTCATAAAACGACAACAAAAATATTAAATTTTCTTTCTTAAATAAAAACATGGCGTCCCAAACTATATTCCCTGATAGTCGAAAGGGTTACTTGAAAGTGAGCCTAAGTTACGGCAACGTATCACTTACGACTTTTATGTCGGCATTCCTTTTTAGTTCTAGATAACACACTCGAATTTCTACTCCTTCGTTGCAGAAACGTATTATTAACTAGCTTTCGCCACTAGAAAACGTCTACAGAGTGATAGGAACCACGCGATAAGTATAACTACTACCCTCAAGTTATTGGGGTGTCGCCACTTGTCATTTGTCGTTTCTGTCAACAACAACACCACTGCTTATAGGTTATGTACGAGCGTGAATTTGTGGTAGGTTTTAAAACAAAAACAAGATAAATTAAATTCCATTAGAACAATAAATGAAGTGCCAATAAAAAGAGTTTTTTAAAATGTAACACAGCACAAATTTAAGTTTATTTACTTCAAACCAAGCTTTAACAACAGCACAAATTTGAAGAAAACCAAAAAGAATTATTGACCCAAGCTCAACACATAAAATGAATCACAGTGAGACACGACACGTCAGCACAAGAGGCATAGATAAACGAATTCGGTTTAGTCCGCACAAGAGGGTTACGATGGCGATAGGGTGGTGCCACAGCGCAAACCACGAACGACCGTAAAGACAGTGAATAGAACAGCAACAAGTAGCGTAAAAGATTAAGGATGGAGATTAAGCATGGACTAGGGAATTCTTAAAATCCGGGTGCGGTACTCGATACTTTGGATCAATATTTTGCATTTTGATTGTTTTGCAAAATGGTCAAGCAATGAGCTCGAAAAAATGGACTGCTCAAGGTAGTTAAAAACATATTTGCAAAACTATTCCTAATATTCCCATATTATAAAAGGAGCCACAAAAAGTAGGGTTAAGAATGTGTGCGACAAAGATGCGACTTCAAAAAGTCTACGTTTTTAAAGTAGAAACAGGAAGGAGAGATTACTTTAAAAGATCGACATTAAAAAAAAGTCAAAGTAGTTGCGGCTTTAAAGTTGATCCACAAAGTTATTTTGTCTACATTGTTACATCAGATGTTACTATGATGACACAAACTTTTGTGGTAAAAATTAAAGTAATAATGCAGTTGTCGGATACACTTGTTTGGGACCCGAATGAAGCTTAACTTTCTATAACGACTAAAAAGAAAGTAAAACTTTAGCAACGTCCTATTGTGGTAGAGAAGTCTATCAGAATCGACTATCAAGAAACAATCCTAAGAAGTAGTTTAGAGGGTCGTTTTTACGAAACATCTACTATTTCCTGATACTAAATAGTAGTTAGAACTAAAAAGTAACAAATTTTGGTTGGGATCACCACATTTCTACTATAAGAAAGTAGCAAAGCCTTTAGAACATGTAGCCGCTACTATAAATGTTAGTTGGAACTAAACTTGGCTGGCTATTACGGCTGTAAATGACTCTTAGGCACAATGCTAAATTGAACATAAACAAGTTTGGCTGTAATAGCATAGTTAAAAAAAAACATTTCCAAACTAGTAAGAACCTTCATTTTGAAATTGGTATTGGAGAAATTGCATTTACTTTTATCTCAATTCTTTTTACGGAATGCCATTTTCGCGTACTTGGCTTTTTTTACATGAAATGTTTTTGTTATGATACAATATTATAGAAACCGCACACCAGCTACTTGATTAAAACGTCCACTTCAGGGCCTTTGTCATGTTAAAAATTATGGACTTTTTCATGTTAAAATGTTTGGCGAATTAACAATTATTTTTTTATTTAAAACAAACAATGGTAGTTGCTCAAAAATTGGAGAATAGTCTGGTATAACAGCTGTGAAACTGTATCGAGGGCCTCTAAACAATCTGTAATAGTTTTAAATTTAAATTGATCTAAAAAGTTTTCATTTAATAAATGTAGCCGAGCTTTAATTTATTGAGTTAACAGGGGGTACGGTCACCTCGCCGGCAGTCCCAAACTAATAAAAAGGAAAAGGAAATATACTCATATCGACAAAAAAACAGTAGGTATACAGTGAAACCTCCTATAAGCGGACACTCACGGTTTCGTCGATTTTGTCCGCTTATTGGAGGTGTCCGCTTATGAGAAAGAACTACGAAATTTTTATATATATTTAATAACAATTTCCACTAGTTGAGTTATTCCGATAAAAAAATTTTCAGCGATCTTTCGTGCTGTTCCTTCTCCGAAACGTTAACAATTTCTATTTTTTCAAGTAAACTAAGATGGTTTTTTACTAGGCGCCATTTCAAAGAGATCTATTACTACCCAACTGAACAATAAAAATAAAACACACACAGCAGTCCCGCCGAATAAAATATGTTGTAAATACGACAGAAGTATTTAGTCTCCGCATTAAAACGGAAAGAGGTAATTCCCCGGCTGCAGAGTGTTGTTGCCAACATACTACACAATATTTATGCCCATGTCGTGCAGCGCTTCGTCCCGTTTTCAGAGGTTCGCGTCCGGTTAAGGAAGTTTTCAGAATTTTTTAACCGAAAAAAAATTATCCGCGTCCTGTTATTAGAGTGTCCGGTTATAGGAGTGAATTTTACATGTAAAGAAATAGGGAAAAGCTCGGTTCCAACAAATTTGTCCGCTTAAAGGGAGTGTCCGCTTAATAGAGGTGTCCGCGAAGAGAGGTTTCATTGTATACCGAGCTGTGGATCGCTGGGTGTAATTTGGTATGCGTATTTGAGCAAGTTCCATTTTCAATGGGATTAACTGGAAATGTCGGTTGTCGGAAAACCTCGGTTGTATTCGCCAAACTTGACAAGTAAACTACTTTGAACGCTGATAGTAGGGAGTTTTTGCAACGCTAAAAGTTTTTAAAACTGTCACTTTTAAAAGTCAAGGTATTAAAAGCTTGATTTTAGCCTTATTTTACAAAATACTACTACTGTGTCGGTTTAGAACATTTTTCTACGTTGTTCGACGCCTATTCTCCAGCTCCTTCGATCCTGACAATCATCTTCCGTCAGGTTTTTTTGACTCATTGATCTTTGGATTGACTGTTGCCATTCCAGTTTAGGACGCCCTCTTTTTCTGCGCCTTATTGGTTGCCATTCTAGGACCTGCTTTGGTAATCTTTCGTCGTTCATCCGTTCTACATGGCCGTACCATATCAGTTGTCTTTTAGTGATGTCATCCTTTATGCTTCCCTCGATTCCCATTCTTTCTTTTATGATCTCATTTCTGATATGATCTGTTCTAGATATTCTCATTGATCTTCTTATTGCATCCATTTCGACACTTTCCATTTTTGCTTTGTATTTTTCTGTAACGCGACAAGTCTCTATTCCATACAGCAGCGTGCTTTTCACCATTGTTTCATATATGTTAAATTTTACATTCTTTTTTATCGCTCTGTTCCATAAAATACTGTTAAGACAACCAATTACCTTTTTTGCTTTTACTATTCTTCTTTCTAGTTCTTTACAGTCTGTTCCTGTCTTATTAAATGTGACTTGATTCGTTTTCAATACATAAGTACTGTGTCTTGTCCACGTTCACTGTTAACCCCCACTTTTGGTATTCTTCCGTTAACTTTCTCATCATATACTCCATGTCTTCTTTATCATTAGCTACAATTACTTGGTCGTCAGCAAAATGTAGTGTGTATATGGTAAATCGGTTGTTAAGTTGTATTCCCATGCGGCGTACTTTACGTTTCCAGGTTTTTAGAGCTACTGCGATATATATTTTAAAAAGAGTTGGAGAGATACAACATCCCTGTCTTAAGCCTTTCGTTACTTGGAATTGTTTTGAAAGTCTATTTCCAATTTTAATTTTAGATTTTGACCCTTTGTAAAGTTCTTTTATAAAAAAAATCGGGAAATACCTACTTTATACAAACAATTTTGATAAACATTTGATATTTATTTTGTACCTTATTCTTATCAAAACAAAAAGTTATTTCTGTAAGTAGGATTTACACAAAAACAGAAACTTCATCGACTGTATATAAACTTCTCTCTTATTTTTAATTTGTGGTTCTTTAATTTTACTAAAAATAAAGAGATCCTTAATATCGACACAACAGAGGGTATTATCGCCACTTTAGTTTAATTTAACATACTGTAAATGCTATAAAAATAAACACATTTTCGGTTACAACTAAAGACCTCAGAAATGATTTTGCTATAATAAAATATATTTTTCTTAAAAATGTAAAGCTTAAAAAAGTAAATTTTTGTAACCACACCATGTACCATGTAATATCAATACAAATTTGCACAATCTATCGACATACGAATGAACCTTTTATCGACACACAAATTTTCTTTAATATAACACAAAAACTATGAAAAAAAGTATTTGTCGATATTGTATCAGTCCATCAGAAAAGCTTTTCTTTTTTTTTAACAAAATTTAAAAAAAAACACCCGACTGTGTGAAAAAATAAGTTTAAAAATTTCTGTGTAAGAACCTTGTTATCGACGGTAATGTCGACATTTTGTTCATGGGTAAGATAAGCTGTACATAAAACCGACAGTCCATTTTTTAGATAAAAAACAGATTATATGATTTATTTTTGTTTTTTTTATAAAATTTAACCCTATCCTAATAACCAGAATCAATTTTTTTATACGTAAATATAAAATTATTTTAGTTATATTAGTTCAAATCTTACCTGTTTCTTAACACCATTAACAAGCAAACCGGCCACATCAAGCACTTCGTCAACTGTCACAATTTCCCGCGTATTTTTCGAGAGATGTAGTGGGGATATGTTTATGCAGTGCTGCCAACATGTGCACAAATAATGACTTTTTTTATATAATAGACTTTATTCAGGTGAAAGGTACCCGGATCTTATTGTAGCTTGTAGCAGTTATTTTTAGAGACCCTTTCCTAGTACAGATATATTTACGACGTACGTACCACTACTACAACAAAGTGTCAAATAAGTGTTCCAAAAACTCTCTAATATCTTTTGCTTTACTCTGAGACTGGAAGTAAACTGAGTGGTTTTTGGTAAGAAAAAAAATTCCAATTGAGCGATATCGTCTTTCATTAATTCCAATTTTTTGTCTCCAAAAAGATTCCATTATCCTATTTTTGTTCATCCTCTTTATTTCGCCGACAAAAGAACCTCAATTCTTTCCAGACATTTTTTTATTTGCTTTTCTCTGAATTGTTTTATACACGGTGTTTCATGAACATCGAAACAGAGCCCTTTTTGGGTATTTAGAGTGCGAGTTTGGAGAAACGCTCGAACACATCGATTTTGTTTGCGAGGGAGACACTTTTTGGCTATCTTGAAATTTTAACGAACCCCCTTCGAGGGGTATACTTTACCCTCTATATTTTGAATAGCGAAAGTGGGTCTAGTGATACCTTGTTTTGAAGCTCTCTTGAATATCTTTACAACCGTGTAAAAATTTCAAAAATCCATCGATTAGTTTTTAAGATATTTGCTTTCAAATTTTTTAATTTAACATGGAATGATAAAATAAAAATTAAATCCGAAAAATAATAACATTCTAATTAAATTTTTATTCTATTAGTCCATGTTAAATTTAAAAGTTTAAAAGCAATCTCATGAGCAGCAGCAAACTAATGATAGATTTTTGAAATTTTTACAGGGGTAAAGTATAACCCGTCGAAGGGGGTTCGTGCTACGGAAATTTCAGGATAGTCAAAAATTGTCCCCCTCGCAAACAAAATCGACGTGTTTGAGCGTTTCTCCAAATTCGCACTCTAAATAACCAAAAAGGGCTCTGTTTCGATGTTCTTGAAACACCGTGTATGTTGTGAAGCTTAATCTAAGTTAAGCCATTGAGCATTGAGTAAATAACCCATATAGAGGAGCCATCGGCGAGCTTTACCATATTGAGGGGCAGATTAGTTCAGGCAAGATTCGGGAAAATCCACTTTCTAGAAGCATTTTATATTACTTTTTGGCAAATGGGCAATTCCCCCTATTTTGACCCCGCTGAATTCGAATATCCCTGTTGCCAACTCGAAATATTGACAGGGGCTGAGATACTCAAGATGGCGGCCAAAATAACGGCGGCATTTTAAATTGCCGCTGGAAAGCCCAAATTGTCACAGGTGTACATTCAAAATATATATTTGTATAATCAAAAAATAATAACATATTATTTTTTTTTGAATGGCTGCACAGACCTCCAAAAACCCCCCCAGACCAACACAATCTGAAAGTTTGAGGTTTTTTCAAATTTTCTTAAAAACTAAGCTTCTAATAGAAAAATGTATAATATACTTTATTGTAGACAATGAAATTCCCTTTTCAACATGGTATAACTTAATAAAGTTAGACTAATAACAAGCTCTCCAGCGGCGTCCGTTAATTGAAGTAATTAAAAAAAGTTGAAAAAATACCTATGTTTTTTCCAAGATTTATTTAATTTTTTAAAAAACTAATATCTACAGAAAAGCATGTATTACATTTTGGTTTACTGAATAAAATTTCCTTCAAAATGACGTATAACATGATTAAATCGGTTTTATAAATAAAACTTCAGGGGCATCCGTAAATTAAATTAATTTTGAAAAAACAGAAAATATACCATTTTTGTTACACGTTTTATCTAATTTTCTCAAAAACTAAGCTTAACATGAAAAACTTGTTCTACACTTTTTTGTAGACAGGGAAATTCCCTTTTTAAAAATGTGAAATTCGGTGGGGTTTGACTTATAGCAAACTCTCCAGCGACGTCCGCCAATAAGGGTGATTTCAACAAATCATTAAAAAAATCATGTTTTTCATACGTTTTATTCAATTTTCTTAAAAACCAAGCTCTTTATCAAAAAATGTGTTCTATACTTCGTCATAGCCAATGAAATTTCCTTTCAAACGATGTATAACAAAGTGGAAGTTATTTCATATTTACCACTCCAGTGGTGTTCTTAATTTAAAGAAATTATTTAAGATCAATCCAAACTAGCTTTTCGGTGGATAATAAAGAGCGGCGGATAAAAGTTCGAAAGTACAAAAGGTCGAAAATACAAAAGGTCGATAGTACAAAAGGTCGAAAGTACAAAAGATCAAAAAACAAATGGTTGAAAGTTCAATAGATCGAAAGTACAGAAGATCGAAAGTACGGCCACGGGTTCACATCGGCTGGACAGGTCAATTCAACTTCATACGGTAAATTTGTATTTTTAATATTTTGTTTTGTCGATTTTTTTTCGACCTTTTGTACTTTCGACCTTTTATGACTTCGGCGGCGGACCCGATAATAAAATATCCTTTTAAACAGTGTGTCACAACATGTGACCCATAGTATAGAAAACTCTCCAGGGGCGTTGCAAAAATTACCAAAAAATATTATTTTTGTTACGGGTTTCACTCAATTTCCATCAAAATCTCAATTTCAAATAAAATATCAAACTCTTCCTAACAGGTTGACAGGTTGGTTGTTGATCCCAATGAGTACCTAATTATAATTATGCCCCCCCCCCAAACCGTTGCATAAGATTCACCACTTTATTTTTAGTTCCATATGCTTAAAAAAATCTCTGAAAACACCTGTGTCAAAGTTACTACTGTTACTTTCTGCGCAAAAATATTGCTTGTGGGGGGCCATGGCCCCTATGCCCCCTCCACTTATAACCACCGGTGTTTTTTTGCTTTAAAGAACTTATTTAGATAAATCAAAATATCTAATCTAATCAAAAAACAGTTTATTTTAATTTGGAAAAATTTTATTTTAGTAGGTATAAATTACGAACCTTTTTGAAGTATTTATCATAACATTAACCTCACTTTGTAATATATCATTTAAAAAGAAATTGTCTTATCCTCAATAAAGAATAAAGGCACATTTTTTTCTGAAAATCTTAGTTAGAAAGGAGATTTAAATATGCAAAAGAAACTGATTATTTCAGTTATTTTTTAAAATAAGTTTATATTAGTACGCCCCTAAAGCCTTAAATATGGCAACAACCCGACATTTTAATAAAGTTTTTAAAAGAAAATGTTATGTTCTACAATAAAGTATACTACATATTTTTTCCTAAAAAGTGTAGTTTTTGAGAAAATTTTGAAAAACCTATAATAAATATGTTTTTCTAAATAATCCCAATTTACGTACGCCACTGAAGAGCTACTTGCTTTTCCTAACCTTATTGACCAATACATCGTTGGAAAGGGAATTTTATTCTCCACAAAACTTTTCTTTGCAATTTTTGATAAAAAAGTTAGTTCTCGAAAAAATTGCATAAAACTGAAACAGGTTTTTGGGGGTTTGGGGGGGATTTTCTCCATCCCCCCCGATTTTTCGAGTTGGCCACAGAGATATTCGGATTCAGCGGGGTCAAATTAGGGGGAAATGGTCTGTTGCCAAAAAGTAATATGATTTGCTTCTGGACCCAAAACGGAAAGCCTTTTAAAATAATATGCTCTGACTAGATGGCGCTGAAATAAATTCGTCTGGTACGCAATATTCAGGGACTGCTAGTACGATTTAGTTACATGTTACATGTGCGAGTTCCGAGACTCATGCCTATCATACAAATGCCATTAGATCATAGCAGTTGTCTCTGAATATTGCGTACCAGACGAATTTATTTTAGCGCCATCTGCCCCTCAATATGGTGAAGCTCGCCGGTGGCTCCTCTATATGGGTTATTTACTCAATGGTTAAGCATAGTGCTAAGCTTGTGATTGACAGGGCGTTTACTAAATATGCGTTAAAAAATCAAGGGATTATTGCCTGAAATATTAAATGCAAAATATCTGCAACGATTTACCACCTATACGTCCAATAAATCTACACTGTTGTCAAGATCTTTGTTAAGTTTTTTTGTTCTTCAAGATATTTTAGATTTTATTTTGTAGATTAAGAACTTTTACGTGTAACTTTTAATAATAAATTTTGTTATGTTACGTAAACACCCTGTAGATATAAAAAAAATCCCCAAAAATATAATTTAGTTGCAATTGCCTGAAAAATGTACTGCCCACACACTAGCAGCCAAAAATTTTAAATAAAAAATACATCGATTAACAATTTTTGTTCGAAAGCAATAAAAAAAAATTAACTGAATATTTTTTTAATAGTTGAGAAACCAACCATAAATTTTTAAAAAAGTAAAAAACATTAAAAGAATATTAAAAAAAAAACGGAAAAATTAAAAATTACTTTTATTAACTTTGTTTGTTGTCGACCTTTTTAGTAAAATGTTTTTAATTTTACCGCTTTACAAATTTATGGCCTGGTCCGCAGTTTCACTTCTTGCCGCTAACTTCTATTTTCCTTTCTCTAATAGAAAGAGATAAAGATACAATTTGTATTTCCATCTTTTTTTATTAGAACAAGAGGGAAATAGAAATAAGCGGCAAGAAGTAAAGTAAATTTAATTTAAGAATAGTAACTGTCTATTGTGTGAAGACAGTGGTTTCATTTACTGGTCTATTTTTAGGTAAAACTGAATAGTAAACAAAAATAAAAGTTTATTTTCTTTTTAAAAGACTTTTTGCCAATTTACACAATGTGTACGGTGTAAGCCGACAAAATGAATGTCAAATAACAACAATTATACCTACTAGAAATCTAACGTTGTTTCAAATAGCATTTATTTTTGATCGATTTAAATTAAATGGCCTATTTTTGGGGTTAAAAAAGTAAATGTTAAAAAATTAGAACGTTCCATTTTAAACAAGGTAGGTATCACAAGTAGTACTGTGCTATTTGGAAATAACAAATTCAGGGCAGTTTGAACCCCAAAATGGGGCTAAAAATTAAAACTTATATATTCGAAATATGGTTCATAAAAAATCGCGAAAAACAAAAAATGTGTGTTTTTGTTTAATTTTCAAATCTCTAGCTGTTAGTAAATTCATCTTAATCTAAGTCCCCAGCCTTTGTTTCGATATTTTATGTTGGGCAATTATAATTTTAGTATCTTTATTTACAGATACGGATTTCAAATACAAATTTAATTTATTCGTCAATCATAGTTAATAAAAATTAGCTTTTTATATAGGGTGAACCAGACTAGTTTTTAAAGTGTGTTTATTATAAATTGTAAAAGTACAATCTAAATATTAAGAGATACTGGAAAATTATCGGTTACCCTGTATTATGCAGTAGGTTTTTAAATGTTTTGTTTATGTTCAAAGTAACCCGTCCTTGAATATCTTTTTATGTAATTATGCAAGGCATGTGAGAGACAAAAAGCACACATTAATAAAAAACATTGTTTTTTTTGCTTAAAGTTATGCACTTTATAAATACAATATTATATTTATTGTTAAATCATCATCATCAAGTAAATTATTGTAAAAAATAAATATTTCTCCTTCTTTTTATTTAAACAAACTTGAACCAAAATGCTCCAAAAATTGGGATGTTAAGAATTTTTTTAAAAAGAAAATCTAGGAGGGTTAAATTTTTAATAATTTAACAGTTTAAAAGCTATGGAAGCTATAAAAAAGTCACAAAACAAATACGTATTTATACTTGAAATTAGTATATTTTAAAATTGCAATGTGCTGAAACAATATAATATAAAACATAAAAGTATAAACCTTGAATTAAATAATTGCTACCTACGAAAATAACAATTTTCGATCAAAGTTTGATCCTTGTGTGATGCTCGTAGAAAAGTTAATAAATATTTTTTAAAAATTATAATTTTAAAGAAATAGGTTTAAAAAAAACTATAACTACTCACTACTTAAACAAAAAATTACCTAAACTACTAACTACTAGTGGTTATCTTTAACTACTTTTATATCGCTGGTTGTTTTGAACTCTTCAACATCATGAGATAATATAAAAAGTAGTTATTATTATTATATTAATATTAAAATATCAAACAAAACTAGTTAAAAATAATCGAGGACTAGGAGAAAAAAGTGGTTAAAATATAACTATTTTTTCGGAAAAAAGAGTTAATTACGTAGTTAACTTCAGTCCAGCTCTGCTTTTAACTAGCCCTTGCCAATTATTGCGCTATAAATTTAATCTTGTGCTGTATTAAAATTGTATTAAATCTACAAATACTCTGGTAAATAAAATTTGAAAATCAAAATTTTACATAGGTTTTCTTGGCTCCAATTTAATATGAAGACCATTTTGCGGTCGAAGTACCACCTCGTCGAACTCTTTTATGGTGTCCGGTTTTTCAAGAGAAGTTACTTTGAATTTTCTCAAGATCGTTGCTACCATGGTTTTTGAATTTCTAGTCCCAAACTTTTGTCCAATACAGTTTCTCGGTCCAGCACTAAATGGAGCAAAAGCGTATGGATGACGTTCTCTTGAATTTTCGGGCAAGAAGCGATCTGGGTCAAATTTTTCTGGATCTGGCCAATATTTGGGATTGTGATGCAATTCATAAATCATTACAAAAAGTGTTACACCTACTGGTATAGTCACTCCATCCAAAACTACGGGTTGAATGAGTTTTCTAGAAATACCTGGTATGATAGAAAACATTCTTAGAACCTCTTTAAGGACTCTTTCCAGGTACTCCATTTCAGCAACATCTTGGCAAGTAATCGGTCTGTCTGAATCTCCAAAAATTGCATCTAACTCCTCATGTACTTTCGCTTGCACATCAGGATTACTACCTAAGGCTAGAAGTGTGTGGGTGACTGAAGACGCAGTTGTATCTTGACCAGCAAACATAAAAGTACTGACTTCATCGCAAATGTGTTCATCTGTGAATCCAAATGTTTCTTGGTTTTGCAACAGAATATCTATAAAAGCCAGTCTTTTTTTGATTCCTAAATCATCGGTTTGTGATACTTTTTGTTCGTTTTGATGTTTATTCCTTCTTTCTGTGATTATTTTCATATTTGTATCTCTAAGAAATTTCACTGCTTTGTTAGCTAATTGTCCCTGTTTTGTCATATTACATATGAAATCAAACTGCAATAATAAAGATTCAGCCCTTTTGATAACTGTCTCACATAATATGTTTATCGCGTTACAATATTCATTTTCTTCTGTATTTTTAAGACTATTAAGGCTAACTCCCATCGCAGTCTCTGCAATAATGTCTAGGGCAGCTCGCGAGATATATTTCGTTACCTCAATATAGTCATTTGTAACCCTGGATTTTTCTTCGAATATCTTGACTAACTCTTCTGCTTTAGCATAAAATATTTCGGAATACTTATCCAGAACTTGAAAATGAAATGATGGAGTCAAAAGTTTTCTGTTATGTTTCCAATGTTGTCCAGAAGATGTAACCAATCCATTGCCCAGCCAAAGTCCAAACATATCATAATCGGGTCCTTTGTTAATGTTTACTGTATCTTTCAAAATCACCTCACAATGTTCAGGTTTGGAAATAAACAACACGGGCTCGATCGAGTTCATCCAAAATCCAAATGTTGGACCCAATTTTTTATGATATAATTTTGTAAAGTCCCATGAATCTTCACGTTTGACACCCCACATTGTGTAGGTTGTACCAACAATAGGGTACCACTGATCGCCCGGAAAATGATTTAACACATCGTGGAAGTGTTTTTGCTTTTGGTAAAATTTAAACAATTTAAAACACAAAAACAGCAAGATAGTCACTAAAATCAGCAGCCACGCACTCATGTTCACAGACAGCGTATAAATAAAAACTGCAAAATTGCAAGGTTAAAAAAAATGATTTTCTTGTTGGGATCTGGTATGTAATTATTTATTTATGTTTACTTCTACGTTTCTACCAACGATTAAATTTGAATTTAATCACTAGTGACAGCGGACTAAATCCTTCGCTTGGATGGATGTTCTTTTAAGTTTTTCTATATTTATCAGAAGAGTTAACTTAGATGTGGGTCACGAAATATTTTTCAAAACCTAGTTTTTAAGAAAGATAAAATATCTTTTTTTTTTGAGGGCTAAAATGAGAAAGCAAGTGGTAAAAAGTATTTTATTCTTTCTGAGAATTGTATAGACTCTAATTCGAAATAAAATTTATATGCAATAATATTTCTAATATAGGAAAGCAAGGATAATCTTTTTTATATATACAGGGTGTATTTTTTAAACGAAGTAACATTTTTTACATTTAAATTAAATATGTAATTTATTTTTCATGATACATTATTAGATATAATTAATCTAAACCTACGTTTTTTTGCTATTAGAAGGACTATTCTGAGATACGTATGAATGTATACCGGTTAATTGTTATCCAAAGATAAATAATTTTAATTCTTATGCATTTGGCTTTATACAAAATAATATGACTATAGTTCAAATATTTAAAATATGGAATACCCCTTTTTAATTTAAGATAAAATACACATACCTATGTGCAACTTAAAATATTAATAATATAGTAATGAATTTTTCATTTCTTAAGCAAATGTCCAGATGAGGATAGTTCATGGTTGTCCTGGTAAAGTTAGTAGCCTAACCAAACTTGATCTGGTCATGCAAGTTTTTTTTTACGGTTATGCGCACTCGCTAGGAGATCCCTATCACGCTCGAGAAGCGACAAGTTGGGATACCAACCTAATTTGCTTTTCGATTTTTGTAGTTTCGACCTTTTGTATTTTCGATATTATGTATTTTCGATATTTTATCTTTTGAACTTTTGTATTCGATCTTATGTCTTTAAATCATTTTTCCGACACGCCTTAAAAAAAAAGAAAGAAGCTAATTTTTAACATTGCAACGCACAAGCTTCTCCATTATTTATTTCTTATTTTAATATATTTGCTATGTAAAACTTTTCTTATATAACATAACATAACATAACATTGCTTCGAGAACTTGGGCATTTACATAAAATGTTAAAATAAATATTTTAATTTAAAAAATTTCAACGGGTTTGAGAAATAAAAAGGTAAGGTTTTGCCAAATTTCGTTAAAAACCAAAAAAAATTGTGAGACATAAGAATAAAAAACAAAACACCGTTTTTATTTTTTTTTCAAAAAATTTTAGAGTAGGTAAAAAATCGTTTTCAAAAAAGCTTTTATGAACTTTTTTAAAAAATGAAATTGCAAAAAAACCATTATCTACCCCTAAGAGCTTACCTCATTTCACCTTTATAACTAGAATCAAGTCGTTGTTTTTTCCCTTTAGGTGCACTATAATATCTTTTATTTCCAACAGTTTTCATGTTTTTTTCCTTTCCAGAAATTATTTGCACTGGTCTGAGTGGTTTTCATATGTTTGGTATGACCGTCCTTGCTTAACTGAAAACTTCTTTTTTCTGCATTATAAACGCAGCTTCAATAAGCCTTTATTTTTGCCAATGCGACTCCTTATGCAAAACTTTAGCTTCTGACCTTAAATCCTGCGATCATTTGACCATGCATGATCCGCAAAGCCGTATTTTTGAATATCCCCTATTATTAGGTGCTTTTTAGATGTTCATTTACTCGAACTTGAAGAGGGCGTTTCGTTTCACCTACATATGATTTACCACACTCATACGGAATTTGGTAAATACATTCCTTATTATTTGAGGGATTTTCTGGTTTAGTTTTAGTAGTTGTCAGTCAATCAAGCACGGACATACCAAACATATGAAAACCACTCCTTAAGGAAAACCGGCGTCTTAGGATTAAAAATAGAAATATAGTTCATAATAGACGGTCATAGGTCACGGTTTAGTTTGTTTATTTTTATTTGTAATCGATCTCTGCATTGATGGATATATATAGCAGTTATTTTCGCCTGCTGTTCTGGTTTCTATCGTATCTCGGTAGTTGGCGCTTCTTGCGATAGTTTTCTCACTATTAACATAGCGTTAGAGACAAAACGGTCTAACTAACTTCGCAAGAGTGTCACATTGACCAAGCAGTGTTCTGAGGAGTCCCATAAGGACCAAATAGTTTAATGTCAACACTTATTAGGTGTCCATTAGATCTTGGACCCCCGTGAAGTTAAGCTTTCAAGCTACCCACGGAAAAATATGAGAAAAACAAAAACTCCTTTTTACCCGATTGGCCACGAAACTTGTTTGATAGTTCATAATGTGTTTGTTTGTAATTTTCAAATCTCTAGCTGATAGTAAATTCGTCTTAAGCTAAGTACCCAGCCTTTGTTTGGATATTTTTTGTTAGGCAATTATGATTTTCGTATTTTTATTTATAGATGCGGATTTTGAAATACAAATTTAATTTATTTATCAATCACAGTTTATAAAAATTAGCTTTTTATTATTATGCAAGGCAATGATAAAATATGATACCTATATAGAGTGAACCAGACTAGCTTTTAAAATATGTATATAATAAGGGGATGGGACAATTCGCCGCGGCCGATTCGCCTCAGCCGATTCGCCGCGGGACAATTCGCCGCCGGCCAATTCGCCGCGGAGACAAATCGCCCGGAGGGTTTTTTTGTTTTATGATATTATACCATTAGCAATTATTTAAACAGTTTTATTTTGCTTGACTTCATATAATATATTTGTTTATTTGTTTGATCATAACTTTTTCAAAATTTTATTTGGTGGTTAGTATAATACAATTCAACATTTTTTTTATTAGAAAAATATTAAAAATTTAAGAACCGATTTGCATCAAACTCGGAACTTTGAGATATTTCAGGTCGCTGATTATTATTTTTAACCTAATTTAAAAAAATCAAAATGGCGGTTCCACAATGGCGCACTTTATTATTTATAAACCGATTTGCCTCAAACTTGAAACATTGCGGCGCTTAAGGTAACAATTTTTGACTTAAATTTAAAAAAATAAAAATGGCAGTTCCACAATGGCGCACTTTCTTGTTTATAAACTGATTTGCCTCAAAATTGGGGGGGGGGATGATGCCTCTGGGGGGCCGAAGCCTCATAATGGCGAATTTTATACTCTTTAATTTTTTTATTCATGAAATATGTGAAAAATATCTAGGCCCGAGGAATCCGCCATTTTCAGGTTTTAAAATTTAAGTCAAAAATTGTATTGAGTTACCTTATATGCGCCCGGATGTTTCAAGTTTAGGGCAAATCGGTTTATTAATAAGAAAGTGCGCCATTGTGGATCCGACATTTTGATTTTTTAAAGTTTATGTTAGAAATCATAATTAGCGACCTGAAACACCCCAAAGTTCAGAATTTGATGCATATCGGTTTATAAAGAAAATAAAACCCGCCATTTTGATTTTTTCAAATTTAAATCAAGCTAAATAAAACTGTTTAAACAATTGCCAATGATAAAATCTCGCGGCGAATTGCCCCGCGGCGAATTGTCCCGCGGTGAATCGGCCGCGGCGGATCGGCTGCGGCGAATCGGCCGCGGCGAATTGTCTCCTACCCGCATGACTGTAAAAGTAGAATCTAAATATTAAAAGATGGATGGAAAATTATATGTATGTGTATATTATTATTATGTAGTAGGTTTTTGAATATTTTGTTTATGTTTAAACTAGCCCGTCCTTGAATATCATTTTAGGTAATTATGCAAAACATGTGAGAGACAAAAAGCACACATTAATAAAAAACATTGATTTCTTTTGCTTAAAAAATGCACATATATTTATTGTTAAATCATCACCATCAGGTAAATTATTGTATAAAATAAATAAATTCTGCTTCTTTTTATTTACAACAAACTTAAACCAAAATGCTCAAAAAATTGTTATGTTAAGAATTTTTTTTAAACGAAAATCTAGGAGTGTTTTTTAATAATTAAGCAGTTTAAAAGCCATGAAAGGTATAAAAAATGTCAGAAAACAAATACGTATAGATGCTTGAGTTTTTGTAAATAAGTATATTTTAAAAAAGCAATGTGCTGAAAAAACTTTAAAATATAATATAAACACATAAAAGTATAAACATTGATTCGGTTCGGTTCGGTTCGGTTCGGTTTTTTTGATCAAAGTTTGATTCTTGTGTTATGCTCATGGAAAAGTTAATATAAGTATTTAAAAAAATCTTAATTTTAAAAAATACGTTTAAAACAAAAAATATAACTGTTTACTACTTAAACAAAAAAGTAGTTAAACTACTAACTACTAGTAGTTATCCTTAACTACTTTTATATCTTTGGTTGTTTTGCACGCTTCGCCATGTGATACTATAAAAAAATATTTATAAAAAAGTAGTTAAAAATAATCGAATATAATAATAATATATAATAATATATAATAATAATATATAATAATAATATATAATAATAATATATAATATATATACACTAAAAGAAAAAAGTAGGTAGAATATAACTATTTTTTCAGAAAAAAGAGTTATTCACGTAGTTAATTTCAGCCCAGCTCTGCTTTTAACTAGCCAATTATTGCGCTATACATTTAATCTTGTGCTGTATTAAAATTGTAAACCTACAAATATCCTGGTAAATAAAATGTGAAAATCAAAATTTTACATAGGTTTTCTAGGCTCAAATTTAATATGAAGACCATTTTGCGGTCGAAGTACCACCTCGTTGAATTCTTTTATGGTGTCCGGTTTTTCAAGAGAAGTTACTTTAAATTTTCTCAAGATCGTTGCTACCATGGTTTTTGAATTTCTTGTACCAAACTTTTGTCCAATACAGTTTCTCGGTCCAGCACTAAATGGAGCGAAAGCGTATGGATGACGTTCTTTTGAATTTTCGGGCAAGAAGCGATCTGGGTCAAATTTTTCTGGATCTGGCCAATATTTGGGATTGTGATGCAATTCATAAATCATTACAAAAAGTGTTACACCTACTGGTATAGTCACTCCATCCAAAACTACGGGTTGAATGAGTTTTCTAGAAATACCTGGTGCGATAGAAAACATTCTTAGAACCTCTTTAAGGACTCTTTCCAGGTACTCCATTTCAGCAACGTCTTGGGAAGTAATCGGTCTGTCTGAATCTCCAAAAATTGCATCTAACTCCTCATGTACTTTCGCTTGCACATCAGGATTACTACCTAAAGCTAGAAGTGTGTGGGTTACTGAAGACGTAGATGTATCTTGACCAGCAAACATAAAAGTACTGACTTCATCGCAAATGTGTTCATCTGTGAATCCAAATGTTTGTTGGTTTTGCAACAGAATATCTATAAAAGCCAGTCTTTTTTTGATTCCTAAATCATCGGTTTGTGATACTTTTTGTTCTTTTTGATGTTTATTCCTTCTTTCTGTGATTATTTTCATATTAGTATCTCTAACAAATTTCACTGCTTTGTTAGCTAATTTTCCCTGTTTTGTCATATTACATATGAAATCAAACTGCAATAATAAAGACTCAAACCTTTTCATAACTGTCTCACATATTATATTTAACGCGTTAAAATATTCAGATTCTTCTGTATTTTTAAGACTATTAAGATTAACTCCCATGGCAGTCTCTGCAATAATGTCTAGGGCAGCTCGCGAGATATATTTTGTTACCTCGATATAGTCATTTGTAACCTTGGATTTCTCTTCGAATATTTTGACTAACTCTTCTGCTTTAGCATAAAATATTTCTGAATACTTATCTAGAACTTGAAAATGAAACGATGGAGTCAAAAGTTTTCTGTTATGTTTCCAATGTTGGCCAGAAGATGTAAGCAATCCATTGCCCAGCCAAGTTCCAAACAGATCATAATCGGGTCCTTTGTTAATGTTTACCGTATCTTTCAAAATCACCTCACAATGTTCAGGTTTGGAAATAAACAACATGGGCTCGATCGAGTTCATCCAAAATCCAAATGTTGGACCCAATTTTTTATTATATGATTTTGTAAAGTCCCATGTATCTTCACGTTTGACACCCCACATACTGTAGGTTGTACCAACAATAGGGTACCACTGATCGCCCGGAAAATGACTTAAAACATCGTGGAAGTGTTTTTGCTTTTGGTAAAATTTAAACAATTTAAAACCTAAAAACAGCAAGATAGTCACTAAAATCAGCAGCCACGCACTCATGTTCACAGGCAGCTTATAAATAAAAACTCAAGTCTCAAGGTTAAACAAATTGATTTTCTTTTTGGGATCTGATGATTATAATTTATATTTACGTCTACGTTTCTATCAACGATTAGATTTGAATTTAACCATGACAGTGGACTAAATTCGCTTAGACGGATGGCCTTTAAGTTCTTCTATTTCTATCAGAAGAGTCAACTTAGAAACGAAACTTAGTTTCTTAATAAAGATAAAAAATCATTTTTTTCTTCAGGCTAAAGTGAGTAAGAAAGTGGTAAGTATTTTATTGGTTTTGAGAACTGTATAGACCCCAATTCGAAAAAAATATGTATTTTCAATAATATTTCTAATTTAGGAGGATAATCTTTTTTATATATACAGGATGTATGTTTCTAAATGAAGTAGATTTTTTTACAATTAAATTAAATATGTAATTTATTTTTCATCATACATTATCAGATATAATTTATTAATCTAAACTTATGTGTTTTTGCTATTACAACGGCTATTAAAAATCATGAACTATAAGATAAATAATGATATATTATACAGTGAATATCGGTTATAACGACATTATACGGACCGCTAATTTCGGTCGTTATAACCGAGCGTCGTTATAGAGCAAAAAGGTAACAAACTGAGTTATATATTTTTATTACGAAAAAGTGATTATATTTCTTCAAATTTAAAAGTTAAAAATATGAACCATTTTTAGACGTAGATACATAAATGTAACTGCGTATATGTACATATAATGTTATGTGAGTTGGTACATATTATGTATTATGCATATATGTAGGTACACACTTAATGTATACAAAATTATGAGTTTTCTTCTCAACTGTAAAAGCTTTTCGTTTAGACATCGCGTTTAATTTATACATATTCTTAGATTCAGCAGCTTGGATTATGTAAAAACAAAAGCACACCACATTAATAGCTTTAATACAATAAAGGTAACAGACGTTTATAACAGACCAAATGCCGATTCGCATGAACCGGGGATTTACCGCATACAATAAAACGGATTCCCCGAACTTCGGCACACAATGGCTACAGTTTTTTAAGTTAAATTATTGGTCGCTATATAAGTACGTCGTTATATGCGATGTCGTTATAGGCAACACTTCTTTAATGCATTTAGCATAGAACTCGGTCGGGACCATAATATGTCGTCGCTATAACCGATATGTCGTAATATTCGATATCGTTTTAAGCGATATTCACTGTAATTTCTTTAAATTCTGACATACGTATGCATGTATACCGGTTGTTATCCAAAGAAAAATAATTATTTTAATTCTTATGCATTTTGCATTATTTATACAAAATAATATGACTATAGTGCAAGTGTTGCAAGTGTGCAACTTAAAATATTGATAATAATATAGTAACAAATTTTTCATTTCTGAAGCAAAAGTCCAGACAAGATGGTCCAGGACATGGGCGTAGTGCCTCACCCTGGCTTGTCACCTGCCCCATCTTGGCTTTAGCTCATTTAGTAAGACGTTTTATCAAGGTTTATTCGCAATCCTCTCCAGTTAATATTAAATTAAGTTTAGGTTATTTGATTGTACATTTTGTTGCTTTTTTGCCCCACCCTGAGCGAGACCCTGACTACGCCCATGGTCCAGGAGCCGAAGATAGTTGATGGTTGTCCTGGTAAACTTAGTACTCTGACCTGACCTGTTTAGGTTTGTCTTCTTTCCGTATTTTGGGTTTTCGATTTTTGGTTTTTGATTTTTTGCTCTTTGATCTTTTGAAGTTACATCTTTTGTTGTTTCGTTTTTTTGTTATTCGGTCTTTCGTTTTTCGACCTTTTGTAGCTTCGATCTTTTGTATTTTCGATCTGGTGTATTTTCGATCCTTTGTCTTTAGATCTTGAAAATTTTCGATCTTTTGTGTTCGATCTTATATCTTGTGATCTTTGTTCCGCTACGCCTTAAAACAAACTTTTCAACAAAAAAAAAAGATAAAAAAACGCCGTTTTTAATTTTTTCCAAAAAAATTTAGGGTAGATAAAAAATTGGTTTTAAAAAAACTTTTATATAAAACTATTTTTTGTTTTCCGCGATCTTCTGTGTAAAACATCAAGAATCAGGCATTATAAAAGTAAAATCAGGCTTAATTACTTACAAAAAAAAATGTGTCTGCTTAAGACCACACGGCAGAAGTGTAAACTTCAACAAGACGAAATTAATAATACTGGCCTTCATCTGCATCATCATATCGCTCGCTGAATATGTTCCTCTCATAGTTAGTCGACTCGAGCCGACTTCACCCGAATGAGCGTTACATAGCCAAGCCTGACGGCTCAGTTCAATTCACTACCCACAAGAACTGCTAAACGCGCCTAAAGAAGTTTACACTTAAAAAAAACTATAAAATATAATTTTCAATAATTATGTTCCTCTCGCTAGCTCAAGTATCCTATGCAGGGTAACATCATCAAAAACAGCATTTCTAAAAGTTATTTTTTACCACCTACTTTTTGATTTTAGCCCTATGTGTGAGGATTTGTGTTGTAATTATTTTATTTAAAAAGCATTCGCGTTGAAAACGAACAAGATTTAACATACAAACGTGGAACTAATTGAACGATTTACTTGCTATCTCACAACTCGGTGGTCCCTAAAGAGTCCGCAGGTTTCACTATCGTGACAGAAAAAACTATAATGTGAATTCTGGACACCTTCCTGAACATATATCTACTAATTTTAAAATCGAGCCTGCTTCTTAACGCGTTTTTGTGAGTTTTTATATTTTTTTTAGAATAGGGCTTTATAAATAAAGATTTTTTTCTATTTTATTTTATTAAACAGTATAAAAAATCAATATTCTTAAATGCGAACAAATTATACATAAATTCATAGATAATATTATTTTATTAAAATTACATTAAACAAAAATATCATTCTATAAAAAAATTGTGTGTGGTTAAGACCACACGGCAGAAGTGTAAACTTCAACAAGGCGAAATTAATAATACAGACCTTCATCTGCATCATCATATCGCTCACTGAATGTTCCTCTCACAGTTAGTTGACTCGAGCCGACTTCACCCGAATGAGCGTTACATAGCCGAGCCTGACGGCTCAGTTCAATTTACTACCCACAAAAACTGCTAAACGCGCCTAAAGAAATTTACACTTCAAAAAGTAATGTTCTTTTCTGTGTTTAGCCACCGTTTGATGAAAATTCTGTTACAGCCTTTAAAAGATTTTTTGCATGCTGAGACTTTTCCATTGAATTTAGGATATACCTATTCCAAATGATTAAAAATTCTCAGTGGACAGATTCCCCTGCCTGCTCCGACTAATGTCCTAGTCCATTGCAGAAACTTGACTGTTTCTTGTAAATGGTTAAGTATTATGTGGATTTTTAGTGTTTGGGAAATGGCTAACATTTCTCAAATGCTTTATGTCAGTCTCGACATAAAAAACATTATTAGCAGAAGAAAAACTTTTTTTTGTTGTGTCGTGTCCATGTTTTAATAAAGTTCGGCAAGCATTGCCTTCAAAGATCTCGCCTATTCAATTTTTTAGGCCATTCTAAGGCAGTGTGCCCAAGAAGAGTTACTTAACCTTTCAAAAACAAATAATTGACAAAGCCTTGTAGCACGTGAAGCTCGGAAATTATAAATTTTTGCAGTACCTTATCTGTTTCAGTAAACAATGGTTTATTAATGGTACAGTTTTTAGCACATTTGCGATCATTATTAAACACTTTTTTCAATAATTGTTGATTTTCTGTTTAGAGGCCGTAGGTTCTTGCGTCGCGTTGAAAAGAATTACTACCACATCTTAATTCTTGCAAAAGAATGAAGCAATGGAGGGAGGGAAAAGATCCACTTGCAAGACTTTGTCAATCATTTGTTTTGGAAAGGTTTAGTAACCCTTTTTGGGCGAGTCACCTTAGGGCCTTAGAATGGCTTAAAAAATTGAACATTGTCTCCAAAAATTACCAGGGCGAAATATTTGAAGGAAATGCTTGCCTAACTTTTATCAAAACATGGACACGATCTGCTGTCCCTGAAAATTTACAAAAGTAATTATATTTACCTACTGCAATATGTCGCTGCGTTTAATGTATTCAACAAAATTGTAGAAAAAAGTTACAGGTATAAACTAAATTCAATTGAGAATCCTAAGTATCCACAAAATCTTTTAAAGGCTGTAACAGAATTTGAATCAAATCGTTGCTAAAGATGCTGCTTAATTTTTCTTAAGATGTTATTTTGAAATTTCTACAGAAAAGAAAAACATAAGTTTTTTTATAGAATTATATTTTTTTGTTAATGTTATTTTAATAAAATAATATCATTTATGAATTTATGTGTAATTTGTTCGTATTTGAGAATCATGATTCTTTATATTGTTAAAAATATTAAATAAATTTTATAAAATAAAATATAAAAGAATCTTTATTAATAAAAAAATATAAAAACACACAAAAAACTCGGAAAGAAGCAGGCTCGATTTCAAAATTAGTAGATATATGTTCAGGAAGGTGTCCAGAATTCACATTTTTTTCAGTTTTTTTGTCACGAGTGTGTGAAACATGCGGACTCTTCAGGACCACCGTACTAACACGCGGAATCGTCGATTAAATAATTGGATAAATAAACTGGTTAACAAAAAAAACTACAAGGTGAATTTTAATAAATACATTTTGAAAAACGAAAGTACACTCGTGCTCATAAAAATCCCGTACACAGAAACTTGTAATAGGTTACCTATATTTTGTTGTTGGCTATGTTTATTGTGTTCTTACCAAATGGCATTTAAAAAATTGACTCGGACATTTCGGATGTCACCAAAAAATTAAAAATGCCAAGACATCTTAGCTGTTTTTTAGTAACTTACACTAAAAATGATCAATTCAATTTTCCGTGTACGGGATTTTTATGGGCACGAGTGTATGTACCTTGACTTTGAGATAACAAAATTGAAACACATCAAATTTAAAAAAATAGTTTTACGTCCGGCCAGGATTTGAACCCATAGGCTTTCTAGTTTATATTTGAAGGTCTCCTGAATATTTTTTCATGCACAAAAATATGGTCTTTTAAATACCTCGTGAACAAGTTCACATCTAGGGGTATAAATTTCCATAAGAGGATAAAAAACAGATAGAGTATAGCATTTATTAAAAAGAGACGAATACGCACGAGTCCCGCAGAAAGCTTTGCAGCGTTGGCAAAGGTAACCCCTCGTCAAGAGGCGGACAATCTGAAACATTTTTTTAGGGCGAGAATTATTACTTGACTTGTCACCATACAAGAAGTGGACTATTAAAAACATGAAGAAATTATTTTTAAAACTTTATTAAATGTGAGTTTTTTAGTTCCTGAAACACCTAGATCGAATAATAAAATAAATTGTCTATCTCAATACACGATAACTTAAGAACACCTCAAACGATTTTAACGCAATATGATTAAAAAAAGGGTTAGTTAAAAATATTACTTAACCAATTTTACCTTAAAACTATTTATTTTACTATCAACTTTTCTTGTATCGATTTTTGTTTAAAAATGTTAATTTGTATTTAAAATATTTTTGCCTGTGGCGCATGTCGCCTGCGAGCATTTAGAGTAACATTACTTCTATTTTCTGAAAACTTTTGTTTTTAGTTTAAAAGGCATTACTGCTCATAATTATAATATTTGTCTTGAAAAAGTACTAAATGAGCTCCGCGGAACTACTTTTGAGGCTCAATATCACCTCTGCCGCCCCCCTAAGGTCTGGACTACGCTCCCGCGTCCAATAACCACGCTGCGTCACAGAAGTTCTGTGGCTGCGTTCACTGTGGCCTACCATTACCTTTGTTAGGGTTAGACTAAAAATGCATTAAAAATACTCTGCCAATATATAGACCCCTAAGCTCACACTAGGGACTATAGTTCTGCCGTCCTAAGCATAACCCCCGTATTTGAAAAAAATCCAAAAATGTGATTGTTGGTTAAGACAAATTATAATAATATACTCTATTGTTTATACTAATGTAACAAATCGTAAAACTACAAAAAGTATTTAAAAAGTCACTTAAAATTTTCTTTTTTCCATAAGCCACTATGTATTTTCAAACATTCAAACGCGATTTACTCCATTTCATATAAAATTCAAATACGGGGATTACGCTTAGGACGGCAGAGTTATAGTATACGTGTGAGCTAATATAACTAAAAATTGTAATATATGTTATTCAACTACAGACTAAATTACCTCTCGTTTGATACACACAAGCCATGTTTTGACTTAAACTCAAATTTTTGAAATCTTCCCCCCCCGACCTTAAAAAAAATTAAAATGTATTTTGTTCAACTCCAGAGTCAATTACCTTTCGTTTGATATCACACACGCCATATTTTCACGTAAACTTTAATTTTTGAAATCTACCCCCACCCTTTTTTTTAACTAAAATTTATTTTGTTTAACTACACACTCAATTACCTTTTGTTTGATATCACACACGCCATATTTTCACATAAACTCTAATTTTTGAAATCTACCCCCACGCTTTGATTTGGCTTGTGTTCAGTGGATTTTGTTCATTTTTAAAGGGACCATCTCGACCCAACACCCAGGCTAGGTACCAAATTTCATTGAAATCGGGCAAGCGGTTTTTCAGTTATGCGGGTTGGTCGTTACAGACAGACATACAGACAGACAGACAGACAGTGTCGTATAAGAAACGAACTCAATCACGCGGTCCCTCGTGTGAATTTACCCTTAAATTCTCTTTGCCCTTTGGCACCCTTAAAAACCCTTTAAAATTAAAGCTGTGCGTTATCATCTGTGGAAGCTGTGTAGCTGTGAATCATGGAACTGGAGAACAGGGCCCTGTAAGCGACTACTCTGCAAATATCGGTGAGCGACATTTTTATTACACTTTATCCTCTCTCTCTCTCTCTACACTCTACCTACCCTTTACACCCTCTCCCAATACAGTCCCTTCTGCCTCAACTTATGGGCTACAAAGTTCCAAAATCATCTGAAACGCAAAGATATATAAAATTTTTTAAAATCGGAGCAACTTTTTTTTTCTCGAAAAAATTAGGATCACCATAGCTCACACTACTATAGTATAGTATATGTGTGAGCTAAAAAACCTAAAATTAAATAATAGTTAGCTTACCAATAGATTGTAAACTGTAGTGTAAGAAATTGACTATAGTGAATGTGAAACGAAAATCAATAACAAAAATAACATTTTAAAATTTTGTTTGTTAGTAAAAGTAATTATTTACATTTAGGAACAAGCAGAATTATTAATTTATTAGGTATTGTTCTGGTTGTTTCTGAATGCACTTACATAAAACTGAAAAGTTGACCTTTCGCGAACCAAGTAGCGGATTATACTGATATTTTCGCTAAACTGGCAACGTTGGTCTGTTCTCCCATGCAATCCTTATGTTCCATACAAAAATCCTACCCCTAGATAGAAGGCTGGCCACGCGGTATTATTTAATTTACAGAGTAAGAGTGGCGTTAGTATTATTTTCTAAAGCTTGCGTTATATTATCCACTGGACAACATTGCATATCCAGGGATCTATCTTACCTACCTACCTACCTATGACTGTAACAAACGTATTTGACAAAAGTTTGCAGCTAAAATAAACATAAAAGTTTTGTGCTTAAAGCGTATTGTTTACGTTTCTTCCTGCTCATTATTTAGTTTAGTTGGCTTCGTAAATACACGCCTGGAAGAATCTTGGGAAACACGACAAAATCAAAACTCTTGACTTAAATGAAGCAGATAAATTAAATTTTAGATTTTTGCTTAGTTTTAAGTTAATTAAGGGCGAAATTTAGAAAACTTTCGTTCGGAAAACTACTGGAAATCAAGCCACTAAGAGCATAAGAAAATTGAAAAGAGGAAGAGAGGTAACAACTGCTCATCTAGCTATAGAGGCGTTAAAAATTTTGGAAAAATGTCCTTCACGTCAATGACGGTCAACGTTACAGACAGAAAAACGTGGCAAGCTTGCGTCATATTACCCACTGGTGAACATTGTATATCCAGGGATCTATCTTACCCACCTATTTATGACTGTAACAAACGTACTTGACAAAAGTTTGCAGCTAAAATAAACATAAAAGTTTTGGGCTTGAAGCGTATTGTTTACGTTTCTTCCTGCTCATTATTTAGTTTAGTTGGCTTCGTAAATAAACGCTTGAGAGAATCTTGGAAATTACGACGAAATTACAAAACTCTTGACTTAAATGAAGCAGATAAATTAAGCTTTAGATTTTTGCTTAGTTTTAAGTTAATTAAGGGCGAAATTTAGAAAACTTTCGTTCGGAAAACTACTGGAAATCAAGCCACTAGAAGCATAAGAAAATTGAGAAGAGGAAAAGGGGAAACAACTGGTCATCTAGCCAGAACGGCGTTAAAAATTTAGAAGAAATGTCCTTCACGTCGATGACTGTCTACGATAGAGACAGGAAAACTTAACAAAGCAAAGTAAATCATGTTTAGGCATAGGTGTAAGACATAATAATGACGGAAATACTGGAGGAGGTGAGGGACGGCGAGGTAGATTTGATCTGACAGCCAAGCCATCCTAAAGACAGTTAGCGCACCTGAAATTGCTGACGACTTAGTGGAACAAGGTAACGAAAAAGAAGATAAACTCACCCGGAACCAGTTAATTAGACCTGTAGCCACTTTTGCACAGAAAAAACAGTACAGTATCATTATTGGGTTGGGTTCCCTTTCGTATTGTTATGAAATTAAACAAACTTATTAAGGCAATGCCGAATCGTCATCTAGGAATACCAATAGGAACTCCCGTTGATACTGCGTAGTTGTCTTTCTGTATGAGCACAACCAAGTGCAGATCGAACTTAGAAATTCGTCTCAGGATGCGCTAAAAAACTCTTGGGAAGCAGGAAGAGGTGACAAACAATTAAGAGAGTTTGTAGACAGACCAAACTGATATGGTTGCTCGAACGAACACGAAGAGACATGACAATTATATATTAACAATCATCAAGACCCATCGTGACAGAATGTGCTCAACAACCCTGATCAAGGTAGAGCTGAGCATGCTCAAATGGGCCGATATACTGGACTGATGTAAAGATAACAGAAAGGCCCAATGAGCAACCTGGAAATCGAGAGGAAGTGCAGACTCGGATCATGGCAAGAAGGGCCTTGTCGAACCTACTGGTCACCCCATCAGTACTATAAGGGATTCTCGACATAAAGAGAATTTTTGCAAATAGAGAAAATAGAAGCCAACACAAAGATTACAGCAGCAAAAAGTTAATCAGGAAAGAATATGGTAAAGGATCGGACAAAGAGAAGAGATAATCCGAAGATAATAAATAAAAATAATAAACCATAATAACTGTTAGCGCTGGCTTTCCACTGTTCTCAACCGTTTAAGTTCAGGTATTTCAAGATTTCTAGTAATTTTAGGTTTAATATTGGAGTTGAAAATAATCAATGTTTCAAAGTTTGTGTAGCTATATTAAATTCGAGGTTTGGACAGACCTTCGAGTCATTTATTACATTTTGAACAGCGTCGGACTTGCCTGCCGTGCAATCGGGCAAATATTTAGTAGGCTGATCTCATAAAACATAAACGGCCAACAAAGCAAAACTTATTTTCGATCCAATGGAACGGTTTGAATATATATATATATATATATATATATATATATATATATATATATATATATATATATATATTTGTTTCACAAGCATTGTCGCATTGTATTGGCCTGGCTAGCTTTTACGATGCCTGTCCGGCGCTGCGTTTGTAATAGATTATTTGCTAACTGTCGGTTTCTGGACTGGACAAACAGAAAGGGTTTATAAACTAGTATATTATATTCTTAGCTTAGTCAGCTTCAAAACGAGCTTCATATAGTTTATCAGACCTTTCCACTTAATACAAGTCTAAATTAGAGCAAGCATTTTGTTCGAAATTTCCTTTGTTAGCAATTTCCACGGCTTTTGCCTGGCAATAAGATTTGGAGCAGGAACATTAACATAACATAGAGGTGTTTAAAATAAAATTAAACGACAAAAACAGAAATAGATAATAAAAAAATAAATATATCCGAGGTTTATTAATTTTTTTTATCAACAACATTTAAAACCTCCACCCGGGATTTCTTGAGAATTGCTGATTTAAAAAAATGCCGAAACACATCGATTTTGTTTGAGAGGGGAACGTCTCACCCCTTGACTTCAAATAGGGAAAGTGTTAAAATTATAAATTTCATCATAAAGTATCAATAAACCCCAAAAGGAATTCACTAAAGATCAACTAGAAATGAATATTAGGTATAAATTTAAATACGAAATATAGAAAGAGAGGATGACATGTCCTTATAGAATTTTACAGTACACAAAATCTGGGCCTTAGTTCGGTTTGTGCACTTGCGAATCAATTGCGGCGATCGATGCCACCGGCACTCCCGTGGTGCCAACCGCGTCTACGGTTGCCGTTGGCTGTTAAAGTTAGCTTATGTGCACGTTAAACTAGTGCATTGAGACAACTTTGTGTTATCGGTCGTGCCGTATTGTTTTGATTTTGACCATTTTAAGACAATAATTAAATTTTCTTCTTTACGACAATGGGTGAGAATAGATTAACTGCCCTCGCAATGTTAAAAAGTTCAATTGAGAAAAAATTATTCAAGAAATTCGAAAGTTTAGTTTGGTTATTGAAAAAATTATTTAAAAAAAGGACAGACGCCTTCATTTTCAATACAAAACCTGTTTCTGAAATATAAAAACTAGATATTGTTACAAATTTAAGTATTTAAATTTTATAGTTAGAATTTATTTAGTTTTAGTGCCATAAGCCAACAAAACACACCCAACACCTACCTCGTTGCAAAATCACTAGTTAAAACCGATAAAGACATCCCGATTAGAGTCGCCAATATTTTCCCAAATAGTGTCAAAATTAATAAGGGGGAGGTGGTAGCATTATTTGAACCAGTACAGAAAGTAACAAGATGTGAAGAGCCAACTTCCGAGGATACAAGCAAGTTACCAATGAAGGTACTTCAGCAATTTGAGTCAACTTGGCAACATCTCACTCCAGAAGAATTTAGTAAAGCGAGAGAGTTTATAGAAGAACAAAGTAATATCTTCGAAACTAGGAGTAGTTCGGGACGCACAAACCTTATTCAACATGCTATCAACACTGGCGATGCCCAACCGATAAGACAACCCCCAAGAAGACTACCAATGGCCAAGCAAGAAGAAGTTCACAATCTCATTAATAAAATGCTCAGCGACGGTGTTTTTGAAGAGTCATCAAGTCCTTGGTTATCTCCTGTGGTGTTGGTCACTAAAAAGGATGGAAGTACTAGATTTTGTGTCGACTACAGGAAACTTAACGATGTGACCAAGAAAGATAGTTACCCACTGCCAAGAATAGACGACACATTAACAACATTGGCAGGATCATATTGGTTTTCTACTCTTGACCTGAAAAGTGGGTATTGGCAAGTAGGAATCTTTGAAAGAGATAAAGAGAAGACTGCATTCTCTGCTGGAAGTGGACTTTATCAGTTCAATGTGATGCCATTTGGCCTGTGCAATGCCCCAGCTACATTTGAAAGACTAATGGAAGTCGTTCTACGAGGCCTTACTTGGAAAACCTGCCTAGTCTATTTGGATGATGTCATAGTAATGGGGAAATCAGTTCAAGATCATCTAGATAATTTACGAGAAGTATTCTCAAGAATCAGGAACGCAAATCTTAAATTGAACTCAAAGAAATGTTTTCTGTTCCAAGAAAAAGTTGAATTCCTGGGTCACGTCGTTTCCCGAGAAGGCATCCATACCGACGAAAAGAAGTTACAAGCAATAAAAGAATGGCCTCAACCTCGTGACAAACATGAATTGAGAAGCTTTTTGGGTCTGTGTACATACTACAGACGATTTGTAGAAGGATTCGCCAAAATAGCGTCTCCATTACATAGACTTACAGAAGATAGAGCTTCTTACAAATGGAATACCGAATGTGACCAAGCATTAAGAAGACTAAAAGCAGCATTATGTTCTAGTCCGATTCTTGCATATCCCATTCCAAAAGGAAAATTCATATTAGATACTGATGCGAGCAACGATGGCATAGGAGCAGTACTCTCCCAAGTACAAGATGGAGAAGAACGGGTCATCGAATTTTTCAGCAAGAAGCTATCCAAACCAGAGAGAAATTATTGTGTTACTAGAAAGGAGCTCCTAGCCATAGTTAAATCCGTAGATCACTTTCACAAATATCTCTACGGACAAGAGTTTCTGATTAGAACGGATCATGCTGCGTTACAGTGGCTCATGAAAATGAAACAACCTGAGGGGCAAGTCGCGAGATGGATAGAAAAGCTACAACAATACCATTATCAAATTAAGCACCGAGCGGGAAGGGTGCATAATAATGCAGATGCATTGTCCAGAAGACCTTGCCCTGAGGATTGTAAACATTGCAGGAAAATTGACCAGAAAGAAGGAATTACCTACGTGCGCCAGATAAAGTTAGAACCAGATGAAGAATGGATGTCGGCTTCGATTAGAACCACACAACTTAACGACAAAGATGTAGGACCTATCTTGCGATTGAAAGAAGAAAACAAGCCACGACCATCATGGCAAGATATCGCAAACCAAGGGGTGATATTCAAATCACTGTGGGCACAATGGGATTCACTGATAGTAGAGGAAAACATCCTTAAACGTGCCTGGGAAAGTGCCGATGGCCTTACTGTGGTTAATCAAGTAGTGGTTCCTAGGAGCATGGTAGACAATATAATGGCCGAAAAAATTCGAAACCGATTTTATTGGGTCAATTACTTTCAAGATGTGAAACACTGGTGCCGCCGATGTTCGACTTGTGCAGCCAGCCAAGGTCCCAAAACAAGGTCCAGAGGTTAAATGAAACAATATAACGTAGGTCTACCATTCGAACGCATTGCTATTGATGTGGCCGGACCATTTCCAGAAACTAAAAAAAGCAACAAATACATCCTTGTCATGGATTACTTTAGCAAATGGCCGGAAGTTTTTGCTTTGCCTAACCAAGAGGCCACTACAGTTACGGAAGTTCTGGTAAATGATGTTTTCAGCCGATTTGGCATTCCTTTGGAACTACATTCAGATCAAGGAAGAAACTTTGAATCGAAGCTCTTCCAGAATCTCTGTGACCTTTCAGGAATACATAAAACACGGACTACGGCTTTACATCCGCAGTCAGATGGCATGGTTGAAAGATTTAATAAAACAATAGAAGAACATCTGTGCAAAGTTGTTGATGAGCACCAAACAGATTGGGACCAATATATTCCATTGTTTTTGATGGCCTATAGAACCGCCATTCACAATACGACAGGAGCTACTCCATCTAGTATCCTGTTTGGTAGAGAACTGCGTTTACCATGTGATATCATGTTTGGTTCACCTGAAGAAGAACACTTAGAGGTTAATGACTATGTCGAACGTTTAAGGCAAAAGCTGCACGATATCCATGAAGTGGTTAGAGAGTGTTACTGCAATTTTCTTTAGTTTTATTTTATTTATAATTTATCTATTTCGCCTCAAAAATAATCAGCCATACAAATTCAAATTGTGGCACCTTGCGCCGTCCAAACAACGCGGGTGCTAAGGACATGAAATGACACATTCTGTCAAGCAAACAAACACGTCAACTCGTGAAAAATCATTCTCTTCTTTCGAAGACTAATTTTCTTTCGAAAATTAACTATTAAACATAAAAACCTTAGTTATTAAGTGCTACCATCCTCAATCCAAAGACTGAACGTGAGACTACTTCGAGAGCGGGCCCGCAAGCCGAGAAATAACCATCAAAAGGTAGGTGCCATTTTTTCTCTTGCTTTTGTATGGTTGCGCGATCAAGAAATATTAAATAAGAAAATTACACCTAAAGAAAGTTACAGTCCGCTATGAATTAAAGAAGAAAATCTATTCTCACTATCCATTACATTTTATGGACCTCCGAGCCGCATCTAGGCTATGAAAAAGCGTTTTTAAAAAATATTCTAATTTTTCTTGAACGCCATATTGGGCTTCATTCTTATTAAACGGAGCACAGTTTAGTTGTAGGTAATCGAGTTTCCTTGGATACCTACGTATGTGTGCGTGTGTGTGTGGCCTCCTAAATCTAAAATAAAAACTACAGGGTCAGTCTTGTTTACTACCTACTATCGATAAATTTAATGCATTTATTTATTCGGGAATTTTGTGTTTTCAAAATTTGATTTAATGCAAAAATAAAATACAAATCTTCTATCAAATATCGCCTTTCGGTTTCGCGTTTCCGCGATTTTAAACATATTTAGTGCGCTAAAGTGCAAAAAATAAAAGTGTTTAAATAAATCAAAATCCAAGTAACCAAATACAAAAAATCAAAAACTCAAAAACTGTTTTAAAATAGATACCTTTGTTTCAATAATTTAAAACCAAGTCAATACAACAAAAGATACTTAACAATCAAAATGGGGGATGCAGAATTAAAAACATTTACTAGAAAAAGAAAAATCGCTTTGACTAGGATCACTGAAATCTATACTTTGGCGGTAAAAGCCAAGGATGATGAAGCCGAGCGCCCTATCTTTCAAATTGCTTTTGAAACTTTGGAGGATCAATATTTTGAGTTTAAACATCTCCATAACGAATTGATTGGGTTGCTGACCGACGATAAAGATTTCGATACGGAAGATACAATTCGAAAAAATTGTGACACTTTTTATTTTCAAGCAAAAGCAATATTTTGTAAGTTATTTCCAATTCCAGGCACTTCTAGGCCGCAGTCCTCTGCGCCTACTCCCACCAGTCATAGTTTTGAAAGTTTTAAACCTTCAATTCCGGTTTTTACGGGCTCAATGCTAAAATGGCCGACTTTTCTAGATCTTTTTTCAAGTATAATAGACAAAAATCCTGCACTATCGAATGCCTCAAAATTTCGGTATTTAATTACTTTATTGCAGGGTGAACCATTAAATTTGGTTAAGTCGTTACCAGTTACTGATAGTAACTATTTAATTGCCTTTTCAAAGCTACAAAAAAGGTACAACAATAAGCGCCTTTTAGCTACGTCATATTGGAATTCCATTGTGCATGTTTCCTCCATGAAATCAAATCAGAGCTCTAAAGATCTTAGAAATATTTTGGACACGTTTACTGAAAATCTAGAGGCCCTGAATGCCTTAGAATTTAATACAAAAGATTGGCAGTTTCCGTTGTTTAATTTATTGCTGGGAAAAATAGATACTCCCACTAGATCAGCCTTTGAGGTTTGCCATACTGAAAAGGAAATTCCTAGTTACACCGATCTATATGAGTTTTTAGAAAAACAGTGCCAAGCACTAGAATCGGTTCAGTATTTTCAGCCTTCAGTATCAAATATGGAAAAAAAATCTAAAAGTTTTGGATCTGGTAACTACAATCGTTCAAAACCAAATTCATATAATAACAATAATTTCAAAAACTCCTTTATGACAGGCATACCACAAAAACAACAAATTTTACCAAACTTTAATAATCATAATCCAAGCAACTTTCAAACAAAAATATCAAAACAATGCAAGTTATGTAACCTTTCGGTACATCCTTTTTCTCAATGCCAAGTTTTTTTACAAAAAACTCCAGCTGATCGTCTCGCTTTCGTGAGACAAAATAATATATGTGGCAACTGTTTAAGATCAAATCATTTTCTTTTAAAAGATTGCTTATCGCCTTTTAATTGCAAATCCTGCGGGTTACGTCACCATAGTTTATTATGTGACGTCACAACTCGATTTAACCCAGCCCAACCTAACATGCAAACTTCTTCATTTATTTCAAACATTCAGTCACCAACGCAGAATCAACAATCAAATTATAGTTTATATCCTAATAATATCGATTCAAATCAAATACCTTTCTATGATAAAAATATTCAGCAGAATATTAACCCAACCTTAACTAGCATGCAGCATTCTAATCAATCTAATTTTAAGTCACAAATGCAACCAATTCAAGATCAATCTCAACAACAAATCAATCAAAGTCAATATCCTTCTACTTCGCAACAAAATCAACAATTAACGCAAAATACATCTCGACAACAACCTAACCAAACCAACTGTTATACCTCATTCACCCCAAGCTGTCAAAGCACAGTACTATTGTCTACCACTATTGTAGAAATCCTCGATGCACGCGGGAACTATCAAGTAGTGAGAGCCGTCCTAGACAACGCCAGCGAAGCCTCTTTTATCAGTGAAAACTGCTTAAATAGGTTAGGTTTATCTAGGAAAAAATTATCTGTTCCTATTCTAGGAATAAATCAATCTTCTTCTTCAACAAAAGGTATGACGCAATGCACTATTCGTCCAGTTGGAAAAACTGATCCCACATTTTCCTTTAACGGTTTAGTCGTTCAAAGATTATGCTCTTCTTTACCTAGTGTCCAAATTAATCCAAGAAATTGGAATTATCTTTCAAACATTAAACTAGGCGACCCCTTCTTCTACAAACCAGCCCCTGTTGATCTACTTCTAGGCGCCGAGATTTATTCCCAAATTATTAAATCAGGTCGTATTTCTGGGTGTCAAGGTCAACCAGTCGCCCTAGAGACGGAGCTGGGATGGGTGTTGTTAGGCAGGGTCGAACAAAACATATCTTATCAATCCAATCCTTTAAAAATCGAAAACTACTTTACCGCTTTCGATAACTCTCTAGACTTGACTCTTAGGAAGTTCTGGGAGCTTGAATTGATTCCTCAAAAAAGCTATTTATCCCCAGATGAGAAAAAAGCTGACGAAATTTATCAAAATACGGTATCACGTGATAGCACGGGACGATTCATGGTAGCTTTACCTTTTAGGCACTCTGAACCCGACTTAGGTGACACGTTTTCTAGAGCTTACCGTTGTTTCATTTCATTAGAATCTAGACTTCTTAAAAATCCTGAAATGTATTCGATGTATTCAGATTTTATGCTAGAATATTTAAAAAACGGACACATGAGCCTTATTTCAAATAATGAACCGAAATCAATGAATGTTTCATATTTACCACATCACGGGGTACTAAAACCCGATAGTACAAGCACGCGTTTGAGAATTGTATTTAATGGATCTTCAATTGGAAGTAAGAATTATAGCTTAAATGAGACCCTTTTACCAGGCCCTAAACTTCATGCAGATATTACAACTATTTTATTAAGGTTTCGTTTTCATTCTATAGCAATTCTTAGTGATGTTCAAAAAATGTTTTTGCAAATCAATTTAGTACCCGAACATAGAGACTATCAGCGTTTATTGTGGCGTTTCCACCCCAATGAACCCCTAAAAGAATATCGTTTAAATACTGTTGTTTTCGGACTCACTTCAAGCCCTTTCTTAGCAATCAGAACCTTACGAGAGTTAGCCTTTCAAGAGGAAAATAAGTATCCAAATGCTGCAAAAGTAGTTCTTCAAGACGTTTTCATGGACGATGTCTGTACGGGCAGTTCTGATTTGTCTTCTGCGCAAGCGCTACAAAAAGAGCTGATTGGCTTGCTAAAATCCGGTGGGTTTGAACTACGTAAGTGGGCAAGCAATGACCCAAGATTGCTATCATCATTGTCTCCTTCAGATTGTCAAGTTCCAATATCTTTCGATAAGGAACAACCTTCTAGTATTAAGGTCTTAGGGCTGCAGTGGAACCCTTCGTCAGACACATTTTCATATAAATGCAATCAAGATAATAGTCCGTTAACAAAACGTAAAATCCTCTCTGTAATTGCTAAAATATACGATCCTTGCGGATACATATCGCCAGTAACTCTTCTCGCAAAATCAATAATGCAAGAACTCTGGAAGCAAAAAATCAATTGGGATGATCAACCCCCACCCCACATCTGCGAAACTTGGTTACAATTTAACTCACAGTTTTCTAGTTTATCGGAGATTTCTCTCCCTAGATACAATTTTTCATCTAACATACAACGTTGCCAAATTTTAGCATTTTGCGACGCTTCAGAGCGCGGCTACGCATGCGCTATATATCTACGTATCGAATTATTAAACGAAATCAAATCTTCCCTTGTTATTGCAAAAAGCAAGGTAGCCCCACTCAAAACAGTTTCGATTCCTCGACTGGAGCTATTGGGAGCTACGCTCCTTGCTGATCTGCTTCGATTTGTCCTTGACATTTATTCGCCAATTATAACAATCGATGAGATCTTAGCATTTTCTGACTCAGAGGTAGTCCTGGCTTGGATTTCTAACTCTCCGCATAGGTGGAAAACTTTTGTGGCTAATAGAGTCAGTCACATCCAGGAAACCATTCCAGATATTCCCTGGTATCATATCCGAACTCTCGAGAACCCAGCCGACTGCGCCAGTCGCGGCCTAACTCCAGATAATTTACTTAATCATTGTTTATGGTTTACCGGTCCCCCCTGGATATGTTCTCCTCGCTCTGAATGGAATTTAGCTTCCCTGTCAGAATCGAATATTACTAGTTCTGTTTTAGAGGAAGAGAAAATACAGGTTTTGGCCACAATTCTGAATAATGATATTTTAGACGATCTTTTACATAATTATTCATCTATTTTACAAATTCAACGTATTATTGCTATTTGGCACAGATACTTTTTCAACATTAAGCATCAGGAAACTAAACGCACTGGTTTTATTACGCTTTTTGAATTACAAGACTCTTTACTTGTACTTGTCAAGTACGTGCAAAATAAACATTTTTCTGATATCTTCTTAAAAATTCAAAATAATGAACTTTTACCAAAACCATATCGCAAATTGGCGCCTTTTCTCGACCCCCAAAATCGTATTCGAGTTGGCGGGCGGATTAGAAATTCAATCACATTATCATATGATGTAAAACACCCCCTACTATTACCAAGTGATAGCACACTTACCAAAATATTCGCACACTACAAAATATTCATTCAACCTACTTGCACCCAGGATTTAATACAACTATGTATTTACTTAGACAACAGTTTTGGGTACTTTCAGCACGTAGAGTTATTCAAAAGGTTTTATCATCTTGCGTTAAGTGCTATCGCACTCAACCCAAGGCTCTTACCCCCTACATGGGTGACCTTCCAAGCTTCAGAATATCACAGCTGAAATGTTTTTCAAATGTTTGCATTGACTACGCTGGACCTATAAAATTAGCTCAAGGGCGTAAATTAGTCATTCATAAGGCTTACATTTTAGTGATTGTGTGCACAGCTTCTAGAGCTATTCATCTCGAACTAGTTTCTAACCTAACTTCAGACGCTTTCATTGCTGCTTTTCGGAGATTTGTCAATCGAAGAGGAGTTTGCACCAATATTTATTCTGACTGCGCAACTACATACAAGGGAGCTTACAAGGAGCTTACCGATCTTTCAAAGCACGCCGCAGATCATTTAAAAATTTCTTGGTTTTTCAATGTACCTGCTGCCCCACATTTCAATGGGCTTGCGGAAGCTGGTGTAAAATCCGTTAAAAGTCATTTACTTCGTGTTATCGGTGATCAAATCTTAAACTTTGAGGAGTACTATACTCTTTTAACCGATGTTGAAGCATTGCTAAACAGTAGACCCTTATGGGCGCAAAGCTCTGACCCGAACGACTTAGCTCCTTTGACTGCAGGGCATTTTCTTACGTTATCTGCACTAAATTCAGTTCCTGATCCAGATCTTTCTCATTTAAAACTAAATTCCTTATCTCGTTGGCAACTTATACAAAGGTTGAACACAGATTTCTGGAAGAGATGGAAATCAGAATATTTGAACACCCTGCAACAAAGGTCCAAATGGCACGAGCCAAACCCCAACATTGAATTGAATACATTGGTACTCATTAAAAATGAAAATGAGCCACCAATTCATTGGTTACTTGGACGCATAGTCGAGTTACACCCCGGCCGAGATGGGCATGTAAGGGTTGTTACGGTGAAAACTAAAACCGGGTTATTTAAGCGACCTATAGTTAAACTGTGCCCTTTGCCTATGGCTTCAGATTAAAATTAAAATATTAAATTTTAATTTCTTTAGTTTAATTGTAAATATAAATTTCTTTTCAAAATAGAAAAAAAAATTATTATTTTTTTTCTGTTCAAACAATGTTTGGAATTATCTTTATGTTTTTCTATTTTTTACTTAAAAAATGCATAAACGCGTTTGTTTTTTGCTACTAAATTACTATAATTGAAAACATTCGTTTTCGGTGGCGGGAAATGTTACTGCAATTTTCTTTAGTTTTATTTTATTTATAATTTATCTATTTCGCCTCAAAAATAATCAGCCATACAAATTCAAATTGTGGCACCTTGCGCCGTCCAAACAACGCGGGTGCTAAGGACATGAAATGACACATTCTGTCAAGCAAACAAACACGTCAACTCGTGAAAAATCATTCTCTTCTTTCGAAGACTAATTTTCTTTCGAAAATTAACTATTAAACATAAAAACCTTAGTTATTAAGTGCTACCATCCTCAATCCAAAGACTGAACGTGAGACTACTTCGAGAGCGGGCCCGCAAGCCGAGAAATAACCATCAAAAGGTAGGTGCCATTTTTTCTCTTGCTTTTGTATGGTTGCGCGATCAAGAAATATTAAATAAGAAAATTACACCTAAAGAAAGTTACAGTCCGCTATGAATTAAAGAAGAAAATCTATTCTCACTATCCATTACAGAGAGCGAATAGAAATAGCCAGTGACCGCATGAAAGCGAGATATGACCTGAAAGCAAACTCTTCAGGGTTCAAAGAGAATGATCAAGTCTGGCTATACAATCCTCAACGCAAGAAAGGAAGATCACCTAAGTTGACACCACCATGGGAAGGGCCTTATAAAGTTGTTAAGAGAATTAATGATGTAGTCTACCGAATCCAGAAAAGCCCGAAGTCCAAGATGAAAGTTGTTCATCTAGACAGACTAAAACCTTACCTGGGAAATGTTGATCGAGGCGATCAAACCTGAAGAGGAGGATAGTGTTACAAATTTAAGTATTTAAATTTTATAGTTAGAATTTATTTAGGTTTAGTGTAGTATTAGGTTGACGTATTTTATGGTTGTATTCTTAGTCTAGGTTTTAGTTGCGTTATCTGTGACAAACTGGTATGCGAAAGTCTAGAAAAGGGCTGGAATGAGTCCGAATCGAACAAGGATGGAAGGGTTCTCGAATAGTAGGCAGCCCACATATATAAGGCCGGACGTCGTGCATCAGTCAGTCACAGATAACGTACTGTAGTGGTCGTGAGATATTAACACGAAGTTAATAGACCGATTATAGTAGTGAATTATTAGCAAGTTATTAGTAATCAAAACGAATTTTATACTTCACACAAAGGTATGTGTGCCTAACTTGCGAGTGTCAGAAGGAGAGGGAAGAGTTGATTTTGGTTGTTTTCCTACTTACACAAGGTTGCATCTCTAGACGTACGTTTCTGTGTGTTTCACGTCATCAGTAGAGAACAGCAAACCCAGGTAAGCCAATTTTAACCAAAATCAACTCCTATATATGAATTACTCGCGGCAGTGCAATGCGAGTGAATTACAAGTTGTTACGCCATCTAGCGGACTGGCTCGAGCACTCGAAAGTTTAAACACATTGGCATCGTCTTGTCTGAGACGCCGAAGCGCCATCTATGACAAGTTTCGTCCATTAATGTGGTATTAAAACCACGTAATCACGTAGCAACTAAAAGGCCGTACTGCCCGAAGCATATGCAAAGAAGAAAGATGGAAAACGTGCTGTGTGTGGATCGATAAAAATCAAAACGAATTTTATACTTCACACAAAGGTATGTGTGCCTAACTTGCGAGTGTCAGAAGGAGAGGGAAGAGTTGATTTTGGTTGTTTTCCTACTTACACAAGGTTGCATCTCTAGACGTACGTTTCTGTGTGTTTCACGTCATCAGTAGAGAACAGCAAACCCAGGTAAGCCAATTTTAACCAAAATCAACTCCTATATATGAATTACTCGCGGCAGTGCAATGCGAGTGAATTACAAGTTGTTACGCCATCTAGCGGACTGGCTCGAGCACTCGAAAGTTTAAACACATTGGCATCGTCTTGTCTGAGACGCCGAAGCGCCATCTATGACAAGTTTCGTCCATTAATGTGGTATTAAAACCACGTAATCACGTAGCAACTAAAAGGCCGTACTGCCCGAAGCATATGCAAAGAAGAAAGATGGAAAACGTGCTGTGTGTGGATCGATAAAAATCAAAACGAATTTTATACTTCACACAAAGGTATGTGTGCCTAACTTGCGAGTGTCAGAAGGAGAGGGAAGAGTTGATTTTGGTTGTTTTCCTACTTACACAAGGTTGCATCTCTAGACGTACGTTTCTGTGTGTTTCACGTCATCAGTAGAGAACAGCAAACCCAGGTAAGCCAATTTTAACCAAAATCAACTCCTATATATGAATTACTCGCGGCAGTGCAATGCGAGTGAATTACAAGTTGTTACGCCATCTAGCGGACTGGCTCGAGCACTCGAAAGTTTAAACACATTGGCATTAAACTTTCGAGTGCTCGAGCCAGTCCGCTAGATGGCGTAACAACTTGTAATTCACTCGCATTGCACTGCCGCGAGTAATTCATATATAGGAGTTGATTTTGGTTAAAATTGGCTTACCTGGGTTTGCTGTTCTCTACTGATGACGTGAAACACACAGAAACGTACGTCTAGAGATGCAACCTTGTGTAAGTAGGAAAACAACCAAAATCAACTCTTCCCTCTCCTTCTGACACTCGCAAGTTAGGCACACATACCTTTGTGTGAAGTATAAAATTCGTTTTGATTTTTATCGATCCACACACAGCACGTTTTCCATCTTTCTTCTTTGCATATGCTTCGGGCAGTACGGCCTTTTAGTTGCTACGTGATTACGTGGTTTTAATACCACATTAATGGACGAAACTTGTCATAGATGGCGCTTCGGCGTCTCAGACAAGACGATGCCAATGTGTTTAAACTTTCGAGTGCTCGAGCCAGTCCGCTAGATGGCGTAACAACTTGTAATTCACTCGCATTGCACTGCCGCGAGTAATTCATATATAGGACTTGATTTTGGTTAAAATTGGCTTACCTGGGTTTGCTGTTCTCTACTGATGACGTGAAACACACAGAAACGTACGTCTAGAGATGCAACCTTGTGTAAGTAGGAAAACAACCAAAATCAACTCTTCCCTCTCCTTCTGACACTCGCAAGTTAGGCACACATACCTTTGTGTGAAGTATAAAATTCGTTTTGATTTTTATCGATCCACACACAGCACGTTTTCCATCTTTCTTCTTTGCATATGCTTCGGGCAGTACGGCCTTTTAGTTGCTACGTGATTACGTGGTTTTAATACCACATTAATGGACGAAACTTGTCATAGATGGCGCTTCGGCGTCTCAGACAAGACGATGCCAATGTGTTTAAACTTTCGAGTGCTCGAGCCAGTCCGCTAGATGGCGTAACAACTTGTAATTCACTCGCATTGCACTGCCGCGAGTAATTCATATATAGGAGTTGATTTTGGTTAAAATTGGCTTACCTGGGTTTGCTGTTCTCTACTGATGACGTGAAACACACAGAAACGTACGTCTAGAGATGCAACCTTGTGTAAGTAGGAAAACAACCAAAATCAACTCTTCCCTCTCCTTCTGACACTCGCAAGTTAGGCACACATACCTTTGTGTGAAGTATAAAATTCGTTTTGATTTTTATCGATCCACACACAGCACGTTTTCCATCTTTCTTCTTTGCATAAGTTATTAGTAAGTTTAAGTGCGTGTTTTTGTACATAATTTGTGGAAATAAATTGACGTATCGTTTTCAACAATTACGAGTTTTAATTTGTCGTTGTGAACCCGTAACAATATGGTACATTTATTATCTATTTATAAAAATAATAATAATAGATAACTAATATCTAAATAAATATCTCATTTTTTAATTATTTTCTTTAAGTTATATGATATAATGGCCCACTCGATAGCCCAAAAAGTTGAGGGCGGCACTCAAAAAAATACTCTGCTAATATATGGACACCTAAGCTCACACTAGGTACTATATTTGTAGTGTACGCGTGAGCTAATATAACTAAAAACTGAAATATATTTTATTCAACTCCAGACGCAATTACATGTTTTGACGTAAACTCTAATTTTTGAAATCAACCTTCACCTTTTTTTTAAACTAAAATGTATTTCGTTTAACTCTAGACCCAAGTACCTTTCGTTTGATATCACAAACGCCATATTTTCACATAAACTTAAATTTTTTAAATCTACCCCCACCCTTTAATTTACCTTGTGCTGGGTTGATTTCGTGAATTTTTAAATGGGATCATCTCGACCCAAGACCCAGCCCAGGTACCAAATTTCATTCAAATCGTGCCAGTGGTTTTTGAGTTATGCGCGTTGGTCGTTAAAGACAAACATACAGACATACAGACAGAGAGACAGACAGAAAGACAGACGGCGCGACAAAAAAAGTTTCAAAATCATCTGAAACGCAAAGATATATAAAAATTTTTGAAATCGGAGCAACTTTTTTTTTTTCGAAAAAATTAGGATAGTTGTAGTGTGAGCTAAAAATTCGCCTGGGCCGCAATTTGTTTTGGGTGTGACTCCCAAAGTTTTACCCCACCCGCCGCCACGCATGTGGTATACTTTCAGTTAACTTACCAGAGTCTGTTTGATGGAACTCATCCTCGTTGGAATTCTTCGCGACGTGATCGTGGGCCAAACCTGCCGGTGCTCCGTTAGCTTGCGGGGCACGGCGTACCACCTCCTGCTTAGGCCCCGTGTACTCGTGCCATCGGTAAGTACTCCGGTACTCGGAGTGGAGCTGGAATAATAAAAATAAATTTAATAATAAAAATTAGATTTTCAAAAAATATTCAAGTGTGGGGCGCAGAAATGGGGGTCGAAGAAGGATCAAAGTCTGATCATAAGAATCTCGCACAGATAGTTAAGGAAGAAGCATTAGTATTGGCCGTTAAGGTTAAACAACCATTCAGGAATTAAACAAGGAATCCGTCATGATTGCTTTTCTTTTTAACGTTGAACTAGAAAAAGCTAAACGAGAATCGGGTACCACTACAACGGGAAAAGAACGTACAAATTAAAGCATACGCGGAAGACACTGATTTAACTGCAACAGCAAGAAAAGATCTAATCACATCCCTCAAAGCATTAAAAGCAGCTTAACGGATCCAAAACAAAAAATATTAAAATTACAAAGAACATCCAAATAGTGTCAGCTGAAGTTCTGGGTATAGATACTTATACTTTTAAAGGCGAAAGAGAGCTTTTATAATTTGGAACTTAAGTTAATTAAAGTAGCATAATACCTGCAGAAATAAAGAAAACTAAAAGAGGTTATTTCCGAATAATAAAACTTTTTTAAGATCAGACATTGTTGTCAAAAAATTTTATTAAACCTGTACTAACCTACGACTCAGAAACATGATACTTTATAAGAAACAATTGAGGCACATTGCCCGGTTTAGTGAGGTGCTTACTTTGGCTTGTCCATCAAGAAAGATTGAACAAAATGATATCCCTAAAGCTAATTTTCTTTCAAACACCGCACCGACTGGAACTCAAAAGACAGTTGGGCAAGATCGAAATGTGAAAAAAAATCTCTGAACTCTAGCAGTCAGAAAATGGAAAACCAAGGCGTAGAATATGAATGAGTAAAAGTTGACCCTACAACAAGTCAAGGCCAGCCTGGGTTGTAGATCCAAATATTTACTCACATATTTCGGCTTACTGGTGAAAACTGGGACAGATGGAGGAGTGTACTTGGAGAACACTGACATCCAAAGTGCCTCCTTCTTGATCTACGTTAGCTTAGGATAACTTAAACGTACTTAAAGAACTGGATGAAGTAAAACAATTCCAGCTTTAAAGAGCACCAACTGGATGAGGTAAAGAGATTTAATCTTCTACGGGCTCCAGGTGATACAGGGATCCGTGACAAGAAAAATACCTATAAACTGGTCAAGATGAAATCCAAGCAAATATTAATTAGACCTGAACCCTCTTTATGATTGGCCTAGGCTTACTGGGTAAAATAGGACAGGTAAAGGAAAACACCACCTGTCAAGATGTGGCTAATACAGTGTACTCCGGTTATAACATACCTGGGTTATAACGTACTTTCGGTTATTACGTACATATTTCATTGGTCCGGCCAAAATACTCTTCTTTTTCCACCGGATATTACGTACCTTTTTTACAAACTTTTATTTAGCTTCAGATGTTCTGTCTAACTATCTAACTATCTAACTATCTAACTATCTAACTATCTAACTATCTAACTATCTAACTATCTAACTATCTAACTATCTAACTATCTAACTATCTAACTATCTAACTATCTAACTATCTAACTATCTAACTATCTAACTATCTAACTATCAAACTATCTAACTAACTATCTATCAAATCTTGTGAAGCGTTTTTGACACACTTCCCATTATCCGATTTGGATGAAATTTAGTATTCACATAGTGGTCCGATGACAATACAACATTAAAAAAAATATATCCTCCCACCCCTACTCCCACCCCCTTCCATAGAAAATGCGTTTTTGACACTCTTCACATTATCCGATTTGGATGAAATTTGGTATACATATAGTGGTCCGATGACAATACAACAATAATGAAAAAATGTCCCCCAAGCCTTACCCCCCACCCCCTTCCATAAAAAATGCGTTTTTGACACACTTCACTTCAAATGACTTTTATAAAATTTGGTATATGCATAAAGGCAATGGCAATACAGCCCAAACAAAAAATATATTTCTACCTCTACCCCCAGCCAGCAGTTCCCACAATAGAAAAATGAGTTTCCAAACAACTCACGATCAGCGATTTCATTATAATCTAGAATAAACTCTTCTGTTCTGTTATTGAACAAATATTTTCATTTAATAGAGTAGATAGCTGAGACTAAAAAGTAGAAAATAAATTGGTAAAAATTTCACAAGTCACAAGCTTTTATAAAATGCACTAAAAATTAAAAAATAATTTTCTAACATTCTAATATTATCATAATAATAAAAGCGATGGCCGGAAATCAAAGCATAAGTTAATCTAAATTTGTGATCTAAACACTTAAAGAATATTCAACATAGCAGGTCATCAAAGATATGTTTGATATGCCGCAATGTTATGTCATTGCTATACCTATGTCAGAGAAATTCTGGGGTATCTTGGGTCGGGTTGGGTGGGTTTGGTACCTCTGCATTTTTCTGCTAGATTGATTCTTGCAAATAGTGATATTTAATTGATACGGATATCTTATCGTGCATCGTCAAAATTTCCATCAGTCGGCCATCGCTTTTATTATTATGATAATATTAGAATGTTAGAAAATTATTTTTTAATTTTTAGTGCATTTTATAAAAGCTTGTGACTTAAAAAAAAATTTACCAATTTATTTACCTTCTGCTTCGGTTATAACGTACCATATTTTGACTAATTCCGTTATAATATTCCGGTTGTTATAACCGGAGTACACTGTATATTTCCTTTCGCGTTTGAGGGAAGAGATATTCAAGCCGTAGCACGGTTTCAAAAATAGTGACCCATTTTCAGCGAACAGGATGTGTTAATTTTTGCTACAAATGCAGTGGTAGAGAGGCACCTCCTGTTCGTGAAATAAGAAACAGAAAAAAACGGCGCGATACTATTATTTGGGCGGCAGCAGAAGCTTCAAGGCGATAATATTTCCTTCTTAACCGTCCGAAACATTTTGAAATGACAGGGGTGCCGAAGTTTTAAAGTAAATAAAACGCAAGAAATTTTTCCAGATGATCAATTTCGAAGAATGAAAACCATGATTAAAAAAGCGAATCAAGATGAAAATTTTATTAAAAATATTTATTTTACAGACGAAAGTCCGTTCTTAATTCATGGCTGCAACAATCCTTACGTTGTTCGTTACTGGTCATGGAAAAATAAACATTTGCAGAACGGACCCAGTATTTTCAAAAACTTAATGTCTGGACTGGGATTTTGGGTGACAATATCATTGGTCCTTTTTTTATCAATGGTAATTTACGAAGAAGAAATAATTTACAGGTGGCAAATGTTGATTTTAACCAAATTTGGTTTATGCAAGATGGTTACCCAGCTCATGATTGTTTTTAAATGGAACGTTTACAAGGCGGCAGGCAAGGACTATCAGCTGGTCTCCGAGATCACCAGATTTGGCACTTAAATATTTTTTTCTGGGGTTATGCAAAAAGAGCTTAGCACTTTGGATAAACTTCGGGCAAAAATAATCACCACTAGTGTTCTAGGAATTTATTTATGGAAATATTTCCTGAAACATTGGAAATATATTAAATATATTTATTTATACAGATTCAAAGAAGTAAACAGAAATAAGGTTAAATTTGTACAACAATAATCTCATTCTTGACACACTACACTATTCACTAGTCGAGCAAGAGGCATATCTTCATGGCTGTTATCAGAATCACACTTAATAACATCGTTTTTCCCGGTTTACTTCCTCAAAATCTTCAATAGTATCGGAAATAAAAATTGTTCTATAGTAAGTTTCATGCTTATAAGGTTACCAAATATGAAAGTTAATTTTTTTTTTAAATATTTCCAATTTTCCCAATATTTCCAATATTCCCAAGACCCGTTCGGAAATTTCCAATATTTCCATTTCCATGGAAATATTACTACTACTATGTCGGTTCAGAACGTTTTTCTACGTTGTCCGACGCCTATTCTCCACCTCCTTCGATCCTGACAATCATCCTCTGTCAGAATTTTTTGACTCATTGATCTTTGGATTGACTGTTGCCATTCTAGTTTAGGGCGCCCTCTTTTTCTGCGCCCTATTGGTTGCCATTCTAGGACCTGCTTTGGCAATCTTTCGTCATTTATCCGTTGTACATGGCCGTACCATATTAGTTGCCTTTTAGTGATGTCATGCGTTATGCTTCCCTCGATTCCCATTCTTTCTTTTATGATCTCATTTCTTATGTGATCTATTCTAGATATTCTCATTGAACTTCTTATTGCATCCATTTCGACACTTTCCATTTTTGTTTTGTATTTTTCTGTTATGTGACAAGTCTCTATTCCATACAACAGCGTGCTTTTGACCATTGTTTCATATATGTTAAATTTTACATTCTTTTTTATCTCTCTGCTCCATAAAATACTGTTAAGACATCCAATAACTTTTTTGCTTTTACTATTCTTTTTTCCAATTCTTTACAGTCTGTGCCTGTCTTATCAAATGTGACACCCAAGTATACATACTCATTGCATGGAGATCTCAAAACTTAATATAATATTTCCAACGAAAATATTTCCATTTACATCACTAATCACCACTCTACACTCAGTGACACCTAAAATGCTAAGTAATATCCGAACTGAATTTTATACCAGAAAACTTAATTTGTTAGGTAGTTCTTAAATCAATATGAATTTGCTTTTAGAACTTATCCTTCTCTTATTTCCCTCGCTGGGAAAGCCATAAGCTTTAGTTTGTAGTAGACACGGCATTAAATTTATAAAAAAAGAACAAGCTTGAAAAAAAGGATTATACATTAGTTATCTAAATGTCCGATAATTAGTGTACAACTACCCTTGATCGATTTTCTTTACAAACTATCAAAAGAAAAGATCACCGCGCTAGGGGAAACAATCGGTGTCATAAATTTTCTCTCTCTATTTTAGCGGGGCGCACAGAGGACAGGTATTGGCAGGCGGTCTGGCTAGCCTAAAACAATGGGCGTAACCACGTGTAAAATTCTATCCTTTTTTTCATACAAGCTACGTATTTTATGCAAATGCACTTGCATATAGCCGCAGCCAACGATAAAGACCGGCCATGGCGCGTTATAAGCAAGTCGGCGGTCAGGTGATCTTAGGAGTTCCAGGATTCTTATTGTCTTGCTTAATATATTATATGTTTTTACACAATTTAAATAAATTGACAAAAAATTTTTGTTCTCATATAGGCAAAAATTTAAAAAAATATTTTGCTGATGTATGTGTTTATTATAGATAAAAGAACTGAAAAATTATATAAAATTTGCACTCTAATATCTTCAGGTATATTAGGTACATAATATCGTTAGTTACTCCAAATCTATACAAGTCTTTTAAAATTGGACATAACAAACCTAAGCTTTAAGTTTTTTAATTTTTCTTTAAGTGTCATCATCTTTGTCTGTGTTCTTATTCAAAGATTTATTAGCAGACACTAAATCATTACGCTTTTTAATAAAATTATTTTAAAAAACTTTACATGCCCTTAAACTAATTTTTTCAAGATTTGACAATAGTTTTTCTCCACAAAAACACTCGCTAGAGTTATCTAAAGAAAATGTTTTAATATAAAACATTTCACAATAATTTATTAAAAAGAAACAAGTGATTTTGTGAATAAGTGAGATGGTTTTCACGTTCAATAAACTGAATGTATTGGTCGTCAATAATTTTTTGAAAAATTACCCAGCACAAAGTTTAATATATATTTCATCAATGTGTAAGTTAATTACCAACTCATGTTCTTTTAAAAGCTGTATTTTACTTTTTAAATATTGCATACAACCGGAGAGATTACTATCTGTTAGCGATATTTTACAAATCAGTTTTTTAATATTGCGAGGGTGCAGAAGACATATTACCTTAGTTTTGTAAATTGACATGTATGCACACAAGACTTTCTTGTATTGCAGTTTCCAGTTGTTCCTCTCGACATCAACTAATCGAACAGTAGATACAGGTTGTCTACTTAGGTATTTCGGAACATTTTCAACACTCTCCATTTACAACACACTTATCAAACTAAATAACCTGCTCGTTTGATGCAAACTTGTGGACGTTTTAAGATACTTAAATCATTAGGAATTTTTCGCAACCAAATTTTATGCGTTTGTTTATACCATTGGCAAATTAAAAGTTGACACATATTCGGTTTTAGTTTTATAGTTGGACCGACAACCAACAACACTACACGTTCGCGGCATTGTTGTCTTTTTCGTGGGCTGCGTTATTTTAATAACTTTGATAAAATTCACATAAAATTCATGCCCGAATTAAAAAAAATCGACGTAAACAAACATACCAAAACTGAAAACAGACATGTTTTATAATGACAGCTGGCCGGGAGGCGTTCCTTTATGACCCTCCTACGGTCACGTGATATTTCCGCGCAAGGACCGGTCTTTATCGTGGGCTGCGCATATAGCATTTAACCATGCAGTATATCAAAAGTGAGTCGAGCGTCTTTATAGTTTCTCGGCTGCATTAATTTAAATTTCGAGCTAAAAAGATTTTTGAAGGCGGTTTGGTTGAGTGGAGAATAATGTTAACCTATAATAAATTAGTCTAATCATGGCAGATATGCAAAGGGGTTCCGCAGCAGCTACAGCAAAATCAAAGAAGACTATAAATTTTATTTTAGTCGGTGCCGGAATAGCAAAGTGTGCGGACGACAAACAAAACAATTAAAAATTTAAATTAGGTAAAACAACCAAATCGGAGGGTCATCAATAGTTGTGTAGGTAGTAATCATATACGTAATATTACGTATATGGTAGTAATGGATCAGTAAAAACTTTCACAATTTTTAAAAATTGGTTAGGTTGAGCCATTGCACAGGGTGTCCCAAATTCGATGTTTTGGGGGTTCCATGCTGGGATCCATGTGTTTCTGAGGGGAAATAGAAAAAATCTGTGCCTCACATTGGAGGCTTGAATTTCAAAAGAAGCTTAAAGGTAAACCCCGCATTTTCTTGAAAAGTCTGCATTTTAAAGAATTTAGCTTTATTTGTTAAAATGTTACTATATTTTTATTATGAAAAAAATATCTCAGTTTTTCTGCAAAACGAATTTAGCAAAAGTTATTAGCCAAAGTTTGTAACAAAAATTGAAAATGCCGCCATTTTGAAATTATGACGTCTTATAGGCCGTCCTACTCAAATTTGGGACAAACACCTGGCGAATTAACATTGAGTGATCTACACCAATGGATCGAGGAACTTTGAAATTGTTTTAATATTTAAAAAAATAACAATATCTTTTGTAGTTTTTCAGATATAAATCTTACTAAAACTACAGTTCAATTATTGGTTCTATTGCAAAAAATCATCACATATACAATTTTTCTGTAAAGTTGGTATGGCAAAAGTTAAAAGCAAAAGTTTATGAAAAAACATGGAAAAAGGCGCAATCTTGGATTGATGACGTCACACCGGCGCTCTTGATTTTTTATTAAGTGATTCATAACCAATCGATATGGAGTAGTCTAAAACTTTCTTCCTTAATTTTGTTTTTTTGGGTAAAAAAGAGTTGCTGTTTTTCAGTAATTTTAAAAAAATGTATATCTTTGTTAGTTTTTAAGATATAAAGCTCGTTTATTTGCCGTCTTACTTGGTATGCTATTAAAAACAAAAACGTTATTAAGAGTTTTTCTGTAAAACTAATTTTATAAAAGTTATAACCCAAAGTTTGTGAAAAAACATGAAAAAAGCTGTCATCTTGGATTTATGTCGTCACACCGGCCCTCCTACTAAAATTGGAGGCAAACGGTAATACCACAGGCAGAGCTGTCACAACTACATTATGAAAGTTCTTCAAGTACAAGTACCAAGTACATTAATATTTGTAAAAGTTCTTGATACTTGAAGAACAGTTTCTTTTTAAATGTACTTCAAGTACCAAGTACATTATAAAAGTACTTGATTTTCCCCAAGTCTTTTACTTTTACAATAGAAGTACTTCAAGTACTTTAAACATGTCAAAAAATTAGAAAAATTTCCAAATTTCAAAAAAGTAAAAAATGTCAAAAAACGTCAAAAACTTATATCAAGATGACAAAAAATTTTAAAAATGTCAAAAACCGTCAAAAATGTAAAAAAATTTCAAAGATGTAAAAAAATGTCAAAAATTTTCAACCCCAAAGGTTTTAATTTTTGGAATATTATTGTATGTAAATATGTGTATTACTTATATACCTAAATTGCATTCATTTTTTTTTTTGAACTCATCATTTTACATACCATAAAAAGGTAATGGAAAGAGATAATTTTATTAAGCAAAAAGTTGCAAAACTGACCCAGTCGCATCAAAATGTTTTTACGTATTATAGTTTTGCAATAGGGGTGTCACAGTTACCCCAAACTCCGGGGTAAACGGGACGTACCCCAAAAGACAAAAATTTTAAAATATATTAAATTTTGCTGACTCAAATTGCATTCGGTTGTTCCAATCCAAAATATACCTGTGTAAATCCAAATATATTTGACTTTGCAATGAGACCTACAAAATGCACGTATCCTACCTTGCCTAATTTCTTTTTTGGTGGAGCATTTGGGGCACTGTTCTTACCGTCAATAATTTCTGAATCACTGATAAAAAGTACTATTTTTATAATAGCCCATTAAACTGCCTAAAAAGTTTTAAATCAAACTAAATAAATAAGCAAAATGAACGTAAATATCCAAGGAATTTTTTGAGGTGTATCTAGTCAGGCTAAATAAATTTTCGGGTTCTTTAAACCAACCTTCATCAAACGTAGAAATTACGTCTGAATAGGTGGATTCTCAAAAATCGAGCTGCAAGTGCAATATACCTGCACTACCGTACTACCGACACCCCTCAATAGATGGCATGACTGCTGTAGTAGTTTCTCACACTGAATTTGTATTACAGGTTCCACGAAATAATGAAGATGCGTGCAAATAATTAAGCTTATAGCCATTATTCTTTGGATAAGTGTGTACCTAATATTACGATTTTTTGGGCGATTAATTAAGACGTACCTATCAAGGTTGGTAAGGTTACCACTTGTCTTCGGCGCATTATAATTATATCTCCCCTATATCAACATTGTACTTCAAGAATATTTTATTGTACTTGAAATACTTTTAATGTACTTGAAGTACTTTGAATGTACTTGAAGTACTTGACCTACTTTGAATGTACTTAAAGTACTTTGAATGTACTTGAAGTATTTATAATGTACTTAACAAAATCAAGAACATTTCGAAGTAAATTATTAAAACCACTTCAAGTACCAAGTACAATTACCGGATTGTAGATGTACTTCAAGTACTTGTAAGTACAATTTCAAGAACTGTACTTGAAGTACCTGACAACTCTAACCACAGACCACTCAACAATTTAAAAAAATAGCGTATAAACCTCGTGATAAAAGTTTGTTTTTATTCCTCGACAAATTTATCACCTCGGGATAGAAAAATGTCACTTTAAGCCCTTGCAATATATAACATAGATACTATTATTACCAACACAGGATTTAACCTATAACGCCGCCACTAGAAACACTCCTGGGTCCGCCACTGTCGCAAACTACCTTAAAATCCTTAAAATATTTAAATTTGGATCACCCTGTAGATTTAATTAAACTAATTACCTTATCGACGGGCATCGAAGGGCAAGTCCTGCACAAATTCCAAAATGATCCAATCATGAGTTTTTAATAGAGTAGACACTAGTTTTCCGTTTTAACCTGGCTATGGAGCCATATACCGGCAAAGCGATTTTTTTCTTGTTATTATCGTCAACCCAACACAAATACCAACTATTTACCAGCCGCTATATTACGAACGATATAAAGGGGAACAGTTATGAACGGTATCTTAATTTTAAAAAAAGTTTAGGACTTTAGTAAGGTCGTAATGGATGCAATGTGAACATTTAGTATGCCCCACCTTGTGCAGTTACTAGTGTAATCGCAGGCACAGCGACAGAATTTCGAAAGACTTCAGTTTCGTCCAGCAGGGAAGAATCAATAGGCGAGCGCCTGCTCCATCCCTATATGCGCCACTTGGTTACTGGGCTTTTTAACCCTATAAACTGGGAGACGAGGGTGATTTCTTCTTAGGCGGCCCCTAGAACTACAATAATATTGCGTAATATCTTATTTGCGCAATATTATTGAATAACCCCTTGCACTTAAACGATCAATATTTATTGTGCAATATTATTGACAGCTTCAATATTTTCGGACCCCTCATACCATATATGGGTTGTTCTTAAAATATAGTAACATTTGATTTAATAGTTTTCAAAAAAACAAAAATTGATTTACCACTTTATAAGTGATTATAATATGTTGCTATGTGACTTTTATAAATATACTTGAAACGAAAATATCAAAAATCCAAAATATTTTATTTTAAATAGTTAAATTATTTATTAAATATACAGATACAACCAAATAAAAATAAATGGATCCATGACGGATCTGATACCTTCCCAGCTAGCCTATTAGCAGACTTTAAGAGAAGCATATTATCACGGATCACCTAAAGGTGATCCGTGATATTATGGCTATCAACCTTCAAAACAGTTTCTGGCAAATATCTCAGAAACTAAAGCTCCGACAAAGTTTCTCGTTATAACACAAATTATTGAAAAAAATGTAGTCTACTAAATTCCGAAACCCGCATATTGATGCAATGCCCTGTTAAAATGTTATTCATTTTTTAAATATTTTAATTGTCAAAAAACTGCATTACTGGATTTTGACCAAAATCTATTCAGCTCGTTATTTTACCTGAAAATTTTATGAAAAACGGTTCAGCGGTTTAGGAGCTATCGTGTTACGGACAGACATACACACACACACACACATACAGACAGACATCACGACGATATTGTTAGAATACAAAATACACCCAAATCACACATTTTAGGCTTTTTTTTCTAAAAAGTATTGATTTTTTTAATTAAGCGACCTATTTACACACAGACAGTCTACCTGCAGTCCCAGCCCCTGTCTTGTGTGCTATAGTCAACGAGTTTGTCCGATAGTTTCTAGTACACACAACTGACAGTGGACTGTACATAAAAGGGCAGCCTTATAAGCAAAAAATGTCACTAATGTGATATGATGTCAAAAGTGTTGTAAATAAAACATTCTAAAAGATCACACCAGTGATGTTCACACAAGTGACATTTAGCTAAATGTCTAAATAACAAACAAAGCAAAACTGTCACTATGGCTGTATTTCACTGTTGGTAAAATGCCTCCATGTTGTATTTAAGGCACAGTTTTGAAAATAAATATTTTTCTATTTAATCCTAATATTTGCAGAAACACGTATGACACTTATCTCGACCAAAACGTTAATAAGCGTCTATTTTAACATCACTAAAACTTTACAAAAACTGAATTATATCACCCATTTCATTTTCTATCCTTAACCTGTTTCTTTGGTGCTGTCCCGTTTTTAGGTAAATCAGATCAGTAAAGTAAGCAGTGATGGCAGATTAAAAAAAAACCTGTGACTGCATGTGATCACGCCAGTGACAGGAAAATTTATTACAGGTGACTTTTGTGATTTTTTGTAAAGACTAAAAACTAAAACAAATATTTTTTAAAAATTAAAATTTTTGAGTTTTGGCTTACTTTAATAATCCCCAAAATCAATTTTATTATCTCAAAATATTTTTTTGTACTATTCAAATTTATTAACTTTGAAAATTACAGATCACACCATGTGACATGTCACATAGTGTGAACAGTTTTACTTCATGGAGACAAATTGTGGAGAGTTCATTGCAGCTGGAAAATGTTAGCATTTGGGTACACTATAGCTGTACACTTATTTTGATTTCAAAAGAGTAAGTAGTTTTAAATATAGGTACAATCAAATTACATGCAAAATGACCGTTTTTCAAGAACAATCCATATAGTATTCCGTGTTCGAAATATCTAGCTATCGTGTTGGTTCTAAAACTTAAAAAACGTAAACGTGGAAAGATTCCTTTAAAAAAAGGCAAAAACACACTCACGAACATCTTCTACATTGGAACAAAGAATATTGACTAAAAAATATTGCACAATAATAACTCTATACGGCTCAATAAGAAAACATTGCAAATTAAAATATAAAATCGTTCAATTTTTTGCTCAATCATTGTGCAATCTTTAATGCTAAGCCTATACGGTCAATAATATTGCGCAATCCGTAATATTGTGCAATATTATTGACCGTACAGGCTTAGCATTGAAGGTTGCACAATGATTGAGCAAAAGATAAAACGAGTTTAAATTTTATTTTTATTTATTTTTCCGTGCTTCTTATTGGGCGAGACGATGCATTTTGCGCAATGTAATGTATGTATGTGATGTATATATTTATGTATACTTTCTAAGACTAATATGTTTTTAAATTAAAACATACTCGCGTTTAAAAAGTGCACGGTAAACTAGTATAGCGTCCCTAGGATACCCAAGATGTTTAACATTTAATTTAAAACAAATATTTATCTCTGGCTAGGTACATGGATGTTTGTGATTGTTTAAAAGTAAAAGTGCCTTAACTTTGCTATAACTTTGCGACATTTCTAGAAATAACATTAAACACTATTCAAGAATAGCTACTTGTAGTAGTAAGAATAAACATAGCTTGATATAAATCTTAGTTTTGCGTTATTATTTCAAGTTTAAGTTTTTACTGACTTGAGCCCAGCATATCTCTAATTAACAAAATGTTCTCCTTCCTTTAAAATTTTAGTTTTATTATCACTTTAAACTAAAAGTATTTTCATTAAGTTTAACCAATAATCTTGACAGAGTATACTCCTGAAACAATTATGCAATCATTTTGATTAAAATCTGTATTGACTCCCGGTCTAGTGTTTCTTAGACCCTGTATTACGCAACCCAAAGTTGGCACAGGCCATAGTGCCATTCATAAATAAGAGTTTCCCGGTCTATTATACCGGCTGCAGAAATTTCCATTCCCCTTTTTCCTAATTTTGACCGGGGTAAAGGTGCATTTACATGCTTTGTACTATCTAGGGCTCCGAAATTAAGGTTTTAGGAGTTTTAAACGGCAAGTTAAGCCTACATTTTAGCGTTATAATACCACTTTTTATTTCCGGTAAAATTTCCAGGTTCCCTAAACTATTTAACCAGGCCCTGGAAGATGTGTTTAAAAACTTAGATTGGGGAGAAATAGGCCTCAAAGTAAGCGGACAATACTTGAACCACCACAAGATATGCTGACAATAGCCGTAATAACAGATGAGAAAGAAGAACTGATAAAAATGCTGGAAGAACTGGATACAACAGTTACAAATATAGGCTTTAAAAAAATTATATTTAATATTTTTAAAAAAGTTTTAGTCTGAACCTGGAAATTTCCAACGGAAATATAAATTAAAAATTGCAAGACACACTAGTTGAATGATTTTTAGTCTATCTGTTTTGAAACGTCAATTGAAAGATTTATAAATAAAGTAAAAAACGTTAAAAACAAAAATAATATCATAGTAATTATTTGATGGTAGCACGGCAACTCATGAAATTTACCTTAACATTAAAAATCAAAAGGGAGGAATTGACATAATCATTTACTTGTCATTTTTGTGAATGTCTCCCTCTCACTTATTCTAAAATGGCTAGAAATCCACCATATCCATTTTTGAAAATTGTGGTAAGCATCAAAATATTTAAACGGCAGAAATGTTTTTTTCTTATTCTCCTTAAATCTAAGTACACTGAACAATTCGAAAAAACAGTCACAACACAAAAAAGAACAGTATTTTACTTGTTATATGGGTCAGATTTAACCAACAGTTCACACGAAAACCTTCACAACTCGAAATGTGACTCTTTTCAGTATGAAACTCCACATTCACGCTGTTATAAAGTCAAAAGTGACACTGTGAAGGAACGCATCCTCAGCTAAACTGGACAAAATAAAAGAGTCACATCGCCATTTCGCGGTGAATTGTCGAAACATAAATGTGACGCTTTTATGGAAGAAAGTACAAGTTATTTCGATGATGGCGTTTATCTCAATAAGGGCGATTTTTGAGTTGTGACGCTTTTTCAGCGGGTGTGCGAATTATAATTGTAAAAAATATTTTTTAAAAATCACAATGAAGACGCGAAATTTACTCTTTTAAGCTATATATCTCTGTTTATTTCGGTTTGTCTTATCTTATGAATAAGTATAAACTGGGCTTTATTCTATAGGGGTTGTCACACACTTCAATAGTGATTCTCATTCGGAATGCACCGCGCTATAGGTAGTTTTAGTGTGGGGAGACAGAAAGTCTTTATGTGAGAGAAACATGCGAAATGGATGCATATAGGATATTTTGCCAATTCTTGGCCACCTAAGATCACATGATAAATATTTTTATATTGAAGCAATTTTTATAGATTTTTGTACGATTACAATATAACCTGGTTGTTTGCTCCAGGGGGTTTAACCCAAATTAATATAGAACAATAGTTATTGTATTGGCTCAGATATAAAACTGAAACACAGCTTTAGCTATAAACAAAGCTATATTCAATATATTGAGACTGTAATAATTAATGTTTCGGATATTGTTTTAAACATATTGGAATAGAAAAAGGATGGTCTGCAAATTGTCAAACTATCAAATACTCTGTCAATTGGTGGGCACCTAAGATCAACATTTTATTAAAACCAATTAATCGACGATAAATAGCCGCAAAAGCCTTTGTTAAAAAAAACAAGCTGTAATTTTGATTTCTGGTCATCACAATGCTTTATCCTTATGCATTAGATGAAGCAAAAATGTTAAAACCAGTCTGCAATACAAACACCGTCGGCTTTGCGGTAAAAATTGTTGAGCAGACGGACCGCTGCATTGTTCGTACACACAAAAAAATTACTTTAAATCATGCAAACTTTTTTTCTGAAAAATATTGCTTATACTCAAAGCTTAAAAACGTGGCTTGCCTTGATAAAAACTATTTTTTAAATTGATTTCTTGTTTTGAAAGAAAACTCAAACCAAGAAAAATTGTTTAAAATATTTATATTTGAGTTACCTTCAATTTATTGTTTTACCTGAAAAAACGCCATTTTTAAAATAAGACATTATTAGTTACTTAAACCCACAAAATAAGAATCTCTAAGTGGCTTGCCTTGATAAAAACTATTTTTTAAATGAATTTCTTGTTTAAAATTAAATATTTGAGTTGCCTTCAATTTACTGTTTTACCTAAAAAAAGGCCATTCTTAAAATAAGACATTATTAATTGCTTAAACCCACAAAATAAGAATCTCTATTCAACAAATACCAATATTCTTGAGCAGCACAAAATTTTTCAAATCAAGATAATGCTAGCGCTTGTCTCAAAATAAGAAAATTATCTGCGTATTTTCTGAATTTAAAACATCCCCGAATTTTCTTAAAATCATCAGTCACCAGTAACACAAAGAAATGTATATTCAAGACAACGAACGGCACACTTTATTGCCTCTAAGATCATTTTGCAAGCAAGACAAGTATTATCTTATATAAAAACATTTTACAATTTAATAGCATAGTATGCCTGACTTGCTAGTGCTGTTAATAGATGGCGTATATTACCAGATATTTCTTACTTTACGGGTTCCTGCATAGCGCTGATTGTTTTTGGTCTGCAAAGCTCCACGGATATGATTTAGAAAAAAAAATCCAAGCTAGTAAGAACCCCTGATTTTAAATTTGTGTTGGAGAACTTGGCTTTACTTTTATCTCAATTCTTTTTACGAAATACCATTTTCGCGTACTTGGCTTTTTTACGTGAAATATTTTTTATGATTTCATTAATTTTTTAAAGGATGTGGATAATATTTAAGTTTTAATTATTAATTAATAATAATAATAATTTTTGCAATGTCTTATTTAAAATGTTCTCTAGCTTTTTTGGAAGGGCGCAATGTTACTTTACATAACTTTACAGTTATAGGGGAGTGAAGTAAATTAAAATTTTGATGTTTTAAAACTTTTTTCCTACAGTTTTTTCATAGTTCCTCTCAGTCTTCTAAAGCTCAGCTCTCTAGCATCTCTAGAAGTAATCAATGTTACTTTTACATAACTTAACATTTATAGGGGAGTGAAGTAAATAAAAATTTTGGTGTTTTAAATTTTTTTTACTGCAGTTTTATCATAGTTCCTATCAGTCTGTCAAAGCTCAGCTCTCTAGCGTTTCAGGAAGTGGTCAAGGTTACTATTACATAACTTGATATGTATAGGGGAGGGGAGTAAATTAGAATTTTGGGGTTTATCTATTAGTATGGCAAATTTCAGCTTTGTAGCATGTCTGGAAGTACAGTAGAATTTTGATGATCTACACATGAGTGAGTGAGTGGCAATTTCAACGTTTTTTAAAATTTCGTAACTACTTTACTACTTTATGAAAGGCTATAAAGAAGAACAAGAGCTTGGAGGGGTTGTTAACTCTATGAAGATCTACGACTGTGCAAAGTTTGAGTCTCGTAGCTCATTCCGAAGTAGAGTTTTAGATAGGTCAAATATGGGCTGAAATGTTTCAAGAAAAGATGGTACAGCAGATTCCGCGAACTTGGCGAGGCACTGCCGTGCCCCCAGATTTCAAAGTAGATATTGCTATTGGTGTATAGAGGAGCAGTGTTTTTCATGAACCAATGCAATTTGACTTGATTCAAAATAATTTTTTTCTGTGTAGCAAATGTTGCAAAAGGAGGGCAATTGCAGCAATTTTCGAAAACGACTAAAAAGAAAGAACCAACTTCAAAAAGTGCTGGCTTTACAACACTTTAGCGATAAATAAGTATAAAATTTGAAGGGCTCACCAAATTTTGGTTAGAATTAGTTAGAAAATATTAAAATAAAAAACCATTTTAATTTTTTTTAAAATTCCAACCTTTGTCTATAATTTTCTCGAGAACAACTACATTAACCAAAAAAATGTAGCGACATTGTTGATGAAATTTTCACTGAACTAAGGCGTACCCAAATAGTCCTGTTTAGTTTTTTTTTTTTTTTTCGTTAAATTCGTGACACTATAGATTATAATACAATAAACTAAATCTCTGGTGGCCCTCTATACGTCCTATAAAAAAAATTAAAAAATTACGCCTTTTTATTTACAATTTATTTACTATCTAAACTTCGTTCGGATTTTTTTGATTTCAAACATCATAGTGTTTGTGCACGTATTCTAGTTAAACGATTAAAAATAGTATAGCAGATTTTCGGGAAACTAAATTGTAAGCCCATTTGGAGAAAAATTTAAAAATTTAAATATCTCAAAAACCAACTTTTGCATAATGCATATTTAGCTTAAATGTACTCCTTACCACTTCTCTATCACATCACATCACAGTAACCCTGTATAAGTTTATGCTAAGCTTTCTATTAATTTTATAATTTCTTGTTTACCTTCGAATTTTAAAGTCATCTGCCATAAAAGTTTACAATTTTGCATATTTAAATAAGTTTATTATTATTTGTTTAAAATCTATTTTTCGACAGACAAGGGTTTTTTTTTAAATATTTTTTTTAATTGAACTTTTATTAGTGCTGACACTAGAGGTAGTTGAGTATGCAAAATATGAGGACCGCAGTGTGGCAATGGATATTCGCTGAGAATAGGTCACAGATTAACGATATGAAATTAATCTTACTTTGTTACGCCTCATTTAAAAGGAAGTTTTATTTTCTACAACAGCGACGTAGCGTGCCTGAAGGGGAGGGGGGCCGACAGCTAAACAGGGCGCCCATCAAAAATCTTGCGACCAAAAACAAAAAAAAGGTCATCATGTCTTTAGTTTCCTTTGCCGCCCTCTCAATTTGCCGTTGGCGGCCCTGCTACTTAATAAAGCTTAGTGCGCTTCGGGCACCCATGGGGCAACGGTAAATCGGGGCGGAAGGGGGGGGTCGACGAACCCCCCGCGCTCCCCCCACGCTAAACCACTGCAGAGATACGAAAAAACTACACCCTGAGTTAAGATTCGGAAAAACGTCATTTAGCGAAATTTAGGGTAGGGAATCCCATAAGACCAAAATGACCAAACTTTGAAAATTCATATTTTAAAAACTATACAGTTTATCAACAAAAGCACCGAGTTGCAGTATTGTGGGACCATAGAGATACGAAAAAACCACACCATGAATTAAGATTCGGAAAGACGTCATTTAGCGAAATTTAGGGTAGGAAATCCCATAAGACCAAAATGACCAAACTTTGAAAATTCATATTTCAAAAACTATACAGTTTATCAACAAAAGCACCGAGTTGCAGTATTGTGGGACCATAGAGATACCAAAAAAGCAAACCCTGAGTTAAGATTCGGAAAAACGTCATTTAGCGAAATTTAGGGTAGGGAATCCCATAAGACCAAAATGACCAAACTTTGAAAATTCATACTTCAAAAACTATACAGTTTATCAACAAAAGCACCGAGTTACAGTATTGTGGGACCATAGAGATACAAAAAAACGACATCCTGAGTTAAGATTCGGAAAAACGTCATTTAGCGAAATTTAGGGTTGGGAATCCCATAAGCCCAAAATTACCTTAGAGTAATAAAAATATATTACTCTGAGAAAATGACCAAACTTTGGAAATTCATATTGTGGGCGACAGCTTAACAGGGCGCCCATCAAAAATCTTGCGACCAAAAAAAAAACAAAAATAAAGGTCATCATGTCTTTAGTTTCCTTTGCCGCCCTCTCAATTTGCCGTTGCCGGCCCTGCTACTTAATAAAGCTTAGGGCGCTACGCCACTGTTCTACAATCAATAATAGGGCACATTTTTTATAAAAACCATGGCTTTTAAGAAAATCGGGTGTTATTTTTTAAATGACCCCCATAAACGGACGTCGCTGGAGAGTTCAAACAAAATCAAACTTCACTGACTTACACATTGTTAAAAAGGGAATTTCATTTTCCACAATAAAGTATGGGTATGTTCTGAGAAAATTATAAAAAACCTGAAACAAAATTAATGATTTAATTTACGGACGCCTGTAAAGTTTTAATTTTTATACATACAGCGTTTAAAAGGAAATTTCGTTATCTACAATCGACTGTAGGGCACAATTTTTGATAAAGGGCTTGGTTTTTAAGATAATCGGGTAAAACATTTGACAATCATGTGGTTATTATAATTTTTTTACATTTTCTCAATAAAGGGACGCCACTGGAGAGTTTGTTATTAGTCTGACCCCACTGACTTATACATTGTTAAAAAGGGAATTTTATTTAGTTTTTGTGATTTTTTAAAATTGATTTGATTTACGGACGTCCCTAAATTCTTATAGATAAAACTAATCTTGCCTTCTTATACATCGTTTAAAAGGAAATTTTATTGCATACAATAAAAGATTTTTTATATGGAGCTTGATTTTTAAGAAAATCGGGTAAAACATGTTTCCTTTTAAAAAAAATTTACATTACCTTAACATGTTGAGCGCCAAGCTAAAAAGCTCATACCATCAAATTTCAACATTTTTCTTTTTTTCTGTTTTTTTCGTGTCCTGTCCTTTTGAGGCATATATGGATTGTGTATTTATCGATTTTTTGTTTTTTACTATTTTTTCAAAGTGTGTATCATTTTTGATACACCGGCCTCAGAAAAAGTTTTAGCCAATAACTTTTTAGGAGGCCATGTGTATCACTCTTGATACACAAAATATTTGCCGTTTATATTCTTCTTTTTTCAGATTCAGGCCACAAGACCATAACCTAATATTCCAGATGATGACATGAAATGAGGAATTTACCAAAAACAACTATTTGTTTTTTCTAAATTCCATAAAATTTGCTATAGTGTTGGCGAAAGTGTAAAAAAACAACAAAAATGGACAGTAGTGATTACAGTAGTGATGATTCATTGGACGATCCAGTTTATCAACGAAGTGATGTGAGTTCCGGCGAAACTGATGAGGATGACGACCAAAATATTGAACCTCCACGCAAAATCATGAGACGTGTTCAAAACAATGCTGACAGAGTTGCCGATCCATCCACTGTTCCAAGTACATCTGGCATCACTGAATCTAATTGGCTGAAAGAAAAAGTCAGTAAACTGGAATGGGAAATGGCCACTCATGCGGATCCACCTTCATTTCAATTTATTGGAGCGTCTGGAATGAAGGACCTTTATTCTGGCATTTTGGCAAAAGCTGACCCAGTTGATTACTTCATCAAACAAATCTCTTTGCCTCGCAGTATTTATTGAAAAACGATGTCAGTGCTCAATCCAGGGCTCATTCGTGGCAGCCAGTTACAGTAGATGAAATTTTGAAATTCATAGCACTTGTGGGTTGGATGGGTTTGGTGAAGTTGCCCTCAATCAGGGATTATTGGAGATCACATCCACTATATGGAATACCTCTGACCAAAAAAGTAATGCCTAGAAACAGATTCGAAATAATTTTGAAGTTCATCCATTTTGGCGATAACTCCACAGCAGATCCGAATGATAGGCTCTATAAAATACGAGAGTTGCTGGATAAATTTGTGACAAACTTCCAAAAAGTTTATACCCCAGGAGAAAAAATATGCGTGGACGAATCTCTCATACCTTGGAGGGGAAGGCGGATTTTCAGACAATATATCCCTAATAAAGCGGCAAAATACGGAATAAAAGTATACAAGCTTTGCGCTGACAAGGGATACACCTGGAACCTGATGGTATATTGCGGTAAATCAAAGGATCCCGAAACATCATGTGGTTATTATAATTTTTTTACATTTTCTCAATAAAGGGACGCCGCTGGAGAGTTTTTGATGAGTCGTACCCAACTGACTTATATATCGCCAAAAAGGAAATTTCATTGTCTACAATAAGATAAAAAGATTAGTTTTTGAGAAAATTTTAAAAGAACTAAAAATTTTGGTTTTGGGGGGTCTGGGGAGTTTTTGGGAGATTTTGCAGCTTTGAAAATTTAAAAAACTTATATAATTTTATTTTAAAGTTTTCTGTGTCATTGTGGTTTTAGGACGTGAACTCAGTTAAATTTTCACTACTATAAGAGGAGGGGTGATAAAAAAAAATTGAACCAAAAACTGGCCCGGCAAAATCCGGATCGGTAATCTGTGACCTAATCTCAGCTAGAATCCATTATCAAACTGCGATCTTCATATTTGCATATTCAAGTACCTCTAGCGCCTGCACTATATTTACTTAAAAATGTTTTTATGAGTTCGTGGTCCCTGTAAGCACGTGCCGTTTCTCATTTTGCAAAACAAAATCATTTAATTAGTTTATTATCTTTGGTTTACAATTTATTTTTCGACAAAAGGAAAAAATGTAATTTCTATTTTTTACATTTTTATTTTAACGGCACGAAGTTCAAAGTTCATGAAACTGTCCATTTTTTAGCGCAACTCGTTTATCACCAGACCCACGAACGAACGATCGAGCAATATGAGAAAAACTTCGCAAAATGGCTTAAAACTTTTCTCGCTAAAATGTTTTTTATAAAATACCTCCGACAGCCCTCTATTTTTTTCATCATTGGCTCATAATGCTGTTGTGGTTTTCGAGAAAAATAAAATCAAAAGTTGTAAATTTTCAAGAAGTTTTAAATTTTGTCAAAAAAAGTCTACTTTTTTGCTATTAGATATGGTACGTCAAAACAATTGTTATATTTTTATTGCTTGCTTCACAAAATAATAAATATGACCCTAAAAGTTGGTCTAAAGGTTAGTGTTTGTAAGAAATAAATAAAAGTTTAAATTGCCAAAACTCAAAACTGAACTGACTTTGACGGCCTCTCTCGGCATTAATATAAACACCTGTCCTTTACCTTTTATATCGCTATATAAAGGGTCCCGAAAAGTTTAATTTAATGTATTATAATATATATTTTTACAACGTTAACAATTTAAAAAAATTAAAAAACTGCACTTTTTGGGTACCCCTTTGATCAGGAAAATTTTCACCAAAAATTTCAAAAAAAAACATTTGGTTGATACTGTGCCAAGAAGAAGCTACGGAGTCCCTTATACTAACCTGAAAATATTACAGTTGTAGATGTAATGGTTATCGAGAAAAATAGAATCAAAAGTTAAACTTTTTTGCTATTGGATATACGTTAAAACAATTGTTATATTTTTATTGCTTACCTCACAAAAAAATAAAAAAGACCCCAAAAGTTGGTCTAAAGGTTAGTGTTTGTAAGAAATAAATAAAAGTTTAAATTGTCAAAACTCAAAACAGAATCGTATTCTACGATTTTTTCTAAAAATTTCAGAACTGATTATTTTGTGCTAAGTGGGTAAAAATATTCACGGTTAACAATTAGAAATAATTAAAAGGTAATTCCAAGGGTAATTCCTTTCAAATCTCAAAGTCCAGCAATTTATCGATTATAAGAAGGACTGATAGTTAAAAGTTATTTTTAGCCCAAAGCAAAGGTCTAAGGGCAGGTGAGAAAAATGTCTTATTTCATGGAAAAACTACGCAAACAATACTGACCACAAAGAGAATATTCAGAATATTTAGGAGGGGTTGATTAGGAGGTCAAAAAATAAGTTTATTTTATACATTTTTTTAAAAACCAATTCAATTTTCTATAATAAAGTTTGTTACATATTTTTTTAAAAAGCTTAGTTTTTAAAAAATTAGATAAAACTTGAAAGCTGCGGTTTATTATAAAATAATATACTTCCTTCCTTATGCTCGGACGCCCCCGGACTATTAACTTTAACTTAAACACCACCTTCTGATAGATCGTTTGCAAGAAAATATTATTTTCTAAAAAAAATCCAAAATGACGCCAAAATGGTTGATATCATAACTCGAAAACTATTAGTCCGACAGAAAAACATTATTTGAAATTTTTGTGGGAAATTTTAATTGTCTTCAACTTTTATTTAGATTTTTTTCTACAATCCAAAAAAACCAATTTATTAAAAAACTTAAAATTAAATTGGAGCGCCATTTTGAATTTGTTTTTATCAAAAATTTAGTTTTATCAAATCTCTAGTTCAACAAACAAACAATATATGTATTTTCTTAAACAATTAATACCCTGTTTCCACCAATGCATGCCCACCCTGATTCAAAAAACGCATCAGGTGGAAACAGGGTATATCTTTTTGTTACAACCAGCGGGTGTTACCTATCTTGTTTAAGTTTGTGTGTGTTCTAGTTTGTATATTATTCAGTAGCAGAAGTTTATCAAAAAGTTACTATTTTTTAAAATTTCTTATTTTCCTCTTCTTGGATAAAATAACAAAAACCTCACTTTCTTTTTTAAATAAAAACCCTGTATTTATGGTATCAACACCAATGTTTTTTTTTTTAATTTTTTACGGTGTAGAAAAACTGTGATGTTTTATCAATTCTCAAGATTAGTAAAAGTTTTTTAAGAATAAACAAGCGTTTAAAGTTAAAATCACGAATAAAATTTAAATATACAGGGTGTGTAAACACAACAAAAATTAATAAAATTCTGTTTTATATGTTTGGTTTTCAAATACAGAGTGTAGGGGAAAGGGGGGCAAAATGGGACACGGGGACAAAACGGGATACCGCAGTTTTAGCTAAATTGCGCAAGGATAAAACCTCTTTATATCAGATATTTTATCCCCATGACTGGTTCAACTCTCTGCAATATGATTGGTGCCGGTCGGCTTAGCTTAAGTTGGTTTTTGCTCAACATGTTTTGTTGTGCTCTGTTTATTGTAAAAATAGCTTGAGCTTTTGTGACGGTAAGTACATTTTTTACAGAATTTTCAAAATGTTATTTACATTGAACAATTAGTGAGTTTACGTATTATTCATAATTAAACGCCCCTAATTCAACCCCGCTGAATCCGAATATTCCTGTTGCCAACTCAAAATATCGACAGAACGGAGAAAATACCCCCCAAACCCCCAAAAACCTGTTTTTTTCAGATTTATTCAATTTTCTGGAAAACTAACTTTTTTATCGAAAATTGCAAAGAGCAGTTTTTTGTGGAACAGAATTCCCTTTTCAATGGTGTATGGGTCGATAAGGGTAGGAGAAGCAGTGGCGTCCGTAAATTGGGATTATTTCGAAAAAACATGTTTATTATAGGTTTTATAATTTTTTTTTCAAAAACTACACTTCTTGGAAAAAAATATGTGGTATACTTTATTGTAGAAAATATTATTTTGCTTTTAAAAGCTTGCTATAATGTGGGGTTTATGTCACAGGAAAGTCTCCAGGGGCGTACTTATAGCAAAAAATTTTCAAAAGTAACCAAAATAATCAATTTTTGTTACATATTTTATGTATTTTTAAAGAAAAATAAGCTTAGAAAAAATTTTTTTTTTAACTTATTCTAACTTATAGACCTTCGTTTGTAGGAAAATTAAAAAAAAAATGTTTTTTTGGTTGACGGACGTCCCTGGAGAGTTAGCCATATTTTCTATCATATTTTGGGAACCCGTTTAAAAGTAAATTTCATTGTCCACCGAAAAGTTGGGAAGACATTTTGTGTGAATCTTAGTTTTTAAGAAAATTGGATAAAACCTGTAAATAAATTGATTATTTTGGTGATTTTAAATAATTACTTTAAATTAAGAACACCTCTCACTGAAGCGGTAACTGTAAAATAACTTCTACTTTGTTACACATCGTTTGAAAGGAAATGGTATTGTCTATGAAGAAGTATTAAACAAATTTTTTGATAAAGAGCTTGGATTTTAAGAAAATTGAATAAAACGTGTGAAAAACATGTATTTTTAATGATTTTTTTAAATCACTCCCATTTACGGACATCGCTTGAGAGTTTGTTATAAGTCAAACCCCATCGAGTTTTACATTGGTAAAAAGGGAATTTTACTTTCTACAATAAAGTATATTATATATTTTTTAGAAAAATAAAACGTATAACAAAAATGTTTTTTTTTCTGTTTTTTTTTAATTGATTTAATTTACCAACGCCCCCTAAACTTTTAATTATGAATCCAATCCCATCGTGTTATACATCATTTGAAAGGATTTTTATTGACTATAACATATGATTTCCTGTAGACATTAGTTTTTCAAAAAATCGAGTAAATCTTGTAAAAAACAAGGGAATTTTTTCAACTTTTTTAAATTACTTCCATTAACGGATGCCGCTGGAGAGTTTGCTATCAGTCTAACTCCATTGAATTATACCTTGTTAAAAAGGAACTTTTATTGTCTACAATAAAGTATATTACATAATTTTTCTCTTAGAAGCTTAATTTAAAAAAAAAAATTAAAATTTTGAAGTATAGAGGTGTTGATTTTTGTAACTTTTGAATACTCGTTACTAATCGTTACTCGACTACTAAGTAATCATTTTATATATTCGTTACTATCGTTACTTTAATTACTGTAACTGTATTCAATTCAATCATACAATTAGTGCAAAATTCTCAGACTGTCGTTAATTCGAAGATCATTAAGTGCTTGTAGGTATATTTTTGTTGTTGATATTGGAAATATTCAATTGAAATTTTCAAAATGCGGGCTAAAATTTAAAAAATAGTAAGAATTACGTTGAAACTATTCTGTGTACAACTTTGCTTTAAAAATCTAATGCCTTATATACAAAGAAATACATACACTTAAAATCTAAAAGTAAATAAAAATAGAGACAAAAATAATAATCCTATACGAGAAAAAATTAACACAAAAAATTACCTTTTAGAAATACAATTTAAATGCGTTAGTTACTTAAGTTATCATAGTAACTTCCTAATTTTGAATTACCGACTTTTGAGTGATTACTGAATACTAAAATAATCGAAGGAATCAAAGTAATCAAAATAACGAAAGTAATCAATTAATTTTCGGATCGGTATTCGTTACTCCGTTATTTGTCGAGTAACGAGTACTCGAGTAACGAATAGGTACTTTTTCAACACCTCTAGTCTAGGGGGAATTTTTTAAAACTAATACCGTAAAACGAGGTTACTTTGCTCCACTTTTTTGAGTTAATTCGAAAAATTCAAAGAAATAACCAAAAATTATACTATAAAAAATGTTTTTTTGGTTTTAATGAAAAACACATGGTATAGGTAATTAACAAAGGACATTTTTATTACAAAATACTTAGTATTATACATTTTTTTTTTACTTGAAAAGTGGGGCAAAGTTTCCCATAGTACTTTGCCCCACTTTATAAAATATGGTTTTTTAAATGTTGGCGCAAACTACACCCAATATTTAGTTAGCTTTTCCCCAAACATTCAAAATGGTGAATAAAAAATTTAAAAATATTGGTTTTTTTAAATTTTTATTGCATAGAAATCGATAACTGCACTAGACACCAAATTTTTCGAGGTCAAATTTTAAAGGAATTTCAAGCTGCACTTCACTCTGGTATTAACTCGAGACGACTAAGCGGAAAACAGCGGCTACCGCGTCTTCGAAAAGTCAAATTCGCAACGGATAATTCACGCGGGTGGTATTGTGGTGCATGCGCAGATTTTTAATGTGGAATATCTAAGAACTTTTTTTCGCAATGGATCAAAGTAGGACCAGGGGGCGCAAAGTAACCTCGTTTTACGGTATAATATTATTTTTTAGTTATATAAATATATATTTTGAATGTACACCTGTGTCAATTTGAGCTTTACAACGGCAATTTAAAATTTCAGTTCGGTTCTTGAATATATCAGCCCCTGTCAACATTTCGAGGTGGCAACAGCGATATTCGGATTCAGCGGGCTCGAAGTAGTGGGAATTAACCATTTTCCAAAAAGTAATATAAAATGCTTCTAGAAAGTAGATTGTCCGAAATGTTGCCTCATATGGGATACTAAAGGCGCCTTTTGCGATTCTCGAAAGACGTTGTATTCTTCAGACCGCTGGCGCTGTAAGAATGAGAGAGACAAAACAAGGAGGCAATACGTGGTTTTTTCGCGTTCCTTCGTGTGTTTCATGCATGCCTATGTGTTCCTTGGTTAAAACTATAAAGAAAGGTGGAATCTGCAAGTTAGCAGAGTCGGTCCAATTCGCAGAGGGGACAATTGCAGAGCTTTAAAAAAATTTCCGCGAGTCACCACTGTGACACCCTGTATAGTTTATTGGCCGTTTAAATAAAAAAGTATAATTTTACATATATCGTCAAGATTAAGAATGGTGTATCGTATTGTGTTCTCGTTTTCAAGTTGAAGTCGTTTTTAGATAAACCGTTTATAAATTTTTGTACGAGGGGTCAGACAACATATTCAATTAAATTTGACGGTAATTTAAAACGTTTTTAGAAATAGCTTACCTACAAGTATTATTAGTTTATTAGAAAATTAGAAACAAAACAGTATTTTGCGTGTATGGGGATTTATCATTAAATAAAATTATTAAAAACAAATATTATTCCTTTAAAATGCCACAAATATTGGATAATCTGATAGAGTATATCTTAATTAATTTTCGATGGATCTTTGTAACTCTTTTCTTGTTACCACTATCGTTTGCGTATAATATTTGGATGTATGGAAGGAATTGGATAGTTTTTAAGCTAAGCAGTGCTCCTCGACTACATGGTGAAAAAGTTGAGGATGTCCAAAGACAGGTAATAATATTAATTATTTTAATAATACAGGGTGTTCCGATTCAATTCTTTATTTGAAAAATTACTAGTGCGTAAGACAAAGTATATGAAGATATATGATTTAAGTGTACAAGACAGAGAAAGCAAACGACAGAGGCCGATCTAGGAATTTCATTTGTGGGGGAAATTTTTCGCGTTTTGTATAGTGACGGACAAACACGTGCCGGCGCCGACCCAAATCGCCGCCGGCCCAACTCGCTGTCATGTGTCGACCCGATTTTCCGCCGGGCCAACTCGCCGCCGGCCGCCGTAGTTTCATTTTGCAATTTAGAGAAGGTTTTAGAGTTCCGGTAACAATGCAATGTAAAAACATTCAAAATAACGGATTCAAAATGGCGGACTTTATATTTATGAACCGATATGCATGTATTAAATTTGAAAGTTTGGGGTGTTTAAGGCCGCTGATTTTGATTTTTGAATTAAACTGAAGAGTTCAAAATGGCAGATTTTTAAAGTTTACCATTAGCCATTTTGACTTTTTGCAAGTTTAATTCAAAACTCAACTCGAGGTACGTGTTGTGGCTTATAACTCCTATTAAAAATAATTGATTAACAGTAGCATTAAATCAGTGACGGAGGCAGAAATTTATCCTGGGGGGGGGATTGAGCGCATACACAGAAAAAAAATGTCTTCAGTCAATTCAAATTGCTTTGGTCCAAGAAAAAATCTGCTTTCCTATGAACGAAGATGATATTTTCTTAACAAAAAAAACTAATCTCTTAAACTGCTGGTTTCCGTTGAAAATAAAAGTTGCCTTTAGCCAAGAAAATTGATTTGTTTTGAATGGAAGCGGCAAGTTTCTTGTTTTCTAGTATTATGCAAAGACATAATTGAAAAAAAAATCTTGGTTTAAAACAATGGGTTTGCGATAACATCTAACACCAAAAAAAAAAAAAATATATATATGTATATATATATATATATATATATATATATATATATATATACAGTGTGTCCACGTAAGTTGGCGGCATATGGGAAACTTTTTTATTATTAGCTTTACGAAAAAAAGTTATTCTTCATAAAAAGTTCTGCATGGTCCAAAACCTAAAATGCAACCATCAGATGTTAAATTTTTTCAGTCATATTACGAGGTTTGTCAAAAAATGTGATTTTTGCTCCAGAGAAAAGTACCTTTCTTTTTGACAATATCGAAAATTGTTATAAAGAAAAGATGTTTAGAATTAAAAGTAGCTTTCAAATATTCAACATTGTTTATTTACATTAAAAAATATTTTTTTCTACATTTTCTGCGATTACGTTGGAAATTTAAGTTTGCACATTAAAGCATAATTAATCTAGGATGCAAATAATAATAATGTAAATAAACAATGTTGAATATTTGAAAGCTATTTTTAATTCTAAACATCTTTTCTTTATAACAATTTTCGATATTGTCAAAAAGAAAGGTACTTTACTCAAGAGCAAAAATCACATTTTTTGACAAACCTCGTAATATGATGAAAAAATTTAACATCTGATGGTTGCATTTTAGGTTTTGGACCATGCAGAACTTTTTATGAAGAATAACTTTTTTTCGTAAAGCTAATAATAAAAAAGTTTCCCATATGCCGCCAACTTACGTGGACACACTGTAGATATATATATATATATATATATATATATATATATATATATATATATATATATATATATATATAATTATTATATATATATATATATATATATATATAATTATTATATATATATATATATATATATATAATTATTATATAAATATAAAGATTAAAAAATGCTTTTTTTTCCTTTTTTCGTAATAATTTTCCTAATCAAATATGTTATCATCTTTGGAATTTTTAACTTATCGTCGCTGTACATGCAAAACGTCGAATGTCAAAAAAAATTAATTTTAAAGAATTAACAAAAAACTTTTTGCTAGACAGTATGGTAGGCGTTTTAGGTCATATAGCAATTCAATTCAAGCGACCTCTTCCGATTGTGTGAACGACTTGGAACCCTTTGCATAATACATTAGGACTAATTCCTTGATATTTTAACAAAAAGTAATAAAATCGAGATTTTTTCACATTATTTGACGTTTTGTAGGTACAGCGACGTTATGCTTTATTCAATTTTTTTTTAATAGGTCCTTCAAGTTTTCACCCGCTTTTCTATGCATTCAAGTCGAAGCTTACTTAATTCGATTAAATCAGTGGCATGCGCAGGGGGGCTTGGGGGCTGAATTCTCCCCCTTCCCAGAGCCACTGAATATTGACCCCCAAACCATGAATTTTCTCCGAAAATAAAGAGTAAAATGTGTCGATTTGCGATGATCAAGTCCCCCCCCCCCCCAGATTCATCTCTTAGTATTAATACACAGAAAAAAAGAAGTTCTTTAGTTAAGAAAAGTAGTTTTCTTGAAAAAATTGACCCAAAAGCAAAAGTCTCCGAACAAAATGTTTTCTTTTTATCTGAGCAAACCGCTTGTTTTGGGAAAAAAATAATTGTCTTGGTAAATTGTTTTGGTTAAAAACAAACTACCTTTAGCGAAGAAAAAGTGGTTTTGAAGCAAGATATAAAATGTCTTAACACAAAAAAAGCTTTACTTTGCTAAAGACTTTTAATTTTTTAACTCAAAAATCCGGCATCTCAAAACGAAAATGGCGATTTGTTCCAATGGAAAGTTAATTTATTTTAACTTAAGGAAATGCAAATAGAAAATTCTGAAAACAAAAAGAAAATCTGGGACTTATTCTCGAATTAAGATATGTTAATAAATATTATCTTGAACGCTTGAAATATATATATATATATATATATATATATATATATATATATATATATATATATATATTTGCATCCGAAGAAAATTAGAAAAATAAGTTTTCATGGTTGAATTATAGTTTGTTTTGCTTTAAATAATCTTTTTTTTTAAACAATTAAATGCATCGAGTCAAAAAAATTTTAATGTCTCAAGTCAAGGCGAAATTAAAGAAATAATCTTTTGGTTCAAAAAAACTTTTAGATACATTTTTTTTATTTCAAAATAATTATTTGTTTCAAATAAAAATCATTTTCGGAATTCCATTGTCATTATTTGATAAGGTTTCGACCATTGTAGCTCTGATTGTCTTCAGGTGCTGTATTCTTGAATCCCGTGCCCGTGAGTGAGTAGCTTCTCACTTACTTTAACCCAGGTGATTGTGAGAGAGGATAGCTGCACTCACCCTGCACTCGACTCCGGGACCGTCAAGCATACGGCCTCAGGTGGTAGTTAATTTACACCTCAAGACAATCTAAGATTTACTGATCTACACTGGGTCGAAACGTAGTTTATAAATGAATGAAATAATGACAATGTAATTCCTTAACAAGGATTTTTATTTAAATATGCACTCACTTTTTTCAGCAAGGCGATGAAGTCAAGATATTTTGACATATTTTTAAGTAAAGAAAAGTACGTATTAAAAAAATAGCCGACATTGGCACGCGTTCGCCGCAAGCTCAAAATACAAAATGCTGAAAGGTCTGAATTTGTCGATTTTCATTTAAGAGATTATATAATTTATTGCTTTCATTGAAGAAAATATTGATACCCTTGTCTTGTTTTAAAAACTTAATGCGCCTGTATTCTTTAGTGCAAGAAATTAGTATTATAGTTATTTTTTTTTAAAGCACATTGTTTCCATATTATTTAAAGCGTTGTTTCCATATTATTTCAAGCGTTCAAGATAATATTTATTAACATATCTTAATTCGAGAATAAGTCCCAGATTTTCTTTTTGTTTTCAGAATTTTCTATTTGCATTTTCTTAAGTTAAAATAAATTAACTTTCCATTGGAACAAATCGCCATTTTCGTTTTGAGATGCCGGATTTTTGAGTTAAAAAATTTAAAGTCTTTAGCAAAGTAAAGCTTTGTTTGTGTTAAGACATTTTATATCTTGCTTCAAAACCAATTTTTCTTCGCTAAAGGTAGTTTGTTTTAAACCAAAACAATTTACCAAGACAATTATTTTTTTTCCCAAAACAAGCGGTTTGCTTAGATGAAAAGAAAACATTTTGTTCGGAGACTTTTGCTTTTGGGTCAATTTTTTCAAGAAGACTACTTTTCTTAACTGAAGAACTTCTTTTTTTCTGTGTATCAATACTAAGAGATAAATCCTGGGGGGGGGACTTGATCGCAAATCGATACATTTTACTCTTTATTTTCGAAGAAAATTCATGGTTTGGGGGTCAATATTCAGTGGCTCTGGGAAGGGAAAGAATCCAGCCCCCAAGCCCCCCTGCTCATGCCACTGATTTAATCGAATTAAGTAAACTTCGACTTGAATACATAGATAAGCCGGTGAAAACTTGAAGGACCTATTAAAAAAATTGAATAAAGCATAACGTCGCTGTACCTACAAAACGTCAAATAATGTGAAAAAATCTCGATTTTATTACTTTTTGCTAAAATATCAAGCAATTAGTCCTAATGTATTATGCAAAGGGTTCCAAGTCGTTCACACAATCGGAAGAGGTCGCTTGAATTGAATTGCTATATGACCTAAAACGCCTACTAACATACTGTCTAGCAAAAAGTTTTTTGTTAATTCTTTAAAATTAAATTTTTTTGACATTCGACGTTTTGCATGTACAGCGACGATAAGTTAAAAATTCCAAAAATGATAACATATTTGATTAGGAAAATTATTACGAAAAAAGGAAAAAAAAATGCATTTTTCAATCTTTATGGTATGGCCATTGAGATTAAATTACATACTTATATCATAAAACATATTATGCTATCTAATTTTGGTCAATTTTCATATAGGGGCAATTCATTAAACTAAGATTTTAGTCCGGGGCCATATCGTCTTTTGTGGGCTTTTTGATGAAGATTTTACAACACCTGTTTTAATCGATTACTAATGATCTCATCAACAGTGCCTGACATATTAACAGACCCAATACTGTCTCAGTCAGAAAGTAAGTTTGGAGTGCCATATATTTTTTCAATTCTGAACGGTTTAAGCTAGAGCAATGAAACTTGGAACGCACATCGGCCTTCACGTATTAATTTTTTTGTTAATTTTTTTTTACGTATTTTGCCTTATTTCGTATAAGCTATATACAACTGTCTTATCAAATTGGTAGCTGACACAATAGCCCACAGTCTGCTATATAAGAAATAACTTTGATGCTGTTAACCAGGTCCCCTAGGTAGGGGCAACATTTTTTGTAATTGGCTTGGCCGCCCCTAGAAATGTTTGTATTTTATGATCTGTGGCCGACAAAAAACTGTTTTCCAGGCTGATATAGCATGGAGTTCACTTGGAGTGAGCTAATGGGCTAGGGAGGCATCAGATCCGTCATGATTCAATTTACATATTGACAGGCTTAGTTCACTCTTTTTAATAGTTTATTTAATTAATCTCATATCTACTACTCTTTCGAGGAAAATTGTTTTAAAAACTGTAATAAAACTTGAAGTGAACTAAGCCTTAAAGCCACAAATTTAATTTTAGGTAAAAGATTGGATTGCAGATGGAAAACAGAAAAAAATGTGCACTGCCAGAGCTGGATGGCAAACAATTTGTTTTAGAATACCCATTTACAAAAAGAACATGAAACAAATTAAAGTCAACTTGGTGGATATTCTTGACATTGATTCGGAAAACCAGGTAAAATCTATAGTAACAAAGAAATAAAATAGGAAAATGCAGTGCAGATGTACAGGGTGTCTCATTATATTTTTTCCCACCCTTTTAGATCATTAATAATTGATATAGTTTTTGTAAATTGGATGCTCCTTATATTATTTAATTAGTAGATTAGGCTTGGAATATACTTTCCAAAAATACCCCATATGTCGCAGTTTTGATAAATAGTTTCTGAAATATTAGCGATAAATTTTTTAATAACATTACCACTTTTGTGTTAATTTCAGTGTCCTTATTTCGAACTATGTTAGTCCCCATGTATAAACAGTGACAATGACAACTATTTTTTTTAAATGACAACCGGTAACGACAACAAAGTTGTGTCATTGTCACTGTTGATACATGGGGACTAACATAATTTGGAATAAGGATACTAAAATTAACACAAGAGCGGTACTGTTATAATTGCTAATATCTCAGAAACTATGGCTCTAAACTACGGCATACGGGTATTTTTGGAAAATATGTTCCAAGCCTAATCTATTAATTAAATAATATAAGGAGCATCCAATTTACAAAAACTATAAGTTTGAGCGCCTGTCAAATATGGTAAGCATCAGAAATAAAGTCAAGTTGCAATTTAAAAGTAAAAATTTCGCGAATTCGAACACAATTTCTTGTATATTCCTATATCAATTATTATTGGTCTAAAAGGGTGGGAAAAAATATAATGAGACACACACTTCCGTACTTGCCGGGTGCACTTATTGGTAGTCGTGTGTCCTTTTTTCTCGGATATATATTTTCTATATAGATTTTTTTTTCTTAAGGAAAGATTTAAATTTTTAGCAGTATCTTATCTTGTCAGTGGATACCTATTATTTGGGGAGGTGGGTTTGAATTAAGGGGGGAGTGAGGTAAAAAAAATACCCTTATTTCTAACTGACTAGTTTGATGGGCAAGGTCTCCAACCAAGCCCGGATCTGGATCAAAATCTAGGGGGGGGATAATAGTCGACGAAAAAATTATTTTTAATAAAAACTATAACTATAACTTTCCCTATAATTATTAGGAAAAAACGCATATTTTTTTTCTAGGGAAAGGTTATTACCATGTTACCCCCCCCCCCTCAAATTCGTGCTTGTCTTCAACTTAATTCTAAACTGACCCGGAAACACCCCAACTACCCCTTAAGAATCAAGAATGTAAGTCTTTTATACAGGGTCCTTAAATCCGTATGATCTTTACATTTTACATTAAAGGTACATTAATTTAGGACTACAAATCGTAAAATTACATTTTAGGTAGTAAAAGTGGAACCCTTGGTAACAATGGGCCAACTTACAGCTACCTTAAATCCTCTGGGTTGGACAATACCAATCGTACCAGAAATAGATGACTTGACAGTTGGTGGTTTGGTAATGGGCACTGGAATTGAGTCTTCGTCACATATTTATGGTAAAAACACTATTTAAAAAATTATTAACATTCCGAGACAAAAAAGCAATGGTCGCTAGCTTTTTGTTCCTTCTTGCCAAAAAAACCTCAGCACTTTTTAATAGACATCAAAAAAAATCTGAAACGAATTTGATAAAATTTCACCAGTTTTCTCAAGCATCTTGTTACTGGTTTTTATAAGAAAGTTTATCCAGTTATTAAAAACAACTTGGCTTCCAAAAGTTTAAACAAGATTAAATGTGAAAATCCTGCAATTTTAAAAGATTAGAGAGACCTTATTTTAAAGCAGAAATTTAATAAAGCTGCATCATTTTTAACAACATCTGCTATTTTTACAATGAGCATGTTTAAGCAGATTTTAAAAGCAATTTGTGGTAGTTTTTACAATATTGTAAAGAATTTTTAATGGTAAAATCTAATAAAAAAAACCTGCTTTCAAAATTTTTTGAAACTGGTTTTGTTTTCTTCTCCATAAACTCATTTAAATCCTCACAGATAAACTCGCTTGTCAAAATTGATCTCCATAATCTGCTAAAATCTTGTCAATATAATTTTTGCAAAACCTGACTTTCTACTGGTGAAATCTTGTAAAATCTATTGCAACGAATATCTTCTTCTAAACCTGTATCTTAAAGCTACACAGTTTTTTTTCTGTTTAAATCTTTTAAAATCAAAATAATTCAGAAGACATAAAATCTTTTAAAAATTTTATGAGACAAAACTGGCTTGTTAAATAGGAATTTTATACTGGTGAACTCTTGTAAAATGTTTTTTAACGAACTACACACACACCACATCGCACAACATATACACCACATTACGACGCTTATTGATGCTAAAGCTGCAATAAAAATAGCAATCAAGTGATGTATAAAACCACTTTCAATTAAAAAAGGTACACACACACATATTTTTTAACCAACTACACATACACCGCAGCACGGCACAACACATACACCACATCACATCACAACACATACACCACATCACGACACTTTTAATGCTGGGATAAAACCACTTGAAAGTAAAAAAAAAGCACCCCTTAGCACTAAGAGACAATTGGTAGATTAATTTTTTTATGCTTTTTCAACCACACATACACCACATCACGACACTTATTGATGCTAAAGCTGAAATAAAAAAATAGCAAGCAAGTGATGTATAAAAACACTTTGAAATAAAAAAGGCACCTATTAGCAGGAGACCACTGCTGCTTAATTCGGTCTTTATGTTTTTGAACCAACTACACATACGTCGCATTACACCACAACACATATACCACATCACGAAACTTATTAGAGGCCTATTTCAATAGTGCCAGGCACAAATTGTACCGGGCACTATATTGACAGTTTCTCATTATAAGAACAGCTGTGTCCTTTCAAAACTAGGCCTTTGTCTATTATACGAGCCGTATTTAATAGTGACGCCACCATTAACGTATTATAATGGACGCCACTATTAATGGAAAATAAACGACGGGATTTATAAATTCGACTTTGTTATGTCAATTTTGAAAGATCAATTGTCAGTTTGCAATGCAAAACTGTCAATATAGTGCCCGGCACAATTTGTGCCTGGCACTATTGCACTAGGTCCCTATTGATCCTAAAGCTGCAATAAAAAACAGTAAGCAATTGATGTATAAAAACACTTGAAATAATAAAGGCACCCATTAGCAGTAAGAGACTACTGCTAGAATTGTTTTTTATATTTTTTTTCCAACTACACATACACCACATTACGACACTTAAGGCCGCTTGACTTGGAACAAAAAAAGTTGCAGTTGCATGCAATATTAGGGTCTCTGACACGACATCTATTGTTTAAACAAACAAATATGTATCATTCAGGGACACTCATCTTGTATGCAATTGCAAGTTTATTGCTCCATGTCCAGCGGCATTTATTATTGCTAACGCTGCAATAACAAATAGCAAGCAAGTGATGTATATAAAAATACTTTGTAATAAAAAAAGGCACCTAATAGCAGTAAGAGACTACTGCTAGATTCATTTTTTATAATTTTTAAGAAACTACACATACACGTACCGCATCACACCACAACACATACACCACATCACGACACTTGTTGATGCTAAAGCTTCAATAAAAAATAGCAAGCAAATGATTTATAAAAACACTGTGAAATAAAAAAGGCACTCATTAGCAGTAAGAGACCACTGCTGCTAAATTCCGTTTTTGTTTTTTAACCGTAATTTTTTTCTTAATGTTGTATTGTCATGGGACCACTATGTGTGTACCAAATTTCATCCAAATCGGATAATGGGAAGTGTGTCAAAAACGCTTCACAAGATTTGATAGATAGTTAGATAGTTAGACAGAACATCTGAAGCTAAATAAAAGCATGTAATAAAAATTGTGTTTTACAAGATTTTGAAGCGGTAACAATTTTAGGTCTGTTCCAGCATATCTGCGTGTCATACGAATTAGTATTAAGCAACGGAGATTGTGTTAAATGTTCCAAAGAAGAAAACTCCGATCTGTTCTACGCAGTTCCATGGTCTTATGGTACGCTCGGTATACTGACAGCAGTTGAAATTAGACTAATACCTGCCAAGAAGTTTGTCAAACTGTCTTACAAACCAATAACTGGAGCCGATGATATTGCCAAAGCATTTGAAAGCGCAAGTAGAAATCTCAATAATCACTTTGTCGAAGCGCTGGCGTACAGTGCAGACGAAGCTGTCATTATGACTGGTGTGCAGACTGATTATCCAGAAACGGAAAAGGTAAATTACAATTATAGGGTTTTATTGCAGTTTTTTTGGAACAAAACCTAATTTTGGCAGTCAGAGACTAATCAAACATATTGAAAGCTTTAGATCATTTTAGGTCTGCAACCAAGTCGCCAATTAATTAGTAGAAAACAACAATTTTTTTTTAAACATGAGAATATCCTTTTAAGCGAATAACTGAAAGTTACTTTTTATAAAAATTTTAACTTTTTAGACTTTTAAACATATGGGTTTTGTTAAATTTTATCCATATCTTCAAACTAAATAAAAAATTGTGTGTACGTAAGACCATACGGCAGAAGTGTAAACTTCAACAAGGCGAAATTAATAATACTAGCCTTCATCTGCATCATCATATCGCTCGCTGAATGTTCCTTTCACAGTTAGTCGACTCGAACCGACTTCACCCGAATGAGCGTTACATAGCCGAGCCTGACGGCTCAGTTCAATTCACTACCCACAAAAACTGCTAAACGCGCCTAAAGAAGTTTACACTTCAAAAATAAATTAGCTTGTCGAAAGAAATCCGTCCCAGACAGTAGGAGCCAATTTTTCTGCAAAGAAAATTATTCCACGTGGCAATTTGGAGTTTTAGTTTGAACAGAAGTAGTGGGCTATAGAAACTGACAACCATAAGCTGGAATTATTGATAATAAATCGTTTTATGTTTGAAAAATAAAAATTTATAGATTTGAGGCAAATGATGTTGTCCTTTCTGTAACATGGATTATCTTACGTATAACTTGATTAGATAAATAACAACAAATCCGTTGAAATCTTAAACAAAACTGAAAAAAAGTTGTGTCCTAAATTTGGCTTGGCCGGAAATTGCTAAAATGTAAAGATATTGTTCTATCTGTAACACGATTTGTCCCGTTCAGTAACCGAATAACTCAAAAACCGTTTGCCCGATTTTAAGGAAATTCGGTACCTAGGCTGGGTCTTGGGTCGAGATGGTCCCACTTAAAAGTGAACAAAATCCACTAAACACAAGCCAAATAAAAGGGTGGGGGGAGATTTCAAAAATTAGAGTTTGTGTAAAAATATGGCGTGTGTGATATCAAACGAAAGGTAATTGAATCTTGAGTTAAACAAAATACATTTTTGTTTTTAAAAAAAGAGTGGGGGTAGATTTCAAAAATTAGGGTTTAAGTGGAAATATGGCGTGTGTGATATCAAACGAAAGGTAATTGAGTCCGGAGGTAAACAAAATAATTTTTTGTTTTTTTTAAACGGTGGGGGTAGATTTCAAAAATTAGAGTTTAAGTCAAAACCTGGTTTGTTTGTGGTATCAAACGAAAGGTAATTGAGTCTGGAGTTGAATAAAATATATTTCAGTTTTTAGTTATATTAGCTTACACGTACACTATAACTATAGTACCTAGTATGAGCTTAGGTGCCTATATATTGGCGGAGTATTTTAATGAATAATATTAAAAATCGGATATACATACTTAAGCCTTACTTTTAACAAATATTTTTCTTTAGATTAGATTTCTTTTCTGTTTTTAGATTAACGCAATTGGAAGATGGTTTAAACCGTGGTTTTTCCTCCACGTTAAGAAGATGCTGGCTGGAAATAAAACTGTTACGGAATACATACCCCTCAGGGAATACTACCACAGACACACAAGATCGATTTTCTGGGAGTTACAAGTAAGTAAAGGGCTGTAAATAGAGATGTAAGAAATGGCGAGGAAATGCCATAAATAAAATAAATTTAGCTATAGAGACAGATAAAATTTAAAGCCGAAAAACTAAAATATATTTTAAAAATCACTGAAGTTTTTGTTTCCCTCATATTTTTTCGTGGGTAGCTTCGAAAGCCTAACCTCACGGGGGTCCAAGATCTAATGGACACCTAATAAGTGTTGACAGTTAACTGTTTCGTCCTTATCGGACTCCTCAGAACACTGCTTGGTCAATGTGACACTCTTGCGAAGTTATTCAGACCGTTTTGTCTGCCATCCTATGTCTATAGTGAGAAAACCCTCTACCGAGATACGAGAGAAACTAGAACAAGAGCAGGCGAGTATAAGCTGCTATATATATCGACCCATAAAAAGATCGATTGCAAAAAAAAATAAACCATCCGTGACCAACGACAGCACTTCTGTCTTTCAGGCCAGAGCCACGCTGATTAGCGTTTTTACATTAGCCACGAAAACTTTAATTTTTAAATTCACGGGTACTAAGATTTACGTTTGTTAAAATATATTTTAGTATTAATTTTTTATAAATTTTTCGTCTGTTTTGTCACTATGTGAGCAGTTGCAGCTCTCTGTTGCATTTCAGGATATTTTGAAAGTCAATACTTGAATAAAAAACCTCGACAGATCGAAGTGTGCTGGCACCTTCAGTCGGATAAAAATCGTTAAAAGATCACTCCGATTTCTTCGATCGTTTTAGTATATTTGTTTGTATGTTTTCTCTAAAATGGAAGTAAAATATAAATAAAAAGTAAAGTTCAATAAAAAAACAACAATTTTTCGTCGCTAAGCTGGCATAGCAAGATTTTGTTTCCCTTGTATATTTCTGTGGGCAGCTCGAAACCGGTATATGAATCTGATCTTATGATATTGGTAAAAGAAATTAATAAACCAATATATTATTTATTTAGGATTAGGTCTGTGAACTGTGTATTTCTTCTTCTTTTTTTTACACACTCCTCAGAACATTGATGATTTTAAGTTAGTTGGTGAACACTGTTCGTTTCAAAATTTAGCAAAGTCAATGCCTAGGAGACTAGCAAGTATTATCCAGGCCGATGGTGCAATGACACGTTAGGAACGTGTCATTGCACCATACTGTTTTTTCTATATTTCTTTAATTTGCTAATAATATGTTTTCGACGAACATTTTTCTCTTCTTTATATTTTCTTTTGATTCGCACATTCCTCGACTTTTTTCATCCATAGTAAGCAGCTACACGATTTTTAACTGATTTAACCAATTTTTTTATTTTGTTGTAATAAAAAGTAAGAAATAATTATTTTTTGTATTATTTTTCCAAATTTTTAATAGTATTTAACTATAGAAGTTTCCTCATATACTTCATTAGTTTATTGAATGTTTTAAAAAAATTACAATTTTATGTGGCATTTTCTGTAAGTTATCTTTTTTAGGACATCATACCTTTCGGAAATAACATTTTTTTCCGTTGGATCTTTGGATGGATGATGCCACCAAAAATCTCTTTCTTGAAACTGACCCAAACAAAAGCTATCAAAAAGCTCTACGAAAACAATCATGTGATTCAAGATATGCTTGTACCAATTACAAAATTCACCGAGAGTATAAGAATATTCACTGAGAAGTGTTATGTCTTTCCAATGTGGTTGTGTCCGTTTACCTTACCAGCTATTCCCGGAATGGTCCATCCAAAGGGCAACTCTGCAGAGCTGTACGTGGACATAGGTTTATATGGAGTCCCCAAAGTTAAGACATTCAAGCCAAGGGAAACCATGAGGGAAATTGAGAAATTTGTTACTGATGTAGATGGGTAAGTTACAGCAATTAAATTTACGATATTAGACACTTAAAGTGGATACGCACTTCAAATCACGTATTCGTATTCGTAGCGAGGTAAACGTCGAAATTTGATTGGTCCGTCGGGCGGTCGATACTGTGCCCAAGTGGGTGGCTGACATTTGTTCGGGCGACAACGTGCGTATCTCACACAACGAAGCGCAGTGACGTAATATTACGGATCACAGATTTTGTTTGAAAAAGGAGTCTATAGCATAGTATTGTCTAGAAGCTGAATTGCTTCCACATTCACATGTCGATGGAGTCTATCTTCATGGCTTTTTGCCTACTTTTTTATAGTCTCTGCTACAGTTTTGATTTTTAGGTCCCGATGAAGGTCACTATTTTGAACGTACGATCGTACATTCACAATGTTTCTTAATACTTTATTTTGAAATCCGTGTAAAACTAGAATGTTACTGTCTTTAGTACAACCCCATTGAATACCATATATCCATACTGGCTTCAGTATTTGTCTATAAAGCAGTAACTTATTATGAATTGTTAAATTGGTCCTCCTTCCAATTAGCCAGTTCATTTTTCTATACCCTATCTCAAGTTCTTTTTTTTCTTAACATGTGCTTTCCAGCGTAATTTCGCATCAAGTGTCATACAAAGATATTTTGCCTGGTTTGAATATACGAGAATGTTGTTAATTTTTATTTGTATGTGATTTACAATTTTGTTTGTAAAATCAACATGAATTGGTTTGGTTTCATTTAATTTTATTCGCCACTTTGTCTTCCAACTGTGAACTTCGGTGACTACATCCTGAAGTTTTTCTACCGTCAATAAATCAGTATAATGAGTAGTCATTTGCAATGACACAACATTAACGCATGACACGGAGAGAGATAAGGAGGGTGACATTTATACTTTGTGATCATATTCTGAATAAGGTGCACTTTACTTGACAAAATCAAGTACATTGTAAAAATACTTCTAGTAACAAGTACAACCACTGCTGGTTTAGTTGAACTTCAAGTAAAGTTCTTGAAGTAAGTGCAAATATACAATTTTAAGCTACAAACTGCATATCAAATTATATTTTGCATTCATTAATGTTGTTGCATTTATTTATTTAGTGTAGCCCATTTTCGCAGAAATTAAGCTCTAAACTGGCTTATTGCCCAGATTTATGATTCAATAAGTAAAGGTGACCAAATTTCAAGTTGTTTGAAGCCTGGATTTGGTTATAGATTATATTTGTTTGTTTATGCCCATGTTCAATATTTCAACTACTTCCTGATAAGCTAGAAACTTAAATTTTAGTGGGTGTTTCGTGTTTCAGTGAAAAAAATAAAATGGAGGACTTTCTTAGTCTTATTAAAAAACCGATTTGTCTGAAAATTAAAATGACACATCCAAAATAGCGGGCATATATGAACCGATATGTATAAAATTTAGACCTTTGAGGTGTTTAAGGTCGCCGAGTATGATTTTTAGCTTCAACATTAAAAAAATCAACATGGCGTACTATCCTATTTGTGAACCAATTTATATTAAACTTGGTACCAGAGAAGAGTTGTTTAAGGCTACTGGTGTACCGTTAGCAAAAATACAATGAGGGAGTTGGAAAGTTTGTAAATTGTGGAACCAAAAACTAAAAAATAAAGAGTACCACAATATGTCTGTCAAAATATCTTCCAAGTCCAGATTGAGAATGAGCATCTCCCGATGTCATGTCAGGACCAATAGAGATGCGGAAATCATGTGAGATTGTATGCGCAGTTTGAGTTTCAACCGATTTTGAGGGAGTACTCCTTCTCACCCCAATTCATATACCGACCTTGTAGTTACTGTCATTCTCACCCATTTGAAGATTTCATATAGAGTAGGAAAAATATATTATAACCGCCCTACATTTTTATTTAGTCAGGTTCTGCCTTAATTTTCTTCCAGTATTTGACACAGCTTAATGATAATTTAAAACAAAACCGGGGAGACATTTTATATGTGGAAAATAGTGGATTCTGGACAGCTTAGGGTACGTTTGCGATCAGTTGACCAAGGTTAGATTAACATTGATTTTTACCTCCCAAGAAAAAACAGGAGAGCTATAATTTAAGAAAAATAAGTTAGGTTAGTACTTTAAAATAAATAAAATTGCAAACTAACCCCTGATTTATAAGTTGCCGTTTACCGTTGATGTTCACGGTTCACAGTTCGTAGACGGATTTTAGCGTTTATAGGCTGCCGTTACCGTTCGCAACCGTTCGGTAATAATAACCTAAAAAAATTGTTTTGTTCATAGTTTTTTTGTTTAAAATGGAACCCCTAACCTTTTCTGACTTAGCTTTTATCATAAAAAAAGGAAAATAAAAGAATAAACCAACTAAGTGCGACGTACGTGGCCTTATATGAACCGAACCGAACTTTTGCGAACGGCAAGGCCGAACTTTGCCCAACTTTAACGAACGGCAACTTATAAATCCGGAGTAAAACCATGGCAGTGACGAGTCAAGTAGGCAGCGAATCGACCGCGGCGAGTTAAATTGTCCTAGACCCTGATTAGAAATCGGTTGACTGGTCACCCTAAATAAGAGCACCGAATTCTCGTAATACCTGCTTTTGTGCAATTTAGCCCTTGCCCGAGGATGTGCTTTAGTTTTTAATTAAAAACAGACTGGGTTATTAATGATTGGATTTAAATCAATTACAAAGGGCGGGGGATTTATTTAATTGATTTATTTATTGTTTAAATTGCTTCTTATATTAAGCTTATAAAGGGTTCGGCGTCATTGAAGGGTACGTAGGGTCTCCATTACTTTTTAAAGGTTTAGTTAATAATACAATTAATTGAGGAAATGAGCCCCAGGAAAATAGAGACTCATGTTACCTTTGTGGACCTACAAAAAGCATATGATGCCGTTCCAGTAGAAAAATTATGGACAGTGTTAGAGCAAACTAATATCAATCATACATATATAAAAGCAATAAAAGAACTATACAAAGGGTCCAATTCTAAAATTAAAATTGGAAATCCACTTTCAAAAGAATTCCTGGTAACAAAAAGCTTAAGACTGGGATGTTGTATCTCTCCAACTCTTTTAAAATATATATCGTAGTAGCTCTAAAAAACTAAAAACGTAAAGCGCACGGCATGGGAATACAACTTAACGACCGATTTACCATCTACACACTACAGTTTGCTGACGACCAAGTAATTGTAGCAAATGATAAAGAAGACATGGAGTATATGATGAGAAAGTTAACGGAAGAATACCAAAAGTGGGGATTAACAGTGAACGTAGACAAGACACAGTACTTATGTATTGAAAACGAATCCAGTGAGTTAGAACTAGACAATGGATAAACAATATCTCCATGCAACGAGTATCTATACTTGGGTGTCACATTTAGTAAGACAGGAACAGACTGTAAAGAACTTGAAAAAAGAATAGTAAAAGCAAAGAAGGTTATTGGATGTCTTAACAGTATTTTATGGAGCAGAGAGTTAAAAAAGAATGTAAAATTTAACATATATGAAACAATGGTGAAAAGCACGCTGTTGTATAGAATAGAGACTTGTCGCGTAACAGAAAAATACAAAACAAAAATCGAAAGTGTCGAAATGGATGCAATAAGAAAATCAATAAGAATATCTAGAATATATCACATAAGAAATGAGATCATAAAAGAAAGACTGGGAATCGAGGGAAGCATAACGGATGACATCACTAAAAGGCAACTGATATGGTACGGCTATATACAACGGATGAACGACGAAAGATTACCAAAGCAGGTCCTAGAATGGCAACCAATAGGGCGCAGAAAAAGAGGGCGTCCTAAACTAGAATGGCAACAGTCAATCCAAATATAAATGAGTGAAAAAAATCTGACTTAAGATGACTGTCAGGATCGAAGGAGGTGGAGAATAGGCGTCGGACAACATAGAAAAACGTTCTAAACCGACATAGTAGTAGTAGTTATTAATAAAATTTTAATTGACAAGTTTAAGACTTGTGTCTTTATCTAAGGATCCTACTTACGCATGCATTTCTTTATACAAGATGGTTTATATATTATTTTTAGGTATAATTAAGAATCGTTTAACATTTTTCTTGTTTCTTTTTAAAGTAATCTTCTTGATAAGCTAATGGCTCTTTAAAGAAATAAAGAAAAAGAATTTGTTAAGTAAATATAGTAGTAAGCTTGTAGAGCTACACCTCTTTCAATTTCCGCCCGGTCCGTCATACGGTTAGACGACTGACGCTGGCCGTATATGCCAGGAAATTGGCAAATAAATTCTTCAACACACATTCTTAAGTCTAACGGCCCATTTATTCCTAACTCAGAGAGTCCATATTGGGACACTGCATTAATACTACTACTATGTCGGTTTAGAACGTTTGTCTACGTTGCCTGACGCCTATTCTCTACTTTCTTCTATCCTGACAATCATCTTTTGTTAGGTTTTTTGACTCATTAATCTTTGGATTGACTGTTGCCATTTCAGTTGATTGGTTGCCATTCTAGGACCTGTATGCTTTGGTAATCTTTGGTCGTTTATCCGTTGTACATGGCCGTACCATATCAGTTGTCTCTTAGTGATGTCATCCGTTATGCTTCCCTGGATTCTCATTATTTCTTTTATGGTCTCATTTCTTATATGATCTGTTCTAGATATTCTCATTGATCTTCCTATTGCATCCATTTCGACACTTTCCATTTTTGTTTTGTATTTTTCTGTTACGCGACAAGTTTCTACTCTAAACAACAGCGTATTTTTTACCATTGTGCCATATATGTTAAACTTTGTCTTCTTTTTTATCTCTCTGCTCCATAAAATGCTTGAGATATCAAATATAGGACCTCTCTTGCTTTTACTATTTTTTTTCCAGTTCTTTACAGTCTGTTCCTGTCTTATTAAAAAACCGACACAAAATGCTTGAGATATCAAATATAGGACCTCTCTTGCTTTTGCTATTTTTTTTCCAGTTCTTTACAGTCTGTTCCTGTCTTACCAAATGTGACACCGAAGTATACAAACTCATTGTTTGTTCGTTTTCTAGTTCTAACTCACTTGATTCGTTTCTAATACATGAGTACTGTGTCCTGTCCACGTTCACTGCTAACCCCCACTTTTGATATTCTTCCGTTAGCTTTCTAATCATATACTCCATGTCTTCTTTATGATGAGATACAATTAGTTGGTAGTCAGCAAACTGTAGTGTCTGTATAATAAATCGATCGTTAGGTTGCCTTGTTATACCGTGTACTTTACGTTTCCAGTTTTTTAGACCTACTGCGATGTTTGCTCACACTGGCAACTGAAAATGTGAGATTTTCTAGTAGTTTATCTGATCCATATTTGAGCATTTCAGCGTATATTGCCCCAGGTCCGCTAGCTTTTCCGGATGTTAGCTTTTTAATCTTTATCATTTCTTCTTCGATGATTACTTCCTCTCCATATACTTCTATGTCTTTCCTCGGAGAGGCTGACATATATTCGGGTATCATTTCTTGCAAAAATTCCTTGTAGTGTTTTGTCCATTGTTCTGGTTTGATGATCTAAATGTTTACAGCAATTAAAATCAAAAACGTATCGCATATCGCCTTTAAGTATAGTTTTATTATTTATTTTTATTTTCTAGTTTCTTGTTTGATGATTGTCTTGTAAGTATCGTTACGCAAACTCTCCATTCTTTATTCCAACTCATAGCATCTTTGTTGCACGGTTAGCCCCGTAACCCTAAAAAACTTCAAGTATACTAAGTCTGAGACAAATCTATTCTTGAATAGGATAGATCGTCATCTTAGATGCGCCGTGTGGATTTTTGCAAATTTGAGCCAAAAATCATAATTAGCGATCCAAAATACTTTAAAGGTCTCAATTTGATACATATTGGTGTAAAAATGGGAAAGTCTGTTGCAATATTCAAAAAAAATATGCATAAACAAACAAAATACGGAATCAAGTTATTAATAGTAGTGAGGGGGTGGGCCGCAGGTCCAGTAAGTACGCCTTTGCCATGCTCCAGGTTAACTCACCCTCTGATGCACCTCCATTCTATATCCAGGTAGCTCGTTGGGCCCTCTTGTTCTCTTCACCAAGTACAGAATGTCAGCCCATCCTTGCTTAGGGTTGGTGCCAGATTGCCTGTTGTCTTATCCTTGCGTAGGCCTCACATTTTTTTAGTAGGTGCTTTGATCTCTGCTTTCTGTTCATAGGCTGGGCAGGTAGTGTCTGTTCTCATATGATCGATCTACGAATTCTCTGGTCTGTCTGCAACCTGTTCCTGTTTTCCAGGATTTCGTTAGTGCACCCTAGGCCCAGTTGTTGAGCCCACTTATCTTTTGGTTACTCCAGAAGTGGCATTGGATCTACCCAGTCGGTCCCTGTCCCGATCTGCCTTCTCGTTAACTCCAAGGTGTGTGAGCTGTGCTGACCAAGAGGGATTTCTCTAATTGTCAGCTCTTTTGTGACGGGGTAGGTAGGTCGTCATTCCTCCTTCTTGATGTAAGTTGGTAGCAATGGCAGTCCCAGAATTGTCTCAAGGGCCAGAATCGGGTTAAGCTGGGTAAATTGAACAAAATGGTCACAGGGGGTGATATCGGTTGGGTATAAGGCGGATGTTGGGGCACAGAGAAGAATTTTTCATACCTATGTTTATTGCTTTAACTTCCATTCAGGATCTATTCAAAAACTGGTGGCAGGAACTTGAGGTTAACCCATTGTTCTATCTGAAAACTTAGCACTGACATATAGACTAATTCGGGGGTAACTGCTACAGTCAAACCGAGCGACGCACAGTTTTGTCCAGCAAACTGTTTCGCCACCCTTCGTGTAGGAGTAAGGAGTATTCGAGATAATAAAACTTCATTCCAGACAGTGTTAGCGTAGTTTGGCCGACGAACTTATTATTATTTAATAATTTCGGAAGGCCTTTTTAGCAGTTAGTGAATTTTTAAAAGGCTCGGCTCTCTAAATCAGAAAATTTGATTGGTTTTTATAAAGAAAAATGATCGAATTTAGGACCTTAAAAGTGGGCGGGTGCCTATTATAAAATCTGCGTTGGGCAAAAGGCCCAAGGGGATTAAAAATTAAATTTCTGAACATAGTTCAGGTTCTACAGGTTCAGATCTGCGTTTAATGAGAGAAGCAACACACTTGGTAGAAATAGACATGAGGGAAAACCGCCCCCGTCCCCCTAGAGGGGGTGGTTGCACCCCTTAAACGTGCCTTTTGATAGTTTTTTGCCAATAACTCAAAAACTATCAACCTTTTTAAAAATCCTCTAGAGATAATTTTTTGAAAAGACAAATTTTCCTTTTCATCGATGTACATGAGTTCCCTCTGAAAGCAGGGGTAAACGTGCCAGAGGCCTACTAAAAAGGGGAACATTTTTAAAATTAACATTTTTGTTTTTTCTTGTAGAATTTTTTATCTTTAACACATTTTTTTTAGATTTCAGATGCTGTACGCTGATACCTACACAACTAGAGAGGAATTTAGAAAAATGTTCGACCACTCGCTATATGATAAAGTACGAGAAAAACTAGAATGCTTAGATGCTTTTCCGGAAGTTTACGATAAGGTCTCAAGATCTGCCAGATTCTAGAAATACATAAACAAACTACGAGGCTTCCAATTCTGCCGTCCCGAGGAAGAAAGCCGCTTGTAGGGATTTTACTTTTTGAGAAATATGGGTTTAAAGTTTTATACTTTTTATTGTCTTATAATTTTGAAATAAAATATGATGAGGTTTTATTTTTTTTACTTTATATTTCAAAATTATAAACAATAAAAAACTATAAAACTTTTTTCGCAAAACTGTAGTATCGTTTTAATTGTAAAAAGTGCAAACAGCCGCGGTTTAATAGGTTGTTTGGAATGGCGTGTCATCCGGATTAAATTTTGTTCGACGCCATTTCAACGACATGGTAAATGAAACTTTTGGCTAATACTTATGCAGTTTATTCCTTTCAACTGATAGTGTATAACATAGTCATGTATATGTCTCATCATCTGTATGTTACACTCGACGAGCCGTGGCTGAGTGCACGTTAATGTTCTAATTTGTTTTATTTATAATACTTAAGAATTATCGTGATAAGCGCAACAAATCGAAAACAATAATAATTAAGGTGTTAGTCCGAATGTATGTGTGAAATTCGTTTTTTATTTAAATTATGTATGTATGTCCTTTTAGCTAAAATATACGGTACCAATTTTAAAAGTTTCTTCCTTTAATATCCCATTTTAATAAATAATATTAATCAGTCAAATTAAAGGTAAACGGTCTCTACGTTTACATGGCACGAGGAGTGCCACGCCTAAGGCTTGAGCCTCATTAGCTTCTATAGCGATGAGGCGGCGTGCCATAAAAAAAAACAATTAATTTTGAAAATAACAAAAATGGTTTTTTAAAAAACTAATTTATAAAGAAAAACAAAAAAAAAATTTCCAAAAATTATTTTTGCAAATAACATAAATGCTGTTTCAAAAAACTAATATATAAAAAAAATTTTTTTTTTACAAAAATGGCTTATCAAAAAATTAATTTATAAAAAAAAACGAAAACTATTTTTGAAAATAACAAAAATGCTTTGTCAAAAAATTAATTTATAAAAAAAAACAAAAAAATTTTTTTTCCAAAAATTTTTTTGAAAAGAACAAAAATGCTTTTTCAAAAGACTAATTTATAAAAAAAACAAAAAAAAAATTAAAAAACTAATTTATAAAAAAAAAAATCCAGAAATTATTTTTGAAAATAACAAAAATGCTTTTTCAAAAAACTAATTTATAAAAAAAAACAACAAAAGTTTTTTTTTCCAAAAATTATTTTTGAAAATAACAAAAATGCTTTTTCAAAAAACTAATTTATAAAAAAAACAAAAAATTTTTTTTTAAAAAATGCTTTTTCAAAAAACTAATTTAAAAAAAAACTAAAACATTTTTTTTTTCAAAAATTATTTTTGAAAATAACAAAAATGTTATCAAAAAACTATTTTATATAAAAAAAAAATCCAAAAAAAATTATTTAAAAAAATTTTTTTTTTCAAAAAACCCTTTTAAAAACAAAAAAAACATTTCCAAAATTTATTTTAGAAAATAACAAAAATGCTTTTTCAAAAACTAATTTATAAAAAAAAAAACGAAAACAATTTTTTTTCCAAAATTTATTTTTGAAAATACAGTCGAACCTCTCTAACTCGAACCTCTATAACTCGAACCTCTCTATAACTCGAACCTTTTAAGTGGTCCCTGCACTTTTTATATGAATTTTAACCTCTTTAACTCGAATTTCTCTAACTCGAACTGATTTGGTTGTCCCTTGAAGTTCGAGTTATAGAGGTTCGACTGTAACAAAAATGCTCTTTCAAAAAACTAATTTATAAAACAAAAAAAATAATTCGAAAAATAACAAAAAATTTTTTCCAAAATTTATTTTTGAAAATAAAAATACGTTTACATGGCACGAGGAGTGCCACGCCTTGAGCTTCATCGCGATGAGGCGGCGTGTCATCAAAAAAAACAATTAATTTTGAAAATAACAAAAATGGTTTTTCAAAAAATTAATTTATAAAGAAAAACAAAAAAAAATTTTTCCAAAAATTATTTTTGAAAATAAATGCTTTTTTAAAAAACTAATTTATAAAAAAAAACAAAAAAATTTTTTTTACAAGAATGGTTTTTCAAAAAATTAATTTATAAAAAAAAACGAAAACAATTTTTTTTCAAAAAATTATTTTTGAAAATAACAAAAATGGTATTTCAAAAAATTAATTTATAAAAAAAACAAAAAAAAAATTTTTCCAAAAATTTTTTTGAAAATAACAAAAATGCTTTTTCAAAAGACTAATAAAAAAACAAAAAATGATAAAAATAGTTTTTTAAAAAACTAATTAAAAAAAAATTCCAAAAAATATTTTTGAAAATAACAAAAATGCTTTTTCAAAAAACTAATTTATAAAAAAAAACAAAAAAAAATTTTTTCCAAAAATTATTTTGAAAATAACAAAAATGCTTTTTCAAAAGACTAATTTATAAAAAAAAACAAAAATTTTTTTTTTATAAAAATAGTTTTTTAAAAAAAAAATTTCCAAAAAATATTTTTTAAAATAACCAAAATGTTTTTTCAAAAAACTAATTTTTGAAAAAATATTTTTTTTTATAAATTGCTTTTTAAAAAAACTAATTTAAAGAAAAAACAAAAATTAATGCTTTTTCAAAAAAATAACAAAAATGCTTTTTCAAAAGACTAATTCATAAAAAAAAAACAAAAAAATATTTTTTTGATAAAAATAGTTTTTTAAAAAACTAATTAAAAAAAAATTCCAAAAAATATTTTTGAAAATAACAAAAATGCTTTTTCAAAAGACTAATTTATAAAAAAAAACAAAAAAATTTTTTTTATAAAAAGTTTTTTAAAAAACAAATTAAAAAAAAAATTTCCAAAAAATATTTTTGAAAATAACAAAAATGCTTTTTCAAAAAACTAATTTTTGAAAAAAATAATTTTTTTTATAAATTGCTTTTTAAAAAAACTAATTTAAAGAAAAAACAAAAATTAATGCTTTTTCAAAAAACTAACATAAAAAAAAACAAAAAAATTTTTTTCCAAAAATTAGCTTTGAAATTAACAAAAATGGTTTTTCAAAAAACTAATTTAGGTATATAAAAAAAAAACAAAAAAAATTTTTTCCAAAAATTATTTTTGAAAATAACAAAAATGCTTTTTTAAAAAACTAATTTATGAAAACAAAAAAAATAATTCTGAAAATAACAAAAATGCTTGTTTAAAAAACTATTTATATTTTCTTCCCAAAAATTATTTTTCAAAATAACAAAATTTATTAAAAAAAATTGTTTTTTCCAAAAACTTATTTAAAAATTTTATTATTTTTGTAAATTAGTTTTGTGAAAAAGCATTTTTTTAAAAATAATGTTTTTATATACCAATTTTTAATCATTGCAATTTTTTTTATGTGATATCTCATTACAAAGGTATTTTAAACACATTTCACACAAGCCATATATTATTATCCAATCTGGCAGTTTTTGATTTATTAAAAAAAAACTACCGATCAGAAAATCTTAAAATTTGGTATTCTTCTTGACCATCGGTAAAATGAATGTACCAAAAATGATTAAACTCGGTATGATGGTATTCAAAGCCTCCTTTTTGATAAATTGACCTACTGAAGATAATTTCCGACGCCTATGGACTTCTTTGACTCCGAATTCGGATTTAGCGTCGAAATATACACAAAAATATCAAGGGCTGTCTTTAGGAGCTGAATTTATTTTCTCGTGGGCATCCCGTGTTTTGATATACTGTCGCTAAAACCAGAAGCTGTGTCTCTAACAATATAGCAAAGGGATTAAAATTTCTCTTAAAGTATCTTCGATCCTATATAAGCCGCTTAAGTTCCAAAATATTTGCCAAAGCTACTGGAATCGGTATGGTATGAAGGTATTTAATTCTCAATAGTGTACGCCAGGCACGTCGAAATGTTATTTTTAATGCCTGAATAAATTCTTTCCTATAACACTAAATTGGATTAAGATTTTTGGGAAAACTAGAGATTAGAGAAAAAGTTTAATCGCTATTTATTGAGACTAAAAAATTTGTTTTGTTTGTTTTCGATAGCATTGAGAACTGAGCAGTAAAGCATCTTTAATTAATAGCCGAATAGATCACAGAAATACAGACTTAATAGCCAATGCAACTACATCAATCAAAATTCACGTAGGAACCAAACCAATTATGCATAAGAAGATTTGTCAGAGAGGGTGACACAATATCCCCTAAAATATTTAACCAGGCCCTAGAAGATGTTTTTAAAAACTTAGATTGGGAAGAAATAGGCTTCAAAGTAAGCGGAAACTTAAACCACCTACGATATGCTGACAATATCGCCTACAGATAAGAAAGAAAAACTAATAAAAATGATGGAATAACTGGATACAGCAGCTAAAAATATAGGCTTAAGTATGAACGACACTAAAACTAACATCATAACAAACACAGATGAAGCTATCACGATCAGAATAAACCAAGAAAAAATAGAAGTCGAGGAATATATATATCTGGAACAAATTAATAAACTAAAAAAAGAAACCGAAACAGCTGAAATCAAGAGACTAGTAGGATTGGCCTGGGCAGCAATCGGTAAATTGAGCTACATATTAAAAAATATAACTATCCTTAAAACCTCAAAAAGTATAACCAATGTATCCTTCCTGTAGTCACCTATAGATCCCAGACTTGGACACTTACAAAATCAAACATGAATAAGGTAAAAAGGCCCAAAGATCAATGGAAAGACAAATGTTAAATGTAAAGCTAACAAAAAAAAACAATGAATGATAAGAAATAAAACAAAAGTAAAAAATTAAGGAGCGTAAAAGGAAGGCCAAGAAAAAGGTGGATAGACCATGTCGAAAATGACTTCAACAATAAGGCAACGAAGAATCGTACCAGAAGGCAAAAGGAGGACTCACATATTATTTGGTAGAAAGAAAAATCTATTTTCAGTGTGTCACCCTGTATTCAATCATCACCACCCTGTATAAATTCCTTATTTGAGCACAGACCGGTAAGATTTGAATGCCTTGTATGGTTACCGATATATTCAAAAGCTATTAAAAGGGCGGATATAGAGCATGGACCTTCAAATTTTGAATTAAAGAAAAAAAAGGAACTTTAACACAAGAATGCCTTTTACCTGGAGTATACCTTAAACATACTGAATGAACCATTCTAAACAAATATTTGTAATAGTATTATAGTAACTTGGCATAGCCTGTTTAAATTTAAAAGGCCAGAAATTACACCAGCAATGAACATTAAATTCTCTTGCACAATAAAGAAACACACGGTATTTTTGTTTGATCTATCTATCCATTTAGCCTCCTTCGATCCATCTTTGGACATAGGCCTCCACCAAAATCTTCCACTCTTCTGTGTCTGTCGCCGTGCTCATCCATCTAGTCCCCGCATGTTTCTTTTAATCGTCCGCTCATCTCATTTAGGGTCTTCCCCTACTTCTTTTATTTTTTTCCCAAGGTATTATGACTAGCAAATTTCCATTTTAATTTTGCTACCTCTCCTCTGACATCTCTTACTTTTGTTTTATTTCTTATCCATTCATTCCTTTTCTCTCTGGAATCCATATGTGACTACAGGAAGGATACATTGGTTATACACTTTAGTTTTAAGGTACTGAGGATATTTTTTATTTTTTAATATGTAGCTTAATTTACCGAATGTTGCCCAGGCCAATCTTACTCGTTTCTTAATTTCAGCCGTTTGGTTTTCTTTTTTTTAGTTTAGTAATTTGTCCCGTTTCTCTAGTTGTTCAAATTTCTCTTGGTTTATTCTGATCGTGATATCTTCATCTGTGTTTGTTATGATTTTAGTTTCAGTGTAGTTTATACTTAAGCCTATATTCTTAGCTGCTGTATCTAGTTCTTCCAGCATTTTTATCAGTTCTTCTTTCTTATCTGTTATTAAGGCGAGATCGTCAGCATATCTTAGGTGGTTCAAGTATTGTCCGCTTACTTTGATGCCTATTTCTTTTCAATCTAAGTTTTTAAAAACATCTTCTGGGGCCTGGTTAAATAGTTTAGGGGATATTGTGTCACCCTGTCTGACAGTTTCTTATGCGGATTGGTTTGGTTCCTTTGTGGATTTTGACTGATGTTGTTGCTTCGCTATATATATATTAGATATTAAGTCGGCGTATTTGTGATCTATTCGGCTATTAATTAAAGATGCTTTTACTGCCCAGTGCTTAATGCTATCAAAAGCTTTTTCAAAGTCAATAAACGCAATATATAGTGGAATTTTGGCTCGTTCTATTAGGATTAAGAGGTATTTTTGTTAGGTGGACCAAATTCATCAATTCCATTACGTCACACGGTGAATAGATTTTTATTTTACCATTAATATTGAATAGAGTTTCGATTATTAGGTGTGATTTTTTTTATTTTAAATATTAATAAAAATATTTATTTACCTGTGTCCCAAGGTGTTCTCAATAGTTCACCCCTTAACACAAAATTAGAGTAGAAAAGGGTTTATTATTTTATATCCTGTTATTGGTGGGCTACTTTTGTACTTCGTTGTCTCTGTTGGTTTAACACAGCATGCTGCGTTGCCAAACAGGGGCCCTAAAGTGTCGTAGACCGTGTTTCTCTCGCAAATGAGTATCATTTTGAAATGTAAGAGCTGTATATTCAATTTTTAGTCTCTTAGTCTATTGCCTTTCGTTACCAAAATATGGACATTTACTTAAATTTTACCGTTAGTTTTACCCTCTTAGGGGTGACATTTAAAAAAAAATGATTTACTAGTACACACCTACATTATAAAGACAAGTGGAAAATTTCAGAATAGGTAAGTATTTTAGGGTCCCTATAAAAATGTCGAAAATAAAAATGTCGAACCGTAATTTGGTCGAAAATAAAACAATCGAAAATAGAATTGACGAAAATAATTTAAACGAAACGTAATTTTGTAGATCCGTAAAATTGTCGAAAATAATATAGTCGAAAATAATTTAGAAGAATCGTAATTTTGTCGATCCGTAAAAGTGTCGAAACGTAAAAGCATCGAATCGTAAAATGATCGAAACGGAGTTAAGGCGAAACGTAAAAAGCTCGAACCGTAAAAAAGTCGAATCGCAAAAAAGCCGAACCGTAAAAAAGTCGAAAAATAAAAAAATCGAAAAATAAAAGAATAGAAAGCAATTCAAGCGAAACGTAATTTTGTCGAATCGTAAAATTGTCGAAAATAATATAGTCGAAAATAATTTAAACGAATCGTAATATCGTCGATCCGTAAAAATGTCGAAACGTAAAAAAGTCGAAAATTAAACGCTCGATACGCAATGGAGAAGAGACGCAAAATCATCGAAACGTAATTATGTCGAAACGTAAAAAGCTCGAACCGTAAAAAAGTCGAATCGGAAACTCGTCGATTCTATAATTAAGTCGTCACGGTGCCAAGTTTGCTGTTACATTATAGCGTTGTTTGATAGATCAAACAACGATTATCGACTATAGTTTAGGGTCACTGCATCACGAAGACGTAGTGTCTTCTTTAAGTAGCGACACGACAGCTAAATCTTTTTGGTTATATGACGAATCTGACACACTCAGGAGCGTAGCTTTCTTTGTGTTCAAAAAAATAAAATGGTTTACAAATATTACGTAGAGAACTGTCTATCACACCCGGTATATATATTTAGACTATCCAAATAAACAAACCATTAAAATAATGCTTTTTCAGATTATCGAATATAAAAAATAAGTTTTTTATGATTGCAATATGTGTTAGGACCCACGCAGCGCAAGAAACCAAAAATTAGTTGACATGTTTTATATATCGATACCCTAATTCTGACACGTCGTAACCCACAAAAAAATGAAAATTCTATATGATGCTAAATCCTCGCAACCAAAAAAAATAATAAAACGGTCATTTTCGCGATTTCTTATAAGTCGCATAATGTTTGCGCTATGTAATTTGCTTCTAACTTCTCTTATTCTTGTAATATTTTGTTGAGTTGGGTTACGATGTTTCAGAATTAGGGTGACGATATATTATAAAATATAGAAAACTATTATGTTTTTCTTTATGCGCTCTAGGGAATAAAAGTGTACGTTTAATCCTTTTTTTCCAGGGACTAAGGTAACTAACTTCTTTAAAACTATAAAGGCCAAATATAGGTGTTTTCGATCATTTTATTTTATTAGAATACAAAAACAAAAAGCTACACGATTACGGTTCTTATGCTGCTTCCAGCTTGCCGTAAGTTTACTGTACTTTGCTGATGACTTGGTTGATTTCAATTATTATTGTGTCCTTTGGCATAAAATGGAGAGCGTTACTGGAAAAGGAGCCAAGCGCCAAAACCTAAATTTTGCATTATAAGTGCCAAGCGCCTTCAATAAAAAAAACAAAATTCTGCCATTTTTAAGGGCATAATTAATTAGGAGTACTCTATTCAGAGTATATCAAAACATAATTTGATTCTCTTTTAAACGATTTACAATTTAATCTTAACTTTAACTCTGATTTTTCCAAAATATAAATAATGGCGCTTGGCTCTTTTTCCAGTAATGCTCTCCAAATATTGCCTTCATAGGAAGAATTTAACGTTCTAGACTCCTTCAGGATGTAAATCAACCTTTTGAAATTTTCGACATTCTGTTTATTGCATCATTTTCGGTACTCTGAGAGCTGCTTTCTTCGGTGGCCTTTTTAATGTCCATCTCAAAGTGGGAATAGCCTTTATTCTTTGGTCCATGTTTGTTCCATCTTAGAGAAATTTAATTCAAACTTTTTCTTGACTAAACCTATTTAGTTTGTTACGAAATAAATATTATTTTTTCCACATTTTTTCTATGTTTGCTAGCGTTTGACTGACTTTTGTTTAACGCCATGCTATAGCAACGGGTCCATAGTCCACCAAATAAATGACAAATCACTGCCCACTATATTATTATATACCGGAGGTTGATATGCTAAAACTAGAGTATCGGTTAGTGGTTAAATATTTATTTTATGATTATTATTATTTTTTGTTTATAAACCTTGGCATTAAAGTCCCGTTTAGTTACTTAGCAGAATATATAGCCGTCCTTCCTGTCGGGCTTGAAAATTCTCGTCACGGGATTAAAAGTAAACACTGTCGTCCCCAGGTTTATAATATGCCTACCATTATTTTATTACGGTTTAAGAGGTTAAAAGTACAAAAGGTCGAAAATACAAAAGGTCGAGAACATCAGGGCGACACTACAAAAAGTCGAAAAACAAAAAGCCGAAACTACAAGAGGTCGAAAATACAAAAGCCGAAAGTTCAAAAGGTCGAAAATATAAAGGATCAAAAATACAAAAGGTCGAAAATACAAAAGGTCAAAAAACAAAAGATTGAAAAAAAAAGGGTCCCAATAAAAAATCGAAAGTAGCTACACTCTAATGATTAAAAAAAGGATTTACTACATACACATAGGCACAAACACACACACACTTACAAACGCACAAATAGTACTTTTTTACAGTTTTTCCTGACGGAAATTTGTTTCAAAACATTTTCTTCGAACGGAAATTTGTTTAAAAATAGTTTCTTCTAATAGAAATTTGTTTGAAAATATTTTTTTCAAATGAAAATTTGTTTAAAAACCATTTCTTTAAACGGAAATTTCTTTGAAAACATTTTCTTTAATCAAAAATTTGTTCGAAAACAGTTGTTTTGAATGGAAATTTATTTGAAAGTAATAGTTCGAAAACATTTTCCTCGAATAGAAATTTGTTTAAAAATAATTTCATTGTAAAAAAAGCTTTGCGAAAAAAAAAGTTCCAACCTGGATTGCCAAACTTTACACAACTCGTATAGTTCGACTTTCTAATATATTTTTTCATAACAAAACTTCCCTGACTTCTTTCCCCGGATCTTAGAGAGTGTGAAACCAAACCGAACCAAACCGACACATATTTTGGAAAAATTATTTTCTTGAATTAGCTCCACTGTCCTCCTTTTAGGTGGTCGAAATTGGTGTTTTCCTAACCTTTGTCAATTAATCACAAACATTTCCTTACAGGTTCGGATATCCCCTGCACGACTTTTTTCAACCAAAAAACTGTCCCCAAGTAACAGGTTTGCGCTCAAAAGAGAACCTCCCAAACTGAGGACCGGAGAGCTTACGCCCATATATGTACGTCACGTTGTAGGGATTTGTACGTACTATGGACGTACTATCTACTAACATTCGACGTATTTTCGATGAATGTACCTACTATGTACGTAAAAAACTCGTACTAGATACTAACATGGTACGTCCAGTTAAACGTAAAATGTACGTAATCCAGACGTACATGGTACGTATATAGTACTGAAAATGTACGTACCTCAGACGTATATGGTACGTACATAGGACATCAAATTAAAATAAAGAAAGTTCGGTTCGGTTCGGTTCGGTTCGGTTCGGTTTTAGGCTAGGTACCATTAAAAGTTATTCTGGCTTCCTAAACATTCCTACTTTAGACTGATCGTCCAGGTTTACCTCGAGGCTCGAAGTCCCGATAGGTTTGAAGTTTGTTTTGCTTGATTTAATATTTAAGTAATATATCTCTAACAATGCCGTTAAATGATCGCGAGTCTAACAAACTTTAAAGATACTGTGTGTTATTTTAAAACAAATCGATGTAAAACAATATCCATGTAAAATACAAAACTAAAAGGTTTGGAATTTTTTAAAAAAAATCATGTTTTTGCACAGAGTCTACCTGATTGGAAGCACGGCAAAATTTAGAGTAATCCCACAGAAATATTATTTTTTTATCATTGTAGATAAGTACTATAACTAATATTATATCTAATAGGATATATCTTCCAGGATGCAGTGACCCTAAATATGTTTACTGAGTTAAGCCATCCAGCGGCCAGGTATAAAAGCTTGCGAGAGAGCAACGATTATAATAATCGTTGGCGAGAGAGATCACTGCATACAACATAAGTTTACATGATGTACGATTAGAAATAATACGTTTAATAATAATATTAAATAAATATAAAGCTTAAATCTGGAAAAGCTAGCGGACCTGGAGGAATATATGCTAAAATGCTCAAATATGGATCAGAGAAACTAATTGAAAATCTCACATATATTATCAATCAAGGCATAAACGGACATCCAGTACCTGATGATTGGAAAATTGCATTCATATACTCAATACATAAAAAAGGAAACAAGCTGGATTGCAACAATTATAGAGGAATTTCAGTAACCATTACTCTAAGTAGATTGTACGGTAGGATTCTTAGAGATCTAATAGAGAATGATGTTCATGAGCAAGAAGAAGAAGAGCGAAGTGGGTTTCGTGCGGCAGATCTTGTAGTGATAATGTTTTTTGTCTTAAACAAGTCATTGAGAAAAGGAGCGCCAGAGATATAGAGACTCATGTTGCCTTTGTGGACCTACAAAAAGCATATGATACCGTTCCAGTAGAAGAACTATGGACAGTGTTAGAGCAGACTAATATCAGCCATATACATACATAAAAGCGATGAAAAAACTATACAATGGGTAAAACTCTGGAATTAAAATTGGAAATCGACTTTCAAAAGAATTCCTCGTAACAGAAGGCTTAAGACAGGGATGTTGTATCTCTCCAACTCTTTTTAAAATATATATCGCAGTAGCTCTAAAAACTGGAAACGGAAAGTGCCCGGCATGGGAATACAACTTAACGACCGATTTACCATATACACACTACAGTTTGCTGACGACCAAGTAATAGCTAATGATAAAGAAGACATGGAGTATATGATGAGAAAGTTAATGGAAGAATACCAAAAGTGGGGATTAACAGTGAACGTGGACAAGACACAGTACTTATGTATTGGAAACGAATCCAGTGAGTTACAACTAGACAATGGACAAGTAATATCTCCATGCAATGAGTATGTATACTTGGGTGTCACATTTGATAAGACAGGAACAGACTGTAAAGAACTGGAAAAAATAATAGTAAAAGCAAAAAAGGTTATTGGATGTCTTAACAGTATTTTATGGAGCAGAGTGAAAAAAAGAATGTTAAATTTAACATATATGAAACAATGGTGAAAAGCACGCTGTTGTATGGAATAGAGACTTGTCGCGTAACAGAAAAATACAAAACAAAAATGGAAAGGGGCACCGAAGGAGGCATAATGGATGCAATAAGAAGATCAATGAGAATATCTAGAACAGATCACATAAGAAATGAGATCATAAAAGAAAGAATGGGAATCGAAGGAGGCATAACGGATGACATCACTAAAAGATAGATGGTACGGCCATGTACAACGGATGAACGACGAAAGATTACCAAAGCAGGTCCTAGAATGGCAACCAATAGGGCGCAGAAAAAGAGGGCGTCCTAAACTAGAATGGCAACAGTCAATCCAAAGATCAATGAGTCAAAAAAATCTGACAGAAGATGATTGTCAGGATCGAAGGAGGTGGAGAATAGGCGTCGGACAACGTAGAAAAACGTTCTAAACCGACTAAATAATAATAATAAGTACAATACAGTCTCAGAATTTCCCTCACACGCTATATCTCTGTTAATAGTGAATATAAAATATTTTAAAACACGGTGTTTTTAATGATGCCTACTAGCCCTTATAGCATCAAGTCGTCAATAGCTATTTTCCTATCAAGTGTGGAAAATCCACTTTTTCCGCACGAGACTGTCTAGATGACCGTTGAAAAAGATTTTCCACAAGAGTTAGGAAAAATTGTTTTTTCTACAAGCGTCAGAAAAACATAAAAAAATTAAATGATATAGAAAAATACAGTGTTATAGTCACGCGACTTTTTCCAAAAAACAAGTGTTTTATAGAAATTTGACATCTTACCTTTTCACCATAGCAACCAAGACATTTTGTTGGCATTATTGTTAATAGAAACTTCAAATCTATACAGGTTTTTTTTAAATTTGACATTTCTATGCGGAAATATTTTCGACACTAGTGCGGCCAAGTAAAATTTTTTGCACTAAAAATAGTGTGGAAAATCAATTTTCCACACGCTTGTAGAAACAATATTTTTTCATGCATCAACCCCTAAGTAGCCACCACCAAGTTTTTTTTCTGAAATGGCAGCTCCTATTTTTTTTATTAAAATACAGGTACATAATTTAGATGGCTACGATTATCATTTTTTAACAAACAGAATATGACAATAAAAGTATAAAATTAAAAAGGACCTAAAACAATTATTTAATAACACGCGTGTATACATGGTGTCCCCGAATTTCCTTTACACGCTATATCTCCGTTAGTGTAGCGGCCAAGGGAGCAGAATTTTAACATTGTAATGGGTCATAATAAAAAATAGTATTTATCTATATATATTTTATAAATACTTTTTTACTTAAAGCAAAATACCTATTTTAAATAAAAACAAAACATACGGGGTTGTATTTAGAATTGGCAGTAGATTTAAGAGTGCAATTTGAAAAAAAAGTCGGTAGTGGCTACTTAGGGGTTAATGTAAATAAGGTACTTATTTGGGTTTTTTAGAAGAAAAAAACAAAAACACGCCAGCTTCGTTTTTTTAGGGGCTTTTTCTCAGATGCAAAAAAAATTAAGTCTGTTAATAGGATTAGGTGGGATCTAATCGAAAAAAAAAAGTTGTGTGCTAGCAAAACGAAATCGACCCAGATTGGCTCAATCTAGTCTTATGTCAATATACCAGCGCAAATACTAGAAATTTCTTCATTTTTTTCCAGAAAAATTTTGGTTTAGATATTGTCTATTTTAAACATAATTAATAGACATTGCGAGGTTTGAATTTCTTTACTATTTCATGGGCTAGCTACTGGCGTATAAGATTTAATTAATACTTAGGTGCCTACATGTGTATTTTATATATAATATTAAAGTATTTTTAATAATGTAAGAGTTTTAGAAAACTATACCTATTATTTAATAATAAAATAATAGGAACTGAAATTATACTACTGGAGAACATGCTAAAAACGATTTCGATTACCTCAGCTAATTCATAAGCGGCTCCTTCGTTCTTTGAGATGACCTCAGGTGCCATCTAACCATATCTAGTGAAACTTTCAGCGTAAGTTCAACGAATTCAGCCAAGAAATTTTGCAAAATAAGGCAACATCGCACCCGCATTTTCGACTTTTTTACGGTTCGAGCTTTTTACGTTTCGACATAATTAGGTTTCGATGATTTTGCGTCTCTTCTCCATTGCGTATCGCGCGTTTAATTTTCGACTTTTTTACGTTTCGACATTTTTACGGATCGACGAAATTACGATTCGTTTAAATTATTTTCTTCTACATTATTTTCGACAATTTTACGGATCGACAAAATTACGTTTCGCTTAAATTGCTTTCTTCTCTTTTATTTTTCGATTTTATTATATTTCGACTTTTTTACGGTTTGACCTTTTTATGATTCGATTTTTTTACGGTTCGATCATTCTGCGAATCGACTTAACTACGTTTCGATGATTTTACGTTTTGATGCTTTTCCGTTTCGACATTTTTACGGGTCGACGAAATAACGCTTCGTCTAAATTATTTTCTACTATATTATTTTTGACAATTTTACGGATCGACAAAACTACGTTTCGTTTAAATTATTTTCGTCTATTTTACTTTCGATTTTTTTATTTTCGACTAAATTACGGTTCGGCATTTTTTTTTTCGACCTTTTTACGTTTCGACAAAACTTTTTTCGATGTTTTTGTGGCGAGCCGTATTTTATTTGTATCTAATATGGCCTTTTGAATCCTGTAGGCCATTTTGGTCCTACACAAAAACTCAAACACCCAAAATTCGGACGTTCTTTTTAGCGGAATTAAAAAATAATTATAGATTTTGAAGTTTTACTCATGTGTGATTGTGAGTCATGACTGTGTGAGTGAGTTTTTAACTTTTTACAAAAATACCCAAAAAGAAAAATAAGTACATACTAGATAAATATTTAGGAAATTTTTACAAAAGTCTGTTTTCCGCGACAAAAACATTTTTTTCTTTGCTGTTTTCAAATGTGGTTCTTAAAATGTTTCTGCAAATTAATAAAACGCAACGCTGGTGGTAAGTAATTTTTGAAGAAATTAAATAGATTTTGTAAAACATTGAGGGGCTATAATGCTCATATTATTGCATTGTTTTTACTAAAACTAAAAAATAAGATTTTTGTCGAGGAAGGAAAGAGAGGCAAAAATCCTATTCACTGGATCCTCTTAAGGAAACAAAACAAGATATAGTTTTCCCAACAAAAAATCCTGAAAGATTTTTTTTTTGTTGGGAAGGAACTAGATCCGTCAGGCACCAGTTATTAAAATATGTTATTACTACACTCGACAAAAGCGGTCTAATTGGTCAAATATTTGAGCCTATTTCATTTTAAATGTAAATGTTATATTTTCTCAGAGAAAATGGCTCGAAGCACAGCCTAAGCAACCCACCAAGATCAGGTGGAAGTAAATTGGGCTTTTATATTTTATATTTTTTAAATGATTTTTTCTATTATTATTATTAGTTATGTATTTGCTTTGTCTACAAAGTTTTATACTTTATATAAGACAATAAAGCTTGATTTGATTTGATTTTGATTTGAAATGTTTTATTTCCATTTTGAAGAAAAAAACAAATTCTAAAAATAAACTTCTTGTAGTTCCCAATACCTTAATACCTGAATATTTGTATGTTTGTCAGTCTGTCAGTCTTTTTTCTTCGAGTTGGGCAAAGTTATGACCTGGAATATTTTGCCACCTAACTGATCTGTTTTGTTTTCAATACGTTGAGTTAAAATAAATTAGATATTCTGTCAGTCAACCAGCCTGTCCGTCTGTCAGTCTAACAGTCTATCAGTATGTTAGTCTGTCAGTCTTTTATTCCTTCTTGTTTTGCAATTTCTTTAAGCTAGAAAATTATGACGCCCAATTGATCTATTTTATTATGAATATGTTAACCCAAACTAAAATAGCAAAATTGTAAAATACAGAGAATAGTATAGTAGAGACCTTGAAGCGATCAATCTCAATTTTATTCCAGGCGGAAAAAAGTGGTTTTGCAATACACATTTTTTAATTAATTAAATGGTGGGAGACGAGTAAAAAAAAATCTCTGTGACCTTTTGCACAAAACTTCTTTCATTTCAAGAAACAGGGTGTGAAAAAACATTTGCATTATAAAGATTTTCCTTTTAGAGCTTTATAACTAATATGGAATGAAATAATAGACTTGTGGTTGTTAGAAATAAATCTCATTGCGTCTTCCACAAACGGTAAACTATGAATTATTATGACTAATTTCTTATTGTGAGTTTGTAGATGATTTGAAAATAAATGAACCGCCGAAATAACTTAATATTTTTTGTAATAAACCACAGAAGCGTATCAACCGCGGGAATGACCAATTTTTTGGCGAGTCATCATCAAAAGAAGCGGATTTTATTAGGGTTACCATCTTAAATTTTTAATAGACGAAAAATACGTACTTTTATTCACAAAATCCGGGTCAAATACACTGTTGTTGTTTAAAAAACAATACGTGTTTTTTTTTTTGCATTTACAATAGGGTGTTTGACAGTAGTAAAAAATAAATATATATTTATTTTTACATATCTCTTTAGGTCTTGGGAATGCTAAAAACAAACTTTTTTGTTTAATTTTTTCTGAAATTTATAGTTCTTTTAATTAAATAAATTTATTGAATTAAAACAATTAGCCACGTGATTCAAAACAGGCGGTCTACCAATCAGCTGCGAGTGACGTCACAAAACAGTAAACGCCTCGAACGAACCTATTTTCTGTGTTATTTTCTTATGGATGGTAATGTTTGCTTTGGTTTAAAGTCCTAAATTAGATTTTATTTTGTGTTTTGCTTATAAAAAACATTTTCAATGGAAAACGGATTCTCCAAAGCCGATAGCTCCAACTTGCCAATGCTGAATTCCTTTATGGTGGCAGACTTCTTTGCCAACAACAGTGATTTTTGTTCTGCGGAATATAGAAACATTAAAATGTTGATGTAAGTATTCGATGAGTTGTTTTGTATATAACTGAAAGTTTTTTACGATATTCTTCGCCTACTTTTACTCATTTAGATTTTGAGGTTAGGTTATATGTTTTGCTTTTTTGTTTAATATGGCACTTACCATAGATTCAATTAAATACCCAATCATTATTATTTTAAGCATTAAGAAACAATCAAAAATTGCTTTTTTAAAACAAAATTTTCTAAATATATTTTGTTTCAAAGAATTAATTAATTAAATTATTTCACAGAAAATAAAAATAAAAATCATGTAATAACAAACCGAGGGGGGACAGGTAGGCAAAAAGTATACAACGACCAGCAATACTTGAAGTACTGCATGGGTTACACTGCATAGTCCTGCGTAGGTACCGCCTAGTCGTGCCTATGCACTGCCTAGTTTTGCATATGCATTGCTCAGTCCTACATTTAGCCTGCATGTGCACCGCCTAATCCTGCATTTAGAGGTACTCCCTAGTCCTGCCTAATAACTGCCTAGCACCGCCTAAAATTTGTACACCTTTCTGCCTATTATAGTTGTTCACCCCTTGTAATAAACATAACCTCAAAAATTTCATTGTCATTTACGAAATAGTTACCTATATTATAGACAACGTGAGAAAAATTAATAGAAACAATTTAGTTATACTCACATCAAAGTGATCTTCACAAATGTAAAATGAAGATGTATTAGATGAGCAAGTTCTAGCCACTTTATCCGTTCTTTTACTGCTGTAGGCACATGAATAAATCGTTTTTCAGGTGTTTTGCGCTAGTATTCAAACACTGAGACACTACACACCACTTATAGGACATTTTTTTAGATAAAAAACAGTAAAAACACAGACGAAAAACAAATAAACACTTGAATGTCGTGTATCTGTCCGCGAGTTTACTGTGCTGTGACGTCATTCAAATCGGAAATTCGACAACTTGATTTTAAATGTAGTCATGATAAAATATACTATTTTAATAATTTTGCGTAGCAAATTAGAGATCTATGTATCATTCTAAACTCTTTTCTAAAATTTGTCAAATACTCTATTGCCCTACCATACTCTAACACAGAAGCTTGATTCGTAACTTGTATTGAAAAATTAAGTTTTCGAAATTAACCTTAATATGTGGCTTGTCTGCATCTGAAGGCTCCACCATACTGCCACTTGGTGCTTTGTTTCATAATTTGTAGTTTGTAAAATGTAAGATTACAATATGAGAAGTGGCCGACCCCAAAAAAGTTTTTTAAAAATTTAACGAAAGATCTGGTTTGTTCGCATCTATGCATGATGACAATTTTTAAATAATCAGTAAATGTCACGGGACGGATGGTAACCCTAATTAATTTAAACGATATTGTCTATCGAATGCAATGAGAAACACCTAATTTTGTGTTTGACAAAAAGAGCCACATTCCATTGCGGTTTTCTTAGAAACGGACCCATGAGCTTTATTAAAACATATTACTTAGTTGCAAAAGTTTGTAAATTTATGAATAACACCAAAACCCAACTATATATGTCTAGATAACTAAAATTGCGCATGTAGAGCTCGAACCAGTAAACCGATTTTAATGCAGTCATTTTCTGCCTATCTTTCAGAAAGCTATGTTTGGTAAAAATCAGCTAGTTTTCGACGTAATGAGCCATTTTCAATGAAGTTTAAATAAGTTCACTGTTAGAACAACGTTGTAAATTAAATATAAATCATATTCTAACATTCAAAGAAGTTTTAATAAAAAATAATATTAATTATGAAACTTACCAATACCATTCTAGGAGTATCTAAGTTTGGGTTCGTCATATTGATACAATCTAAAACATAAAAAATAACAAAAAAAATCAAAAAAAAAATAACTTATAGTCAATCAATTCAAGCTCTTGGAAGGACCGGAGCCCCTAAAGCCCACCTGCGTAAACCGCTGTTATTTAAAAACACAATTTCGGACTTGCATTGTCTTTATTTATTTTAAACACAACGTTTCGGTTAGTAAGTATCTCTAACCGTTTTCAAGTGTAAACTAAACAATCCGGTCTACAGGATACGACTTATACTACTTGGTGTGCAGTTAGGTGGCTGATAGTTTACACCTCAAAACGGTTCGAGATACATAATACATGGGCGCACCCAGGGGGGTGGGGGAGGGGCCCGGGCCCCTCCCAAGCCTTAGATTTTTTTACATATTTTCTACATATTTCATGATAAAACACAAAAAATAGCTTAAAATTTGACATCATGAGGCTTCGGGCCCCCCCAAGAGGCATCGGGCCCCTCCCAAGACACATTCCTGGGTGCGCCACTGCTTAATAACCGAAACGTGGTGTTTAAAATAAATAAAGACAATGGAAGTCCGAAATTGTGTTTCTATTCAATTATTAACTACGAGTTTCAAACAAAACATGCAACAATGCTTTTATAATACTGCGGTTTCATTACACGACCGAGCGAATTCGTTTCCTTGTGCTTTGCAAATGCTGTGTTAAAAAATCCTTTTTTTTGGCAAATAAAAATCTTTCCTTACTATTAGGAAATATTGTTGTTAAAAATTGCAAAAAAAGTCTACTGTATCCACAAAACACAAGGAAACGAATTCGTTCGGTCATGCTCGCTGAAATCAAAATGCTGCTTAAATTCACCAACTTCTAGAAAGAAAGATGAAAAACCACAGATAAAATTTAACAATCGATTTTTTAACTTCTTTGATGATGTTGATTCATATGTCTGTGGGCCTTGCAGCCCTTCCACTGCGACCACTAGTGGGTCTATTGTGGCTCACTTTTTAGTAGTTTTTCACCACTGTATGCCTAATCCTCCAAAAAAGTTAGCTATCAGTTTGGGTGAGACACTGTTCAGATCTTCTGAATCAATCTGTTAACTTCTTTGGTCCAACTATGATCTTAGCACGGATCTTTGTTAGGTGATCCGTGGTCTTAGCTGACTGCTCGCTGTGGTTTCGGAAATAAAAAAGAAGTGTTATTATTTGTTTTTTTCCCTATACATATAGTTGATAATCCTAAATACCATGGATGTACACAGATTATTTGCACCATAAAAATCCAGTTTAATAAATATTTTTGTAGCTATTTTGCACACTACGAGAACTAAGGAACTTTATTTACGTGAATTCAGGTTCACCACCTCTTACCCAGGAGAAAACTAGTTCCTGGAAAATTTCTAAACTATCTCACATTTTAGGGCATAATTTGTTTTAATCCGGTTTTTTTTTAATTGGGCACTTAAAAGAGATTTTTTTAAACAGGTAGCTATATTTAAATAGTCAACGATTAATTTACCCATCTTTCAGGGCAAAAAGATAATTATAGCTCATAGGTAGTTGTTTTTAAAGGGTAATAAACAGAAATAGGTAGTTGTTTTAAACAAGTAATTGAGAAAAAGAGTGTCAGAAATATAGACTTATGTTACCTTTGTGGAACTACAAAAAGCATGTGGACAGTGTTAGAACAAACAAATATCAATCATATACAATATAAAAGCGATAAAAGAACTATACAAAGGGTCAAAATCAAAAATTAAAATTGGAAATCGACTTTCAAAAGAATTCCTGGTAACGAAAGGCTTAAGACAGAGATATTGTATCTCTTCAACTCTTTTTAGAATATATATAGCAGTAGCTCTAAAAAACTGGAAACGTAAAGTACACGGCATGGGAATACAACTTAACGGCTTATTGACCATATACACACTACAGTTTGCTGACGACCAAGTAATTGTAGGTAATGATAAAGAAGGCATGTAGTATATGATGAGAAAGTTAACAGAAGAATACCAAAAGTGGGATCTAACAATAACGTGGACAAGACATAGTACTTATGTATTGGAAACGAATCAAGTGAGTTAGAACTAGACAATGGACAAACAATATCTCCATCCGAGGGGTGAACAGCTAACCCAAAATGTGTACACCGATTGTGAAAATCCACAATCTTTTGCTAAGATTGTGTAAAGATTGTGAGGGATTGTGGTGAGATTGTGAGGGATTGCGAGGGAGTGTGGAGGACTGTGCAGCGGTGTAGCGTGCCAGAAGGGGGGGGGGGGTTCGGTTCGGGTCGGGGGGGGGATGACGATAGCCCATCGAAAATTCTTGCGACCAAAAAAAAAGATTGTGGTAAGATTGTGAGGGATTGTGGTAAAATTGTGACAGATTGGGACAGACTGTGTAAAGATTGGGAAGGATTGTGGGATGAAGTGAATTTTATTAAAGTGTGTTTGCTTAGGAAAAACTTTTTTATGTCTTTTTAGAGTTTATTTTGTGTGTAACTTTTTTGTTTTAAAGTCGACATAGATAGATAGATAGATAAGTGGGTAGGGTTTGAAATTTGAAAAAAAAAAACTAACAATACTTCAACTTAAAATTTGCTTTTTCTGACACAATTCTTTTAACTTGCGACTGATTTGCAGGTATTGTAATTTAGGCTTAGGTTCATTTGAATAAAGAAGTTTTGAATTTGAATTTGAATTTGAAGGATTGTGAAAGATTGTGAGTGATTGGGATGGATTGTGTAAAGATTGTGAAGGATTGTGGTAAGATTGTGAGGGATTGTGAAGGATTGTGGTAAGATTGTGAGTGATTGGAAGGGATTGTGTAAAGATTGTGAGAAATGTTTACACCGATTGTGAGAGCTGTTCACCCCTCGTCTCCATCCAATGAGTATGTATACTTGGGTGTCACATTTGATAAGACAGAACAGACTGTAATGAACTGGAAAAAAGAATAGTAAAAGCAAAAAAGGTTATTGGATGTCTTAACAGTATTTTATGGAGCAGAGAGATAAAAAAGAATGTAAAATTTAACATATATGAAACAATGGTGAAAAGCACGCTGTTGTATAGAATAGAGACTTGTCGCGTAACAGAAAACTGCAAAGCAAAAATGGAAAGTGTCGAAATGGATGCAAGAAGATCAATGGGAATATCTAGAACAGATCATATAGGAAATGAGACCATAAAAGAAAGAATGGGAATAGAGGGAAGCAAAGCGGATGACATCACTAAAAGACAATTGACATGGTACGGCCATGTACAACGGATGAACGATGAAAGATTACCAAAACAGGTCCTAGAATGGCAACCAATAGGGCGCAAAAAAGAGGGCTTCCTAAACTGGAATGGCAACAGTCAATCCAAAAATCAATGAGTCAAAAAAACCTGACGGAAGATGATTGTCAGGATCGAAGGAGGTGGAGAAGAGGCGTCGGACAACGTAGAAAAACGTTCTAAACCGACATAGTAGTAGTAACGTGTGCTTAAAGTTTCCGTGGGGAATCTGCAGTTCAACTGAGGAACCCAAAATATTGTAAATCAGTTCTTATAATTTATGTACATTGACTGAATAAAGCGGACAATTATCAGCGAACTACTGGTTCTGATCCATACTAGGTTGTTGCATTTTCCGTAAGCTACGCCCATGGAGTTTGTGGTTTTATAAGATGAGTAGTATTGAAGAGTCTGTCGTAGCGTTAAAGAATTTAAGACGCTCATCCTTTCGATTCTTTATAGTGCTGTATGAAAATATTCAGCAAATCGTTATGGCTTAAGGCACAATTAAAAATAATAGCTACTAGCAATGACTACAAAACAAAATCGTCAAAGTTACAAGATAAAGGTGATTGAGATCTCTTAATATATTTAGACAGAATCTAATCACCTGTATGAGTAAATCTAGTCGCTTTTAGTCATTTAGGGAATCACAGTAAACGGCTCGGTTAGGTCGGTTTTTTTTGGGTTTATTGGTAATCTGTGCAGGGAATCTAGTTATAAAAACTGTTAAGAACGAGAAAAACAGAATCACCCAATACAATTTTTAAGTCAAAATTTAGAAAACAAAATGGCTGATCCAAAATGACCGATATGTATAAAATTTTTCATTTTGGACTGTTTAAGGTCGCTGATTTAAATTTTTAGCTGAAACGTAAGGAACCTCAAGATGGCGGATCCAAAATGACGGACTATCCTATGTATAATATATACCGATTTGTCTGAAATTTGGTAGGTACTTGAGGTTGTTTAAGGTCACTGGGCTCATAGTGAGTTACGAGCTAAAAATCAAACCACAAACAAGAAAATCGAAATAGGTGAAGTTAAACGAGAAAATAATGACGCAAACCTACTTTTACCAGACTAAAACAAAAACGCGGAGAGCATAAAAATCTGTGTACATAACGACTGTATGATTGTATGGTAGAGGTGGTTAGCATCCTTAGCCTTTCTGGGCCCGTTGTGCACCCCGTACCTACTGTGTTCGGCTCAAATAATAATTTAAATACTATCTAGTAAATAGAACCCAGTAGACTTCAAATTATATTTTAGGCCAAAAACTTAGTCATCATGATATACCACAAAATGCTACGGTTGTAGCCTTAGACCACTGATGGGTCATAATTAAGTTTTGACATGATCAACAGGATACAGAGAGCCACAATCTGCCCGCACAAGGTGCTAGTTCCAAATAGGCACTCCATATACCTTGTCCCAGTGGTGCACCCAGGAATATGTCTTGGGGGGGGGGGCCGAAGCCTCATGATGTCGAATATTAAGCTATTTTTTGTATTTTTTTCTGAAATATGTCGAAAATATGTAAAAAAATCTAAGGCTTAGGGGGGGGGCCCGGGCCCCGGGGCCTCCCCTGTGTGCGCCCATGCTTGTCCCATGTGGTGATTTCCTGAATGGCCAAGTCACCAAATCCATTTAGAAATTCACAAAATTAACCCATCCCCTTACTATAGATGTTATCTGGTGTAATCCCAAAAGTCATAATCTAACAAACTGGTCAAAGTTCGTCTGTTAACAAACTACCTATTTATCCTTGGGTCGAGGCCCCTTTAGTCCCCTCTTACGGCACGACTAGGGGTTGCCCTGGTCGATACTTATGTCCGGACACCAAAAGGACACATGCCTGTATAGTATAATCAAATAAATACTCTGCCAATCTATGGGCACATAAGATCACACTGGGTACTATAGTTTTAGTGTATCTACTTGAAAGCTAATATAACTAAAAACTGAAGTATATTTTATTGAACTCCAGACTCAATTACCTTTCGTTTGATACCACACAAGCCATGTTTTGACTTAAACTCTAATTTTTCAAATCTACCCCCACCCTTTTTTTTAAAACTAAAATGTACTTTTTTAAAATTCCAGACTCAATTACCTTTCGTTTGATATCACACACGCCATATTTTCACTTAAACTCCAATTTTTGAAATATACCCCCACCCTTTTTTTTAAATAAGTTAAAATGTATTTTGTTTAACTCCAGACTCAATTACTTTTCGTTTGATATCACACACGCCATATTTCCCCATAAACTCTAATTTTTGAAATCTACCCCCACCATTTTATTTGGTTTGTGTTGGGTGGATTTTGTTCATTTTTAAATGGAACCATCTCGGCCCAAAACCCAGCCTAGGTACCAAATTTCATTAAAATCGGCCAAGCGGTTTTTGAGTTATGCGCGTTGGTCGTTACAGACAGACAGACAGACAGCGCAACAAAAAAGTTTCAAAATCATCTGAAACGCAAAGATATATAAAAAATTTTGAAATCGAAGCAACTTCTTTTTTCTCAAAAAAATTAGGATCACCATAGCTCACACTACTATAGTATAGTATATGTGTGAGCTAAAATGGATTGTCTAGAAATATTTATTTTCAAGCCCACCAAAATAAACATTTCTGATGCGCCACACGTTTTCTAATCTTAGTTAAAAGTCAGGTTTGTGTCTCAATTATTTTCTAGTTTTTAAGACAGCTGACAGTGGAGGCTGCTACAGGGATGGCAACGGGGAGCGCCCTCCCAAAACTAGACAACAAACAGTATTTTTAATTGATTTATTTAAAAAAAGTTAAATCTTCTCTTAGGACATGATTGTCTAGTTCTTTTTATTATCTGTGGTTACAAACCGACAGCGCTGCGCGGGGCAAGGCTTCAATTTCACCCGTTTTTCAGCGGTGTATGGGTGCCTGTTCTCGCGCGGGGTCGGGAGGAATGTTTGTTTTGTTGACGTCGGCCATCATCATCGTGCCTAAACGTTCGTGGTCCTTTCTAGTGTTGCCAGTTCTATCCTGAAGACGTATGAATTTGTTTTGATTTAAGGTTTATCAGTAGTAAAAAGTCTTGCTGGTGACGTGTCATTGTTTCTTTTTGTTATCGTTTGCTTATAAAATGGAAATAAATACCGTCAATTACATAATTAACTGTGCAAATTTAAATACGTTGACATATGAACTTCTTTTACAAATAAAATCTTTAGGGCCACATAGACCGGACCTAAAAACTTACCAAAATTTTTATTTTACTTTTTTTTTCTTTATTTGTCTTGTTAAGAACAATCCACGAAGTGTTCCTGCGTGCAAAGAGAATGTGTGATATCAAGCACTTTAGTGAAAAGTTAAAAATATATAAAGTAAGTGGTATTCATTTAAATAACCACATGAATTGGTGCCAATTGAATAGTGCCTATAGGCAAAACATTACCGAACATAATGAAAATGTGACAAAAATTAGACATATACTTAGTAGGTTAATAGACTGTTAAAAATTCTGTGGGATTTTTGAGGTTGCTCTACGGGGCCATAAAAAAGAAAGGCGAATGGATTTTGCCTATAACCAAATAAACTAAAAACTACACCAAGTAGCTGCTTGTTTGGAAAATACTAAAATAAAATAGTTTTGGTAAGTTTTTTTATCTCATTTTTCATGCAATTTAAATTTCTGCCCCCAATTTATAACGTCACCAACCCAAGCGCGGATCTGGGTCAAAATAGTTATAGTAGTAGTAGTTGACGAATTTTTTTTTTGCAATATAATTTTTTTGTTCTAGGGGGGTAATTTTCCTGTTATCCATTATTTTATTAGGCTTTTCTTTTCTAGGGGGGGGGGGGTAACTCAAATCCGCGCTTGCACCAGCCGCCACTGACAGCTGATGATTTAAAACAAAACCGTTTGGTAACCGTTTTTACGTATTTTTTATCCATATAAGAATTTATTTGGAACGTGTCATGCATGTGCTAAGCAACATTACGTGTAATGCCGATTCGGCATACCAATGGTTCCTTATGAGATTTTCATGCGTTTTCACATTATACCGACCATAAAAGCACAAAATTAATTATAGCACTACAAGAACCATACGTGACATTTTGTTATGAGTACGTTGGAAGACCATTACTGCCTTAAGTATTTACTCGCAGTGGCGTATTTAGAAGGGCAACTTTTTCCGGCCTAAAATTTCAAGGTCTTCAAATGAACCTTTGAAATGTTTTTAGTGATTCTAAGGTTTTGGGGGGGGGGGGGGGCAAGCCCCCGCTTCTCTCTTAAATACGCCACTGTTACTCGTATAACCATATTGCCGTGTTACGTTCCAAAATGGTACTTATCATAAAAATTGTAAATTGACCCTGGGAAATGTGACCGAGGTAAATTGAACATTTTATTTTTATTGGAAGTGAAATAATACTCTACTCGCTTAGAGGCCTTTTTGCACTTAGTTGACTCCAGTGGTTGAAAGCCCTTACTATTCACAATTCCATCCTTATTAGACATCTGTCAAACTCATGCCAAATAAAATATGGCGGCTCAAAAATGAAAAACAAAAGAATTTTGGAAAACTCACAACTTTTTTATTTTTTAACCGATTTTTTTCAAACTAATTTTATTTTATTTGGATTATAGTTCACTTTTACAAAAACTATTAATCACTAGTCTTTTTAATATTTCGGTGTCTAAAAAAAAATATATTCGTTAACATATGTCACGAGGGGGTTGTCGTGACTATTTGTGTACGTGTTGCGCACAAATAAAGAGGATCGTAAGATAGTTTAAGGGTTTATTTAATACTAGTACAAAGATACTTACACACTAATCACTACTGTGTGGCCCAGTTTTCTAATACAAATATTATTCACTTGTAGGTCGGGTTCAGCTCTCGATCAGAATCTCTTTACTGTTTCTATACTTGACTATTAAGAACTTAAGTACTTAGCGTACTCACTGAACTGAACCCCGACTATCCGTTCTTGATTGGTTTTTTTCGTGTTTATGCATTTTTTTGGGAAACTGCTGATTTGACAAAAAAATCATAGGATACAAAAAAGAGTTGCTTTGACAAGTTGTATTTACAGTGAGTTTCATTTTTACCATAAGTTAAAAAGTTTTCGAGTTATGCCAAAAAAGACACCACAACTTTTTCCATAAAAGTTTCAAAAGTGGAAAAAATGTTTCAAAAATTTAAAGCCTGTACCATTCTTAATATTGTAAGCTAATTTTTTATTTTTTGTAGTTTATATTCTGTCAAATATAACGGATTAAATATGGCCGAACTACGATTTTGCACCAATGTTTTCCTGACTATTTTTTATACCCTAGGACATCCTCTAGGAACTTAAAAGGCACATCAGTGGAAAGGTAATTTAAAGCTCTACAAAACACTACTGAACCATTTTTCTCTTAAAGTTAAAGCTTTGTGATAGGGGGCCCTACAACACCCGAGGGCCCCCAAAGGGGTTGGAAGGTTCAAGAAACTTTAAGGGGAAGCAGAGAAAAACTAACTTTATTTTGCACAAATTTCAAGAAAACTGAAAAGGTGGAAACCGTACCTTGATGTTTTTAAGCCGTCTATAACTTTTTTTAAAATTGTATATATTTTATACGGTATTTTTTTTAATAAAAAATCTAACAGTTGATATTTTTTATCAATAAGGTGTTTGACAGTAGTAAAAAATAAATATATATTTATTTTTAGATATTTCTTTAGGTCTTGGGAATGCTAAAAACAAACTTTTTTGTTAAATTTTTTCTCAAATTCATAGTTCTTTTAATTAAATAAATTTATTGAATTCAAACAATTAGCCACGTGACTCAAAACAGGCGGTCTACCAATCAGCTGCGAGTGACGTCACAAAACAGTAAACGCCTCGAACGAACCTATTTTCTGTGTTATTTTCTTATGAATGGTAATGTTTGCTTTGGTTTAAAGTGCGAATTATCGTCCTAAATTAGATTTTATTTTGTGTTTTGCTTATAAAAAACATTTTCAATTGAAAACGGATTCTCCAAAGCCGATAGCTCCATTGCCAATGCTGAATTTCTTTATGGTGGCAGGCTTCTTTGCCAACAACAGTGATTTTTGTTCTGCGGAATTAAGAAACGTTAAAATGTTGATGTAAGTATTCGATGAGTTGTTTTGTATATAACTGAATGTTTTTACGATATTCTTCGCCTACTTTTACTCATTTAGATTTTGAGGTTGTGTTCACCCCTTGTAATAAACATAACCTTAAAAATTTCATCGTCATTTACGAAACAGTTATATATATTATACAACGTGAGAAAAACGTGAGAAAAATTAATAGAAACAATTTAGTTATACTCACATCAAAGTGATCTTCACAAATGTAAAGTGAAGATGTATTAGATAAGGCCCTTGGTTCTCTTCGAGCAAGTTTTAGCCACTTTTTCCGTTCTTTTACTGCTGTAGGCACATGAATAAATAGTTTTTTAGGCGTTTTTATTCTAATATTCGAACACTGAGGCACTACACACCACTTATAGGACATTTTTTTACATAAAAAACAGTAAAAACAGACCAAAAACAAATAAACACTTGAATGCCGTGTATCTGTCCGCGAGTTTACTGCGCTGTGACGTCATTGCAACGCCATGAGCGTTTTAGCGGCAAATTCAAATCGGAAATTAGAAAACTTGATTTTAAATGAAGGCATGATAAAATATACTATTTTAATAATTTTGCGTAGCAAATTAGGGATCTATGTATCATTCTAAACTCTTTTCTAAAATTTGTCAAATACTCTATTCCTAAAGTTAAAATGTGGGAAAAACTTGTGGCACACTAGAAAATCGTTTACGTTTTTAAACAAGCCTTAACATGTAAGTGTTAGAGGTATAAAAACTGCCCTCCTTTTACGGGCCAGGTGGTTAATACCTTAATCCTTGATGAAAGTATGCATTCAACCTGTCAAAATTGTTAAACGAAACACAATACCGAATCAAAACGCCTATCAGATTTCAGGATTGAAGATTCCTTTACTTCCGATGTAATCTGCTGCGACGTCTATAAATCATTGGCGTACTGAGTAGGGTTCCGGGATTAATCCAGAGATGTGGAATAGGAATATTTAAACAAATACGCACCAAGCACAAAATCGTAAAAAACGTTAAATAAATGTTGAAAAAAAAAGTATTTTTTCTAGCACAAATTTGTGTTAAAATTAAGTCAACTTTTGACATTCAAAAAACATATTGAAAATCCTAACGAAAATTTCATGTAAAAGCATTACCAAAAATATATTTCTTAATAACGTTAAGAAACCAATATTTAAAAAACCATAATTTTATTAACATTAAAAATAATACCATCAATATATGGCTATTTTTATAATGTTTTTCCTAGATCTCATTTCTAACGTTGAAGTTAAGATATCTGAAGCTAATAAATATTTTGTTTTTTAAACATTAAAAAAAATTATACTATATGCCGCATAGTACTACCAGAACGGGCCATCGCCATTTTTAGTTGCTTTTCGCTGCGAGTTCATACGAGTCCGTAGCAGATACGCTTTGTGCAATTTTGGTTAAAATATTTACCTTTTGTAGAAACAAACATGGCAAATTAAAAGCACAATTATAAATAATGATAGTGAATACATATTTGGATACGAATATACACCAGTTGTGTGGAAAAGATGGTATAGTTAAAGAATAACCAATATGTATGCAATGATTTAAATGAAGCATCACAAAATTAGGTAAGAAAAGTAAACAAAATTAAAAAAATTGTATGGAATATCACATACCTGCGTTACAGTTAATCAAACAGGGAATGCCACAATTCACCGCAAATGATTAGCCGCCGGACCTTAAGCCGCGTATTCATTTGAGGCAGAATTCGCAAGCCTCGCAGCGGGACCAAACGAATGCCTAGGCACGGGACCCCATCAGAGTGCGAATTTCAAACGAACAAGAGCGAGGCCCTTACTACAAAATTATTGTTTACATATAATTTTAAATTTTATTTTCAGAAGCTATGGATCCGAATTTCCTTTGCTGAGTGTCGAGTTCACGAAAACCTCAACGGACTCTTGCTGCTCTGGTTTTCCAAAATAGAAGAATTTTATTTACATTTTTTAAGTGACCTTATTTTTAGAGATTAGATTAGATTATCTTTCAATGTTAGAAAAACATTTCTTTTTCACTGTTAACAATCAATATTTTTTTAACGTTTGAAAAAGACTTTCAAAAAACCTTATAAAAACATAAGATTATTTTTGTAACGTCTTTTTCACTATAAATATGACGTTAGAACTAACATCCAAACTAACGTTATATTTTAAAATTATACATTATTTTGACATTATTAAAATGTTTTTGTGTTTAGTGGGTATCGGCCTTCCAAAGCTCAGCTCTCTAGCGTTTCTGGAAGTGGGCAATGTTACTTTCACATAACTTTACATTTATAGAGGAGGGAAGCAAATTAATATGTAAGGGTCTTTTTCCTATAGTTTTATCAAATTTTCTATCAGACTGCCAAACTTCAGTTCTTTAGCGCTCCTGGAAGTGGGCAATGTTACTTTTACATAACTTTACATGTATAGGGAAGAGGAGTTTTTGTGAAAAATTGTGTTAAATGACCTCAAGCAATGTAATATTTCAAGTTTGAGACAAATCGGTTGGTAAATAAGAAAATCCGCCATTTTGGATCCGATATTTTGATTTTTTTAAGTTTGAGTTAAAAATTGTGTTAAATGACCTCAAGCAATGTAATATTTCAAGTTTGAGACAAATCGGCTAGTAAATAAGAAAATCCGCCATTTTGGATCCGCCATTTTAATTTTTTTTAAGTCTGAGTAAAAAATTTTGTTAAATGACCTCAAGCAATATAATTTTTCAAGTTTGAGACAAATCGGTTAGTAAATAAGAAAATCCGCCATTTTGGATCCGCCATTTTGATTTTTTTAAGTTTAAGTAAAAAATTTTGTTGTTTATTTATGGAAGTCCATGAAAGTTGGACGGGTGGTTAACTCTATGAAGATTTACGACTGTGCAAAGTTTGAGTTTCGTAGCTCATTCTGATTTAGAGTTTTAGATAGGTCAAATATGTTATAAGAAAAGATGGTACAGCAGTTTAGGCCGCGAACTTGGCCGGGAATGCCGTGCCCTCAGATTACTTTGACACATTTCACTTCTGTTTATGTAACCACACCACATGGCCTAGTCTATTAAAATCGATCGATAGTAATAGAGTAGTAGTAAGAGTTGTTTTATTTTTGTCGGGCATATTGTTTTGGTGATGAATTTTTTAATAGGCAGGCGCATTATAATTTTTAGGATTTTTTTGCGGGGTTCACTTTTATGAAGACTAACAATGCAGAGTGCGGCTATGGTATTCTCTTTTTTATATATTTTTTAAAAGTATTTCAGAGGGGATTCGACCCCTGAAACGCCCTCCCCTCGTGGGCACCCCCCTGCATTTTGTAATTTTTTACATATTTATTAATTGATATTTTTCGCTGTGGCGTGGCTCTGAAAAAAACGTAATAAATATTTGCAAGCACAGAAACTCTTTATTATGATTTTTTTTGGCGTTTTTTTCCGAAAACTTTGTTAAAAAGTAAGTGAAATTTTTACCTAAATGATTTAATATTTTGACAATATTTTTTTTATTTAATTTTACATTGTCAAACATTTTCCATTGAGTTATAGGTATATTATTTTGCAAAATAAGTTGAATTATTTAAATATTTTTCTCATCAAATTAATTTGCAATTCCTTAAAATTACTATTTTTGATTAAAACAATAATAATCATAAACCACCAATCTGACTAATTCAAAAACTGCTGTATTGTGTGCCACGTTTGTTATAAGGCCTCTCAAATTTCTGTAAGTCACATAATACCCTATTGTTTTTTATTTCCGCCGCATTAAAAAATCAAACCCTCCTACCTACTTCTCGTTTCCAGCCATCGTAAAACTACCCCACACTTCAAATTAACACCATAACAGACTACCTCTCGTAACTACCCAGGAATGTAGACCAGGAGACAGAGATATAAAATGTATGTCAGTGATATCTTTTGTAGAAATTAGCTTTTTAAAAAAGTTTCATGTTTTTTTGATCGAAATACAAAACCACCTGCGCAAACTCAAAATACTTTCGCTCTTTCGCTCTTGCACATTTAAAGTGAGTTACATCTTTCCCATTCTCACTAAAAATATAATATTTTTTTTTTATAAAAAAAGACATAACTGCTAAATTTACTTGTAAGTACTAGTCGCAGTTGAGTACAAAATTGATAGTTATACCTATAATGTACGAAATGCTTCAACTTTTAGTTTTGATGCCCAAAGCGCACTTACGAAAATACACAGTTTTGTATTTTCAGGAATCAGGTTATTGGGTAATTTTGTACCCAACTGCAATTAAATTTAGCAGTAGGGTGTTTTTTTTATTATTTTTTTATTTCCAACTTTTAGGTTTAATTCTTATTCAGCCCTATAAAAAGCACTATGCATTTACAATTCATTTAGTACGTGTAGATTTTCTACGGACACGAACAGTGTTACCTTCCATTGAGTGAATGTGAGGGAGAAGATAGGGAGGAGGGAAGTAGTAAAATGGAAAGTGCCCAAACAATTTTTGAAATCGCTCTAAATTTGTGAAAGGTATAGCAACAACTATTACTAATAAGAAGGGTGAGGAGAAGAGAGGGAGAGGAGGGGGAAACTAGTAAAATGATGTTGGAAAAAACTCTTAAAGCGTGTGTAGAAAGAATTTTTGAAATCGTTCTATATGTATTTGGGAAAGGTATAGCTAAACTATTACTAATAAGGAGGTTGGGGAGAAGAGAGGGAGGGGGAAACTAGTAAAATGATGTTGGAAAAAAGTCTTCAAGCGTGTGCAGAAAGAACTTTTCAAATCGCTTTGGAGCGGGGGGAATGACAGTAGGGGAGATGGGTGGGAGCAGGGAGGACTACAAAGTAACTACAGCAAATTAGAGGACATTTGCAAAGGGTAATCAAAGGAATTTCAATAAAATCGTCTGAAATTTAGATAATTTGTATGCCTTAAAGCCTACATCATGTGACAAAATGGCAACTGAATACCGCCATGTTAACTCCTGTTTAAAAAAATATAGCGTATAGCACCTTCGGGATCAGTAGAAATTCAACGACACCTCTTTTGTCAAAATCGGTTCAGCCGTTTAGTCTTTAGCGTGACACAAACATACTTACATACATACAACAATCGAAAAACATTACCCTTCCTTTCGTCGTGCTGCAGTTGTGTAAGAAAAGCCGCTATCTTGGATTTATGACGTCACACAGGCCCTCCCACTCAAATTGGGGACAAACACCCGGTATTACAATTGTGTGATCTATTACCAATCGATCTAAGGCAGTTTGAAAAAATCTTCCACAACTCTTCCACGGGACACGATTTATGACTATAAGCCTCTCAACTATTGTTTCTCTATGTTATTTCGGGCTTTTATATAACGAAGGCATAATACACATCTAATTAAATACACCAAGGATTTGTCAGGTTCTACACCGACTTAATAGTAGTCATGTGATGGTTATCCCTAGGACCACTGCATTTGGAACCACCGATGCATCAAAAGACCGTACCCCGCTAATACCATTTTTCATTCATAACTTGGCGGACGGAGTTCGAGTTCATTCAGTAGTGAAATCACATTGTGAAATCATTTTTCGTTCGACCGGCTTGCAGACCGAAAGAAACGTAGCGAGCACCTGACGTTCTGCGAAGTTGAGGTAGTCACTCCGGAGGTACTTTAAAACCGTACTACCTGTGCTGCGTAGTGCCTATTGGACCACCGCCGCGTTTTCTCATTAGTGCTCTTTTTTGGTAGACTTTTGTGATAAAATTTGAAAAACTTTTTGAAAGTGTACCTCCTCACTAAGTGAAAAAAAAATCAAAAGAATGGGTGACAACGAGAAAGAAATATTGATGCTTTTTGGAATTTTAGGAATAATATCATGTAAGTTAAAAATTAAGAACAATTGTTATATATTTTAAAAGTATGACAGTAATTTATTTTTTGTCACTGTTCCAAAATACAAATTTAAATACTTTGTCAATTTATGGGCACCTAAGCTCATACGATTCCACCCCCACCCATTTTCTTGTCTTATATACGGTGGATTTTATTTATTTTCAAATAAGAGCAGAGCTAAAACCCAACCCAGATACCGAATTTAATTAAAATCGGGCAAGTGGTTTTTAAGTTGTGCGAGACACCTATTTAACAAGGTGTTACTTGACTCATGTTTTTTATGTTATTTTCAGGGTTACTTGTACCCCTAAAAATATAATTTTTGCTTTTTAATTTTCTTTTATAAAGTTGATTGATTACACACCTTCTGTAAAATACCTACCCTTTAAGAAAATGACAAAATGACATAAAACTGAATAATTTCGGTTTATTTTGCATATTTTATGGAAATACATAGGAAACAGGTGTACTGCTAACTTTAGGGTTCGTATTTCGGCAAGGGTACTACCTAGGGAACTCTCATCAATCTCATTTTATAGGTTATTAGTTCGTTTCGTTTCATAGTTTTTCTCAAAAATAAGCCCTTTTGAATTCAAATAGCCAAGTTTAAAAAACATTTCCAAAGTAGTAAGAACCTTTCATTTTTAAATTTATATTGGAGAACTTGGCTTAACTTTTATCTCAACTCTTTTGACGAAACATCATTTTTGCGTAGGTACTTGGCTTTTTTTACATAAAATGTTTTTGTTATGATTTCAGTCCTTTTTTAAAGGATTTAGATAATATTTAAGTTTCGAAGTAGTAAAATATGCGGAAAACTTTTGCAATGCCTTATTTAAAATTTTGAGGTTTTTAAATTTTTTCCCATGGTTTTATGATAGTTCCTATTAGCCTTCCAAAGCTCAACTCTCTAGCGTTTCTGGAAGTGGGCAGTGTTACTTTTACATAACTTTACATTTATAGGGGAAGGAAGAAAATTAAAATTTTGATCTTTTTAAATTTTTTCCTATAGTTTTATTATAGTTCCTATCGGCCTTCCAAAGCTAGAGAGGTTTCTGGAAGTGGGCAATGTTACTTTTATGACTTTACATTTATAGGGGAGCGAAGTAAATTAAAATGTTGGGGTTTTTAAATTTTTTCCTATAGTTTTATCATAGTTCCTATCGGTCTGCCAAAGCTCAACTCTCTAGCCTTTCTGCAAGTGGGCACATAAATTTACATGTATAGGAGAGGGAACTAAATTAGAATTTTGGGGTTTTTTGATTTTTTCCAAGGGTTTGGTAAAAATTTCTATCAGTCTGCCAAATTTCAAATTTGTAGCATGTCTGGAAGTACAGTAGAATTTTGATGATCTATACATGTGTAAGTGAGTGGCAATTTCGACGTTTTTTGAAATTTCGTAACTACTTTACTACTTTAAGTCCATAAAACTTGGAAGGGTTGTTAACTCTATGAAGATCTACGACAGTGCAAAGTTTGAGTTTCGTAGCTCATTCTGAAGTAGATTTTAAGACAGGTCCAATATGTGCTGAAATGTTTCAAGAAAAGATGGTACGCGCGAACTTGGCCGGGCATGGCCGTGCCTTCAGATGAGTTAGAACTTCTATAATATTTTAGGTCATACTTCAAAGAAATGGACAATATTTTACTTTATACTTTATGAGGTAAATACTGTTCTTCTTTTGTTTTTCTTAATAATATCATAAGATATATATCACAGAAAATTTTTTTATGTTCAAGCGCAAGTGCCACGACATAAATACACACGTAGGAGGTAGGCAGAGTTCTGAAGTATGGAAATTCATTTCTACAGTAAAAAACCCAACAAAAGAAAAAGTAAACATCCAGATAATCAAACCAGAGCAATGGACAGAACACTACAAGGGACTGCTGCAGGAGACGAGACCCGAATATCTGGCATAGAAGTACATGGAGAGGCAGTAATCATCGAAAAAGAAATGATAAAGAATAATATTAAAAAGCTTAAATCCGGAAAAGCTAGCCGACCTGGGGGAATATATGCTGAAAAGCTCAAATATGGATCAGAGATACTACTCGAAAAGCTCACATATATTGTTAATCAATGCATAAACGGACATCCAGTACCTAATGATTGGAAAATTGCATTCATATCCTCAATACATAAAAAAGGAAACCAGCTGGATTGCAACAATGACAGAGGAATTTCAGTAATCAGTACTCTAAGTAGATTGTACGGTAGGATTCTTAGAGATCTAATAGTGAATGATTTTCATGAACAAGAAGAAGAAGAGCAAAGTGGCTTTCGCGCAGCCAGATCTTGCAGTGATAATGTTTTTTGTCTTAAACAAGTAATTGAGAAAAGGAGCGTCAGAAACATAGAGACTCATGTTACCTTTGTGGACCTACAAAAAGCATGTGATACCGTTCCAGTAGAAAAATTATGGACAGTGTTAGAGCAAACTAATATCAATCATACATACATAAAAGCGATAAAAGAACTATACAAAGGGTCAAAATCTAAAATTAAAATTGGAAATCGACTTTCAAAATAATTCCTGGTAACAAAAGGCTTAAGACAGGGATGTTGTATCTCTCCAACTCTTTTTAATATATATATATATCGCAGTAGCTCTAAAAAACTGGAAACGTAAAGTGCACGGCATGTGAATACAACTTAACGACCGATTTACCATATACACACTACAGTTTGCTGACGACCAAGTAATTGTGGCTAATGATAAAGAAGACATGGAGTATATGATGAGAAAGTTAACAGAAGAATACCAAAAGTAGGGATTAACAGTGAACGTGGACAAGAGACAGTACTTATGTATTGGAAATGAACCCAGTGAGTTAGTACTAGAAAATGGACAAACAATATCTCCATGAAATCAGTATGTATACTTGGGTATCACATTTGATACGACAGGAACAGACTGTATAGAATTGGAAAAAAGAATAGTAAAAGCAAAAAAGTTATTGGATGTCTTAACAGTATTTTATGGAGCAGAGATAAAAAATAATGTAAAATTTAACATATATGAAACAATGGTCAAAAGCACGCTGTTGTATGGAGTAGACTTGTCGCGTAACAGAAAAATACAAAACAAAAATGGAAAGTGTCGAAATGGATGCAATAAGAAGATGAAAATATCTAGAATAGATCACATAAGAAATGAGATCATAAAAGAAAGAATGGGAATCGAGGGAAGCATAACATATGACATCACTAAAAGGCAACTGATATGGTACGTCCATGTACAACGGATGAACGACGAAAAATTACCAAAGTAGGTCCTAGAATGGCAACCAATAGGGCGCAGAAAAAGAGAGCGTCCTAAACTAGATAGGCAACAGTCAATCCAAAGATCAATGAGTCAAAAAAATTTGACAGAGGATGATTGTCAGGATCGAAGGAGGTAGAGAATAGGCGTCAGAGAACGTAGAAAAACGTTCTAAACCGACATAGTAGTAGTAATAATAAAATATTTATTTTTAATTTTGCGTACATTTAAGAATCTGAACTATAAACACCTAGAATCAAGGCACATAACTTTATAGTACGTACCTACCTACCTAACTACCTATTATGCTAGCGATGTTCAAGCAACAGGTATACATTTCGTAAGCGTAATTTTTTTTAATGTTTCCGGTGTACAATTCAAAACCAAATCTCAGCCGTTTCCGCCTAATTTGACGCGAAAATCATAACTCATCTTGCCTATGTTCTAATTGCCGTGATTATTATCATTTTAATGACATATAATTTCTTAAAAAGACTAGTGTTTTATTCTAAGTTAAACTGAAGTTAAACATTTTTTGCCAAGTCATATTTCAAAATATTCGGACACATCTAAAGTACTACTACTATGTCTTCGACTTCGATCCTGACAATCATCTTCTGTCAGGTTTTTGTTGACTCATTGATCTTTGCATTGACTGTTGCCATTCCAGTTTACGACGACCTCTTTTTCTGCGCTCTATTGGTTGCCATTCTAGGACCTGCTTTCGTAATCTTTCGTCGTTCATCCGTTGTACAACATGACCGTACCATAGCAGTTGTCTTTTAGTGATGTCATCCGTTATGGTTCGCCCGATTCCCATTCTTTTTTTTATGGTATCATTACTTAGATGATCTGTTCTAGATATTCTCATTGATTTATTTAATTTAAGTTAAAACAACCAAAAACCTTTTTTGCTTTTACTGTTCCTTTTTCCAGTTCTTTTTCTTCTGTTTCTGTCTTATCAAATGTGACACCCAAGTAAACATACTCATTGCATGAAGATATTCTTTGTCCATCGTCCAGTTCTAACTCACTTGATTCGTTTCCAATAGTACTGTGTCTTGTCCATGTTCACTGTTAACCCCCACTTTTGGTATTCATTCGTTAACTTTCTCATCATATATTCCATGTCTTCTTTATCATTAGCTACAATTACTTGGTCGTCAGCAAACTGTAGTGTTTATGTGGTAAATCGGTCGTTATGTTGTGTACTTTACGATTCCAGTTTTTTAGAGCTACTGCGATATATATTTAAAAACGGTTGGAGAGATACAACATCCCTGTCTTAAACCTTTCGGTACCAGAAATTCTTTTAAAAGTCGATTTCTAATTTTAATTTTAGATTTTGACCCTTTGTGTAGTTCTTTTATCGCTTTTATGTATGTATGATTGATATTAGTTTGCTCTTACACTATCCATAATTTTTCTACTAGAGCGGTATCATATGCTTCTTAAAGTCAAATTGCTTATTCGTTACTTCGGTCTACAAATAACAGGATGTAACATCTCATCATTTTGGAGAGTAACTCTCAGTTTCTCTCCAACATGTGTTCATTTGCGAGAAATACGGAGCAGATCTCCATAGCTTCCATCAACGTAAGTGTCGTGTCATACTTTTTAAGTTTAAAACTCTTCTTTTGAATAAGTTTCAACTTTTTTAAGTAATATATCAATATGGAGCTTCACGATTTGATTTCTATGGAATGATCTGTTTATTTACCATACGGATTAGGAATCTATATTTTCAGTAGAAGAAAGATATCTAAAACATGCTGTGTCAGCACTCTTCAGAACAACAAAGGGCAAAAGTTAAAAAGTTTATGAAGCCCTATTAAAATTCATCATTGTCTTGTTCGTGTAGGAGTGTAAATCTGAATGTTTATTATTCTTGAACAAGCTGGGACAATTGTCTACACCACCCAAGCCAAGATCGGCTCCAGGGGTGGTAACACATCATTTATCCCGGGCGAACGAATTTTTCTACGAATTTTGGAAAGTAGTATTATGCAGTGTAAATACCTTACTACAAATAGGACACTTTGGTAAAAAATGAACCTTGATTGATAATAATTTCCTGCCTAAAATTTATTTTAAAAAAATGATTTTTATAAGTAGTTCAATGTTCGGCTAAAAACAAATTGTTATGTCTTCTTCCGGTGCGGAACCTCTAAGAAGTATAAAATATTCAAGATGGCGGTCTATTGGAAAGACAAAATCAAAATGGCGCCATCATTTTGGATTTTCGACTATTTTTCCTTTATTAGGCTTTGACTCAATAAGAACATACTATCTGAGAAAATATGAACCTACCTAGGTAGAATTGAAATTAAGAGCCCATTAAAAACCGAATCAAACGAGAAATATTCAAGTTATCTAGGTATTATGCTTGCAAAGATACGCACCATTAAACACGCTTCGTAAGGTACGATGTTTATTGGACTTAAAATTTTCTTTCCGCATTTTTTCTGAAATAATGAGTAATTTCTAAGTAAAAAAGAAATAAAAGAAAACATAGTTTAAAATTCAAGATGGCGGCATCATTTTCACAATGTTTAAAAACGAAAAGAGCTCAGGGATTTTACTATTGCTGAGTTTTATACTTTTAAAAACGATATTTAAACTTTTATCTGTGGTCGGTCGCCATCTAGAATCTCAACATGCTCAAGGATGGCAGGGTAGCATCAGTCGGATAGATCCCTAAATCCGCCGAGCTACCAGAATCAGCAATAAACTTTTCTCTACATCTTTAAAAATCTTCCATTTACCGAAACTAGTCATGGACAGTTTAAAAACATGATCCGGATATTTTTTTTACTAGATAAAGGACGTCGCACAACTAACATGAGCGTTGGGCTTCGGTGGAATGCGTTAAGACTTTAGATTTTGGCAATTTTTTTAGTTTGGTAATTTGCAGAAATAGAATTGAATCGGTGAGTGAAAGAAGGGTCCAACTGAATGTTAGAAGGGTCCAAAATCGTATTTTTTTTTGGCAAAAAGTTACATTTCCGGTTAGATAATAAATCTTATTTTTCTATAAAACAACTCCAACTAGCATATGGACTAAGTTTCCTGTGCAGAACGACGCTAAATTTTTCTTCCTTTTTGAAATAATACATTTTTTTCGTTTCCTGTAAAATGTGTATTTCTGCGCTTGGACTCTTCTTCCATTCACCGATTCAATTAGTTACCTTAAACATTGGATGTGATAGGTTGTCAAATAAAAAAAAATTGTTGAAATTTGATGACCCGTGAGCCCCGATATTTACATAGATAATAAAGGTCACTTATTTGAGAAATTCTTTATTATTACATATACAGTGTGTGTTGGTCTAACAATTTGCCAAAATAAACTATCGTCGATATGATTTGACATATTGGCTTGTTTTTAATACCACAATATTGTCAAATTGCAAACTTTAGGAGGATATAGGAGGATCTCGTCTATAACATACGTAAGTCTTAAAGCACCGAAGCCCAACCCCCATGTAATTTGTGCGAAGTCATTTATTTAAAATATAGGGGTGCACGTTTTGCAAAAACTGAAAAAAGAAACGCCACTAGAGCTTTATGGCTCTTGTGTTTGGGAGTTCTATGGAGGTCTTTGCCTGGTGGGTCCTTATGGTGCCATTCCGGCGGTTGACCAAGCCCTGTTGATAACGAAAAGAATTAAATCGTTTCCCACAACAAACACAACAAAGGCTTGCGCTTGGATTCGAAAAAAGACAAATTCTTATAAGTATGTAGACCATCCCAAGGCATTCAAGAGATGTTAACGCCCTAACGCCTACCCAAAATACCAGAACTACATTGCAGCAGAGGTTACATTACAGAACGGCTCACAGGCAGGCGCGTGCATTTATTTAACTTTTAAACATTTCTTCGAATGGCCACCAACAATTTATTATATTGGCGCCGTATAGAAAACAATTTTTGAAATATAAAAAAATACTGTAAAATGGACAAGAAATTGCGGCGTAAAAAAATGTTAAAAAAAACATACTTAAAAAAATTGCGATGTAGGCAAAATATTCAAAAAATTAGGTACTTTTCGAAAAAAGTTACAACGCAGTATTGTTGCCGCCGATACGAGAGATTCTCGCCTCGCGTCTCGTCTCGCCCTCTCTCGACCAGACGAGAGAGATATTTTCTCTCGAATGACAGCTCGAGACGAGACGACAGAAAGAATTCTCGTTTCTCTCGTTCTCTCAAGCAAAAAATGTTGGTTTTATAAATTTTTGTGATTTACCATCTGTTCGTATTGACCTATTCTATTATAGAGTTAAGCTGATATTTATGTACTGTTTTAGCTCACACATATACTATACTATAGTCGTGTGAGCTATGGTGATCCTAATTTTTTCGAGAAAAAAAAAATTGCTCCGATTTCAAAAATGTTTATATATCTTTGCGTTTCAGATGATTTTGAAACTTTTTTGTTGCGCCGTCTGTCTGTCTGTATGTCTGTCTGTCTGTCTGTATGTCTGTCTGTAACGACCAACGCGCATAACTCAAAAACCGCTTGGCCGATTTCAATGAAATTTGGTACCTAGGCTGGGTCGTAGGTCGAGATGGTCCCATTTAAAAATGAACAAAATCCACCGAACACAAACCAAATAAAAGGGTGGGGATAGATTTCAAACATTAGAGTTTATGTGAAAATATGGCGTGTGTGATATCAAACGAAAGGTAATTGAGTCTGGAGTTAAACAAAATACATTTTAATTTATTTTAAAAAAAGGGTGGGGGTATATTTCAAAAATTAGAGTTTAAGTGAAAATATGGCGTGTGTGATATCAAACGAAAGGTAATTGAGTCTGGAGTTTAACAAAATACATTTTAGTTTTTGTTTTAATTAAGGGTGGGGGTGGATTTCAAAAATTTGAGTTTAAGTGGTATCAAACGAAAGGTAATTTAGTGTGGAGTTGAATAAAATCTATTTCAGTTTTTAGTTATATTAGCTCACACGTACGCTATAACTATAGTACCTAGTGTGAGCTTAGGGGCCCATATATTGGCAGAGTATTTTTTAAAGAAAAGGTATAACAATTGTCATTCTTTTTTCGTTTACTTGAAATCAGATGGAGAAAATCCAAAAGTATAATTAAATTGTACTGTTCCTGTTGATGCTTATTAACGTGTTGAACATTTTTTTTCGGAAATTATTTTTAAGCGAGAAATTTTAATTTTCTTTTCTAGTTTTTGGCGTGAATTTTAGTTATTTAAAAAACTGTTGATTTAAAAAAAATGTTTTTGGACGATTTTTTAGAGAGCTAAAATTCTGAAAATCAAATAATTTTCTTTAGTTTTCAGAAGGAAGGAATTAGTTAGTTAGAAAAATCTGCTAGTTAAAAAGAGTTTAATGGTCTTTGAATTGCGTTTATTTAAAAAAAAAAACAACAATTTCTTGCAAAAACATGTTTTTTCCTAAAAAATTAAGAAAAATTAAGACTAAAAGAAAGTTATTTAAAAACAACAATTTGATTAGTTTTGAGAAAAACAAATTTCCGCAAGGAAAATCGTTGATTTCCAAAATCTGGAAATTCCATAGAGATCTTCAAGACCCAAGTATTTTAAATAATAGATTTGTTGTCTTTATTTTCCAAAATTTCCCAAAGAAAACCAAAATCCTTGGTTTTCAAAGTCGTGGATCTTTATAAAGACCACAAAAATTTTTTTAACAGCACATTTTAAGTAAACGAAATTTTACCCGGTACTTATATTGTAAATTTTAAATATTTGCGTTAGAAGTAACATCATACCTATAATCAGAAATTTAAAAAATGTAGTAGTAGTAGTTTTGCATAATAACAATATATTTTTATTTTCAGAAGTTAGTATATCCCAGAATGGACTTAACACTTTATTTTGGAAAAACGTAAATACCATAAATAATAAAATTCACCTTGAAAAAACTCTTTTACACAGGGTGTCTCAAAAACGAGAGAAAGGCTCTCTCGAGGGATAGAAGAGCCCTATCGTCGAGACGAGAGACCCATTTGTCTCGCGGAAACACTACACCGCAGAAAAATGAAGTAAAAAAACCATAATTTTTCGTGGCTAAGCGGGCATAGAAATATTTTGTTTCTCTTGTATTTTTCCCTGGGCATCTCAAATACAAAAGAAACAAATTCTTTCTATGTTTCTTAGCCACGAAAAATTGTTGTTTTTTTATTCACGGGTACTAAACTTCACGTTTATAAATATTATGTACTTTTCGCAAAAAATGCCGCTACAGAAAAACACTTTTTTGGTAAAAATACTAAAAAAAAAAGTAATACATAATTTAAAAAACAAATGGTGTCAAAAATTTTCGAGAAAAATAATACAAAATGCAAAAGTTTGGGTTAATTTCGAAAGTATAAACGCCCGCCGCGACATACATTTTTACGTGACTTGATCAGATCGCTCCTGATAAGGGGGGGGGGGGCTAAACAGCCTCAGTCCCCCCTAGGTTGCTTCCCTGGATGACCAAAAACAAAAGGTAGGGTGGCAAAAAGTCAGACGAAAACTCTAATTTACTATGTTGTATGAAAATGATTAACCACAAAATTCGATAAATGATGGTTTTTCAAATCTCTGCTTACAGTAAGGTTTTTCTGCAACTCTAGGCCTACCAATGCTGTAAATCAAAGCTTTTGTTCGTAAAATGTATAATTTCATAAATATGGTGAAAATTTAGCGAAATAGGGTACGGACCTAAACATAAAGTTAAAGAAAATTTAACCTGTTCCAGTGTCTTCTTTCCAGTCTTGCGATCAGATATGATGTAAATGGGTGTCAGCGGCGTAGCGTGGGGGGGGGGGGGGCGGGGGTTCGTCACCGTTTTTTTTTGGTCGCAAGATTGGTGAGAGGCGCCTTTTTGACCTTTTTGTTTTTTTTTGCCACAAGATTTTTCATCAGTTTTCAGAGGCGCCCTTTTTAGCTGTCCACCCCCCCCCCCCCCCCCGTCCTTTCGGGCACGCTACGCCGCTGGTGGGTGTCGTATTTCAGCAAGTAAAGACAAGAAAACATTACTAAGAAACGATGCCGATGTATAATGTGTCATGGTACATTTTTAGATACATGTCTCACACAATAATGTATTTTTATCTTCTCGTATAGTAACTTAGAAGAGGCAAGAAATATATTAAAATATTTTTAGGGATGACACCAAAAATTAAAAAAAAATATTTATTTCGATCCTTATCTCAATGAAAAAGATATGACTGTTTTTCTTGGAGGATTTATTAACGTTATTCCATACCACTTGCGTGGTTACACCTCGGGTTACGCGTCACAAACGGTATTAAAAACAAACATATTCTTGCCGCGTTCTGGACACAGTTCTCTATGCCAACATGGCAAAAAATAAATGAGCAAAATGTTAAAATAAAAATATTATAACAAAAACATTTCATGTAAAAAAAGCCAAGTACGCGAAAGTGGTATTCCGTAAAAAGAATTGAGAGAAAAGTAAAGCCAAGTTCTCCAATACAAATTTTAAAAGAAAGGTTTTTACTAGTTTCGATTTTTTTTTAAACTTCGCTATTCCAGCCAATCTTCTTTATGTTCAATTTAGCACTGTGCCTAAGACTCATTTGCAGCCGTAATAGCCAAGTTTAGAAAAACATTTCGAAACTAGTAAGAACCTTTCATTTTAAAATTTGTATTGGAGAACTTGGCTTTACTTTTATCTCAATTCTTTTTACGGAATACCTACCACTTTCGAGTACTTGGCTTTTTTACATGAAATGTTTTTGTTATGATTTTACTCATTTTTTAAAGGATTTGGATAATATTTAAGTTATAAAGTAGTCAAATATGCGGAATATTGTTCAAAACTTTTGCAATGCCTTGCCTTGCAAAAATTTTGAGGTTTTTTGATTTTTTTCAAGGGCTTGCTCCTAATTTCTATCAGTGAGTAGGCAAGTAAGTGGCAATTTCGACGTTTTTTGATATTTCATAACTACTTTACTACTTTTTGGAAGTCCATGAAACTCGGAGGGATTGTTAACTTCATAAAGGTCTGCAATTGTGCAAAGCTTACGTTTCGTAGCTCATTCCAAAGTAGAGTTTTACCATAAACTAATACTCGTTTCTGGTTTTACATAGGTCAAATATGGACTGAAATATTTCAAGAAAAGATGGTACAGCAGTTTCCGCGCAAACTTGGCGGGACACTGCCGTGCCACTAGATATGGCTTTTTGTAGGTGATTTAGTGCTAATTTTCTACAGTATTAAAAATTTTGTGCTCGCTTTCTTCAAGCAATATTGCTAGATCAGAACTTCATTGTCAGCTAAAAAAATAGTCCAAGTACTTTTTGATTTTTAAATTTAAAAAAAATTAATATTATAAGCATATTCTCTATAACTACCACTAGGTATGTCTGAATGAGATTCCAATTTCTTTAGTTAACCGTGAATATTCTCTGGGAAAGAAATGTTATACTTCAGTTAACAAGTTATTAATAAAGCACTCATAGCCGTACATCGCAAAGATAGGTAAAAATTAAATTAAATTAAAAGAAGAAAATACAAAAAGGAATAAAAATATAAAAAGTTTATATTTTACTGCCCTAAAAATTAAAACAAATAATATCCCTTGGCAGACTAATATTAAAACTATGGAGACCTTGACCATTGCAACTGTTGAGTATTGACGTATTTGCATCGGATATAAACTGCTACCCCTATGAGGCAACAAACTACTAAAAATTTATTGGGTACATAATAATATTATCATTTTTCATATTATTATACTAACATTAGCCACTTAATACAGAGAAAATCTTTACGGTGCACCATTGAAGCATATAGGAAATATTAATAAAAAAATATAATAAACTAGGTATGCAAGTAAAATATGGTAAAAACTGATAGGTGCCTTATAAATAATAATTAATTAAACAAAAGCAATCTTTATGCTAAACGAGAAAATATAAAACGCATAAAAATATTTTATTTTTTATATTTTTAATACGCATAATATTAAATTAAATAAAATTAATGAACACAAAAGAAACTGCGCAAATAAGCAAGATTGCGAAATCCTGAAAATGGACAACAATTAAACTTGGGCGCACCAAGGGGAGGGGGGTGCTTCGGGGCCAGGGCCCCTCATGTCAAAGATTTTTTTAGATGTTTTTTACATATTACATGAATAAAAAAATTAAATAGCAGATAATACCCCCCTCCTTTTAGACATATTCTTGGATGTGTATAAAAAATTGTAATAAAAAATAGTTAAATTTTTAACTACTAACTACTGTAGTTAATAATTAAACTATTTTTTTGAAAAAGTAATTTAACTAATAAGTAGTCAAAAACCACACATTAAATTAAGATTCGGAAAAACGTCATTTAGCGAATTTTAGGATATGGAATCCTATAAGACCAAAATAGCCAAACTTTGAAAATTCATATTTTTAAAACTATATATATATTTGATCAACAAAAGCCTTGAGTTGCAGTATAGTGGGGCCATAGAGATGCGTAAAAACCACAACCTAAGTTAAGAATTGGAAAAACGTCATTTAGCGAATTTTAGGGTAGGAAATCCGATAAGACCAAAATGGCCAAACTTTGAAAATTCATATTTTGAAAACTATATAGTTTATCAACAAAAGCACCGAGTTGCAGTATGGTGGCGCCATAGAGATGTGAAAAAATCACATCTTGGGTTACAATTCGGAAAAACGTCATTTAGTGAATATTAGGGTAGGGAATCCCATAAGACCAAAATGGCCAAACTTTGAAAATTCATATTTCAAAAACTACAGTCGAACCTCTATAACTCGAACCTCTCTATAATCCGAACCTTTTAAGTGGTCCCTGCTCTTTTTATATGTAGTTTAACCAGTTTAATTCGAATCTCTATAACTCGAACTCTCCATAACTCGAACTGTTTTGGTTGTCCCTTTGAGTTCGAGTTATAGAGGTTCGACTGTATATAGTTTATCAACAAAAGCACCGAGTTGCAGTATGGTGGCGCGATAGAGATGTAAAAAAACCACATCCTGAGTTACAATTCGGAAAAACGTCATTTAGTGAATATTAGGGTAGGGAATCCCATAAGACCAAAATGGCCAAACTTTAAAAATTCATATTTCAAAACCTATATAGTTTATCAACAAAAGCACCGAGTTGCAGTATGGTGGCACCATACAGATGTAAAAAAACCACATCCTGAGTCACAATTCGGAAAAACGACATTTAGCGAATTTTAAGGTAGGGAATCCCATAAGACCAAAATGGCCAAACTTTGAAAATTCATATTTCAAAAACTATATAGTTTATCAACAAAAGCACCGAGTTGCAGTATGGTGGCACCATAGAGATCTAAAAAAAACCACATCCTGAGTTACAATTCGGAAAAACGATATTTAGCGAATTTTAGGGTAGGGAATCCCATAAGACCAAAATGGCCAAATTTTGAAAATTCGTATTTCAAAAACTATATAGTTTATCAACAAAAGCACCGAGTTGCAGTATGGTGGCGCCATAGAGATGTAAAAAAACCACATCCTGAGTTACAATTCGGAAAAACGTCATTTAGTGAATATTAGGGTAGGGAATCCCATAAGACCAAAATGGCCAAACTTTAAAAATTCATATTTCAAAACCTATATAGTTTATCAACAAAAACACCGAGTTGCAGTATGGTGGCACCATAGAGATGTAAAAAAACCACATCCTGAGTTACAATTCGGAAAAACGACATTTAGCGAATTTTAAGGTAGGGAATCCCATAAGACCAAAATGGCCAAATTTTGAAAATTCATATTTCAAAAACTATATAGTTTATCAACAAAAGCACCGAGTTGCAGTATGGTGGCACCATAGAGATGTAAAAAAACCACATCCTGAGTTACAATTCGGAAAAACGTCATTTAGCGAATTTTAGGGTAGGGAACTCCATAAGAACAAAATGGCCAAACTTTGAAAATTCATATTTTAAAAACTATACAGTTTATCAACAAAATCACCGAATTGCAGTATGGTGGGGCCATAGAGATGTAAAAAAACCATATCCTGAGTTACAATTCGGAAAAACGACATTCTGCGAATTTTAGTGTAAGAAATCCCATAAGACCAAAATGGCCAAATTTTGAAAATTCATATTTTAAAAACTATACAGTTTATCAACAAAAGCACCGAGTTGCAGTATGGTGGCGCCATAGAGATGTAAAAAAACCACATCCTGAGTTACAATTCGGAAAAACGTCATTTAGCGAATTTTAGGGTAGGGAACTCCATAAGAACAAAATGGCCAAACTTTGAAAATTCATATTTTAAAAACTATACAGTTTATCAACAAAAGCACCGAGATGCAGTATGGTGGCGCCATAGAGATGTAAAAAAACCACAACCTAAGTTAAGAATTGGTAAAACGTCATTTAGCGAATATTAGGGTAGGGAATCCCATGAGACCAAAATGGCCAAACTTTGAAAATTCATATTTTAAAAATTATACAGTTTATCAACAAACTTTGAAAATTCATATTTCAAAAACTATATAGTTTATCAACAAATTAGTGGCGCCATAGAGATGTAAAAAAACCACATCCTGAGTTACAATTCGGAAAACCGTTATTTAGCGAATTTTAGGGTAGGGAATCCCATAAGACCAAAATGGCCAATGGTAGGGCCATAGAGATTCGAAAAAACCACACCCTGAGTTAAGATTTGAAAAAACGTCTTTTAACAAATTTTAGGGTGGAGAAAAAAGACCAATGGCCAAACTTTAAAAATTCATATTTTGAAAACTATAAAGTTTATCAACAAAAGCACCGCAGAGCTAACTTGACGCAGGGTAAACTTGGCGCGGAATATTTTTTTAGGGGAGTACGCACAATTAGTTTGGTAAAGTCACTTGCTCACATTAGTTTTACCCACAAGAAGAGGAAACTACAATTTTGAAAAAAATTAATTTTCTGAAAAAATTTTAATAAATTTTAATAAAAGTTTAACATTCTAAATTATTTTGAAGATTCTAAAGAAAAATCAAAATTTTAAGAAAAATGCCAAAATATATCTGAGGGCACGGCAGTGCCTCGCCAAGATCGCGCGCCGTAACCATCTTTTCTGGAAACATTTCAGCCGATAATTGACCTATCTAAAACTCTACTTCGGAATGAGCTACGAATCTCAAACTTTGCACAATCGTAGATCTCCACGGAGTTAACAACCCCTCCAAGTTTCATGGAATTCCATAAAGTAGTAAAGTAGTTACGAAATTTCAAAAACGTCGAAATTGCCACTCACTCACTGACTCACTCATGTATAGATCATCAATATTCTACTGTACTTCCAGACATGCTACAAAGCTGAAATTTGGCAGACTGATAGAAATTATGACCAAACCCCTGGAAAAAATCAAAAAACACCAAAATTTTAATTTACTCCCCTCCCCTATACATTTAAATTTATGTAAAATTAGCATCGCCCACTTTCAGTAATGCTAGAGAGTTGAGCTTTGGCAGACTGATAGGAACTATGATAAAACTATAGGAAAAAATTTAAAAACCCCAAAATTGTTCTTTATTCCCCTCCCCTATACATTTAAAGTTATGTAAAAGTAGCATTGCCCACTTCCAGAAATGCTAGAGAGTTGAGCTTTGGCAGACTGCTAGGAACTATGATAAAACTATAGGAAAAAAATAAAACATCCCAAAATTCTAATTTACTTCCCTCCCCTATAAATGTAAAGTTAAGTAAAAGTAACATTGCCTACTTCCAGACATACTAGAGAGCTGAGCTTTGGAAGACCGATAGTAACTATGATAAACTTATAGAAAAAAATTAAAACACCCCAAAAATTCTAATTAACTTCCTTCCCCTATTAATGTAAAGTTATGTAAAAGTAACACTGCCCACTTCCAGAAACGCTAGAGAGCTGAACTTTTTAAGACTGAAAGGCAATATGATAAAACTATATGAAAAAATTTAAAAACACCAACATTTTAATTTACTTCCCTCTCCTATAAATGTAAATTTATATAAAACTAACATTGCCCACTTCCAGAAATGCTAGAGAGCTGAGCATTGGAATGCTGATAGAAATTATGATAAAACCATGGGAAAAAATTTTAAAAGTCCAATATTTTCATTTACTCTCCTCCCCTATAAATGTAAAGTTATGTAAAAGTAACATTACCCACTTCCAGAAACGCTAGAGAGCTGAGCATTGGAAGACTGATAGGAACTATGATAAAACTATAGGACAAAATTTAAAAACACGACAATTTTAATTTATTTCCCTCCCCTATACATGTAAAGTTATGTAAAAGTAACATTGTGCACTTTCAGAAACGCTAGAGAGCTGAGCTTTGGAAGGCTGATAGGAACTACGATAAAACCATGGAAAAAAATTAAAAAATCTCAAAAATTTAAGTAAGGCATTGCAAAAGTTTTGAACAATATTCCGCATATTTTACTACTTTAAAAATTAAGTATTATCCAATTCCTTTAAAAAAGAAGTGAAATCATAACAAAAACATTTCATGTAAAAAAAGCCAAGTACGCGAAAATTGCATTCCGTAAAAAGAATTGAGATAAAAGTAAAGCCAAGTTTTCCAATACAAATTTCAAAATGAAATGTTCTTACTAGTTTGGAAATATTTTTTTAAACTTGGCTATTACGGCTGTAAATGACTCTTAGGCACAGTGCTAAATTGAACATAAAGAAGTTTGGCTGTAATAGCAAAGTTTAAAAAAATATTTCCAAACTAGTAAGAACCTTTCATTTTGAAATTTGTATTGGAAAACTTGGCTTTACTTTTATCTCAATTCTTTTTACGGAATGCCATTTTCGCGTACTTGGCTTTTTTTTACATGAAATGTTTTTGTTATGATTTAAAACTTTCGAAATTCAAATATTTTTAAATTTCTGAATTTGACGAAATTTTCAAAAACTCTACTACTATAGTTAACAAAGCTTAAGAATATTCCTTAAAGAATTTATTAGAGATATTTGGGACTTATTTGGGCAGTATTCTGACAGTTTTACATTGAACATTTACAGCCGATCTTTCAAAATTGACATACCACAGTCGAATTTAAAAAAAGTCGTTTATTTTCCTTTAATAAAGGAAGGTAGTAATTATTCCGTCTCTTATAAGGAGAGATCTTACAATGTTAACCTTTCAAAATACTGCCTGGCACTATAACAGCCTCGCTTTATAAGCCCCTTTGGTGTTTTTAATTTTATCGAAAACATTTGTTTTCGTAGACAGTCTTTGTGCAATGTCAACATGTTTTTCCTTTAAAAAAAAATGCCGTTTAAAAAACAGGATAAAGCTTAATTTAGAAAGCCGTGTATGGAACAAAAGATTTTTACATAAAAGGGACTTTATTAAACTCTGAAAATTGCAGAATGCTTTGGAAAAACATTTAAACGTGTACTTCAAAAGGAAACTCAATTACATCGCTGGAAGAAAAAATCTATTGCAGTGTTCTTTTTCGTTATAAACGCTCACTAAATTAAAAACACTGAAAATATTTGACAAAACAGTAAATTGATAGAGATGTATTGGATTAAAGCCAAGTAGTAATAGTGCCAGGCAATATTTTGACAATGTTACATTGGAAGATGACAGCTGATCTTTACTAGAAGAACCGGAATAAATACTACCGTTTTAAATTCAACTTTGTGATGTCAATTGTCAATTTTTAAAGATCAACTGCCAGCCTACAATGTAAATCTATCAAAATACTGTCTGACACTATTATTGCCTGGCGTTATCCCAATAATTCTGTAACAATTTTAAATATTTTCTATTAGAGTAGTAAATAAAGACACTTTTTTTATTTGAAAAAATCTAAATACCATATACCAAGTTGACAAAGAAAAAAGTCCTAGCTGGTAAAATAATTAATATTAATTTACATATGTATATTTATAATGTAGGTGAATAAAAATTGAAGGCTATGTTGTCGGAGATGCATATAATTCATTCAACTGCAGACAAAAAAATAAACGTAAACAAATTAATTATCTAATAAAATGACCATTAAGATCGTCTGTACTGGTTTAAAATTATAAATAAAATTAATTTCAGCAAGATGGTAATTTGTTCGTAGAAATAATATAGTATAATAATATTAATGTAAAATATATATCGCAGTAGCTCTAAAAAACTGAAAACGTAAAGTGCACGGCATAGGAATACAACTTAACGATCGATTTACCATATACACACTACAGTTTGCTGACAACCAAGTAATTGTAGCTATCTAGCTAATGATAAACAAGACATGGAGTATATGATGAGAAAGTTAATGGAAGAATACCAAAAGTGGGGATTAACAGTGAAGACAGGAACAGACTGTTAAGAACTGGAAAAAAGAATAGGAAAAGCAAAAAAGGTTATTGGATGTCTTAACAGTATTTTATGAAGCAGAGAGATAAAAAAGAATGTAAAATTTAACATATATGAAACAATGTTGAAAAGCATAAAAAGACATGGAAAGTGTCGAATGGATGCCATAAGAAGATTAATAAGAATATCTAGAATCGATCACATAAGAAATGAGATCATAAAATAAATAATGGGAATCGAGGGAAGCATAACGGATGACATCACTAAAAGGCAACTGATATGGTACGGCCATGTAGAACGGATGAGCGACGAAAGATTACCAAAGCAGGTCCTAGAATGGCAACCAATAGGGCGCAGAAAAAGAGGGCGTCCTAAACTGGAATGGCAACAGTCAATCCAAAGATCAATGAGTCAAAAAAACCGGACGGAAGATGACTGTCAGGATCGAAGGAGGTGGAGAATAGGCGTCGGACAACGTAGAAAAACGTTCTAAACCGACATAGTCAAAAATTTAGGTTAGCGCAGGAAAACAACATGGGCGCACCCAGGGAGGGGAGGGTGCTCGGGGCCCACAAAACCAAAGATTTTTTTAGATATATTCCATATATTTCGTGAATAAAAAGATAAAATACGACAATTATGAGGCCTTAGCCCCCCGAGAGGCATCGCCACCCCCCAAGACATATTCCTGGGTGCGCCACTGAAAACACCCTGTAGAGCGTTAACGAAGCATTTGCCGAACTATGTTTATATGAACTCTTAGTCATGAAATAAGTCACGCAATTGTCTTTGATTATTTGTATCAGGTTTGTATTATGGCAAATTGTAACTTGTTAAAATTCCTTTGGTGGGATTTTTTAAATTTAATTAATACTCAAGTCATGTTGTACCATTTTACTAAACAATCATATTAATAATATCTAATTAAATTAACTATAAAATAGTTAATTGCTACCAACAACAAATTCGTGACACGATTGCGGATTGTGTTTGATTGCGGGGAATGTGGTAGATCGGAAAAATTTAAAAAAATTGTCGACCAAAAAAATAAAACAAAAAAGATCCCGTTAATTGCTACCAACAACAAATTCGTGACACGATTGCGGATTGTGTTTGATTGCGGGGAATGTGGTAGATCGGAAAAATTTTTAAAAATTGTCAACCAAAAAAATAAAACAAAAAAGATCCCTTCTTTTCGCGTCACTTGATTTTCGTGGTCAAATATTGATTGCACACGATTGCCGGAAATTTGTGACACAATTGCAGCCCGTGAGTGTTCGATAAGTAATCAGTGGCCGCTACAGGGAGGACAACGGGGCAGTGCCCTCCCAAAACTAGACAACAAACAGTATTTTTAATTAATTTATTTAAAAAAAGTTTAATTTTCCCTTACGACATGATTGTCTAGTTCTTTTTATTATCTGTGGTTAACAACAAGCAATTAAGTGAACTTTTTTAGCGTAAATAATTACAACCCGGCAGCGCCGCGCGGGGCAAGGTTTCAATTTCACCCGTTTTACAGCGGTTTTAGTTTACGTCGGTCATATTCATCGTGCGAAAACGTTCGTTGCCCTTTCTAAATGTTGCTAGTTCTATCATTAGTGAAGACGTATGAGTCTGTTTTGATTTAGGGTATGTCAGTAGTAAAAAGCCTTGGCGGTCGCGTGTCATTGTTTGTTTTTGTTATCGTTTGATTATGAAAGAGAAATAAATACCTTCGATTATATAATTAACTGTGCAAATTTAAATACGTTGACATATAAACTTCGATGATAAATAAAACCTTTAGGGCCACATAGACCGGACGTAAAAATTAACCAAAATTTTGCCGTAAGTAATGCCCAGGGATGTTTCAAAAAAACTTATAAAAGAAAATTTAATAAAAAATTATACGATGCTGAAAACTGGTTGTGCGGTGGTGAAAAAAGAAATGCTTTTTTTGCTTTATTTGTCTTGTTATGAACAATCCACGAAGTGATCCTGCGTGGGTGGCAAAGGGAATGTGTGATATCAAGCACTTTAGTGAAAAGTTAAAAAATACAAAGTAAGTGGTATTCATTTAAATAACCACATAGAATTTTCTGTGCCAGGCAAGACTGATATTAGGTGCCAATTGAATAGTGCCTACAGGCAAAACATTACCGAATATAATAAAAATGTGACAAAAATTAGACATACACTTAATAGGTTAATAGACTGGTTAAAATTTTGTGGGATTTTTAATGTTGCTCTACGGGGCCATAAAAAAGAAAGGCGAATGGACTTTATCTATAAACCTCTTTTCGGTAAGTTTTTTATCTAATTTTTCATGCAAGTTAAATTTCTGCCCCCCCTCCCCAATTTATAACGTCACCAGCCGCCACTATAAGTGGTTACAAAATATTTAACGGAAAATTATGAAATTCGGGCAATTTTTAGGAACCTATTCAATTTTAAAAATATCCAGTACTTATTCTGGGTACGTCCATAGCGTAATAAGTTCCAAACCTTTAAAAATAAAACAGTATGGTCGTGCAATTTATTTTTAAATTTTAATAATTACGTAGCTAGGTATATTATTTTAAAAAAATCAGAAACAAAGGTGAAAAGAAAAAGTACAAATAAGACGGAACTGAACAAAATAGACTACTTTCAATTTCATTGAACCATGACGCGGTGTATGAATTTTTCTTGGAAACAAAAAATATTAAAATGTTGTAGTAAGAAATTCTTTATTTAATCCATATTACCCAGATGGGCGTGAACAGTGGCGGCTCCTGAGGTTGTACCACGGTGTCAGGGCACTACACTATTTTTCCGCAAAAACACATTTCTTTTTCATTTTTAAAACATCTTTATAGGTTTTTATTTTATTTTATGCATTTCTTTTTAATTTATTAATTATATGTAATTTGGATACCCTGTGCAATTCTATGGAACACACTCTGACTAGACGCGACGCGATGAATGGCCACTAAGACCTAAAGCAGCGTAGAACAAGCTGGCTAATGAGCATGTGCCACTTTTCTGTTGCTCCTTTGAATAGAGATAGATTTTATGAGCGCCTATATGAGCGACAGAGATAGGGCCAATGTTGGACATTCAGCGTTGTTTAAATTCGAAAACTAGTGTATTTGACAAATTTTAGAAAAGAGTTTAGAATGATACATAGATCCCTAATTTGCTACGCAAAGTTATTAAAATTTATTTAATTTATTTTATCATGACTACATTTAAAATCAAGTTTTCTAATTTCCGATTTGAATTTGCCGCTAAAACGCTCATTTCTAGCATGGCGTTGGAATGACGTCACAGCGCAGTAAACTCGCGGACAGATACACGGCATTCAAGTGTTTATTTGTTTTTCGTCTGTGTTTTTACTGTTTTTTTTTGTAAAAAAATGTCCTATAAGTAGTGTAGAGTGCCTCAGTGTTCGAATACTAGCATAAAAACACCTGAAAAACTATTTATTCATGTGCCTACAGCAGTAAAAGAACGGAAAAAATGGCTAGAACTTGCTCAAAGAGACCAAGACATTTGGGCAGATCACTTTGATGTGAGTATATAGTATATATAAGTATTTCGTAAATGACGATGAAATTTTTGAGGTTATGTTTATTACAAGGGGTGAACAACTATAATAGGCAGAAAGGTGTACAAAATTTTAGGCTAAATGCAGGATTAGGCGGTGCACATGCAGACTAAATGTAGGACTGAGCAGTGCATATGCAAGACTAGGCAGTGCATAGGCAGGACTAGTATGTATCTAGAATATATTTAGAAAATTTTGTTTTAAAAAAGCAATTTTTGATTGTTTCTTAATGCTTAAAATAATAATGATTGGGTATTTAATTGAATCTATTGTAAGTGGCACATTAAACAAAAAAGCAAAACATATAACTTAACCTCAAAATCTAAATGAGTAAAAGTAGGCGAAGAATATCGGAAAAAACTTTCAGTTATATACAAAACAACTCATTAAATACTTATATAAACATTTTAACGTTTCTAAATTCGGCAGAACAAAAATCACTGTTGTTGGCAAAGAAGCCTGCCACTATAAAGGAATAGAGGAATTCAGCATTGCCAAGTTAAAGCTATCACCTTTGGAGAATCCGTTTTCCATTGAAAATGTGTTTTATAAGCAAAACACAAAATAAAATCTAATTTAGGACGATAATTCGCAGTTGAGACCAAAGCAAGCATTACCATCCATAAGAAAATAACACAGAAAATAGGTTCGTTCGAGGCGTTTACTTTTTTTGTGACGTCACTCGCAGCTGATTGGTAGACCGCCTGTTTTGAATCACGTGGCTAATTGTTTTGATTCAATGAATTTATTTAATTAAAAGAACTTTGAATTTGAGAAAAAATTAAACAAAAAAGTTTGTTTTTAGCATTCCCAAGACCTAAACAGATATCTAAAAATAAATATATATTTATTTTTTACTACTGTCAAACACCCTGTTAAAGAAATTTTGTGCCTGGCACAGGTCACACGCCATCAGTTAGTGGTATTACTGGTATTATTTTTGTGCGTGGAGCATGGCTGTTTTAATTTACGCCCTTTCCCTTGACAAAACTTTGCAATTATTTCAGCAGAATTTTTTGATAAATTTTGAGTTATTTCGTATCGGAGTTTTTTTTTTCAAAAATATGGAAAAATATTATTAAAAATAAACTAAAACTTATATAAGAAGTAAAAAAGTACTTTCTTAAAACTTTGGTAATTTCGTATTCTACAAACAATCTTAACAAAAAATGATCCACTCTTCGTAATTGTGATTTGGCACTTAATGAAAACAGAAGGTCGGTACCTGGCGGAATTTAGGACACCTGGCGGTAACCAGAGACGTTACCTTACTCGCGCAGATTGCTTATTATTTTAAAAAGGGAACCGGTATACTCGCATAAGATCGAGTAATAATGGTACAAGTCAACTGCTTACTCAAAGTCGTTAAAAACCCATTTCTGTTAAGCTTTTGGAACAAAAGTGTACACACAATGCTGCTTCTGTAATAATAGCGGAAGTTAAATTAAAAAAGAAAAACAGCGGTAAAAAATTCTGGTAAAAAAAGTACAGGTTATATTTAAAGAAGCTTGTGTAATAATAAGCAGATCGTTGAATGGTTTTTAACGACAAAAGAAAACCAACGTTTAAGGAGCTGAAATTATTTTTAGCCGTCGAATGTCAACACGATCATTTGGGCCAAAAAACACCTAAAGAAACTAAAAAGTTAAATATTAAAAAAACATAACTAGAAAATATTTATTTTAAATATTTTTTCAGTTTCATATAAAAGAAAATTATTCGAAGAAAAGGCTAGAGCAGACTAAGACAGTAACAAAAAACCATAGACAAAAAGACGCAAAAAACAGTTAGAATCAGTTCATCATTAAATGTTACACTTTACACATTCTAGTTTTTTCATCTTAGCGTTACAAGTTAAAAAGCATTTCCCTTTTAAAGCAAATATTTCTATGCTGTGTAGATCAGACCATAAAATCGAATCTCAAGACGTAAAAATGTAAATAAACTGGTCAATAATACAAGATCAGCCCCCCTGGGCACCTATTAAAATAATTCCGACAGCCAAGAAAGAGCAGGTTTTAAACTCCTATTCGCTTCTCTCGTCTCCTTAAAAAATATGTCTTTTATAGAACGTATTTACAGTTCTCTGTGAGCAGTCCAATGTCATTTAAAGCCACAGACAATGCGCTACTTTCTAAGTCCTTGAAAAGTACTTGGCAAGTGGCGAGTAGTGTGTACTGCGATTGGCACTGACATGGAGAGTTACTTGCACTTTCCATCGCTGGTCAGAAAACGGGTCAAAGGCCACAGGCCAGAATATACTGATATTTTCAAGTCAGTAATATGTACCTAAAAGTAACTTGGAAGAGATTTGGACTTTGAAAAGTCCTTACCAAGTATATTCCAAGCCAAGTAACTTAGCGAGTCCCGCGTAATGAGTTAAGCCGGCCTAAGGCTCATTAAATGCTCTATTTCCAAATGAAATATTCTTCTAAATTTAGAGATTTAGAAGAATATTAATTTATTTAGAGACGTATAGTGAACATTTCCCAGATTAGTCAAAAATTCTAGTATTTTTCTCAAATTAAAGAAACTATCACTGATAAGTACTGGGGGTGATGGATCTGTTGGAGCTCTGTCTCCGTAACCTAACTTTCAAGTGAAAGATAAGTTTTACGCGCAAAATGATGGACTTCCAATGTGTTCTTCTCTATCGCCAGTGGTAGCGAACATCTACATAGAGTGGTTCGAGGACCATGCAATCAACACAGCAAGAGTCAAGTCAAAACTATGGCTACGATACATGGATGACACATTTATTATATGGCCGGAAAATGATGACGAACTACAGAATTTTCTACGCCATCTGAACGATATTCGACCAACAGCACAATGGAAATCGAAAAAGATTCGGCCTTACCTTTGTTGGATGTTCTTGTCAAACGATTAGAGAAAAACATTCAAACCAATGTATATAGAAAACCTACACACACGGAACAGTAAATTTTCTAATCATTCTGTTGCAACAAAACAAGGAGTTACAAGAAGTTTGTATTTAAAAGCAGTCAATATTTGTAGTAATAATGAAGAATTAACAACAGAAATTCACAACATTAAAAAGGACTTACAACAGGATGGTTATTCCGAGAAATTAATAAGCTCAACGATCTCTAAAATTAAAAAGAAACCAAATGTAGGAACTCCTCCAAATAATAATCCGTTGGGTGTTCTTAACATTCCAAATGTTTAAGGGATTTCAGAAAACATAAAACGAATAGCCACATACTATAATATAAAAAGAGTATTTTCATCGGGAAATACGATGAGGAGTTTTGTAACTAAAACAAAACCAGAAAATCCCTCAAATAATAAGGAATGTATTTACCAAATCCTGTGTGTGTGGTAAATCATATGTAGTTGAAACGAAAGGCCCTCTTCAGGTTAGAGTAAATTAACATCTAAAAAGTACCCAATTAGTGGATATTAAAAAATCCGGTTTGGCGGATCAAGCATGGGACATTTAATAAGATGCTTAAAGACGTTTTGATAGATTTGTAAGATAACACATGATACATTTTATTTTTCTTATACACGTGAACATAAGTAAGTATTTACATAAAACAAAATAAAACTTGAATATGACTTTACAGATAATTCTTATTAAGTGAAGCTTCTTAATTTACTCAAATTTATAAAAATAAAGTCAAAAATTGCTTTTTTAAATGATTAAAAAATTATTTTGTTGAAACACTTAGGCACTGAATCTAACGGAAAGTTTAGATAAAGTCGTTTGCATTTTTTAACTTTTTTTAATACTTATAATTAATTGCCTAACTGCGAACCTCATGTCTCATTCGATCTAATTAATTCTTTTTATGGAACGCTTCTTTTTAACCTGCCATTTATGCTACAACTCCTCTCAATTTAGCTTTTTGTTGTCTAATTTAATTTATTAGCATGTTAGTCGTGTTAATTTTTTGTTTTTATACAGTTTCTGTGCTTTATAACATTTTATAGTTTATTAAAATAAATACAAGGAGTATCACGATCGTCGATTCTTATACAACCTAAAAAGTAATGTTCGATGTTTCCCAGTACTTTCCTAAATTGCCGAGGTAGTTCTTATACCAAGTAATCCCTAGTCAAGCGCGAATCTAAGTCGAAATGTAGGAAGAGGGGTAATAGCCGACAAAAAAATATATTTGTATATTTTTTTTCAAGGGGGTGGGGGTAATTTACCAGTTTTCACTTTAGTTATTAACAAAAAGTGCATTTTTTTTTCTAGTGTGAGTGGTTGGATCATTGATTTGTGAAGGAATTCACTATATTGCCCAGTATTTTCCGAAATTTTCTTGTAATTCCTGATAGTTTCCAGTATTTCCCAGGAACATCGAGGACTAACATAGTTCATTGGCCTTTTTGACATCACGTTAAAGGAGCTCCAATATAACATCAGGGTATATAGGGGTACGGGGTAGACCTCGTCAGATGTCTATAAGGGGAAATGAATCGACCCCTGCCCTCCGTAGATTCCAGGTACTCTCTGACCCGGAGAGTTAGCACCTGTTTAGGGTCCCATTCCCAGGGTTACGGGAGAAGACCACATCGGTATGAAAGGCGGAGAGGATGGACCTCGGTACGATGATCATAGCGCAGGTGGCAACCCTTTCTTTTAGGGATAGTATAAAAGAAGAAGATGCTGCCTTGTAGTACCGGCGTTAGAATCGTCAAAGGCTAGGGGAAGAAAACCTCGATCAAAAATCACCTGGTCCTCCAGGTTGGGGGTTGGGGCATTAGACTAACTCTCTGATACCCGGAAAAAACGTACACTGTTAAAAAACCCAATCAAACGCCTCGGAAAGAAATGAAAAACCTAAGACGAACCAAGCAAAGAAACAGGAATATGATTTTTGGTACATGGAACGTACAAGGAATGAGTCGTAAAGTGAATGATATAGTCCATGAGTGCAGCAGAATGAAGGTTGACCTTGCTGTACTAACAGAAACGAAGAAGAAAGGAAAAGGATCTGAAAACCTAGGACAGTATGACCATTTCTATAGCGGAGTGGCAAAAGAAAAACATGCGCAACAAGGAGTATCTATTTTGGTCAACAAAAGATTTAGAAAATATATCACCAACTGGGAAGCAGTAAATGAACGGCTAATAAGAATAAATATAACAATAAAAGGAATGAGACTTACGATTTTTGGAATCTATGCGTATAATGACGATGCAAATGTAGCCGTGAAAGACAATTTTTTTGAAGAAATCCACAATGAAATATCAGCAGTAAGTACATCTAGAGAAATTGTAATATTGGGAGATTTAAATAGTAGAACAGGTAACAGAGTAAATGATCTGACAGTTGGCAAATATGGAGAAGATGTTGTTAATGACAATGGAAACCGGCTTATCACAGTATGTGAGCAATTAGACCTAAAAATCCAAAACGGTTTTTTCCAACATAAGAAAATACACAAATATACCTGGACCAAACCCTCACAAAACCTGAAATCCATCATTGATTATCTTATCACTAAACAAAAGACAAAACTAAAAATTCAAGATGTCAGAACAAAGCGTGGATCAACATGCGGAAGTGATCACTATTTTCTGGAGACCAAAATTATCTTTCCTTATCAAGGCCGAAGCCTCCATCAACAAAATCTTGATGATACAGTGAATGAGGAAATTGATCACTGTCAATATAATCTACTAAGCCTAGAACATGACAGCGTAAAAAACTTATACAAAAAGAGACTGAAAGAAAAACTTAATTCAAGTTCAGGTGAAACCCCAGATGAGGAATACGAATGTATCACATTAAGCATCCATCAAGCTGCAAAAGAAGCACTAGGATTAGTGGAAGAAACTCCTAAAAGAACAAAACCATACTGGTGGGATGCTGAGATTGAAAGTGAAATCGAGGAAAAAAGGAAATTATATCACACGTACTTATCCCAAAAGACAGATAGAAGCAGAGAAGAATACAAAATCGCGCAATCAAAGGTGAGAAGAATGATCAGTGATAAGAAGAATCAATCATGGATGCAAAAGTGCCAGAAAATAGATTCTTACTTAGGAGGTAGGAGAAGTACCGAAAGCTGGAAAACTATAAGATCGATCAAAAAAGAAACATGCAGAGATATTATTTCACCAATACCAGACAAAGAATGGGATGAGCATTTTAAAAAACTTTTAACTGAAGATAGAGCAGAATTCAAGGAAGACGAAAGAGAAAATATCATTAGAACGATGGGATCTCCAGTACCCCTCACAATATCTGAGGTCAAAAACGTGTGCAAAACCTTAAAAAGCGGTAAATCTGCCGGACCCGGAAATATCCCAGCTGAACTTATTAAATATGGCACTGAAGAATTGTTTTGTAGATTACGGAATCTTTTCCAAAGATATTTAAATGGAGCTGTAGTACCAACTGAGTGGAAAACGTCATATATATCCATAATACACAAAAAAGGAAGGAAAGATATATGTGACAATTATAGAGGTATATCTGTAACTAGTACGCTAAGCAGAATATATGGCAAAATATTAAGAAATAAAGTGGAGAGCGAATATAAAGATATGGAGGCAGAAGAACAAGCTGGTTTCAGGGCGGGTAGATCGACTTCAGATCATCTCTTTTGTATAACCCAAGTTATTGAAAAGAAAATGGCATACGGACAAGAGCTCCATCTGCTTTACGTAGATTTGCAGAAGGCATATGATAGTATACCACTAAATCTACTTTGGAAAGCGTTGGAAAAGACAAACATAAGCGTACAACTAATTAAGGCCATCAAAGAGTTATACCGCAATAGTAAGGCAAAAGTTAAAATAAAAGCAAAACTAACCAAAGGCTTTCAAGTAAATAAAGGTCTTAAACAAGGTTGCTGTATCTCGCCTACGCTCTTCAAGATATATTTGGAACAGGTCCTTAAAGTCTGGAAGAGAAAATGCCAAAACATGGGAATTCCGTTGAATGAAACCACCTTGTATACTTTATGTTTCGCCGATGATCAGATAGTGGTGGCTCAGGATTATGACGACCTCGAATATATGACACGAAAACTAATAGACGAGTACAATAAGTGGGGACTAGAGGTTAATATCAATAAGACAGAGTATATGTGTATTGGTGGAACGAAACAGGATTTAATCTTAAATACTGGGCAGCGAATTCAGTCCTGTGATGAGTATAAATACTTGGGTCTAAAAATTACAGCTGACGGAACACTAGACAAAGCTATAAAAGATAGAAACGTACAAGGAAGAAAAGCAATAACTTCATTAAATGGAATAATTTGGGACCAAAGTATATCAAAACATAACAAAAAGCTTATATATAACACCATTGTAAAAAGTATTATTACATACGGCTCAGAAGTATGGCCAATCAAAGATAGAACAGAAAAAATGCTTTCCGCTACGGAGATGGACTATTGGAGAAGAGCAGCAGGGAAATCAAAAAGAGAAAGAGTTACCAATCAAAGAATAAGAGAAATTATGACAGTGGGTGAACGTACTCTAGTGGATGATATAAGAACAAAACAACTGGTGTGGTACGGACATGTACAAAGAATGGATGATGGAAGACTACCTAAACAAATATTACAATGGAAACCAACTGGCCGAAGAAAACGAGGAAGACCAAGGAGAAGCTGGAGAGAAGGAATAGATAGTGAAATAAGAATAAGAGGCCTAGATGATGAATTATGGGCACACAGAAACGAGTGGAGATTGGGTATCGGAAGACGTAGAACGTTGTGAAACCGATAAATATATATATATATATATATATATTTGGTCAGGCACACCTTTACCATAAACTTTTTCAAATAAATATTTATTGTACGAAATAAACAAAGAGAATTTTTCGAAAAAATGCTTATTCAAAAAACTACTACTAAATTATTGTCAAATTTTTTTTTGTATTTCTATTTCAAAAAGTAGCTTTTTTGAAAAAGCATTTATATGCAAAACTTTTTACTATACGAAATAAACGAAAATAAACGATTTTTCGATAAATGCTTTTTTAAAAAATACTTTAAAAAATATATTTTTTTATTTTGAAAACAATAATTTTTTAAAAAATTGGTTCTTTCTAATAAAATAAAATATTTTAGAAATAATAAGTTTTTAAAAATGTTTAAAATAAATATTTTTAAAATAATGCTTTTTTAAAAGTAGGTAGGTATTTAAAAAAATATATATATTTTTTAAATAATTATTTTCTAAAAATATTTTAAAAACTTTTGAAAACATAAATATTTTAAAAATAATGCTTTTTCAAAAAGTAGGTAGCTTTTTTAAAAAGTACTTTTTAATAAAAACTATTTAATTTACTATACGAAAATGCAGTTTTAAAAAGTAGGCATTTTTTAAAAAAACTTAAATTAAAAATAAAGAAAAAAATCAATTTTCTTTGTTTAAATTTTTTTACAAAGGAGTTTTTTAAAAAGCATTTTTTTGAAAAACCCTATGTTTTGATTATTTTCTATAGTAAACATTTCTATAAAAATATATTTTTAATATAAATACATTCGAACCTCTCTAAATCGAACCTCTATAACTCGAACCCCTCTATAACTCGAACCTTTTCAGCGGTCACTTTTTACATATATTTTAACCTATGTAACTCAAGTTTCTATAACTCGAACTGTTTTGGTTGTCCCTTCAGGTTCGAGTTATAGAGGTTCGACTATTATAAATTTTTTTTAAATAAATTTTTGTTTTAGGTATGTGTCATTTTTTATTATACATATATTATTTGAGTAAAATAATTTTAGTATGTAGAGTTCGAACCTGTAAACTGATTTTGATCCGATTTTTTTTGTTAAAGGCCTATCTTTTATAGTGTGTTCCTAGCCATGTTTGGTAAAAACTCGTCTAGTAGTTCCTGAGATAAAGACATTTTTTAAACCGGTTTTCAAGCAATTACAACACATATTATCACCGCGTATAAGTAATAAACTATTTATCCGATCACAGTGAAATCTGGTGTGTAGATGTATAGGTTGAGTACCAGTGGATTTTTTTCAATAAAGTTGAAACAGTCACATCAGAGGGCAAAAAGGTTTATGTGTGTAGTTTATAATACAGATACTGGGTACGTGAACCTGATCTTGCATATAAAGGCATGTTATATTATCTTCTCATTATTCTTAAGAAAAAGGAACGGAAATCGAAAGAAGAATCTGCAAGATATTTAGCAGGTGTCTGCCGATGTATGCGTGATCTCGAGAAGTTTGCTACTTTACCACCGACCTTACCACTGCGGTCTTCGTATACATAATTATAATGAAGTACGGAGAAAAATTAAACCACAAGTGGTTCATTGTAATGGGATTTAAAGTTGCCAATATCCTGGGAGAAACTCTTCTAGTAAGTTGTCTGTATACCGCTTTAATTATTTGAATGATTGATTGTGGGATTAATTTTTACAGCAAGGTTAGATTTTGGAAACCCTGATACTGCAGCTTTTAAACTTATTATATCGCTTGCTTTGTGTTTTCCTAATTTAGAAGCTGTGAAGAGCTCTCAAGGCGCAAAAGCTCCTTTATTAGGCTTTTGTCTGATATTATGACCGGCAAATTTCCATTTTAATTTTGCTATCTCTCCTTTGACATCCCTTACTTTTGTTTTATTTCTTCTTTCTTCCCTATCCATTCATTCCTTTTTCTATCTGGTATGTTTACATGTAGCATTTATTTTTTCATTGATCTTAGGCCTTTTGTTTCCATATCCATGTTTAATTTTGTAAGTGTCCAGGTCTGGGATCCAGAGAAGAGAAGAATACCTTGGTTACACTTTCGTTTTGAGATACTGAGGATATTTTTTATTTTTTAATATGTAGCTTAATTTACCGAATGCTGCTCAGGCCAATCTTACTCGTTTCTTGATTTCAGTTATTTGATTTTCTTTTTTTAGTTTAATAATTTGTCCGAGATAATATATTCCTCTACTTGTTCTATTTTTTATTGGTTTAATCTAATCGTGATATCTTCATGTGTGTTTGTTATGGCCTTAGTTTTGGTGTAGTACATACTCAAGCCAATATTTTTATCTGCTGTATCCAGTTCTTCCAGCATTTTTATAAGTTGTTCTTTCTTATCATTAGCATATCTTAGGTGGTTTAAGTATTGTCCGCTTACTATGATGTCTATTTCTTCCCAATCTAAGTTTTTAAATACATCTTCTAGGGCCTGGTTAGATAGTTTAGGGGATATTGTGTCACCCTGTCTGCCACCTCCTCTTATGCGGATATTGGTTCCTTTATGAATTTTGATTCATGTTGCTGCTTTGCCATATATATTGGCTATTAAATCTGTGTATCTGTCATCTATTTCAGCCCAGTGCTCAATGCTATCGAAAGCCTACTATTGGTTAAGCATTTTCCCAAAAACCTCTGTAAAGGATCAGAAAATTACAGTTTCCTAATATTGTATGAAGAAGAAGCGGTATGTGTATAGTGGGTTCTCTTGTAGAGGGCGGAAGATACCGCACAGAGATCTAGCTTAATTAGGCACTAAAAATGTTTAAACACCCTGTACATTTGTATTGGAATTCGGTCATTTGCATAACATTAAACAGCCGCTGCGCGCTGTATATCTACGTATGTGCACTGCATAACCAATGATAATCTATTAATCTTGACACAAAGTCCCTTCGTAAAGAGAATAACCGGTATTCAGGTGCTTTCATTACCGTTTGAATGCATGAGAAAGAAACTACAAAGTTTTGTTTTATCCATAATTATAAAGTTATAGCTGTGATTGATACGCAATTCAAAAATTCTTTGATCTTGTATTTAAAGGTTCATAAAAGTATTACAAAAGTAAATGCTCTTCTAGTTTGGGAGATACAGCCTGAACTAGTAACTGCTCAATAAAGTTAGCGGTGCAAATTTTCCAGATTTGGGTGAACGAAAAGGACTGGTAAAAACTATAAATGCAACTTTGGAATTTTGGTACAAAAAAACTATCGGAAATGAAATAGGCAATATCAAACAATTTTAGATGCTCACAGATGGCTTACCTTGTTTGTTGGTCGCTTTGTCAATCTAGCAGACCATTTTTCTTAAAAATTTGAACCCACGAAAAAAATAAGCGAAGTCCGATAAAAATATTTATTTCTCTTTTTGTATTTGAACAGACGCACGTTTACTGTTTTACCATTTCACATTAATAAATATTTTTAAACAATTTGAAGTGCAGTGCAAAACAGCAAGTCTAATAATTACGTCTTTGTGTTTTATATAGCGCAATTTAAAAAGATAGTTTAGATATTAAACAAAAAAAATCAAGTTGAGAAATGTCTCTTATATGGTCGTATATGGTTGTCAAATAATTATGAAAATTATGACTATGGTTTCTACTAAAGCAAACTTCCGCATATCAGTTTAAAATTTTGTACCATGCTTGTTTATAAAAATGGGAGACACTCGATCAGTTACTTCCCCCCTCACCCTAAGAGAGAAAGAGAAAGAAATATAAAAACAAACTTTACAACGAAATCGTTGCTTTAGGTTAAGAAATAAATAGATACCACGTTTTTGTTTGTTTTTCTATTTTAATCCTCTTGATCGACGAGAAAAATACTTTAGTTTGATCATTTAACCAATCTAGTATATCCGATAACAAAAAAGTTAGCAATGGTGCAGACTTAATGAAACAACCTGTATAATAACTAAAAGCAATAGGTTTAGGTAACAAAATTTATTTTTTTAATAATAATATGTTTTCTTACTTAAGCAACGGTGCAGATTTAATGAAACACCCTGAAAAAAAAAATATTTGTTTTTACTTAATAACAAGAAGAAATGGGTTTAGGTAATAAAGTTTATTTTTTTAAATAATGGTTCCTTTATTAAAATCATAAGTTTGCAATGGTACTAAAAAAACAATCTGTATAAAGAAAACATTTTTAGTTTATCTAATAATGAAACATAATAAGAACAAAGTTTATTTTTTAATAACCAATATGTTTCCTTCACTTAAATAATAAGTTAGCCTTGGTGCAAACTTAATGAAACTCCCTGTATATGTAGATTGCTACACTATATTTCTAAAAAATACTTAATTTAAAATAATAAAGTTGCTGCTAACCTATAAACAAAATAAAAATATATTTGTGTCATTGTTTTAAATCCCCCTAGTAGATCATGAAAAGGAGAGTGTGCGGCGTCCGTCCTGTGAAACTCATAAACTCTATCGGGGAAGCGGATATGCGCCCAATGTCATTTGTCAAAACAAAAGTCAAATGCGAGAACAATAATGCCAAATTTAGCAAAAAAAAAAACAAAATTAATTAAGTGGAAAATTCAAAATTTTATTCATGAACTATTTAATTGAATAATAATAATTGTTAAAAGCCAATTAAATTCTAAATAAACAAATTAAATGTTTTTTTGGTTTTTAAATTACTGTCACTTTTTCAAAAAATAGGCTAAAATTAGCTGCTTATTACACTAAAATTTATACAAATTTTTTTTTTTAATAAAACGGTAATTAAATGTCCCATTCTCAAAATAAGTGCTCTTTTAGATTAGGAGATTTACTACTTATTACACGTTAAAATTATAGCGGTTTTACTCCAAAACTGGCTAGTTCTGTTGATATTTAAAAAAATAAAAACCCAATTTCTGAGAATCATTTTCATCGGAAAACGAAAAACAAAACTGTTAAAAAAACTAAAAGTTGCAAAATAAACGTAAAAAAATCTGCAAATAGTATACGGATCACCTTGATCCGTGGTATAGTTGCGGTTTTGTTTTCTTAACTCGAGTTGCTCTTTGGTCGGTTTGGTATGAAACCGCTATTAGAAATCTAAATTTTTCATAACTATATTTTCGCTGCTACCATACTACTATATAATCCCAAAGTGAAAGAGCATTTAGTTTAAAAATGAAGCATCTAATGTACCTTTCAATTGTAGAATAAGAAATTCCAATCAATTCTACTAATTTTACTCAAGATTTTTTAAATTGACATTGATTGAGTATTTAATTTGTCCATTGATATATTGAATTAGCTTTAAAATAAAAGTGCATGAGCATTATGACAATTTGTGTTGTTTTATGGGATAAAAAACTAAACTAAACAAGTCCTTAAAGTATGGAAGAGAAAATGCCAAAACATGAAAATTCCGTTGGACCAAACCACCATGTATAATTTATGTTTCGCCGATGATCAGATAGTAGTGGCTCAGGATTATGACGACCTCGAATATATGACACGAAAACTAATAGAAGACTACAATAAGTGGGGACAAGAGGTTAATCTCAATAAGACTGAGTATATGTGTATCGGTAGAATGAAACAGGATCTAATCTTAAATACCGGGCAGCGAATTCAGTCTTGTAATGAGTATAAAAATTAGAGGCGACGGAACATTAGACAAAGCTATAAAAGATCGAAACGTACAAGGAAGAAAAGCAATAACTTTATCAAATGGAATAATTTGGGATCAAAGTATATCAAAACATAACAAAAAGCTTATATATAACACTATTGTAAAAAGTGTTATTACATACGGCTCAGAAGTATGGTCAATCAAGGATAGAACAGAAAAATGCTTTCCGCTACGGAGATGGACTATTGGAGAAGAGCAGCAGGGAAATCAAAAAGAGAAAGAGTTACAAAACAAAGAATAAGAGAAATTATGACAGTGGGTGAACGTACTTTAGTGGATGATATAAGAACAAAACAACTGGTGTGGTACGGACATGTACAAAGAATGAATGATGAAAGACTACCTAAACAAATACTACAAGGAGAGAAGGAATAGACAGTGAAATAAGAATAAGAGGCCTAGATGATGAATTATGGGCAAACAGAAACGAGTGGAGATTGGGTATCGGAAGACGTAGAACGTTGTGAAACCGATAAATATATATATATATATATATATATATATATATATATATATATATATATATATATATATATATACATAAAAAACTAAACGGGTCTTTATTACAAATTAATTAATATCGTTTATGATGGAGTAATATCACAATATTTTGTGGTAATATTGTTAATTCAAGCCAACAACAACGCAAAAGTTGTCCTTTTTATTAAACAACAACGGAATCTAAAGAAAGATTTGCCCGATTTTCTAACACGACAAAACAAAATTCTGTTTAAAAATTTTAAACTTTTACAAAAGCTGCTCTACTTTTTAAATGGCTATGAATAGGTTCTTACTACTGCAGTCTCACTTTCTTCTAAGCGGTTTTTATTATTCTGACTATCCTTTTTTTTGTAACATTTTGTTTGTTTGTTCTCTCAGAAATATCACAATTTTTATTTGTTTTTCTGCAGCGCAATAAATATTATGTAAATAAGCCTGTCCTTAACAAACTCGGTTTTTATTTTATTCTTGCGCCCTTTCGCCACCACATCCCGGATATATTACGGAAGTTTGAAGCTTTACGTATGCAACAAACAGTGGCGGATTCAGGATTTCCGGAGATGAGGGGTCAATAAGGTATCGAAAATCAAAATATATTTTTTTGTTTGTAGTGAGCTGTGAAACTTTTAACTGAACAAAAGAATAAAATGCTTTGGTGGGACAATTGTTGAAAAATAAATTTGGATATTTAAGAAACAAATTAAAAAGAGAGGTTTTTGTATGGATGCCTTCTGTCACATAGTATAGATTTTTTATTTGAAAGATCTCGTTAAAACGATTCACCATATATACACTATTGTTTGCTGACAACCAAATAATTGTAGCTAATGATAAAGAAGACATGGAGTATATGATAAGAAAGTTAACGGAAGAATACCAAAAGTGACGGTGAACAGTGAACGTGGACATGACAAAGTGCTTATGTATTGGAGACGAATCAAGTGACTTGAAACTAGATAATGGACAAACAATATCTCCATGCCATGAGTATGTATACTTGGGTCTCACATTTGATAAGACAGGAACAGACTGTAAAAAACTGGGAAAAACAATAGTAAAAGCAAAAAAGATTATTGGATATTTTAACAGTATTTTACGGAGCAGAGAGATAAAAAATAATGTAAAATTAATTTATCATATTTATCATATATGAAACAATGGTAAAAAGCACGCTGTTGTATGGAATAGAGACTTGTCGGGTAACAAAAAAATACAAAACAAAAATGGAAAGTGTCGAAATTGATGCCATAAGAAGATCAGTGACAGTATCTACAACAGATAGTATAGGAAGTAAGACCATAAAAGAAAGAATGGGAATCAAGGGAAGCGTAACGGATGACATCACTAAAAGACAAGTGATATGGTACGCCCATGGCAACCAATAGGGCGCAGAAAAAGAGGGCGTCCTTAACTCGAATGGCAACAGTCAATCCAAAGATCAATGAGTCAAAAAAAACCTGACAGAAGATCATTGTCAGGATCGAAGGAGGTCGAGAATAATAGGCGTTGGACAACGTAGAAAAACGTTCTAAACCGACATAATAGTAGTATAGAGTTACTGACAATACTCAGAGCAACCTGGACAAGCTAAGGGTAACTTTGCGGGCCTGGCTGAGGTATTCAGGAATAACAGAATACTTAGCATGCCAACAGACTACATGTTACCCAAATACAGCTTCGATGTACCTTTTAAGGTTCTTATACCAACGAGGGAGGAATGGCGGGAGAGACCTGCTCAACTGCTATACGTGGTCACGTATGGTATACAGACGGACCGAAAACAAAAAATGGGGTGGGTGCGGGTGTGACGGGACCACGGACTGAAATATCTGTGGGACTCGGAAACTTAGCAACCATATTCCAAGCAGAACTACATGCAATAGAAGTATGCTGTAGAGAGATTACCCGCAGGGACCTCTCAAACAAAAGTATCAAAATCATCTCAGATAGCTTATCAGCTCTAAAAGCATTAAGCTCACACAAAATTCAATCCAGACTAGTCTGGAATTGCCTTGAAACCCTAAGACAGGCCAGCAGAACCAACAAGATCAATCTTGTCTGGGTGCCAAGCCACACAGGAGTTGAGAGAAATGAAAAAGCAGACGCACTAGCCAGGGCGGGAGCAGAATCCGCGCTGGTTGGACCGGAGCCTTACTTCGGCTTACCTAAGGCCACAGTCACAAAAGAAATAGGAGAGTGGGTTGTTAGAAAGGGGACTCAAAACTGGCGAGCAACCCCGAGACAACAACACTCCAAAACCTTTCTAAGCAAGCCAGACAAACACAGAACGAACCAACTCCTGGAATTAAACAGGAATAGCCTAAGAATAATCACAGGGCTATACACAGGCCAATGCCGACTCAACAAACACATGAACAGACTGGGAGTAAGCAACACACCAGCGTGTAGGTTCAGTGGTGTTGAGGAAACTGATCGGCTTCATAAAGGAGATAGGTATTGGTGATATTTAAGTTGGGATCAGCCACAATAGACCACTTAAGTCGCAGTGGAGGGGCGACAGTCGCACCACTCATAGTCAAACCTAACCTAACCTACTGACAATACTCGGTGGTTTTGGCAGTTTAGCTTATCACCTATTTTTAAATTGGCTGTATAGTGCCCAGGTTCTGGAGGCCTTGGTGTCGGTAAAAATTTACGGTGATAAAAAATTAAAAGAAAGTAAGTTTTCTGTTAGCGGGGGGAGGAGCTAGGTCACCTGAATCCGCCACTGGCAATAAAAGGCTTTGCGTTTGCACACTCTGGGCTTACTGTAGGACCCTCGTTTTAAGCTTCAAGTATTTTCATCAAAAGCTGAGTTTTTTGGAATTAATGAAAATTTGGCTGTACATTAAGGCGCATTTTCGGTCGAAAAGAAAATTGGAAAATGCATTATATATTACGCGCCCTAAAAAAAAGTGGTAAAAAAATAAAATCGTAAGTATTCAATAGGAGAAAAATAGTTTTCTAAAGGTTTCCCAAATTGGAAGTTTTTGGTATTTTTCTTATGGAATTGTTAACAAATAAATTTGATTTAATTGAGCAAATATATATATATATATATATATATATATATATATATATATATATAATAGTTACTTTTCCGCACTAATTTTTTTATTTTGGAAAAATAATTTAATATTTATAAAGACAAAATAAAACGCCGTTTATTAAGCCGTTTTTGTATTAAAAACAAATATTTTTAATTTTTTTAAATAATTTCTAATAGACCATCAGTGATCAAAGGCTTGTAGAAAAAATGTTCTCAAAAAAATCTCTGACTTTCATATACAGGGTGTTCGGCACATGAACCGTCAAAATTTTTTGGCCTATTGTTGGGATCATTTGCTACCTTTTCAACCTTGCAACTTGGGTCCTAAATCTCACTGCTAAAGAAATATGAATTAAACATTTTTTTTTCTCAAATTACCCAAAATCCTACTTTTAAACCCTCGTAAGCTTTTTATTAATGTCTGGAAAAGCACCATTTTTTTTATAATTCTGTAATCTTATGCTTCTTCAACTAATTAATAGATTTGTTAAAATTGATGTACATACCAAAGGGACATACGAGGTTTTTTATTGAAGAACATTTGTGATTTTGTGAAAGAAAATCAACCTGAAAATTAAAAATTAAAAAAAGTATCGACAATTGAGAAGTTCATTTTCTTTTAAAAACTTCTCTAGTTGATTACCTTTCTAATGGTATGCTACACATTGATAAAAAAAACATTTCTGCTTTAAAATACGGATATTTCGTGAGAAGGGCGAGACTCGTTCGGAATTGGTAAGAAAAATACTAAGCTGTAGTTAAAACTCGACTGCGGTTCGTATTTACTGTTTTTTGTAATATCAGAAATGTTTGTCTTTTTTGTTCAAACGGAATTTGTAAACTGGAGAATAGTGAGGTATAAAATTATTGTGAATTTTTAATTTTTATTTAAAAAAACGATCATAAACATCAAATTGTTTTTTTTTAAGTCCGAACGATTATCGCCTGTCTCACGGAATATCCGTATTTTAAAGCAGAATTGTTTTTTTTAATTAATGTGTAGCATACCGTTAGAAAGGTAATCAACTAGAGAAGTTTTTAAAAGAAAATGAAGTTCTCAATTGTCGATTCTTTTTTTAATTTTTAAATTTGAAGTTGATTTTCTTTCACAAAATCACTAATGTTCTTTAAAAACCTCGTATGTCCCTTTGGTACATCAATTTTAACAAATCTATTAAGTAGTTGAAAAAGCATAATATTACAGAATTATTTTTAAAAAATGGTGCTTTTTCAGCTTACGAGGGTTTAAAGGAGGGATTTCGGGAATTTGAGAAAAAAAATAAAAAAATTGATATTTCTTTAGCCGTGTCTCTTAGGACCCAAGTTCCAAGGTTGAAAAGGTAGCAAATGACCCCAACAATATCCCAAAAAATTTTAACGGTTCATGTGCAGAACACCCTGCATATATGAATTCCTGACCATTATCAAAACAAAATATGAAAAAAAGAAGAAAAAAACAAGCTTCAACCCCTTGCACCTGACCTAACCACACCTTTTTTTATACATACTTTATTATATTTTTATTTATTTTTGAGAACAATACAAACATATAAAATAACAATATAGGTACATTACATCAGGTATTAAGTAGGTAATATTCTTAAAACATACAAAAGGCAACATTACTAATATTGGCGTTATCAATTGAGTTTACTCATATTTACATTAAAAAAAGGAAAATTAACTTTTAAAGGCGATGAAAGCGAATCATACCTTTTGTTCATTCAACTGCTAGTTAATATTTTTAATCTGTACAATGCAAGGTTAAAAGTTTTGCTTTAGGATTTTGAGCACTTTTTTTTTCTCTCTCATATTTCATCGCCCAGATGTTAAAACCTCCTATCTCAAAAAACCAAAATTTTCAGGAAATTAAAAATATAAGGTTTTAAAATCTGACTTATTCCGGTCGCGAGATACGAAGAATTTATATTTAGTGCAGCGCATGCTCTTTGTTACCTCATCAAGTTACTAGGGCTAGAAATCGATGGAATATAATTCATATTTCTAATGAAAATCAGTCAATTTTGAGATACGAGGTTTTAACATCTAGGCGACGATTTGTTTTACTCACCCACTAAATTCAGGAAAAATATCAAGGTCTAGTCACAGTTTGTTAAATATGCACTTTTTGTTAACCATTTTTTATTTTATTTATGAAACATTAAAAAGCATATTCCTACAAAAAAAAACTTTTTAGAGAAAATAAAAAACACAGGCGTAAATTAAAGATTCTAAAGTTGGCAACAGTAACTTTTTAAGAACTTAGGTCTTTTATTTGCTTTTTGTTTGTATGCTACAATGGTTCGAAACTAGAGCATGGGATCATTAGAGAAATATACCGGACTTTCCAGCCTTTTAAATAATGTACCTGACTCTCCCTGACCACTTTTTTATCCCTGGATTTCCCTGACTTTCCAGGTTTATCCAGAACGCCCTGGGAAAAGTACCACTTTCCGCACTTGTTTGATAAATAACTATTGCTAGCATTTCTAAAAAATTTCTGGACTCAAAAAAAGAAAACTATTATTACTTTAAAAAATCTTCACAATAAGTCAAAAACATATCGCACCCCCGCTAAAAAATAGTCACAACTCAAAAAACATTGTTTTGAGAAAATCGCTGTTAAAGAATTTAGTTCATTAGAGATATTCATTTTTCACTTACATGACAAATTACGAGTTAATATGTTATTTTATATCAACAGGAACCTATTAATTCAATGTAATTGGTGCAGTACGTTTCTCAGAAAAAATTATTTTTGTCATTTTTAGTTAAAAAAAGACAAAAACCCGATATTGTGACACTTTTTTAGAACAAGGCATCATGACGTTGTAAATCAGGATGGTAAATAATATTAAAAAAGAAAACAAATAAAGAAGAAACTTTGTATTTATTTTTACAACGAGTTATAAAACACTGAATAACAACTGGGAATGTTCATTCTCTAATAAATTCAAAAGATTTTTTTCTTATTCTCCTTAATTCTAAGTACACTGAACAATTCGAAAAAACAGTCACAACACAAAAAAGAACAGTATTTTACTTGTTATATGGGTCAGATTTAACCAATAGTTCACACGAAAACCTTCACAACTCGAAATGTGACTCTTTTCAGGATGAAACTCCACGTTCACGCTGTTATAAAGTCAAAAACACTGTAAAGGAACGCATCCTCAGCTAAATTGGACAAAATAAAAGAGTCACATCGCCATCGTCGAAACATAAATGTGACGCTTTTATGGAAGAAAGTACAAGTTATTTCGATGATGGCGGCAGGTTTATCTCAATAAGGGCGATTTTTGATTTGTGACTCTTTTTCAGTGGGCGTGCGATATATTTTGTAAATTTTTAATATTTAAAAGTGTGTAAGTGGGTATTCTGAACACGTGCGGTACGGTTAGGGGTATGCTATTTAAATAAAAAAAAATTAATAGCAATTTCTGCAGCTTCAGAGCAAAAGAAAACGAAGCGTATAGAAGACTTGAAAGGATAATAATAGTGCAGTTAAAAAATGCAAATTTTATGCATTATTATTTATCCGCACATATGGTATACACGCTCTAATTTTCGATTCGACCATTTATTGGTAAAGTCAGAGCGAGCATTCCATCAGAAAATTGCAAGATTAAATTATTCTCGTTTCGGCCCTGGCAGTTCAGCTTCGAATAATAAAAACGTTGTTTAAAGTTTCAATTGCTTTATCTTTAAGGATTTATATTATTAGCAAAACACAAAATAATCTTTTATCAAAGAACACTTGGGATTTTAGGTACAGTTTTCAATAAATAAAGCGATGCAAAACTTTTCAACATCTTTTATTTCATCGACATCAACGAGGTATTTTAGTACATGTATTGTATTTAGTTCTTTATTTATTGTATGTATGCATATACAGAGTATATCCCAGAATGGACTTAACACTTTATTTTTGAAAAAAGTAAATACTATAAATAATAAGATTCAACTTGAAAAAACTTTTTATAGTTAATATAAATCACGAGACACGAGAGACCACACGAGACGAGAGAAAGGCTCTCTCGAACGTTTGAAGAGTCCTATCGTCGAGACGAGCGACCCATTTTATCCCGCATAATGAGACGAGACGAGAGAAGGCCTTCTCCCGACTCGTCTCGCGGCAATACTACAGACAATTGCAAATATCATAACATATCGTCGGCGAACTCCACATTAGGACGAATTTTAGATTATGATGTCATCTAGATATTAACTAAATACGAAAGCAATTATTATAGGAATGTATGTATGTCCTAGAAAAGTAGATTTTTTAAAATTAATAAAATAGAAAACTAAACTCCAGTCGGCTGTTATCCAATTTTTAGAAAGTGTTTTTCGTCTCTCCTGTAAATTTTGTCAAATTGGAGTTACACACTTTTCGGATTTCGCCGACGATATTGGTCTGCAAAGCGGACCGAACCGAACTATTCTGTGGCACAGCTTCAGACTGACTCGGATCGATATGGGACGAAATAAGAATATACCGCAACTGAAGTGCATCAGCCGTACGGTCAAGTGGAGCATAATTATTTCTACAACCGGATTGCTCCCGGCTAAAAAAATATTAAAAGCAAAAAGGTCCTTAAAGATAAGGTAGCTGCCCCGACATGCACCCAAATTAATATTATTAGGCAGAATGGTGGTGCCCCTGTAGCAGAATTCCGAGAACACGCTTGAAGATTGGTACTTATACATACATATAGCATGTTATAGGTTCAGTTGCTGCAAATTATCACTTCCCTTGGTTTTCTTAAATTAATTATTTTATGGTTTTTACAAAAATGCGGCACTGGTAATATTTTTTCGAAAATAAAGTATTCTTCGTGATACCGTTCCAGTAGAAAAATTATGGACAGTGTTAGAGCAGATTAATATCAATCATACTATAGTTATAGTTATAAGTACATAAAAGCGATAAAAGAACTATACAAATGGGCAAGATTTAAAATTGAAAATAGACTTTCAAAAGAATTCCTGGTAACAAAAGGCTTAAGACAGGGATGTTGTATCTCTACAACTCTTTTTAAAATATATATCGCAGTAGCTCTAAAAAACTGGAAAAATAAAGTGCACGGCATGGGAATACAACTTAACGACCGATTTACCATATATACACTACAGTTTGCTGACGACCAAGTAATTGTAGCTAATGATAAAAAAGACATGGAGTATATGATGAGAAAGTTAATGGAAGAATACCAAAAGTGGGGATTAACAGTGAACGTGGACAAGACACAGTACTTATGTATTGGAAACGAATCCAGTGAGTTAGAACTAGACAATGGACAAGTAATATCTCCATGCAATGAGTATGTATACTTGGATGTCATATTTGATAAGACAGGAACAGACTGTAAAGAACTGGACAAAAAAATAGTAAAAGCAAAGAAGGTCATTGGATGTCTTAACAGTATTTTATGGAGCAGAAAGATAAAAAAGAATGTAAAATTTAACATATATGAAACAATGGTGAAAAGCACGCTGTTGTATGGAATAGAGACTTGTCGCGTAACAGAAAAATACAAAACAAAAATGGAAAGTGTCAAAATGGATGCAATAAGAAGATCAATGAGAATATCTAGAACAGATCACATAAGAAAGAATGGGAATCGAGGGAAGCATAACGGATGACATCGCTAAAAGGCAACTGATGTGGTACGGCTATGTACAACGGATGAACGACGAAAGATTACCAAAGCAGGTCCTAGAATGGCAACCAATAGGGCGCAAAAAAAGAGGGCGTCCTAAACTAGAATGGCAACAGTCAATCCAAAGATCAATGAGTTAAAAAAATCTGACAGATGATTGTCAGGATCGAAGGAGGTGGAGAATAGGCGTCGTACAACGTAGAAAAACGTTCCAAACCGACACAATAGTATATAGTAAGTATTCTTTGTGAAAAAATTAAAAAAAGTCGCGTCTTAGGTAAATTTTGTAAGAAATTGCATTTGCTATTATTGTAATAGAACCAAAAAACTGAATTGCTGAGCAGCCAATAGCGACAAACCAAATTCATGATCCACCAATCGCGTTAATCTATCTAGGTACAGGGCACTTTGATTTTGATGAAGGTTTGATTTCTGTCTCTGTAAATATTTTAAGTTTAATTTTGGTGATTTGTGTTTTTAAATATTTTTTTTCTTCTCTCGGAATCCCACTGCTTTTCATGTCTTGAAAATTCGAAACTATGAAACGAAAAAAAAGTTGGACCATCAAATTTACAGTACCCTAATTTTCGTCTCAAATTGGTTTTGATTTTTTACTTACCTGCGTTTTTTATGCTGCTACGTTTTCTTCCTAATGAAGGTCTTCTTCACTATAGATTGGAATTCTGAAAACAAAAAAAGGTAATTTTAACTATCTTCACTTATCTTTAAAGACTCTTCAAAATGACTTTAAAGTCAACCAAAGGCTTTTAGAAATATTTACAGGGTTTAAATTGGGTTTTAATTAGATATATCTGAAAAAAGGTATTTTTATCTTTATCTAGGAAACATAACAATCACATTATTGGTAATCTGTAATCACCAATTAACGCCAGAAATTTGACAGCGTTTTTAAAATAATTAGGTAAGTACGTCATACTATGGGACTAAAATTTTTTAAAACAAATTTTTGTTTGAATTTTATTTAAAAAGTGGACACACATTTTAAAATGTTAGATTTAAAGAAGTAACTTCATATCACCAAGCATCATGTTTTAAAGTGTATTTTCTAGTGATATTATTCTTTGGAATATTTCTGTATTCGTGATAAAATTTTTAATCCATACTAATAAGGTTTAGTCAAAATTGTCCTCCAGGAATTTTTATAAGTAAACTTCATCAACATTCAACACACTTCGCGAGTTTGTTATGTTTCTTATTACCTGCCTATCTGTGGCAGGGAATTTTTTTGCATTGGTGTACACAAAAAAACAGCCATTCAGTCAAATCAGAAATAGATCGACGTTGTATAGAGTTTTAGTTACTAGGTGTTATTTTACTAATTTTCTAGTCAACATTGTGTGTTTATGAATTTGTCTTGTTTTTAACCGTAGTTAGTGGCTGTCTATGAGTCTATCTGTAAGCCGATTTTAAAACGGTTTTTAGAGAAGTAGAAGACTAGAAAGTCTTAAAATCACAAGTACGCAAATATTGTATCAGAAACGATTAGAAGAAAAATTAATAAACACAGAACACTCATTTAAAGAGATATAAACAAACACAGTAAAAAGCTTGAAGGAAGCAAGCAAAGAAACTGGTGGATACCAGGATAATAGAAATAGCAATAAGATGTGGTGGACGGAGGAAATAAAGAAAATGGTCAAGGTGAAAAACCGCACATACTTGAAATGACTCAGTACTAAAGACCAACGAGACCTCGAAATCTACAGGGAAACCAGAAGAAAGCTAAGAAGTTTGATACGCACGGAAAAAAATAAAATGTTCGAGCGCAAATGCCTACGGTAAAAACCCAACAAAAGAAAAAGTAAACATTCAGATCATCAAAACAATGGACAGAACACTACAGAAGTCTATGGAGTGGAAGTAATGGTCGAAAAAGAAATGATAAAGAATAGTACTAAAAAGCTTAAATCAGGAAAAGCTAGCGGACCTGGGGGAATATACGCTGAAATGGTCAAATATGGATCAGAGAAACTACTAGAAAATCTCACATATATTATCAATCAGTACCTGATGATTGGAAAATAGCATTCATATCCTCAATACATAAAGAGAGAAACAAGCTGGATTAAAACAATTATAGAGGAATTTCAGTAACCAGTACTCTAAGTAGATGATACGGTAGGATTCTTAGAGATCTAATAGAGAATGATTTTCATGAACAAGAAGAAGAGCAAAGTGGGTTTCGTGCAGGCAGATCTTGTAGTCATGTTTTTTTTTTGTCTTAAACATTTAATTGAAAAAAGGAGTACCAAAAATATAAAGATTTAGATAGTTTATGGACAGTGTTAGAACAAACTAATATCAAATATAAAAGCACTATGAAAGGGTCATAATCTAAAATTGAAAATCGACTTTCAAAAGAATTCTTGGTAACGAAAGGTTTAAGACAGGGACATACAATCGCAGTAGCTCTAAAAGCTGGAAACGTAAAGTACACTGTATGCGAATACAAGTCAACGACCGATTTACTATATACACACTAAAGTTTGCTACCAAGTAATTGTAGCTAATAATAAAGAAAACATGAAGTAAATATATGATGAGAAAGTTAACGGAAAATACCAAAAATGGGGGTTAACAGTGAACGTAGATAAGACACAATTAGGGGGGGGGGGGTTGGATATTTTTTCTATTTTTATTTGAATAAAAAGTAGGAAAATACATTTTTCACATAATTTATATTTCCAGGTCTTAGGGGGGCTTGATCCCGCACGGGCCCACTTGTATACGTCTATGGTAACGTATAGTAATAAAAATTAGAAGAGAAGACGAGCTTACAACTGTAAAATTTTTCTGCGATTTTCATCGTGTGAATAAAAAAGCCACTTAAGGTGCAAAATAATATATCACTGTAAAAAGTGCCCAGAAGAAGACGATATACAATAAAAGTGATGCTAATGTGAGCATTGTAGACAGTAATTAAAAAAAGTTCATTTACCTACTATTATTTAGAGATTTTGCCGTTTGTTTTAGCACAATAAGTAGATACCAACCAGTGGCGGATCCAGGGGGAGGGGCACTAGGGGCACTTGCCCCCCCCCCCCCCCGAGAATCTTTTGAATATACTAAAAATGAGTAAAAAATTATGTTTTTGCTAATAAAAATTCAAAATTTTTGCCTGCGGCGCATGAAAGTATTATTATCATCGAAATTACAACCACTGATTAATTCGCTGCTTAAAAAAATATATACCGTATTTTACCAACAGAGAATGTCACCTAAAGTGCCCCCCCCCGAGAAGCACCTCTGGATCCGCCCTTGATACCAACGAGAAGACAAAATTATTTTTTTTATTGCCTATTACTTTTTTGTTTGAATTATATATAATAATATCATCATTTTAAAAAATTGGTATTATTAACTAGCCCTGCAAATTTTTAATGCTCGTCAACCTAAACTTTTCCTGTAAAGTCTTATGCTTCTTAAGTATACTAATGTATTGCTTGTTGAGATCGAGCAAGAACTAAGGAGGTTCTGCATTGTTAAAATGTGTTTGTACAATAAAATCAAGCCAAAAAAACATATAATTCCTGCTTGGCTATGCTTTTTGTCCGATTATAGTTCTTGCCCGATCTAAACAAGTGATACATCAATATTACTTCGAAAGGATAAGACTATGCAGGTATATTAAATTTTTGCTGGCTGAGTCAAAAATACCTCATGTTTAGAAATGGCCGTAATCTTGGATTTTAAAAAAATGATCCGTATTGAATTAAATTGAATTTTCAAGCCTTCTAAATTTCTTAAAATCGGACAAAACCTTTTTAAATAAATTAGCAATCCAAAAAGTTACTTTTTTTTTTTGGGGGGGTAACCAATAACTCTCAACCCTATATAAATTATTTTAATAGCTGAGAGACCAATAATTAAACAATCAAAAAGTTATACCAAACTAAAAATGTAGCGCGTAACGGTCAAATCGTTTGCACGTTAGCTACACAGAGCTACACTGGCATTATACGAAATAACCCTAACATAGTTTTAAAGTATTAAAACAACGACTCTTTTTAAAACTCCATTTATATAAATATGTTGGCAAAGTTAAGTTATAATAAAATACAAAACTATACTTACATTTGAACATGTTTAAAATTCAATAAAGAACTCCAAAGGGAAATAAACAAAACTATTTTGTTGGAATAAATTTTCAATTTAGTTTCTTTTTTTATAAGATTGATTTATAGCCCTGGGTAGCTATTCTGGGTCTTGAACGATGTGATGGTTCCCATCACATGCCTTGGCCAATGGCGAGCTTTAAATTAGCTCCGAGTCGTCACGTGCTATGCGAAAAGACCTCCATTGCGCAAGCTTCTCCTACGATCCGACCGAGAAACGTTCAGTCGGTACGGGGCAGGAGAACAGATTTCACTTCCAACGCGTAAAATTCACTAACTCTGAAGAGCGGGCGGCTATGTGATTGGTCGAGACAAGTCATTTCGCACAACTCGCGACCGCTCAGAGTTTGCTATTGGTCAAAGTGTGTGATGTGGAGAACCAGAATAGCTACCCTAAAGTTTTCTAAAGTTCTCGTACGAGAATGCAAAAATGCCATAACAATATTTAATATGTAAATAATAATAAGTAAAAAATATGACTTAATTGAATAATTACCTAATTGAATTAGAATATGTCTTAAATAATAATCACTACTTTAGCGCTGCGTCTGTCATATTTTTGTTTACTCTTCATATATTTGTTAGATTTGTAAGTTTATTTTTTATAAAATAACGGCAAATTATACCTACAGACTTAATTGTATGAATAATTCATAAATACTTAATCATAACAAAAACATTTTATGTATAGAAAGCCAAGTACGCGAAAATGGTATTCCGTAAAAAGAATTGAGATAAAAGTTCTCCAATAACAATTTCAAAATGAAGGGTTCTTACTAGTTTGGAAATGTTTTTTTTTAAACTTTGCTATTACAGCCAATTACTCTATGTTTAATTTAGCACTGTGCCTAAGAGTCATTTGCAGCCGTAATAGCCAAGTTTAAAAAACCTTTCCAAACTATTAAGATCCCTTCATTTTGAAATTTATATTGGAGAACTTGGCTTAACTGTTATCTCAATTCTTTTTACGGAATACCATTTTCGCGTACTTAGCTTTTTTTTACATAAAATGTTTTTGTTATGATTTCACTCATTTTTGAAAGGATTTGGATAATAATAAAGTTTTAAAGTAGTAAAATATGCGGAATATTGTTTAAAACTTTCAAAATTTTGGGATTTTTTCATTTTTTTCCATGTTTTGCCCATAGTTCCTTTCAGCCTTTCCAAGCTCAGCTTTCTAGCTTTTCTGGAAGTGTGCTATGTTATTTTTACATAACTTTACATTTACAAGGGAGGGAAGTAAATTAAAATTTTGGAGTTTTTAAATTTTTTTCAATAGTTCTAGCATAGTTCCTATCAGTCTGCCAAAGCTCAGCGCTCTAGCATTTCTGGGAGTGGGCAATGTTACTTTTACATAACTTTACATTTATATAGGAGGGAAATAAATTAAAATTTTGGGGTTTTTAGCTCTCTAGCGTTTCTAGAAGTGGGCAATGTTACTTTTACATAACTTAATATGTATAGGGGAGGGGCGTAAATTAGAATTTTGGGGTTTTCTGATTTTTTCCACGTCATAATTTCTATCAGCGTGCCAAATTTCAGCTTTGTAGCATGATTTTGATGATCTATATATTAGTGAGTGAGGGACTGACGTTTTTTGAAATTTGGTAACTTCTTTATCACTTTATAGAAGTTCCTAAAACTTGGAGGGGTTGTTAACTCATGAAGATCAACGACCGTGCAGAGTTTGAGTTTCGTAGCCTACAGAACCGAAGTAGAAGAGTTTTAGATAGGTCAAATATGGGCTGAAATGTTTCAAGTATTATAATTCAGCGCAGTGGCTTATCCAGGATTTCCGGGGGGGGAGGGGCCAGAGTGGCAGCAAACATCAAAATATGTTTTATAAGCGGTTTTTGATAGATCTGGTGTGTGCAATTTAATATATAAAGAAGATTTAGGGCACCGCAGACGAATTTAAAAAAAAAATTAAACAGATTTTGTGACAAAATTTAAATAAGTGTTGCTGCTAAACTAAATAATAGGTTATACGTCTGGGAGAGGGGGTGCCCGGACCCCTCTCTTCCCCCCCCACCGGATCCGCCACTGATTCAGCGTCAGTTTCTATTAAAAAATCGCCGCTTCTGCATACAGCTTTTTTGGACGGAAAAATAAAAGTGAATGAACATCCGCCTGTATAAGCTAACAACAAACATACCATAAAAGATAAACAAGTGTTACAAGCCTTAAAATCATTGTTAAATAAAGATCCAAGATTACATTGAGATGGTACGCCCTAAACTAAAGATAACGCTACAAAGCACAGTTTTATCGGTAAAATCTTGAAAGATAGGCCGACGCCACATAAGATATCTGGGCCAAAATAGACAGACAGACAGTGTTTTTTGAAGCTTTGGAAGACCCAAACAAAAACATCTTTTCAGAAACTTCCTTTGGTATATTAGTCTATGGACAAATCGACCTAAAAGGGGGTTTCGTGTGCAAGTCGTGCCAACTTTTTGCCGATAAGCCAAGTTTGTTAAGGGCACTCCATAGACCAGGTTTTGACTTGTTGTAATTCTGGTAAATGCGTTTTTTTAAAGATATGACCCCCACCACTTTTTTTTGCACGATACTTTTTAAAACGATGTATCTTTCTTAAAAATAGTCGTAGAGGGTTGCAAAAAATTGCAAATGAATCAGAAAACACCCACAATAAAATAACTTGTTTTAAGGTAAAACCCTATATATAGTCTATGGACAAATCAAGTTTCGTGTGCAAGTCGTGCCAACTTTCTGCCGATAAGCTAACTTTGTTAGGGGCATCCCATATATCAGGTTTTGACTTGTTGTCATTTGGGTAAATCCGTTTTTTGAAAGATTCAAAATGGCGGAAAGGCGTATCTTTAAAAAAAATTTATTTCTTATCCGATTTTCTTGGAACAAAGTTTAAAATACTTGCTTTGTAATGTATTTAAAAATGTATTAGTAAAAAAATATGTATTTTTTTGTATTTGTCAAAAAAATAAAAAAATTAAAAAAATAAAAAAAATTTACCTTTTTTTTTAATTTTTTTATTTTTTTGACAAATACAAAAAAAATACATATTTTTTGACTAATATATTTTTAAATACATTACAAAGCAAGTATTTTAAACTTTCTTCCAAGAAAATCGGATAAGAAATAAAAAAGTTACAATTTTTTTAAAGATACGCCTTTTGCGCCATTTTGAATCCGCCATATCTTTCAAAAAACGCATTTACCAAAATGACAACAAGTCAAAACCTGATATATGGGATGCCTCTAACAAAGTTAGCTTATCGGCAGAAAGTTGGCACGACTTGCACACGAAACTTGATTTGTCCATAGACTATATATAGGGTTTTACCTTAAAACAAGTTGTTTTGAATTAAAATATTTCTTTTTAGTTCAATGCATCGTTTAGTCTTGAAATGAGACTTTATTTTTCTTCTTTAATTGTTTTGTTTCAGTATACTCTATTTTATGCCAAAGCAATTTGCCTTCATATAAAATTACGAAGTCTTACGAAAGGCGCATGCGCGAAGCCGAAAATCATGTGTTGTTTGAAAGCAAGCATCAACATAAACTTAAATAACATTTTTATATTTATTTTTAATAAGGGAAAGGAGATAATAAATAAATAAACGATTGAAAATAAAACAAGTTGAAAAAGTGTTAAACTCATGCCCCCTACACGGTAAAAAAAATTGTCTTAGATCAAAGCAACTTGCTTTGAAATAAAATAATTTGTGTTTTCCTATTCACCAAGAGAATATTTTCTTGATTTCGCACAAAAAATGTCTTGCCTCTTTATTTTGATGTAACAGAAATTGTTTTATTTTAAATTGGAACTGAATTAATCTAAGGCACCGTTTATTCTGGAAGCAAAATATTACTTATATGAAGACAATTGGCTTTGTCATAAAATGGAGTATACTGAAACAAAACAATTAAAGAAGAAAAATAAAGTCTCATTTGAACACTAAACGCTGCGTTGAACTAAAAAGAAATATTTTAATTCAAAACAAATTGTTTTAAAGTAAAACAATTAATTCAAGAAAAGAACGTGTTTTCATTGTAGACAAAAATTTTTACCGTGTAGAAAATGTTGATGTCATTACTAACAAAAGTTTTGTAGCCGTGGTAACTCAGTGCGTTCGCGCATTGAACACAAGTGAGTTAAGGAATATCGCTTGCTATGGCAGGTTCGATCCCCGTCGGTTGCCGAGGTCCGGTGCGGCAGACATTTATACGATTCCTGGATACGTATTCTTGAATTTTTGGGAGGAGAATGTGAGTAGTCCTCACCGTAAAAAGGTGAATGCTCTATTCCCCAAAGCACACTCCCGTGAATTCAAGTTCACCACCTCTCACGAGGTGAAAACGAGTTCCCGGGAAAGTTTCTAACCTCACTTTTTGGTTTTGTGATTTGTTTTTTTTGCGAAAGTAAAAATAGAGTTTTTAGGTAAAGCCCTATTTAGATATATGTTTATATATGCATTGAAACTAAATTGCTATACTGCGGTGCATAGCTGAACCTAAAGGCGGTTTAAAATAATGTATAATGTAGTGTTCTTACAACTACATTTTTAAAGTGTCCTTATATAAAAACACTTTAATAGGCTTCTATAAACAAAGTGTTAAACATTAATAATCCTAACTCTATTTGGCCTGAAATAACTGACAGAAATAAGTGTGAGTTATGTTTATGTAGACATAGGCGCACCAAAGGGAGGGTCTCGAGCCAGGGCTCCCTAAAGCTAAATTTTTTTTTGAAAATTAAGGACTTATTGCAATAAAGCCAGGCACTAATTGTGCACTATTCGACAGTTTTTCATTATAAGAACAACTGTCTTCTTTGAAAATTAAGCTTTTGTGTATTATAAGAGCCGGAATTAATAGTGCCGCCATTATTAATGGAAAATAAACTACTTGATTTATAAATTCGACTTTGGTATGTCAATTTTAAAAGATCAACTGTCAGTTTCCAATGGAAAACTGTCAGAATAGTACCCGGCACTATTACTGCCTGGTTTTATTTGCAAAAAGTCCCTAATTTTAAAAAACTTCCTGAATTCAAAAATAAAATGGCAAAAAACGCACTTTGGTTAGTTGCGAGATACGCGGCGACGTTGTGCACTGGAGTTGCACGGCGTGATTCTAAGCCCTGCATTCACAAACCGCTTCGAGCGTTCAAGAATACGACATTTTCATTCCCGGGAGAAAAAGTGAGTTTGATTTCCCGGGAACGTTCCCGGGAGCACTCCCTTCACAAACTTTGAAGAATACGGCTCCTCGGTAGAAGTATCCCTAGAATAGTGACTACAAAGGTTATATTTATAGACAGCATAAGTAGTGAGCATACAAAAAATTTAACGGTACATGTCCGGCATGGCCCTGGTAGCCGAGGAGAAAAAACAAAGTGATAAAAAAATAAAAAAAAACAAAAGTTTTCTTCAGTAAATTATCACATAGTATAATCAAATATTGACAGCTAATACTAATCAAGGACTAAAGACTAATAAAAAAATTAAGATTATGACGAGCATGAACAATAATAAATTCACACAATGTTATAAAGAAGATATTTTACAACTTTATTTTTCTACCTACTCACAAAACATCAAAAACCTATACTACCTTGTAAACCCCACGAGACGAAGAATAACATTTTCTTTTATTACTTCAGACGATATAGACAGCTTAAAATATGTTCGGAGACAACAATAAATATATTTTTGGCAGGTGGATGGATAAAGAGGTTTTTATATCTTTGGGCTTTGGCCAGTTTTGAATAATAATAAGTTGTACTTGTTTTGTACAGGTGGTCCGGTCCAGAAGTCAAAGAATTTTTTATATTACAGGTACATTACATTGTTTAAAATCAGGGCGTGAAGTTCATTCTTTGAACCGGTAATAAAAACTGAATAATATAAACAAAATTGAAAGATAAAATGTCATAAATAATCAAACAAGTTTCGTGGCTAATCGCGTAAAAAGAAGTTTTTGTTTCTCTCATATTTTTCCGTGGGTAGCTTGAAGCTTAACCTCACGGGGGGGTCCAGTTCAAGATCTAATGGACACCTAATAAGTGTTGACAGTTAACTGCTTGGTCAACGTGACACCCTTGCAAAGTTAATTAGACGGTTTTCTCTCTAATCCTATGTAAATAGTGAGAAAACTCTCGCAAGAACCGCTATCTACCGAGATACGAGAGAAACTAGAACAAGAATCGGCGAAAATGAACTGCTATACATATCGATCAATAAAAGATCGATTGCAAAGAAAAAGAAACAAACCATCCGTGACCTACGACAGCTCTTCTGTCTTTCAGGCCAGAGCAATGCTAATTAGCGTTTTAACCCGCCATCAGACACGCGAACGTCAATCAGCACAATTTTTAAGCCAAACAATACTAACAAACGTGAAATTTAGTACCGGTAAATTTAAAAATCAAACAAGTTTCGTGGCTAATCGGGTAAAAATAAAAAAAAAATCTCTCATATTTTTTCGTGGGTAGCTTGAAACCGAACCGAACCGATTGGCTACGAAACTTGTTTGATTTTTAAATTCACGGATACTAAATTTCACGTTTGTCATAAATAATATCTACTTTAAAAAAAATAACACAAAAATATAAAACAAAATCATGAAATTTATTGTTTATATGGTTGTAAATTACGAATTAATCGGTTTTTAAATGGAAGTTGGTCACCGTAGGAATTATTTTGCATGATAAATTTATAAGATGAGATCAGAGATGAGATGGTATTGTATTTAAATTAAAAAATACATTATATGCTTCATTCGCATCGAACAATGATTATTTTTTGTACAGGTGATGCAGGCCATGGTATGCAATCGAAGAAACGAAGATCATTTTTAACAAACCGCAGAAAGACGACAAAAAATAGCCTGCCGCGTCGATCAATGATATAGTATAAAAAAACCTTCTGTTAAGGCAGCGAAAATAATTTTATCTGGTTTTGAAGAAAACTTCAAATCTTTAATTTATAATAAACGCATAGTTAATAAAAATTGAAGGGGTTTGATTGTTTTCATCAAGTGGTCGTGTATTAAAAAACGATTTTTTCCAAATGTCAGTAAGACTAATTAGCAATTTTGTTTTAACTTAAGTTACTAGAAAAGTTAAATTTAACCCCGCTTTGTTTCGACTGTAACTCACAATTTTGTTGTGTTTATAGCATTATTTTGTTTTGTCACTTAGTTTACTAGCTCACACGGCTTCACTCTTTTTAGTTTTCGAAGTAGCATAGTATAGTACTTTTTTACAAGCTTTTATTTAGCTTCAGATGTTCTGTCTAACTATCTATCTATCAAATCTTGTAAAGCGTTTTTGACACACTTCCCATTATCCGATTTGGATGAAATTTGGTACACACATGACAATACAACACTAAGAAAAAATATCCTGCCACCCCTACACCCACCCCTTCTATAGAAAAATGTGTTTTTGACACACTTCCAGTTATCCGATTTGGATACAATTTGGTATAAACATAGTGGTCCGATGATAATACAACAATAAGAAATAAATATCCCCCCACCCCTTCCATAGAAAAAATTGTTTTTGACACACTTCCCGTTATCCGATTTGGATGAAATTTGGTATACATATAGTGATCCGATGACAATACAATATTAAGAAAAAAATATTTTATTTTGAAATCTCTGTATAACTAGAATGTTACTCTCTTTAGTACAACCCCATAGTTGAATAGCATATGTCCATAGTGGTTTCAGTATTTGTCTATAAATCAGTAACTTATTATGAATTATTAAACTGGACTCCCTTCCAATTAGCCAGTTCATGTTTCTATACCTTATTTCAAGTTCTTCTTTTTTTTTTTTGGCATCAAGTGTCATACCGAGATATTTTGTCTGATTTGAAGATGGTACCGGAAGAACATGAATTGATTTGGTTTCATTTAATTTTATTCGCCACATTGTGGTCCAACTGTGAACTTCGGTGACTGCATCCTGAAGTTTTTCTATGCATTCTTCAATAAAAATTTTTACCGTCAATAAACCAGTATCATCGGCAAATGTTGCTAAGTGACAATTTTCTGGCTTTGGGATAACGGAAGTGAATAAAAAGTATAGATAAGGGCCTAGTACGGTACCCTGGGGCACGCCTGCTTGAATTTTTCTGAAATTTGATTATGAGTCTTCCTGTTTAGATATGTATGATTCCAAAATATCCGAATATTGTTTTGGCAGAAACTGTTTTAGTTTTAGTGTTTATCGTAGCTGCAATTACACCCCCACCAGTCAAACCTTTAATAAATCACCACCTAACACCCGGTAACCCTAGTTGCCTTGACAGCAAAACTATTTATTTATTTATTTATTTTTTTAAAGAATGTTGGAAGCGTAGTCCTGCAATTCGGTCACGCTCTGTTGACTTCTTTTCCACCAAGTCAGCGACCTGTATGACCGTCAGAGCCTAACTTGTTACCGCACATTATTATTTTTGCAATTTTTGCAAAAAATATTAAATACAGGGTGCTGTCGAATTAATAAAAATAAAATTCTACTTAGCTTTACAAAAGAGTCACATTGACTAAGCAGTGTTCTGAGTCCTTTTAGGACGAAACAGTTAACTGTCAACACTTGGAACCCAGTCCGTGCAAAGCTATTTAGATACTTAGGGGAAAGAAACATAATCATTATTACCTAATAGCCACTAAGCTAAAATTCTTTTAGTTCTACTCTGACTTTTTTGTTTTAAATCTCTCTTCGCAACAAAACAACTTCATATATTCTTGCGTTTGTTGGTTGAAAGTAACAGTTTACAGCAACTGAATTTAATTAGGTATACATACATCGGCTATATGTAAGTGCTATACAAAAAGCTAAAAAAGTTGCATCGTACATGAATGAAACAAAAAGTTGTTTCTATATGGCAAAAACCACAATCTACAAAGCTCTAGAGAAGAAATCAAAACCATAAGTGGTGTATAATATTGCCTTATTCGAATCACAGAACTGGTCTAGTTTATGCTATGAGAAAATTACAACTAGCTCATGCTGGTAATCTTTATTTGGAATTAGCAGTTAACCATGCACCAGGTGCGTTACTAGCCTACGGTAAAAATATTAAACAGTAAACAGCAACAACATTTAACTCAAAATATGCAATATGCACCAAGATAGCCGGACACTCTGTAAACAATTAATAAAATTATAAAATGAAAAAAATTTAATTATATCAAATATAAAAAATTTCAATCAAACCAACATCATCAGGGATTATCCCTAGGACGGAAACCTCGTTACCACATTGAATAACTAGACTGATTTGTCTCGTAATATAAACTGGAGCTTTTTTGTTATTTGTTAATTTTGAAATATTGTTTACTAAAATTTTTGCTTTATCGCCTAAGAGACCCATAGTTTCTACACAAAAGGGAATGCAAACGTATCTTCTTGCTTCTAACTCTTTATATTTATTATTCTTTGTTATATCTCCGTCACGTGCAGCATCGGCAGCTTTTTTGAATGTTTTAGATGCATATGACGGAGCAAGGGTATCTCCAAAACTTGCGTGCCAAATCAGAGCTTTACTTTGAGACCAAGGAAATAAGGTAACTCCATCAACCCGTTTTCCATCTCCTCGACATAAACCTGCAGGTTCTAAAATTTATGAAAAACCAGCAGATAACAAAGCTCTTCTGATAATATTGTTAGGTAGACCACTTACACAAATAAAAGTCGAATTATTTAGTTTTAGTCCCACAAGGAAATACCCAATCACTTTACCAGGTAGAGAGGACTCGAAGAAGAACCAAGTGACATTCTCAGCGGAAGATCTCATCTGCATTACATACAGCTTCATCCTTACTTAAACCGACATCTAAACGAGTTAAACCCTCTGGAAGTTATACAGCTTTTTAAGCAGAAGTTTACACCAGGTCGCTACATCAGCGCAGCAATTAAAAAGCTCTAGACAGGCAAAGAAGACTCTTAGCAGCTTTACCTAAGCCAAAAGGAACTGGCTGCTGGGCAAGAAAAGAAGAGAAGTGAACCTCCAGCTTGGAGTACTAACAGGACAGTGCACTACGGACATTTAACTAGGAGAACCAGCGTTACACTTAGTTACACGGTGCGAAGAAGTGCGTAGAAGAGGATTCGAGGTTCAGAAGTACGAATTAGAGGAACTTAAGTTTCTTAAGTCGTCGGATATGCTGACCTTTTTTAGAAGGACCGAAAGGTTCGACGAGAACCAGAATCTAACCGAAGAATAGGGATATGCTTTGGAGTGGTTGATTCGTACTTCTACTACTACTACTACTACTATTATGACAATCGGGATGTAAAAAAAATATTAAAATGATAAAAAATTATCTTTTGACTGTAATGTTAAAAATAACCAAATAAAAAAGTTAAAAGACGGTTGGTATTCAGTGTATCTAATCAGCCTTCACGCTGACGTCGTTAACTCTTTTTTAATTTGGAACCTTTTTGGGTACCGAATTGAATAAACCTTTTGTATCAAATTGATTTTAAATATAAATTGAACAAGGCAGCATCAAACACGTCAAGATTTTTCCAGATACCTAAATCATAATTTCGGTTGCTGCTAAATCCTTTAGGTTCAAATTAATTCTTCTTGAAAAAAAGATTTAGACAGAACCGAACCGAACAAACCAGTTTTGCTAAAAATGTATTCTTATATTTCGAATCGTAGTTTTGATCAGATTTTACTCAAGAAGAGGTTTAACAAAGCTGTTAACAAACTCCTATGAAAACTTTTCAAATCTTCTAAAAATCTCGATTCTGTTTATTTAATTTTTTTTCAAATTCATGGTAATTTAGGAGATTTTAGAATTTTTTACGAGATCCATTGCAATAACATATGAAATTTTCTAAAAATCGTGTATGAGACTTGAACATTCATATTACTGTCTTATTAGAATTTTCAGTAGAGCATAATAATAAGTAAAGAATATGAAATGATATAACCGAGAAAAAGAATACCTGCCAATTAGAAACACACATATGTCATAAAACATTACAAAATTACCGGAAACGCAAAAAAATATTTTTGTGGTATACTTAGTGTGACTAATAAAATTAACTAGTTGTGAGCAGAGGATATGCCTAAATATCTTTGTAACGGTAGTACCCATAATAATCTGACCATTAAAGAGGCTTCTGCTTTTACAATAGCTGGTGGTACCTTGCAAGTCATCACTGTTTGAGAATGCTCAATTAGTGAAAGAAATTCCTCGGGTTATATTTTTTAAATTTTTTACGCATGGTCGATAGTGCGTATACAAAAATATAAATCGAGGCAAGTACTTTTTTACACTGATTTATTTCACGGTTGCACAGAGAGTGTTTATAAATATCGACAAAAAAAATTATTGGCTTGATTTTGTTTGTTGCAAGTTTGATTAGAGACGAAAAATAATGATGTCATTAAAAACAATTATCAATCTTCACCAATTAGAAAAAAAAATACTTTATCAACTTCAATAAACTCCCCTTGGCCTCATACCATCTGATTCGAATGACGGAACCACAGAATACGGTGACGTATGTGTCAAATGCAAATATCGCTGGCGCGGCAGTGTTGCCACAAAAGGGAGAACTTGTAATTATACGTATCACGGAATAACCGTTTTAATGATAAAACCACAAGTATATAGCCTAGTATACTTTGTGATAAAACTTTCTTTATTTTCAGGGTACGCAGTCGATGCCAACTGCTACTTTCCACAACAGTTTCAAGGCAACTTTGTAATGCAGAATGTAGCCAGTACCGGCAACAACGAAATTCAGTACAGTTCGCTGCAAATCAATCCGAATTCCATCTCGGTTTGGGGAAATTGTCATCGAAGAAGAGGAAATAACTTTATTCTTATGTTCAAGTAAGTAAAAAAAAAATTCTTGTTAGATACTAACAAAAAACAAGGATGAAAGTACAAAAAGTTTATGTTGGGAAAACTATACTCAAAAAAGAAATTATGTCGTTAATTTGTTAAAAACAAAGAAATCAACATTTATTGAACAAAAAATTGACGAAAATTTTAATAATAGTAAATTAATGTGGCGAACTTCAAAAAAATAATAAAATCTAATGATAAAGGCTTTAATTACAGTTCTGTTATTTTTAATGTCAAGGACATAGAGATCTCTGTTTCTGGTGAGTTAAAAATTGCAAATAGTTTTAATAAATTCTTTGTTAATAGTGCAGTTGACATAGTTAATAGTATTGGTGGTAAGGAAACTTGGTCATCTGAAGGCTATCCCGAAATATCTAGCAGCTTGAAAACGTTTGAAAAGCTATCATTAAGAGATCTTAAATATATTATAGCATCTCTTGATAATAAAAGTAACTTTACTGATATTTTAAATTCAAAGATGCTTAAAAATGTTAGCCAAGTGATAGGTCATGTGTTACTTCACTTAATTAATACTTCATTCGAAACTGGTAGATTTCCAAAGTTGCTCAAAACAAGCAGAGTTATTCCAATCCCCAAAGTACCCAATCCAAAAAATGCTAGTGATTTTAGGCCCATTAATACATTGCCAGCAATTGAAAAGATAATTAATGCACTACTTTTCTTCTAACAATATATTTATCGAAAACCAGTCTGGATTGCGGGCAAAGCACTCATGTGAGACTGCACTGCAGTTAACGCTTACCAATTGGCACCAAGCTATAGAGGATGGTCAATGCGTTGTAGTAGTTTTCTTAGACTTTAAGCGAGCTTTCAAAACCATTGATAGGGAGATTTTGTTAAAAAAGTTGGAGTACTATGGGATTAGAGGAAAAGTACTGCAGTGGGTTGGTGAATATTTAAATGATAGATCGCAGGTTACAGTTATTAATAATTCCATATCAACGATAACTAATAACTTGGGACCACTGTTTTTTATAACATATGTGAACGATATTGCATTAACACTTGAATGTAACTTATTTGCAGATGATACTTATGTAGGAACAAACGATAAAGATCTAAATTCAGCCATATGTAGAATCAACTTAAAATAATTTCTAACTATAATAAGGTAAATAAACTTAAACTTAATACTTCTAAAACTAAAGCAATGATTCTGTGTAAGCAGCATATATCGAAAAATTGATTTTAATCAAATAAATATATCTGTCGATGGAGAAAAAATCGAAATCGTAGATGACACAAAATATTTGGGATTCATGTTGGGAAGAACATTGAACTTAAAGACACATTTTGAATATGTTTATAAAAAAATTGCAAAAATATTATATTTTCTTTCACGTGTATCGAGACACTTATCAATAAAGTCAACTGTTACAGTATATAAAACTATAGTTCAACCGCACTTTGATTACTGTGCTAGTGTTTTATACTTCTTAGACAGTAATTGCAAAGGAGTTCTTCAAAAACTACAAAATCGAGGCATTATTAAACTCTCCTATAGACACTATGTTAAGCACATTAGATTGGCTAAGTGTGAGCAACCGCCACAAATATTTTTAACTTATTTTTATTTATAAGATTCTTAATAACTTGAATCCTCCATATTTTGATAGATTTTTGAAATTTAATATGGATGTTCATAGGTATCCAACAAGAAGCAGGTACAATTTCTATATTCCTAAAGTAAGAACAAAAAAATATTCAAATTCGCTTTTTGTTAAGGGGCTTCAAGAATACAACAGCTTACCATCAGAAATTAAACAATCTCAAAGTCTTGAAATTTTTAAACGTTTTATAAGACAATTTTTAAATGAGCGTTAATCTTAATTTTGAATCTTCAAAATTTCAAAATGCGTATTGCATAGGAATTTTGTTGATTTTTTTTTAATGTGTTTGGGTTTAATGTTTTTTCCTTTACAATTTAAGATTTAACTGTAGTTATTTATTTGACATTTAACCGTAATAAAGATGTTTATTAGTTTATAAGAGTCGATTGAGGATTTGTATTTGTTCAGCTTTGTTGTATTAGGCATTACTAGAGCAACAAATAAAGAGTTATTATATTGTTTTTCATTTTCATAGTACTGTAACAAAATGCCAGGATATACTAGTAGGCAGTAGCAGTATGAGGGGGAGGCTTAACGCCTGGCGACTAGGAACATGGCACGTCCTTTTCGCCGACCCCCGTGTATCTCCCTTACTTCACCAAGGATCCTGTCTCAAACGCTTTTTCTTCAGACATCCCTCTTGCGTATCTAATTTCTTCTCTTGAAGTGAAGAAATATGATGAAGTTTCGTCCTCGATCCACCATCTCTCGCACTTTTAGTGATGTAAGTGAAAATATTTCAAACGAAAATATTTCCATGGAAATGGAAATATTGGAAATTTCCGAATGTGTCTCGGAAATATTGGGAATATTGGAAATATTTAAAAAAATATTATCTTTCATATTTTGTAACCTTATAAGCATTATACTTACTATAGAACAATTTTTATTTACGATATTATAGATTTTGAGGAAGTAGACGTGAGCAAGACGATGTTATTGAGTGTGATGCTGATGACAGCGATGAGGATATGACTCTTGCTCGTCTAGTGAATCATGTAGTGTGTCAAGGATGAGATTTTTGTTGTACAAATTTGACTTTATCTCTGTTTGTTTGAATAACTGATGATTTGTGTTCATAATAAGCCTTCTGCGTTCCCCAGTGTTTTGTTATGATTTTATATATATATATATATATATATATATATATATATATATATATATATATATATATATATATATCCCCTTTTTTCTAATTTTTTAAATATTTTATATATTTCCATATATTTCTCATGTTTCAGCAAATATTTCCGGAAATATTTCCGAAAATATGTTTCTGAAAATTTTCCCCCTCTCTTCGTGATCCGCCGAGTAGATCTAGGAGATTTACTAATCAGGTTACAAACTTTTTGCCTTATTGTAGTAGTAGAAACGCATATATACAGGTGTTAACACTGCACAAAAATGGTAAACATACAAAAATTGTAGATAAGTACCGTGTGTTTTCAGCTACAGCGACACAAATTGCTACACCTGTCTTCAGCTTAAGTTACGTTCGGCTACAGTGCTCCAAGTACTGGCGTCCAGTGAGGAAAGCATATTTTCCAAATGCTCGACCAACGAAGAAGCAGCCAATGCCAATTGTCCATCGGCCGAGTATTCGGAAGATCAGCGGCCAACGGAAATACTCCTGTTTAGTAAGTAAATAATTAAGAACTGAGATAAACGTAGCTTTTGATCACGGTGACTAGAATACACCGGTGTTCGGATCTTATATATTATATATGTCGAATTTTTAACGTCACTGGTGGTCCAGCTGATTTTTGTAAACAAAAGTTAGATCAGTTAGATATGATATGAACAACTAATTTTTTTTGAATTTTTTAAAAACTAAAGAAATTGTCCTACTGTTTTTTAGTATATTCTTATAAAAAAATATTTTTAAGACATACCAGTCGTTATTATTTTTAGCCCGCTTCATTCTTGACAGAAAAATAAAAATTGGAAGGAAATACTGTGTTCGTTTCAGCTTCAAAACTAATCCGCTAACCTACACCTTTGTTTACTTCTCAAGTCCTCGGTTTACCTTTGATACTAAACGATCACATTCAGTTTCAATTGTATTTTAAGTTTTGTGTAATAAAAAATAAAGCGGGCTAAAAAAAAATAACGACAATACGTCTAGAAAATTATATTTTATAAGGATGTACCAAAAAACAGGAGGACAATTACCTTAGTTTTCAAAAATATTAGTTGTTCATATCATATCTAACTTTGTTTACAAAAATCAGCTGTACAGTACACACGCTTGTGTGAACCTCCCAGTAGTGTGAACAGTGAGGTGCAATGTATTATAGTAGTATAAAGAGTAAAGGGATGTTTAGACGGGTCAATTTTAGCCGTTCGTCGAGTCGCGTCAATTTATCGTGCGGCAAGTGGAATTGCTACCCCGTTGACACGGGGCGACTAAAGTCGCAAGGAAATAGCTCATTTTTGTTGAAAATGTTGTGCAAGACAGATGTTTTACGTCATGGAATTAAAATAGTGAGTGAAGCAATAATTGAAGAATTGCTTGAAAAAACTATTATATGTTGTTCTTAAATTTTTTGTTTTAATGTTTACAAGTTCGGCAAAAATTGGTTTCTGTACTCTTCTGCTCTAGGATTTCACCAGCAGGGATATTTTTCGTAGCACTCAGAAAATTCAATTTCAATTTTTGTACATCTTTAAAAGCGAAATATTGTTGTTACAAACTCCTAATCATTAAAAAACTGTGCAATTTTAGTCACCAGTCGCATGCGACCTACGGTCGCGCAGCAAAAGTCGAGAGGCACCCAACTTTTGGCAGATTCGATCTAGTCGCATGCGGCGCAGATGATTTCCCATTTAGACGGGCGATTTTAGCCGTGCGGCCTGCATATTTGTAAACGACGTCCATGATTGCGATTCGGTTGTAGCACGAACGCTGCCGTAACCGTGTCAATGAAGCCCTATTCTACATTGACACGGTTCGGTTACGTTGGCGATCGATTGACAACGGTTAGGTTTCACATTCTCTAGGATCCCGGGAAAGAGGCCAGGAGAGTACGTTTTAAAAAAATATATGTATGTTAGAAATTTACGAATTCTTTCTTAAGAAAGATTGTTCCAGACTGATTTTTAACGAACATTTTTTGCGATCACGGGTGTTAGTTACCCAAGCGATTTACCATATCGTCTGCTATTTACCAGAGATGTTCGGGCGAAAGCCGATTGGCGATCCTGGGTGTTGTATACAAATATGCTTGCGGCCTTACCGAACCGAACCAGAAATCGACCCGTGTAAATGCGCCCTTAATCAAATGGTAAGATTTAGGGGAATTACTGAGAATTACTTAGTTTTAATTAATATTTTGTAGTGGATACTAGTACCATTTCATGTTTTGCTTTGTAAAATGGTAAAAACCAAGAAGTTTTTTTAATTCTTGCTCCCAGAGGTAAGTCTGAGCGAATCTGAGAGCGAAATGAAGACACCTGCAAAAGTTGCAGTAAAGTATGTTTCGGAATATTCTGAAACAAACAACATAGGTGTTAGAGCCTAAAAAATATTGAGACCGAGCAGTAGCCACTCATTGGTCAGCTAGATAAGTCGGACTAAAATAACATCGTATTTTACCTAATGATATGTAAATTTTGAAGTTTCATAAAAATTTATAATTGTAGTATGTGTCGATACTTTAAATTGTCATTTTCAGCAGCAACTTATAGATTTGCTCTAAATTATAAGAATAGTTTACATTTAAAAGTTGATAGGTATTTAGAATAGACCTTCCGTAGTGTGAACAGTCTCCATTGTATGAGCGTGCAGATTTTTTTCGTGTTCACACTAGCGCGTTCACACTGTATATACAGGGTGAGGAAAAAGTACCGGGACCCCTAAATATCTCGATAACTAAGTGTTATTTGCAAAAATGGTCTAACTAAAAATTTTAGGATTGAATTTGTTCTATTTGGTCGTGACATTGACATTGTCAGCATTAGGAGTTTTTCGGAGGTCAACTTTAAAAATTTAAATGAAAACCATATTTTTTTCTTTTACCATTCGATGGAGAATAAAAATCTACGTTTAAAATGACATTGTAATTTTGTGTCAGAATGACATTTCGAAGAATATAAATTAAATAATTGTTCTTAAAGTGGCCTTAACACTTTAAGAAACTCGTAGATTATTAAATTAACCCTGTATTTTATTATGCGTGTAGCTGTGACAATGACATTATATCTTAATATTGTGTCAAAACAAATCGCACATTGTTTCTTGTTTGAAGGGGTCCCGGTACTTTTTCCTCACCCTGTATATATATATATATATATATATATATATATATATATATATAAGATCCGAACATCGGTCTATTTTAGTCACCGTGGCTTTAGATGTGATGACAATTATTCAATCAACCTTATGTAATAAATTAATATGTAGGTACTGACATTATAATTGAGATTTTGCATGAGAGTAGTAGTCTTACCTTCCTAATTAAAAATATTCATAAAATTTAAATTTACAGCTTATTGCTGATAATTCCGGATAACTGCGCTTGGGTATAACAGCGCTATACATGTAATATAGGCCAATTTATCGTGATTAACTTTTTTTATTTTAATTATAATTGGTTTGCGAGGCAATTATTGAAAAAGAAACTGCTTAATAATAAAAACAAAAAGTACATCTTTATGCATACTGGTATATGGAAATGATATGTACACATACAATAGTACATAAATATATGGAAAAACCATTGATATGCGGGTTTTTATACACAGCGACCTCTTTTAAGCCGACTGTACAGAGGGGTTTAAAAATATTTTTGCCAACCTAAATAAATTATAAGACTATGTAGCGTGTACCTCAACGTAATAAGGATTTTTTAGCCGAGAAAGAGATAAGATCATATACTACAAATCAAACAAGTTTCGTGGCTAAAAGGAGTTTTTGTTTCTCTCATATTTTTCCGTGGGTAGCTTGAAAGCTTAACCCATAAACTAATATAATCTTAACCTCACGGGGGTCCAAGATCTAATGGACCTAATAAGTGTTCACAGTTAACTGTTTCGTCCTTATGGGACCTCTCAGAACACTGCTTGGTCAATGTGACACTCTTGCGAAGTTAATGAGACGGTTTTGTCTCTAATCCTCTGTAAATAGTGAGAAAACACTCGCAAGAAGCGCCATCTACCGAGATACGAGAGAAACGAACAATAGCAGGCGAAAATAAACTGCTATAGATATCGATCAATGAAAAGATCGATTACAAATAAAAAAAAAACAAACTAATCCGTGACGGACGACAGTTCTTCCGTCTTTTAGGCCAGATCAACTCTTATTGCGTTTCTGAGGAATCCCATAAGGACGAAACAGTTAGCTGTCAACACTTATTAGGTGTCCATTAGATCTTGGACCCCCGTGCGGTTAAGCTTTCAAGCTACCCACGGAAAAATATGAGAGAAATAAAAACTCCTTTTTACCCAATTAGCCACGAAACTTGTTTGATTTTTAAAATCACGGGTACTAAATTTCACGTTTGTTAGTAATATACTACTACTATGTCGGTTTAGAACGTTTTTCTACGTTGTCCTGACAATCATCTTTTCTCAGGATTTTTTGACTCATTGATCTTTCGATTAATTGCTGCCATTTCAGTTTAGGACGCCCTCTATTTCTGCGCCCTATTTGTTGCCATTCTAGGACCTGCTTTGGTAATCTTTCCTCATTCGATATACCATATCAGTTGTCTTTTAGTAATGTCATCCGTTATGCTTCCCTCGATTCACATTCTTTCTTTTATTTTCTCATTTCTTATATGATCTGTTCTAGATATTCTCATTGATCTTATTACATCCACATTTTGTATTAAAAATGAAGGCGTCTGTCCTTTTTTAAAATAAATTCATTAAACTTTGGAATTTCTTGAATAATTTTTTTCTTAATATTCTTGATATTCTCACTCATTATGGTATAGAAGAAAATTTAATTGCTAATGCCATCAGAATCAGAAACTTCCGCCACTCTCGTAACTACGAAATCGTCGAAATCAAAACAATACGGCCCGACCGATCGCCGCAATTGATTCACAAGAGCACGAACCGAAGTAATGCCCAGATTCTGTGTAGTGTATAATTCTATAGGGACATGTCTTCCTCTCTTTCTATATTTCGTAATTAAAATGCGACATAACATCTACCGAGTCCAGTTCAGCGTGGCGAACACGAATACAAACACATACATACCGCGTATTAATTTCTAGTTCGTATTCAAGTCTTTGGTGAATTCCTTTTGGGGTTTATTGATACTTTATGATGAAATTATTAATTAATGCACGTGCACTTATGGAGCAACTGCCACTGAGGTCCTTCTAGGCTTAAACGATGTGCCCATCCACATCACACGTTCAGACCAATAGCAAACTCTAAGCGGTCGCGTATTTTGCGAAATGACTTGTCTCGACCAATGGCATAGTCGCCCGCTCTTTATAGTTAGTGAATTTTACGCGTTTGAAGTGAAATCTGTTCTTCTGCCCCGTACCGACTGAACGTTTCTCAGTCGGATCGTAGGATAAGCTTGCGCAATATAGGTCTTTTCGCATAGCACGTGAGGGCTCGGATCAAAGATATTTTTCGAAAAGATATGTTAAGAAATATGCTTTTATTTTTTTTTTAGAAACAGGAGAAGAAAATGACAATTTCGCGCCGAAACAGTACTGCCCTCTGGATGGAAAGTACTACACGAACTACAAGGTACATAGCAACTACAGAGGCGACAACGAGTGCGGATTTACATCTACGGTGGACTCCTGTCCTTCTGGTTCCACTTTAAATTTCAGACTGAGAAATTGCAACTTTGATACAAATGGTACGTAAATCCGCTGAAAATACACCCTGTATATCCTAATAAAAAATTATAGCCCAGAATTTGTCGAAAACTGCTTAAAATATAGAAAAGTTCCAACACACGTCTACTACTACTATGTCGGTTTAGAACGTTTTTCTACGTTGTCCGACGCCTATTCTCCACCTTCTTCGATCCTGACAATCATCCTCTGTCAGATTCTTTTGACTCATTGATCTTTGGATTGACTGTTGCCATGCTAGTTTAGGACGCCCTCTTTTTCTGCGCCCTATTGGTTGCCATTCTAGGACCTGCTTTGGTAATCTTTCGTCGTTCATCCGTTGTACATGGCCGTACCATATCAGTTGCCTTTTAGTGATGCCATCCGTTATGCTTCCCTCGATTCCCGTTCTTTCTTTTATGATGTCATTTCTTATGTGATCTATTCTAGATATTCTCATTGATCTTATTGCATCCATTTCGACACTTTCCATTTTTGTTTTGTATTTTTGTGTTACGCGACAAGTCTCTATTCCATACAACAGCGTGCTTTTGACCATTGTTTCATATATGTTAAATTTTACATTCTTTTTTATCTCTCTGCTCCATAAAATACTGTTAAGACATCCAATAACTTTTTTTGCTTTTTTTCAATTCTTTACAGTCTGTTCCTGTCTTATCAAATGTGACACTCAAGTATACATACTCGTTGCATGGAGATATTGTTTGTCCATTTTCTAGTACTAACTCACTGGAGTCGTTTCCAATACATAAACTGTGTCTTGTCCTCGTTCACTGTTAGTCCCCACTTTTGGTATTCTTCTGTTAACTTTCGCATCATATACTCCATGCCTTCTTTATCATTAGTCACAATTACTTGGTCGTCAGCAAACTGTAGTGTGTATATGGTAAATCGGTCGTTAAGTTGTATTCCCATGCCGTGCACTTTACGTTTCCAGTTTTTTAGAGCTACTGCGATATATATTTTAAAAAGAGTTGGAGAGATACAACATCCCTGTCTTAAGCCTTTTGTTACCAGGAATTCTTTTGGAAGTCGATTTCCAATTTTAATTTTAGATTTTGACCCTTTGTATAGTTCTTTTATCGCTTTTATGTATGTATGATTGATATTAGTTTGCTCTAAAACTGCCATAATTTTTCTACTGGAACGGTATCATATGCTTTTTGTAGGTCCACAAAGGTAACATGAGTCTCTATATTTCTGGCGCTCCTTTTTTCAATTACTTGTTTAAGACAAAAAACATTATCACTACAAGATCTGCCTGCGTGAAACCCACTTTGCTCTTCTTCTTCTTGTTCATGAAAATCATTCTCTATTAGATCTCTAAGAATCCTACTGTACAATCTACTTAGAGTACTGGTTACTGAAATTCCTCTGTAATTGTTGCAATCCAGCTTGTTTCCTTTTTTATGTATTGAGGATATGAATGCAATTTTCCAATCATTAGTGGATGTCCGTTTATGCATTGATTAATAATATATGTGAGATTTTCGAGTAGTTTCTCTGATCCATATTTGAGCATTTCAGCATATATTCCCCCAGGTCTGCTAGCTTTTCCGGATTTAAGTTTTTTAATATTATTCTTTATCATTTCTTTTTCGATGATTACTTCCTCTCCATGAACTTCTATGTCTCGTCTCGAAAAAGCTGCCAGATATTCGGGACTCGTCTCCTGCAGCAGTCCCGAATATCTGTGTGTGTTCTGTCCATTGTTCTGGTTTGATTATCTGGATGTTTCCTTTTTTTTTGTTGGGTTTTTTACTGTAGAAATGAATTTCCATACTTCAGAACTCTGCCTACCTCCTACGTGTGTGTTTATGTCGTGGCACTTGCGCTCGAACATATCATTTTTTTCCGTGCGTATCAAATTTCGTAGCTGTCTTCTGGTTTCGACACACGTCGATTTAGTAAAAAGGGCATATTTTATAGCAGTCTTGATATACACTGTGTCCCATTTAAAACTTTCCACCCGGGATTTCTCGAGAACTGCTAAAAAGTTTTCAAAATGCCGAGACACGTTGATTTTGTTTATGAGGGGGAGACTTATTGGCTATCTTGAAATTTTTGTAGCATGAACCCACTTCGAGGGGTATACTTTACCCCTATATTTTGAATAGGAAAAGTGGGTCTAGTGATACCTTGTTTTGAAGCTCTCTTGAATATCTTTACAACCGTGTAAAAATTTCGAAAATCCATCAATTTGTTTTTGAGATATTTGCTTTCAAATTTAACATGGAATGATAAAATAAATACTCTGCTAATATATGGGCACCTAAGCTCACACTATGTACTATAGTTATAGTGTACGTGTAAGCAAATATAACTATTATCAATTACCTTTCGTTTGATACCACTCAAGCCATATTTTGACCTAAGCTCTAATTTTTGTAATTTACCCCCACCCTTTTTTTTAACTAAAAAGTATTTTGTTTAACTCCAGACTCAATTACCTTTCGTTTGATACCACACAAGCCATACTTTCACTTAAAGTCTAATTTTTGACATTTAACCCTTTTTATATAGACTAAAATGTATTTTGTTTAACTGCAGACTCAATTACCTTTCGTTTGATATCACACACGCCATATTTTCACATAAACTCCAATTTTTAAAATCAACCCCCACCCTTTTATTTGGCTTGCGTTTGGTGGATTTAGTTCATTTTTAAATGGCACCATCTCGACTCAAGACTCAGCCTAAGTACCAAATTTTATTCAAATCGGGCAAGCGGTTTTTGAGTTATGCGCGTTGGTTGTTACAGACAGGCAGACAGACGGCGCGACAAAAAAGTTTCAAAATCATCTGAAACGCAAAGATATACAAAAAATTTTGAAATCGGAGCAACTTTTTTTTTCCAGAAAAAATTAGGATACCCATAGCTCACACTACTATAGTATAGTAGTAGTGTGAGCTAAAATTAAATTTGAAAAATATAAAATTGTAATTAAATTTTTATTAGCTCACACATATACTATACTACAGTAGTGTGAACTATGGTGATCCTAATTTTTTCGAGAAAAAAAAAGTTGCTCCGATTTCAAAATTTTTTATATATCTTTGCGTTTCAGATGATTTTGAAACTTTTTTGTTGCGCCGTCTGACTGTCAGTCTGTATGTCTCTCTGTATGTCTGTTATGCGCGTTTGTCGTTAGACCAACGCGCATAACTCAAAAACCACTAGGTCGATTTTATTGAAATTTGGTACCTAGGCTGGGTCTGGGGTCGAGATGGTCCCATTTAAAAATGAACAAAATCCACCGAACACAAACCAAATAAAAGGGTGGGGGTAGATTTCAAAAATTAGAGTTTATGTGAAAATATGGCGTGTGTGATATCAAACGAAAGGTAATTGAGTCTGGAGTTAAACAAAATACATTTTAATTTATTTGAAGAAAAGGGTGAGGGTATTTTTCAAAAATTAGAGTTTAAGTGAAAGTATGGCGTGTGTGTTATCAAACGAAAGGTAATTGAGTCCGGAGTTCAACAAAATACATTATAGTTTTTGTTTTTTTTAAGGGTGGGGGTAGATTTCAAAAATTTGAGTTTAAGTCAAAACATGGCTTGTGTGGTGTCAAACAAAAGGTAATTTAGTCTAGAGTTGAATAAAATATATTTCAGTTTTTAGTTATATTAGCTCACACGTACACTATAACTATAGTACCTAGTGTGAGCTTAGGTGCCCATATATTGGCAGAGTATTTTATCAGTCCATGTTAAATTTGAAAGTTTGAAGGCAATTATCTCAAAAACTAATGGACATTCAAAATGCCTTCAAAACAAGGTATCACTAGACCCACTTTCCCTATTCAAAATATAGGGGTAAAGTATATCTACCCCTCGAAGGTTGTGCATGCTACAAAAATTTTAAGAGCCAAAAAGTGTCCCCCTCGAAAACAAAATCGACTTGTTTTGGCATTTTTTAAAATTTTCAGCAGTTCTCGAGAAATCCCTGGTGGAAAGTTTTAAATGGGACACAGTCTCTAGGTCGCTAGGGGAAATTTTGACACTTGATTTTAGGATTTCAGATTTTTTAAATGCCTTTCCAGTGTTTATTTTATTATCTTAAAAATGGAACGTAAAAATTTATCTCTATCTATTTCTTTTAGATGTCAGATTTGAATGTCTTGCTCACTGGAAGGGTGATCGGGAAGAAGACTATTTAATTTTTACTGATAGCCGACATTTAGATGGAACCAAACCCAAATATAGATGCGCGGTGAGTACCACAAAATACTAATCGTCAACAATATCTAGTGCGTATCCATATTATGGAGAACAAACGCGAACGAATTCACCAATCTTCGCTATCATCCGCTCACAAGGCGGTATAGAAGTAGCTTAAGAGTATAGCCCTACAAAAACTACATAGAAAATCTTGATTTTTTTTACTTATTCTGGCTCTAGATACTGCGTGAACAAGACAACATCCAGGGGCTTAATTTCTATAAGAGGACACAAAACAGACAGAGTATAGCATTGATTAATAAGAGACCGCGATACGCACGATTCCCTTAGAACGCCTTCCACCGTTGCCAAAGGTAACAGCCTGAAACAATTGTTGGGGGCAACAATTATTACTTGACGAAAATTAATAACCCGAATAACACTTTGAATTTGAAAATCATGTAAAATAATGTAATTAGATAATGTAATTAGATTTTCAATTAAAATGTCTCTTCGACAAAAAGTTTTCGGAAAACGGACAGTGACCCACCCCGTTTAATTAATGCATTTAAATAAAATGGAGTATTAAAGCCTTTTCACAGCAATGCATAAGTAGTTAGATGTACATTTATTCTAGAAGAAACTTCGTTTTGAGATTAATTTTAAATAATGTAATCTGGGCTCAGAATACGCTAACAACCTCTTAACAAACAGGAAGTGGTTGCAATCAGACCAGAAAATTCGTAGATTTTACAACTACTATAAAAATGGCTTTGGATTATTTATTGTGTTTTTCCAATTAATTTTAGCTCTACAAAAAAGACAAACAAGGCAAAGTCGTGATGGCAGTGAGCAGAGACTCAACCTGCACCACTGACCTCTACAATGCATCCAGTGGCTACGAAACTTTCGTAATGGCACCCAAAACTGAGAATCCTTGGCCTTCTGAGGTAAGTTCCACTTTTTCACGCCCTTGCACTTTTTAAGGACACTATATTGTTTAGTAAAATATACTTATTAATTCATCAATGACGTTTCAACCATAACTTTTGTTTTTCCAGTCCTTTAAACTAAAGTATAAAACCGAATAAACTTTAAGTACATGAACCGATTTCAATAGCAGGTAAAAAGCGACCTAGCTCTACCTAACGTTACCTAGAACCGCCATTCGTTCCCAAGAATCTCCTATAATCTGAACTGTCGTGTTTTGGTCTAGAATTGCCAATAACAGGTTAAAAAAAAGCTTTTAAAACCTATAATGGAAAATATCTTTATTAGGTATCCCACGGTATGTGCAGCTTCCCAAAATGGATGTTCGGCCAATGGGAGTTCGTCACTGTAGATCGGGATACCATGCTATACAAGGATCATACCTCGTTTAAGACATACACCATCAAATGTGTGGAAGTGCAGGAAGACAGTGACAAATATTTGGTTTTCAGCAGAACGCAATGGTAAGAACTGCATCTTTTTATATTTTGATTTATTTATTTAGAGCCACAATAGACCCGCTGGTGGTCGACGTGGAAATGGAAAGAAACGTACCACACTTACTACATACACTACCGTCTATCCCCCCCCCCCCAGTTGCAGTATTCCATAACCTGAATTTCAATCAATTTCAAATGCACAATTCTGCAATTGTAGAGTGGTGCCAGTGCGCCTATTTTTCAGCTACAGGTAGCTCTAAGCTCCAAGTTAATTTTTTTTCCAGTGACGAAGTAGCTTACAATTGCATGAGGATCTCAAACAGAAGTAAAAACATTCTGGAATTCCAATTGGGAGTCAACTCTAGCCCCAACAAAAAAGACGTTTTTAGGTTATGTTCGGATGAAAACTTTAATGATAATTCATGGATTACACAAGGGCGTAAGTTACTTACATTATTAAAAATAGTCTCTTAAATCTATTTGGAAGATGCGACAGTAAAAATGCATCTAACTTCAAAAGTTTTAGAGATAGAAAGATTTCAAGAGTTCCTTAAAATTCGAATACCATCCATTTCTCTTACAGGTTTAGATGGTCTTTCGAACAACCAAATCAGCCTATGCCCAATCACAGGAGAGTATACAGGCCGTATACCCGATGCGCAAGATTTGTGTGCTAAACTGTGGTCTGACTGTCGAGCACCCGAACAAATGTACTATCAAGTCTCGGATTGTGAGACAAAAGAGATCTATGAGGAACGAGAGTACCAATGTTTAGGTAAGTAGATACCGGATCTTAACATTAAAATTGAACATCAAATCTTACCTCAATTACAATTAAGTCACAGTATCTATATTAGCAATATTGTTTTATTGACAAGTTAATGTAACAATGATTGCTTTTGTTTTTAGTTGTATTAGCAAATTTTCACGAACTGCCTACCCACAACTTTCTAAAATTTCACTAGTTTAAGCCTTTGTACTAGCTCATTATTATCTAGAGGGTGCATTACTGCTTCAATGTTACCACGCTTATAGAGTCTATTTTCGAAAGTGTTTGCAGACCTTTTCAATGTTTCGTCAGCCGTCTCTAGATTTAATTCTCGCTAAATATTATTATTCGTTATGTACCAAGGACCATTCACCACGTTTCTTAGTACCGTAAGACAGGCAGGTTTGATCCAAAATTTTATTATTTATAGTCAGTTTTCAAACCTTCTCTAGCAGCCAGCACATTTTTCTGTATTTCCACTCAAGCTGGGCTTTTGTTACCTTATCCATGTTTGATTTTGTAAGTGTCCAGCTCTGGGATCCATAGGTAAGGAGGAAGGATACATTGATTGGTTATATACTTTGGTTTTGAGGTACTGAGGATATTTTTTACTTTTTAATATGTAGCTTAATTTACCGCCAATCTTACTCTTCTCTTAATTTTAATTTTAATTTAATAAGTTTTCTTTTTTTGGTTTGATAATTTGTCCCAGGTTCATATATTTCTCTACTTGTTCTATTTTCTTTTGGTTTATTCTGAGCGTGATATCTTCATCTGTGTTTGTTATGATTTTAGTTTTAGTGTAGTTTATACTCAAGCCTATATTTTTAGCTGCTGTATCCAGTTCTTCCAGTATTTTTATCGGTTCTTCTTTCTTGTCGGATATTAAGGCGATATTATTGTCCGCTTACTTTGATGCCTATTTCTTCCCAATCTAAATTTTTAAAAACATCTGGTTACTGGGCCTGGTTAAATATTATAGATATTGTGTCACCCTGCTGACACCTCTTCTTATAAAGATTGTCTTGGTTACTTTGTGGATTTCGATTGATGTTGTTGCTTCGCTATATATATTGCCTTTAAATCTGTGTATCTGTGACGATCTGTGACCTATTCGTCTATTAATTGAAGATGCTTTTACTGCCCAGTGCTCAATGGTATCAAAAGCTTTTTCGAAGTTTATAAACCCAATATATAGTGGAATGTTGTCTTCGTTGGCCCGTTCTATTAGGAGTTTAATGGTTAATGGTTGGCCACCAACTGTACTGAAACCTCTTCTGAAGTCTGCTTGTTCTTTTGATTGATATCCGTCAAATTTTGTTGTTAGTCCATCTATGGATTCTTTACAGTTGTTTGTGTATATCTTATCTTTTAGTATTTTATTCAGAAGAATATGGAGGGTATTAACTACAGATTTACCATCGTACTTGAGCATTTCTGTTGTTACTCCGTCTTTTCCAGGTGATTTGTTATTTTTCATTTTCTTTAATGCTTTCTTTATTTCCGCTATATAGTTTACCAAAATATCTAACTGGCAGTTATATGTATCTGGTGTTGGAATATCGCAGGTATAAGAAAGGCTCTCTGTGGCACTCCCATTCTGACTTCGCTTATACTGGAATAGGTATCCTCTTGTTTTCGCCTGAAATGTCTGACCGATATGTTTGGTGTTAAAATATTCAAATATTACTTTGATTTACGAATGCTAGCAGCGAAATTTCGCTTTAGAATGTCTGATTGATCGAGCTTATGCCAGACTAAACTAACATTTGTTTCGGAGAAAATATTATTTTAGAAAATGGATCATGGAGTTAAATATTTTTAAAAACTCATGAGTTGGAGCTCTTGAGCTGTGATTTTCGAATTTCTATAAGTTTAAAAGCTTACACAAAAACTGTGTTATGTTTAAAAACGCACAGTCCTTCACCTACATAGCACAAAAATCACATTAACGTTAAATTAACGTGAATAAAAATAACAAAGTTATTTTTTACTAGAAAACAACCTCATAACATGTAAAATTTGTTTTGTTAAATCTACATGCTTAAAGATAACTTAAAAACAAGGAGGAATCAAGTCATAAAAATTTAATTTTTGCTGAAGTTTCTGGTGCTGTGTATATAACGTCTTTTTTACCCTCGTTATTTTCAAGTACCAAATTCACACTTCAAAAGTCCTCCACAACATGTTCTAAAACGCCACTAGGTTGACTTCTCAAACCTACGAACTTTTTCGTATTATTTTGTCACGTTTTTCTTCTCTCTAGATAAAGACTTGTAAAAAGTTGTAACTTTCTGCGTCTTTTATTGTCACGTTTTTTTAACTTAAAAGTGACGCCAAAGGAAATTCTAAAAGTTCACTAGTTTAAGACTACAACAATTCAAGACAATTTTAAAAGATGGCGCTTAAGGCAAGACAAAATCTCTATACATACCTACATTATTTTATTAAAAGCTAAACAAGATTTTTCAACAGTAAACACTTTTACAATATTAATGTGTCTTTATCAGGTTAATAACTGATGCGTTGTGATCGTGAAGGATCAGGGATCAGTTCATTAACTGGTTTTTGGAGTTTAGAGGTGGCGCTGCTACTACTAAAATCTCAAAAATATTTGGTAGAAAAGCCATGCAAATCGCGTTTTAAAATTTGTGACGTTGTTAAAAATCTACTTAGAATTGACTTGAAAATAACGTAAAAACATTGCTGTTTTGATAATGGCGTTATTACAACGTCGTTTTTAGCAACGTTATTTTTTATAACTTTAATGAATAACCTATTAAGCTTGTTTTCATATATGAAACAAAAGTTTTTTTCTAGCAGCTTTTAAAATCAACGTTTTTTTTTCTCACGTGGTTTTTACGTGCTTAACACGTAATTGTGCTGGGTAGGCAATTTTTAAGATATTTGAAACAATGTAGTTAACATCTAACAAAATCATATCTTCCGAGCTACAGTACCAATTAACCTGTGGTTTTAGGATTGAGATAAAGCATACAACGCATTTACGAGGAAAGTTATGGAAATATCATTCCGATTTTTTTTTCTAGGCCACTGGAACGAAACTAGCCTTCTTTACACCTACACCGAGAGAAAAGACGTCGCAGCTGGCACGTACGAATGCTTTGTCGGGGCAGTTCATAGCGACAATGAGATATTTATCAAGGAGGCGGGCGAACACTGTCAAAGAAACGTCGATCCATTGCGGTACGGGATGAAATTGATCAAGTCAAGGCAGACATACACTTGTGTTGATAAGGCCGAGAAAAATAGTACGACACGGTCGACCACTGTGTCGCCGAAATTTAGGTGGAGTTCGACACCTAAGTTTGTAACGCATATAGGTAAGTACCAGATCCTGAACATTGAAGCTGTGAGTTTATACAGAAAAAAAAGCAAATCAAAACAATATCCGCTTCAAAAGAATATAATGTTTTCTTAGAATCTTGTATTCACTGAAGGCATCATTCATTATAAAATATATTTGTTTCGTTCCAAAAAAATCATATTTAAAAAACTTTCTTGCATTAAGCCATTGTGATTCTCCCTTCAAGACAATCAATGTTTTGTTTTATTAAGAAGTTTTGCATTTATTTTGATTTCGTCTTATTAACAATTATCTAATTGCAATGATTATACAGGGTGTTTCAGAGTTGTAATGCCAAAAGCCCAGGGTAGATTCCTCTCATAAAAATATGAAAAAAAGTTCAAATGAACATCTGTACTAAAATGCCTCATTATGAAAATACAGTTTTGTAAAAAAAAATTATATCATCTAAACCACTATTGGTCTAAAATTTGTTAAAGGAATTCTACGCATCAATGGACATTTTCCCATGGTTAGCAACTGTTTTTAATTTATACCAGTACCGTCCGCAAGGGACGTGGCCTCAATTTTTTGATGAAAACAATTCTCAATTAAAGGATTAGGCATACCTCTTATGGGATTTATGTAATCCGTCAAACCTCACGAAATTTTGGTATGTTATAGACTACCTTTCTTATCAAAAGTTCTCATGGGCCCAACTTAAATTAATGACCAATTTTTGAAATACAGGGTGTTGAAAGTAATAATGTTCAAGAAGCATAATGGGTCTTTAGAAGGATTTTCCAAACATAAACGCAATGTTACTGTTACATATATTTACGATTTATTTATTTTTTTTATTCTGTACCCTTAAAACATTATTTACAAGGTGTTTAAGTAAATATTAGTCGAATGTTTTAATGAGAAACAAGTTTTAGTTTGTTGTAGATTAAACCTTGCTCATCAGAAGTTCTTATAGGCCCAACTTAAATTAATTTCCAGTTTTTGAAATACAGAGTGTTGAAAGTGGTAATGTTCAAGAAGCATAATGACTCTTTAGATGGGTTTTCCAAACATATATGAAATGTTATTATTACATATAGAGTATTTATTAGTTTTTTAATGATTCTTGACTTAATAAGTATTTAATACAGGGTGTTTCGGCAAATATAATTTTTTAAATACTAATAAAAAATATTTAAGCGTAAATATGTGCCGTGCCCTGTAAAAAGCTATAATGCTTGTTTCTCATTAACGCTTTTGACTAATATTTATTTAAACACCCTGTAGATAATGTTTTAAAGGTAGATATTGAGAATAACAAATAAAACGTAAATATATGTAATAGTAAGATTGCGTAAGTGTTTGGAAAACCCGTCTAAAGAGCCATAATGCTTCTTGGACATTGTCACTTTCAACACCCTGTATTTTAAAATCTGGTCATTAATATATGTTGGGCCCATAAGAACTTTTCATACGAAAGGTTCAGTCTACAACATACCAAAATTTCATGAAATTTGAAGGATTACAGAAATCCCATAAGAGGTGCCTCGCCATGCATGTAAGTGGTTTTTATTTTTTTAAGCAAAAATAGTGCGGTTTACAAAATAAATAAGGATTTAAAAAATATTATTTTTTGTTTACAAAAAAGCAGTGGCGTACCATTTTTTTTACAAAAAAATGGAGTCCAAGTCCCGTGCGGACGGCACTGGTATAAATTAAAAAAAGTTGCTGTTCATAAGAAAATTCCGCTTAATAGGTAGAATGCCTCTAGCAAATTTTAGACAAATATCTAGAGTTTTTTAGAGATTAAAAACAATAATTTTTTTTTATAAAACTTTAACACCCTGTATTTTTAAAACGAAGCATTTTAGGACACATGTTCATATGAACCCTGGGCGTTTCGCAATACAACTCTGAAACACCCTGTATAGAAAAAGCTAAATCTTATATTTAATCCTATTTAAATCTAACGAACTTAAACTTATAACTAAACCTTAAATCATTACAGACTACCTATTCTACTTAAACTATATATATATATATATATATATATATATATATATATATATATATATATATATATATATATATATCAAAGATTGAAACCAAGCTGTATTTGTAATTATTTTCAGTCGGAACGTGTGAGAATAATGTTTAAATGTAAAGCGGACTCTATGTTCTCTATACCATAATTTTAGTTTTTAGCTAGATTTTGGTTATGTATTCATTGGTTATGTTTAGTTTTCAAATATTTTTCATGGTTTTTGGGATTTTTAATTAATCTTAAAAATTACGGTTAAAGTACAGTTTTAATTGGGATAATTTGTGAGAAAAAAAAATACTTTGATTTTGTTTATTTTCCCATTATTTTCCATAAATTATTCCACACGTGTAACTGAAACGGCTACGTGGCGCACACAAATTCGCCAATCGATCGAAGCTGAACTGAGTAGGCTTCACTGAATTCGACGGCTCCTTATTCTAGAAACTCGCGAACGAACAACATCGCTCGTTCGTGCGGGCGAAGGTACTTAAAAGAACAGGTGAGTGAGAACCTTGCGGACGAAGGTACTTAAAAAAACAGGTAAGTGAGAACCAAGATCGTCCTGTTCTTAACGCATTCAAAACCTATTGATGGAATTATTTAACGAATTATTTAACCACTACTTAATCTATATCGTCGAAGGACCAATGACTACATAACCGAAAGTATAGTAAAGAGAAGATAGAGTGAGTGCACTTTTAATCATATAAAATATTGTAAATTCGCCGATAATTACGTACTTTTTATTTTATAATATTGTTTATTTTTTTTCATTGTATTGTTTGTAAATCCTTTAAACTCAAACTAAACATAAAACATAAACTGATGTTTATTATTAATACGTGTGTATACAGAGTTAATACTTACCACAGCCAAAACCAAACAAAAAATATATTAATTATACAAAAACACACACGCACACACCTTTAACTATCAAGTAATCTTTTTTAAACTCTCTAGATTATAAGCCTTGCTTTTTTAATAATAAAACCTTGATAACTTTGCTTGTTTTGACAAAGTGTTAATCTTGCTAGTAGGAATGAAACAATATTTGTATAACACTTTTATGAGTTCTTTACATTACAATTTTATCTACTTTGTTTCTATGTCACTGAGTGAATAATGTTGCAAATAAAGTTGCAATATTAAAAATAATACCAAAGTCAAACTAACACAGCGGATGTCTATTTCTATTTAGCCTTCTTCGCTCCATCTTTGGATCCAATATCTTCCACTCTTCTCTGGCGGTCGCCGTGTTCATCCATCTAGTTCCCGCATTTATCTTCAAATCGTCCGCTCATCTCATTTGTTCATTTCCTTTATTTTCCCATGGTCTCCAGTTTACTTTCTTGTGATATTATGACCGGCAAATTTCCATTTTAATTTTGCTACCTCTCCTCTGACATCTCTTACTTTTGTCTTATCTGTTAGCTTTACATGTAACATTTTTCTTTCCATTGATCTTTGAGCTTTTGTTACCCTATGTTTTATTTTGTAAGTGTCCAGGTCTGGGATCTATAGGTAGGTACAGGAAGGATATATTGGTTATACACTTTCGTTTTGAGGTACTGAGGATATATATTTTTTTAAATATGTAGCGTAATTTACCGAATGCTGCCCAGGCCAATCTTACTCATCTCTTGATTTCAGCTGGTTGGTTTTCTTGTTTTAGGTTTTAATAATTTGTCCCAGGTAAATATGTATTCCTCTACTTCTTCCAGTTTCCCTTGGTTTATTCTGATCGTGATATCTTCGGCTGTGTTTTTTATCATTTTAGTTTTACTGTAGTTCATCCTCAAACCTATATTTTTAGCTACTGTATCTAGTTCTTCCAGTATTTTTATCAGTTCTTCTCTCTTATCTGTTATTAAGGCGATATCATCAGCATATCTTAGGTGGTTCAAGTAATGTCCTTTTACTTTGATGCCTATTTCTTCCCAATCTAAGTTTTTAAAAACATCTTCTAGGGCCTGATTTAATATTTGGAATTTAGTGTGGATATTGAAAAATGTTAGGTATATATTAAATACATTTTTTTTAATTTTCAGATTCCAACGCCATTCCTGATCTGCCAAACGACGCAAGCTCAAGTGATCAAATAAAATTGAATCATTGCTCAATGTTTCTAATATTGTTTGTATATCATTATCTGTGATTTCTTAAAATATGACTTGACTGCAAAACATTTCAAAAATGTTTTAAAAAGTCTGATGGTTTGAAATTTATAACATACCGGAAATATTTAATATATTTTTTTGTGTAGGATATAAATTTCAAAAAACAAATTTTTTTGTAAATAAGTACTCATAAAGGGTGTTTTCTACGTGAGTGCGAAAAATTTAGGCAAGGACTCTTTGGTTATGTTAGGTTTTTACCCAAAGGGCACTTTCTTAAATTTTCTGACCTTATACTTAGGAAACAGTCTGAATACTGTGTGACAAAACGTTTTTCTATTTTTCTAACACTTTTTCTCGGGCATTTACTCTTAAGATTCTTGAGATAAACTCTGTTTTACAAAAAATTGAACCACATGACAGTTATTTTTGCAAAGCAACTACAATGTGCTACTACGAGAATTAGCGGCCAGACTTCAGAGCACAGCATCAGGCACACTCTAACGGCCTTCGAATAATATATGATTTTGATAAAGTTTTAGTATGTTGTAGAATAAAATCTCTAACTTCGGTTAGATCTTTTCGAAATCAATTTTTTGAAAAATAAAATGTGGATCAAACTTTTGTAAAATTGTGGTAAAACACACCTAAACAAATCATATGTTCCTGACCTTATCGCAACAGCATAATTAATTAAGCTGAGTTAAAAAAACGCTTAATCTTATTTTCTTAATTAGAGTTAAGTAGTTTTATCTTTAGAATAGAGAATGTATAGAACTGAATTTAAAATAGGATAGAGATGTATAGAATAGCCACCTTCTCAAAAAAATATTGGATGTGCTTTATGCAATATACAGTCAAGAACTTTTTAAATTGCCAGTAAATTTTTTTCTGTCAAAATTTACCGTTTAAAGATATCAGAAGAGTTTTTCAAATATGTATGTAGGCAGACCAAGGTCAGCTTTACTAATTTTTTGGTTTTATTTAAACTGGTTTTCTTAATTTAATTTTAATTTTTAAATTTCGAACGCTGCAATTTAAAAGGTACCTGACTGTAGCCAAATTTTTACACCATCTCTCAAATATGTTTTGTGCGAAGAGAGTGGTATGTATATTTTTTCAAATGTACCCAAAAATTTGACCAGTGTACTTTAGATTTATAACCACGAGAATAAGCTAAAAAACAGATTAATACTGTACTGATTAGAGATGTTGAATTTTGTTATTTTTGAATACTTTTTACTAATCGTTACTCGACTATCATTTTATATATTCGTTACTTTGATTACTGTAACTGTATTCAATTCAATCATACAATTAGTGCAAAATTCTCGGACTGTCGTTAATTCGAAGATCATTTACTTGTAGGTATATTTTTGTTGTTGATAATATAGAAATATTCAATTGACAATTTTAAAATGCGGGCTAAAATTTAAAAAAATAAAGGTAGGAATTACGTAGGAACAGTTCTGTGTACAACTTTGTTTTAAAAATCTAATGCCTTACATACAAAGAAATTATTTCTAAGAAATACATACTTAAAATCTAAGATAAATAAAAATAGAGACAAAAATAACAATCTTAAAGGAGAACTCAAAAAATATATAAAAAGTTTGGACAAAAACAACAAAAATAAAAAATACATTCTGTATACTATGTAGATTGTAGATACTACATATTTAAAAAACATATCTTAATAATTAGGAAGGAATCGTAGTAACGAAAGTAATCATTTAATTTTCGGATCGGTATTCGTTACTCCGTTATTTGTCGAGTAACGAGTACCCGAGTAACGAATAGTTACTTTTTCAACACCTCTAGTACTGGTCTACTGTAACAAAAGACCATAAAATCAAATTTTAAAAAGTTAATGACCTAACAACCAAAAATTAAGGGAACATTCATTGTTTACATAACGCAAAAATCGTCAACTAATAAGTCAAAATTTTCAGAAAAATTCGTGAAATACGAATTTCTATAGTGGAGATCTGGCATATGGTGCAGAATCACTCTGCACTCCCTCCAAGGCAGCGGGAGGTGGCGTTTTTTCAAAAAATTAAAAATTGGATTTGTTTCACTTTGGTTTTTTTAATCCACTATTTTTCTGCATTTTCGAACATAATTTAACCATTTTATGTGATATTTTTAATTTTTTTTGTTTTTTTGCAAAAAACACCCTTGAGTGCATTCAAAAGTAAAGGATTGGGGCTTTAAATTGGTGTGTCGCTTATCTATATCGTCCCAAAAAACACCCCTACAGGGTGTCGAATTAGGGGTAGTTTCTTAAATGTAAAAACTAATTTTGTAGACATTGAAACTACAAAATACTATATGAATTAGCTTCCTTGTTTAAATTTGTAGCTGTCCAGGACAGCTTCAATTTATGACTTTAGGCAAAATCTGCACGGTCAAAAAATTTGTCTTACTAAGTAAAAGTAAAATAATTTGTGCTTTCCTATTCACCAAGAGAATATTTGCTTGATATAGCACAAAAAATGTCTTGCCCTTTGTTTTAATGTGAAACAGAAATTGTTTAATTATAAATTGGAACTGAATTAATCTAAGGCACCGTTTTCTCTGGAAGCAAAATATATCTTATTTGAAGATAATTTGCTGCGTAACAAAATGGAATACACTGAAACAAAACAATTAAAGAAGAAAAATAAAGTCTCATTTCAAAATTAAACGCTGCGTTGAACTAAAAAGAAATATTTTAATTCAAAACAAATTGTTTTAAGGTAAAACAATTTATTCAAGAAAAGTACGTATTTTCATTTTAGACAAAATTTTTTACCGTGAATGTTTTTCTTACATAAAACACAGAGTTCTGAACAACCACTATAAAATACCGACATTTTTTATAGCCCGTATAATTGCAATCGATTAATGTATGACACAGCTACATAGCTGTATTAATACGACTAAGGGCCGGTTTCTCAATAGAGGGTTAGCCCTGACCTGTGGGTTACAAAAAGAGATGACTGACATATTTACTACATGCCAAATAAGCACAGCTATCAAAGATAACCCACGGGTCAAGGCTAACTCTCTATTGAGAACCCAGCCCTAAGAGTAGCACTTATGCTTGCATTATTTTAAGTAAAAGACATTTTTTTTGTTTGCTCCAGATTTTTTGCATGACCGAAGCATCTGAGGTCTGAATAGGTGCATCTTATAGCCAGATCAATCCTCTTTCGAACAATGTTCTTAAAAGCTATGTAGCTTATCATAGCTGTCCTGCACCATATGCCAGATCACCACCATAGAAATTCGTATTATCAGGCTTTTTCTGAAAATTTTGATGTATCATACAATATTTTCATGGGTGCACCCAGGGGGGGCCTCGGGGGCCGGCGCACCCAGAGGGGTCCTCGGGGCCCGGCCCCCCCAAGCCTTAGATTTTTTTATGTTTCTCACATATTTCATGAAAAAACACAAAGAATAGCTTATAATTCGACATTATGAGGCTTCGGCCCCCAAGAGGCCTGTCCCCCCTAAGAGGCCTGCCCCCCCCCAAGAGGCCTCGTCCCCTCTCTAAGACATATTCCTGAGTGCGCCACTGATACTTTATCATAAATAGGCAAGCAACTAATCATTTCAGAACTGACTATAAACACTGTTGATCTATTTTTGGCTTATTTTTTTTGCTAATATTATACAGAGTGTCCCAGCTGAATGGTAACAGAGGGGTTTTTGTGTCCTTTTGGTGCAAATTTCAAAAAACGCTCGAACACGTCGATTTTGTTTGCGAGGGGGACACTTTTTGGCTATCTTGAAATTTTTGTAACACGCACCCCCTCCGAGGGGTATACTTTACCCCTTCATTTTGAATAGGGAAAGTAGGTCTAGTGATACTTTGTTTTAAAGGCCTTTTGAATGTCTTGTAAAAAAATTTAAAAAATCTATCCATTAGTTTTTGAGATAATTCCCTTCAAACTTTCAAATTTAACATCGACTGATCAAATAAAAATTTAATTAGAATTTTATATTTTTCGGATTTAATTTTAATTTTATCCTTCCATGTTAAATTTGCAAATATGAAAGCAAAAATCTCAAAAACTAATCAATGGATTTTCGAAAGTTTTACACGGTTGTAAAGACATTCAAGAGAGCTTCAAAACGAGGTATCACAAAATATAGGGGTAAAGTATACCCCCCGAAGATGGTACGTGCTACAGAAATTTCAAGATGGTCAAAAAGTGTCCCCCTCGCAAACAAAATTGGCGTGTTCGAACGTTTCTCCAAATTTGCACGAAAAATACCCAAAAACAACTCTGTTAACTTTTTGTTGAGACACCCTGTATAAGCAACTACTTATTTGCCTTAGTTTTTCGAGAATGTTATCTACTAGTATTAGGATTTTTTTGTAAAAATAGATTTATTAATATAATAGTCGGGCACGAACAAAATTATGTGTGATTTATGCGGTTGTATATGTATTTAAATTATTTTGTTTTATATTGTGATGTAATTATATTTTTATTTACTTTTGTAATTTTTCTTTAAAAAATACATAGGTTTTTTTTAATTTAATTGTTTTTTTTTTGTTGGTTTATTTTGTAATAATTAGCATTCCAAATACAGTAAACCATCCCTTTGCAGACACCTCTATTAAGCGGACACTCCCTTTAGGCGGACAAATTTGTTGAAACCAAGCTTTTGCCTATTTCTTTACATGTTAGATTCACTCCTATAACCGGACACTCTAATAACCGGGACGGAGCGTATGTTGGCACAACGCACTCTGCAGCCTAGGAATTATTTCTTTCGGTTTTAATGCGGAGACTAAATTTTTGTCGTATATTTACAATATATTTTATTCGGCGGGACTGCTGTTTTATTTTTATTGTTCAGTTGGGTAGTAATAGATCTCTTTGAAATGGCGTCTAGTAAAAAACTTCATAGTTTACGTGAAAAAATGGAAGTTGTTAACGTTTCAGAGAAGGAACATTTATCAGCACGAAAGATCGCTGAAAAATTTAATATCGAAAAAGCTCAAGCAGCGGAAATTGTTAATAAATATATATGAAAATTTCGCAGTTCTCTCTCATAAGCGGACACCTCCAATAAGCGGACAGAATCGACGAAACCGTGAGTGTCCGCGTATATGAGGTTTCACTGTAGTTATAATAATATACAGGGAGATATTTTTTGGGTCTCTTATTTTCCACCTCTTAACTGTTTTGCTCCTGAGAGATTTAACAAAAATAAGTTTTGTGCTCTGTTTATAAACTTTTTGTTCGTTTTCTACTTTTTCGAATCTGGGAATTTGAATTTTATTAAGATAAAGACGAGAAAAATAATAAATTTTTTTTAATTTCTGGGTGTGGCCAAGCAAATGATAAAAAACGGCTTTTTATTTCTTCTTTACACCGAACTATCGCCAGAGATGAACTAACTACAAGGGACTAAAAAATTAAAAAATCAAAAATTTTAAAAACAAAAATTTGTTTTTGTATTTTTGGATTCCACCGCAAAAAAGTTCTAGGTAAAAAAGGAGACCAAAGGCGTTTGCGGAAATTTTTTATTATAAAATAATACACAGATTCACCTCCTAAAAAATTGTAACACCCTGATTGTTACTATGTTTTTAAATTTATTTTCCGGTGACAAAAGAATATCTATTCAATAAATATTGCTTTAAATGGTTGCAAAAACAATGTAGCTACCTTTAATTAATATTCGAAAAAAGTAAACTGATCAATAATTGTTCCAGTTCCAGATTAGCAAATTGTAATAATCTAGTTTTTAACAGTTTTTTAATTGTTTATAAATACCTTGTAATATAGGCCATCTTTTTTTCGTTGTTACAGCTTGGTTCAATGCTATAGGATTCATTGAAAATTATTAACATATGTAAGATAAGAACAACTGTATATGTATAAAATATGTAGTATGTAAGAAAAAAAGGATAAAAGTTTACACATAGTTACGCCCATTGTTTCAGGATAGCCAGACCCACAGCCAATACCTGTCCTCTGTGCGCCCCGGTAAAGTAAAGGGAGGAAATTTATGACATCGATTGTTTTCCCTAGCGCGGCGATCTTTGCTTTCGACAGTTCGTAAAGAAAATTGATCGAGGGTAGTTGCACATAAAGTATCGGAAATTTAGACGAAAACTACGTAATGTATAATCCTTTTTTTCAAGCTTGTTCTTTTTTATAATATTTAATGTCGTCTCTACCACAAACTAACGTTTATAGCTGCCCCAACTATCTAACAAATTAAATTCTCAAAAATACCACCGGTTTGCGCTAAACAGTATCTGAGCCTGTTATAAAATTCAGTTGTCATTGAGTGTAGGGTGGTTTTTTGCCTGAAGTTCATCCAAAGTGGTAGCTCTTAAATGGCCATGCCAATAGATTTGGCTTTTTGAGCCTCATACCACTATAAGTGGCACACTAATTTTCTCAAAAGAATTCATTATAAGGAAAAAATTATTCAGGTGAGTTACCTAAATTGCGGATCAGTTTATATCAATTAATAGTGCACTTTTATTTAAAGAATTTATAGGATTACATTATGACAGGTTTTTTATAACCATTGCCCATAATATGCACTTCTTTATTAGTTACCTAACGTAAACAAAGCCTCATTCAAATAAAGGAATCAGCAGATAATGCTAATTTAATTATCTCACATACACTCAACAGTTGTAAGTCAAAGAGGTAGGTATCACTCCACTGACTTAGAAGTTTTTTAAATTTAGATTTTATTTACAAACTGAATTTAAACACACGCATTTTATACTACCACCGTCATTTTGATTGAAAATCATGTGATTGTCACACTGACTATGGTCAGGTAGAATTTTTTTTCAGTGTAAATTTAAGAAATAATACATAACAGCATTAATTGGGCACTGTTTGGTAAAACCGCATAAAAACTATTATGAGCATGAAGTTAGCGAAGCACCCATCGCAGATCGAATCGTGACTAGGTGGATCATTTGCCGTTAATTAGTGGTGAATTAGTTGTGGAAAAATTAATTTTGTCGCTCTTATTTTTGACCGTTTTTTTAGGGTGCTTCGCTAACTTCATATGAAGTTAGCGAAGCACCCTTGTCAAAAATAGCTTTAAACATGACCTATCGAAATCGAATATGGTGGATAATTTGCCGATAATTATTCGTTAATTAGTTGTGGAAAAATTAATTTTGTCGATCTTATTTTTGACCATTTTTTGGGTGCTTCGCTACATTCATATGAAGTTATAGTGGCACCCTCATCAAAAATGGCTTTAGACATAATCTATCGAAATCGAATATGGTGGATAATTTGCCGCTAATTAGTCGTGAATTAGTTGTGGAAAAATTAATTTTGTCCCGTTTAGTTTTGAGTGTTTTTTGGGTGCCTTTCTAACTTTATATGAATTGAGCGAAGCACCCCAAAAAAGGGTCAAAAATAAGAGCGACAAAATTAATTTTTCCACAACTAATTCACGACTAATTAGCGGCAAATTATCCACCATATTCGATTTTGATACGTCATGACTAAAGCCATTTTTACGATGGTGCTTCGCTAACTTCATATGAAGTTAGCGAAGCACCCTAAAATACGGTCAAAAATAAGAGCGACAAAATTAATTTTTCCACAACTAATTCACGACTAATTAACGGCAAATTATCCACCTAGTAGCGATTCGATTTGAGATGGGTGCCAAAATATGAAGTTAGTGAAGCACCCAAAAAAACGGTCAAAAATAAGAGCGACAAAATTAATTTTTCCACAACTAATTCACGACTAATTAGCGGCAAATTATCCACCATATTCGGTTTCGATAGGTCATGTCTAAAGCTATTTTTGCAAGGGAGATTCGCTACCTTCATATGAAGTTAGCGAAGCACCCTAAAAAACGATCAAAAATAAGAGCGACAAAATTTATTTTTCCACAACTAATTCACGACTAATTAACGGCAAATTATCCACCTAGTCGCTAACTTCATGCTCATAAAACTATTGGAAATAAAAATGTCTATAGCAGCCAATACTATAATATACTAAAAAAATTAGACTCTATCTGAGTTATTGAAGTGAAATGTGGTGATTTTATTATTATATTATTTTTACGGTTTTTACCGAAACTAGGTCACTTATCATAAAAAGTTAAATACAAAAGGTAATAAAAAGGTCTACCTACAACTTTGACAAAAATAAATTTTTTGAGAAAAATTCAAAATAACATTTTTCAATTTTGATTTTTATCCTTAACACTTTTTTTTGTATTTAATAAAATTTGGTGAAAACACACCTATTTGTGTCTTAAATAAGTAATAATTTTTAATTTTAATAATTCATTTAAAATAAGGCCCCATTTTCACCAAAAAATAAACAACACCTAAAGCAGGTTTTTTAGAAACAGGGGTTGTTTTTATTTTGTTAAGATTATCAAGGAGATAAGAGTGCAAAAAAAAATTAAACAACTAAACAGAATTTAAGTAAGCAATTTAAAAAATAGTCAAATTACTACAATATAATTTAAATCAATATCCACCTTGTCTGCTATTTTTGATTTTCACTGTGACATTTTTGAATTTCCTGGCAAATTTTTCCATAGTGTTGTTTGGTGAAACTCATTTTTGGTTTTAAATAAAAATAAAATGTGGACATAAAATTTTGTAAAAAGAAATGTTGAAGATCAAAATCAATCAAAAATCAGTTTCTTTTTATTTTTTAGGCAATGTAAAAAAGTGTAGAAGGTTGTAGACCTTTTTATTAGTTATAACTTTCATATCTAACTTTTTTTGATAGGAAGTGTAGTTTCACCAAAAATAGTGAAAATCTGTCCCTACTAGGGACCAAACAATACTGTGGCATTATTTTTTAACTTTTTTAGTGTTTTTTTTTTAAATTTCATAAATTACCTACTTACATTTTATAATTTTTTTCCTTAAAAAAAAGGTTAAAGTAGCTTGGCGTCCTTTAGCATTTGCCTAATATTTTGGTTACAAAATCAAGGCTCTCAGTTGGCCATTAGCACACAAAAGATTTATTTATTTGTGCTATGAAAATATCAAGTGTACTTTAAGCCCAATTAGTAACTGGTTTTGCTAAGTTATAAACTGATTTTTATTAAATAAATACTTGAAAATGACCCAATATAGTTTATCTTTTAGTCATTTGTTTTTATGACATAGAGAAATGTTTGTTTTCATTTGAACCAAGTGAAGATAAAAGTGCTGGTTTTGTATCAAAATATTCAATAAATATTAGTGATTGTGGTTACGCGCGGATTGTCTCAAATTTCAGCTTTGCTTAGGGGTGGTGTAATGCATATCATTATTATATCTTTGTTAGGTAATTATACATATGGTATATACTAGATATTAGGTACCTGTTCAGCTGCCATTTTTTGCAACAAAAAGTCGTACGTTTCACCAATTGTTTTCGGAAATTTACCTCAAAAATTTAAAAAAACTTTTAAAGGCAACCAAAAATATAAAAACCGCGTTTATTTGTTTACAACCACAGAAGACAACGGGTATTGTTTACTTTTTGTGTAGTCTAACCAGTCATGGCTAATCCGCCAGGAGGGGCCGTCCACAAATGATGTTATGCAAGATGACAAACAGATACAAAACATAATCTACATTTTAATACTTATAGTATATCTAAACGCCTAATAGTAGTAATTAGGTAAACACACATTCATATTACACACATAATTGATCACTTTTGTTTTAATGCACTTGTGTATCTTTGTAGAAAATATTTTAACTTTTAAAACATTAAATAAATATATAGATAAAAACCTATCTAGGTGTCCGTAATAGCTACAGCTCATACAGCATTTACCCATTCCTACAAACTACATACTTTTTGGACCAAAAAACCAGAAATTCAGAAGATTTTACTATAACATTTTACTACATGTCTATATCTAATAGCATGAGGTGACATTTAAAACCGGTGCAAATCCATGGTCCATCACGTGATGCGTTTTTTGAATCGGGGTGGGCATGCATTGGTGGAAACAGGGTATTATAGGAAACATAACGCAACCAACGATAAAGTCTTTCTCGTGGGCTGCGGAAACATAAGTACACCTTTTTAGTATTCATTTGCATCATCATATCGCTCGCTGAATATTCCTCTCACAGTTAGTCGACTCGAGCCGACTTCACCCGAATGAGCGTTACATAGCCAAGCCTGACGGCTCAGTTCAATTCACTACCCACATAAATTGCTAAACGCGCCTAAAGAAGTTTACACTTCAAAAATTTGGTCTGTTTAAAATTCAAAAAAAATGTTTTTTTTTTTCTTTTCTTGGTGGCTGAATTTTGTTTGTTATTATTTTTATAGGGAGTTGGTGGATTGGCAGAATCAAACAGTAGTTTCAGGTGGAAAGGTTTGGTGTACCCATCAAGGTAGGGTGTACCTAATGATTTTTTGTTTTTTATTTTATAGTTTTTGAGGTGCTGAAAATGAATTTGAAGTTTTCCAAGAAAATTTCCCTCGGGAACTATGAGATATTCAAGGTGGAGGCCAATAATAAAACACAAAAAAATAAAAATATTTATTTTTTAAAATGTAAAACGAGGACCAGTCGCAATCAATAGCCAATGAGGCCCTTAAAAAATACTAAAAGCCCCGACCCCTATCCCTTCAGGAATTCTTTTACTCAAAAACTGCTAATTAAAAAAAAATTATGGGATGGATGTTTAAAGTTCATCAGAAGACCCTCCGAGCTATCTAGGTCTACGAACATATTGATTTAGCCGGGCTATGACGTTTTCTATTCGTTGTTGCTTTGACTGTTTTAATGTCAAACAAATTGGGACCGAGTTTTTACAAAACAAATTACCGTTTTTGCAACTAAATCAATATTTGGATCCTCTTTTATGTTTCGGATCTTTATTTATTAGGTAAGTACCTATTTTATATCTTCTTTAAAAGGTCTCGGTGTTTTATTATAGACATATAAAGCGGCACACTGCAGGTACAAAGTGAAACAACAATTTTTTGGGGCTTCTTTACATAGATTTTGCCGCAAAACTTGATTTACCATAGCTATGACGCGGTGCCACTTATATACATACTCAACTATAGCTACATGTTCTATTATCTGTGCTAGCAATGAGTATATGACCCATAGGCTGGCACGCAATATTCAGGGACTAATTTGGTATAGGCTATATTTTTTGTGCTAATAGTAAGATGTTGCATGTGCGAGTTCCGAGGTTCATATTTGCCTCTAACCATTGTGTACTAGACGAATTTATTTCAGAGCCATCTGCCCCTCAATGTTGCAAAGCTCGCCGGTTGCCACTCTATATGGGTCATACGCTATACTTAGTTTCCTTGGTTCGCTATCGTTTCACTTGTAGAATGAAAAATAGGTTTCACCTATGTTTTCATTCTTTTTGATATGTCCATATATTATGTTGTAACATTTTTTAATTTCTCAAAAACCGTGACTCTGACGAACTTATTGATGTTATGGTAAAACAGTGGCGGATCCAGGGGGGGGCACTAGGGGCACTTGCCCCCCCCCCTGAACCGAACCGAACCGAACCCCCCCCCCCCGAGAATTTTTTGAATATACAAAAAATTAGTAAAAAGTAAGGCTTTTGCTGATAAAAATTCAAAATTTTTGCTTGCGGCGCATTAAGGTGTATAGTGTTATTATCATCATCGAAATTAGAACCACTTTTAAATTATTCTGAATTTGTAGCCGTTTTTTACCAACAGAGAATGTCACCTAAACTGCCCCCCCCTCCCCCGAGAAGCACCTCTGGATCCGCCTTTGTGGTAAAATATATAATTCCTTGTCTAACTTTGAAAACCTAATTTTGCTAGTTGCTGTGGTTCTCAAATTATGATTTTTTTACAATATTTGAATCTATCCACTACCCCCTTTCAGCGCCCACTGCTACCAAAATGACTAAATAGGCCTCATGCATCGCGTCAACAAACTTCGTTAAAATTGATTTATCAGTTTTTAAGTTGTCGTGTCCCAGACAGACGGAGTGACAGAGAAACAGACACAATTACAAAATTTGGTAATTAGGTCTTTTTACTTATCAGTTTTTTTTCGATCCCATTGATTACTATTTGTCCTGACATCATTTGTGTACGGCCCCGCAACTTGGGTTAAAGAGCCATATCACAACATAACCTCCACTAAATTTTAATCTAAAATCTAATTTTATACTTATTTACCTAATCTGTGAATCTAATTTAAAAAAAAAAAATTAAAGCATTTTGATTTTATCTATCATAGATAAGCTTATAGCAATAAATTATACAAAGTTTTATATTCTGGGTTTACAACAGGTGAGCAAATAGTAAATAAGTTATAAAAAAAATTGAAGCAGTACTTATAGTTTTATTGGGTTTTATCCATAATAGATTTGTTAGTACCTATTAATACCTAAATACAAACTTTTATATGCTGGGTATCCGACACATGAGTTAAAAATCTTAAATGTGTTTTAAACTTCAAACAAACCAAATGGCCTTTTAAATTGATATGGTTGTGTTAGGTAATAGGAAAGTGAGTACCCTGAGAAGTGAATGAAAATATTCATACCTATAGAGTTATGTCAGGACAGGTGGAATAAGAACACAGTAGGTCAGGTCTAACGACTCAGACTCAAGTGGTTGGGGTAATTAAATTAAATAAGTACTTACCTATACCTATATATAATTAAATATAATAATTAAAAATTACTAAGCAGAAATAAGTAATGACATAAGCCTACTCTCTTGAAAACTGACTTGTGATTTACAGGTTCTCAAAGAATGAAAATGTCATGTTGAAGGGTGGATTGGTGACCAATGTGTACAAGTATAAAGATCTTGTGTTTGACCAATGTGGGTCGTTTCATATCATATCAACCAAGGTTTGGGAGACCATCTCACCAATTTTAATATTTTTTGTTACATACATCCTATCGTCTCATGGCTAATAATGCAGAGGCCTTACTGGTATATCTTTGAGCCAAAGTGTTTAGCCTAAATCATATTGTTGTAATCTGCAGAGTTTTTTATGTGCTGGGTGGAAAAAAAATATGCCACTTTATTCATGGTCCTGTAGTGTCCTGTAGCGTCCTGTGGGTTCCTGTATAGTCAACAATATTTGTACACCAACTGTGGGCAGCTGATCAGTTCTCACCATAAAGTGAATTAAAAATAAAAAAAAATTTAAACATTTTTATTCCTTTATTTAGGTGTACCTATGTGTCACAATAACTAAAATAATTCAGTGTTTTTTTCTGTAAAATGTTTATTTTTTGTATTTTATCAAAAAAATCATCCTTTTCCTACTATTTTTATATAAATATTTTTATTGTTAACATTTTTTTTTCAACATGAACCCATTCTGAAATTTGGTGAGAATCTTGTTGAAACAAAGTAAAAAATATATGCTTAAATACTTTTTTGAAAAAAATTCAAAAAATAATTTTTTAAAGTGTAATTTTTTTTTTCAAAAATGTAACTTTGATTTTTGTAAAAAATCATGTGGTACCACATTCTAGATCTATTTTAAAGACATTTGAAGTACCAAAGCGTTGGCGTAAGTAGTTCTCGAGATGTCTTAATTTTATATAAATTGGCTATTTTTTTATCTTTCAAATTTAGTTAAAAAATTGTGTCAATCAGAAAAATTTTAAATATAGTAATTTTTTTATGCTCCTTAAGGGTAGAATAAATGTACCAAAATCGAACAGGTTAATTTCATCTTGGTATTTTAGTTTTTTTATTGGTAATATTACACAAAAATATTGTTTTCAGAAGCCAACATAAAATATCTTACAAAATTTTAAGTGCTTAAAGAATATAGATACTTTAAAAAGATTATTACACACTTGTGATTAAGATAGTCAAAACAGAAAAATTACTGAATTACGTTTTATTGAAAAAATTTAAAAAAAGTATAATATTTCAGTTTAGGCCAGTGGTGTGTAGGAACTTTTTTGTCTACAAAATTATTTAAACCATTAGTTAATATATTTTTTTGCGAACTCTCAATCCCATTGTTCTTTTTTTTTTACTATTTTAATCAGCCCATTAAATGCTACTAAATATACACTAAGTATACTACAGTTTATCATTAAAAGCACCGAGTTGCAGTATTGTGGGGCGATAAAGATGCGACAAAACCACACCCCAAGTTATGATTCGGACTAACGTCATTTAGCGAATTTTAGGGTAGGGAATCCCATAAGACCAAAATGGCCAAATTTTGAAAATTCATATTTCAAAAAATATACAGTTTATCAAAGGCACCGAATTGCAGTATGGTGGGGACATAAAGATGCGAAGACACCAAACCCTAAGTTGAAATTCCGAAAAACGTCATTTAGCGAATTTTAAGGGTAGTGAAACCCATAAGACCAAAATGGCCAAACTAATTAATATGATAAAAATTATTTTTTAAGAGGATTCCCAGTTTGCGGACGTTACTGCAGCTTGACCCACAATACATACCGCACTGAATATTATATGGTTTCAATGAAAATTTTATTTTCTACAAAAAAGTAAACTACACTTTTTTTCAACAAGGCTTTTAAAAAAAAATTGGTTGAACTTAAACATTTATTTTAAATTAGATGTGCTAGAAATTAGCATATTGTGAATGCTTAAGTGTGCGTATCTTTGCAAGGGCAGTACTTACGTAGCTCGGAGATATCTCGTTTGATAGGTCTTTTAATGGGGTTTAATATTCCTTTTTACATACTTTCTAAAAAAATCAGTACTTTTGAGTAAAAGGCTAATTAAGGAAAAGATAGTCAAAAATCCAAGATTGCGCCGCCATTTCGACAATGTTCCTTAATGGAAAGGGATCGCGAATTTGACTATGTTTAATGGGAACCCAATACCTATCGTTTGCGGCTAGTCTTGATTTTATGTTTTTGAAAACTTTTTATTTTTGAATTTTTTTATCCATCATCCCATATCCAAGTATGTAAGGGCGCACTTCAAAAAATCATATCTTTTATAAAATAAACCTTACTCTTATAGAAAAAAATTATACCAGAATTGTTGGATAGCCATATTTGTTTTAATCTGCTATTAAACTCTGATTTTGTTAAAATTTGCAAACTACCCCCCAAATTTGGCGCGCCGTAAAGCAAAAACTATTGGTCGAAGCGAAAAAATGCATAAAACCAAAGTTGTGCGCAATTTTGTTCTCTACATATTTTATTTAAACTTTTAGCTCACACATATACTATACTATAGTAGTGTGAGCTATGGTGATCCTAATTTTTTCGAGAAAAAAAAAGTTGCTCCGATTTTAAAATTTGTATATATCTTTGCGTTTCAGATGATTTTAAAACTTTTTTGTTGCGCCGTCTATCTGTCTGTCTGTCTGTATGTCTGTCTGTCTGTCTGTCTGTATGTCTGTCAACGACCAACGCGCATAACTCAAAAACCGCTTGGCCGATTTTATTGAAATTTGTTACCTAGGCTGGGTCTTGAGTCGAGATGGTCCCATTTAAAAATGAACAAAATCCACCGAACACAAACCAAGTTTATGCTCCTGCTGAGTTTATGTGAAAATATGGCGTGTGTGATATCAAACGAAAGGTATTTTTTAAAAAAGGGTGGGGGTATATTTCAAAAATTAGAGTTTAAGTGAAAATATGGCGTGTGTGATATCAAACGAAAGGTAATTGAGTCCGGAGTTTAACAAAATACAATATAGTTTTCGTTTTTTTTAAGGGTGGGGGTAGATTTCAAAAATTTGAGTTTGAGTCAAAACATTGCTTGTGTGGTATCAAACAAAAGGTAATTTAGTCTGGTGTTGAATAAAATATATTTCAGTTTTAGTTATATTAGCTCACACGTACACTATAACTATAGTACCTAGTGTGAGCTTAGGGGCCCATATATTGGCAGAGTATTTTTATAGCACCTACTCCAACGGGGCTATTTTCCTCCAAGCGCCGCGAGGCAGAGTTTTTACCCACCCCCCCTCCTCGAGCGGAAACTACCCGAGGTCACAAACGTAGATGTACTATCAGGGGACCTATGTCTGACCATCCCACCAAATTTCATTTCTGTTCGACCTTTTGCAAATAGAAATCGCCTGACGCTTCGCCTAAAAGAGGTGCGAGGCAAAAGTAAATCCTCTTATGGAAAGGAAACTTGCATCCTAAGGGATACGTGCATCAGTTTGGTATATGTTGTACGTTCAAACGGAGTTTGCGAAAAAGGACGGGACATGTGCCTGGTACTGCCTAGTTGCGAGACCAAAAATTGTCTCTTCACTTCTACTACTACTACGCCTGCTATACCTCGCTAGCCGCCGTGCCGCCGCTGATATCAACCTTCGATTTGTATAGCTACTTTATACATTTTAAGTGTAGAAATTAATAGTCTAGTAATCTTGTCAAAGGGTTCCACATCCTAATTTTCTTTTTTAATTTTTATTTTGATTTGTTATTATTGCTTCAACTAGGTTTTTGATAAATAACATTAAACTGTACAATCTGTAGCCTGATTTAATTAGGTAATCCAAAATTTATCTTTAGGTCTGCCAGTTTTTTTAAACAAAGCCATGTGTGACTTAAATTTTCCCCCAATGAAAAACAACAGAATTCTTAAGGCAGCACGGGGAGAAAAAGTAGATAGATTGCCAATTTGGATTATGAGACAAGCTGGAAGATATTTACCAGGTTCGTATCGGGACATTTTTACAATAAAAACTAATACAAATTAGTAAAATGACAATTTAATGCTAGTTTTAGCAGATCAATAATATACATAGTAATTGAGTCAGGTTCTTACAAAAATAAAAAAAAACCTATGCTACCTATATAAACAGTGGCTAAACAAATAAAAGTCAGTAAAATCAACTAAAAATCTAACTAGCTAGAAGTCATAAATAGAAAATTGAGTTTGAAAAGTTTAAAATAATTTCACAAACATTTCTAACTACTACCCAAACGTGGTAACGTATACAGAACTCGATCAGGTGCAATTTTAAAAAGTATAAAAAACAATTTAAAAAAAAAATCACTAAATTTCCAATAATATTGTTGATAATACTTTTATTTAAACCGCTTTATTTAAAGTTGAAAAATTCGTTAATATTGTAAGGAGTTATTTCAATTAAAAGCTATTTAGTTTTAGCTTTAAAACTGCTAAAATTAGTTGTCATTTTTATTTCGTCTGGAAGCATATTAAAAAATAAACAACAATTGAAATAGGCTCTTTTCTGATATAGTGTAGTTGAGTGTTGATCACTACATAATGTAATTACTTTATATTTAATGTCTGGACCAACCTTGGTACCTTCTTTTATAAAAAAAATTATGCTGCTCTGCTAGCTTTAGTCTAGCAATACACAGAAAAGATGAGAAAGATACACATTAATCGTAAATAAAATGATTAAATATTTAATTGCTTTAAATTCACAGTGTTTGAACCGCTGTAGGTATCCCTTTTTCAAAAACATATATTGCTCTGCTGGCTTTTACCCACTAAACACAAAAACATTTTAAGAACGTCAAAATAATGTATAAATTAAAAACATAACGTTAGGCTGGATGTTAGTTCTAACGTCACATTCATAGTGAAAAAGAAGCTGAATAACCCGTTTTCTGACGTTAGAAAAATAATCTTATGTTTTTATAACGTTTATAAGTGTTTTTCGAACGTTAAAAAAATATTGATTTTTAACAGTGAAAAATAAATGTTTTTCTAACATTGAAAAATAAATGTTTGTTTAACAATGAAAAAATATATTTTTTTCAAATATCTGTAAATATAAGGTAACATAAATAATGTAAATAAAGTTCTTCTATTTTGGAAACGCAGGGCAGCAACAGTCCGTTGAGGTTTTTGTGAACTCGACACTCAGTAAAGGCAATTCGGCTCGTAGCTTCTGAAAATAAACTTTAAAATTCCATGTAAACAATAATTTTGTAGTAAGTGCCTCGCTACGAGGCCAAACAATTCATGCTCAAGTGAATACAAGGCAAACAATTTCAAGGCGCGTATTCACTTTAGCATGAATGCAAACGAAGCCTTCGTTTGGTCCCGCTGCGAGGCTTGCGAAGTAGCAGTTTGCTAAACCTCGCTTATGTAAAATTTATTTATCAATAAAGGCGATTTATTATTATTAAGGTCCGGCGGCTAACCGTCCGCGGTGAATTGTCGCATTCCCTGTCTGATTACCTATAAGTATGCGATATTTCATACACAACCATTTTTTTTCTTTTGTTTACTTTTTTTTACCTGATTTTGTGGTGCTTCATTTAGATCACTGCACACACATTTGTTGTTCTTTAACTATACCATCTTTCCCACACAACTGGAGTAATATTCCGATCCTAACGCAACAAAAGCATAAAAATAACAATATATTGATGGTATTATTTTTAATGTTAGTGAAATTATGGTTTTTTGTAATGCTGGTTTTTTTAAGTTATTAAGAAATATATTTTTTGTAATGCTTTTACGTGAAATTTTCGTTAGGATTTTCTACATGTTTTTTTAATGTCAAAAGTTGACTTAATTTTAACACAAATTTGTGTAACGTTTTTTACGATTTTGTGCTTAGTGGGTAGCAGATCACCAAATTTTAGAAATAAGACAGGGATGATAAAAAAATAATCTACAAGGTTTTAACATTTAATTGCTCTAGATTTACCATGTCAGTACCATCTTGGTACCACTTTAATTAAAAAAAAAATCAATATTATATCTTTATGACATTTTTTTATGCTGCTCTGCTAACTTAAGTCAAGCAATATACACAGAAAATACGAGAAAGATACACATTAATAATAAATAAAGTAAATTTAAAAAAATATTTATTTTGCTAAAGCCAGCAGAGCACCAAACATTAAAGATAGAACAGAGATGATAAAAAAATAACCCATAAGGTTTTAAAATTTAATAGTTTTTTGGTAGTTTTAATTTCTCTATATTTAAAGCGTTAGGATCAACCAAAATATGGCTCTGATAGCTTTAGTATAGAAATTTCGCGGCGAATTATCCCCGCTGCTAATCAGACATATTTTTTGGTTTCCTACTTTCCTTAATGTTTTGCAAGGTTCTTACCAATTTTTTCAAGATGGAGAAATCATGGGTTCATGTTGAAAAGAAATTTTAACAACAAAAATACATGGAGAAATAGTTGGAAAATGATCATTTTCTAGAGAACAAATAACTGAATTATTTGTTTTATTGTAACGCAACGATTTTGTATTTTACCTTTAAAGTAATAGGTTTAGAACGTTTTTCTACGTTGTCCGACGCCTATTCTCCACCTTCTTCGATCATGACAATCATCTTCTGTCAGGTTTTTTTTACTCATTGATCTTTGGATTGACTGTTGTCGTTCTAGTTTAGGACGCCCTCTTTTTCTGCGTCCTATTTGTTGCCATTCTAGGACCTGCTTTGGTAATCTTTCGTCGTTCATCGGTTGTACATGGCCGTACCATATTAGCTGTCTTTTAGTAATGTCATCGGTTATGCTTCCCTCGATTCCCATTCTTTCTGTTATGATCTCATTTCTTATATGATCTGTTTTAGATATTATCATTCATCTTCTTATTGCATCCATTTCGTCACTTTCAATTTTTGTTTAGTATTTTTGTTACGCGACAAGTCTATTCCATACAACATGTGCCTTTCACCATTGTTTCATATGTGTTAAATTTTACATTCTTTTTTATCTCTCTGCTCCATAAAATACTGTTAAAACATCCAATAACCTTTTTTGCTTTTACTATTCTCTTTTCTAGTTCTTTACAGTCTGTTCTTGTCTTATCAAATGTGACACCCAAATATACATACTCATTGGATGGAGATATTGTTTGTCCATTGTTTAGTTCCAACTCTCTTGATTCGTTTCCAATATACTGTACTGTGTCTTGTCCATGTTCGTGTATATTCTTAAACGTAAGACTAGTAAATTTTTCTCTAAAATGTCTGTATTGTGTATTACCAAGAAAATGATCCTTTTTCTACTATTTTTCCATATATTTTTATTGTTAATATTTTTTCAACATGAACCCACCACAAGCGCGGATCTGGGTCAAAATCTAGGGGGGGGGGTAATAGTTGACAATTTTTGTTTTGTAATATAATTTTTTTTCTAGGGGACGGTAATTATTCTGTTTTTCCTTATTTTATTAGGAAAAAGTGCCTATTTTTTTCTAGGGGGTAATTACCCCGTTACCCCCCTCAAATCCGCGGTTGACCCACCATTTCCCCCCCATCCTCAAATTTGGTGCGGATCTTGCCAAAACATAAAAAAATATTTTTTTTTAAATTTAAAAATATATATATTTTTAATTTATTTTTTGTTTTTTATAAAAAATCAACGTAATGTAAAGTATTTTAAAGACCTATATCACTATCCTGGTATAATAATTAGATCTCGAGATATTCTGATTTTTGTTAGTACAGTTTAATTCAACATAGAATTTTTTTTTGATTTTAAAAATTTAATTAATCAAAGCTAATTATCATTATTTCTTCTTTATGGTAGAATAAATATACTAAACATTATCAAACTCGATTATATGGTCTGCTAAACCTCGACGACCTACTACTAAACAGAGATATTAGTGAAATCAAAAGTTTTTAAGGGACCCTGTATGACCACGATTAGCCATGAAACTTATTTGATTTTTTAAATTCACGGGTACTAAATTTCACGTTTGTTAGTATTATTTGGCTTAAAAACTCCGCTGACTGACGCTCACGTGTCTGATGGCGGGTAAAAACGCAATAAGCGTTGATCTGGCCTGAAAGCGAGAAGAAGAGCTGTCGTAGGTCACGGATTAGTTTGTTTCTTTTTATTTGTAATCGATCTTTTCATTGAACGATATGTAGAGCAGTTTATTTTTACCTGCTCTTGTTCATACTTGTACATAGGATTAGAGACAAAAACGTCTAATTAACTTCGCAAGAGTGTCACATTGACCAAGCAGTGTTCTGAGGAGTCCGATAAGGACGAAACAGTGTCAACATTTATTAGGTGTCCATTAGACCCCCGCACAATGGGTTATATGGCGGAGCTAGCACGACATTAGCCTTGTATATGCTTTTTAAATTATGATAACCAAACCCACCCAAATGTGTTGCAGATAGTCCAGTTAATAAAAGAAATGCAACTGATAAAAAAAGCCTTAATGTATTTCTCTGTAACAGAGCCCCAAAGTTGAAAAATATTTTGGGAGAAAAATGTATGTGTTGTTACAGTATTTTTAAATAAAAAAAATGACAATACAAACAGCACTTTCTGGGTATATGGGTATAAAGTGGGCATAAGCAGTAACTGCACCTTTAAAAACTACTAGTAATTTCCTAATTCCGAAACCCATTTTATAATTAAAATTTTTAGAAATATATTACGTTTATTTTCGTCTCTATTTTTCTTTGTAAAGCCTGCAGAAACAAGCTTAGCAAGGCTTAGTAAAATCTCCACTAGAATATTAGAGAGAGGGGTCTATTTGACTTAAAAAATAAAAAATTTGCTGCCCCTCGCTGCCCCTGTTTTTTGGGGGTAGCCCTAAACACTGCCATGTACGTTGTCTTTATACAATCAGTGTATCAGCCAAATGGAATAAATTTGACAGCGGATTGAATTTAGATTATTCTGAAAAATCCGAAAGTACTTCGACTAAGATTTTTAACGAGCAATATTTCGGTTCGAAATTTTTTTGTATAGACCCCTGCAAAAGGGGTCTACTCGCATAAAACTTTTTTTTCAAATTAGATAACCCCACTTGTGACACATTGCTCGAAAGCTTATCAAAAAAGAAAAACGATAAACTACTTTTTTTTGACACCTGTCAAATATTAAAAAAAGCTAACCTTTACTTTTTTGCCATTTTTAGACAATAAAAAATATCCTTTTAAGTAAAATTTATAATTTAATTAAAAAACTTAAGTAAAAACATCCAACCTCTTTTGCAACTGGTAGACCCAACTTGTGAAAACTTGTTCGAAAGCTTATTAAATAAGAAAAAATATGGTGCGTGATCCTAAACCCCGAAAACCCCTCCACTATCCTTAAAGGTGGAGAGTTTCCAACTTTAGAGCTTTATAATATTGTATTGTCGCTGTAACGCAGCCCACGAGAAAGACTTTCTTTATCGTTGGCTGCGTCGCTGTAACTATTCATAGTCCATACCAAATTTGATGTTGATCGGATATGTACAAGTTGGTCAAAATTGACTTACAAGAGGGACAAGGGCGGCGTCAATTTCACAATTTTAAAAATATAATTAAAAATTCGTGATCCCTATCCCCAAAAGTCCCTACATACCAATTTTGAACAAAATCGGACATACTTAGATGGTCCCCTTCCACCCTCTTTAAAGGGGTGAGGGGTTGCCAACTTTAAAGCATTATAATATTGTATTGTATTGGCACTGTAACTTATAATAACTATAAGTCCACAACAATTTTGATGTTGATCGGATATGTACAAGATGGACAAAATTGTCCAAGGGGGAGGGGGACGTTACTTTCACAATTTTAAAAATCTAATTAAAAATTCTTGATACCCATCCCCAAATGTCCCTGCATACCAATTTTGAACGATATCGGACATACTTAGATAGTAGCCCCCCTCCAGCATTTTCAAAGGGGGGGGTAGCTGTGAACTTTATAATATCAGTATATTGCATTGTCATCGGAACTTTAAGTGTGTACCAAATTTGAAGTTGATCCGATGTCTAGAAGTGGCTTAAAATTGAGTGTCGCGCTAGTCCCGTGAGGTTAAGCTTTCAAGCAACCCACGGAAAAATATAAGAGAAATAAAAACTCCTTTTTTCCCGATGAGCCACGAAACTTGTTTGATTTAGTAATTTATAATATATTGGTTTTAGAATTTATGGAATACAGAAGAAATCATAGTTTCTTTGAAATCTGTAAAACTCCAGAATATGCCTGTGATGTCACACTTATGCCAATAAAAAGATTTGACCTGGACGCATCAATCATATTTAGTGATATTTTAGTAATTCCACAAACTCTGGGGTTAGAGGTCCTAATGGTCGAAAAACAGGTATCAGCATTGGTTTTTTATTCAACAATTTTTGTTTTAAAGTTTTTATTTAATAAGAAGATTGTGTATAAATTTATATTTGAGTTAGGCTCTATATCGCCAATTATCTTCCTGACTATAGAAACAAACTGAATTTTATAAATAATATATTTTTTTGTGATTCCTTATGATAAAAAAATATTCTATTGTAGAAGCTATTACAAAAAATCGATTAAAAATGTTAATTTTGTATATATATATATATATATATATATATATATATATATATATATATATATATATATATATTTATTTATCGGTTTCACAACGTTCTACGTCTTCCGATACCCAATCTCCACTCGTTTCTGTTTGCCCATAATTCATCATCTAGGCCTCTTATTCTTATTTCACTGTCTATTCCTTCTCTCCAGCTTCTCCTTGGCCATCCTCGTTTTCTTCGGCCAGCTGGTTTCCATTGTAGTATTTGTTTGGCTAGTCTTTCATCATTAATTCTTTGTACATGTCCGTACCACATCAGTTGTTTTGTTCTTATATCATCCACTAAAGTACGTTCACCCACTGTCATAATTTCTCTTATTCTTTGATTTGTAACTCTTTCTCTTTTTGATTTCCCTGCTGCTCTTCTCCAATAGTCCATCTCCGTAGCGGAAAGCATTTTTTCTGTTCTATCCTTGATTGGCCATACTTCTGAGCCGTATGTAATAATACTTTTTACAATGGTGTTATATATAAGCTTTTTGTTATAATTTGATATACTTTGGTCCCAAATTATTCCATTTAATAAAGTTATTGCTTTTCTTCCTTGTACGTTTCGATCTTTTATAGCTTTGTCTAATGTTCCGTCAGCTGTAATTTTTAGACCTAAGTATTTATATTCATCACAGGACTGAATTCGCTGCCCGGTATTTAAGATTAGATCCTGTTTCATTCCACCGATACACATATACTCTGTCTTATTGAGATTAACCTCTAGTCCCCACTTATTGTACTCTTCTATTAGTTTTTGTGTCATATATTCGAGGTCGTCATAATCCTTCCTCAGCCACTACTATCTGATCATCGGCGAAACATAATTAATTTTGTATCTGTTTCTAAAAAATAAAGTCGTTTGATGCAAAATATAATGATTTTTTTTTCATTGACTTTTCCTACAAACCCTTAAAGGTATCACATTTAAATTACAGTTTGTATCGAGGAAAAAGTTATGTAGTGGATGTAATATTGTTTTAGGGACCAGTATTACCAAAACCTTTAACACTAGAAACTTTAAAAGACCTAACAATTGAGGGAGCTGTTGAAAGACTGGACTATGTTGGCAAAGCTTTAACACTAACCAGGCATAAACTAAACGGAAAAGTTCCATTAATAGGATTTTCGGGAGCACCTGTAAGTATTATTAGTAGTGGGGACCCGTAGGTCCGACAATTAGGCCAATATAGGCCATTTTTGTCTTGTTCAAAGATTTTTAAATTTCAAGTTTACAAAACTTTAACATCTTTAAAATTTTGAACTTTAAATATTTCAAAAATTCCTTATAAATTTTTAAAATTTAAAATTCAAAAATATGTTTAAGATTCAAAAATGTTTTAAACAAGAAATATAAAAACTAAAACAAATTAAATCTGAATTTTATATTTTTCTGTTTGCGAAACGTCCGTTAATATGGTTTAATTATTTTAGTGGACACTCATGGCCTACATGATTGAAGGAGGAGGGTCCAAAACCTACAGCAAAGCCAAAAAATGGCTCTATGCTAGTCCCAAGGAAGCGAGCTATCTTTTAGGAGTTTTAACTGACGTAATCATCGATTATTTGGTAATGCAAATCGAACATGGTGCTCAGATAGTTCAAGTGTTCGAGAGTAATGCGGAACATATAAACAAAGAGTTATTTGTGAAATTTTGTTCACCAGTTTTAAAAAGGATATCGGTAGAAGTGAGAAGAAAGCTCAAAGAGAAGAATTTGGAAGAAGTTCCTATGGTAAGTAACATTTTAAAGTTCTATTTTTAATAAATTATTATTAGTAGGGTCAATGCACCAGTGAATGAACGAATAAGAGAATCCTGAACTTTGGGTTATGAAATAAGCTAGATGATTTTGACAAATCTGTTTAAAAATTGCATGCATAGGCAGATTAAACTATTTTAAATAATAAAAAGTAAATAAAAGTTAATTCAGTGAATTTTAATGTCATTTTCCAAGTATTTTCTTAATGTTGTATAAAACTCCAGTAAATGAACAGGCATCTCCAATTACTGAACAATAAGGAACCAGTGAATGAACATATGAGGTTTTTTGGTAAAAAGTGGCAGATCAGAAATAAGAATTGACAGATCTAGGATAGAAAGTAAGAGACAAAAATTCAAAAAAAGAAAAACCTCGGAAAAAAGTCCAAAAGTGTGAAAAATAGCATATAACTTCACAGTAGGAGTGTCTTTTATGCCTTGACGATTTGTGGCCCTGGCTACGCTCGTGTTAGTAGTAGTAGTAGTGGTGTGGGGTAGGCTCCATACCTAGCGACTAGGCAAATGAAGCGCCCTTTTCGCCAACCCCCGGGCATATCTTCTACTGCGTCCTTCCTTCGCTAAGGAATCTGCCAGTCTTTTATACAAAGACCAGAATATCGGGCCACCTCAGATTCAGAAGGTGCTCCGTTTCAAAGGCTTCCTCTTCGAATACCTCTCTTCTTGCCTCCTTGTATGCTTCACATGATGAGAGAAAATGCGCCGAGGTCTCGTCCTCGGCCCAACATCGCTCGCACGTCGCGTCCTCCTTCACTCTCATCCTTGCTAAGTGTCCTTGTAGGACGCAGTGTCCGGTTAGGACTCCCACTATGGCTCCCATCTCTCTTCGTGTTCTGCGGAGGAGCCAGTCTCTACAGGATTTGCTGTATTCTGTCAAATACGCCTTCACCTGTCTGGCGTTTCCTGTGTTGGTCCATTCCTTTTGTATCTCTTTCTGGGTCCACTCCGTTAGGGCCGACTTCATTTGCCCTCTTGTGAGCCCCAGGAAAGGCTCTGGGCCGACGCATTTCTGCCGGGATCCTCCCCTGACGAGTTCGTCCTACGCTCGTGTTGGAAAGTTTTCGCCTCAGGATAAAAAGTGCCACCTCTTATCTTTGGTACACTATTATTCTCAAAAGTATATAATAGTATATTATATACCAAAAGATAAAAGTGTCACTTTTTATCCCTAGGCGGATAGTTTGTGGCCCGAGCTGAGGGAGAGCTGCAGTTCGTCGGGAGGGTAAATAGACAGTTTTATCACAATCTTTGTATGCTATTTTTCTACTTTTTCATTTAGTTTGTTTTTCTTTTTTTTTGGGTTTTATGATTTCGACTTTTTTTATTTTGGTTTTTATTGTTTTATCTCTGATCAGTCACTTTAAATCCCGAATTTAGCTATCCCTGATTTATCACTTTTTATCCCGGGGTTAAAAAGGGACACTTATCCTTAAAATGCGGAAAAAATTACATTTTTCATTACCAAAGTGAGAAAATAAAAATGGTAGGAAGCAGTTAGTTTAACAGTCTCATAGAAATTAAAAACGTACAATATAAAAAGTAAAAAACAGCCAAGGTTTTATTATTAAAAAATACCGTCTTTTTTATAAAAAAAAAATAACAAAATGTGGTAACTACTAATAGTCATTAAGGAAACAAAACTTACAAAATATTAATATAAAAATAGCCATCAGAACAACCAGCGCTAAGTTCTAAAAGTTTCCTCACAATGTTCTGAGACTGGAACATTTGGTTTTGGTTGTAAGTTTTTTAAGGGTCTTTCATCTGTTGTCAGAACGAGCTTTTTTTGGTTTTGTTTCTTTTATCTCTTTATCGCTGACGTTTTTTAGCTCACACATATACTATACTATAGTAGTGTGAGCTATGGTGATCCTAATTTTTTCGAGAAAAAAAAAGTTGCTCCGATTTCAAAATTTTTTATATATCTTTGCGTTTCAGATGATTTTGAAACTTTTTTGTCGCGCCGTCTGTCTGTCTGTCTGTCTGTATGTCTGTCTGTCTGTCTGTCTGTCTGTCTGTCTGTCTGTCTGTCTGTCTGTCTGTATGTCTGTCTGTAACGACCAACGCGCATAACTCAAAAACCACTAGGCCGATTTTAATGAAATTTGGTACCTAGGCTGGGTCTTGGGTCGAGATGGTCCCATTTAAAAATGAACAAAATCCACCAAACACAAGCCAAGTAAAAGAGTGGGGGAAGATTTCAAAAATTAGAGTTTATGTGAAAATATGGCGTGTGTGATATCAAACGAAAGGTAATTGAGTATGGAGTTAAACAAAATACATTTTAGGTATTTTTCTTCAAAAAGGGTGGGGGTAAATTTCAAAAATTAGAGTTTACGTGAAAATATGGCGTGTGTGATATCAAACGAAAGGTAATTAAGTCCGGAATTAAACAAAATACATTTTAGTTTTTTTTTAAGGGTAGGGGTAGATTTAAAAAAATTGAGTTTAAGTTAAAACATGGCTTGTGTGGTATCAAACAAAAGGTAATGTAGTCTGGAGTTGAATAAGATATATTTCAGGTTTTAGTTTTATTAGCTCGCACGTACACTATAACTATAACTATAGTACCTAGTGTGAGCTTAGGGGCCCATATATTGGCAGAGTATTTTTTTGGTACCTAAGCTTAATCAATTTTTTTTTAGAATCAATTTTCACCTTTGCTCCTTTCTTTTTTATTTCTGTTTTCAGTTTCTTCTATTTTATTTCATCTTCGTTTTCTGTGCTTCCCTTCTCTTTTTCTTTGTGTGTAAAAAAAACAGCAAAATATTGTAATTTTATTTTAACTTTTCTTCTGTACAAACCTAGCATTAAAAATGCCAGAATGGTTTAACTGGTTCAAATATATTTTTTTAAAACTGGTATAGTTAAGCGAAAGTTCCAGTAAATGAACAAATGAAGACTAGTGAATGAACACCGTTCATTTACTAGAATACTACCTAAAATGACAAAAATATTTTAATTTGGAAGCTTGCTTGATAAAAATACTTACTTTTGAGTCCTAGTTTTCTTGTTTTCTGCAAATATGTAAATACCCATTGAATGAACACCTTGTTCATTGACTGGATTTTCGAAATATCTGTGTACCAGTAATTGAACATGCAAATATTTTGAACATACATTACATTAGGTTGAGTTTAATGTGAAAAACTTGGTCCTCTATTACCTATAATAACTGCTAAACACCCAAAATGTACGAAACTCCCTTTATAAATGCAGAATCCATAGTTCTATAAATCACCACTTTTAGCTTACCTTAACAAAATATGGCTGCCTGGCCGCTGCACTGAAACATCGACTATATGCATTTAGTGCCAAGACTAAACTAACGGATTTTTCCAGCGAGTCTAGCGAAAAAACACTTACGAAGAAAGTTGGTTAGCCATAGGACAGAAACAGAAAAAGATTTAAAAGCGTATCGCCTTATTTTACCGGAAAATAGAGCAAACTGTTCATTTACTGGTAGCTGTTCATTTACTGGTGCACTGACCCTATTTGAAATGCACTAAAGATATATTAAATTTAACAAATCCCACCAAAGCAACCATATCGACCAACAAATTGTTGCAAAGGGAATGTTGTTTTCCACAAATATTTATTCTTTGCAATTTTTGATAAAAAGGTTAATTTTCGAGAAAATTTAATAAAACTAAAAAAAAAAACAGGCTTTTGGGGGTTTATGAGGGATTTTATCCCTCCTTGTCGACATTTTGGGTTGGCTACAGATATGTTCGTTTTAGCGGGGTCGAATTAGGCGGATAACATTGACAAATGACCATTTGCCAATATTGTGACGGTCCTGGTTTTCGTAAGGCAGGTCCATCACAAAGTTAGTCAAAATGGCTTAAGAAATAAGGTGTTGATAATATTCTGGCCGAGGTGGCGTAGTCTTTACGGGTAGAGGGCCTTCTTACCTTAAATAACTGCCTGTATTCCCATCTTCTTTGGAACACTGGGCCCCTTTTACCCCATAATTTGTCGATCGGCTCAATCGCTCCTAAATTTCGAAAAGCGACTCAGCCGGTCTTTGGCGTAGGATCTGCTGCCGAAAGCACACTCATTACCGAGCCTCGAACAACGAACGGATATTCGCTAATGTAGACGTGAAAAAGGTATGATCGCGAGCAAGCAACAAGCCATACGCGACGAGCCAAGGGTAGGCGGTCGTCGACGCGAACACTAAGGGATTCGCAGGTTGATCGTAGACGTCATTCAATGCGCTTCAAATAAAGAAAAATACCATGAATGATGAAAAAGTATTGCTTTTAATTGAAAATTACAGCAATAGACCTGTTATATGGGCAGAAATCGGTTGTGTGATAGGCGTGTGATGTGATAAACCTAGGGACTAAAGTGCCAGTTTTAATGCCTTAACACAAAGTTTTCCTAAGGGATTAAACAAGACCTCAGTGCCAAGGTTTATATGTTTCTAGCGTAAAAAAATGGCTTTGCCAGTTAGCCCGACTCGCACGAGCCGCAGTAGTGCATGTTACGATCCAAAATTAAACTAGTGTTTAGTATATTAGTTATTGTTCTTGTACAAATAAAATTTCCTCCAATATTGTTCTAAAACACTACATTTAGTTGGATGCAGAAGGCCCAAACGTCTTCCTGCTTTATTATAACCGGTTAGAGGTTTGCATCCACTAAAATAAAAAACCTAAGATATCATATGAATTTTAACATTATGTTGCCCTACAAGTCTAGTTTAATGTTTATATTTGTAAGTATGTATCGCCGTTTGTTAAAAACAAATATTATTCTTTTTTTTTATAAAATAACATTTTATACGCGCACCCTGGTAGAGCATCATTACCATTATCAGTTTGTAATTCGTAAATATCTACAGCTAGAGGCGCTTCGAAATGTTCGTATTCCTTTAACATCTCTCAATACTGTTATGTACAGACGTTATTTTTATTTTCTTAAAATATTTATATCTATCGACCCCTAGTTGGGGTAGCTTTAAACCCTTGACTTTAGATAGGGTCCTTGTTTAAAAGAGTTTTTTTTAACGGCTTACTATTTTCTTACAAGTGAACTATCTCAAATAGATTTAGCTAATTAAAAAAAACTAATTAAGGCCATCAAAGAGTTATACCGCAATAGTAAGGCAAAAGTTAAAATAAAAGCAAAACTAACCAAAGGCTTTCAAGTAAATAAAGGTCTTAAACAAGGTTGCTGTATCTCGCCTACGGTCTTCAAGATATACTTAGAACAAGTCCTTACAGTATGGAAGAGAAAATGCCAAAACATGGTAATTCCGTTAAAAGAAACCACCTTGTATATTTTATGTTTCGCCGATGATCAGATACTAGTGGCTCAGGATTATATGACGCCCTCGAATATATGACACGAAAACTAATAGTAGAGTACAATAAGTGGAGACTAGAGGTTAATCTTAATAAGACAGAGTATATTTGTATCGGTGGAATGAAACAGGATCTAATTTTAAATACCGGGCAGCGAATTCAGTCCTGTGATGAGTATAAATACTTAGGTCTAAAAATTACAGCTGACGGAACACTAGACAAAGCTATAAAAGATCGAAACGTACAAGGAAGAAAAGCAATAACTTTATTAAATGGAATAATTTGGGACCAAAGTCTATCAAAACATATATATATATATATATATATATATATATATATATATATATATATATATATATATATATATATATTTATCGGTTTCACAACGTTCTACGTCTTCCGATACCCAATCTCCACTCGTTTCTGTTTGCCCATAATTCATCATCTAGGCCTCTTATTCTTATTTCACTATCTATTCCTTCTCTCCAGCTTCTCCTTGGTCTTCCTCGTTTTCTTCGGCCAGTTGGTTTCCATTGTAATATTTGTTTAGGTAGTCTTCCATCATCCATTCTTTGTACATGTCCGTACCACACCAGTTGTTTTGTTCTTATATCATCCACTAGAGTACGTTCACCCACTGTCATAATTTCTCTTATTCTTTGATTGGTAACTCTTTCTCTTTTTGATTTCCCTGCTGCTCTTCTCCAATAGTCCATCTCCGTAGCGGAAAGCATTTTTTCTGTTCTATCTTTGATTGGCCATACTTCTGAGCCGTATGTAATAATACTTTTTACAATGGTGTTATATATAAGCTTTTTGTTATGTTTTGATATACTTTGGTCCCAAATTATTCCATTTAATAAAGTTATTGCTTTTCTTCCTTGTACGTTTCTATCTTTTATAGCTTTGTCTAGTGTTCCGTCAGCTGTAATTTTTAGACCTAAGTATTTATACTCATCACAGGACTGAATTCGCTGCCCAGTATTTAAGATTAGATCCTGTTTCGTTCCACCAATACACATATACTCTGTCTTATTGATATTAACCTCTAGTCCCCACTTATGGTACTCTTCTATTAGTTTTCGTGTCATATATTCGAGGTCGTCATAATCCTGAGCCACCACTATCTGATCATCGGCGAAACATAAAGTATACAAGGTGGTTTCATTCAACGGAATTCCCATGTTTTGGCATTTTCTCTTCCAGACTTTAAGGACCTGTTCCAAATATATCTTGAAGAGCGTAGGCGAGATACAGCAACCTTGTTTAAGACCTTTATTTACTTGAAAGCCCTTGGTTAGTTTTGCTTTTATTTTAACTTTTGCCTTACTATTGCGGTATAACTCTTTGATGGCCTTAATTAGTTGTACGCTTATGTTTGTCTTTTCCAACGCTTTCCAAAGTAGATTTAGTGGTATACTATCATATGCCTTCTGCAAATCTACGTAAAGCAGATGGAGCTCTTGTCCGTATGCCATTTTCTTTTCAATAACTTGGGTTATACAAAAGAGATGATCTGAAGTCGATCTACCCGCCCTGAAACCAGCTTGTTCTTCTGCCTCCATATCTTTATATTCGCTCTCCACTTTATTTCTTATTATTTTGCCATATATTCTGCTTAGCGTACTAGTTACAGATATACCTCTATAATTGTCACATATATCTTTCCTTCCTTTTTTGTGTATTGTGGATATATATGACGTTTTCCACTCAGTTGGTACTACAGCTCCATTTAAATATCTTTGGAAAAGATTCCGTAATCTACAAAACAATTCTTCAGTGCCATATTTAATAAGTTCAGATGGGATATTTCCGGGTCCGGCAGATTTACCGCTTTTTAAGGTTTTGCACACGTTTTTGACCTCAGATATTGTGAGGGGTACTGGAGATCCCATCGTTCTAATGATATTGTCTCTTTCGTCTTCCTTGAATTCTGCTCTATCTTCAGTTAAAAGTTTTTTAAAATGCTCATCCCATTCTTTGTCTGGTATTGGTGAAATAATATCTCTGCATGTTTCTTTTTTGATCGATCTTATAGTTTTCCAGCTTTCGGTACTTCTCCTACCTCCTAAGTAAGTATCTATTTTCTGGCACTTTTGCATCCATGATTGATTCTTCTTATCACTGATCATTCTTCTCACCTTTGATTGCGCGATTTTGTATTCTTCTCTGCTTCTATCTGTCTTTTGGGATAAGTACGTGTGATACAATTTCCTTTTTTCCTCTATTTCACTTTCAATCTCAGCATCCCACCAGTATGGTTTTGTTCTTTTAGGAGTTTCTTCCACTAATCCTAGTGCTTCTTTTGCAGCTTGATGAATGCTTAATGTGATACATTCGTATTCCCCATCTGGGGTTTCACCTGAACTTGAATTAAGTTTTTGTTCAGTCTCTTTTTGTATAAGTTTTTTACGCTGTCATGTTCTAGGCTTAGTAGATTATATTGACAGTGATCAATTTCCTCATTCATTGTATCATCAAGATTTTGTTGATGGAGGCTTCGGCCTTGATAAGGAAAGAGAATTTTGGTCTCCAGAAAATAGTGATCACTTCCGCATGTTGATCCACGCTTTGTTCTGACATCTTGAATTTTTAGTTTTGTCTTTTGTTCAGTGATAAGATAATCAATGACGGATTTCAGGTTTTGTGAGGGTTTGGTCTAGGTATATTTGTGTATTTTCTTATGTTGGAAAAAACCGTTTTGGATTTTTAGGTCTAATTGCTCACATACTGTGATAAGCCGGTTTCCATTGTCATTAACAACATCTTCTCCATATTGGCCAACTGTCAGATCATTTACTCTGTTACCTGTTCTACTATTTAAATCTCCCAATATTACAATTTCTCTAGATGTACTTACTGTTGATATTTCATTGTGGATTTCTTCAAAAAAATTGTCTTTCACGGCTACATTTGTATCGTCATTATACGCATAGATTCCAAAAATCGTAAGTCTCATTCCTTTTATTGTTATATTCATTCTTATTAGCCGTTCATTTACTGCTTCCCAGTTGGTGATATATTTTCTAAATCTTTTGTTGACCAAAATAGATACTCCTTGTTGCGCATGTTTTTCTTTTGCCACGCCGCTATAGAAATGGTCATACTGTCCTAGGTTTTCAGATCCTTTTCCTTTCTTCCTCGTTTCTGTTAGTATAGCAAGGTCAACCTTCATTCTGCTGCACTCATGGACTATATCATTCACTTTTCGACTCATTCCTTGTACGTTCCATGTACCAAAAATCATATTCCTGTTTCTTTGCTTGGTTCGTCTTAGGTTTTTCATTTCTTTCCGAGGCGTTTGATTGGGTTTTTTAACAGTGTACGTTTTTTCCGGGTATCAGAGAGTTAGTCTAATGCCCCAACCCCCAACCTGGAGGACCAGGTGATTTTTGATCGAGGTTTTCTTCCCCTAGCCTTTGACGATTCCAACGCCGGTACTACAAGGCAGCATCTTCTTCTTTTATACTATCCCTAAAAGAAAGGGTTGCCACCTGCGCTATGATCACCGTACCGAGGTCCATCCTCTCCGCCTTTCATACCGATGTGGTCTTCTCCCGTAACCCTGGGAATGGGACCCTAAACAGGTGCTAACTCTCCGGGTCAGAGAGTACCTGGAATCTACGGAGGGCAGGGGTCGATTCATTTCCCCTGATAGACATCTGACGAGGTCTACCCCGTACCCCGCTATCAAAACATAACAAAAAGCATATATATAACACCATTGTAAAAAGTATTATTACATACGGCTCAGAAGTATGGCCAATCAAGGATAGAACAGAAAAAATGTTTTCCGCTTCGGAGATGGACTATTGGAGAAGAGCAGCAGGGAAATCAAAAAGAGAAAGAGTTACAAATCAAAGAATAAGAGAAAGTATGACAGTGGGTGAACGTTCTTTAGTGGATGATATAAGAACAAAACAACTGGTGTGGTATGGACATGTACAAAGAATGAATGATGAAAGACTACCTAAACAAATACTAGAATGGAAACCAACCTGCCGAAGAAAACGAAGACGGCCAAGGAGAAGCTGGAGAGAAGGAATAGACAGTGAAATAAGAATAAGAGGCCTAGATGATGAATTATGGGCAAACAGAAACGAGTGGTGATTGGGTATCGGAAGACGTAGAACGTTGTGAAACCGATAAATATATATATATATAATATATATATATATATATATATATATATATATATATATATATAAAAAATATATATTTAAAAAATGTATTTTAAATATGTAGTTAAACTTTAAAGCGATATATATTTATGTCTCAAATTTAGTGGGTACTTTGTTTTAATTTAATGTTTCGATATCGCGCTGCGAGCCTCGAATAATACGGTCTTTGCGAATCGTACTAGCGTCCACATTAGCGAATAGATCGCTCTCGTTGATCGAGGCTTGAGGTTCGCTAATGAGTACCCGACTTAAGAGCCACTGTGAGAAGGAGTTTCGCCCTGAATGTTTACTTTTTTCCTTTAATTACAATAAAGAATTACCTCTATGTTTCGCCGGATGGCACGTAATATAAAATGCTTCTAAATCGAAAATGGAGAGCCTTTTTAGATTTTTTGCTTTGACTATAAATCTATTCATTAAAATGGAAATACAGTGAAACCTCCTCTAAGCGTACACTCGCGGTTTTGTCGAATTTGTCCGCTTATTGGAGGTGTCCGCTTATGAGAGAGAACTGCGAAATTTTTATATATATTCAGTAACAATATCCGCTGCTTGAATTTTTCCGATATTAAATTTTTCAGCGATCTTTCGTGCTGATAGATGTTCCTTCTACGAAGCGTTAACAACTTTTATTTTTTCTCGTAAACTAAGAAGTTTTTTACCAGATGCCATTTCAAAGAGATCTATTATTATACCTGCCGAATAAAATATGTTGTAAATATGACAGAATTATTTATTCTCCGCATTAAAATGGAAAGAAGTAATTCCCTGCTACCAAGTGCGCTGTTGCCAACATACTACATACTATTTGTGCCCATGTCGTGCAGCGCTCCGTCCCGTTGTCAGCGGTTCGCGTCCGGTTAAGGGAGATTTCAGAATTTTTTAACCAAAAAAATTGTCCGCGTCCGGTTATTAGAGTGTCCGGTTATAGAGGTGTCCGCCGGAAATAGAGAAAAGCTTGGAGTGTCCGCTTAATAGAGGTGTCCTCAAGGAGAGGTTTCACTGTACACAAAACTTATTTTTTTTAGATTTTGTTTGCAAAAGGAGGCTGGTACTGCCTAGAAGAACAAGCAGATCTAGGATACGAAGTATTGGGTGTCGATTGGACAGTTGAGCCCAGCTATGTCAGAAACATTCTTAAAAACAAAAACATTATAATCCAAGGCAACCTTGATCCATGCGCATTGTATGCACCCAAAGAAGAATTGGAACGTATGGTGTCAAAAATGATGGAGAACTTCGGTGGACAAAGGTACATTGTCAATTTAGGTCACGGTATTTACCCGGATGCGCCTATTGAGTCCGTACAAAGGTTCATAGATGTCGTGCATAACTATAAAGTGTGAGTCGTGCATTTGTTGTGTTTAGTTCTTGATTATTTCGGTATGATACACAACTTTAAAGTATCAGTTATGATGGATAACTTTAAGGTGTGAGTTGTGTATTTGTGGTGGGTGTTCAGTTATACGTACTTCGTTTTTTCGGTATGAAGTGATTACTTTTATGTATATTAGGTTTTTATTGGGTATTTGTAATTTTTTATAAAGCGTGGTGCAGGTTGGATGTGATATTCAAAAAAATAGCAAAAGTAAAGTGTTAAAAACGTTGGGATTTCGTTAAAAAGAGTAGGAAGATTTTTTTAAACCTTTTTTTAACTCTTATTTTAGATTTTTAAAAGTTAAAATTTACTTATTTATACCCATCAAATTGCCATTAAAAGCGATTGGCTTATTTTTGCAGGCCCAACTATTCTGGGTCTGGTATTTTTAGGGTCGTTGTTGTTTATGATTTATGACAATATAATTTTATGAAAAAAAAATCGATGGTAGGGGAGGGGAATGTGAGGGGTGTAAAGGGGGTACATTAATGACTTTGGAATCTAATCAAATACGAACATTCGGTTTCCAGATTTATTATTTGATCTGGTGACAATACAGTTTTATGAACAAAAGTGGTAGGTAGGGGGAGGGTGAGGGGTGTAAAGGGTGTAAATTCATAACTTTGGAATTAAAACAGATACAAACATGCGGTTTTCAGTTTTCTGATTTTATCTAGTAACAATACAATTTTATGAAAAAAAAACGTTTATAGGTGTGGGTGAGGGGTTAAAGGAGGTGAATTCATATCTTTGGAGTAAAAACAGATAATATATGCGGTTTTAGATTAATGATTTGATCTGGTGACAATACAATTTTATGAAAAAAAAAGCAGGTAAGAGGTGGGTGAGAAGTGGACCCTTTGATTCAGAACTTTGAAATTAAAACAGATAATCGAACATGCGGTTTTCAGATTTATGACTCCCCAAGAAACATTTATTTCACTTACAACCTAATGAGACCTGCACCGACGTTGGATTTAGTGAAATATTAAGTTGCAAGATTGATTATGCGTTGAGCGACGTCACATTTATGTCAAAACCGACGTTATTAAATATACGTCCGTTTTTTAACGATCTCGCGACGTCAAATATTGCAACGCAATATTCCATTGATTTCCCAACGTCGGTCTTACGTTCGTTTGTTCGACGTACAAAAACTCTAACCAGCCCAACGACCAACAGACGTCGGCGTCGGGTACCTCCGGTGAAGACCCTAACCTCAGGTCTAAACTAACGTTTAGTTTGGTTGGTGTATTTCCCGTAACTTTTACTTGACCTATTCGACGTCCGTTCATATGGCCTACGCGTCACATTTACAGCCTACTGTCATTTATAGACGCCCATAACCTAACAAAAAGTGCATTTGTTTGGTCAGGACGGCTATATGTCAGGACATGACGCAGTTTTATATCTTTTTTGGATTTTGGAAACCATAATAGCCTATCCTCTTCCCACAGGTGGGGTATCGGTTTTATTTCCCTTAGATTTTTGGTATTTAAACAAACATTTCTAAAAACAAAAAAATATAAAAAAAAACAATGATTTCGTCACTGCCTGACAGTTGACAGCGCGGTAGTTAGCTTTGGGACCATGGGCTTTACCTATTGTAGGCAAAAAAGAGCGGACGTTGAATTCTATACCGAGATTTTGGTTAATATGATAGATATAGTTGCGAACCTAGAGTTCCAATCCGTTGGTAGGCCGACGCAAAATCATGCGGGGCGAACGTCCGAATTTAATGGGACGAAATACGTTTTCCAGACGTCGGACTTCCACTCTTTGGTTATCTTTCACAACCAAAAGTGGAGACCCGGTCCGAATTGGTATGTTATTAGTTCACATTAAGTCATACACCGAAATCCGCCATTCTGAAAAGGTTAGCGTCTGTCGGCCATTATAAAATATTTTTTCTTTTTCTAATTTTAAGTAGAAATGAAGGAATAATTGCAAAATTAGTAACAAATTTGAGTTTAGTGAAGCAGCAAAACATTTTTTTTTACAAAAATAAAATAATAATAAAAATTAGATCTATTTAAAAAATATGTATATTTTAGTAAATCTTGCATATTTCAGGAGCGCTTACTTTTTTTGAAAGTATTTTAATCACGTTTATCAATAAACATGCCTTCGTTGTAAAATTTTAGTTGGATTCCTGCTTTAAAATATAAATTATTAATATTCTAATACCGCCTTTCATGCATGACTATAATTGTCATTTGTAAAATGCACCCATTTTTATGAGACTTGTTTAATAAGTTTAAAATATTTACTTATCAGGTATAATTTTAGTTACTTGACAGGAATTCTTTTTAGCAAAAACTATATATATTCTAGGCAATGGAAATGAAACCAAACGCAACTTACCTGTTTGCGACTAAATTTAAGTGACGGCAATCCAACTTACAATTACGTTGTTAATTGGTAAACTCTATTACCTATAAGGTCAGATGCTGACGTCGTAGCGACCCGAATTTGTATTCCCCATTTAGGTGCAAACGAGGGTCGTCAGGCGGTCGAAACAACGTCGGCACCCGACGTCGCGTTTATCGCAAGCAACGTATGCGTAACGTAATATGACGTCTAAATGCTGCTTGGGTCAGTTCTGGTGACAATACAATTTTATGGAAAAAAATGTGGGTACCACTTGATGTATTGTATTGACAGGAAAGAAACCTTGTAACAATGATGCATTTCTAGAAATCGAAAGGTTGCGAAAGCCATACTTATATTTCCTGCAGTTTGTTTCTTTTTAATTAAAACTAAAAGGTAAAAAATATTTTTTTTTAAAGGTAACGATTTTATTAGAAAATTGTACAAAAAAATAATTTGGCAGATTTTTGTTTACTACAGTCTAGATTTAACAATAGCGTTAATTTATTTATTTAGGTATCAACAGCCAACTGACCAATTACAGACATCTTACTTATCTAAGTCATTGTAAAGTTATCACACTACATATTTAACATCTATCTAATCAAACACAGAGGGGTGGCGGAAGTTTAAAATTAGAATAACGTAAAATTTACAATTTATTTTTATAGTTAACAATACTTATTGCTGTTTATCATTTCTGTGTTTCTTTATCCTTACACTTAGAATAATAATAATAATCAAAAAAAAAACTAAGAAGTAAAGGTAGATCGCCGCCCTCCCTCCAAGTTAATGGCACTTTATATACAGGGTGTTGGGCACATGAACCGTCAAAATTTTTTGGGATATTGTTGGGGTCATTTGCTACCTTTTCAACCTTGGAACTTGGGTAGAGATATAAATTAAAAAAAAATTTTTTCTCAAATTATCCAAAATCCCACCTTTAAACCCTCATAAGCTTTTTATTAATGTCTAGAAAAGCACTATTTTTAAAAAATAATTCTGTAATCTTATGCTTCTTCAACTAATTAATAGATTTGTTAAAATTGATGTACCAAAGGGACATACGAGGTTTTTCATTGAAGAACATTAGTGATTTTGTGAAAGAAAATCAATTTCAAAGTTAAAAATCAGAAAAAGTATCGACAATTGAGAACTTCATTTTCTTTTAAAAACTTCTTTAGTTGATTACCTTTCTAACGGTATATTACACATTCATACAAAAAAACATTTCTGCTTTAAAATACGGATATTCCGTCAGAAGGGCGAGACTCGTTCGGAATTGGTAAGAAAAACAATTTAATGTTTATGATCGTTGATGAACCTACCTAAACAAAAGTTAAACTTTTAACAATAACGTATTGTGTTATTTCTTTATAATTTTTTTCGAAACGATCATAAACATCAAATTGTTCTTCTTATCAAGTCCGAACGATTATTGCCCGTCTCACAGAATATCCGTATTTTAAAGCAGAATTGTTTTTTTAATCAATATAACCGTTAGAAAGGTAATCAACTAGAGAAGTTTTTAAAAGAAAATGAAGTTCTCAAGTGTCGATACTTTTTTTAATTTTTAAATTGATTTTCTTTCTCAAAATCACTAATGTTCTTCAATAAAAAACCTCGTATATTCCTTTGGTACATAAATTTTAACGTGCTTTTCCAGAAATTAATAAAAAGCTTACGAGGGTTTAAAGGTGGGATTTTGGGTAATTTGAGAAAAAAAAATTAAAAAATTCAAATCTCTTTAGCCGTGACTCTAAGGACCCAAGTTCCAAGGTTAAAAAGGTAGCAAATGACCCCAATATCCCAAAAAATTGACGGTTCATGTGCCGAACACCCTGTATTTTTAAGTTCCATATAAAATCGTGGCACGATTATTAAAAGTACCCATCAAATGGAGATGTATATATGCTCCACAATTTTATATCGAACTTAAAATATATAATGTGCCATTAACGCTTCTGTTAAATCTAGACTGTAGTAAACTGCAATCTGCCAAATTATTTCTAATTTTTTATTGTAATTTAAAAAAAAATCTTTTAAATCAAAAAAATGTTTTTATTTATTTTATTTTATTTGTCCGCATCTGTATCGGTATGGAACTGCGCATTTGCAGAATGAAATATTTTCGACTATATTATTTCCGACAATTTTACGGATTATCAATTCACGGTTCGCTTAAATTGATTTCTTCTTTTTTATTTTATGATTCGATTATTCTGCAAATCGACTTAACTCCGTTTCAATGCTTTTACGTTTCGACATTTTTACGGATCGACAAAATTCCGCTTCGTCTAAATTATGTTCTACTATATTATTTTCGACAATTTAACGGATCGACAAAACTACATTTCGTGTATTTTACTTTTGATTGTTTTATTTTCGACCAAATTACAGTTTGAAATTTTTTTTCGGCCATTTTACCTTTTGATAAAAGTTTTTTCGATGTTTTTGTGGCGACCCTTGAGCGACAGAGTTGGTTGCCAATCTTCGTAACGGTAATTACTTTTTTACTTTTTGTACCCAATAACATATTAGAATTTGTTACAGATGGTGATTATGATAAGTGTACAAAAGTATAGTATTGCTTTTGTACTATAATATCTTTAAAACGTATTAGTGTACTAGAGTAAAGTATTACCTTTTTACTCTAATATCTTTCTTATAACGTATTACTTTAATCTGATTTTTGATTTCAAGTGGGAAACCATTACACCTTAGACTATAGCAGATCGTCTACGCATCACACTAATAAATTGGAAAAAAATAATTTTTAAGTTACAAGCTTTTATAAAATGCACTAAAAATTAAAAAATAATTTTCTAACATTCTAATATTATCATAATAATAAAAGCGATGGCCGACTGATGGAAATTTTGACGATGTTAGCACGATAAGATATCCGTATCAATTAAATATCACTATTTGCAAGAATCAATCTAGCAGAAAAATGCAGAGGTACCAAAATCACCCAACCCGACCCAAGGCATAGCATTGCGGCACATCAAACATATCTTTGATGACCTGCTATGTTGAATATTCTTTAAGTGTTTAGATCACAAATTTAGATTAACTTATGCTTGATTTGCGGCCATCGCTTTTATTATTATGATAATATTAGAATGTTAGAAAATTATTTTTTAATTTTTAGTGCATTTTATAAAAGCTTGTGACTTAAAAAAAATTTTTACCAATTTATTTTCTACTTTTTAGTCTCAGCTATCTACTCTATTAAATGAAAATATTTGTTCAATAACAGAATAGAAGAGTTTATTCTAGATTATAATGAAATCGCTGATCGTGAGTTGTTTGGAAACTCATTTTTCTATTGGGGGAAAGAAAGGGTGGGGGTAGAGGTAGAAATATATTTTTTGTTTGGGCTGTATTGCCATCGAACCTTTATGCATATACCAAATTTTATAAAAGTCATTTGAAGTGAAGTGTGTCAGAAACGCATTTTGGGGGTGGAGGGTAGGGTGGGAGGACAATTTTTCATTATTATTGTATTGTCATCGGACCACTATATGTATACCAAATTTCATCCAAATCGGATGATGGGAAGTGTGTCAAAATTGCATTTTTCCATAGATCGGGGTGGGGGTAGGAGTGGTAAATTTTTTTTTTATATTTTTTTCTTATTGTTGTATTATCATCGGACCACTATGTGTATACCAAATTTTATCCAAATCGGATAACGAGAAGTGTGTCAAAAACACATTTTTCTATAGAAGGGGTGGGGATAGGGGTGGTAGGATATTTTTTTCTTAATGTTGTATTGTCATGGGACCACTATGTGTGTACCAAATTTCATCCAAATCGGATAATGGGAAGTGTGTCAAAAACGCTTCACAAGATTTGATAGATAGTTAGTTAGTTAGTTAGATAGTTAGACAGAACATCTGAAGCTAAATAAAAGCTTGTAAAAATAAGTACTAACGACATCTTACTGCTATGTTTAATTTTAAGCCAACTGGATAGTAGATATTCGTGTCTATCGATTTTTTGACAAGAAAGGTTTAAGCGTTGTATCTCCATCAAACAACGGTTTAAGCTATATGGATCCGTACAATTTAAAAATCAATTCCAGACGAGATATGTTTTGGGGAAAGGGCGGCTCTATGTAGGTGGCGCCAAGAGCACGTTAGTATCGCCATCTCATTTGTTGCCGAATTTATTTCGAATTGGGTCATCCCACATTTTTAAGTTAATCAGATTCATACATTCTAGGTGAAAAAATATTTAAGTGTTTTTTTCTTTTTGTGAAAAAATCAAAGTTTACCTAAGTAAAATGCATTTAATGGCATGCAACTTCACCAAAATTAAATTTTGTTAGAAGAGATTCTTTTTATTTGAAAATTGTAGACAATGATTGAGTATTTACAAAATTTATAAAGAATTACAGCGACCTAGTCATCGCTGTCGACTCTCCTACACGAATTTTGCGCCCATGTCTTGCAAAGATAACATAAAATACAACTTCAAAGATGGTAACAAAAAAAAAATTTTTTTTGGGGCAAAATAGGGTTACCTCCAGGTAAATTCAAACAAAAATCATACACAGTAAAAGGCTAATTTTACGAGCAATGCGTTTAATTATGATTAAAACATAAACCTACTAATTGTTCAATGTAAACAAAATTTTGAAAAGTCTGTAAAAAACGTACTTATCGTCACAAAATCGGTGTCTCTAAAAGGTCTGTACAAAATCTTAGCTCATATTCATAAGGTCAAAATAAGTCGATTTAAAGCAACTTACCTTAGTCCGAAATTGCTCCGTTTCAGAGATACAGGGTGTTTTTTATTTTAATTGAACCAAGTGAAACTATTTTCCCAGAAATTGACTGAGACCTACCGAAAATGACTAAACGACAAAAAAAATTAATAACTGATTTACTGACTAAATTTAATCCTTAAAGGTAGCAGCAAAATCTTTTGATTCAAAATAATTTCAATATTCCGTTGCCGAATCGAACACTTAAAATGGAAATATCTCGAAAACGGCTTACCCTAAAGTAATGCGTTGAGAAATGTTCATAAAGTTTAATAAAATCGATTTTTCATTTTTAAATTCACCACCCTGTATCTCTGAAACGGAGCAATTTTGGACAAAGGTAATTTGCATTAAATCGACTTATTTTGACCTCAGGAATATGTGCTAAGATTTTGTACAGACCTTTTAGAGACACCCTGCATGATATATTAAAAAAATAAGAAAAAAGAGACTATTTATTTATAAAAATCATAACAAAACATCAGAAAAATCAGGAGTTATTCTTCAAATAAATAAACATAAAGAAGGTCAAATTTCTCATTCTTGACACACTACACTATTCACTAGTCGAGCAAGAGTCATATCTTCATCGCTGTCATCAGCATCACACTCAATAACATCGTCTTGCCAGTCTACTTCATCAAAATCTTCAATAGATTTTGTACAGACCTTTTAGAGACACCCTGTATGAAATATTAAAAAAATAAGAAAAAAGAGAATATTTATTTATAAAAATCATAACAAAACACCAGAAAAATCAGGAGTTATTCTTCAAATAAATAAACATAAATAAGGTCAAATTTCTCATTCTTGACACACTACACTATTCACTAGTCGAGCAAGAGTCATATCTTCATCGCTGTTATCAGCATCACACTCAATAACTTTGTCTTGCCAGTCTACTTCATCAAAATCTTCAATTCTATCGGAAATAAAAATTGTTCTATAGTAAGTTTGATGCTTATAAGGTTACAAAATATAAAAGATAATATTTTTTATAATATTTCCAATGTTTCCGAGACACCTTCGGAAATTTTCAATATTTACATTGGAAATATTTCCATTTACATCACTAGTTGTGGCTTGAAACCATTTTGGGTTATTTTGTTTTTTGTTACGCAACTACTCCCTCCTCTTTCTGACATAAAACTTTATGTTTACCTTTAACAACACGTTTTAACCAAATTATACTTTGTATTTCTCTCTTGGTTTTAAACTTCAGGGATCATATTAAAAACAGAAAAAACATATTTCGGTTTTCTTGCGTTCTCTGCGCTAAAACCTGCCTCCATCAAAGCCGCTGTTCTGCTGCTTACTAAGTACAAACCTTGGAAAACAATGGAAATAATAATAAAATCATTAATTACCCAAAAATTGCACCCAGGCATCTATTCAGTCAAAAAGTTGCCCGGCCATTATATTATTCGGTCGACGGTTAATTTATATTAATGGAAAATTATTTAATACTTTTTGACAGCCCACGAACATTTAGCAGCTAGCCTGCCTGAAAAACTAAATAAATCACAGTGTGGTCAATTATTTAACATCGCGCCATCTGGGGGTAAAAACGGAAAAATACAAATATTGTTGATCTTAATGAGAGAAGCCAGCGAAAATATTCAGTTATGTTCGCTGGAGAACCAGAGCAAGTGACAATATCATCATCATTATCATATCAACCAGCACGGAATGTATTGTGTAAGGTCGATCAGGGCTATCAAAACGGACGGGCCACGATCTTCCACTTTGTTGACGTCACATCCGGGGCTTATTTTTTTTTTGATGGTCATGTTACGACAGCTGATTGTCATTAAAATATTGAAGTTGGAATGACGGTTCATGAATATTTGATTTATTTTTAAATAAACCTGGTTTTGAGATTGTTTTTACTATATTCTTTTAGATAAATTTTTTTTAAATCTATAGTAATCCTTAATTTTTCAGAGCCGCTTCATTAGCTTACACAAAAATTAAGTTTAAAGCAGAAGCGAATGTGACAATCACAGATGACAAAGTCAAATACATGTCAAATATATCAGTTGGCATGTGGTTCATGGCGGGTAATTTGAATTCAAAATAAAGAATGCTAAATTTTGAAGATTTTAACATTTTAATCATGTTGATTCCTTACAAAACTTTGGTGGAATTTAGGGACGGTGTCTGAGAATATTTCACTGAAATTTCGCGGAAATCTGTAGTGCCATTTTAAAAATATCATAAAAAACGTCTGACCTCCCATAAGACCCAATGTAAAATTCAGCCCCGGGAGAACAGCTGATTTTTTCAGGGTCGTGGCCTCTATTTTTGTGTTGGCCTTGGGTCGATCATAGGTCAGTGCTTGTTCAGAAATGCTCTGAATCATTCCAAGGACTGGCCGAGGAAAAGGACGTTAAGGTCCTGTGAGTTTTAGGCTATATGGGGATCTCTGGAAAAAAATAATGTCTATGACAAGTAATTAGGAATTAATAAGCTGCTAATTATCGATGAACTATGTGACTTTTTATTAAACAAAATTTTAACCAATACTTGTGATCTTAGATCTCTATCTATCTATCTATCTATCTAGCATTCTTCTCTGTCTGTCGCCGTGTTCATCCATCTAGCTCCTGCATGTCTCTTCAAATCGTCCGCTTTCTCATTTGGGGTCTTCCACTACTTCTTTTATTTTCCCAAGGTCTGGAGAGTTTCTGCTGAAATTCCAGCTATTTTAGAATCTTGTAGTATATATGTAGATCTGATGGTAAAAGAGCAGATGGTCGAGAGGAAGGCCAATCGTTTTTCTGATAATATGGCAGCTTCCTACATACATTGAACTTCAAAAAAAGCTGACAAAGCTACAAATCATTCAGAAACCATTAAAATTAAAAAGCATGCAGAAAACTCCAATAACTATTTATTTTTCTCGTTTTGCGTAGCAGCTTTTTTTTTATTATTTTCTTTTATACTGGGACTTCCGGTGTTGACTGTATTTGACTTTTAGTAAGTTTTGAGTAAGTTATGTTATTGCACATTTTTAGTAGTGGTGTTGTTTTTCGTTACTTTTGAATACTCGTTACTAATCGTTACTCGACTACTAAGTAATCATTTTATATATTCGTTACTATCGTTACTTTGATTACTGTAACGGTATTCAATTCAATTATACAATTAGTGCAAAATTCTCGGACTGTAGTTAATTCGAAGTTACTTGTAGGTATATTTTTGTTGTTGATATTATGGAAATATTCAATTAAAATTTTCAAAATGCAGGCTAAAATAAAAAAAATAAAAAACGTGAAATTTAAAATCAAATAAGTTTGTGGCTAATCGGGTAAAAAGGATTTTTTGTTTCTCTCACATTTTTCTGTGAGTAGCTTGAAAGCTTAACCTCACGGGTGTGTGTTGACAATTTACTGTTTCGTCCTTAAGGTCTAATTAACTTTGCAAGAGTGTCACATTGACCAAGCAGTGTTCTGAGGAGTCCCATAAGGATGAAACAGTTAACTGTCAACACTTATTAGGTGTCTATTAGATCTTGGACCCCCGTGAGGTTAAGCTTTCAAGCTACCCACGGAAAAATATGATTGAAACAAAAACTTCTTTTTACCCAATAAGCCACGAAACTTATTTAATAATCAAAAAAATAAAGATAGTAATTATAGGTAGGAACTCTTCTGTATACAACTTTGTTTTAAAAATCTAATGCCTTACAAACAAACCTAAAATCTAAAAGTAAATAAAAATAGAGACAAAAATAACAATCTTACTTGAACTCAAAAAATACACAAAAAGTTTGGATTACTGAATACTAAGATAATCGAAGGAATCAAAGTAATCATCAAGTAACGAAAGTAATAATTTAATTAATTATTTATGGAAAAAAATGATCACCCACAAGTCGGCTGCCCGATTTAAAAACAAAGTAATTGTATTTTTGTTAAAACTGAGAAAAATGGTATTTTGTGATTTTTCATTTGCCGCTTGACATTTTAATACTTATTGGATTTGTTTTTGTGTTATTTCATGGATGACATTAGAATGTAGGATTCTGATAAGTTTTTCCTCCACCACAAATATCACTACATGGTTGAAATATGAAGTAGCGAAGTAAACGCCACTACTTTGTTCTAAACATTTTTCATTTTATGTTTTCCTGCATGCGTCTTGCAAAAAAACAAAGTAATGGCCTTTGCTTTGTTTCAAGATCGTTTTATAGACATTTTTTGGAAACATTGTTTCACAAAAATGTACACTGTAACTGCCCTTATTTTGTTTCTGTGTCTTTTAAAAAATAATTCGTCAACTCAATGTCTTATATAAAAACACAGTGATTCATTATATTTTTATTGTAATGAAAATTTAAGTAACACTACTTGAATTAGTTTTGGGCTGAAAAGGCTTACAGTATTAAAAACAAAATAATACAGCTACGTACAAAAGTTTCCAACAATGAATCGCAAAAAACTGAAACAAACAAACTAATCGTCTTCTGCGTATTCCACATACTCGCCTCATTATTTGTCAGGTCGGCAGATGCATTAGATTCAGGTAAATTGACCCAAAATTCTCTTCTATTGGCAGGCGTACAATAATACAGTTAATATTTTACTTTTTTAAAATTAAATTGATTCCTTTGACAGGAAGAATAGTTTTAGCTGCTGAATCTCCATCGACATAAGAGAAAGAAGCTATAATTTTTTTTTTGAAACAAGTAGTTCATCACCAAATTTTCACAATATTTTTAAGCGTAAATGATTTAATGGGATCATCAGTTTTTTTTGTTTTTCTTTTCTTATTTGCAAATAAATGAAACGTTTCAAGGCGTATATAACTTCCACCTTTTTTCTGGATTCTTGAACCAGGTTTAAAAGATCTTCAAAGTCAAAAACATTTCTCTTTTTCCATATTTTGCGTAGGACCCTTAGGGCCGGTTTATCAATGGCGGGGTATCTCTTCGTGTTAGCTAGCCCTGGGCCAACTCGGACCTTCGGGTAACCCTCGAGTTAAATAGAAAAGTGTTTATCCACGCAATTTTAACCCAGAGCTCCGAAACTCGCAGGTTGGCAATGCTGGTAACAATCGAACATCTAAGTTTTCCCTTCTTATTTAATAGTCTGTGGAATTTTTGACATTTTGTGGTTATAATCATATGTTTTTTTGTATTGTTGGTTTCGGGTGTTTTTTTAAAAAATATTATTTGGAAATAACTTTTTCAGTTTCTTCAGTTATTGTACTCTAGCCAGTAAGTATCTACTATATGTATGATGAAAATAATTTAGCTACATTAAAATTAGCATGTAGTTCCAACTTTGTAAATTATTTCTGTTGTACTTAACTACTAACTATAGTCTAAAATAAAAATGCATCTATAGGTACCTATCTACCTATTAAAGCTAGATAATTTAAGAGATAAAATAAGTTAAAAGCAAATGGATTAATGTCTTTCATAATTCTGCATTTTTTAAGTTTATTTTTAAACTAATACACCTATTTTATTTTTGTTACAGGTCATGTCTTTACAAGGAAACCAAACAAACTTCTACATTTTAATAAAGAAATATCAATAAGGCACATCAACAAGAAATAATGGTACTAGTTTCTGACACGTCAACATGTTATGCCGGAATGACTGACACCCCCCTGTGCAGAGCAAGCAGAGGCTTCCTGGGTGACCAAAAAGTGTTTAAAAACCTTGATGTGATATATTATTTATTCGTAGCATATTTTTTGAAATATAAAAGTGCTCTAGCATGTTGCAATAATTTAAGTATTTTATTTTGATGTTACGTACTATATATATAAACTTAATTGTTGATTATTTCTGATTCCTAAAATGCTGTTGTCTAACAAAAGAACTTAATAGTCATTTTTCAGGGGCCGCCAAATAAAAATTTTTAAAACTCAGTGTGTAAAATATACATTCACTTTTTATTTTGCATTTTTAAACATATATTAAAAGTTTTAAAATTATATACATAAATTAGTAATTATAATAAAACTGGTACACATATTGAGGAAGACATATGTGAGTGGGCCTTGCAGCCCTTCCGCTGCGACCGCCAGTGGGTCTATATTGTGACTCGGTACCTACACATATTAGGTATAGCTCTAGTTGGCAGGTGGGATATTTATTGGGTGCTTTTCTATTAAACATGATCTTGCTCATAGAAAAAAGAATATTTATTTTTGGCTTGCTTGGTAGACTGCTCCCATGGCAAAAATCTCCATGTCTGTGGAGAATTCCGTCATCTCAGTCTCAAACCATAAAAAGTATCACCGCTGGTGTTTTAAAATTTTCGGAGCATCCTATTTAACACTAAAATTGAAGTACACAAGTTGAATGTTATGCTTTTGAGAAAAATCAACCAAAAAAAAAAACAAAACACTTCAAAATAATTGAAAATTTTGACGTTAACCAAGAGCTAAATACGCTACCCTGCCGTTCGAGCGCGGGTCATGTTAGCCTAGGGTTAACCCTCGAGTTTGCATTTAACCTTGGATGGATAAACACTTTTGACAACTTTAACCCAGGGCTATCTCTAACTCGAGGGGTAACCCTCCATTGATAAACCGGCCCTTAGTGAGGTAGCTGAAAGTTATTTTGTTTGGTTCGGTTCGGTTCTATTTTACTAGTTCGGGAGCTATGCGGCCGCAGACTGCAGACAGACAGTATCTTTTTCGCTTCGCGTCAGGGGATAAATGTATCTTTTCTTACTTACCAATCTTTTCTCATTTTGCAACGCATTTTGAATCAGGGCCTTCGTTCGCGATCTATATACTGTGGAAGCCGACACAGTCCTTGCTTTATAAATGATCAAATTGAACTAAAACCGTGGCAAGGAATCTCCCAATTTTGAGGGATAAATAACAAGCAGATGTATGTAGAAACAAAGTAACTGCGTAAAAACGACAGAGAAAAGAAGTAACTGTACTGCAGTTACTGTGTTTCTTGATCGTTTCGCGGTGGGCGAATGATGAATAAAAAATATAAAGAGACGAAGTAGCTAAAATAGTTGCAGTTACTCCCTTTCAAAATTGCGAAATGTAATTACTTTGTTTTTACACTGAAACAAAAAAATAAGAAAACGATATAGAAAAACTGTAATAGAAAAAAATTTACAGAAACGCAGTAACTGCAAAGCAGTTACAGGGATGTTTGTGCAGTTTCGTTGTTCAGACGATGTCATAACTTTGTTAAATATTGTCCGATTAAAATGATTTTTATACCAAAAAGTCCGCCGAACGACGACAAGTCCATACGTATATATAACTCAGTGGTCTGCTAGCTTAAAGGACGCATATTGGGGCCGGGACCCATAAAAGTTACCAAAAATTCTATATGCATATAATGTTTATTAAAATTGTCTATAAACGCATTTTTTATTCTTAAAATGAATAATTTAATGAAAAATTATTGCCGCACGAGCAATTAGCCGAGGTATGCGGTACGCTAACGCAGTACTTACATATAGCAACAAAATTTAATATTAAAACTTAAAGTAATTTAAAAAAAAAACAACAACCCTTATGTTTTCTGATTGTAATTTCATTATCTAGGTAAAATAACCTTTAATTTGATAGCCCACAATAAAATAAATAAATTTAAAAATGATCTATTTAAAAAAAGTATATTTAAAGGAATAAAAAAAAACACAAAACAAAACTAACCTACGCTATAATTATCACAATCTGAAGTAGCGGAGAGACGATGGAGATGGATTTTGCCATATAATTTTTTGGGGTCTTTTGATTGCGGATTCCCGACGACCAATTTTAATGGAACCAGCCAGGTAACGAAAGCAAATTTAAGCAAGGAAATTTACTTCTGTCTTTTTCTCGGATGAGATTATACTGATTCCTTGATAAGACAACTTCTACAAGAACCAAGAGTGCCTCATTTTGTGACAATTGATTGTTAGTTGTTTCTTGTTTACTGTTTTCACTGCATTCTGTAAACTCTGTTAGCAGACGACATACTTTATAATAAACAAATTTTGGAAGTTAAATTACTTTCTAACCAATTTCTCTTTGTTCAAATAAATATTAACTCATTTCTAGCAGCTTTTTTCCACTTCTCTTTAAACTATAACATACACTTTGACACTTTTGGTCTAAATTTAAAGACGGATATTCTTTTAATTTTATCGAAATATTATAACGACTGATTTGAAAATAATCCACATAATATTTTTTTTTAATTTAAATAAAAAATTTTCGACCCTAATATTTCTAAATTCTGTCTTTATTAAAATATAACAAACTTATTTTCTCCTGTCATTTTTAGCGCCCAATGTATCAAACTATAATTAATTATTATCTATAGTGATCCTACTGAAAGCTACAAGAACAAAAAGTGCGATGATTTTACCAAAATTATATATCTTTGCTTTTGTGAAAAATAATTTGAAGCATTTTTGGATTTTGCCGTTTTGTCTGTATGTATGCTTATATGTTTATATAACTGTCACCAAAGCTTATAACTCAAAAAATATTTATTCATTTTTTTAAAGAAAGTACAAGAATTAAACGGAGAAAATAAGTACCTACTTATTTTTTAATCCAATTCTGATTTTAATTTTTTAAGCTTAAATGCCCAAGAATTGGCAGAATATGATTCTAAAATGTGTTTACTCCCTTTTTTAACTAGGCAAAGTTGTTAGTAAACCAAAACAGAGTAATATTTTGTTATTAAATTTAAATTATAGTGTGTGGAACATTTAGTGAACATGTGACTTGTTAAAATGTCACACAATATGCAAATGCTTGAAACTCTGGAAATGGTTTTCTTGAGTTAAACCGCAAAATACTGCGAAAAATGCTTATACCACATTAAAGATGAGGTTTTGTAGAAAAGGAAGTAATAAAAGTGTGTGATGGATTCGAATGGATCCTTAACTTTTGAATCAGCTGAAACTACAGTTTTAAAACAAAACTCAATTTCTGTTACGTCTTGGTTAGAATTTAATTATCTAAATAACATTAAAAAATAAACTAAATAAATTTATACTAAACAAATCTATACTTACCGTAGTTAGTGCTACCCATTTACTTTTTCGTTCTAAGAAATTCCGTCACAGAGAAAATGACCTTTGAAAGTACAACATATTTTACTTTAAATAATAGTGGGTTTACACATGCATGAATTTAGTGGCGCCAGTGTTCGCGCCAGTTCTATTTGCACGCCAGTAAAGGTTTACACTATTGTGCGAAAATTAATAGGACTGGCAAGCCAGTTTCATTTTTAAAGTGTACACGATACGCGATATGTCGGCTGAACTCTCAGAAGCCTGCAAAATAGTCGCTAAACTTTTATTGAAAAAAGAATAAAAGAGATTTAGAAAAAGGAATAACGAAAAGGGATACAGCATGGATTGCTCGTCGATCTACTTTGGGTGCTTCCGAAAAACTTTTAGGAGAACTTCCAGTAGAAGATCCTGCGAGCTATAAAAACCATCTTTGAATGACAAAGCAACATTTTGATATTCTTCTAGAGTGTGTGACGCCACGAATTATAAAAATGGATACCCACATAAGAGATGCGTTAACCCTAAAATTGAAATTAGAAGTGACATTAAGATATCTTAGAAAATTCGGTCTGCTACTTTAAACCATGGTACTTTTGGGGTGTATACTTCATCTGCACCGGCTCCGGAACGTTGTATTTTTTTAATTTTTTTTAATTATAAGAACTACTGTGTACATCCCATAAACAAGGAAAACATTCATAGCCTTCAAGAAACTGTATGGTCAGTTCTGCTGACCAGTTTTTTTTAGCTATAATAAGCTATAAAAACAACCATAAACAAAATTTTAAAGCTCAAACACAATGAAAATAAAAAATAATGAACTTAAAACTGGCGAGCCGACGTGCAAGCACTTGTTTACACATGAAAATTTTCTTTTTCTGCGCGCATGCGTCACCACTGGCGCCAGCAAATTCAGTCAGCTGCAGACTTTTTTGATACATGCATGCAAAAAAATAACTTGTGTGCAAGTCGGTGTTTACACTTGCAAATTTAACTTACTGGCGCGCCAGTTTTTATTGGCGTCAGCAAATCCATGCATGTGTAAACTCTCCTTAATGCATATGTAGCACAATTAAAATAACGTTACCTTTGACAAGCGCTATCAATTGTTTTGTTGTACGCACTTTTTTATGGATACCTCAAATAAAGAAAGAGATGCAAGGAGGATAATGTTCAGGCGTTTTTTTTACTTAAATTTCATATCCTGAGTTTCATATTTTTGGTAACTTTTATGGGTCCCTGCCCCTCTGTGGGACGTCAGCACCCGTTATTGCTATTAGATCGATTGGCGTCACTCAAATAAAGCCGCTAAATCCGAATGAACTATTATTATCATGCCCTTGCCTAATCATTGCAACGGTCGGCTCGCCATCCACTGGGAATTTATTGGATAACCAAACTACCAGATTATTAACTTAGCCAAACTTGTCAGTACTTCCGGGTACTTCCGGGAGCGGGGCGTCGAGTTAGCACGCGATATCCCTTAATAAAGGCTGACGCGTAGATTGATTTTCGGTTTTCACAAAAGGGTTATTGTATGTATAGGATCTCCCAACGATAATGAGTCCATGCACGCTATTATAAATATCCCACTTTTAAGAATATTGAAGCTAAAACAAAATTTTGGACTTTCATTGTCTTTATTTATTTTAAACACGACGTTTCGGTTAGTAAGTATCTCTAACCGTTTTCAAGTGTAAACTAAATAATTTAGTCTATGGGCTACTATTTATACTACTTAGTGTGCAATCAGGTATGACGGCATGCCCCCTTTTTTTAAATCCTAAGACGTCTGTTTTCCTTAGGGAGTGGTTTCCATATGTTTGGTATGTCAGTGCTTGGTTGACTGAAAACTTCTTTATTCTGCGTTATAAACGCAGCTTCAATAAACCTTCGTTTTCGCCAATGCGACTCCTTATGCAAAACTTTAGCTTCTGACCACTGAATCCTATGATCATTTGACCATCCGCTTTACCGGATTTTTCAATATCCCCTAATTGGGCACTTTTTAGATGTTCATTTACTCTAACCTGAAGAGGGCGTTTCGTTTAACCTACACATGATTTACCACATTCACATGGTATTTGGTAAATACATTCCTTTTCATTTAAGGGATTTTCTGGTTTGGTTTTAGTGACAAAACTCCTTATCGTATTTCCCGATAAAAATACTGTTTTTATATTATAGTGCTTGGCTATTCGTCTTATGTTTTCTGAAATCCCTTGAACATATGGAATGTGAATAACACCCAACGGATTATTATTTTGAGAATTTGCTACATTTGGTTTGTTTTTATTTTTAGAGATGGTTGAGTTTATTAATTTTTCGGAATAACCATTCTGTTGTAAGTCATTTTTAATTAATTATTAATTTAATTTTTGTGGTTAATTCTTTATTATTACTACACATATTTACGGCTCTTAAATACAAACTTCTTATAACTCTTTGTTTTGTAGCAACAGAATGATTAGATTTAAAATTTAGGTACTGTCCCGTGTGTGTAGGCTTCCCGTATACAGTGGTTTGAATGTTTCTGTCTAATCGTTTGACAAGAACATCCAAGAAAGGTATGGCCGATTTTTTTAAAATTTCCATAGTGCATTTGATTGTTGGTGGAATACCGTTCAGATGGTGTTGAAAATTCTGTAGTTCTTCATCATTTTTCTGTCATATAATAAATGTGTCATCCATGTATCGTAGCCATAGTTTTGGTTTAACTCTTGCTGTGTTGATCGCATGGTCCTCGAACCACTCCATGTAGATATTTGCTACCACTGGCGAAAGAGACGAACCCATTCGAAGTCCATAATTTTGCGCGTAAAACTTATCTTTCACTTGAAAGTAAGAGTTAAGGAGACAGAGCTCCAACAAATCCATCGCCCCCTCCACCGATAGCGTTGTTCTCTTGTGGAGTGTATCATCAGTTTGTAATCTGTTTTGAATGATACTGAATGACTCATTTATTGGCACGTTAGTGTACAGACTTTCTACATCAAAACTTACAAATCTATCGTCGGAATCTAATTCGATCCTTTTTAAAATATCCACAAAATACTTCGAGTTTTTGACAAAAGGTTCGGATTTACCCTGTAATGTTTGAATTATATCCAACAAAAACCTCGACAAACTGCTGGTCGGTGAGTCCCTGGAGCTGGTAATTGGTCGCAGTGATATATCCTTCTTATGGATCTTTGGTAAACCATAGAAATGTGGTGCCTTACTGTGGTGTGGGGTCAGGCGAGATCTAACGGTGTCCGGGATATTTTCAGCATACTTCTTCAATGTCCTGTGGATGCGTCCTTCTAGGGTTATGGTTGGATCTTTCTGTAGTGTTTTGTAGTCTTCTATCTCCAAAACTTCTTCGATTTTTCTGTCGTATGTCTCGACATCCATGATAATTGTCGGGTTTCCTTTGTCGGCAGGTAGAATCTTGATCGATTTGTCACTCTGCATGTTCTTGATTGCTCGTTGTTCTTGACTGGTAATGTTTGCCTTTTGTTGCTTCTTTATTAAAGCTCTTAAGCAGTGAACGCACCGGTATTTATTAAAAGGTCTATATTAGGTACTGGTCCATGTGTGTAGGTTTCCTATATAAAGTGGTTTGAATGTTTCTGTCTAATCGTTTGACAAGAATATCCAACACAGGTAAGGCCGAATCTTTTTCAATTTCCATTGTGCATTTGATTGTTGGTGGAATACCGTTCAGATGGTGTAGAAAATTCTGTAGTTCTTCATCATTTTTCGGCCATATAAAAAATGTGTCATCCATGTATCGTAGCCATAGTTTTGGTTTAACTCTTGCTGTGTTGATCGCATAGTCCTCGAACCACTCCATCTAGATGTTTTCTACCACTGGCGAAAGAGACGAACCCATTCGAAGTCCATAATTTTGCGCGAAAAACTTATTTTTTTATCAGTTTGTAATCTGTTTTTAATGATACTGAATGACTCATTTATTGGCACATTAGTGTAAAGACTTTCTACATCAAAACTTACAAATCTTTCGTCGGGATCTAATTCGATCCTTTTTAAAATCTCCACAAAATGTTCCGAGTTTTTGAGAAAAGATTCGGATTTACCCTGTAATGGTTGAATTATATTCAACAAAAACCTCGACAGGTTGGTCGGTGAGTCCCTGGAGCTGGTAATTGGTCGCAGTGGTATATCCTTCTTATGGATCTTTGGTAAACCATAAAAATGTGGTGCCTTACTGTGGTGTGGAATCAGGCGAGATCTAACTGTGTCCGGGATATTTTCAGCATACTTCTTCGATATCCTGTAGATGCGTCCTTCTAGGGTTATGGTTGGATCTTTCTGTAGTGTTTTGTAGTCTCCAAAACTTCTTCGATTTTTCTGCCGTATGTCTCGACATCCATGATAACCGTCGGGTTTCCTTTGTCGGCAGGTAGAATCTTGATCGATTTGTTACTCTGCATGTTCTTGATTGCTCGTTGTTCTTGACTGGTAATGTTTGCCTTTTGTTGCTTCTTTATTAAAGCTCTTAAGCAGTGAACGCACCGGTATTTATTAAAAGGTCTTTAGCCTAGGTTCTAAAGTTCTCGATCTCAAAAAAAACCTTTATTAAAATATATGTTTTTTAATTATTTGCTTATTCTATAATTTACATGATAATAATACGGTAGTTTTGTACCTTATTCATATTGTTTTGCTTTTTTAGTCGTGTTATAATTTACTGCGAATTTTTATTATCGACCTTGATAATGAATTGCGTTAGTAATATTATTAAAAGCAATTTTTCAATTTTTTATTTGGAAGCTAAAATCAAAATTAAAGAACTGGGTAGGCCCTTACCGGATCTAAACCTAACTCAAGTTAGTCAAAGTAGGACACAAAACAGAAGTTTGACGCGTCATTTTTGTAGAGACTTCTTTTTAAAAAAATAACTCGATTTGCGAATTCCATTGGAGGAAACCACCTTGTATACTTTATGTTTCGCCGTTGATCAGGTAGTAGTGGCTCAGGATTATGACGACCTCGAATATATGACACGAAAACTAATAGAAGAGTACAATAAGTGGGGACTAGAGGTTAATCTCAATAAGACAGAGTATCGGTGGAATGAAACAGGATCTAATCTTAAATACCTGGCAGCGAATTCAGTCCTGTGATGAGTATAAATACTTAGGTCTAAAAATTACAGCTGACGAAACACTAGACAAAGCTATAAAAGATCGAAACGTACAAGGAAGAAAAGCAATAACTTTATTAAATGGAATAATTTGGGACCAAAGTATATCAAAACATAACAAAAAGCTTATATATAACATCATTGTAAAAAGTATTATTACATACGGCTCAGAAGTATGGCCAATCAAGGATAGAACACAAAAAATGCTTTCCGCTACGGAAATGGACTATTGGAGAAAAGCAGCAGGGAAATCAAAAAGAGAAAGAGTTACAAATCAAAGAATAAGAGAAATTATGACAGTGGGTGAACGTTCTTTAGTGGATGATATAAGAACAAAACAACTAGTGTGGTACGGACATGTACAAAGAATGAATGATGAAATACTACCTAAACAAATACTACAATGGAAACCAACTGGCCGAAGAAAACGAGGACGGCCAAGGAGAAGCTGGAGAGAAGGAATAGACAGTGAAATAAGAATAAGAGGCCTAGATGATGAATTATGGGCAAACAGAAACGAGTGGAGATTGGGTACCGGAAGACGTAGAACGTTGTGAAACCGATAAATATATATATATACTCGATTTGCGGGTGATATTTAACCAACGTGTTGTACTGTTTCCCGTGTGTGTTGTTTTATAATACGACATCAAGAATTGACCCTAATTGGGCACCAACGGGGGGTAGGGGACAATTCGCCGCGGCCGATTCGGCGCAGCCAATTCGCCGCGGGGACAATTCGCCGCCGACCGATTCGCCGCAGGGACAATTCGCCGCAAGATTTTTTGTTCTATGATATTACCATTGGCAATTGTTTAAACATTTATATTTTGCTTGACTTCTTATAATATATTTGTTTATTAGTTTGGTTATAACTTTTTTCAAACTTTTCCAAGTAGGTATTTGGTGGTTAGTATACAATTCAACATTTTTTTTATTAAAAAAATAAATAAAATTATGATTTCCAACTTAAACTTTTAAAAAATCAAAATGGCGGTTCCAAAATGGCGGATTTTCCCATTTATGAACCGATTTGCATCAAACTTGGAACTTTGAGATCTCTCAGGTCGTTGGTTATTATTTTAAACTTAAATTTTTTAAAAATCAAGATGGCGGATCCCAAATCGCGGACTTTTCCATTTATGAGCCAATATGCACCAAATTCCGAACTTTGGGGTGTTATGTATTAACCACCAAATACCTAGTTGGAAAAGTTTGAAAAAAGTTATAACCAAACTAAAAAGCAAATATTATATTATATGAAGTCAAGCTAAATAAAAATGTTTAAACAATTGCCAATGGTAATATCATAAAACAAAACAATCTCGCGGCGAATTGTCCCCGCGGCGAATCGGCCGGCGGCGAATTGTCTCGCAACGAATCGGCCGCGGCGAATCTGCTGCGTCGAATCGGCCGCGGCGAATTGTCCCATCCCCACCAACGGGTTCGACAAAGACTGGGCGTTAAAAAATGTTATTATTTCTTTTTAAACCGCTTCGTGTATTTTTGTAAAAAATCATGTTAAAAACGTTATGTTGTCAAGTTTGCTTTAGTCATTTAGTTCGTTAAGAAACCTAATATAATAGCTAAAACTCCGCTCTTTTTCACGATTCGTTACCAATGATCCCTGATTTGGGCCCTTCCTTTGCTCGTCATTGTCAGTTCCGGCCAAATAAAAAAAAATTACCTACTAAAAATAATAAAATAAGTTTTTATAACTTTGCCTTTTAGGTAAAGGATGATTTTTTATAAACGGACACAGATGTTTTTCGTGAAATGAAAAATAAAGATTTTTTTCCTCCTATTAATTACATGTTTCTTAATTTGATAACACCCTGTAGAGCTAATCAAAGATTTTGTTATGGTAATCTTAATTTTTCAACAAGCAGAATTTGTTATAAAGGTTGAGTTTTTTCGTAAAATTAAAAATAAAGGATTTTTTCCTCTTGTCAACTCCATCCGGGGACACACTGTATATTCATGTAATTGTTCTATTTTCTTTTGGTTAATTCTGACCGTAATATCTTCATCTGTGTTTGTTTTAATTTTAGTTTTACTGTAGTTCATACTTAAACCTATATTTTTAGCTGATGTACCCAGTTCTTCCAGTATTTTTATAAGTTCTTCTTTCTTGTGTGTTATTAAGGCGATATCACCAGCATATCTTAGGTGGTTCAAGAATTGTCCGTTTATTTTGATGCCCATTTCTTCCTAATCTAAGCTTTTAAAAACATCTTCTAGGGCCTGGTTAAATAGTTTAGGAGATATTGTGTCACCCTGGCTGACACCTTGTCTTATGCGGATTGGCTTGGTTCTTTCGTGGATTTTGATTGATGTTGTTGCTTCGCTATATATATTGGTTATTTAATCTGTATATCTGTAATCTATTCGGCTATTAATTAAAGATGCTTTTACTGTCCAGTTCTCAATCCTATCGAAAGCTTTTTCAAAGCCTATAAACGCAATATATAGTAGAATGTTATATTCGTTGGCTCGTTCTATTAAGATTTTCACGGTTAATAAGTGGTCAACTGTACTGAAACCTTTTCTGAAGCCTGCTTGTTCTTTTGGTTGATATCCGTCAAATTTTGTTGTTTAGTCTATCTGTTAATATTTTCGTGAAAATCTTATAAATTAGGAAACCAAAGTACGTACATATTGCTTATTTTTATTAATTTTTTTAAAAATATTTGGAGCTGGTTTAATTTATTTGTATTTTTTGTTTTAAAGCAGGCGCAAAAAAGTTGGAAAACTAAAACTTAAAGTGCGGCACCCCCACAAAAATTAATAACACTAGACTGAACCTCACTTTTCATTTACTTATTACCCGAGAAAACTAAAGCAAGGTCTTTTGAAAAAAGGCGCGCTCTTTTCCATGAGGTGCAATTAAAAAATACTTGGTTAAAGGTCGCGTAAATATTGAGCACTTTCTGCTCTAAAACCTGTGAGTCATTCTTTATAAATAATAAATGATTGTAACAGAATAAATAAAATATTAACGTGCCATTTGAAATAGTTCTTCTGGATACTTATTCTTGAATTTTTGGGAGGAGAATGTGAGTAATCCTCACCGTAAAAAGGTGAATGTTCTATTCTCGAAAGAACGCTCCCGTGAATTCAAGTTCACCACCTCTTACCTGGGAGAAAACGAGTTCCCGGGAAAGTTTCTAACCTCACTTTGTTGTTTTGTGATTTGTTTTTTTTTGCGAAAGTAAAAATAGAGTTTTTAGGTAAAGCCCTATTTAGATATATGTATGTATATGCATTGAAACTAAATTGATTTACTGCGGTGCATAGGTTAAAAGCAATATATCCACTTTCTGACCCAATTGAGTGAGAGTGTTTAATTTAATGCATAATATAAATGTGTACCTATATAACATATATTACATCTTAGAAGTGAGAAAAACCGCGTGTTTATTAATTTGACACTACAGAGAAACGTTTATCTGAGCCTAAAGGCGGTTTAAAATAATGTATAATGTAGTGTTCTTACAACTACATTTTTAAACTGTCCTTATATAAAAGCACTTTAATAGGCCTTTATAAACAAAGTGTTAAACATGACACTAAACGGCTAATAATTAACTCAATTTGGCCTGAACTGACAGAAATAAGTGTGAGCTATGTTTATGTAGACATAGGCGCACCAAGGGGAGGGTCTCGAGCCAGGGCTCCCTAAAGCTAAATTTTTTTTAGATAATTGTGGACTTATTGCAATAAAGCCAGGCACTAATTGTGCACTATTCGACAGTTTCCCATTATAACAACAGCTGTCTTCTTTCAAAATTAAGCCTTTGTGTATTATAGGAGCCGGAATTAATAGTGCCGCCATTATTAATGGAAATAAACTACTGGATTTATAAATTCGACTTTGGTATGTCAATTTTAAAAGATCAACTGTCAGTTTTCAATGGAAAACTGTTAGAATAGTGACCGCCACTATTACTGCCTGGTTTTATAAGTCCCTAATTTTAAAAAAAACTTCCTGAATTCAAAAATAAAATGGCATAAAACGCACTTTGGTAAGTTGCGATATACGCAGCAACGTTGTGCACTGGAGTTGCACGGCGTGATTCCAAACCTTGCACTCACAAACTGCTTCGGGCGTTCAAGAATACGACATTTTCAATCCCGGGAGAAAAAGTGAGTTTGATTTCCCGGGAACGTTCCCGGGATCACTCCCTTTACAAATTTTAAAGAATACGGTTCCTGGTGGGCCTGATTTGATTTTATGTACACATTTTTAGTTTAGAGTGTCAAAATCTTTTTTATCTAATGTTCGGGCCGTTCGGCCATCGTCGTTGAAAATTCGTTCCCGACGTTTCGCCATCTCGAGTGGATGGCATCTTCAGGAGATGTTGACTGTTTGTCGGCTTCTCGAAGACAGCTGTCTTCTGTCGAATTTTCAACGACGACGCCCGAAAGCACACACACCATTGGACGATGGCCGCGAAAGCCTTTCACAATTTGTCTTTTTTATCTATTTTTGTTTTTACTTCATTAGTCATTACGCACGTCATACATCTTTGTTGCATAGTAAGTTTGAAACAAATCTGTATAGAAATAGGATAGTCCGCTAGTTTGAGTCAATAATTAAAATTAGCGAACTTAAACACCCCAAAGATCAAAATATCATTCATATTGGTTCATAAAAGATTCAAGCTTGAGGCAAATCGGTTTATATAAAAAAAGGTCGCCATTTTGAATACGCCATTTTTAACAACTCTTATTAAATTCCAAGTCTAGTTTATTGGAAATTAGTTCCTCACCAATTATAGAACAAACTGTGTGTAAATAAATCACTATGCTCCTCTTCTATCTATTTAGCCTTCTTCGATTCATTTTTGGACATAGGCCTCCCCCAATATATCCTACTCTTCTCTGTCTGTCGCCGTGTTTATCCATCTAGTACCCGCATGTTTCTTCAAATCGTCCACTCATCTCATTTACGGTCTTCCCCTACTTTTTTTATTTTTCCAAGGTCTCCAGTTTACAATACATTTGTTCCATCGATCGTCTTTTTGTCTGATATGTGACCGGCAAATTTCCATTTAAATTTTTGCTACCTCTCGTCTGACATCCCTTACTTTTGTTTTATTTCTTATCCATTCATTCCTTTTTCTATATGTTGACTTTACCGGTAACATGGGTCTTTTCATTGATCTTTGGTTACCTTATCCATATTTGATTTCGTAACTACTAAACATAACATTTTAATAATGTCAAAATAATGTTTAATTTAAAAACATAACGATAGGTTGGATCTTAGTTCTAACGTCATATTCATAGTGAAAAAGAAGCTTAATACCCCGTTTTCTGACGTTAGAAAAATAATCCTATGTTTTTATAACGTTTTTTTAAAGTGTTTTTCGAACGTTAAAAAATTATTGATTTTTAACAGTGGAAAAGAAATGTTTTTCTAACATTGAAAAATAAATGTTTTTTTAACAATGAAAAAATATATTTTTTTCAAATATGTCTAAAGGTAAAGTAATATAAATAACGTAAATAAAACTCTTCTGTTTTGAAAACGCAGGGCAGCAACAGTCTGTTGAGGTTTTTTGTGAACTCGACACTCAGTAAAGGAAATTCGGAACCGTAGCTTCAGAAAATAAAATTTAAAATTCTATGTAAACAATAATTTTGTAGTAAGTGCCTCGCTACGAGGCCAAACAATTCATGCTCAAGTGAATACAAGGCAAACAATTTCAAGGCGCGTATTCACTTTAGCATGAATGCAAACGAAGCATTCGTTTGGTCCCACTGCGAGGCTTGCGAATTCTGCCTCAAATGAATACGCGGCTTAAGGTCCGGCGGCTAATCGTCCGCGGTGAATTGTCGCATTCCCTGTTTGATTACCTATAACGTTAGGTATGCGATATTCCATACAATTTTTTTTACTTTTGTTTACTTTTCTTACCTAATTTTGTGAAGCTTCATTTAAATCACTGCATACAAATTTGTTGTTCTTTAACTATACCATCTTTTCCACACAACTGGTGTATATTCCTATCCAAATATGTATTCACGATCATTATTAATAACTGTGCTTTTAATTTACCATGTTTGTTTATACAAAAGGTAAATATTTTAACGAAAATTGGACAAAGCGTATCTGCTACCGACTCGTATAAACTCGCAGCACAACGCAACTAAAAATGGCGATGGCCCGTTCTGGTAGTGGAACTATGCGGCAGCGCCCTCTATAGTATAATTTTTTTTTAATGTTTAAAAAGCAAAACATTTATTAGCTTCATATATCTTAAATTCAACGTTAGAAATGAGATGTAGGAAAAACATTATAAAAATAACCATATATTGATGGTATTATTTTTAATGTTGGTAAAATGATGGTTTTTTAAATATTGGTTTCTTAACGTTATAAAGAAATATATTTTTGGTAATGCTTTTACATGAAATTTCCGTTAGGATTTTCTACATGTTTTTTTAATATCAAAAGTTGACACAAATTTGTGCTAGAAAAAAAAATTTCAACATTTATTTAACGTTTTTTACGATTTTGTGCTTAGTGGGTAAGTGTCCAGGTCTGGGATCCATAGTTGAGTACAGGAAGGATACACTTTTTTTATGGTACTGACGATATTTTTTATTTTGTAATATGTAGCTTACTTTACCCTAGCTGCTGTAGCATTGCTGAAAGTGCGTTAGGTCAGCTTGTTTCTAGAATCTTTTGTCTTTTGGGTTAAAGTAACTTGGGAGTTTTTCACGAAAAAACTCTTCAATTAGAAGCAAGTTCTCATTTACAATTTTTGCATTTTGGTCAAATAACACCGACTCACAGAGACCCTTGTGTCGCCCAGAAAAACTAGAAGTTGGTTTTAATTAGAAAAAACTTTACACTACTTTTTATTGCTTCGAAACAAAACAAAAAAAAAAGAACTTCGCTTTTTAAAATAAACTTTTTAAACATGTCAGTCTTGGACGAATATTTTACTTGGGGAGTCAAAATCTAATCTAACGTATACTTCCACAGATATAAAAGGGGAGTCAGGGGCTCCGGACACCTCCGCCCTTATCTTAGCGGAAAATCTATCATTTAAAAATTTCGGGGGTTAGTTAGAACATTTGAATATGATTAAAGGACAGACATAAAAATGCCTTTTTGGTGCAAAGGTCCGAAAGTTTTTAAACTGGACACTATTATAGGGTCGATGGTCCCAAAGTAAAGTAAAGTAAATCAAAAACTATATTCGGGGGTACGCTTTTTAGGATTTTGTCAAAAGCAATATGATAAGAAATGTAGAAACGATAAAAATGTTCAACAGTTTTTATTTAAATTTATTTATTGTATTGCGGAGATGTTTTAATTATTTATTTATCAGTAAAAAAGCTGCATTCTTGCCACGCATAACAAGGTACGAATCAGCAAAATCGGTGTGGTGGTTCTCAAAAAATCTATTTTTGTTTCAACCATTGTTTTACAGATTCTACGATTGCATTGCCAATCCTGTCTATTAATTTCCTTATAAATTCGTTATTACTAGACCGATTTTAGTGAAATATAAAAAATCGTAGTGAGAATTGATTGCTCTTTAAAGATTGTCATCAAGTATGATTCTGTCCGACATCTTAAATTCCAAGATGGCGGAAAATTTCGATAACAATCTTTAAAGAACAATAAATTCTCACCACTATTTTTTTTATTTTACTAAAATCGGTTTAGTAATAACGAATTTATAAGGAAATTAATACATACAGGGTTGGCAATGCAATCGTGGAATCTGTAAAATGAATGATTCTGCCGCCATCTTAAATTTTAAGATGCCGACAAATTTTGATCATGATCTTTAAAAAGCAATCAATTCTCACTGGATGTTTTTTATTTCATCAAAATCGGTTTAGTAGTAGTAAATTTATACGGAAATAAATGCAGATATGATTGGCAAGGCAATCGTATAATATGCAAAACAATGGTTCAAACAAAAATATTTTTTTTAGAACTACTAAACCGATTTTGCGTACCATGTTGTGCGTGGCAAGAATGCAGCTTTTTCACTAATGTAAAAAAATAATTAAAGCATGTTCGCAAGACAAGAATAAACGAGCATCTTTTAATTTCGTTCGCCATCTTGGATTTTGAGATGGCGGACAAGAAATATATTTAGTCAAAACTCTAATTATTTCTCTATTAAGTGCAGTTTTTCCCATTAAAATCAAATCTATAGTTCAAAAGTTATAATTAAAAAAAAAATCCGGTTTTTTGGCCCACCCGGTATATTTTCATTTATTTTTAATTTTAGTTTTAATGCTGTTAAACTAACTTTTTTGCTTGTTTGCCTACTGGTCTATTATTCCTTCCTGTTCTGTTGGTTTTTCTAAAACTGCTGATTCTGATTTTATTTATGATTTTCTATTACGTTATTGTTTTAAGGGCCAGCCTATAAATCTCTTGCTGTTTATACATACACGCTGTGGCGTTTCGCGATGAAGGGGCAGAGGGGACACAAGCCCTAATTGCCACTGTCAAAAGGGACCAAATCAAAATATATGGTGTTTCAACTTAAAAATATAGGTATTTTCGGGTGTGTTTCATTCAAATTTTAAAAAACGCTTGAATCCTCGATTTTGTTGGCTGTTTTGGAATTTTAGAGAGAATATAGGTATTTTCGGGTGTGTTTTATGCAAATTTTGAAAAACGCTTGAACCCTCGATTTTGTTGGCTGTTTTGGAATTTTAGCACGCACCCCCTATGAAGGGTAAACTTTACCCCTTTATTTTGATTAGCAAAAATTGTTCGAGTGATATCTTAAAATTAGAAAGTTTATCGATTTGTTTTAAATATATTTGCTTCCAAAGTTATCACGAAGCGTTAATAATTGGATCCATGACGGTTCTAATATCTTCCTAGTCCATTAGCACACTCCAACTTGATGAAAGTTTTTTGTAAATATCTCAGAAACGAAACCTCCTACGAATTATTTAGTTATATTACAAATTATTAAGAAAAATGTGTTTTAGTAGTAGTAGTAGTGGTGGGGAGACTATTTTTGGTCTAGCGACTAGGCACACGGCGTGCCCTTTTCGCAAATCCCGATTTGTCCTTACACCATATATCAAACTGATGTACGTGCCCCTTAGGATGCAAGTTTTCTTTCTCTAAGAGGACTTAATTTTGCCTGGCACCTCTTTGTCGAGGTCAGGGATCTTTATACTGCGTAGCGAGTATACACAGTGGACTTACGCTTTTACACCCCTTCTGAAAGGCGGTCCTGCTACATGTTAGACTTACATCTATCTAACATCGCTATCGTCCCAGCAAAACTTGGTTATAGACGATAGACTTCTTTCCTTTTCAGCGTAACAGTCGTGGTCGTCGTGAGTTGACTGTAGGAAATTTATGCTGGCGCCATCCTGGTACCGACTATATAGCACTTATAGCAGGCTCCTGGGTTATTATTCCTGGTTCTTCGGCTGGCTGCGTGTCGGCTCCTGGACTACACCTGCGTATTTTCTCGATGTTCAAGGTCAACTTATATTTTGCGTGCATAGCATCGCATGCTAATTTGATGACGACTGTTGAACGCTAAAAAGGAAGTTGGCGGTAGGGCGACGGAATTTTTGTTTGTTTTTGCATCGTTGTTCGAGACGCAAACCTCGAACCTTCTTCATGTGAAGCCGACGACCATACCACGGCACTACCCTGCTGCCAAAAATGTGTTTTACTATATTCCGAAAAAAAAGTTAGCATTTTTTCAATTATTTACTGTCTAAAGTACTTTCATTAGTATTAATGGATTTTGACCAAAATCTAATTAGCTCGCCACTGTGTTATGTGAAAATCTCATAAAAATAAGCCCAGTGGTTCCGGAGCTATTGCTATCGCCGGACAGACATACACACACACGGACAGAAGTCACGACAAAAATGCTAAGATGAGTCAAAATAACAAATTTTCGGCGTTTTCTCAATTTGTTTTTTCATCGAAAATAATACTTTCTCTAGCCATTGTTGCGCAGGCTAGGAAGGTAAAAAGAAATAAATAAAAATAATATAAGAAATAAGTGCAACTGCAAAATGTTCCTTTGATAAAATTGTTTAAATCATAAATGTAAATAAAAAACGCTTCTTACTTAATTTTTTTATTTGCATTGACGCACGAAACAGGAAAATTTACAGACGAAACCGAACGGACGAAATCCGACGCTCGAAACAGACCCGATCCGTAGGAACAAACAAAATATTTCAGCAACGTTGTATGTGTGTGTCGCGTCAATCCCACAATTTTGTACAGGAATTTAATAATTAGTTATGGACGGCTCATACATGTATCCCTTTGGGTTCTCCATATTTTGAAATTGGTTTTTAGGGTCTTTCATTTGGCTATTCGAGCTTAACGTATTTGGTATGACATACGCACGAACTATTTAGCAGATGTTGATTTAATTATTTTGTAAACGATATTTCGTCGTTGTGATTAATTCATACATGGGGGCAAGCGCAGCACAATTAGAAAATTTAGGGAAAATTAGAGTTACGAGGATCATGCTGAACATTTTTGGATACCTACTCTAACAATGAAAAATACTCTGCCAATATATGGGCACCTAAGCTCACACTAGGTTCTATAGATGTAGAGTACGGGTGAGCTAATATAACTAAAAACTTAAATATATTTTATTCAACTCCAAACTCAATTACCTATCGTTTGATACCACACAAGCCATGTTTTAAGTTAAAATCTAACTATTGAAATCTACCCCCGCCCTTTGTAAAAAAAAACTAAAATATATTTTGTTTAACTCCAGACCCAATTACCTTTCGTTTGATATCACACACGCCGTATTTTCACTTAATCTCTAATTTTTTTAAATCTACCCCTACCCTTTTTTTTAACTAAAATTAATTTTGTTTAACTCCAGACTCAATTACCTTTCGTTTGATATCACACACGCTATATTTTCACATAAACTCTAATTTTTGAAATCTACCCCCACCCTCTTATTTGGCTTGTGCTTGGTGGATTTTGTTCATTTTTAAATGGGACCATCTCGACGCAAGATCCAGCTAAGGTGCCAAATTTCATTAAAATCGAACAAGCGGTTTTTGAGTTATACGCGTTGGTCGTTACAGACAGACAGACAGACAGACAGACAGACGGCGCAACAAAAAAGTTTCAAAATCATCTGAAACGCAAAGATATATAAAAATTTTTGAAATCGGAGCAACTTTTTTTTTCTCGAAAAAATTAGGTTCTCACTATAGCTCACACTACTATAGTATAGTAGAAGTGTGAGCTAATATAGTATAGTAGTAGTGTGAGCTAAAATGTTCTCGAAAAAATTAGGATCACCATAGCTCACACTACTATAGTGTGAGCTAAATGTTTGAAAGTTTCTGTTAATTGCTGTTGGTTTAAATGAATTATTTATGTTCAGTTTACTCCTTTCAACAAAAATATTTAACCTTAAAGTATCATTAGAAATAATTTCCTATTATTAAACATTTTGTCTTATCTGTATTTAAATTTAATTTATTTAACTATAAACAATTGTCAAAAATTTCAAGTTCTGAATTTATAATTTTTGTAGCTGCGGAAAGATCTGTGTGTTTTCCATAAATTAATGTGTGATGTGCAAAAAGTTGTATAAAGCAATATTTTAAATTTAAAGGCAAATCATTTATATATATATATATATATGTATATATATATATATATATATATATATATATATATATCCATGGAAAACACACAGATCTTTCCGCAGCTACAAATATTATAAATTCAGAACTTGAAATTTTTGACAATTGTTTATAGTTAAATAAATTAAATTTAAATACAGATAAGACAAAATGTTTAATAATAGGAAATTATTTCTAATGATAATTTAAGGTTAAATATTTTTGTTGAAAGGAGTAAACTGAACATAAATAATGCATTTAAACCAACAGCATGAACCTACCTATTACTGTTACCTATTTACACAATGGTTGGCGTTTGATGCAAACATTCATAAATAAAGGTACGAAAAGTGCGCAGATACCAAATGTACATAGATAGACTTTTTGTCAACTGTACGCCGATGATTTGACGTAACGAATAAAAGTATAACCAATCAGGACATTTTATCTTAACCACCGCAAAAAGGATAGACTTATACCCATTGATATTGCTATAATACGTACTCTATGGAAATAATATGCATATGTCTTTGAAAGCAGCCAATCAGGTCTTTTTTGCTTAAAGACCCCAAGGCCCTCATGTTTGCATCATAAATGGACAGTTACCGGGGGTATTCGAATATTATGTATATGGAAAAAATGATAAACAAAATTGCTAGTAAAATAGGTTATTTAAAAAGAGCTAGTGAAAATTAAGCAGATGGTCAAAAAAAGTTATATATAATACAATTATATTACCACACTTTATTTAAAGCGTTTTCGACAAATTAGAGATTTTACAATATAAAGCAATGTGGATAATTTTAAATGCAAATAAATATACAAAAATAAGTCTTATGTTATCAAAATTGGTTGAATGTAAAAAAATCACATTTTATTTAGTTTACATTTTTATCTATAAAATCCAACATAATTTAATTCCAGAAAATTTTAAATCATTTTTTGCTATAAACTTTGAACAACATTTATATTTGACTCGAAATAATTTAATTTTAAACGTTGATAATTGTAGATCTAATTTAAAATTTAATTCAATTTTTTATAAAGTGCTTTTAGAATTTAATCGATTAAAAAATGAAATAAAATCAAAAACATCTATATCTTTATTTAAAAAATCTTTAAATGTAGAAATAAAGAAAAACCACATAAAAAATGTGTAACAAAATGTCATTTTTTGAAATTTATTGCGTGCAGTAGTAGGATTCTCGTTAAAAATAGTCTCAAATTGTAGTATCACCCCGGAGGGGTGGTTTAAAGTTCGAAAAACAATAGAAATAATTTGTGATTGATAAAAAACTTATATACAAATATTTTCAAAGCTACATAATACATAAATAACTTAAAACTATATCTGTAGATGCATTACCGTATTAAATACGTATCAATATTTAAATATTGTAAAAAGCACAGGAAACCTATATTAGAATCCGTTTTCAATTAAAAATCCACCAAAACAATTGAACATCGGTTTAATTATCGTTAACTTGTCTAAAAAATTAACATTTAAAATATAGCTGACAGTGACTTACACCGTTTTTATTCGATATCTCCTAGTGACGTTTGGAGGTTTAAATATGGCTACCATTTTTAAATCAAAATATTATATTATTTTTATTACTTTTCGCTTAATACTTTAATATTTTAACAACATTAAAATAAAATATACAATTAATTAAAAATAATGAATGAACATTAATGTAGAAAATTAATGCATAAACAAAATTAATTTACTCAACTCAACTCATACTTGCATTCACACCATCACAAAAAATCTAAATCCTCTTCCAAATCCGGATCTCTCTGAATAGTTCCCAGAATACTTGCAGCATTTCCCCTTTGGATGGCGAGACTGATCCTCTGGGTGACGAAACTTTTAGCATTTTTAGATGGTATTTTTTTGCAAATCTCTGAAATTAGTTTTTTTGCTTCGTCACCCCAAGGACCCAAGGTCTCAACACTGAATGGTACAAATTTAAAGCGATCTGTCATTTCTAAATATTTCTTAGATTTTATTGATTGACCCTCCAGAGCCGCTTCTCCGGCCTTTTTAGATGTTTTCAAAATGTAGGACTCGGCCAATGTGTCTCTGCAAGTTGCATCCCACATGAGAGCTTTGCCCGCCTGCCATGGAACTAAGGACACCCCATCGACCCTCTTTCCATCCCTCCTACAAATACCTGGCGGCTCGAGTTGGGAAGGAATTCCTGCCAAACCCAGAGCTCGCCTGATAATTTGATTGATCTGACTGTGGCGAGATAACCTGCCTGCGCTTCTTCTGCAACTGAGCCCGTGAAGGCCATATTTATCTACTGTTTTGCCTGAGAAGCAGACATGTGGCTCGCACATAGGTCGACCAACTCGTAGGAAGACGGAAATCCGGAACGATGAGTTATCCATTAAGTTTCCAAGCGAGGAAGCGGGCAAAGCTCTCAGCCATGCGTTGCTTTCTTCTTCTTGCAGAGCCAAAAGCCGAGCCCTACATTTAGGGTCTCCTGATTCTGACAAAATTATATTAAGAAAAACCTGGCACAAGTTATTGTCAAAATCTTTTTGATTTTTAAAGTCAGAAATGTCGGATACATCAGTCAAACCCTTATAATTTTCAAAGGCTTCCAAATATTCAATATCTTGGGTATTATTTATATAAAACGGGAGAATTGAAGACAATAAATATTGACAAATGGTAACTGAACCAAGAAAAGCTGAAAAACATAGAGTTGATGAATCCCTGATTCCTAAGCCCCCTAGTTTAACTGGTAAATTGCTTTGTTTCCAAGCAGTGTCGTTTAAATTACAGTTTGTTATTTTTTCTAAAGTTTCTTTGAGTAATAAATGAAATTTTTGCAACGATTCGGGAACTCTCCAACATGGAGTGCATCGCAAAGTATAAGTGATTCGTGGAATACCAAAGGAATGTTTAAACAAATAATAAGCAGTATGTGAACTAATTAGTTGTAGGTTTGTTGAGAATATTTCAAACGCGTTAATTTTTTTATTTAAAATTTCTTTTATCTTCGAATTTGAAAATGGAGTGGAAAGTAAAGTAAGATCAGAGTTTTCAACTAACTGCATCTCATTCATAAATGGATTTGCGCTTAAAAAAGTTTGATCTTGTGGAGATTCTGAAAGTACAGTAATTTCACATTTTTTAAAGTTAATTTGAAGTCCTACTTCTGCGCTTTTTTACAAGCTTTTATTTAGCTTCAGATGTTCTGTCTAACTATCTAACTATCTATCAAATCTTGTGAAGCGTTTTTGACACACTTCCCATTATCCCATTTGGATAAAATTTGGTACACAGTGGTCCCATGACAATACAACATTAAGAAAAAAATATCCTCCCCCCACCCCTTCTATAGAAAAATGTGTTTTTGACACACTTCCCGTTATCCGATTTGGATAAAATTTGGTATGCACATAGTGGTCCGATGACAATACAACATTAAGAAAAAAATATCCTCCCACCCCTACCCCCACCCCTTCTATAGCAAAATGTGTTTTGGACATACTTCCCGTTATCCGATTTGGATAAAATTTGGTATCCACATAGTGGTTGGTCCGATTACAATACAACATTAAAAAAATATATATCCTCCCACCCCTACCACCACCACCTTCCAGAGAAAATGCGTTTTTGACACCCTTCCCATTATCCGATTTGGATGAAATTTGGTATACATATAGTGGTCCGATGAAAATACAACATTGAAAAAAAATCCTACCACTCCCACCCCCACCTCCATCTATAGAAAAATGCGTTTTTGACACACTTCCCATTATCCGATTTGGATGAAATTTGGTATACATATAGTGGTCCGACGACAATACAATAATGAAAACATGTCCTCCCACCTCTACCCCCTTCCATAAAAAATGCGTTTTTGACACACTTCACTTCAAATGACTTTTATAAAATTTGGTATATGCATAAAGGTCCGATAGCAATACAGCCCAAACAAAAAATATATTTCTATCTGTACCCCCACCCTCTCCGTCTCCCAATAGAAAAATGAGTTTCCAAACAACTCACGATCAGCGATTTCATTATAATCTAGAATAAACACTTCTGTTCTGTTATTGAACAAATATTTCCATTTAATAGAGTAGATAGCTAGAATTTTAGAAAATTATTTTTTAATTTTTAGTGCATTTTATAAAAGCTTGTGACTTAAAAAAATTTTTTTACCAATTTATTTAATTATTGTTTTGAAATCTCCAAAGACAGTTTTTGCGTCACCTGCCAGAGTACCGTCATCAAGGTAAAAAAGATTTATTTCTGATTTTAATTGATTAATGTCCTGAATCTACAAATAAAATAAGGGGAGGCCTAGGGGATCACCTTGTTGAACGCCTCGCTGTGACAATATTAATTCTGTTCCGTAAGAAAGATATGAGTGATTTTTATAACATTGAGAAATAAAATTAAAAAATTGTGGTATATTCTGTTTAGCTCTCAAGATAATTGCATTTCTATTGATCATATTGAAAGCGTTTAAGTAATCTATTTTAACTAAAATTTTGTCTGTTAAGTGTGGAAAAGATATATATCGACGAATGGCGTGGGTGATTGCTTCCGATCCATTGCGTGTTCCAAAACCCAGTTGAAATGGTCGAAACAAGTTTCCTAAACTTTCATAGGTTTTGGAACAAACAATTTTCGCTATTAGCCTACGTAACGTTAAACCGACAGCTATCGGGCGCAACCCACCATCTTTTTTTTTAAAAGCACAAAGAGAAGCGCCAAAAAAAATTGGAGAAACGGAAAGAGGTACTGATTTATTTAGAATAAAATTAACAAATTGCGAGAGTGAGTTAAGTAAGTTTTCAGAAAAAGTGCCAAGTTCCTCACCTATTAAGTCCTTCAAGTGCTGAGGCCTTACGCCATCCATACCGCCGGCTGACCCAGGTTTAAAAGAAGAGATTGATTTTTTGATATCCAGAATGGACACCTCAATATCGTTTTGACTGTCTGATGTTAGTGATGGAAACTCTAAATTTTGATCTTGGGCTGGATGCTTTTCTTAAAGTTTTTGTAGTGTTTCTTGGGTTGGTGCTGCAATTGTTTCCGAAGACGAAAGGAGACGTATTGCACCTTTGATATCCCCGTCAGACATTTTGGACTCGACTCTCTTGGAAAGAAAATTTGTCTTTTCTTCTGTCTTCTTCATGGTTTTATTTTTAACTGCATTGTTTTCCATGCATAATAATGCAAGAAAGTCTGATATGGGAAGACTTTTATAATGTATCCATTTTTGTAGATTCGCCTTGACTAATGTAGTCAAAAACTTCTTTTTGTTTTGACGATTTTTTTCGGGAACTTTTAAAACGACATAGGAAAAGAATAGTAGGTGTATCCATTGATTTGTTGATCTTGAAGTAACACAGTCATTCAATAGATGGGTAAGATCTTCGGCAATAAGGCTTCTGGCTCCTTTTGGTATTCTTCTAATAATGGGAGTGTGAGTTTTCACTTTGCTTAAAGCTTGATTAAGAAAAACTGGATCTAACTGACCAGAAGAACTTAGAGAGATAGGAGTTTCTTCAGATTGTTCGTATGTTGTGTTTACGGGAACACTTTCATTCATATGTTTGATTTTTGTGTGTCGTTCCAAGCCTTTAATATTTTTGAAATATTTAAGACAAAATTGGCATTTAATTTGTGAATGGTTTCGATCTTCTGAACTAGTTGAATTCTCATTACAAGAGCTATCTCTCTTTATCTGTGCTGTTGAGTGTTTCATTGTAACTTTTTGAAATGTGTATCTTTAGACCTTTTGATAAATTGAAAACTTTTGAACAGCATTCGCAAGAGAACACGCTTTCTTGTGATTCAGTTTTTTTGATTTTTTGAGATTCTTTTGCTAATTCTTGAATTGGATTCAACAACCGAAAGTGGCCTGAGCTTGGATTTCCAGAGAAAATTAATTTAATGGATCGATATTCGTAGTTTTTTGCTATTAGGGTTGGTTTATCACGAAAAATTTCTTTTTTGTTAAATGAAACCAGATAGAAAATTTCAAATTTAAGTTTATATACCTCAGAAAGTGCGAGACATTCCATGGAGGATCCGTAGGTGCTACCTCTACCCATAAGGAGACAATATTCCATTTTGGATAAGGCATCATTTGGTGGGGCACGGAAATCCTTGATGTCGTTCCAATTTTCTTCAATATGCTTGACTGCATTTTGCCTTAAAACAAGATGTTGGCTCTCGTTCTGGAAAAGGAACTGACTTACGCTGCGAAACAAGCAATTTCCATCTGCTGCATTCTCCGAAATTTGAAATTTTTCTTGCAAACCTTTGTCATCTAGAATTTGGATGGATGGGTCTTCTGCGGTAAACTCCATCTTCTCTGCATGAGCTGAATACTGGGATTTTTCAATATTATGTTGTAAAAAAATTGTAGAAGGATGTAAAAAGTAAAAATATGTAAAATTATTAGATAATTTGAATTTTTGTGGCAGTTGTCAATTTGTTTATTATTATTTCTAACCTTTGTGTGGAAATAATATATCTATCTTTGTTATAACGAAAAAACATGATCCAACTAAAATCTAGACTTATAGACCTAGGATTGTAGCACTTAGCACTTTAGACCCTTTAGTAAATACTGGTGTCAATGTCTTTCCAAAAAATGTTCATCAGAAGTTTTTGATAAATTGTTTAAACAACGATAAACTTAGAATAGAACATAAGTTTAAAGAATAATAGCTAAAAAAAGTGAGTGTCCAAAAATTTTCAAAAACTTTGCACATTGCCACTATGTCTATTAATTCCAAGTTTTTATGGTTCACCTGGTATGTAATCGATAGAAGTTGACGACGTTTGAGTGAGGTTACGAGTTTATACAAATTAACCTTGCTCTTGCACGTTGTATCTGTAGCTAGCTTTCTGTTTACCGTCCCGGAAAGTTCATTCCCAACTTACACGTAAACAAACTTTGCGGTGGTCCTGAAATTTAATCTTTTAACTGATAGTGGTAGTCCCCGAGAGTAAACATCACCTGACTTATCTGTTATCGGTCTGAATAAAATCGTCACAAGCTGGTAAACTTCACCTTTTTTTATTAAGAAAAGTCTTGTAGAATAGTTTTTTTATCAATCTCCCACATAGCCCAATCACGTGTTTACCACGTAAAAAACGCTTGAGACAAAAAAACGTTGATTTTAAAAGCTGCTAGAAAAAAATGTTTATTTCATATTCAAAACAAGCTTACCCAATAAACATAAAAACATTTTAATAATGTCAAAATAATGTTTAATTTAAAAACATAACGTTCGGTTGGATGTTAGTTCTAATGTCATATTCATAGTGAAAAAGAAGCTTAATAACCCGTTTTCTGACGTTAGAAAAATAATCTTCTGTTTTTATAACGTTTTTTTAAAGTGTTTTTCGAACGTTAAAAAAATATTGATTTTTAACAGTGGAAAAGAAATGTTTTTCTAACATTGAAAAATAAATGTTTTTTTAACAATGAAAAAATATATATTTTTCAAATATCTCTAAAGATAAAGTAACATAAATAACGTAAATAAAATTCTTCTATTTTGGAAACGCAGGGCAGCAATAGTCTGTTGAGGTTTTCCTGAACTCGACACTCAGTAAAGGAAATTCGGATCCGGAGCTTCTGAAAATAAAATTTAAAATTCTATGTAAACAATAATTTTGTAGTAAGTGCCTCGCTACGAGGCCAAACAATTCATGCTCAAGTGAATACAAGGCAAACAATTTCAAGGCGCGTATTCACTTTAGCATGAATGCAAACGAAGCATTCGTTTGATCCCACTGCGAGGCTTGCGAATTCTGCCTCAAATGAATACGCGGCTTAAGGTCCGGCGGCTAATCGTCCGCGGTGAATTGTCGCATTCCCTGTCTGATTAACGTTAGGTATGCGTTACATACAAAATAATTTTTTTACTTTTGTTTACTTTTCTTACCTAATTTTGTGATGCTTCATTTAAATCACTGCATATAAATTTGTTGTTCTTTAACTATACCATCTTTTCCACATAACTGGTGTATATTCCTATCCAAATATGTATTCACTATCATTATTAATAACTGTGCTTTTAATTTACCATGTTTGTTTCTACAAAAGGTAAATATTTTAACGAAAATTGCACAAAGCGTATCTGCTATCGACTCGTATAAACTCGCAGTGAAACGCAACTAAAAATGGCGATGGCCCGTTCTGGTAGTGGAACTATGCGGCAGCGCCCTCTATAGTATCATTTTTTTTTAAATGTTTAAAAAACAAAACATTTATTAGCTTCATATATCTTAAATTCAACGTTAGAAATGAGATCTGGGAAAAACATTATAAAAATAACAATATATTGTTGGTATTATTTTTAATGTTAATAAAATTATGGTTTTTTAAATATTGGTTTCTTAACGTTATTAAGAAATATATTTTTGGTAATGCTTTTACATGAAATTTTCGCTAGGATTTTCTACATGTTTTTGTAATGTCAAAAGTTGACTTAATTTTAACACAAATTTGTGCTAGAAAAAAAAAACATTTATTTAACGTTTTTTACGATTTTGTGCTTAGTGTTTAATAGGTCATTCATTAATGTTATAAAAAATAACGTTGCTAAAAACGGCGTGTAGTTTTAAAATGTTTTACGTTATTTTCAAGTGAATTCTAAGTAGATTTTTATCAACGTCAAGATCACATTAGGTTCGCGCCTTTTCAACACGAATTTTAAAACGCGACTTGCATGGCTTTTTACCAAATATTTTTGAGATTTTACTAGAAGCAGTACCACCTATTGGCGACATTTTTCACTTCGACGAATTCTATGTAAATAACCTAATAAAGACACATTAAAATTGTGAGAAAGTTTTTATTGTTAAAAATCGTGTTTAGCTTTTAAAGAAAACAGAGATTTTTTCTTGCCTTGAGCGCCATCTTTAAAAATTGTCTTGAAGTGTTGTAGTCTTAAACTAGTAAACTTTAAAACTTTCTTTCGCGTCACTTTTAATTTTAAAAAAAGTTGTTAAAAAAACGTGACAAAAAAGACGCAAAAAGTTATTACTTTAAACAGACTTTCGCGCCTTTTTTTGATTAAAAAACATATAGAGAAAAAATGTGACAAAATAATACGCGAAAAGTTAGTAGGTTTGAGAAGCCTTCATCTAGTAGCGTTTTAGAACATGTTGTGGAGGACTTTTCAAGTGTGAATTTGGCACATGAAAATAACGTGGGTAAAAAAGACGTTATATAGACAGCACCAAAAACTTCAGCAAAAATTAAATTTTTTATAACTTGATTCCTCCTGGTAAAAAATAACTTTATTATTTTTGTTCACGTTAATTTAACGTTGAGGTGATTTTTGTGCTATGTGGGCTATAAATCCTAGTGTGTAGAAAGCTTTGTAGCACAGTATAAAATAAAAAAAAACAAATTTCCTGAGGCAAATGCTTTTTTTAAAATTTTTTAGATAGGTAACTATTAACAGATGGAAAGGAATGAATTGATATGAAATAAAATAAAAGATAGATATGTCAGAGGAGGTTAAAATTAAAATGAAAACTTGCCGGTCATAATATCAGACAGAAGACGATCTAAAACGACGAAATACAAGAAGTAGGGGAAGACCCCCCCATGAGATGGGCGAACGATTTTTTTTAACATCTTTACGATATCTTTAAGATGTTTTTACTATGGGTTATTAAAATAAGAAACATATTATATGTATAACTCCATAATTTCTTGAGTATTTGCTATTTAACCGGCTTTCAGTCTGCGCATATTTCATAAAGATATTATTAAATTTTTAATTGGGGAAAATTAAATTTTAACCCCTAAAATTAATGATTTCGCTTCTAAAATGCGAGAAGTAAAGTATTAGCAATTTAAGAGTTGTACAACAAAAAAATGCTTTCAAACCCTTTAGTTTTCAAATGCTTAAACGCTGTATTAACAAAAGTATACTTTTTTTTAACGTACGAAATGTTTAGCTCGTATTTTGGTGATTCTTAAATATTTTCATTTATAAAGAATTTAACTGTCATTAAATTTAATCTGTTTTTTAGATATTTCATAAATATTATTTGTTTTAGCTCACACTACTACTATATAAGTAGTGTGAGCTATGGTGATCCTAATTTTTTCGAGAAAAAAAAAGTTGCTCCGATTTCAAAAATTTTTATATATCTTTGCGTTTCAGATGATTTTGAAACTTTTTTGTTTTGCTGTCTGTCTGTCTGTCTGTCTGTATGTCTGTCTGTCTGTCTGTATGTCTGTCTGTAACGACCAACCCGCATAACTCAAAAACCGCTTGTCCGATTTTAATGAAATTTGGTACCTACGTTGGGTCTCGGGCCGTGATGGTCTCATTTAAAAATGAACAAAATCCACCGCACGCAAGCCAAATAAAATGGTGGGGGTAGATTCCAAAAATTAGAGTTTATGTGAAAATATGGCGTGTGTGATATCAAACGAAAGGTAATTAAGTCTGGAGTTAAACAAAATAAATTTTAGTTTATTTAAAAAAAAAGGGTGGGGGTAGATGTCAAAAATTAGAGTGTAAGTGAAAATATGGCGTGTGTGATATCAAACGAAAGGTAATTGAGTCTGGAGTTAAACAAAATACATTTTAGTTTTTTTTTAAAGGGTGGGGGTAGATTTAAAAAATTTGAGTTTAAGTCAAAACATGGCTTGTGTGGTATCAAACGAAAGGTAATTGAGTCTGGAGTTGAATAAAATATATTTCAGTTTTTGATAATATTAGCTCACACTATAACAATAGTACCTAGTGTGAGCTTAGGTGCCCATAGATTGGCAGAGTATTTTTTATGGAATGACCCTTTTTATATTCTTTGTATTTTTTATACTATTTCTTTTTATTATTATAATTTAATTTGTTTACTGGATTGCAAATATTTTAAAATGGTCAAATTAAGAAATTAGTCTAAAAGAAAGAAGTTATAAAAAAAACATTAATAAGAAAAAAATTATAAAAGTGCGTTACGTAGGTAATATTACGCTGATTTGAAAAATCGAATAAATGGAGGGTCATTTCATAAGAAAAATTCCATCCTTATGTAATATCTAACTTAAGTGGTGAAAGTGACAGTTGGAAAAATTACAATTTACTCCAAAATGAAATTTTCATAAATAAATAAGTTATATAAAAATCTTCCAGAATGCGAACATTTTTACACCATATCTAAACCGTTTATTTGAATATATATCGAAATATCATAAATACAGAATATCAAAAAAAAATTGTAAATGTCAAAATTTGACAGGTCGATAGTTTTTTTTAAAGGAAACATTATTTCAGATTTTTAAAGATCTTTTCTTCCTAATTTCAAAAATATATATGTTGAGAATCTTTCGTTTAATAGTTTTGGAGATATATGCGTTTAAAAGTATAAAAAAACATCAAGGAAGCCATGAAAAAAACACCGCATTGTTTTATCACCTTGTCAAATTCAGTTTTAAGAGCGGTTAAGGATGATTTTTACCGAGGAAGAAAAACTGGATATTATTAAATTATTTTACTCAAATAATGAAAATGCATCTGTAGCTCGCAACCAGTATTATATTTAGTTTCCCGACAGAAGACAACCAACCCGCCAAACCATAGTAAATATAGGAAACTCATTTAATCAAAGAAAAACACTTAAAAGAAAAACTAGAACAGTCGAAAGAAACGCTGAATAGGACTTAAATATTTTGTTATATTTTCAAGGTTAGTTTTTCTTTATAAGTTAGTTTATCATATTTAGAAAGATGTTTTCCCTTGTTATTTTAGAGAATCCTGAACGGTCTATTCCGGATGCAGCAACTTCTTTTAAAAAATCATGGCACAAAATTCAAAATATCACAAATACAAGTCTTATAAATTTTTACCCGTGCAAAATTTAAGCAGCGAAAATAAAATAAACAGATTTTTGTCAGGAAATACAACGAGGAATAGCGGCAAATCAAATAAATTTGTCAAATATAATTTTTACTGATGAGGCAGCATTCACCACGGCGGGAATGTTCAATAGAAAAAATAAGCATTTTTGGTCAAGAGAAAACCCGCATGTTTTAGAAGCTGTCAAAATTCAAGGACGGTGATCCCTACATGTTTGGTGCGGTCTCCTGAATAAGAGAGTTTATTGGGCCTATATTTTTAAATGGTAACTTAACCGGAGAAACATACCATGATTTGCTGTTAATAACTATAGAAATTTAATATGGTAACAACATAACATCCAGCCAGTAACGAATTTTTTTAATAATAGATTTGTGTATTGGATAGGAAGATACGGCACATTATTAGGGCCAGCAAATAGCTGTGATTTGTCTCCCCTTGATTTTTTATTGTGGGACTACCTAAAAAATAAGGTGTATTATAACAGGCCGCAAACACTTCAAATTTTACAATAGAAAATAGAGCAAACATTTTGCGAAATCTATCTTTCAAGCTATCCACAGAAAATTTGTAAGAATTACTCAAAATTGTATTATTAATCACGAAGGCTTTGTAGAAAATTAAAAATGAAGTAATAAATATTTTTTTTCTTTCACAAAAATTTCATGGCTGCCTTGATGTTTTAAGGAGATCAATTTAAGTATTTTAATCATTTTAGCGCATATATCTCCAAAACTAATGAATAAAATAATACAATGATATATATATTTAAAATCAGGGATAAAAGATCTATAAATATCTAAAATAATGTACAGGGTGTTCCCTTAAAAAAACCATCAACTTGTCAAATTTTGACATTTAGAATTTTTTTTGTCATTCCGACTTAAAATTTCTTAAAAATATGAAACTTTTGTATTTATCATACTTTGATATCTATTCAAATAAAAACTTAGATATGGTGTAAAAATATACGGGAAAACCCTGTACATATAGACTTTTTTTCAATAATATATCATATCATATATCGTTGTGTTTCTTTAAATTAATTTTTGTATTTTTAAAAATTATCAAATACAGTCTTGTGGCTGTATGCAAAATATCCGCGGCTTGTTTCTGCATTATTTTTATTAGCATTTATTTTAGATTTATTACCCACCCGGTGACTACTTAAGCTTGCTGTTTTTCTTTTAAAAAATTAAAGCTTATTAATTCGAGGAAAATATGAAAGAAATTTTATGGGGGGACAGTCCTATATGTGGCAAAACGGGCGGGACGGTACTCTATTTGCCCCCATGAAAAAACCCCGTTTTGTCCCAAACCACCAATAAATTTAAAACAAAAATCATACACAGTACAAGGCTAGTTTTACGGGCACGCGTTTAATTATGAATAATACATAAACCCACTAATTGTTCAATGTAAACAAAATTTTGAGAAGTCTGTAAAAAATGTATTTACCGTCAAAAAAAGCGCAAGCTATGTTTTCAATAAACAGCGCACATCACATGTTGAGCAAAAACCAACTTAAGCTCCGCCGACCGGCACCATTCATATTGCAGAGAGTTGAACCAGTCATGAGGTTAAAATATCTGAGATTAAAAGTTTTTATTGTTCTTGCGCAATTTAGCTAAAACTGCGGTATCCCGTTTTACCTTCGTATCCCATTTTGCCTCCCTTCCCCTATTGTTGGCATAACTCCGCTGACAGACGCCGACGTCACGAAAAGACGTCACTGCCGGTAGCCTATAATCCATTCATTTATAACTGCGAAATGATGAATCACCGAAATATGTTCATTGACTGAATTTTTCTTAAAACGACTGAACTTAGGCAAAACCCTCACCCTGTTTCGCAGTTTTTTTAGGAAAATATTGCACATACAGTAGCGGACAAAAGTTTGGAAACATATATTCAAATTATTATCAATTCTTTCTCATACGTAAATACAATTTTTGGAGGAAAGAATACTATTCATATTATAGTTTACCTTTGGCTCACGTACTAATGCAATGTTTATCTTATCAATATTCGAATTCTTTCTACATAAAAACATTTTTTTTGCCTAGTACCGAATATTTTTAAACAACAAAAGTATGGAAACATATCTGTATTTCATTTATTTTTCACTCTGCTTCATATTGATATTGCGTGGGGTAAATAACTAACATCTGTGAAAATGGGTAAAGTGAAACAATTTTCAAAAGATTTAAGAGACAAAGTTATTGAGCTTTTTAATAGTGGTGTCAGAAATGTTGATATTTCTCAAAGATTAAAACTCTACAAAGGGACGGCTTCGAAAATTATTAGGAAATATCAAGAATATGGATCTACTGCGACGCGGCCCAGGCGCTGAAGACCGAGAAAAACCAATTGGATGTTAGATCGTTACATTAAACGTTTGTCCCATGATAATCCTCGATTGCCAGCTACACATATTTTCAAACAAATAGTAGAAGAAGGTGCCGAAAATCTTTCTGTCAGAACAGCGCAAAGACGCTTGGTGGATGCAGGTCTCTTTGGTAGGCGTCCATATAACAAAAAAATCGCACCGCCCGATTTGAATTTACCAAAGCTCATGTACACTGGACAGAACAACAATGGAATACAATTTTATGGAGTGATGAAAGCAAGTTCAACTTGTTTGGATCTGATGGTACATGCTATGTGAGACGTCCAATGCCAAAAAGACTGGATAAAAAGTATCAGTTGCCAACAGTTAAGCATGGTGGGGGCAACATCATGGTGTGGAGTTGTTTTTCTAGTTCTGGAACTAGCCCAATCGTCAAGATTGAAGAGGAAATGGACAGAAAAGTTTACAGGAATATTCTTAGTGAACACATGCTCCATTTCGCTAAAGAAGAAATGCCTCTACGATGGACCTTCCAACAGGATAATGATCATAAGCATTCATCAAAATTCGTAAAAGACTGTTTTAAGCTAAAAAATGTTAATGTTCTTACATGGCCTTCACAATCCCCGGATTCCCCGGACTTAAACCCTATTGAGCATCTCCGGGAGCATGTTAAAAGACAACATGCAACAACACGGTCCAAAAATAAAAAGGATTTGTTTGATAGCATACAAAATATTAGGCAAAATATACCGTCAGATGTCTGTAAAAAATTGGTGTATTCAATGAACAATAGATGTCAGGCAGTGTTGGAGGCTAAAGGCTATGGTACCAAATATTAGCGAGATAGTATTCTTAAAATCTTTTTGTAGAGTTATTGTTTAATTTTGCAATTGAAAAAATATGTTTCCATACTTTTTTTGACGTATCATATTTAGTCATAAAATATGTAGGTATTTCAATGCTAGCCTGTAGTACCAAAAAAGACAAATTACAGGTTTAGATTCCTAAAGACTATAGGCAAACTTTAAGTAAAAAAAGAACAATCTTTAATAACAAAGAATAGGAAATTAACGTAGGGATAAAGAAATTTAGAAAAAGTTTCCAAACTTTTGTCCGCTACTGTACCTGTTAAAAACTTCACCTACAAAACAAAGAAAATAATGCGCCCGACGAAAATCAAACCACTGTTTCAAGCCATGCGCGGTGGATGACTGGATGCCTACCGTAATGACCAGACGTAACTATCGATCGATTTTAATAGGCTAGGCCACGCAGTGTGGTCTAATACACAGGAATGATTCGTGTCAATGGAATACTTCTTTATTTTAGATTTTAAAAAACGATTGTGATAAGATTAAAATTCTTCTGATACTTTTAATAACTAAGAATTCAAGTATTTATCGCTTTGCAATCTTGTAGTAGGAAAAAAAGTAAATGATTTTTCTCTTTTATTGTGACCAGTCTATTTAATAAGCTGGTCTGGGAGAAGAATTTAGGGGAAGATAACCACAAAATGTGTAGAAACGAAAAATTTTTAATCCGTCAGACCTTTCAAATACTAAATAAAAATTTCTAACCATAAGCAAGTTGTTGGTATTCATCATTGTTTAATTAAAGTTGAGATTTAGTAATATAATAAAAACAGCAAAGTAATTTGTTTTATTTTTTTATTATAATTATATATATATACAGTTCAGTGATTAACATTTACAGATTATCAGCTTATATTATGCAGATAATAATAGGCACGTAAATCGTAATTAATAATAATTAGAATTTACTAAAGCTAAAAATAAATAGAACAATTTTGAGGACCGTACTAATAAGAATTTGATAATTTATTGCAGAATGCTTAAATATTTGTTAAGTCCGTTTTGTGCGTTGCAAAAATTGAACCCAAAAAACAGCCTGTTTATAACATTACTGTTAATGTGTTTTCTTTTTTAGTACTGTAGTTGTATTTTTCCATTTTTACAGAGTATCACTGAAAAAATTTTTGGTAATTTTCCATAATATATCATGTAATTTTTTACAAAACATATACTGTACTGAGTACAGAGGGTTTTTACACAACAAGATTTGGAAAAAATCAATTTTCTTGTCAATTTTCATTTTCCATAAAAAATTTACAAAATATATCATGTAGTTTTACTTATCCTGTAATTTAATGGTAAGTGTATAAAATTACAGTAAAAAACGTTGGTTACAAAGTTGCCAAAGTTTTTTACTGGAATTTGTCAAAAAAAAAATCAGTTTACATTGGGTTTTTACACAACTGGATTTGAAAAAAACCATTTTCTTGTAAATTTTAATTTTTTTCAGTGCAGGTTGTGAAAGAGTTACATGAGTAAAAGTAAAGGAAAAAAAATATTTGTGTATGATCTCCGTTAATACCAAGTTGGTACCTTTTACATATTTGACTGATTTTTTTTCTACACTGAAAAAAGTGTTTTGTATAATTATATAATATATTTTGTAAAGTTTTTATGAAAAATGAAAATTTACAAGACAATTATTGCTTTTTTCCAAATCCAGTTGTATAGAAACCCAATGCATTCTGTAAAAATAAAAAAATACATCTACAGTACTGAAAAAGACACATTTACAGTATATGTTATCTAAATTACATGATATATTATGGAAAATTACCAATTTTTTTTAGTGTACTTACTAATCAAGAACATTACGCATGAAACGGACCTGTTTTATGGTTACACACTAAAAAAAACGAACAAAAAAAGACAACCTATTATTAAAAAAAAAAACAATTTAAAATAATAATTTGGATAAAAATTTTAATAATTTTCGTATTTAGTAAATATTAATTTCGTTTATTTATGTCATTTTTGGCACATTTTTACATTTTTAAGCGTTTATATAAAAATGACATTTTTTCAGCAATTTGACAATATTCTATCTAAATTACGAGATAGCAAACATATTTCTCACTCACTCATTCATTATTATAAATTTAATTTTTATTTTTGTGCTTTTTTTTTCTAAAGTAGTGCTCATCAACAAATTTGTTTTTATTACTAAGTAAAAATTCCTCGTTTTTTACAATTTTTTTTTGCCCAACTCATTTTTTAAATTACTAGCTCATATTCATGCATTCATGTTTTTAAAGTTATTTTACTATCTTAAATTAATTCCAAAGATCCACACGCATTAAATTAAATAAGTGAAGGCAGGATTTCGGAAAATCCACTTTCTAGAAGCATTTTATATTACTTTTTGGCAAATGGTTAATTCCCCCTATTTCGACCCCACTGAATCCAAATATCTCTTTCGCCACCTTCAAATGTTGGCGGCCAACATCGCGGCGAAATTTTAAATTGCCGCTGTAAAGCCCAAATTGACACAGGTGTACATTTAAAATATATATATATATATATATATATATATATATATATATATATATATAATATAACTAAAAAATAATATTATATTAGTTTTATTTTAAACGGCTGCAAAAAGCTCCAACTCCCCCCTCCCCCAAATCTAAAAGTTTGAGGTTTTTTCAAATTTTCTTCAAAAATAAGCTTCTAAGGTAAAAATTTATAATATACTTTATTGTAGACAATAAAATTCCCTTTTTAAAAAGCTATAATTTAATGAAGTTAGACTAATAACAAACTCTCCAGCGGCTTCCGTTAATTGAAGTAATTTAAAAAAGTTGAAAAAATACCCATACTTTTCCCAAAATTTATTCGTTTTTTTTTTAAGCTAATGTCTACAGGAAAACATGCGTTATATTTTATTATAGCCAATAAAATTTCCTTTAAAGCGGTGTATAACATGATCAATTCGGATCCGGATAGGTGCATCCGTAAATTAAATCAAGTTTAAAAAAAAAACAGAAAATAAACCATTTTTGTTACACGTTTTATCTAATTTTCTCAGAAACTTAATGTAAAAAAATATATATGTACTATACTTTATTGTAGACATTGACATATTTTTTTCAATAATGTAAAATTGAGTGGGGTTTGACTTATAACAAACTCTCCAGCGACGTCCGTAAATGGAGTGATTTAAAAAATCATAAAAAACACGTTTTTTACACGTTTTATTAATTTTCTTAAAAACCAAGCTCTTTATCAAAAAATGTGTTGTATACTTCATCATAGACAATAAAATTTCTTTTCAAACGATGTATAACAAAGTTAAAGTTATTTCATATTTACCGCTCCAGTGGTGTCCTTAATTTAAAGTAATTATTTAAAATCACCAAACTAATCAATTTTTTTTATAGGTTTTATCCAATTTTCTTAAAAACTAACCTTCTTACGACAAAATATCTTCCTAACTTTTTGGCGGACAATAAAATTTCCTTTTAAACAGTGTATCACAAAATGTGATAGAAAATATGGCTAACTCTCCAGGGACGTCCGTAAATTAGGGTCACTCTCAAAAATTACCAAAAAAACATTTTTGTGAAACTTCCTTACAAACGAAGGTCTATAGGATAGAATAAGTTAAAAAGTAATTTATTCCCTAGGAAGCTTATTTTTATTTAATAAATTGGTAAAAAAAATTTTTTAAGTCACAAGCTTTTATAAAATGCACTAAAAATTAAAAAATAATTTTCTAACATTCTAATATTATCGTAATAATAAAAGCGATGGCCGACTGATGGAAATTTTGACGATGTTAGCACGATAAGATATCCGTATCAATTAAATATCACTATTTGCAAGAATCAATCTAGCAGAAAAATGCAGAGGTACCAAACCCACCCAACCCGACCCAAGATACCCCAGAATTTCTCTGACATAGGTATAGCAATGACATAACATTGCGGCACATCAAACATCTTTGATGACCTGCTATGTTGAATATTCTTTAAGTGTTTAGATCACAAGTTTAGATTAACTTATGCTTTGATTTCCGGCCATCGCTTTTATTATTATGATAATATTAGAATGTTAGAAAATTATTTTTTAATTTTTAGTGCATTTTATAAAAGCTTGTGACTTAAAAAAACATTTTTACCAATTTATTTTCTACTTTTTAGTCTCAGCTATCTACTCTATTAAATGAAAATATTTGTTCAATAACAGAACAGAAGAGTTTATTCAGATTATAATGAAATCGCTGATCGTGAGTTGTTTGGAAACTCATTTTTCTATTGGGGCAAGGAGAAGGTGGGGGTAGAGGTAGACATATATTTTTTGTTTGGGCTGTATTGCCATCGGACCTTTATGCATATACCAAATTTTATAAAAGTCATTTTATGGAAGGGGGTGGGGGGTAGGGGTGGGAGGACATTTTTTCATTATTGTTGTATTGTCATCGGACCACTATATGAATACCAAATTTCATCCAAATCGGATAATGGGAAGTGTGTCAAAAACTCATTTTTCTATGAAACGGGGTGGGGGTAGGGGTGGGAGGACATTTTTTCATTATTGTTGTATTGTCATCGGACCACTATATGTATACCAAATTTCATCCAAATCGGATAATGGGAAGTGTGTCAAAAACGCATTTTTCTATAGATGGGGGTGGGGGTAGGAGTGGTAGGATTTTGTTTTCAATGTTGTATTGTCATCGGACCACTATATGTATACCAAATTTCATTTAAATCGGATAATGGGAAGGGTGTCAAAAACGCATTTTCTATGGAAGGGGGTGGGAGTAGGGGTGGGAGGCTATTTTTTTTTTAATGTTGTATTGTCATCGGACCACTATGTGAATACCAAATTTCATAAAAAATCGGATAATGGGAAGTGTGTCAAAAGCTCATTTTTCTATGAAACGGGGTGAGGGTAGGGGTGGGAGGATATTTTTTTCTTAATATTGTATTGTCATCGGACCACTATGTGTATACCAAATTTTATCCAAATCGGATAACGGGAAGTGTGTCAAAAACATATTTTTCTATAGAAGGGGTGGGGGTAGGGGTGGAAGGACATTTTTTTCTTAATGTTGTATTATCATCGGACCACTATGTGTATACCAAATTTTATCCAAATTGGATAACGGGAAGTGTATCAAAAACATCTTTTTCTATAGAAGGGGTGGGGGTAGAGGTGGGAGGACATTTTTAATGTTGTAGTGTCATGGGACCACTATGTGTGTACCAAATTTCATCCAAATCGGATAATGGGAAGTGTGTCAAAAACGCTTCACAAGATTTGATAGATAGTTAGATAGTTAGACAGAACATCTGAAGCTAAATAAAAGCTTGTAAAAAAAATACATAAAATAAGTAACAAAAATTGATTGTTTAGGTTATTTTTGAAAATTTAGTATTATAAGTACGCTCCTGGAGACTTTCCTGTGACATTAGCCGCACATTATATTACAGCTTTCAAAAAGGAAATTATATTTTCTACAATAAAGTATAATACCTACATATTTTTCCCAAGAATTGTAGTTTTTGAGAAAATTTTAGAGAACATATTTTTTTCGAAATAATCCCAATTTACGGACGCCACTGAAGAGCTACTTGCTTTTCCTAACCTTATCGACCCATACATCGTTGGAAAGGGAATTCCGAGGGGTGGCTCGGAATTTCTTTTGGTGTACAGACAGGCTAGGGGAAATACAGGAAATTCTAGACAAAAAGTGGAAGTACTTGGGAAATACTAGAAAATACTGGGAAATACCTTGGAACTTTGGGCAAATACTGGGACATATACCGGGAATTATCGTGGGTATTTTCTTTTGGTGATCGAGCCACCCCTCGGGGAATTCCGTTCTCCACAAAAAACTCCATTTTCGATAGACAGGTTAGTTTTCGAGGAAATTACATAAAACTGAAAGAAAAACAGGTTTTTGGGGGTTTGGGGGGAAGGGGAGGATTTTCTCCGTCCCTGTCGATATTTCGAATTGGCAACAGGGCTATTCCGATTCAGCGGTGTCGAATTAAGGGGAAATGGTCTGTTGGCAAAAAGTAATATGATTTGCTTCTAGACCGAAACCTTTCGGACTTTTTTGCTTTGCATAGAAAAGGAATTGATTTGATTGATTTCTCTAAATAAATAAAGAATCTTTATTACACGTGCACTCAAGCTTTTCTATTATTTTTTTTAATTTTCGATGAACTTTTAATTGAAAGTGTGTGGAAATATGTGGTAATCTATGCAAGCGCGGATTTGAGGGGGTAACGGGGTAATTACCCCCTCCCCCTTGAAGAAAAAATATGCACTTTTTTCCTAATAAAATAAGGGAAAACAGGAGAATTACCCCCCCGTAGAAAAAAAAAATTATATTACAAAAAAAAATTTCGTTGACAATTACCCCCCCTAGGTTTTAACCCAGATCCGCGCTTGAATCTATGACGAATGAACGAACTCTAGTTTTTTTTTAAATAAAAAATTTCTACTTTTATGTTTTAATCTTTGGTTTATATTAAACAACTCCCGAAGACGAACTGAACGTTCCGATTAAATCCGTGGTATCGCTGACGTCCCGGAAGTACCATGATACCGGATACGACTTAATGTGCTCAACCCGAGGGGTGGTTCGGTGTTTCCTTTTGGTGCGCAGGTTAGGGGAAATACCAGGAAATACTTGGGAAGTACTGGGAAATATACTAGGAAATATACTAGGAAATACCGGGAAGTGCTTGGGAAATACTAGGTAATACTATTGAAATTTGGGGAAATACTGGGAAATACCAGGAAATAGCGTCGGTATTATACCGTAGGTATTTCCTTTTGGTGTACAAAAATCGGCGAGCGAGCCATCCCTCGGTTGGGACAACCTTAGCAAAAAATTTTAATTATCAAACAAAAATCTTTTTTAATAAAAGTTAATAAAAAAATATAATATTTCTATGTTTTCGAGCCACCCTATATAACATGCGCGCAAGTGGGGATCTATGTACACTCGCCCACTTTTTTAATGTCACCTTAATTTTCCTACATTTGTATAATAGAAAGAAACAATGCGTTGTTTGGCAACCCTGCATGGTTTCAGACAAGCATCATAATTTAATTAACGATTTCCAAAGCCCGCCAAAAATTCCAGGCTTTCCAGACGAGTGTAAGCAATTTTAATGTAACATTAAGAAAGTCGGCCACCGTACCTAAGAACAAGGCATCTCACATTAAATCTGTACAAAAGCAGTTCTTTGTCAGGTAGCAGGTGAAGTTAAATGCCAATATTATACAGGGTATTCCATAACTAAGGGGCCACAGTGCCGCAGGTGATAAAGGAGGTTATTTCCGAGAAAATAGTTTATATAACATGGGGGTCAACACACATCTGTTTTTAAGATATAGCATTTTTAAAGTTTATGGAGTGGGGGCAAAATGGTATTAGAAAAAAAAGAAAATCTGTCTCTGTGGTATTCTCTTTTTTGATAAAATTACAAGTTGAGAAGATACAGGCTGTCAAAGTAACCTCCAAAAATCTATAAAAAATAATTATTATTTTGAAAAATTAATTTTTGCTTACTTATTCTTTTAAAAAATATCAATAGTATTTTATTACTATGTCTCGCTAGAGACTTGTTTTTATTAACAAAAAATATTTAAAAAAACATTGCGTTTAATATGGCATTCATAAAAATTTATACCAAAAATATAGTTTTTTCTAAAAAAAATTGCCCGACTCATTTTTTTAAAAATTATTTTTATTTCAATTTACTGCTCTTGTTCTAATACACAACTTTACCCAATTTCATATTATTAATGCATTTTTTAAAAAAGTTATCAAAAAAGTTTAAAAAATCGCCATCTTTGATGCTCTGTATCTTGACAAAGAAAGAGTTTTGACCCATGTATTATAAGAACTTTTTTTATCAGACATTACCTCTTCTATCACCTGTTGGCCTAGGGCCCCTAAGTTATGGGACACCCTGTATAATGCATCCTTTAGACCTAATTTTAGGTCACATGTATATTATTTCGATAGTAGTGTGAGTTATGGTGATCCTGTCAGAAATAAGAAAAAAAACAGTTGCTCCGAGTTCAATTTTTTTTTATTTATCTTTGCATTTCAGATGTTTTTAAAACTTATTTGTGGCGCCTTTGTGGCTCTAGATGGCCCCATTTAAAAATTAATGAAATCCACCGGACATAAGCAAAGAAAAAGGTGGGGGTAAAATCATGTGAGCTAAGGTGCCAATAAATTGGCAGAGTATTTTACGGTAAAATAATAAGAAATAAAGTGGAGAGCGAATATAAAGACATGGAGGCAGAAGAACAAGCTGTTTTCAGGGCGGGTAGATCGACTTCAGATCATCTCTTTTGTATAAACCAAGTTATTGAAAAGAAAATGGCATACGGACAAGAGCTGCATCTGCTTTACGTCGATTTGCAGAAGGCATATGATAGTATACCACCAAATCTACTTTGGAAAGCGTTGGAAAACACAAACATAAGCGTACAACTGATTAAGGCCATCAAAGAGTTATACCGCAATAGTAAGGCAAAAGTTAAAATAAAAGCAAAACTAACCAAAGGCTTTCAAGTAAATAAAGGTCTTAAACAAGGTTGCTGTATCTCGCCTACGCTCTTCAAGATATACTTGGAACAAGTCCTTAAAGTATGGAAGAGAAAATGCCAAAACATGGGAATTCCGTTGGACGAAACCACCTTGTATACTTTATGTCTCGCAGATGATCAGATAGTAGTGGCTCAGGATTATGACGACCTTGAATATATGACACGAAAACTAATAGAAGAGTACAATAAGTGGGGACTAGAGGTTAATCTCAATAAGACAGAGTATATGTGTATCGGTGGAATGAAACAGGATCTAATCTTAAATACCGGGCAGCGAATTCAGTCCTGTGATGAGTATAAATACTTAGGTCTAAAAATTACAGCTGACGGAACACTAGACAAAGCTATAAAAGATCGAAACGTACAAGGAAGAAAAGCAATAACTTTATTAAATGGAATAATTTGGGACCAAAGTATATCAAAACAAAACAAAAAGCTTATATATAACACCATTGTGAAAAGCATTATTACATTCGGCTCAGAAGTATGGCCAATCAAGGATAGAACAAAAAAAATGCTTTCCGCTACGGAGATGAACTATTGGAGAAGAGCAGCAGGGAAATCCAAAAGAGAAAGAGTTACAAATCAAAGAATAAGATAAATTATGATAGTGGGGGAACGTACTTTAGTGGATGATATAAGAACAAAGCAACTGGTGTGGTACGGACATGTACAAAGTATGTACATGTACAAAATATGTACAAAAATGAATGATGAAAGACTACCTAAACAAATACTACTAAGGAATAGACAGTGAAATAAGAATAAGAAGCCTAGATGATGAATTATGGGCAAACAGAAACGAGTGGAGATTGGGTATTACAGGCAACTTTTAGTTCCATCAAAGAGCAACAATTTTTGAATTGTTCTCCCGATATTTTAAAAAGTAAGCTAAAAATATGTAAAAATGGATTTGTAGGTTAAAAATTTTGTTAGGTAGGTTTCTACGTGTTAAAAGGGTCCGTGGTTTAAAATCATGTTAACCTAATACAATTTATTTAATATACTACGTGAGTGACTTGTTCTTAGTTTACTAAATTTTAATATTTCCTGATTTTTTATTCAGGATTTTTTGAAATATTTCTATTAAAATAGCAACCATTCAGATTCAACAATATAGTTATTTATCCATCTATTCACTTAGCAAAATAACGGGTTAGCGCGTTCCCAATTCGCGCTATTTCGTTAAAACAAATATGTAGCTTTAAATAAAATTAGGAATATGCTTTGGACAGTGGCGTACCTAGGGTAAATTACGCCATAGATAAAGTAGAAATCTACCAAGCAAAAGTAAAAGAATTTACTCGCAAAAAAATATCATTTTATATCGATTTTGACGAAATTTTAGTATGTTATAGATCTCGATCTCCTGATCAAAAGTTCTTATGTGCTCAAAACGATCCTATGACTGGTTTCCGGGATACAGTGGCGGGTATGGGCTCCCCCGAAATACGAATAAATTAAAATTCTTTTTTAAAACTTAAACTGTAATACAAAAAAGTGATACAAATAATTGACTCTTATACAGTCGAACCTCTATAACTCGAACTTAAAAGAACAACCAAAACAGTTCGAGTTATAGAGATTCGAGTTAAAGATGTTAAAATACAAATAAAAAGTGCAGGGACCACTTAAAAGGTTCGAGTTAGAGTGATTCGACGGTATTTGACAACTATGCTAGATGTCACGTGATAATTTTGATGTACAGGGGATACTCAAAAAGTACAATATTTTTATTTAATTCAAACTTTTATTTAAATAAAATGATCCATGATGGATCTGATACCTTCCTAGCCCATTAGCACGCACACTACAAGTGTACCCACTATTTTAAAATTAAAAAAATGCTGTTTCTGCATCTCAAGGGTAATAATTGTTTTCATAAAATAACCGGTTCCCTGTAATTTTGCAAAATACTCAAGAAACACACCCTGAAGGCCGAACAACTCCTTTCAAGTTAGTAGATACACTTTGACCTATTTTTCTAGTGAATATCCGTTTTTTTTACATTCCTAGCCCGCACCGAAAATGTTTTATTTGGGTGTCTGTTGACCTATCTTAGCAATCGTCATGACGTCTGTCCGTGTGTGTGTATGTCTGTCCGGCCCACGATGACTTCTAAACCGATTTTCATGAAATTTTTAGGTAAAATAGTACACAATAATGTCAAGAGCTGATTAGCTTTTGGTCAAAGTCCATTACTGCTAAGGACAATTTTTTAACGGAGCCTCTCTCTCTTCAATATGCGGTTTTCGGAATAGAGTAGAACGTTTTTCTGAAAAATTTATTTTATTACTAAAAACGTGGAGCGTGGGATATGAATTAAATAGAAATACCCTTGTCCATAAAAATTGTCACGTGACAGCATGTCATCAATAATGGTCGTCAATTACTTTTATCTTTTTTTGTATTAAAGTTTAAGTTTTATAAAATAATTTCAATTTATTCGTATGTTCAGTTACGCCCCATACCCGCCACTGTATCTTGGAAACCAGTCATAGGATAGCTTTGAGCCCATAAGAACTTTTGATTAGGATATCAAGATCTACAACATACTAGAATTTGATTAAAATGGTGGATTTTTTATAGTCTCATTTAAGGTTCTTCTTTATAAATTTATCATTTTACTATATTTAAAAAGTAGGAAGTCTTTTTTTTAAATTTTCTGGCTCACTCTTAGAACATTGATCAATGTTCGAAGGACTCACCGCATTTTATATTATTGTGCAGGATTATATTATTGTGCAGAATTGTGCAGGATTTCAAAAAGGTTCTGTTTTACTCTTCCTAATTCTGTTTGAAACTCGTAGACAATGCTTGAGTAGAAATAAAATTTCGGACTTCCATTGTCTGTATTTATTTTAAACACAACGATTCGGTTAGTAAGTATCTCTAACCGTTTTCAAGTGTAAACTGAACACTTGAAAACGGTTAGAGATACTTACCAACCGAAACGTCGTGTTTAAAATAAATAAAGACAATGGAAGTCCGAAATTTTATTGCTTCCTAATTCTATTTTCGAAACATGAATCTGGAACGCTTTAACTCGAATTTTACCTTTCAGTCTTAAAATTTTAACGTTACATTATACATATAAACAATTTTACACATATTAATAAGCGCCCTCTCTTAAAACTTACCATTATATTTTTTGTTTAAAAACTATATTGAATTTAATCATATCCCTGTTTATAGACATTGTTTATAGGATTCACCGCAGCAAGAAAAACATGATTTTGCTTAAAATCATTAGGCTCGTTCCAAAGTTACCTGAAACAAAGAATAATTAAGAATTAATCAATACGGTTCCAAAAGTGGCCGTAATCCCGTACGATTACGATTTCGTACTGTTGATAAAAAAGTCAGTTTTCAAAAGAAATACAAATTGTAACAAAAACATTTCATGTAAAAAAAGAATTGATATAAAAGTAAACTACTTTTTATGAAATATCATTTTCGCGTACTTGGCTTTTTTTACATGAAATGTTTTTGTTATGACTTCAATCTTTCTTAAAGGATTTGGATAATATTTTAGTTTTGAAGTAGTAAAATATGCGAAATATGCCTTATTTAAAATTTTGAGGTATTTAATTTTTTCCCATGATTTTATCATAGCTCCTTTCAGCCTTCCAAAGCACAGCTCTAGCGTTTCTGGAAGGGGACAATGTTACTTTTACATAAAGTACATTTATAGGAGAAAAAAGTAAATTAAAATTTTGGTGTTTTAACATTTTTTCCTATAGTTTTATCATAGTTCCTATCGGCCTTCCAAAGATCAGCTCACTAGCGTTTTCTTATCAGTCTGCCAAAGCTCAGCTCTCTAGCGTTTCTGGAAGTGGGCAATGTTACTTTTAAATAATTTTACGTGTATAGGGGAGGGAAATAAATTAGAATTTTGTGGTTTTGGATTTTTTCAAAGGGTTTGGTCATAATTTCTATTAGTCTGCCAAATTTCAGCTTTGTATCAAGTCTGGAAGTACAGTAGAATTTTGATAATCTATATATTAATTAGTGTGTGAGCGGCAATTTCGACGTTTTTTGAAATTTCGTAACTACTTTATGGAAGTCTATGAAACTTGGAGGGGTTGTTAACTCTTTGAAGATCTACGACTGTGCAAAGTTTGAGTTTTGTAATGTGGTTACTTTTTAGGTTTAAAATCCAAACAAACCTTTTTATTACCTATATAACTTTTGTCTTTAACTCTTTTCGATAGATATAGTTTCGCTGAAAATATTGGTCTATAAAATATAAAATTCTGTCATATTTATGTCGGGGGTTAAAAAGAAGGCAAAACGATAAAGAAAAAAGAAAGCAATCTAATTTTCCTTGCAACGTTCGATGTCAGGCAGGTCTATCTTATCACATTTAGCACTGTCAAACGGTGGTTAAAATGTTTGACCCCCCCGGGTTTCACAATAAAGCCGTGAACGTCGATTCATAACATATCCAAAGGTAGGAGGAAATAGAATTTTTTCAATTTCCCCAGCTTCGCATTGACCCACGCCCGTCCGGCTTCTTTGACGTCTCTGTACGGTTTTCGGCTGTCTATACGTTTACGAATATGTTGATAAAACCTGTCTTGTTTCTAACGAAAACAGTCGAGATATATGTGGGTCCAAATCATCGAGGTGGAAAATTCCATTTTGCAAATTATTAAAAGTTTGACTTTGGTCTATACAAGATTTTTTTCGCTTAAAGGTTCATGTCAACTCCTCATTTAATAATTTATCACCGCACAGATCATAGAACGTTATATTTTTCAAGTTATCGGCAAAAATAATAGACTACGCTCAAAAAAACGTCATTTGAGGAATGTGTTTTAAAACTTTAAAAATAATTTATTTAATACTCAAACAAGTTTCGTGGCTAATCGGGTATAAAGGAGTTTTTGTTTCTCTCATATCTTTCCGTGGGTAGCTTAAGAGCTTAACCTCACGGGGGTCCAAGATCTAATGGGCACCTAATAAGTGTTGACAGTTAACTGTTTCGTCTTTATGGGACTCCTCAGAACATTGCTTGGTCAATGTGATGCTCTTGCGAAGTTAATTAGACGGTTTTGTCTCTATTTCTATGTAAATAGTGAGAAAACTTTCGTAAGAAGCGCCATCTACCGAGATACGAGAGAAACCAAAACACGAGCAGGCGAAAAGCCACGAAACTTGTTTGATTTTTAAATTCACGGGTACTAAATTTCACGTTTGTTAGTATTATTTGGTTTAAAAATTTCGCTGTTAGACGCTCACATCTGATGGTGGATAAAGACGTAATAAGCATTGATTTGGTCTGAAAGGCAGAAGAGCTGTCGTAGGTCACGGATTAGTTTGTTTCTTTTTATTTGTAATCGGTCTTTTTATTGATCAATATGTATAGCAGTTTATTATCGCCTGCTCTTGTTTTGGTTTCTCCCGTATTTCGGTAGATGGCGGTTCTTGCGAAAGTTTTTTACTATTTGCATAGGATTAGAGACAAAACCGTCTAATTAACTTTGCAAGAGTGTCACATTGACCAAGCAGTGTTCTGAGGAGTCCCATAAGGACGAAACAGTTAACGGTCAACACTTATTAGGTGTCCATTAGATCTTGGAAGCTTTTAAGCTACCCACGGAAAAAAATGAGAGAAACAAAAACTCCTTTTTACCCGATTAGCCACGAAACTTGTTTAATATCCTCTAAACTATTGAAGATACTATTACTATGTCTAGAACGTTTTTCTACGTTGTCCGACAGCTATTCTTTATAGGGATGGGCGGAACAGCGTATTTTTAGGAACAGGTACAAATTGTTCCGGTTCCAGAAAAAACCTGTTCCGAAAATTCTGCTCCTGTTCCGAACTGGACTGGTCAAAATAGCGTGGCGTTCCTTACGGCGCGGGGGGTCGAATGCTGCAAAGGGTGTCCATAAAAATTTTGCAACCAAAAAAAAAAAAAAAAAAAGACATCAGGTCTTTACTTTTTTCTTTTTGTTCTTCGAAAGCCGATTTACCGCCCCCTCGAATAAACTGTTCCGACAAATCGGAACAACTTGAGAAACCTGTTTCGACCTGTTCCGAGTAAAAACCTGTTCCGAAAAGAACAGGTACTGCTCCGAGAGCCCATCCCTAATTCTTCACCTCCTTCTCCTTCCTTTTGTCAGGTTTTTTTTTACTTATTGATTTTTGGATTGACTGTTGCATTTCCAGTTTAGGACGCCCTCTATTTCTGCGCCCTATTGGGTGCCATTCTAGGACCTGCTTTGGTAATCTTTCGTCGTTCATCCCCTATTCATGGCCGTAGTATATCAGTTGTCTTTTAGTGATGTCATCCGTTATGCTTCCCTTGATTCCTATTCTTTCTTTTATGATATTATTTTTTATATGATCTGTTCTAGATATTCTTATTGATCTTCTTATTTCATTTATTTCTACACTTTCCATTTCCAAGCAGTTTATTTTCGCCTGCTCTCTGGTTTTTCTCGTATCTCGGTAGATGGCGCTTCTTGCGAAAGTTTTCTCACTATTTTTATAGGATTAGAGACAAAACCGTCTAATTAACTTCGCAAGAGTGTCACATTGACCAAGCAGTGTTCTGAGGAGTCCCATAAGGACGAAACAGTTAACTGTCAACACTTATTAGGTGTCCATTAGATCTTGGACCCCCGTGAGGTTAAGCTTTTAAGCTACCCACGGAAAAAATGAGAGAAACAAAAACTCCTTTTTACCCGATTAGCCACGAAACTTGTTTAATATCCTCTAAACTATTGAAGATACTATTAATATGTCTAGAACATTTTTCTACGTTGTCCGACAGCTATTCTTTATAGGGATGGGCGGAACAGCGTATTTTTAGGAACAGGTACAAATTGTTCCGGTTCCAGAAAAAACCTCTTCCGAAAATTCTGCTCCTGTTCCGAACTGGACTGGTCAAAATAGCGTGGCGTTCCTTACGGCGCGGGGGGTCGAATGCTGCAAAGGGTGTCCATAAAAATTTTGCGACCAAAAAAAAAAAAGGACATCAGGTCTTTACTTTTTTCTTTTTGTTCTTCGAAAGCCGATTTACCGCCCCCTCGAAAAAACTGTTCCGACAAAACGGAACAACTTGAGAAACCTGTTCCGACCTGTTCCGAGTAAAAACCTGTTCCGAAAAGAACAGGTACTGCTCCGAGAGCCCATCCCTAATTCTTCACCTCCTTCTCCTTCCTTTTGTCAGGTTTTTTTTTACTTATTGATTTTTGGATTGACTGTTGCATTTCCAGTTTAGGACGCCCTCTATTTCTGCGCCCTATTCATGGCCGTAGTATATCAGTTGTCTTTTAGTGATGTCATCCGTTATGCTTCCCTTGATTCCTATTCTTTATCTTATGATATTATTTCTTATATGATCTGTTGTAGATATTCTCATTGATCTTCTTATTGCATTCATTTCGACACTTTCCATTTTCAAGCAGTTTATTTTCGCCTGCTCTCTGGTTCTTCTCGTATCTCGGTAGATGGCGCTTTTTGCGAAAGTTTTCTCACTTTTTATATAGGATTAGAGACAAAACCGTCTAATTAACTTCGCAAGAGTGTCACATTGACCAAGCAGTGTTCTGAGGAGTCCCATAAGGACGAAACAGTTCTTATTAGGTGTCCATTAGATCTTGGAAAGAAACAAAAACTCCTTTTTGCCCGATTAGCCACGAAACTTGTTTGATTTTTAAATTCACGGGTACTAAATTTCACGTTTGTTTAGAGGATATTTAAAAGGACTCCGATTTTTGGGACACCCTGTATATACCTACTAAGTAGGTGCAAAATCTTTTTTTTCAAGTCTTTTTATATACTAGGGTGACATAATCTGGAATTTGAAACGACCTGCGTTGCCATAGTTCGTTCCAGTGGGTTTTGTAGTTAAAATGCAAAGTGGACGCAATGTCTGGCAGGAAGGCAAAGGGAATTCTATATGCGTTTGGGGCACAACACATCAAAGATAGTATATGTATGTGGCGACTACAATTCCAAAGCGAAAAGCTGGATTTCACTTTAAGCATCTGAATCTAAATGCAAAATTATCCCTATATTAAACAATTTTAATACCGTAAAACGAGGTTACTTGGCGCCCCCTGGTCCTACTTTTAGTTCAGGCAAGATTCGGGAAAATCCACTTTCTAGAAGCATTTTATATTACTTTTTGGCAAATGGGCAATTCCCCCTATTTTGACCCCGCTGAATCCGAATATCCCTGTTGCCAACTCGAAATATTGACAGGGGCTGAGATATTCAAGATGGCGGCCAAAATGGCGGCGGAATTTGAAATCGCCGCAGGAAAGCCCAAATTGTCACAGGTGTACATTCAAAATATATATTTGTATAATTAAAAAATAATAACATATTATTTTTTTTTAAATGGCTGCAAAAACCTCCAAAAACCCCCCCAGACCCCCCAAAATCTGAAAGTTTGAGGTTTTTTAAAATTTTCTTAAAAACTAAGCTTTTAAGAGAAAAATGTATAATATACTTTATTGTAGACAATAAAATTCCCTTTTCAACTTGGTATAACTTAATAAAGTTAGACTAATAAGAAGCTCTCCAGCGGCGTCCGTTAATTGAAGTAATTAAAAAAAGTTGAAAAAATACCTATGTTTTTTCCAAGATTTATTTAATTTTTTTAAAAACTATTATCTACAGAAAACCATGTATTACATTTTGGTATACTCAATAAAATTTCCTTCAAAATGACGTGTAACATGAAAAAATCGGTTCTATAAATAAAACTTCAGGGGCATCCGTAAATTAAATTAATTTTGAAAAAACAGAAAATAAACCATTTTTGTTACACGTTTTATCTAATTTTCTCCAAAACTAAGTTTAACATAAAAAAACTTGTTCTACACTTTTTTGTAGACAGGGAAATTCCTTTTTTAAATACGTGAAACATGGTGGGGTTTGACTTATAGCAAACTCTCCAGCGACGTCCGTCAATGGGGGTGATTTCAACAAATCATTGAAAAAAACATGTTTTTAATACGTTTTATTCAATTTTCTTAAAAACTAGGCTCTCTATCAAAAAATGTGTTCTATACTTCGTCATAGCCAATAAAATTTCCTTTCAGGCGATATATAATAAAGTGGAAGTTATTTTATATTTACCGCTCCAGTCATGTTCTTAATTTAAAGAAATTATTTAAGATAATCAATTTTGTGTCTTATTAGCTTTTCGGTGGATAATAAAGAGCGGCGGATAAAAGTTCGAAAGTACAAATGGTCGAAAGTACAAAAGGTCAAAAAAATAAGGTCGAAAGTACAAAAGGTCGAAAATACAAAAGGTCGAAAGTACAAAAGGTCGAAAGCACAAAAGATCAAAAAACAAAAGGTCGAAAGTTCAAAAGGTCGAAAGTATGAGTACCTTATTATAATTATGCCCCCCCCCCCAAACCGTTGCATAAGATTCACCACTTTATTTTTAGTTCCATATGCTTAAAAAAATAACCAAAAAAACCTGTGTCAAAGTTACTACTGTTACTTTCTGCACAAAAATATTGCTTAGGGGGGGGGCCCCTATGCCCCCTCCCCTTATAACCACCGGTGTTTTTTTGCTTTAAAGAACTTATTTAGATAAATCAAAATATCTAATCTAATCAAAAAACAGTTTATTTTAATTTGGAAACATTTTATTTTAGTAGGTATAAAGTACGAACCTTTTTGAAGTATTTATAATAACATTAACCTTACTTTCTAATATATCATTTAAAAAGAAATTGTCTTATCCTCAATAAAGAATAAAGGCACATTTTTTTCTGAAAATCTTAGTTAGCAAAGATATTTAAATATGCAAGAGAAACTGATTAATTCAGTTATTTTTGAAAATAAGTTTATATTAGTACGTCCCTGAAGCCTTAAGTATGGCAACAACCCAACATTTTAATAAAGTTTTTGAAAGAAAATGTTATGTTCTACAATAAAGTATACTACATACTTTTTCCTAAAAAGTGTAGTTTTTGAGAAAATTTTGAAAAACCTATAATAAACATGTTTTTTCTAAATAATCCCAATTTACGTACGCCACTGAAGAGCTACTTGCTTTCCCTAACCTTATTGACTAATACATCGTTGGAAAGGGAATTTTATTCTCCACAAAAAACTGTTCCTTGCAATTTTTGATAAAAAGGTTAGTTTTCGAGAAAATTGCATAAAACTGAAAAGAAACAGGTTTTTGGGGGTTTGGGGGGGATTTTCTCCGTCCCTGTCGATTTTTCGAGTTGGCAACAGAGATATTCGGATTCAGCGGGGTCAAATTAGGGGGAAATGGTCTGTTGCCAAAAAGTAATATGATTTGCTTCTAGACCGAAAACGGAAAGCCTTTTTAGTTTTAGTTACCGATTTCTATGGAATAAAAACTTAAAAAACCAATATTAAAAAAAAATTATTTACCATTTTGAATGTTTGGGAAAAAGCCAACTAAATATTGGGTGTAGTTTGCGCCAACATATAAAACACTAATGTTTTTTTCATAAGTGGGGCAAGGTAACCTCGGACTATGGGAAACTTTGCTCCACTGTTCATGTTAAAAAAATATTTATAATAGTATTTTGTAATAAAAATGTCCTTTGTTAATTACCTATGCCATGTGTTTTTCATTAAAACCGTTGTTTGATGCTCCATCAAACAACGTTAAAACCAAAAAAACATTTTTTTATGATATAATTTTTAGTTATTTCTTTGAATTTTTTGAATTAACTCAAAAAAGTGGAGCAAAGTAACCTCGTTTTACGGTAAATAAAATGTTAGGCCAGTAATAATAGAATTTTGCAAAATCTTCAAAATGTGGTTTCGTCGCGATTTTGACATATTATGTTGTTGACATTGGAGTTAAAAAAATATTGAGATTTCGACCTTGGGGGGGGGGCGTTTCCCCCCGCCATCTTGGATTTAGTGTACACAAAAAAGGTTTTTTCAAAAAACTTGGTAACTGTTCGTTTTAGAAAAAAAAGTTTTAAACAAAAGTTAAAGACAATAAAATTTCATACAAACACTATATTGTACGTTTTTTTGTCAGATGAACGGTTTTTCAGTTATGACGCGAAACATTTCGTCGCCATTTTGGATTTTGACCATTTTTTTTTAGTTGCCATTAACATCGAAACTGCTTGTTTTTGAGAAGATCTGTAATAACATAAAATAAAGATCGACTAATAGCATATAAAGTATTGGGAAGTACTCTTGCTTAGGTACGAACCCTGAAGGTAGCAGTACACCCGTTTCCTATGTATATCTATAGTATATGCAAAATAAACCGAAATTATTCAGTTTTATGTAATTTTCTCAAAAGGTAAGCATTTTACAGAAAGTGTGTAATTAACTTTATTGTAGAAAATTAAATTCTCTTTTAAACGATGTATCACCTAAGTATTTTTTGTTTGTTTTATTTAATTTTCTTAAAACTGAGCTTTTTAAAATATATTGTTCTACTCTATTTTGTTGAAAATAAAATTATTTTTAAAGTGATAGGTGTCTAGTGGGTTTTCGTTAACGGACAACACTCAAAGAATATACGCATGTTTAGTGATTTTTTTTTTCAATTCAGTTTTGGACGCCCCTGGTGTATTAACGGTTCTCTAGATATTATAACTATACACATCGTTCAAAAAATTTTTTCATTGTCTATAACACAGAGTTAAACGTTTTTCCCGGCAAGGCTTTATTTTTAAAAAAATTGGTAAAATACTTGATAACAATACTTTTTTTTGTGAAAAAAAAAATTACTAAACATGCGTATATTCTTTGCGTGTTTCCGTTAACAAAAACGAACTAAATACATTTCGTTTTAAAGATAATTTTATTGTCAACAATATAGATTTAAACAAGATTTTTTGGAAAGCTTAGTTTTTAAGAAAAATGAATAAAACAAATAAAAATTCAAAAAAAATTAATTAAATAAAAATAACACAAATTTGTGATACGCTGTTTGAAAGAACATTTTATTTTCTCTAAAAAAACTGTTTTAATAATTTTGCCTAAAATGCTTAGTTTTTTTAAAAACTGAATAAAGCCTAAAAAAAAATTATTTTTTTTCGTGATCTTAAAAAGTAACCCAATTTTATGGATTTCAATTAAGTGCTAACCGTGGATTTGGCCCAGTTCGGTGATACATCGTTTAAAATATAATTTAATTTGCTACAATAAAGTTGATAACGCACTTTCTGTAAAATGCTTATCTTTTGAGAAAATGACATAAAACTGAATAATCAGCAAGGGTACTACCCAGAGAACTTAATATTTTATTTTATAGGCTCTTAGTTGGTCTTGATTTTATATTGTTACAAATTTTCTTAAAAATAAACAGTTTTGACGTTTAAGGCCTCTAAATAAAAAAATTGGTCAAAATCCAAAATAGCGGCGAAATGTTTAACGTCAGAACACGAAAACCATTCATCTGAGAAAAAAACGTGCAACAGCGTTTTTGTAGGAAATTTTGTTGTCTTCAACTTCTGACAAAAACTTTTTTTCTAAAATTACCAAGTAATTAAAAAAAAAAAAATTTTCATGCACACTAAATCCAAGATGGCGGGGGGGAGCCGCCCCCCCCCCCCAGGGCCGTAAACTCAAATTTTTTTTTTGGACTTTAATATGTCACACATACCTATGTCAAAATCGCGACTACACCACCTTTTTTTCGCTCTAATGACTGGCCTATGTAAAAATCGTCTAGGCTGCTAAATTTAGACTTATACACCATAAGATCTTAAAACGTAGCACCATCGAAGAAATAACTCGATGTTTTAGGTTAGTATAAGGGACTCCGTAGCTTCTTCGTGGCACAGTATCAACCAAATGTTTGTTTTGAAATTTTTGGTGAAAATTTTCCTGACCAAAGGGGTACCAAAAAAGTGAAATTTTTTAATTTTTTAAAATTGTTAACTTTGTAGAAATATATATTATAATACATTAAGTTAAACTTCTCGGGGCCCTTTATATAGCGATATAAAAGGTAAAGGATAGGTGTTTATATTAATGCCGAGAGAGGCCGCCAAAGTCACTTGAGTTTTGAGTTTTGACAATTTAAACTTTTATTTATTTCTTACAAACACTAACCTTTAGACCAACTTTTGGGGTCTTTTTTATTTCTTTGTGAGGTAAGCAAAAAAAAAAATAACAATTGTTTTAACCTATATATAATAGCAAAAAAGTTTACTTTTTTTTTAATTTTTTGAAAATTTTTAACTTTTGATTCTATTTTTCTCGATAACCATTACATCTACAACTGTAATATTTTTAGGTTAGTATAAGGGACTCCGTAGCTTCTTCTTGGCACAGTATCAACCAAATGTTTTTTTTTTTAATTTTTGGTGAACATTTTCCTGACCAAAGGGGTACCCAAAAAGTGCAGTTTTAAAATTTTTTAAAAATATTAACTTTGTGAAAATATATATTATAATACATTAAATTAAACTTCTCGGGGCCATTTATATAGCGGTATAAAAGGTAAAGGACAGGTGTTTATAATAATGCTGAGAGAGACCGCCAAATTCACTTCAGTTTTGAGTTTTGGCAATTTAAACTTTTATTTATTTCTTACAAACACTAACCTTTAGAACAACTTTTGTGGTCTTTTTTATTTCTTTGTGAGGCAAGCAATAAAAATATAACAATTGTTTTAACGCATATCCAATTGCATCAAAGAAATAATGTTATTTCTTATATGTTATTTCTTCGATGGTAGCACTTAGACCATGGTCTAAGTACTAAATTTATAAATAACTGCTAAGATTTGGTTCACGCCAACGTGTAATAGCATAGTTAGCATTTCTCAAAAAGTTTGATGTCACAATAATTTAAACTAACTTAAGGGGTGGTTTAAAGTTTGAAAAAGTCTAGAAATAATCAAAGATAAAAAAAAGTACTTATATAGAAATATTTTAAACGATAAATAATGCATAAAAAGCTTAAAACTGTATCTGTAGATGCAATACTGTATTAAATACGTATCAATAGATATTTAAATATTTCAACAAGCTTAAGATATTCTGGAATTCCTTTTAAACTTTCAACCAAAGCTAGACTTTAGACCCTTTAGTAGATACTGGTGTTAGTTTTGGTACTGACTTCTAACATAGTACGATTTTATCTATGGGGCAAAGAGGAAAAACATATGAGAAAAGAGATAAGCAGATCGTCTTAAGGAGGGTAGAATGGGGATGATTATTAAATACTGTTATAGTATCCAGAAGAGAAAATGCCAAAACATGGGAATTCCGTTGGACGAAACCACTTTGTATACTTTATGTTTCGCCGATGATCAGATAGTAGTGGCTCAGGATTATGACGACCCCGAATATATGACACGAAAACTAATAGAAGAGTACAATAAGTGGGGACTAGAGGTTAATCTCAATAAGACAGAGTATATGTGTATCGGTGGAATTAAACAGGATCTAATCTTAAATACCGGGCAGCGAATTCAGTCCTGTGATGAGTGTAAATACTTAGGTCTAAAAATTACAGCTGACGGAACACTAGACAAAGCTATAACAGATCGAAACGTACAAGGAAGAAAAACAATAACTTTATTAAATGGAATAATTTGGTATATTATTATATTATATATATATATATATATATATATATATATATATATATATATATATATATATATATAAGGTATCCAGTCTATTATAGTCTTAATCAAGTTTCATTTGAAGTTTAAAGTTTTAAAATTAACATTTAAAATCTACAATATTGCAAAAACCGAAACCTGCATACTTACATTCTATATTTCGTCCTGAACTACTAGGGAAAGAAACCCCAGCACCTTTAACACCACTGTCAGAACTCGACTTTTGTTCAGATTTGTCAATTTCGTTTAGATTGGACTGGTATTTTGAACCTGTAATAAAAGAAAAATACTCAATACATTTTTTGGGATTTATATATACATATACTAAACTCTGACTAAGATAATGCAAGTCATTCAAGCATTGCAAGTTCGAGGGTATATGGATGGAAACTATCTTGAGTCAAGGGAGGCGAGTCATTGCAAGCAGACCATCTTTTAGTGCAGGCGCTGTAGATAGTTTTTGGTCCAATTTTTTTTTATCTCCCCTCCTCGTATAGTCGTGTTCGAATTTCTGAAAATTTTACTATGTTGATGCCCTAAAGCCACAATGACAGAGAAATAAATCAAAAATGTGTAAGACCTAACCCTTAAATAAAATTATATTAGTTTTTTTAAATTTTAGCTGCAAAAACCCCGAAAAACCCCCCAGACTCCCCAAAACCTAAAATTTTTAGGTTTTCTTCAAATTTTCTCAAAAACTAAGCTTTTTAGTGAGAAATATGTTATTACCTTTATTGTAGGCAATAAAATTTCCTTTTCAACGATATACAAGTCAGTGGGGTACGACCAAAGACAAACTCTCCAGCGGCGTTTTCCCCGATTTTCTGGAAAACCAAGCTCTCTATAAAAAATTGTGTCCTATAGTTGGTTGTAGACAATAAAATTTCCTTTTAAACGATGTATAAAAGGGTAGGATTAGTTTTATTTGTAACAATTTAAGGGCCTTTTTAACAGTGTATAAGTTAGTGCAACCAGATTAACAGCAACCTCTCCAACGGCGTCCGTTTGTCACAAGTTCAGCCCGATTGTCTTAAAAACCAAGCCCTCAAAAATTATGCTCCATAGTCGATTAGAGACAATAAAAATTCCTTAGGTAAGATTTAACTTCACAAGAAAACTTCACAGGCGTCCGTAAATAAAATAAATTTTTACAAATCACCAAACAACTTAATTTTATTATAGCTTTTATCCAATTTTCTTAGAAATTAAGCTCAATCAAAAAAAAAATCTTATTAACTTTATTGTAGAAAATAAAACTACCTTTCTAACGATGTATAAGTTGGTAGGGTTTGATTAATGACAAACTCTCCAGCGACGTCCGTAAATTAGGGTCATTTGTTGTGTTTCACCTGATTTTCCAAAAAACCAAGCTCTTTATCAAAAAATGTCTCTTATACTTCATTGTAGAAAATATAATTTCCTTTTAAACGATGTATAACAAAGTAACAAAAGCTTTGTGAAACCAACAGAAACAACTACTCCGAGGGAAAATACCCCCACCGTTATACTGATGGCTTGATGCTTTCGTTGTGAACTTGTTAAAACTGTTTGGTTTTCACTATCTCCAACGTCGATCACAAGGATACGAGTGATCCCCGTCTGGAACACATCCTGACAATCAGGAACAAGTGATCCATGCCAATCCACGACTGGACCGGTTTCGACCCTTTGGGCCATCCTCATATAATTCAATGCCGGTAGGGGTATTTTCCCTCGGAGTAGTTGTTTCTGTTGGTTTCACAAAGCTTATGCTCTACACGGAGCTATCGCCTACATTCACCTGAGGATGGCCTAAAAGGTCGAAACCAGACGGGGATCACTCGTATCCTTGTGATCGACGTTGGAGATAGTGAAAACCAAATAGTTTTAAGGTAAGAAAAGTTTAATTTTTAAAACTTTGGGGAAGTCCGTAAATTAAATCAATGTTTAAAAATCACCAAACTAATTTTGGTTTGATTTTTTTTTAAGATCCTTAAAATTTGAATCAGTGGCGGTAGTAGGCCACCCCTCCCCCCTCACATATCTAACCGTATCTACAAAATTATGGCGCAGGATGTGGAGAACAGGTGAGTAGCCTTTGCTGCTAGAGCCGTACCTAGAATCTTTTTTCGGGGGGGAGTTTAATTTTTTTTTACGAGGGGTGCAAAGACCATCAATGCAGATGGCGGCTATAGTGTGGTGCTTCATTTGGTAATTTTAAAAAGTTTATTTTATTTAAGGACGCCCCTGAAGTTTTAAAAATTAAATTAATTTTAACAATTTATACATCATTTAAAATGAAATTTTATTTTCTACAAATCAGCTGTTAAGCATATTTCTTATAAAAAGTTTAGTTTTTTTTGAAAATTGGGTAAAACATATGACAAAAATGTTTTTTTTTTTGGTGTAATAACCCTTATAGACGAACGTCGCTGGAGAGCCTGTCATTAACCAAACCTCACTGATTTATATATCGGTAAAATGGGAATTTTATTTTCTACAATAAAGTTTAAAACACACTTTTTTCAATTGGGCTTAGTTTCTGACGAAATTGGATAAAACCTCTAAAATTAATTTGTTTGGTGATTTGAAAAAATTGATTTTATTTACGGACGCCTGTGAAGTTTTAATTTAAAGCTAAATTTTACTTTGTGATACAGCAGTTAAAAGAAAATTTTATTGTCTACAATCGACTGTGGAACATGATTTTTGATAGAAGGCTTGGTTTTTAAGATAATTGGTTAAAACATGTGACAAACATGTGGTTTTTTATTTTTTTTTTACATTTTCTCAATAAACGGACGCCGCTGGAAAGTTTTGTATTAGTCTGACCGCACTAGCTTATACATTATTAAAAAGATAATTTTATTTTCTACAATAAAGTGTAAAATAATTTTTTTCCCAAATAGCTTAGTTTTTCAGAAAATTGGACAAAACTTGTAAAAATATTGGTAAGTTTAGTGATTTTTCAAAATTGATGTAATGTACGGATGACCCTAAATTGTTATAAATACAAGTAATCTTATCTTGTTATACATTATTTTGAAGGAAATTTTATTGTCTAAAATTGACTGTAGAACAAAATATTTGATAAAGAGCTTAGTTTTCAAGAAAATTGGGTAAATCTTGTAATGTTTCTTTTTTTTATTTTTTTATATCACCTCAATAAACGGATGCCGCTAAAGAGTTTGTCATTGGTCGTACGTCACTGACTAATACACCGTTAAAAAGCAAATTTTATTGTCTATAACAACGGTAATTACATATTTTTCTCTAACTTAGTTTTTGCGAAAATTTGCAGAAAATCTAAGGTTTTAGTGGGTTTGGCGGGTTTTTGGGGGTTTTTGCTGCTTAGTAACAAACTAACAAAATTTTATATTTAGAAATTCGAACACGGCTATAAAATAAGGGGGGATAAAAAAAATTGGACCAAAACCTGGCTTGGCAACATCCAGATCCTCATATTTTGCATACTCAACTCCCTACAGGTCCTGCACTATTAGAATATTTTTTATTCGGAGGTCTTTTGTAAAAATAAACAAGAGTTTGTACTAACGTTTTCTTTTAAAAAAATATAATAATATAAAATGTAGTTTTGTCAAAAAAGTGTAAATAAGCCAGGACAAACAGAAGCCGACAAAAGAGACTGACGTAGGAGTGTACACAAGGGAAAAGAACCGAATTTCTGTTTCAAAAAGCTGTTTCATCTTTTGCCTTGCGTGTTATTTAATTTACAATCAAGTTATCTCCTGGTGCAAGACTTCTAATTCAATAATTCGAGGACGTTTCCACAATCTCTTTATTTCCGAACCCAACTCGACACTCAGCGCTATAATTGAAAAATAAGCATCACATTTCTTACTCTCCATTAGAGACATTTAGTTGCGTAGACGCCGCGTTGTCTGGAGAATTGACTAAAATACTTACAGGTAAAAGTTTCGTGTCTGCAAACTTAAAAAATTATAAACTGAGTTTTATGCCTAACATACTAGATAGTTTTTGGTCATGCCAACTGTACTGTTGACATTTGAACGACACATGTAGTTAGCGGTTTCCGTGGAACGCCGCTAATTCACGGACGGTTAAGCCGATCACACACAGAAAAACATAACGCGTAAGAAGTTCAACCTCATGGACTTTTCTTACGTAAATCCAATATGGCCGCTGCTATTCGATCGCTGATTGGTTGAAAGCCCGCTATGCGCCATGCTACGGATTACGTAAATTGTGTGTGTGAAGGCCTTTAACATAGGATCTTTGACATACGTAGAACGTGCGCAATTGTGATTTAGCGAGCTTCTATTAAATTCCGCGCCATTTGGTGGCGCAGGCTGCACAGGTGACAACAGTGTTGAGCGCAGGGTCTCTATATACTGTGTGCTGAGCGGCACCAGGGACAGATGGAAGAACATCAAGCAATCTCTGGCGGAACCCATTTCTTTCACATAGGGGATAATGGGGTAATAAGTAATAGGAAATATTTTTTGCTACTCTTGCAGTTTGTCTTTTGTCATTTGAGATATCTGAAAAAACCTTTCAAATTTTCTACTACAATATTAATAGCATAGTTTCAGCATTTTTGTTTTTTACAAGCAAACCATTTCAAATAATATTTTTTTTGTCTGAAAGAAACTTTATTTTCAGTTTTAATACTTAAGTTTGCTGTCAAATGTAAGACTTTCTATGTATTGTTTTAAATTTTGCCTGTCATAAGCAAGTAGTTCAGAATGGAAATGTTTCTTATTACCCTTTCGTTTTGATTATCGTGGGATAATGAAAAACATCGCAATTGGGCAATAAAAAATATATCATTTTTTATTGTATATTGATTTGAGTACTTAGTGAAGTTGCCTTCAAATTTGGCAAAAGTGAGCTATGTTAAGCTTTGGAAATGGCTAGTTGCAAAAATATTAAATGGCATCTAACTCAAATAGTCCACAGCACACCGGTCTATTTTTTAAATGATTACTAACGGGCTAAATTTTCGTTCATATATTATTTGACCGAGACGTCTAACTTTTTTCTCGCAAAATTGATGCTATTTCCTACAGATCCATGGAAAACGAACACCACAGAAGTACGGAGAGGCAGAAAACCAAATACCAGAGACTAACTGACGACAACAATAAACGGAATAACCAGCAGCCCATCCTTGATTCTACAAAAACTGTCATCAACCTATCGGACCGCCCGCTTTCTCAAAATGAAGTCTCAGTACTCTCTAAGGGGGGGAACTTTGCTGTTGCACCTAGGGAGGTTCCCAAGGAGGAAATAATTGCCAACTTAGAACCTGCTATTAGAAAGTTGCCCGAAGATCAGGCAGAAGAAATACGCACGGAGTGTTCACAGATTTTGCGAAAAGCCAAACCACCAAAACGCAACATTACAAGGATGGAAGAAAAAGCCATTAAGGATCTCAACAAGGACGAAAACATTCTGATACTGCCTGCCGACAAAGGAAACGCCACTGTAGTATTGAACAGGGATGACTACAACAAAAAGATGGTCGATCTTTTAGAACCCTTAACATACAAGAAGCTAAAAAGAGATCCTACACAACCAACAATTAAAAAAGTGAATCACTTAATTAAGATTTCTTCATTGGAGGACCCAGTCAAGAAGATGCTATGCCAAAATGAAGCCCTGACTCCGAGATTGTATGGACTACCAAAAATCCACAAAAACAATGTGCCTCTTCGTCCCATTGTCAGTACTATAGGCTCACCAACATACAAACTTGCGAAACATCTTGCTTCCCTCTTGCAACCCCACATCGGACTAACGGATTCGTATGTAAGAGACTCCACCCACTTTATTGAGAAGATCAAAAACATCGTCATAGACGAGAAAGACATCTTAGTTAGCTTTGATGTTGTGTCTTTGTTCACGAAGGTACCTTTGGCCGAGGCAATGAGGGAAGTGGAACACATTTTTCCGAAGGACATCACCGACCTGTTTAAAATCTGCCTAACGACATCATATTTCACCTTCAATGAACAAATTTATGAACAGATCGATGGAGTATCAATGGGTAGCCCTTTATCGCCAGTGATTGCGAACTTTTTCATGGAGAAACTAGAAGAAAAGGCGTTGAATAATGTCCCTCATAAACTCAAAGTCTGGTTTCGATATGTAGATGACACTTTTGTCGTTTGGCCTTATGCTAGAGACCGCCTTAATGAATTTCTCAACCACATTAACAGCATACACCCCAGTATACAATTTACAATGGAAACAGAGAACAACAGAGAATTAGCATTCCTTGACGTACTAGTAACGAGGAAAGAGGGACGACTAGGACATACCGTATACAGAAAACCTACTCACACAGACCGCTACCTAAACAACACATCTAACCACCACCCGTACCAACGAAAAGGGGTAATAAGAACATTGGTAGAGAGGGCGAAAAGAATCTGCGAACCAGAACATCTAGACAAAGAATTAAACCATCTTAAAAACGCCCTCGTAGCAAATGGATACACTCAAAGTGACATAGATAAATGTATACGACCAAAGCCGAGCACTAGAAGTAACAATAGCGGTGGACTGAGCAGCCGCGAAGTTACTTCAAGAGCGTTTCTGCCCTACATCCCTAGAGTGACAGATAGGATCGGACGTATTCTGGGAAAACACAACATAAAAACGATCTTCAAGCCATCTAAGAAGATCGAGAACCACCTCAGATCTGCGAAGGATATAAGGAACCCACTAAGTTCTTCGGGGGTATACCGCATTCCCTGTACCTGTGGAAGTGTCTACATCGGAAAAACCAAACGGTCCGTAAACACAAGAATCAAAGAACACAAAGCCAACTGTCGACTCGGACATACGGAAAAATCCGCAGTTGCAGACCACACACTAAACAATGAAGACCACCGAATAAAATTCGAAGACACACAAGTTCTCTGCGCCTCCTCTTCATACTATCCAAGACTCTATAGAGAAGCAATCGAAATTCATAAACACCAGCAGAACTTCAACAGATCTGAAGAGACTCTTAAAATTAACAGAACATGGGTACCGGTTCTTAAAAACACTAAACGGCTCGCTTACAATAACAAAACTGAATCAAGGGAATGTGACCAATCACCGACCAGCTCTGATATACGCCCCGCCCACCATAGCGTATATAACCTGCGCCCGCGACAGACTAACCACCAGTCTTCGAGAAGCCGACAAACAGTCAACATCTCCTGAAGATGCCATCCACTCGAGATGGCGAAACGTCGAGAACGAATTTCCAACGACGACGGCCGAACAGCCCGAAAGCACACCCACCATTGGACGATGGCCGCGAAAGCCTTTCACAATTTGTACTTGAAAGAAATTCCTAGCAGAGTGTGCAGGAATGACTAAACCAAGCATATGATTTGTAGAACAATATTGCCATTAACTTTTACACATTAAAAAAAAATTGGATACTAATTCTTTAATAGAACGAGCCAACGAATACATTTCACTTTATATTGCGTTTATAGACTTTGAAAAATCTTTCGATAGCGTTGGGCACTTGGCAGTAAAAGCGTTTTTAATTAATAGCCGAATACACAGATTTAATAGTCAATATAGCGAAGCAACAACATCAATCAAAATCCACAAAGGAACCAAGCCAATCCTCATAAGAAAGGGTGTGAGACAGGGTGTCACAATATCCCCTAAACTATTTAACCAGGCCCTACAAGATATTTTCAAATAATTAGATTGGGAACAAATAGGCATCAATACTTGAACCACCTAATATAAAGCCTTAATAACAGGTAAGAAAAAAGAACTGATAAAAATGCTGGAATAACGGGATACAGCACCTAAAAATATAGGTCTCAGTATGAACTACACTAAAACTACAATCATAACAAACACAGATGTAGATATCACGATCAGAATAAACCAAGAGAAAATAGAACAAGCATAGGAATATATACCTAGGCTGGGACAAATTAATAAACTAAAAAAAGAAAACCAAAACAACTGAAATGAAGAGACGACTAAGATTGGCCTAGACAGCACTCGGTAAATTAAGCTACCTATTAAAAAATAAAAAATATCCTAAGTAATTTATAATTTTTAAATAATTTAAGAGTTAATAGCTGTTTGTTTTTTTCTCTTGTTTATAAAATGTATGTGTTTTAAAATAAATGGCAACATTGTGCCCCAAAATCATATGCTTGGTTTAGTTAGTTCAAAGCTCCAAAATATCTGCACGTGCGCATTCTGTTAAAATAGGCGTCTTGGCCTAATAAAGCTATGTACGAGAATTCAGACTGTTAGTAATCAATTAAAAAATACACCGAAAAACTATCTACTATCTATTTAGCTTTCTTTAATCCGTCTTTGAACATAGTCTGTTATCCCCTAATTCTTTTTTTTTCCGAAGTTCTCCAGTTTACAATATATTTGTTCCATCGTCTTTCTGTCTGATATTATGACCGACAAATTACCATTTTAATTTTGCTACCTATCCTCTGTCATCCCTTACTTTTGTTTTATTTCTTATCCATTCATTCCTTTTTCTATGTGTTAGCTTTACATGTATCATTTGTCTTTCCATTGACCTTTGGGATTCATATGTAAGTACAGGATACATTGGTTACACATACACTTTCGTTTTGGGGTGGTGATTATATTTTCAATTTTTTAATATGTAACCTAATTTAACGAAGACTGCCCAGGCCAATCATACTCGTCTCTTGATTTCAGCCGTTTGGTTTTCTTTTTTTATTTTCTGATTCTTCTGATCGGGATATCTTCAACTGTGTTTGTTATGATTTAAGTTTTAGTGTAGTTCATACTCAGGCCTATATTTGTAGCTGCTGTGTCTAGTTCTTTTAACACTTTTGTGTATTCTTCTTTCTTATTTGTTATTAAGGCGATATCGTCAGCATATTTTAGATGGTTCAAGTATTGTCCCCTTATTTTGATGCCTATTTTTTCCCAATCTAAATTTTAAAAACATCTTGTAACTTGGTCAAATAGTTTAGGGGATATTCTATCACCCTGTCTCATACCTACCTCTTCTTATGAGGATTGGCTTGTTTCTTCGTGGATTTTGATTGATGTTGTTGTTTCGCTATTTATATTGGCTATTAAGTCTGTGTACCTGTAATCTATTCGGCTATGAATTAAAGATGCTTTCAGTGCCCAGTGCTCAACGCAATCGACAGCTTTTGCAAACTCTATAAACGCAATGTATAGTGGACTGTTGTATTCGCTGGCTCGTTCTATAAGGATTTTCATGGTTAACAGGTGGTCAACTGTACTGAAACCTTTTTTGAAGCCTGCTTGTTCTTTTGATTGATATTCGTCAAATTTTGTTGTTAGTCTATCTGTTAATATTTTCGTGAAAAGCTTATAAATTACATTGAGGAGTGTTAAGGTCGATAGTTTTTAAGGTCTGCTCTATCGCCTTTCTTGTGTAGAATAATGGTTACTGATTCGTTCCAGTTGTTTGGGCTTTTAGTATTAACTAAACATTTACCACCGTACTTTAAAATTTCTGCGTTAGCTGTTCTGAGTTTATATTCTTTATTTTCGTTTGGAGTTTCTTTATGGTTTCTCACTTCTTGTTTGGTATTATTCTGTATAAAACAGCTGTGTGATATTTATAATATCCTCTTTAACGTTTGTTTCTATGCTGTTCATATCCTTTGTTTTAATTATTTCATATCTACCTATAGAGTCGGTCTTAGACATTTCATATTTCTGTTATTTTCTATACCTCTCTCAACTTTCACTTCTTGGCTCTTTCTTTTATTTTTTTTGTCATTTTCCTTATAGTTTTATTTATTTCTGTGTATTCTATCGATGTTCTTTTTCACTCTTTTTCCAGGTTCCGCCTTTTTTTCATCAATTTCTTTATCTCTTCTTATATACAATGTTCTCTCTTTTTACTTCTTGTGCGACATTTTTTCCTACCTGTTTATAGCTATTGTCAACGCTTCATTTTTTTCATCTATATTTTCATTTTCGCCTCTTAAATTTTGGGTTAGCTGTTCCTGAACATTTTTTTATTTTGTGTAAGTTTATTCATGTTCATTGTTATTATTAATTTTTCTTTTCATTTCAATTAAATTGCTATTAATGCAGATTTTTGATCTGATCGTCCTGTGATCACTGCTGTTGTAAAGCTGTTTAGGACTGTTACATCTTTAATGAGTTTTTGTATGATAATTGTGTACAAGAATTATTGGACTATAAAATATTATAAACAAAATTTTGGATACCTACCTTGTTAGAGAGAAAAAAGCCTATGCCTATATTAATATAAAAATGCCATGTTAAACAAAAAAAAATATATATATATCCCTCCTGTTTATTGGGTCGTATAATAGTTTTTCCATATGACAACGGTTTAGCTAACAGAGTTTTATACTATACAGGAAGCAACAATCTTAATGAATACAAACTGAATCGATGGTAGCTTTAGATGGTTCAAAACTTTTTTAATTAAGGTAATAAAAAATAAAAGTAAATAAAGTCTACTGTTGTTTTTTTTTATACAGGGTAATCTCGTAAGACCAAAATGGACAAACTTTGAAAATTCATATTTTAAAAACTATACAGTTTATCAGGAAAAGCACCGAGTTACAATATGGTGGGGTTATAGAGATAAAAACCACACTCTAAGTTAGGATTCGGGAAACCGCCATTAGCGAATTTTAGGGTAGGGAATCGCATGAGACCAAAATGGCCAAACTTTGAAAATTCATATTTTAAAAACTATACCGTTTATCAATAAAAGCACCGAGTTGCAGTTTGGTGGGGTCATAGAGATGCGAAAAAACCACACTCTAAGTTAGGATTCGGAAAAACGTCATTTAGCGAATTTTAGGGTAGGGACCAAAAGCGCCAAACTTTGAAAATTCAATATGAAAGGAATTTTTTGAGGTGTGGTCATAGACTAAATAAATTAATTTACGGGCTGGTCCTCAGATCAAGGTAGTGGTAGCCATATACATCGATGTTACAGTCTCCTTAGACATTTTCAGTACGGCATAATCAAGTTGTCTCCGTAGTAATGTTAGATTTTTGCCTCAGACCCGAGGCTACCCTAGCTGATACCGCAAATTGGCAGTTTGAAAATTCATATTTTAAAAACTATATATTTTATCACCAAAAGCATTGAGTTGCAGTATGGTGGGGTCATAGAGATGCCAAAAAACCACACCCTAAGTTAGGAATCGGAAAAACGCCATTTAGTGAATTTTAAGGTAGGGAATCCCATAAGACCAAAATGACCACACTTTGAAAATTCATATTTTAAAAACTATATAGTTTATTACCAAAAGCACCGAGTTGCAGTATGGTGGAATCATAGAGATGCGAAAAAACCGCACTTTGAGTTAATATTCAAAAAAACGTGATTTAGTGAATTTTAGTGTTGTAGTTTTACCAAAATGAAAATTCATATTTTAAAAACTCTATAGTTTATCAACAAAAGCACCGAGTTGCAGTATGGTGGGGTCATAGAGATGCGATAAAACCAGTTGTGATTCAAAAAATCCTCATTTAGCGAATTTTAGGGTAGGGAATCCCATAATACCAAAATGACCAAACTGAAAATTCATATTTTAAAAACTATATAGTTTATCAACAAAAGCTCCGAGTTGCACTGTAATGGGGTCATAGAGATGCGAAAAAACCACATTGTGATTCGGAAAATCTTCATTTAGCGAATTTTAGGGTAGGGAATCCCATAAGACCAAAATGGCCAAACTTTGAAAATTCACATTTTAAAAACTATATAGTTTATCAACAACAGCACCGAGTTACAGTATAGTGGGGTCATAGCGCGAAAAAACCACCAAATTGAGTTTCAATTGCGACAGCGCTATAGCAGAAATCGTGGAGCAGAGAGAGAGATAACTATAGATAGGGGTCATAGAAATGCAAAAAAACCACATTACGAGTTGTGATTCGGAAAATCGTCATTTAGCGAATTTTAGGGTAAGGAATCCCATAAGACCAAAATGGCCCAACTTTGAAAATTCATATTTTAAATACTTTATAGTTTATCAACAAAAGCAACGAGTTGCAATATAGTGGGGTCATAGCGCGAAAAAACCACCAAATTGAGTTTCAATTGCGACGGCGCTATAGCAGAAATCGTGGCGCAGAGAGAGAGAGATAGCTACTACTATATCAGTCCCTTTGAGGAACAGTCGGCAGAGCACAAATTCACAATACTACTTTCAAACGGACAAAAAAAATTAAAGCAACTGTCGAGAGCACTTTAAAATTATTTTCGTACTGGCTACAATCCCTTCTAACCCTGGCGAAATTCAACAAATTGACCATTGTGAGAGTGCAGGGGTACACGGATATAACAAGTAATGAACATGCAGATTCTCTAGCAGAAAGAAGATCAGACCAACCATTCATTGGTCTAGAACCTGTATTTGGAATTCTTAAAACGGCTGTATCGAGTGATGAGTAAATAAAATACATCGAACCACTGCTATTAAACACTAAGATTAAATCGCAGTAAGAGAATGCTGAAACACTTTTAACATTACTCATTTGTAAACTCTTTGAGCTTAATAGGAAACAAATCGAACAGGTGAAGGGACTTAAAGATGATCACTGTACACTGAGGAATAACCTGCAGAGAATGGCAATTGACAAAGATAAGCCCAGTTGCAGACTATGTGATAAAGCTGATGAATTAGCTGCTCACATCATATCGTGTGTTGTGTTCCGTGATGTAGTAAACATTTAATTTTATCGCTCTTGCAGAATAATCAAAAGTAACCTCTTAAACAGAATTTTAAATATAAAAATTGACACGGACTTAAGTGATCTAACAGTGGTTATAAAAATGAGAACAATAACAAATCCATCGAGTAGTTTTCAATTAACTGATTGATAACAACAAGCGTCTCTCGGCCAAAAAACTGGTACAACAGATAAGCCGAATAAAACGGACCCACGGAACAACATATAAATGCAGATTCTGTAAGTTTATATGCACTATTATGTATTGTGTGGTTTTTTTGAAAATCTAAAGAAATTTTTTGCATTGCTACTTACTATCCCTCTGAATACAGTAGGGGAATATTACAACAGCTACTAAAAAAAAGAAAAAAATGACAGATAGAAGAGAAGCAAAAACTAGAGCTCTCAAATGCCTAGAAAAACACTTTGGTAAAACAGCCACAAGCAGTACTACGTCGGCCAATATAACTGAATCGCCCAATATAAGATACGAAAGGATTACCTACGAAAGAGAGGCTGATAACAAAACAAAAATGACACAGACTGACATAATATTAGATCTCAGAAATAAATTGGCAGGAAAGGATGAGGAAATTAGTGACATTGAGCTTCGAAACAGAGAGCTTGCAAGAGCCCTGGAAAAACTGGAGCATAATCTAAAGGCGAAGGAAGCAATGATTGAGAAGTTGGAAAGCCTATTAACATTGCAGAATATGAGAATCACAGGAGAATCTAAAACAACAGACAAAGACCTAAAAAGCATCTCAGTTAAGAAAAAAATTACGAAAACAAAATCCTCTCAAACGGACAACAATCAAAAATCAAAAAAAACGAAAAATGCAAAAACACAGACTAGAAAACTACCAACCTTGGAAAAGTTCGAGAGCCAGAAAACAGTGAGCTCTGAAACTCAAACTCAAACCATGTCTGAACTACCTTACAACACACAGGTGGATGCACATAATATGGAAACACAAACACCAGTTTCAACTATAAATCTTATTGCACCAACTCTAAATATGAAAGAACAATTCTCACTAAAAAATGATCAATTAGAAAAGCCTAGAATTTTATTGGTAGCCGGAAATTTGGGAAAAGATCTAGTCCCAAATATGGCTAAACAAGCTTTAGGTATTAATATATCATCAATTATAAAAGCAAATGCAAGCGATAATGAATTAATTATTACCGCACTCAAAATGTCACAAAAATTTACCAAAAATGACGTAATTATTCTATGGCCCCAAAAAAGTAATAAAGACCTAATTGATAACTTTATTTTAAAGTGCAAAAATACCAATCCGTTGATTTTAACCCAACCATATAGATATGACGACACAAATTTGAATGACATTATTTATAACAGCAACCTTTCTCTTTTTAAGCAACTTTACCTAAGGAAAATAAAAAACGATTGTGTATTAGAGACAAACTCAATTATAAGAAGGACCAATTACTACAGTGACAACAGAAATATTACCAAAATAGGAAAATCATTTTTGGGAAAAGCAGCTTTCAGTCACATAAAAAGTTTTTTTCAATTGTCGATGGACTTAGCAGCGGTACAGTAGTTGACACTATCACCAAAATAAATCAAGGTAAAAGCAGAAACAAATTAAAAAATAATAACAACAACAATAATGTAATCTTAGAATTAAATAGGTCTTTAGAAACCAGCTACAATTCTGATAGCAACAATTTAGCTACAACCACAAATCACTGCTGGTCCGCAATGCATCTTAATGTTCAGGGTTTATCAAATAAACTTAATTTGATTGAGTTAAATATACAAAGGTACGATCCAACGTTTCTGTGCTTCTCTGAGCATTGGATGAATAGCGATAACTTACCTTTCTTTACACCGAACGGTTATGTAAAAGTTTGTGACTTTAGCAGAAAACACCATCAACACGGAGGTACGGTTATCTTCGCGAAAAAAGAAGTTGTTAATAAGTGCTCAGTTTTAAAAAAAATTTGTGACTACTCTGTGGAAACACTTATTGAATGCTCTGCAATTAAATTTGAAAACTATTGCATAATTTTAGTATACAGACCTGGAACATCTACTGAATATGAAACATTTTTGGACATTTTCTCGGACCTCTTGAATAATATTCTTAATGAATTTTCCAATATTTTAGTGTGTGCTGACTTAAATATAGACCGCCTGCCCGGCAGTAAAGACAAAAAATATTTTAAAATATTAAGCGACATTTTAGAGTCGTTGGCATTAACCTCTTTGGTGCATGATGCGACAAGAATTTTTACCAACAAGAATAATACTACCAGTACCTCTGGCATTGACTATGTCATTACATCACACCCTGAGTCTTTTAGTTATAAAAACTTTGACGCAGGTTTTTCCGACCATTTTTGTCAAATTGTTCAGCATAACTCTAAAAACAATATATCCTCCACAGTCGACTCGTCCCTTGAAGGGAGCATGAGACAAATTAGGGTTGTTAATAGTAGCACTATAAATAATTTTTATTTCTGGTTTGATCAACAAACTATGGAATTTACAAATACCGACATAAACAAAAATTTTGAGCATTTCTTCGAAAGCGTTATCTGGAGTTTTCAAGTAAGTTGCCCAGTTAAAAACTTAAATAACAAAAAGCCCTCTCAAAATAAAAAAAATATACTTTCCAACAATCTGCTAAAGGAAATGGAGGAACTAAAAAATCTACACTGGCTACAAAAATGCACTGGTAATTCACAACTTAAAATTCTTTACAAAAGTCGGAAAAAAGAAATTGACCTTAAAATAAAAAATGAAAAAGAAAAATACTTCAACGAAAAAATTAATAACTCAAAAAATAAAATAAAAACTACATGGAGTATTATTAATAATCTAAGTGGAAAAAAATCTAAAACCTCACACTCTATATATCAAATCCGGGATAGCAATAATGTTATTATAACTAATACTATGGAGATCGCTAACAACTTTAGCAGTTATTTGTCCTCTATTGTTGCTGACAAGCTCCAATCTCATTTCCAGGGCAGCTTGTCCGCAAATTGCACAACGACTAAGAAAAATCACAAATCATTTACTTTTACCGAAGTTACTACACATGATGTTAAACTCGCACTGAAATGCTTGCCAAACAAAAAATCGGCGGGACCCGATGAAATACCCATATCCCTACTGAAAAATGCTTCTTTGAAAATGATAACTTGCCTTACTTTTCTGATAAATCTATCTATATCTGAAGGTACCTACCCTTCTCACCTAAAAGAAGCTAATATCTTACCTATCTATAAAAAGGGCGACCATTTGTCGGTGGAAAACTATCGTCCGATTTCTTTGTTGAACAGTTTCTCTAAGGTCTTTGAAAAAGTTCTATGCAACCAAATAAATAAATTTCTTAAAAAATATCAGATCTTAACTCCAAGCCAACACGGTTTCAGAGAACTGCACTCTACCGAAACAGCCAGCATTGACTTTGTTCAACAGATCTACAACAAACTAGACCAAGGCGATAGAGTTGTTGCACTATTGTTTGATCTAACCCGTGCTTTTGATACCATAGACCCTAACTTTGTATATAAAAAACTCGAAAAACTAGGTATCCAAAACCCCCTTAATAACTGCATTAAATCTTTTCTTACAAATAGAAAATTTAAAATCAAAATAGGAAGCACATATTCAGAATCTACAGAATCAAACATAGGCACGCCCCAAGGCAGTGTGCTTGCACCTTTAATATTTTTGCTGTTTATTAACGATCTTCCCGAATATATCACGTGGGGACTTGTGTTTATGTTCGCCGATGATACGTCCATCGTTGTATCCGCAAAAGACACAAATTTTCTTCATGAAAAAATCAACTTTACCCTAAATGAATTTTCGAACTGGTGCAAGCAAAACAATCTAATTATAAATGTCTCTAAAACTGTCTTTATGTCCCGTAAACCTACCGACCTCAATATAATGTTTAATGACATCCCTTTACCAGTTAGCGATAGCTCAAAATTTTTGGGAACTATTGTCGATATATGTCGAGTGGAGTTTACACATAAGTAGTGTATGCTCAAAACTTAATATATGCTACTTCATGATTAAGTCACTTAAAAACTCTCTCAGTTTAAAAAATCTTATTACTGTGTATTATGCTAATGCATACTCGGCTCTAGCCTATGGTGTGGCAGTATGGGGTAGTGCTCAGGATGTGGAAAGAGTATTGGTAGGTCAAAAGAGACTTATAAGATTAATTTTCAATATACCTTACAACGGTACTTGTCGCTCTGCATTTAAGGATAATAAAATTATGACAATAACAAGTATTTACATATATAAACTACTCATTTTCATTTTTCAACACCAAAATATTTTTACATTAAATAGTTCTTATCACAACTATCCAACTAGAAGTCGTAACCACTTCAGCATCCATAAACACAACCATGAGTATATAAAAAAAAGTACTCATTATCTTGGATGCAAATTCTTTAACTTGTTGCCAAACAAAATCATACAAACTACGTCGCTGCCAAGATTCAAAAAAGAAATCAAAAATCTTTTATTAAAAGAAACTTTTTATAGTTTAATTGAATTTGAAAACTACATGTTGGGCAGAAGGTAAATTTTTGTTATCAATATTTATATACATATATATACAAATTTGTAAATGTGTTTTCGTTTTTATTTTTTTAAATATTTACACTATTATTATTTACACTTAATGTTATATTTTTTGTATTTGACGTATCTTATCTACATTATTGTAGCTGAAAAGATTAATAAAGTTGTCTATTGTCTATTGTCTATCGGAGTGCACAATCTTCTGCAATACACAGAAAACGCCCTAGAAGAAAAGGTCCTTAATACCTCTTAAATTAGCTTGAAAAAGCTCTAGCGCATGATAGAATTTAAAAAATAAAACAATTTTTGAAATTTTCCCTGGAAAAAAGGAGAATTGTGCTAAGTGGCTTGTTTCATGTAATATAAAAGTAGTATCATCCTGTATACTTTCTATAATACAAAAAAGTTTTAGCTCCCCTTTATAGGTTATTGTTTTTCGAAGCGTAAAACAGCAGCGAGCTAGGGAGCAGCAGACTGATTTAGCCAAAACTTCGGGCATAACATCTTAAAAACTACGACAATTTATTTTTTCTGTTAGGGGCTAAAAGGCAGTTTCGTATATTGCTTATAAATTTCTGCGAGTTGCTTTTGCTTTCTAAATAATACGTTACTCAGTTTCTGTTTCTTTTATTACATTGGTATCTGATCGATGTCTTATACGGCGTCCGCGTTTGTTAAAATTCCATCGAAAGGTGCATTTACATGTAGTTTAACTGCGTAACCATTGTTTACTTACAGATTTTCAAAAAAGTGGAGTTGGTGGTAAATAAAGTTTTCTAGAGAAAATTTTATTGCTTATTCTGTAAAAACCTATATTAAATAAAAATTTATTTTTTCCCCGTTATATAATTTATACCTGTGGCGCTAAAACTAACCTTTGTGATTTTCAGTCTGGCTCTTGATATTGTTTGTTGGAAATTTCACGTATGATACCTTTAGCAAAGTTTACATAATAAAAATATAAGTTGCTGCACTTTTCGTCATGTTAACAAATAATTGTAGGGTCCGTGTCCATTTGTAAAAAATACTCTTGAAAGCAGTTAACAGTAAAATTTTAGAGATTTACAATAGTACTCTCAAATGGACAAAAAAGTTAAAGCAACTGTCGAGAGAACTTTAAAATTATTTTCGAACTGGCTACAACCCCTTCTAACTCTGGCGAAATACAACAAAGTGACCATTGTGCCAGTGCAGGGGTTCACGGATGTAACAAATAATAAACATGCCGATTCTCTAGCAGAAGGAAGATCAGAAAAATCATTCATCGGTTTAGAACCTGTATTTGGAATTCTTTAAACGGCTTTATCAAGTGATGAGTAAATAAAATACATCGAATTACTCGTATTTAACACTGAGATAAAACCGCAGTAAGAGAATGTTGAAATACCTTTCAACATTACTCATTTGTAAACTCCTTGAGCTGAATAGGAAACAAATCAGACAGGTGAAGGGACTCAAAGATGATCACTGCAGACTGAGGAATAACCTGCACAGAATGAGAATTAATGTGGTAAAGCCGACAAATTAGGTACTCACATCTTCTGCAAAACACAAAACATCCTGGAGGAAAAGTCCTCCGAGGAGGATAGGGTTGCCAACCGTACCATATTATATAGTATTGTACTATATTTCGGATCTGCATACTACATACTGTCAAAGAAATATATAGCACATAAAAGTACTAAATTTTACTTTGATCTTGATTTGGTCTATTTTTTGCAAGGCCTAGACTAAAATCAGACAAATCCCTTAATTTCTAAAAGTAATGATATGCCTATAACTGACTGTGAATCGCGGTGAACCCCCTATAAACGCGTGCAGACGTAGGCTGTCGTTGGTCGTAAATCATCAAGCAACCTTTCTACAATGCGAGCCAGAGTATACTACGCGGCCAAGATCCACCAGCCACTAACCCGCTGCAAAACAGGTGTGTGATTTAGCGTTTGATGTCGGTCGCCCGCTCAAGTACAGCAACTTAAATTATGTAAACTTTGTCTTTAGTGACGCGCTATGTCATGGTATATACAGGGTGTTTCAGACCACCCGCATAGGCCGATTATTTTAAAAGGGATAATTATTTTTAAACATTTTTAAATCACTATCAAGGTAGTGAAATGGGCTCTTTCTGATGATGTAGGTTTTAAGGTCCTAGCCTCACAGGAAGTGTCAAAATTCCGCTCGACGTTGATTTTTTTTAATGGAATATACTATTTCTGTTTGCGGATTTCAATTCGACGCGGAAAAATTAAAACGTTTTATTCGAAAACTTTTTCCCAAAAATGCTTTTTTAAACCTCAAAACTGATATTAAATTATTTCGTAGTTATAACCAAGAAAAAAATGGAAAGAAACCAAAATATTTACTTCCCAAACTTTGGCAAAACAAGATATTTAAATTGAGTTTATTTGTCACCTCTTGAAGTTTTTGTCTGTCTTGTGTCATTTAATTTAGACTTTGGTTACTTTCCGTTTTTGTCTTGGTTATAACTGCGAAATAATTTAATATCAGTTTTGAGGTTTAAAAAAGCATTTTCGCGAAAATGTTTTCGAATAAAACGTTTTAATTTTTCCGCGTAGAATTGAAATCCGCAATCAGAAATAGCATGTTCCATTTAAAAAAATCATCGTCGAGCGGAATTTTGACACTTCCTGTAACGCTAGGACCTTAAAACCTACATCATCAGAAAGAGCACATCTTACTACTTTGATAGTGATTTAAAAATGTTTAAAAATAATTATCCCTTTTAAAATAATCGGCCTGTGCGTGTGGTCTGAACCACCCTGTATATAAATAGGGTTTTATACAACTAGAAATCATGAATGTGCTACCGGAAGCTTGAGAGCACACAACTATACTAACAAAGAAAAATTAGAGATGACGTGGCGGTTTCTGAATTGGCTTCAGCCTAGTAAGCGAAGGTCGCTGGTTCAAATCCAGCCTGAGGTAAAATCTTTTTGATATCTTATTTTTCTTATTTATTTCTTGCCATTATGCCACTTATGTCGCCCCGTTATACGGGTCTTAAGTTTTCTTACTACATATTAAAAACAAAATGGTTACGGCATCATAAAAATGGATGCCCTGGAACAGAAGACATTAACCTTGTTATGTGTGGCAAAAAATTATTATACATATTTGTAATGCTTAATTAAAACTATTAAAAACTGTAAAACAAAAGAGATTTTTAAATAAATGATGATGATAAGTAAAATATAATTTTTTTTTTGAAATAGCACCAATTATTTTACATAAAGAGAAATTTGTACTCTTGAAAAACTAAAATGAAAAAATAAATTATTTTTGACTGAATTTGTCTTTATATACTACGGGTTCGGATTAAAATATTGAGTGGATAAAACGAGCTAATAAAAAGCCATAATGATGGTGAAATCAAATGTCGAGTGGTGCTGAAAGAAGTTTTTCATTAAAAAATCCCAACGAATAAAAAGTTTTTTCAACCTACAAAGTTTTTCGCGTGGTATTTTAGCCAAGCGGTCAGTCGAGCCCTTGCTAGATACAATGAAGGATATTTTTCCTTTATTCTATGAAAAAGGATAAAGCTTTCCTTTATGAGTTTTGACGTCTTATGGTTTCTAATCCGTTTCCATTTTTTTTCACAAATTTTATTAATGTCTCTGGTTGTATTAAGCTTTTGTAAAACACCAATTAACCATGAAAATCCTAATAGAACGAGCCAACGAATACAACATTCCACTATATATATTGCGTTTATGGACTTTAAAAAAGCTTTCGGTAGCATTGAGCACTGTGCAGTTAAACCATCTTTAATTAATAGCCGAATAGATTTACAGACCTAATAACCAATATATATGGCGAAGCAACAACATCAATCAAAACCCACGAAAAGCCATTCCGAATATGAAGATCTGTCAGACAGGGAGATACAATATTCCCTAAACTATTTAACCAGGCCCTAGAAGATGTTTTTAAAAACTTAGATTGGGAAAAAATAGGCATTAAAGTAAGCGGACACTACTTGAACCACCTAAGATATGCTGATGATACCGCCTTAATAATAGATTAAAAAAAACTGATAAAAATGCTGAAGGAACTGAATACAGCAGATAAAAATACAGGCTTAAGTATGACCTAAACTAAAACTAACATTATAATAAACACAAATGAAGATATCACTATTAGAGTAAATCCAGCAAAAATAAAACAAGTAGCAGCTAAAATCAAGAGACGAATTAGATTGGCCTAGGCAGCATTCGGTAAATTAAGCTACATATTAAAAAATAAAAAATATCCTTAGTACCTCATAAATAATGTATCCTTGTATCTATGGATTTCGGAGCTGGACACTTACAAAATCAAACATGGATAAGAAACAAAAATCCAAATATCAATGGAAAGGCAAATGTTACATGTAAACTGAAAGGGATGTCTGACATAAAGACGATCGATGAAACCAGTAAAAATTGTAAACTAGAGACCTTGGGAAAATAAAGTAAGTAGGGGAAGACCCCAAATGAGATGGATAAACGATTTGAAGAAACATGCGGGTACTAGGTGGATGAACCGACAGACAGAGAAGAGTGGAAGATATTGGGGAAGGCCTATGTAATTGGAATTTATATCCTAGTATTTTGGCAAACAGTTTTTTTTACATGGTTTGACATGAGGTTTTGTTTCGAATGCTTATTCTTATTTTAATTTTTTTGCTTTCATTTAAAGGAGGACTAATATTATACTCGTAAATATAAGATAAGAGCTTTCTAATGATGTCCCTCTGCTGTAAAGGCGTGGTCGATATTTGGCCTTTTTGATGTCAACATAGATTTTGTTTTATCTCTGTTTATTTCTAATCCTATTACTTTGACTTCCCCCTTAGAGAGTCTTCTGGACATCCCTTGATTGATTGATTCATTACAAGAGCCAGGTTAGGTTTTGCAGTCCTTAACACTGCAACTACTTAGCTTATTATATCTCTTGCTGTGTGTTTTCGTAATTTGGAGGTTCAAAGACCTCGCGAGGAGTAGTAGCCCATTTATTAGGCTTTTCTGAAAATCGACTTTCCTAGAATCTGGAGAACTAGGGTTCGCGGACCCCTTGCGGGGGTCAATGCTTTAGGGGTCCACAAACCACTTTCCCACTAATATGTAAGCAACATAAACGAAAATCATAGAACATTGGATAACTCAATCCACCTAACAAAGTACCTACCCACCCATGGAAATATTTGTTACATGTAGATAAATTTTAAAGACTTCATAATTTTGTATTTTCTGAAACCGTCAAAATTTTTGAATTTTGAAAGTACTAAAAATTAATTTAACTGTCTATTTCTTCTCTCCAGCTTCTCCTCGAACTTCCTCGTTTTCTTCGGCCAGTTGGTTTCCATTGTAATATTTGTTTAGATAGTCTTCCATCATCCATTCTTACCTTACCAGTTGTTTTGTTCTTATATCATCCACTAAAGTACGTTCACCCACTGTCATAATTTCTCTTATTCTTTGATTTTTAACTCTTTCTCTTTTTGATTTCCCTGCTGCTCTTCTCCAATAGTCCAGCTCCGTAGCGGAAAGCATTTTTTCTGTTCTATCTTTGATTGGCCATACTTCTGAGCCGTATGTAATAATACTTTTTACAATGATGTTATATTTAAGCTTTTTGTTATGTTTTGATATTCTTTGGTCCCAAATTATTCCATTTAATAAAGTTTTTGCTTTTCTTTCTTGTACGTTTCTATCTTTTATAGCTTTGTCTAGTGTTCCGTAAGCTGTAATTTTTAGACCTAACTATTTCTACTCATCACAGGACTGAATTCGCTGCCCAGTATTTAAGATTGGATCCTGTTTCATTCCACCAATACACATATACTCTCTTTTTGAAATTAAACTCTAGTGGGAATATTGTACTCTTCTATTAGTTTTCGTGTCATATATTCGAGGTCGTCATAATCCTGAGCCACCACTATCTGATCATCGGCGAAACATAAAGTATACAAGGTGGTTTCATCCAACGGAATTCCCATGTTTTGGCATTTTCTCTTCCAGACTTTAAGGACTTGTTCCAAATATATCTTGAAGAGCGTAGGCGAGATACAGCAACCTTCTTTAAGACCTTTATTTACTTGAAAGCCTTTGGTTAGTTTTGCTTTTATTTTAACTTTTGCCTTACTATTGCGGTATAACTTTTTGATGGCCTTAATTAGTTGTACGCTTATGTTTGTCTTTTCCAACGCTTTCCAAAGTAGGTTTAGTGGTATACTATCATATGCCTTCTGCAAATCTACGTAAAGCAGATACAGTTCTTGTCCGTATGCCATTTTCTTTTCAATAACTTGGGTTATACAAAAGAGATGATCTGAAGTCGATCTACCCGCCCTGAAACCGGCTTGTTCTTCTGCCTCCATATCTTTATATTCGCTCTCCTCTTTATTTCTTATTATTTTGCCATATATTCTGCTTAGCGTACTAGTTACAGATATACCTCTATAATTGTCACCTATATCTTTCCTTCCTTTTTTGTGTATTGTGGATATATATGACGTTTTCTACTTAGTTGGTACTACAGCTCCATTTAAATATTTTTGGAAAAGATTTCGTAATCTCCAAAACAGTTCTTAATCTTAAAGAATAAGATTTACAAATTTTCCCCATTTTGTAGACTTTTAAAAATGTAATTCTCTTAAATAAATTATAGAAATCTTCAATTTTGATTTTGGAAAGTTTTTAGAATTTTGAAGAAAAATTTTTTTACTGCAAACATTTTTTTAATATTTTTTGAAAACTGAAAAAAATTAAATTGAAAGCTTCATAATTTTCAAAAAAAAGTTAATTTCTAGTGTAGAAAATTCTAAAACCTTTTCAAATTTAAAAATTATGAAGGTTCAAAAATTTTCTGAACTAGAAAATATATTTTTTTGAAAATTACGAAAACTTTTCAATTTAATTTTTTTAATTAAAAACAAATTAAGATTACGAATTTTACCCATTTTGTAGTCTTAAAAATTAAGAGTTTGTTAGCTCCCGCTAAATTTCGCGGTTGTTTATATATATTTTTAAAAACACACAACTGTATGAAAGGCAAAGCGCATTCAGCGTATTTGGACATGCGCACCAACAACCGGTGAGATCATTGTCAATCGCCTAGAGAAAAAGGCGTGTTAATTTCGTTCTCCAACTATTTCAAATATCTACACCTGAAAGTGCTCGATTTTTGTGTACTGAAGCATAGAACTAGAAACTTCAACCCTTCAGCTACGTGGTGACATCATTAGATCCATTCGGGGGCCCCTGGGAACGAGGAGAACTTGACTGCAAAGGAGGTGAGTGCTTGTCTTTGATTACCGTTGTGTGGTTCCCACAATTTTACCTATGGACATTTTGATTATTTCGTGAAATCATATCAATATATTTATGTTTGCTCGCGATATCATTAATTAATAATATTTACAGTCCATTCATTGCCTTTAACGTTTTTCTATCCGTGGGCTAACAGAGTTTTTTCTTCAAATTTTCTAAAAAATTTAGGAAATTAAAAAGAAGTTAAGTCGCTTAAGCTTAAAAATTTTTAAACTATGAAAACTTGAAAAATTCTTGAAATTTTGGAAATTTTATAATAAAAAAATAATGTTGTAAAGAGTAGCTGGGGGTCCACAGCAAAATTCGAAAATCAAAAGAGAACGTAGTCAAAAAACTTATAACGCTTTCGTGTTATACAAAGGGTTAGTGCTGGGCATTCGAATATGAAGTAATCGGCTGATTCGTTGGGTTTATTTCATTCCCATTCTGTGCAGGTGGTGTTTCCTTAGTGTTTAGTTACGTAATATGAGATTCGTCAAGTGTCTAATTTGTTTCCTATTTAGCTTGAGGAGTTTACAGTTGAGTAATGTTGAAAGGGATTTCACGATCATCTTGTTTTGATTTTCCTTTGGTGTTGAGTGGCAATTCCAGGCTTTTGGAATTCCAGATACATGTTCTAGACCTATGATTTTATTTTGATGCTCGTCCTGCTAGGAACTCTGCCTGTTAGATCTGTGTTTTTTTTTCGGTTATTTGTTGACCTAGTATGTTCGCTTTTTATTCACAACTATTGGTTCCTTAGTTTCTTCTATGGTTACTGTTTTAATAGAATTTCCACTAAAACCACGCATGATTAGAGTATAGAGCGTTATGATAAATCTCTTGGCCGATTTTCAAAAAATTATGCTCTTTTCAATACAACGAAACGCAGGAAAAAGTTAGTCAGTACGTGTTCCAACTTCTAACGGCAATTAAAGCGGAAATGAAAATTCTTTTAGAGAATATAAGAAAGCTAAGAAAAGCTTTTTTAACTCAATATTACCTACTTTTCCACGCCTCGAAATATGAAGAAGTAAAATTGTTTTGCCTTGACTTTTAACCTGCTACTACCCTTTTTTTATTGCGTAATTAATTTTGTAAAATTATTAGTTGTGTCTAACAAATTTAGTATTTAAATAAACCAGATTAGCAGTCAACTCTTAAACAGCGAATCTGACCAATGAGATTGCGAGTTTTGCCCAGTCATGAACTGTGGTGGTTTGTTAGGTGAAGTAGGTAAAGGTGCTCTCCACCAAAAATATAAATAAAATAAAAATAATAGTTTATCACAAAGGTTAGTTTTAGCGCCCTAGATATAAATTATACAACGAGGAGAATTTAGAAATAAAAAAACGGTTTTTGAATAGGCGAAGAGTATTTGCCTAGTTAGCGAAAGGTCGCTGCTTCAAATCCAGCCTGAGGTAAATCTTTTTATTATTGAAAGAAATGCCCAGCCATCCTATAAGGACTTGAAATCATATTTGTATTTGTCTTGTACAACTTTCTTGTTAGGTCACTATTTGTTTATATATTCTTGAGTGACATTGTAATAAAAAGTCAATTTTTTGAAGAAGGTTTTTTTTTTGATATTTTTCTAAAGTTTTATCTTAAAAAGCCACAAAGTTTTACTCTGAAATACTGCAATAGCAGGTCGTTATAGCGTATTCTTTTCATTTGGAGGCCCCGGCGAGATATCCATTCACTCTGATAGGACTCTGAGCATTTTTAAAACATGGAGAAGATAATTCGAACTTTGGATTTACATCGAACCTCATTGAACAAGATTTTTAATACAACAAATGATTTGATGATCAAAGAAAATTCAGAAATGAAACAAGTAAGGAGCAATTTTAAGTATTAAAACAAAAAATGCAGATTATTACAGACCCAGATAAAAAATACATAGACTTGTTACTTCATCAAGACACTGAAGACATTGATTTAGATTCCGAAATGGCTACTATAGAAGAATTCGTGTGTAAATTCGCAGCTCTAAAAATGAAAATAAAATCACAGGTCAGTCCATTAGACGTAGTAAATACCATAGATAAAAACAATCCGAGTGCGCCATCTTGTTGCAATCAAAATTGTTCTAAAGCTCAATTAAAACTTCCTCAGAAAGAGTTCAAAGGATTTCTAATGAAGAAAAAATGCAGCTTTTAATTTAGGCACCTGTTCCTAGATCCCGAGCCCGCCAAATTGTTGAAAGCTACCCACAACTAAGAGATAACTATCCAAAAGTAATTAAATATATGACGAGACGTTTTGGAAGAAAAGGTATACGGGTAGAAGTTTACGTTCGTGAACTTTTAAAGTTAGTTTTGAACAATGTCAACAAATCAACAAAACTTAGCATTCTATATGACAAGATTGAAGCTTCGCTCCTTAGAGACACTAGGTATGACATCCAATAGGTGGCCATACACACAGAGGTTGATCCGCCGGTTTAGAACGGCGCGCGCCAGTTATAGCCGGTATAGATTTATCTGTGAGTTCAGACCGGCGGGCGAAACTTGTGGGTGCCACGCTCGATATTTTAACCGGCGCAGACTTGTCTGTCGGTTTGCACTGTGCCAGGAATAACATACCGTTCATATTTTAATTTATTAGTTGAATATTATGGCACATGTTTCCGGAATGATATAACCAAGAGCCTGTGCAGAAATTCCCACTGAAAATTTCAGATCTTTATATGATTTTCCCGTGGCAAGGAAACAAAGGGCAGCATTTAATCGCTGTTCTGGTCCAATGGCATCTCTCATTTGGGTATCTTGTTTCGTAAGATCCTCTCTTACCAAATTTAATAAAAGGTCATACGTGTTAATATCCATTCTTAAATAATTTTTAAAATCGTCTGGATCATTTTCCCTTATCTCTTTTAATAGAAGGTCATGGCTAAATAGTTTCCTCTTAAGCAAATAACTTTTAACCCACTTGGAACGTCTCTTTTTTACACCACTATGCATTATTTCCATATTAATAATCATTCCCATACACAGAGCCTGCTTGTTTTTAGCTCGAAATATTTTACATACACTATGCTTAAAATACCGTGCCGCATAAAACTTTCGACTTGACGAAATTCCACAGTTTTGGTTTAACCGGCAGATAAATCTTGAGTTTTCGCCCACTAACGCGCGGTTATATCTGCCACAGACCGATATGAAGGATCGATTCGAAAGATTTTTTTTGTGTTAGTGGACTGCCACAGTTTTAACCCTTTCGCCCCGGTTGGTACATATATGTACCAGCAATTTTCAAAAACATGTAAAAATCGAAATAAACGTGTGAGCGATGCAAAACTTGCACCAGGCCGGGCTTTTCGGTTGCGACCACATGGTAAATAGTGAAAAATGCATTGATGTCATGCGCACGCAGCTCAGTGCTCAATTAGATACACACAGGTCACCACGTGTCGCGATTTTTTGTATATATAGGCGTTTTTATGTCATGTAGTGCCAAATTATAAGAAGTTTTTAATTGCGAATGTGTTTAGAGATTTCCAAAATTGAGGTATGTATAGAGTTAGTTTTTTATGTTGTGATTTAGTAATTTTTTGTGTATTGGTACATATGTGTTCCAGCCGGGTTTTATGGTGGTACTTATGTGTACCAACCGGGTTCAAATTGCATATTGGCCAAAATTAATAAATTCATTATATCACATTATTTCTTTGTTTTAGTAACAAAGTGAAAAAATTGTTGATGAACTGTCAGACCAAGAGCCGTTTTCTTCTGGATCTAGCGATAACTACGACCCTAGTGACCTTGAAGGAAGTGATAAATCAGAGTCTTCAGACTGCTTCAACCCGCCAACATCGCCACTATTGAAGGATTCTTCACATTTCAATTTAGAAAGTGAGTCAGACACAGAGCAGGTAGTTCAACCTCACGGTCAGGATGACGCCAATCGGCTTATGGATTGGGTATTGCCGACTGCATCCTTTAGGCCAGCAAAAAATTTACCGCCTGAAAGGTCCACTTCACTTAGCAACGATATAAAAAAAAACATGGGTCCAATAGAAATTTTTCACAAAATGTTTCTCCATTCCTTATATCTTCATATAGTAAATTGTACCAATAAGCGGATTGAAATTTTAAATAAGTCCAAAAAACGCATTGAAAAGATGACAGATAAAGGAGAAATACAAAAACTAATTGGATGCATGTTTGTGATGTCATATAATAAACTGCCCCACTTGAAACACTATTGGAGTCAGAAAGAATCCATGGGAAATGAGACTATCAAAAAAGCATTTCCACGTGACCGATATTGTCTTTTGACCTCAAAACTATATTTTGTTCCACCAGAAAAACCAGAAAATCCTAGCAAAACTTATTACGTAGATGACCTAGTATCATGCTTGAGTCACACGTTTGGTAAATGTCGCCAGGATAGTCAGTTTCAGAGTATTGATGAGTCAATGACAAAATTCAAGGGGCGTTCGTCCTTGAAGCAATACATGCCTCTCAAACCCACCAAACGAGGCATCAAGTTGTGGCTTCGTTGTGATGCTGCTTCAGGATACACTTATGATATAAATGTGTACTCCGGAAAAATAAGCGCTGGCGCTACTTCCGCAACCCAAGAAGAATCATTGACTCTTGGAGAAAGAGTTGTGAAATCTCTTGCCTCAACAATCAAATCCCAGGATGTAGTACTGTGCTTCGACAGATTTTTCACTAGTGTTAATTTGTTGAAAACAATTAATTTTCCCGCCTTTGGAACGTGCATGGCCAACAGGAAAAATGTCCCCAAAATGGCAGGCAAATTCAAACGTGGAGAGTGTGCATTCAGAACCACAAACAGTGGGTTGTTGTGCGTCAAATGGCAAGATACTAAAGAGGTATTATTGATGAGCAACTGTCATACACCTGGCATTACAAAAGTTACTAAAAAAACAAAAAATGGACAACAAGAAGAAACCGATTGCCCACAAGCCATAGCATTTTACAGACAAAAAATGGGTGGCGTTGATAGAGCCGATCAGATGATTGGGCTCTATGATCACGATAGAAAATCCACTAAATGGTGGAAAAAAGTATGGTACACCTGTCTGAGTATGTGTGCTGTAAATGCTTGGATTGTCTACAATGATCTAAGACGTGGCAAAGAAAAGATTCCGTTCCTCGCTTTTTTGGTACAGCTTGCTGAAGAACTCATCGCCCAAGGTAGGCAAAATACTGCCTTCCAATTCTCACCCCATAGAGGTGTCCTTTCCAAAAAAAAGAAATTGTTTGGTACTCCCTTACATCTTCCCATTGAAGGGCGAACTAGAAGACGATGTATAAGATGTACACAAGAAAATCAACGTCAAACAAGAACAAAAACTATTTGCCAGGAATGTAACATACCTTTGTGCAAAGACTGCTTCTCGCTGTATCATACACAGTAAGCTTTACAAAAAGTTTTTTTTAGAATATAAGTTTCGTTTTGTATTTTTCTGTAAAACTGTTAGGTTTTTGAATATATTCTCCTTCTTGATCAAATTTTAGTTTTGTGTCCGGGACCCGGTTGGTACATATCTGTACCATCATAAAACCCGGATGGTACATATATGTACCACCTTCCCCCACTACTATCCCAAGAAAATTTTAATTTTTTATGATCAATTTTACTTACTTAGGGTCAAATTAACATACTAAACCTAAATTTAACTTTCTAACTCTTCTCCTTGAATTTCGGGTCGAAAGGGTTAAACCGTTGCGGACAAAACGGTCAGACTTATCTGTGACGTTCCAAACCGACGGATCAACCTCTGTGTGTATGGCCAGCTAATGATTACTCTGTTATGGTATTTAAAAAATTGACAGTCGTCCGCTTTGGTTTTTGCATTGTACTTTCGGTGTCGTGTCGCGAAATTTTAGGATCTTTTCTGGTCTGTTGCGATGTTTACGGTATTATCCGATTATTTTGCTTTTATTTAGTTAATTAATTAGTGTGGCCAAAGATGTAAATAATATTTTTTTGTGGGCGTTGTTGTAAATTTAACACAATTAATTTAGACTTTGTAGATTTTGTTGTACAAAAAAAGGTAAGTAATACAAATTAGCCAATACCATTTTGCTAAACTAGCTCTCCACCATTTTTCATAGCTGCGAGCGGCCACTGGTTACAAAACTATCTAGTCTTCACTTAGTAGCGAGTAATCAAGTGACAAAAATCTAGTTATTTAATTTACAGTATACGATAATCCATTGTTTATTAAAAAAGCTTTATTTGCTTACGACAATGATCAGTTAAGTTAAGCCGGAATCCAACGGCGCGGGGTTCGGCGAACCTGGCTCGTGCCTGTGTAATCTCACAGCCCGCATCGGAACGCTAACTTGTTTCAAATATGGGTTTGCGTTAACTTGATAAAATAACTATTTAGTCTTATATAACATATTTTAGTTAAGTACTAGTGAATAAACATATTCTTTGGCTGCCACTGAGATTTCGTGAGCTCTTTTTTGCTTTGTAAACTTTCGGTCATTTGAAATGCGTAAAAATATCGACATAATGCGTTAAAGCGCATGCGCCAATGTGATCTTTAGCTTCCTACGACGTGTGCTTTTTTCAAATCACATGCCAGGCTTGCCGAGTCACGCGCCGTTGGACCATGGCTTTTAATTTTTACCTTTGTCGTTAACATGAATAGTCAAAGAGGAGGGATTATTGCCGTAAACGGAATTGTTTAGATCGTTGCTAGCCAGTTCGGGATCCTTTACTCTACTGGGTGTTTCAGTGGTGGAAGGCCTGGGTGAAGTGGTGGGCGGTGACGAAACTACGACAAAAACATGCAATCAGACTTAGTTTTGGTCAGGTATTCTTTATCATCTATAGGGTGATCCAAATTAATCACTTTTGGGGGCTTTAAGGTACATAAATACTTACGCTTAAATTTCAAAGGAAGTTTAAGGTGAAAACGGTATCTTGATACATGAAGGCGTTTTCCAGCTACGTGGGGTAGTAGTTAACATTATGGGAATTTTTTTATTTAAGAAAATTTAATTTTCATTTAAACTGCTTTTTTATAGTTTTTTAAGATGTCAAACTGAATTTTATCTTTTCTGGTTTTTGACGTATTGCAGAAAATTTGTGTTTTTGATGAAATTGCCCTCTTTTAATTTGATTTTTGAATGCACCTTAAAATATCCTTTAAAATGACGTATCACACTGCATATTTGATTTATTTATTTTTTGTTTTTATTTAATATTTTATTTTAGTTACGAAAAAATACTTTTTAAAAAGTAAATCAGAATATAAATTAAAAACAACCTGATAATAAAAAACAAAAAATACATAATTTTAGGAAAATCTTTACGATGATTTTGAAAATCGAATTAAAAAGTGGTCATTCCATAAAAATAAAATAAAACTCCTGTAATATCTCAACACCTAAAAGTAAAATATAAAATGTAGTTTGGCAGTTTAACTTTAAAAAAACAACAAAGCAATTTGCACCAAAATTAAATTTTTATAAATAAAAACATTATTTTAACCAAAACCAACCCTTTTCCGAAATGCAAACTTTTGAAAAATCCCCCGTAGCTAGGAAAAGGTTGATGTATAAAGATACGCTTTTATTTTAAGTGCTCTTGAAATTTGAGCGGCGCAAAGGGAGTGAGTTTTTCTCAATTACTCCTGGTACTGCTGGTAGAACCTTAAATCCTGCAAAAGTGCCCAGTTTATATAACATTGTACAAATATACAAATAATCTATCACTTAAAAGGAAGAATAGATAGTTTTTGGTCGCGCCAAATTTAGGCCCGATAACTTCGCCGACAACGATACAATATTTGACAGTTTGAAATAACCTTTGTGACACCGGTTTTAGTCGACGTCGACTATTAAAATCGAGGCAATGATTAGGGGAAGATGGGGGAATATTTTTTTGTCTGAAAAAGAACATTATTTGCAATTTTAATGATTTGTTTTTTGTCCAATGTAAGTATTAAAACTGCAAATAAAGTGTTTCCTTCCATTAAAAAAAAATAGTACCTGAAATGGTTTGCTTATCAAAAATATGTTTAAAAAAGAGCACAAAAATGCTAAAAGTTTATTAATATTGTGGCAGAAAAATTTCAAAGGTTTGTTTTCAGATATCTCAAATGAAAAAAGATAGAATGCAAATATTTTCTATTACCCCATTCTTATTTCCCAATCTTCCCCTATTTCAAATAAATGGGTACTGAGTGGGTCCTGGCAACATTGCAGTGACCTGTGCAGCCACCAAATGGCACGAAATAAATATTAAACTACGGTAATTACGCCTAATTTAATACTTTGACCAAAACTAGAGACTGACTAAGGATTAGATACACGAATAAGGTAATTTTGTTAAAAACAAAAAAAATCTTATTAAAAAGAAGTAATCCAAAACCATAAAGAGTTACTTCTTAATACTTTAATAACTCTCAAAAATATTTCAGATAATGGGAATTATTATGTTTGAAACAATTTTGATTGAGTAAAATAATAATTCCTGTATAAATTTAAACCTGGCTCCAAACTACGCAGCAACTTTATAATATTGTTGCATTTGTTCTTTCTCGTAAAAATAAAATCTGCAACCGGATTAATTAGTTTTATTTTTAATAGAGTAAAAGAAATATTTCAAAAGAAAGAAATTTATTTAATAGTAGACCGGGCAAATCCTTTAAGTTTATTTTCAAGAAGGTATAGAGGAGCGACCTCAAGTTGAAAACGTCCAAAAGGTACACCTAAACACGGTATGTAGTTGCGCATGACGGTCCCTAGAATAGGCCGACCTTCGGATCTTATATATATATATATATATATATATATATATATATATATATATATAAGATTAGCGGGCTAAAAAACTGATATGTCTCAAAAATATTATTTTATAGGAATATACTAAAAAACTTGAAAAAATTGCCTTAGTTTTTCCCCCTAAGTTGGAATCATATGGAAAACTTTTTTATTATTAATTTTAGGAAAAAAAGTTATTCTTCATAAAAAGTTCTGCATTATCTAAAACCTAGAATACAGTAATCAAATATCAAATTGTTTCAGTGGTATACGAGTTTTGCTCAAGAGTAAAGTACCTTTAAATTTGACAATATCGAAAAATGTTACTACAAAAAGTTGATCAGAATTAAAAATTCCGTTTAAATATGCAAGTTTATCCATTTAAATTAAAACTTCAGATTATTTTATTTTTTACTAATATTTCTATTTTGAATTAACATGTATCTCTACTCTGATTACGAAACACATGATAACCTTTTAATTTTTCGATGTATTCTAATAATTTTGCAATTAAAATGCGTAATAAGTGCATATTCACTTATTTTGCAAATTTAAAGGTACTTTACTCTCGAGTAAAACTCATACTTTTTGACAAACTTCGTATACCACTAAAAAATTTGTTATTTGATGACTGTATTCTAGGTTTTAGATGATGCAGAACTTTTTATGAAGAATAACTTCTTTTTCTAAAATTAATAATAAAAAATTTTCCATATAATTCCAACTTAGGGGGACATACTGTATAACACCCGAAGACCGGTCTAATTCTAGGGATCGTGGTTGCGCATTGCATTAATTGTAATTGTGACGTCACACGGTGAATAATCCACCAGAGGTACATTAATAAATATTAAAAGTTTAAAATTAGCTGCACCTTTTAGGTACTTATACTAAGAACGGATTTTTTGCAATGTTACCTCAAAAACGGCAAAATTAAGGAAGGCAATAGAGATCTGAAAATGTGTAAGTTTTAAGTACTATTAAAATAAGCCAATAAATTTTCATTAAATTAAATTTGGTAATTGAAAAAAGTTAAAAGCTTATTTTTAAACCCCATTTTTAAAAAATCTGTTTTTTTTTTACAAGAACATCCAAAGTTGCCTGCCTTGTTGCATGTAACAAATGTTTAATTTAAATAAAATTTCGGAATTAATGTTTTTAAAAGCTTTCGCATACTACCAAAGTTAAAGGGTTAAATTCATTTAGAAGTTTATTAATATGCAGAGTTATCAAAGCCGTGTATCTAAATAAGGTGCAATTTAAATTAAAATAGTGGCGGATCTGGGAGTGAAGGGGGCAAATACTTTTGCAGAAAGACTTAGAGATCAACGAAAGGCTAGATTTTTATACAAACAAGTGGTTGGAGTAAAAATCTGGAAAATGTTGATATTAGTTATATTTCAAAAACAAAAATAATCGATTTTTAAGTTGCAATTAATTTTTAAAAAATTAGGATAATAATTTTTTGATTTTTAATTTTGTTTTACCCCTTCAAGGAATATTTTCAAATACGATAATAATATTAAATACATATTTTAATCACCAATAATCTCAGATCTGCCACTGATACAATCAGTAAGCTGTGCCGTACATTAGCAGCTGTTCCACAATATTAGTAAATAGCTATTTCGGGTACTCCTTAGAAACTTTGTATTGCCTTGTCGTTTTCGTATAATCAATGATTATACAACCCTTAGATATGCAACCCAACAAACTTAATAACAGCAGCGGACAGGTGGCTCTGTCGTATATTCATGTGGTTCCAATTATGACACGGCAGAGCCATTTGTCCGCTGAAGTTTGTTGGGTTGCATATCTGAGGGTTGTGTCTATCTCTGCTAAACACGCGTATGTACAGGGTGACGCAAAAACATTTTTAGTTTTTATAATATTACATTTATATTCATTTTATTTTTTTATTTTTTTTATTTTGCTTTTTAAACTCTTAATTGTATTTAAAATATTTGAAAATAATCAAATTAAAAAAATATTCGAAAGTGAAGGGTTATTTAAAAAAAGAGAGACATAAAAATCACTAAAAAATATAATTAAACAATAATATCGAGTGTTATACGTCATTTTAAAGAAAATATTTTGCTGCTTTCAAAATTCTTGAAAAAGAAATACATCTTTATGATGCAATATCTCAAAAACTTAAAGTAATTGATGAAATTCAGTTTCACGTTTAAATAAATTATAAAATAAAACAGTTTACGATCAAATAAAAATTTTATAAATAAAAAAGTTATACATCCGCTCTCAAAAATGTAAACTATTAAAAATCCCTCAGTAGATCGAAAACGAGGTATCAAAATAAATGTTTTAACCTTTTAACTATTATTGAAATTTAACCGTTGCAAAGGGGGGTAAGAATTTTTTTTTCCGCTGGCAGCATCTTATACCCCTTAAAATTGTCCAATTTCCATAACCTTGTACGACTAGTAGGCCGTAGCTATATGGTACAACCGATGCATATGGCAAACAAGGACGTTGTGCAATAACTGTCAAACAAATACGACAACGCGATACCTTATTTCATTTTTTAATTTTTTTTTGGAAACCTTAAATTAAATTAACCATAATTTAATGTACGTTTTATTCATATATATAAATAAAATCAGTAGCTATATTTAATTATTTAAATAAAACTACGTTTATTAACAAGAATAAAATGTGTGTTTAGCTTGTTATTTTATTTCAGATAAATTGGCTAGATTTTTAACAAATTCAACTTTGATTAAAATATTTAACATTTAAAAACAAAATTATCTATTATTGGAGTACCCTTAATAGAGGTTTGAAAATTTAGGAAATACAACTTTTTTACCTAGCTGGAAGAAAAGCTTGCCCAAAAATAAAATAAAAGTGCAGTTGGTGCAAAAATTGGCTGGCAGTGTGCAAAAAACTTATAAAAACAGCAAAAGGTACGTATTAAAATATATTTATTATTAAAAAAAAACCAGGTATTTCCTAAGTTAGGTACCTACTCAACGCAACTAATTTACTTTAGATAGATATCTATCAAAGAAATTTTGATATCTATCTATTTAATTTATAAATAATATTTTTCACAGGTTAAACTAGAAGTAATTTGTAAAACGAACGTACCCCTCAAAACAGTACCTAAGAAGCCCTGTTATCTTCTCCGAAGTACCTACCTACATGTCTAACACATGCAATGCTTTATTAATTTAAAACTGTACCTAAAATCTCAAGTGTTCGTTGATTAGATATTTAAAATACTTGGGTCTTGAAGATCTCTACGGAATTTCCAGATTCGAGAAACCAGAGATTTTCCTTGCGGAAATGTGTTTTTCTTAAAACTAACCAAAACTTTTTTTTAAATTATTGTTTTTGCAAGACATTTCTTTGTTTTTTTTTTAAATAAACGCACAATACAGAGACCTTTAAAGTTTTTTAACTAGCATATTTTTCAAAATAAAAAACAAACTAATTTTAGCAAAAAACTATATGATTTTCAGAATTTTAGCTTTTTAAAAAAGCGTCCAATAACATATTTTTTTAATCAACAGATTTCTAAATAACAAAAACTCACGTCAAAAGCTAAAAAAGAAAATTAAAATTTTCCTCATGAAAATAATTTCCGAAAAAAAATGTTCAGTACGTTAATAAGCATCAACAGTAACAGTACAATTTAATTTAAATTTAAAACGAAAGGTAAGCCACAGTTGTGAAGGGAGGAATATATGAAAATTTTTGCATACCTTTTAATTAAAAAACAAACAGTACATAAATATCAGTTAATTCTGCTGTGCCATTGGTCAATACGAACAGATGGTAAATCATAAAAATTTATAAAACCAACTTTTTTAGCTCGAGACAACGAGAGAAACGAGAATCTCTTGACGAGAGAGGGTCTTTCTCTCGTCTCGTCTCGAGCTTTCATTCGAGATAAAATATCAGTCTCGTCGAGAGAGGGCGAGACGAGACGAGAGGCGAGAACCTCTCGTCTCAGCGGCAACACTATGTGTTCTGGTGGAAAAAAAAACTACTAATATGGGCTTCTTACGTACAAAAAAAATTACGTACAAAAAAACTTCCCATTCCCATATTTTTGTGAAGTATATTTACTCATATAAAACACTACTTACACATATGGGGATAAAAGGTTTTCGTAAAATTTAATGAAATTTCGATAGATGTGTTTACTTTGTTTTTAATGGCATATTATATATTAAGGAACAAGTTTTAAAAATATAACAAATTTCACGGAAGTCTTTTTAGTTAGTTTTAAGTGTATTGCTACAAACGATTTAAATTAATTTAACCGATTTAATCTAGGTATAATTTGAATAGGACGAGGCAGAGGTTGACCGTTCGTATACATTTCCAATTCATCACCCACGTTTATTTATACATTTTGGATATAGAAACGTACATTTACTTATTCTAATACCTAAACCTAGGAGACCTTTTTACTAAGTAATTACGTTTACACCCCGAAAAATAGGCCATCTTCCATTTAAATATAAATAAGATAGTTTATTTATAGTAATAGAGTTGTTAGAGTAGACGCGGCGAGAGTTGATGCCACGCACGTCATCAATTTTATCTTGGTATACGCCTACTTGCGGTCGGACAGTGCCGTGCGGAATAAATTACACATAATAATTTATTAAACTAATTCCCAATATTAAACACTATAAGCCTATGGATCTCCGAAACAGTCAATCACAAGCTAGAGGCGGGGCCAGTAGATCCCCCTCAGCCGTGACGTGGGTGGCTTCAACTCTCGTCGCGCGAACTCTACCATTTTAACCAAAAGATTTTCATATCTACCATGGATGCCAATAATATCCGCATAATCTGGTATCTGCGTAACTTATCCCCCAAAATTAAAATAGAGAACCCTGTAAAAGCAATCAAAAAACCTTTTCAATAACGTATCAATTGACTTACTTTGCTATGAAAAAAATCAAGGCTCAATATACAAATCGACGAGGGGTTGATAGAGATATCTCAAGATCGCAAAAAACAGTAAAAAACTAATTTGAGAAATTCCACAGTTGCGAAACCTATCAAATATTTTAAAATTTCGCGTATCCGCCTCTGCCGGCTTTAAGTACAGTAATCACGATGGCTATGCGTCGGTCTCGGCGCTGTCTCAAAATAAGTTCGCCACTCAGAAAAGTATATATATATTTTTTTAAAAGCTATTTTGTTGAATATTCTCGTATACGCCAAACTGGTTAGCAATAACCCTAGTTTTTAAGAATATTCTGTGTAAAAGATAATAAAACTTACGCACTTTAAAGGAAATTCTTCCATCTGTTACAGATATACGATCACAAATATTTTCTGACTAAAATAAACAGTTGTACCTGTTTTTTTTTAAATATAATACAAATTAACAACTAAGTATATTTAAGGGTTGATGTTTTAATATTGTCTGATGTGTTTGAAGTGCTTCGGAAAAAAAATTTAAACAAATTACAGTTTTGGGTATAAAACAAGATTGAAAAATAGTTTAAAACCCATGTTTGTCTTTAAAAAGTTTAACTATCACAATTTTATTTTAGTTGTATAGTATAAAAATAAATATTCTTACAATGTGAGTCGGTTGGGAATGCGGTCTTCAAATAATTTAGTTTTTGACTTTAAAAAAAATCCGGTTTAAGTTATTTAAGTTCTTTATTTATTGCCAAAAAAATCCTAGGTCGCATAGGGTGTTTGACAGTAGTAAAAAATAAATATATATTTATTTTTAGATATCTCTTTAGGCCTTGGGAATGCTAAAAACAAACTTTTTTGTTTAATTTTTTCTCAAATTCATAGTTCTTTTAAATAAATAAATTTATTGAATTCAAACAATTAGCCACGTGATTCAAAACAGGCGGTCTACCAATCAGCTGCGAGTGACGTCACAAAACAGTAAACGTCTCGAACGAACCTATTTTCTGTATCATTTTCTTATGGATGGTAATGTTTGTTTTGGTTTAAAGTGCGAATTATCGTCCTTAATTAGATTTTATTTTGTGTTTTGCTTATAAAAAACATTTTCAATGGAAAACAGATTCTCCAAAGCTGACAGCTCCAACTTGCCAATGCTGAATTCCTTTATGGTGGCAGGCTTCTTTGCCAACAACAGTGATTTTTGTACTGCGAAATTTAGAAACGTTAAAATGTTGATGTAAGTATTCGATGAGTTGTTTTGTATATAACTGAAAGTTTTTTTACGATATTCTTCGCCTACTTTTACTTATTAAGATTTTGAGGTTAGGTTATATGTTTTGCTTTTTTGTTTAATATATATATTTATCGGTTTCACAACGTTCTACGTCTTCCGATACCCAATCTCCACTCGTTTCTGTTTGCCCATAATTCATCATCTAGGCCTCTTATTCTTATTTCACTGTCTATTCCTTCTCTCCAGCTTCTCCTTGGCCGTCCTCGTTTTCTTCGGCCAGTTGGTTTCCATTGTAGTATTTGTTTAGGTAGTGTTTCATCATTCATTCTTTGTACATGTCCGTACCACACTAGTTGTTTTGTTCTTATATCATCCACTAAAGTACGTTCACCCACTGTCATAATTTCTCTTATTCTTTGATTTGTAACTCTTTCTCTTTTTCATTTCCCTGCTGCTCTTCTCCAATAGTCCATCTCCGTAGCGGAAAGCATTTTTTCTGTTCTATCCTTGATTGGCCATACTTCTGAGCCGTATTTAATAGTACTTTTTACAATGGTGTTATATATAAGCTTTTTGTTATGTTTTGATATACTTTGGTCCCAAATTATTCCATTTAATAAAGTTATTGCTTTTCTTCCTTGTACGTTTCGATCTTTTATAGCTTTGTCTAGTGTTCCGTTAGCTGTAATTTTAAGACCTAAGTATTTATACTCATCACAGGACTGAACTCGCTGCCCGGTATTTAAGATTAGATCCTGTTTCATTCCACCGATACACATATACTCTGTCTTATTGAGATTAACCTCTAGTCCCCACTTATTGTACTCTTCTATTAGTTTTCGTATAATATATTCGAGGTCGTCATAATCCTGAGCCACTACTATCTGATCATCGTCGAAACATAAAGTATACAAGGTGGTTTCGTCCAACGGAATTCCCATGTTTTGGCATTTTCTCTTCCATACTTTAAGGACTTGTTCCAAGTATATCTTGAGGAGCGATACAGCAACCTTGTTTAAGACCTTTATTTACTTGAAAGCCTTTGGTTAGTTTTGCTTTTATTTTAACTTTTGCCTTATTATTGCGGTACAATTCTTTGATGGCCTTAATTAGTTGTACGCTTATGTTTGTGTTTTCCAACGCTTTCCAAAGTAGATTTAGTGGTATACTATCATATGCCTTCTGCAAATCGACGTAGAGCAGATGCAGCTCTTGTCCGTATGCCATTTTCTTTTCAATAACTTGGGTTATACAAAAGAGATGATCTGAAGTCGATCTACCCGCCCTGAAACCAGCTTGTTCTTCTGCCTCCATGTCTTTATATTCGCTCTCCACTTTATTTCTTATTATTTTACCGTATATTCTGCTCAGCGTACTAGTCACAGATATACCTCTATGTATCTTTCCTTCCTTTTTTGTGTATTGTGGATATACATGACGATTTCCACTCAGTTGGTACTACAGTTCCATTTAAATATTTTTGGAAAAGATTCCGTAATCTCCAAAACAGTTCTTCAGTGCCATATTTAATAAGTTCGGCTGGGATATTTCCGGGTCCGGCAGATTTACCGCTTTTTAAGGTTGTGCACACGTTTCAGACCGCAGAGATTGTGAGGGGTACTGGAGATCCCATCGTTCTAATTATATTGTCTCTTGCGTCTTCCTTGAATTCTGCTCTATCTTCAGTTAAAAGTTTTTTTTTAAATGCTCATCCCATTCTTTGTCTGGTTGTTTGTTTAATATGCCACTTACAGTAGATTCAATTAAATTCCCAATCATTATTATTTTAAGCATAAAGAAACAATCAAAAATTTCTTTTTTAAAACAACATTTTCTAAATACATTTTGTTTCAAAGAATTCTTATGACCCTTCATAACAAATATGCACTCCCTAGTCTTGCATATGCACTGCTCAGTCCTACATTTAGCCTGCATGTGCACTGCCTAATCCTGCATTTAGAGGTACTTCCTAGTCCTGCCTAATAACTGCCTAGCACCGCCTAAAAATTTGTACACCTTTCTGCCTATTGTAGTTGTTCACCCCTTGTAATAAACATAACCTCAAAAATTTCATCGTCATTTACGAACTAGTTATGTATATTATAGACAACGTGAGAAAAATTAATAGAAACAATTTAGTTATACTCACATTAAAGTGATCTTCAGAAATGTAAAGTGAAGATGTATTAGATAAGGCCCTTGGGTCTATTCGAGCAACTTCTAGCCTTTTTTTCCGTTCTTTTACTGCTGTACGCACATGAATAAATAGTTTTTCAGGTGTTTTTATGCTAGTACTCGGTACTGAGGTACTACACACCACATAGGACATTTTTTTACATAAAAAAACAGTAAAAAGACAGAACAAAAACAAATAAACACTTGAATGCCGTGTATCTGTCCGCGAGTTTACTGCGCTGTGACGTCATTGCAACGCCATGCTAGAAATGAGCGTTTTAGCGACAAATTCAAATCGGAAATTAGAAAACCTGATTTTAAATGTTGTTATGATAAAATATACTATTTTAATAAATTTGCGTAGCAAATTAGGGATCTTTGTATCATACTAAACTCTTTTTTTTTAAATTTGTCACCTACCCTATTCTTGTTGAATCTGTCTTGAACTATGGAGCTGCTGCTGGGTTTGGTTAATCAGCAGATTGATACGTAAAATCCAGGTAGACGGGTACTTAGGAAAAAGTGCTGGCATTTTACAATAAGAAACAAGAACCAATGATGAATTCGAGCTTATAAGTACCCAGGTAAAACGATACAAAAATAAATAAAAAATGAAGCCTTCAATAGTTTGAAAGTATTATGCCGATATCGTAACACAGATGAAGAATGGAAATTTTAGAAATAAATCATGCATAATTTAATCCACACTACGCTGTTTAAATATCAACCTATCAGAAATTTGTGGAGTGAGGACGTTTTTGCTTAATATTCAATTCAAATCGAAGTTATTTAGATAGACTCCAAAAGAAAAAAATCATTAAAGATGCCATAAATTATAATTAACATTAATAGACGTCACGAATCTTTCACCGATAAATCTGATTCTATTAGCACCAATACTGGCTCTACTTAAAAGTTGGCATTCTGATTTACATTTATACTGTAGATCAACCGCGATGTGACAATTTGCCTCCGCACGGGCGACATATTCATTTTCATTTTATCGTTGATGAATTGCTGGATTTGAACACTGACACTGATTGAATGGTACAACTCGATTAGCTACGGTGTTGAACCAGCAGCAAGTTTAACAGGGCAAAGTTTGTCGACGATATTTTATAATTTTGCCGGACGAAAAAATTGGCTTATATATCGGAGTCCAATAACGCCGATCACATATTACAGGATATTTTAATGGTGTTTCAGTTTTGCATTTTAAAAGGTAAATTAACCAACGCGCGATTTTTAATCTTCTTTTGTATAACAGATTTTTGTTAAAACTTGCAAATACATTATTTCGGATGTTTTTAATTAAAGATTAAATTATGTTCCCACATATTTTGGTTTGGGCCAACTTTAAGCTCTTTAAAACTTATGGTAGAGTAATCTACATAATTATATATAATATAATCTCGTCTTTAACAGAAGCAATCGACCAAAATCTTTGGTAGATTATTAAAGCAATAGTTCTCTTTTAGATCTTTCATGAGAGAAGCATTAAAAACCGCCCATAGTTTAAGAATTTAAATCTAAAAAATCAATAGAAACGCTGGATGCATTCAATCAAGTTCACAATTTGAGCAAAGAATTGCAAACAAAAATATTGAAACCAAAAAAACTGCTATGTAGATAAATCCTAAAACAAATATGGACAATTGATATAATATGATATTAAACTCTCGAGTGCAACAAGAGAGTATAGCATACTAGTTGCACAGGTATTTCAAAATAAAGTCTGGTCTGGTACTTTCTCAATAGTGAACTTTATTGATACATACAAATTGAAACAAGCAGAGACTATAAAAAAATATATAAAAAGCCCTGAGAATAAACTCTGAGACTAAACATCATTGGCTAGTAAATGTGGAAGCGATTAAGTTATTAGAAAATACTAAGCTAGTTCTAAAATTAATTGGATTGTAGCAGTTCAGCGAGTAAACTAAACACAATAAATTAAATAATGTTATCTTACAAACACAAGGGAATTGTGATACACTGTTAAAGCAAAGCCGGGAAAACTACAGAGAAAATCCTAAGTTATGTAAACTTTTCATGTAAATTAGGTATAAACGAAAGTGCTAATTAGTCATACTATCTAAGTTTGATAAAGAAATAAATAAATTTATTTTAAATATTCTCTTCTCAGTTAAAAAGAAAACGACATTTAAGATATGTCACATGACCAGCCATCCCTTGATTGCTTTTTCATCGAAAAACTCCGAGAGAGATCCGCTTTGATTTATAGAAAGCCAATTTATACTTTATTTTCACAGACAAGTGGATAAAAATAAAAACGGTGAAAGAATTTGTCACATCGAGTTTAGAAGATTGGCTCGTGGTCGGAGAATATGTACAGCGTGATTTTTGAGCCTCTGTAATTGTGCTTACTTTCAAGCGAGCGGGAAACAGCACAACCAACATTTTTACACGGACTGCCGAATTTCACAATGTTTAAGATTTTTTTTGGGTCTGCCCACACTTGTTAGATGAACAAAGGGGGAAGTTGTGCTACCTTCGAGCCAGGGTCCGAAAATGTAGGAAATAAGAGAAACAAACTGCGGACACAGGGATATTGCACAGACAGTGGTGCTAGAAGTACCACAATCGGCCCTAAAGAATAAAAAATCATCCAGAGTTTTAAGACCAACAAGTAAATAAGTTGTCATTTTACCAAGTACACAACACTGGAAGGAGGACCGAATGACGTTTCCGAGGAAGTTCTCGTTTTCTTTAAAGAGGGCGCTAGGTTTACCTGCGATAATGAGACAGGTGCAAAAGATACTGGTAGAAGATCGACATTCAAAAGATTACCTATTATTTCTAGGAAGTTTTCCAAGCAGAAGTTTACGTCCTAAAAGCTGCGGTTGAGGAGAAGTGATAAGAGAACGAGAGGACTCGACAACATAGCAGCAATAAAAGCTTTGTATGAAGCACTCCAAAGATTGTCGAAATGCTGTGGGTTCCAGACCATATGAGGTACTCTGGCGGTCAAAGGACCGATAAATTGACCAAGAGGGGATCAGAGTAAAATTTTGTGGGCCCCGAACCCTGTTTGGGTTAAGAGATCAAATAAGATGAGCCCTCCTGGACATTTAACAACCTCTACTCTACAAATAAAACACAAAATGGCACATTCCAATTGCGGAGAGGAAAAGGGAACAGCGATTCACTTCCTGACCCAGTGTGAAGGGTATAAACGTTGTTTAATACAGCATAAAGGAGTAAGATGAGTATTTAAGGTCAAAGGGCTAGAACTGGAGGCACTAAAGTCTCTCAAGTGGTCGGATATTCGCACTTTTACTAGGAGAATGGAAAGGTTGGACAGAAAGATGCTTGGCGGGTAAACACAAAAGGCCCGCGTCGCACAGTGGGGCAGAAGCACAAAAAGGTGCGATAAAGTCCCACAGTGCAATGGATGTATTCCTTTGTAGTCAGGAATGTTTAAAATGAATTACTTAGTGATCTAAAATAAAAAAAAATTGACCCCGAGCTGTTAGTCGAGGTATAAGGCGTCGAATAAGCTTCAAAATATTTCCTAAAATACTATGTACGACGGCAATGTTTACAAAATATTATATTATGTTGTCGACCCTACAGAAACGGAAAGGCCAAGTTTGCCCCCTCCCCAATAACTAATCGTCCCCCTGAAAAATGAAGACACCTAAACCCCCCCCAACAAAAACTTTACAGAACCGACATTAAATTTTTACACACATTTCTTCAGTCTGACTTTTGCCATTTTTAAAACGACTTGACAGAAGCTTTCAGTGGCGTATATAAGGGGGGGCCTGGGGGGCCCGGGCACCCCCCGAAGCTAAGATTTTTCTAGATATTTTCCAAATATTTCATGAATACAAACATAAAACTGCATAAAATACGGCCTCATGGGGTCTCGCCCCCCCCCCCCCCTCCCCAAAACTGTCTCGGGCCTACCCTGAGACATTTTTCTATATACGCCACTGGAAGCTTTCTTTGTTTATAAATAATCATGTTTATATATTATACTAAACAGAACAAAAAATTAAATTTAAAAAAAGATCGGTCTAAAAGTGTAAAATTAACGTATAAACCTCGTTATAAAAGAGTATTTTTATCCTTTAACGAATTGTAGCTTTCGCTACGCTCGTGCTAAAAACGTTTTACCTTGAAATAAAAAGTGTCACTTTTATCCCTTGGTATATAAGAACAGGGCCCTCTTTAATCCTTATTTTAACGATAAAACTGTCACTTTTTATCCCTAAAATTCAAAATAAAAGGCTCTATCAGACATTATGTTTTTAGTAAAGTAGCTGAAAAACACATAATTATAATTATAATTTAATTTTAGGGCAAAAAAATCCAAAAGTTTAAAAAATATCTCCTAAAATTTGTAATTAGTGTCTTGTTAGGTATTGGCCAATTATATACCTCGCTACGCTCAGGCTACAAACTTTTTGCCTCGGGATAAGATGTGACTTTTATTCCTTAAAATATAATAGTATAATAATAGTATGTGTAGATGTATATGTATTTAGTACGTTATATATTAAATATCTATACTACAATTTAAACACGTATTTCGCTAAGTTTGGAGAAAAATGTTAATATTTAAAAATTAATACCGGCCTTATTAGCAAAAACTAGCAGATAAATGTGGCATGATTTTAAAAAGAAAGTTCAATAAAAACTGACATGTGAAAACTTTTTACTTTGTGTCCACGTATATTTTTAAAACTAAAGAAAATAATAAATTTTTTAAAGATTTTACAAAAATGGCAGTTTGAAGAAAAACAACAAAAAATTTTACATTTTTTTTATACGAGAATAATGTACTCACCATAGTGATTATCTGACATAATTAAAAATATTTTAACCAAACTTGATCAACATTGAAAACTGTGGCAAAGTTGATTCATTTGTGTTCTTAAAACAACTACGCAACGTCAGTTTTCAAAACACGCTAACTTTGACAAGGTGTTTTATTCATTTTGACGTTTCACTATCCGAAGCTAACTTGCAATGGTAAAGCGATTATTAATAAATAGTTTTCAGTAAAAATATCTCCCATATTAGATAAATGAGTTCTGCACTAAATCGCATGTTTTCTAATTCTAATATGTTTGTTAATTCTGCTTTCATCATAACATTCATTTATGCAAGTTTCCTTATGTTTTCATCACTTACCCATGAGTGCACCTCTTAACTCTAGGTTGTACTTTTGGAAGTTGAATAATTTCATTTTTTATTTTACATTAAGAAAAAACATCGGTATCTAGTTTGCCATTTCAAACAGATACCCTTATTTATATACCCGTGGTATGTGTCTCAAATTTCAAAGTGAAAAAGACGAAATAGAACAGCATACAACATGACATTTTATTACAAAATGATCGCATATAAAATGTGCTATCTAAACTTTAATCTTGGAGCTGACCAACCTTGCTAGATATTTTTATAAACTCAACTAAAACCTCTAAACTTACGAATAACCTAAACAAAAGTGTAGATATATTTTTTGACTCCAATTAAAACCAAGAACCTTTATTTTAAGATCATGCAAATAGGGTTGCCAGATCTGCTTTAGGTCAAAACGGGACTGAAATTTAAAAAAAAAGCAAAAACAAGTAGAAAAAAAATCGGGACATGTTTTACAGTTACATATGTTTAAACTGATAAAATGAGATAAGAAAAGGTATTATATTGATAATTAGTCGAACTTCAATAAGGTTAAGAATTCAATTCATGTGAAATAAATTTGGAATGAATTAAAACGTCTGGAAACCCTACTTACATACGAGGGTTGTCTTTTAACTTTTGCATATACATTTTCCACGAAACCTAATGCACTTTTGCATACGCTTAAACCAGTTGTCAAAGCTGCAATAGGGTATTTGACAAATTTTAGAAAAGAGTTTAGAATGATACATAGATCCCTAATTTGCTACGCAAAATTATTAAAATAGTATATTTTATCACGACTACATTTAAAATCAAGTTTCCTAATTTCCGATTTGAATTTGCCGCTAAAACGCTCATTTCTAGCATGGCGTTGCAATGACGTCACAGCGCAGTAAACTCGCGGACAGATACACGGCATTCAAGTGTTTATTTGTTTTTGGTCTGTGTTTTTACAGTATTTATCTAAAAAAATGTCCTATAAGTGGTGTGTAGTGCCTCAGTGTTCGAATACTAGCATAAAAAGACCTGAAAAACTATTTATTCATGTGCCTACAGCAGTAAAAGAACGGAAAAAGTGGCTAGAACTTCCTCGAAGAGACCCAAGGGCCTTATCTAATACATCTTCACTTTACATTTGTGAAGATCACTTTGATGTGAGTATAACTAAATTGTTTCTATTCATTTTTCTCACGTTGTCTATAATATATATACCTATTTCGTAAATGACGATGAAATTTTTAAGTTTATGTTTATTACAAGGGGTGAACAACTATAATAGACAGAAAGGTGTACAAATTTTTGGGCGGTGCTAGGCAGTTATTAGGCAGGACTAGAGAGTCCTCTAAATGCAGGATTAGGCAGTGCACATGAAGGCTAAATGTAGGACTGAGCAATGCATATACAAGACTAGGCAGTGCATATTTGTTATAAAGGGTCATAAGAATTTTTTGAAACAAAATCTATTCAGAAAATTTTGTTTTAAAAAAGCAATTTTTGGTTGTTTCTTAATACTTAAAATAATAATGATTGGGTATTTAATTGAATCTATTGTAAGTGGCATATTAAACAAAAAAGCAAAACATATAACCTAACCTCAAAATCTAAATGAGTAAAAGTAGGCGAAGAATATCGTAAAAAAACTTTCAGTTATATACAAAACAACAACAAACAAGAATACTTACATCAACATTTTAACGTTTCTAAATTCCACAGAACAAAAATCACTGTTGTTGGCAAAGAAGCCTGCCACCATAACGGAATTCAGCATTGGCAAGTTGGAGCTATCGGCTTTGAAAAATCCGTTTTCCATTGAAAATTGTTTTTTATAAGCAAAACACAAAATAAAATCTAATTTTGGACGATAATTCGCACTTTAAAGCAAAGCAAACATTACCATCCGTAAGAAAATAACACAGAAAATTGGTTGGTTCGAGGCCTTTACTGTTTTGTGACGTCACTCGCAGCTGATTGGTAGACCGCCTGTTTTGAATCACGTTTCTAATTGTTTTGATTCAATTGATTTATTTAATTACTAATTTTACTACTGTCAAACACCTTATTCCACTCGTTTGTTGGTACTGTCAAAATTACGTTCTTGAAGGCCGTCGACTGCTTCATCTGGCTTAAGTTAGGCAAAGATTGAGATTAAATTTTAGTAAGGATATTCGATTAGTCTCGCCCTGTATATTCTCATATGGAATATAAAAGATAGCCCTCGTGCTAAAATACTTACTTCTAATAAACTATTTCAAGCAAAGAGAAACTTAAAAATAAAAAGGTAATGAATAACCGAAAAGCAAAGTTTCGAGTTTTCAGAATTGAAGAACTTTTTTGAAATGAAAAAAATATCCACAGCGTATGGCTCCCATACTAGTGGAGCTGTCGCTATAGAAACCACACGTGTTGAGCACGACGTTATTTTGTAAACCCTGTCACGTTGTGAAATGAAAAAGGACCTTTGGGAAGAAGCAAAACGAGACAAGTGGAAGGCACTAAGGTGGCTTTATATATTTTGGCTTTTGGTTTAAACCCCGAAAAAATCCCACAAATAAACACAGACTTTATGCGGACCCCTAGTATAAAGTTTCGATGTTTTGTTTTTATTCTTATTGAAATGAAATTAGTTTAACTTAATAATTAGTTTCCTTATTGTTTAAAACTATGTACTTTTAAGAAGAAAATAAATTTAAAATTGTGAAAACGACCATCATAGTAAAAAAATTCCTGTCCAAAAAACCTACGTTATCAACCACGAAATATATATAACTATGAGGTAATGCCCTGAATCATCTGGGAGGGAGAGGGAGAGGGAGAGGGAGAGGGAGAGGGAGAGGGAGAGGGAGAGGGAGAGGGAGAGGGAGAGGGAGAGGGAGAGGGAGAGGGAGAGGGAGAGGGAGAGGGAGAGGGAGAGGGAGAGGGAGAGGGAGAGGGAGAGGGAGAGGGAGAGGGAGAGGGAGAGGGAGAGGGAGAGGGAGAGGGAGAGGGAGAGGGAGAGGGAGAGGGAGAGGGAGAGGGAGAGGGATAGGGAGAGGGAGAGGGAGAGGGAGAGGGAGAGGGAGAGGGAGAGGGAGAGGGAGAGGGAGAGGGAGAGGGAGAGGGAGAGGGAGAGGGAGAGGGAGAGGGAGAGGGAGAGGGAGAGGGAGAGGGAGAGGGAGAGGGAGAGGGAGAGGGAGAGGGAGAGGGAGAGGGAGAGGGAGAGGGAGAGGGAGAGGGAGAGGGAGAGGGAGAGGGAGAGGGAGAGGGAGAGGGAGAGGGAGAGGGAGAGGGAGAGGGAGAGGGAGAGGGAGAGGGAGAGGGAGAGGGAGAGGGAGAGGGAGAGGGAGAGGGAGAGGGAGAGGGAGAGGGAGAGGGAGAGGGAGAGGGAGAGGGAGAGGGAGAGGGAGAGGGAGAGGGAGAGGGAGAGGGAGAGGGAGAGGGAGAGGGAGAGGGAGAGGGAGAGGGAGAGGGAGAGGGAGAGGGAGAGGGAGAGGGAGAGGGAGAGGGAGAGGGAGAGGGAGAGGGAGAGGGAGAGGGAGAGGGAGAGGGAGAGGGAGAGGGAGAGGGAGAGGGAGAGGGAGAGGGAGAGGGAGAGGGAGAGGGAGAGGGAGAGGGAGAGGGAGAGGGAGAGGGAGAGGGAGAGGGAGAGGGAGAGGGAGAGGGAGAGGGAGAGGGAGAGGGAGAGGGAGAGGGAGAGGGAGAGGGAGAGGGAGAGGGAGAGGGAGAGGGAGAGGGAGAGGGAGAGGGAGAGGGAGAGGGAGAGGGAGAGGGAGAGGGAGAGGGAGAGGGAGAGGGAGAGGGAGAGGGAGAGGGAGAGGGAGAGGGAGAGGGAGAGGGAGAGGGAGAGGGAGAGGGAGAGGGAGAGGGAGAGGGAGAGGGAGAGGGAGAGGGAGAGGGAGAGGGAGAGGGAGAGGGAGAGGGAGAGGGAGAGGGAGAGGGAGAGGGAGAGGGAGAGGGAGAGGGAGAGGGAGAGGGAGAGGGAGAGGGAGAGGGAGAGGGAGAGGGAGAGGGAGAGGGAGAGGGAGAGGGAGAGGGAGAGGGAGAGGGAGAGGGAGAGGGAGAGGGAGAGGGAGAGGGAGAGGGAGAGGGAGAGGGAGAGGGAGAGGGAGAGGGAGAGGGAGAGGGAGAGGGAGAGGGAGAGGGAGAGGGAGAGGGAGAGGGAGAGGGAGAGGGAGAGGGAGAGGGAGAGGGAGAGGGAGAGGGAGAGGGAGAGGGAGAGGGAGAGGGAGAGGGAGAGGGAGAGGAGAGGGAGAGGGAGAGGGAGAGGGAGAGGGAGAGGGAGAGGGAGAGGGAGAGGGAGAGGGAGAGGGAGAGGGAGAGGGAGAGGGAGAGGGAGAGGGAGAGGGAGAGGGAGAGGGAGAGGGAGAGGGAGAGGGAGAGGGAGAGGGAGAGGGAGAGGGAGAGGGAGAGGGAGAGGGAGAGGGAGAGGGAGAGGGAGAGGGAGAGGGAGAGGGAGAGGGAGAGGGAGAGGGAGAGGGAGAGGGAGAGGGAGAGGGAGAGGGAGAGGGAGAGGGAGAGGGAGAGGGAGAGGGAGAGGGAGAGGGAGAGGGAGAGGGAGAGGGAGAGGGAGAGGGAGAGGGAGAGGGTGGAGATGTGTTAGGTTTGATTTAAGTAATATGTGTCTTGTTGTCTTGTTAAATCGACGTAAAAATCCGTTTTGACGGTTCGTTCGATCAAAATAATCTCTTTTCCTCAACGTTTTCGAGGGCTCATCTGTTCTCCGTTTGTCGTAATAAAATCTAATTATCACCATAGGCGTTTTTGTATGTTCTCACGGCCCCTCCGCTCTGTTAACTTATTTCTTTCGAATGAGATATTAAATTGACTTTTTGTTGGAAATCTCTCAGAAATAAGACTTCGTTTATTGTAGCCTTATTTTTTTTCCGAGACCGTTGAAACTTTCCCATACTTAGCTAATCACCCATTACATTGTGTTACACGAAAAATAAAAATTTTAAGATAAATTTTTGTGTTTTTTATATGTTTTATTTTATATAAAAGCTACGAGCGTTTACACATTCATACTGGGGCCTTTTTTTAAAATGTATACTTTGAAATAAGTTCTTAAAGTTCAAAGAGGAGATAACATATTAGAATGCGGTTTTTAACATATATATCTTAGAGTGTACGCCACGCTGGGACTCAAAAAATATTAAAAACTTTCCAAATAGGAGTCGGTGTTCAGGACTGTAACAAACTATACATGACTTACAGGAACCCACAGCATGCCTTCGATAACTTTACAAACAATTTTACTTATCAATTTTGTTTTGTGTTTTGTACACTTATTTTTTTTATTTAGTAACGGCTCTGCCATAAAAATTTATACTTATTAAAAAAAGAAATGAATTCTCTAACCTTTAAGAAATGAAAAGAGCACTCATACAAATTAAAGAAGAGTGGATTGAAAACGCAAAGATCTATAAAGCTTAAAAAATCTAAAAAAATTATAACAACCTTTTTCGCTTTTATTTCTCGATATTTTAAAAATCAAGGTAGAAATAACTTAAGCGGTTGCAAAAGGTTGACGCTCAAGCTTATGGACTTTATATTAAGGTTTTTTTACAGAACAATTTTACTTTAGTTTTACCAAAATATGTAACTGATGGTATAGAGTAAAACGGAATAGATAATATATTTTTCATTTTCGATTTTCTTAATTAACTTATTTTCAAAATGAATATTTTTGCATAAAATTTTGAGATTGGGGTTTTTTGAGGAAGGGTAGGTATTTGATTTTGTTGATAATTTGTATGTAGATTTTATCTGTGATCCGTTCTGTGTTACTTTTAAGGTATCTCCGTTAATATTTATCCATTAATATGGTGTAAATGATCAAGGTTATAATTTTTTTGGAATCGTCGGAATATGTTTTTAAAACAATTTTAGGTTTCTCTTAAGTCTCATTTCTAATCGTGTTTGGTTGCCAAGTCGCACCCTAGCACGGTAGTCGTCACGGATTCGGGCATTTCTCTTTTACTCAAATTCCTAGACAATGATTGAATAGAAACACAAACCGACACTGGACATTATTGCGGCAATAGATACCGTTAGCCTACCTTGCCCAGAAGCTGATAAGTTTCGCCATTAAGTAAAAACCACCTTGGACAGAAAAAAGCAACAAAAAAGCCAGCATCACCAGTCAAGAACAACGGGCAAACAAGAACCTGCAGACTGACAAATCAATCAAGATTGAAAGAACAAAGGAAACACAACGGTTATCATGGATGTCGAGACATACGATAGAAAGGTTCATCTACCGGACATTGAAGAAGTATGCTGACAATATCCTTGACTCCACACCACAGTAAAGCACCACATTTCTCTGGACTACCAAAGATCCATAAGAAGGATATACCACTGCGACCAATTACCAGCTTCAGGGACTCACCGACCAGCACTTTGTGGAGCCTTTTGTTGGATATAATTTAACCATTAAGGGTAAGTCCGAATCTTAAGTCAAAAACTTGGAACATTTTGTCGAATTTTTAAAAAGGATCGAATTAGATCCCGACGATAGATTTCTAAGTTTTGATGTAGAAAGTTTACCATTTATTGAGCAAATCATTATCATTTAAAACAAACTACAAACAGATGATAGACTTCACGAGAGAACAACGCTATCGGTGGAGGGGGTGATGGATCTGTTGAAGCCCTGTCTCCGTAACTCTTACTTTCAAGTGAAAGATAAGTTTTACGCGCAAAATGAAGGACTTCCAATGGGGTTGTCTCATTCGCCAGTGGTAGTAAACATCTAAATGGAGTGGCTTGAGGCATGCGATCAACACAGCAAGAGTCAAGCCAATCTATAGCTACGATACAATTATGACACATTTATTATATGGCCTAAAAATGATGATGAACTGCAGAATTTTTTACTTTATCGGAACAGTATTCGACCAACAATCAAATGCACATTGGAAATTGAAAAAGATTCTTACCTTTGTGGATGTTCTTGTTAAACGAATAGACAGAAACTTTAAAACCACAGTATATAAGAAACTTACACATAAGGGACAGTACCTAAATTTTAATTATAATCATTCTGTTGCTACAAAATATAAGAAATTTATTTGTATTTAAGGACCGTAAATATTTGTAGTAATAATCAAGAATTAACCACATAAATTAACAACATTAAAAAGGACCTACAACAGCATGGTGTTAGCCCACGGATAGAAAAACGTTAAAGGCAATGAATGGACTGTAAATATTATTAATTAATGATATCGCGAGCAAACATAAATATATTGATATGAAATTACGAAATAATCAAAATGTCCATAGGTAAAATATTGATATCACACAACGGTAATCAAAGACAAGCACTCACCTCCTTTGCAATCAAGTTCTCCTCGTTCCCAGGGGCCCCCGAATGGATCTAATGATGTCACCACGTAGCTGAAGGGTTGAAGTTTCCAGTTCTATGCTTCAGTACACAAAAATCGAGCACTTTCAGGTGTAGATATTTAAAATAGTTGGAGAACGAAATTAACACGCCTTTTCTCTTGGCGATTGACAATGATCTCTCTGGTTGTTGGTGCGCATGTCCAAATACGCGGAATGCGCTTTGCTTTTCATACAGTTGTGTGTTTTTAAAAATATATATAAACAACCGCGAAATTTAGCGGGAGCTAACATAACTGCCCTCCAAAACACACAAATTTAGAATCTCAACCGGACAGATATAGATATAAGAAAAAGAATCGACCGATAAATATAAATGAATGAAAATAGATAAGTATCGTAAGTTTATTTAGAGATAACGAAATCCCGAATAAAGGCAAAACAAACAAACAAAAAATTCAAAAAAAATTAAAAATAAAAAACCTATTGTAATACCCGGTAAAAGGTAGAAAATTAAAATTACTTTTAATTTGGCAAGAGGCACAGTTTTACAACTGGCCGCTTATAAACACCGGTAACCGTTTTTACCGTCACGACACGCACCTGACCGTCCCCGCCGGGATGCAGTTCGATGACCCGACCGACCGGCCATTTCAAAGGCGTTTGAATGTGATCACTTGTTATGATAACCAAATCATTTAATTTGATATTTGGGGACAAATCAGCCCACTTGTGTCGCTGTTGTAGCGTATGCAAATACTCTATAGAATACCGTTTCCAAAAATCATTATGTAGTTTTTGGATTAGTTGCCATCTCGAGAGCCGATTTAGGGGAACCTCGGACAAATCTGACTCCGGAATTTCAGAGTTAAGGGGTTCAAGTGTCAAAAAATGCCCAGGGGTAAGAGGTTGAAGATCGTGTGGGTCTGAAGAGGCAGGAGATAAAGGGCGACTATTAAGTACGGCTTCTATGCGACAGGTAAGGGTGGACATCTCCATGATAGACAACTTCTGGTCGCCGACAACTCGAACAAAGTGAGTTTTAAAACTTTTGACGCCAGCTTCTGCCAGGCCATTGAAATGTGGACTGAGAGGAGGTCCCAGATGCCAACGAATAGAAAGTCTGGTGGCAGCACTTCTTGCGTAATCCAGCAATTGGTTACGAAACCCTATAAAATTACTGCCTTGATCTGACCAGCATTGCGTCACGCTTCCGCGTCTAGAGATGAATCGATGGAATGCACCTACGAACCCTTCGGTGGACAGTTCCATGGTTAATTCCAAATGCACGCAATGTGTGGCCGTACAGACAAACACACAGACATACGATTTGAAAGCTCTACAACCACGGTAACGATGAGGAATCACAAAGAAAGGTCCACAAAAGTCGATAGCTACACTCGAAAAAGGTTTAAGCTGATTGATTCGATGAGCGGGAAGTGAACTCATTATGGGCGGTCTATAGGGTTTAGGGTTGATTCTAAAACATTGCAAGCACTTGGATATGGTTCTTTGAATTGCCCGTCTGGCAGATAATATCCAAAATTGCTGTAAAAGCAGATTATGTAATGTTTTAAACCCAGGATGAAGATATTGTCGATGAGCGGACTCGATAAGAAGTGTAGTTAAACGATGGTCACTCGAAAGTAAGACGGGGTGTTTTGCAGAATAAGACAAAAGGTCAGATTTTTGTAATCTGCCACCGACTCTAATGATATTATTCTCATCAAGAAAAGGTGAAAGTTTTCGCAAAGGTTTCGGTATTGGTTTATCCTTAGATAACGCAGAAAAAAGCTCAGAAAAACAAGAACCTTGAACGAACCTTGAACGCGTTTGATAAGAAGGTGTAACGCACTTTGCATCTCACCGGTGGTAGGAAAAACAATATTCTCAAAAATAACTTTTTGGTCCGGCGGCTTAGTGGGTTTTTGATAGGAATGGTTTTGAAAAAGGTTAACTATTCGAAGGACATAACAAATGATACGTTGAATTTTGGATATAGATGAATATTTGATAAGAAGCTGATCTAAGAAGTTGACATCAATTATCGCATTGCAACAGACTTTTGGCTTTTCCTCCAGATTAATATCTCCGAAATCAATCGGCATTTTTGGTTTATGAAAATCGGGCCATTCGTTTTCGGGAGACCACAAAAACGACGGTGCGTTCCACCACATGTCATGTGACATGAGCTGTGAAGGGGTGGCCCCTCGTGACGCAATATCGGCTGCATTCAAAGCAGAAGGAATGTAGCGCCACGAGTTTGAGGGAATGATTTCTTGGATTCTACTGACGCGATTTCCAACAAAGGTTTGCCAGCGATTAGGAGGGGATGAAAGCCAGTGCAATACGACTTGCGAATCGCAGAAAGTAACGATATTTGTAAAGGTTATTTTTCCTTCATAGCTAGATAAAACGAAGTCAATTAATTCGCTTAAAAGAAATGCGCCTAGGAGTTCTAGCCTAGCCAAAGTTTGTGACTTTATAGGCGCGACCCTAGATTTTGCAGATATGAGAGAAACAGATATATTGTTTTCCTCTTCTACACGAAAATATACGACGCCTGCGTAGCCTCGAATTGAAGCGTCACAGAAGCCGATGATTTGACAGGTATTGGTTTTTGACAGTTTGATTTGTCGGGGTAATTGAAAATTGGAAAGAAGCGGGAATTCAGAACGAAGTTTGTTCCAAGAGTCGATGATAGAAGAATCTGGTTCTTCGTCCCAGCCTACTTTCGATATCCACAACTGTTGCAAAATAAATTTTGCTTGTAGCAACAAGGGACAAAGAAAACCTAAAGGGTCGAAGATTGTTCCTATGATAGATAAAATAGAACGTTTGGTTGGGGGTTTGTCCTTCATTCGGCATTGATAAGAAAAAATGTCGTTTTTTGGATGCCATTGAAGTCCTAAAACTTTGATAAAGTGGGGTTCCTCCTTGTCGAAAGAGAGAGGCATTTGACGATCGGACTCTGGCAATGTTGCCAATAACTCAGGACAATTGCTTGCCCATTTTTTAAGTTCAAATCCTCCCGACTTCAACAAATCATTGAGTTCTGTTTGAAGGGAGAGAGCTTCAGAAAGCGAAGGGCTAGTTCCCAAGATATCGTCGATATAGATTGACGTTTTTAGAACAGTACTAGCCATAGGAAAACGTTCCTTTTCTCTCTCTGCCAGCTCATTTAAGGTACGCATGGCTAGAAAAGGCGAGCATGTCATACCAAAAGTGACAGTAGAAAGTTCCCACACTGAAAGTGGGTCCTGTGGAGAAAACCTCCACAATATCCTTTGATAAGGACGGTGATAAGGATTGATAAGGACTTGACGGAACATCTGTTTGATATCAGCAATGTAGGCAATAGGATTAAGACGAAATGTAAGGAGTAAAGAAGCAATATCTTTTTGAAGTTTCGGTCCAGATAACAATGTGTCATTGAGACTAATATTTTTTGGGGTGACTGCTGAACAATCCCAGACCACCCTTAATTTTGTACTCAAGCTTTCCGGCTTTAAAACGCAATGATGTGCTAAAAAACACGATACGTCGACCTTTGGTTGACTAGATAAAACCAAACTCATATGATTAGAATCGATATAGTCTTGCATGAAATTTGAATAGGCAGTGTACAGATCAGGATTTTTGATTAATCTATTTTCTAGAAGTAAAAATCTACGATAAGCTTGCGGATAAGTATTTCCTAGGTCAGGGTTTATTTTATCTTTAAACGGAAGATCTACCATGAATCTACCGCTCGGTTGCCGTAATACACTAGCAGTAAAAATTGATTCTGCTTGTTTTTCTTCCTTTGATAAGATTTGTTTTTTAGGCAAATGTTCAATTTCCCAAAACCTAGGGAGAATGACCTCTAAAGGAGGTGAATGACTCGTTAAAAAACAACTGGTTCGTTCCGTAAGACTACCTACTTCGTCAACCTTTCCCATGACGACCCAGCCAAAGATAGTTTCAAGGGCTGAAGGCTGCCCTACCTGTCCAAGAACCCTGCCCTCCTTGAAAATCTGTGCGAATAGCTCGCAACCAATAACCAGGTCCACAGGTCTAGATTTGAAATAAGATGGGTCGGCAAGTTTAAGGTTTCCCAAGTGTTTCCACTGATTATCGTTCAAGGAGAATGTAGGCATATTGGAACATAGTTGTGGAACAACAATTGCTTCGAAATTAAGTAAAGGAGTGACTTGTCCTTGTGGCTTAATGTGACATTGAACGAGCCCTTTGGAAGTAAAAGAAGACATCTGATTTAATCCGAATATTTCAGTGGTGTAACTTCGCCTAGGAAGATTAAGACGCTGAATACACTTTTCACTGATGAATCCTGTCTGTGATCCAGAATCAAGCAGTGCCCTTACAGGTTGAAAATTTCCGCAACCGTCCATAACATCTATTATGGCGGTGCATAAAAGAAAGGTACCTGAAGGTCCTGAGGCATTCAATGACACATGAAGATTATTGACAGGTGGTGTGTGAATGACAGGACTAGTATCTTGGCTTCCAGACTCTTGATTAGTTTCTAAGATATGAGTTAAAGTGTGGTGCCTTTTACTATTGCAAGTCCTGCATGAATATTTTGATTTGCACGTATCTACATTATGCAAGGGATGAAAACACGCTAAACATAATTTTTTCTGTTTGACGAAAGATAGGCGATCGATAGGTGAGAGATCAAGAAATGTTTGACATTTCGAAAGCACGTGACCTTGATTACATCGGAAACATTTTATTCCCGTACTCGAATTAGTTGAGGTGCCAGCCAGTCCTATAAAAGGCGAGTTGGATGATTTATAGGTAGGCTTTTGCCCAAACTGATTTCGCATAGAATTTGAATTTTGATAGGTAGGCTTTTGCCCAGACTGATTTTGCATAGAATTTGATTTTTGATAGATAGGCACCTTTTTGGGTGCTGTTGATTGAGGAAGTGATTCCAAAACTTTACATCTTTTTTCTAGAAATTGAAAAAGTGACTGAAAAGTGGGAATTTCGGTATTAGTATTGGCGTGACTCATTTCGAAATTTGAACGCGTTGGAATATCCAATTTTTCTAATAAAATGAAAAAAATAATAAAATCCCAACTGTCAACGTCAAAGCTAAGTGATTTTAAAATTTCTAGGGATTCAGAAAAGGTGTCAATTAAATTACGCAATTCTTTAGCTGACTCGTTTTTTAAGGTGGAGTTCATAATTGAGCTTAAAGCATCATTTGCGAGATCTCGCTTGTTTTGATATCTATTGACTAATTTGTCATAAGCAATTTTATAATTTTGATCAGATAAGCTAATCCCTGATATCAATTTTAAAGGCTCATCCTCGAGATATGAAAATAAATATTGGAGTTTTCGGACGTTACTTAGACTTTGATTTTGATCTATAATGTTATTAAAAAGATCGAAAAAGCTTGGCCATAATTTTTTATCACCTCGAAATATGGGAATACCTAACTCTTTGAGTTTTGGAGTTTCGTATTCGTTTTGTCGAACATATGATCCCGAAAAAGATGGGGCCTCAACCGGAAATATTTTAGAGTAAACCCCCTTACACGCATAAAAATATTTACGAGCTTCTGAAAGGATCGCATCCTGCGTTTTAAATTCCTCATCGTCCGAGTCGTCTAGCAACATAATGACGTCATTATGTGCCAGCATGCATTTATCGAAGGTTTCATCCAAATCGGCATACCTCACTTGAAACTCGTTTCTCGCTCTTTCATCTTTTTCCGCAGTCTGCGACAACACATAACACTCGGTGATCGCAGATAAAAAACCCTTGCGTTTTTGTACGGCTTTTTTGACAGACATGATTTTACCTTTGAAATGACGAAATTGTCGGTAAATATACAATTAACGCTAAATTAATGCTTCTGAAATAGAAAAATGACGAATTGTCGAAAATATGCACTAATTTATCGCCAATTGATAAAAATTGTTTTAAATATCGAAATGATATGATACACCACTGAACTTTTGTTTTGTTTTGTTTTGATCCTACTCGTTTTGTTTACACCACGCGGAGTAGACCCGTTACTATGGCAGCGGACCAAAAACACGTACTGCGCCGGCTACTTTCTCCGGTCGACGTTTCAACGACGCTGCTGCGAAAAAATTCAAGGCCGCCGTCTTATTGCAAATAATTTATTACTACCGTCGTATGGATTTATTATTTAAAAATAATCCGGCTCGAAGGACCACTTTTATGTTAGCCCACGGATAGAAAAACGTTAAAGGCAATGAATGGACTGTAAATATTATTAATTAATGATATCGCGAGCAAACATAAATATATTGATATGAAATTACGAAATAATCAAAATGTCCATAGGTAAAATATTGATATCACACAACGGTAATCAAAGACAAGCACTCACCTCCTTTGCAATCAAGTTCTCCTCGTTCCCAGGGGCCCCCGAATGGATCTAATGATGTCACCACGTAGCTGAAGGGTTGAAGTTTCCAGTTCTATGCTTCAGTACACAAAAATCGAGCACTTTCAGGTGTAGATATTTAAAATAGTTGGAGAACGAAATTAACACGCCTTTTCTCTTGGCGATTGACAATGATCTCTCTGGTTGTTGGTGCGCATGTCCAAATACGCGGAATGCGCTTTGCTTTTCATACAGTTGTGTGTTTTTAAAAATATATATAAACAACCGCGAAATTTAGCGGGAGCTAACAGCATGGTTATTCCGAGAAATTAATAAGCTCAACGATCTCTAAAATTAAAAACAAACCAAATGTAGCAAATTCTTAAAATAATAATAATCTGTTGGGTATTATTAACATTCCATATGTTAATACAAAAATAGTATTGTCATCGGGAGACAAGATAAGGAGTTTTGTAACGAAAAAAAACAAATCCGTCAGCGAACATGATTAGAAATGCAGCTTTACTATTCCTGTACCTAACTTGGATATTACATTAAGTTTTGAACTAAGGTAAGTATTACCGAATCCCTACATACTTTTATCAATAGAATCCACTTTTACTCTGTACTAATAGATCTGAGATACCCTTGAAAAGCAAATACATGCTATAACGGCTGTTAGCTAAAAGTTATTCAGATTGGTAAATGTTACTTTATTTAAATAGTTACACAAGCCGACCCTGGATAAAGCGGCTTATGCAAAAAGGAGCCGGTCAGCTTGACAAATGGAAATCCCGTGTCGGTTCGGCTGTGGGTATTTAGAAGATAATTTGAATGATCCACTGGCGAGTAATGCGTTTCCTATATGTTGAGATTGCGACGATAAGCTCCAACATTCGACCACGGAACACGAAACCTAAATAAGCTTGAGGCAGAAACGGATCATCCTATAGGGTCACAATCTATTTTGAACGTTAAGAAACAAACAGGGCTACTGATATATGCAAACTAACGATACGTGGTTGACACACAAAAGCACTCATGGAGTGAAAGTCATCTTGATGCACTGCTTTTTCAAGAGGAAAACAGATATCAAACCAAAGCACTGGACTGTTTAAATTTGGATGTCCTTTGAAAATGTAATCAAGTAATTTTCAAAAGACGGTTGCTGATGAAAAAGTCAAACACCCGCAACTCAGGACATGGGTTTGGCAAGAAAGACACATTTAGTGGACTTCCAATAAACTGCAGTTAGTAATAATCAGGCTGCACTGATGCAGATAGTACTTATAGAAATCCAAAACGTCCACTAGTTGGAGTGCTTAATTTTGGATGCTTAAGGGAAAACTAAGAAAAATGCGCCCACCAAGAAATGACTTGTAAGAGTCAAGAACGGCTGTGTGTATTTGGAAGATAACTCGAATGATCCATTGGCGAGTAATGCGTTTCCTATATGTTGAGATTGCGACGATAAGCTCCAACATTCGACCACGAAACACAAACCTAAATAAGCTTTAGGTAGAAACGGATCATCCTATAGGGTTACAATCTATTTTGGACATTAATAAACGAACAGGACTACTGATATATGCAAACTAACGATACCTAGTTGACACGGAAAAGCACTCCTGGAGTGAAAGTCATCTCGATGCACTGAATTTTCAAGAGGAAAACAGATATCAAACCAAAACATTGGGCTGCTTAAATTTGGATGCCTTTTGAGGAACTAGTCAAGTAAATTAGAAATTTATACCTCTTATAGAAATCAAGAATGTCTACAAGTGGGAGTGCTTAATTTTGGATGCTGATGGGAAAACCAAGGGAACTTCGCTCACCAAGAAATTACTTGTAAGGGTTAAGGACGGCTGTGGGTATTTAGAAGATAACTTAACTGGCGAGTAATGCGTTTTCCATATGTTAAGATTGCGACGATAAGTTCCTACTGTCTGATACAGATATACCATATCGGAGCAAAGAGCATTTACCAGTGGGGAAGCTTAATTTTGGATACTGCTTGTAAGAGTCAAGCTTAGCTGAGCAAGAGTTTAATGATGCAGTAGCACCTATAAGAGTCAAGAAAAGTCTAATGTAAACAGTAAAACATCATTCAACCTACAATTTTGGATACGCTTAACCCATTTGGTTGAGTGATGTAGCCTAGAATGTACACTTCGCTAACATAGAAAACACCTTAGCATTTTGGGAATCGTTGAACACTTGGAATATCGATGGTGTATGGACGATTAAAAATCATCTCTACATATCCTAACCGACTGCCCGGAACTCGCGAAAATCGCATTTCCGAAGCTGCGTGCTTAGTCCTAGCGATATTAGAAAGTTTCAACCGAGAAAAATCTGGCAAGTTTTCAGGTCTGCAACAGTAGACAGTGGGGTACAACGGGCGCAACAAGTGGCCTAGGTGCATGAAATTTTCCCGCCTACAAAACTCCATTTATTCATACAAAGAATGTGCAACTTCAAGATCTGCGGAAGTAGGAAAATGTATAAAGACACTGCAGCTACTTATAAAATGAGGCTGCACTAAAGCACTTTAAACCTATAGCACTTATAGGAGACAAGAAGGTCCACCCAATTTGATATGCTGATGGGAAAAATAAGGAAACTTCACCAAGAAGTGACCCAGGATTCAAGGACATTCAATTGAACGACTCGCAGTATGTGGAAATAGTAAAGACAATGCTTCTTACTGATAGTAAAAGACTACTGATCAAAATAGCATATATTAAATAGGTTAAAGCCTAACCCAGATCCACTGCAACAGGGAAATATTAAATATACATTTTTGGATAAGCTAAATTTATTGGGACTTTTTATTCATATGCTTTAAGTTAACGCGTATATTATTTATTATACCGACACACTATAGATGGCTCTAAGAAACTGGTAAATATATGACAATACCGATGCCTCGGCAAGCTTGCACATCTTCTAATCTTAATTACTTTTCCTAGTTTAATTGCCTTAGCCAGAACGGCGAACAAGATTATCACTTTAATATCTTTTTGTAAAATGTTAAGATTCATAAAGAGTGTTTTAAGTTTGCAATATGATTTACAATGTCAACTACTTAAATATCTTAGAAAGATAGTGGATAACATATATGTATAAAAATAGAGATATGTAAATTTAAAATAGGACATGGGGATTTAGCCCACGCGTATCACTCTGACCTATTTTGCCCTGCGTAAGTATGCCACTATTTTCCGGGCAGAGGTATACGCCCTTCAGATGTGTGGTTATAAAAACCTAGAAATATCTCTGTCAGGAAAAGACATCTACATATGCTTAGACAGTAGAGCTGCACTGTATGCCATCAAATCGGCCACAGTACGCTCTGCACTTGTGACTGCGTGTATGGATATACTAAAAACCCTGGCAGGACACAACAAGGTTGATCTCCTCTGGGTTCCAAAACATGAGGGCATTCTTGGACACGAGGAGGCTGACCAACTAGCTAGAATGGGGTCATCAGCTGACCAACCTAAAATGTGATTTGAACAGGCGCTCTCAGGTGTTCTGGCAAGACACGGACGGAATAAGGCAGGCCAAGTTCCTTATCGGGGAGGTGAGCGCCTCCAGAGCGAGGTCTTTTCTCACACTAGGGAGAAAAGATATAAGACTGGCGACAGGGCTCCAGACAAGGCACTGTCGCCTTAATAAACACCTTACCATTCTGGAAATCGTTGAAAACTTGGAGTGTCGCTGGTGTATAGAGGACAAAGAATCCCCTTTACGTATCCTAACCGAGTGCCCTGCACTCGCCGCAATAAGACTGTCGCTTTTGGAAAGCTGTGTGCTTAGCCCTGGCGATGTCAGAAGGTTTCAACCCAGAAAAATCCGCTCTGTTGCCAAAGCGGCGGGTTTTCTGGGCTGACACAGTGGATAGTGGGGTACACGGGCCCAGCATGGGACTTTTCCCGCCCACATAACATTCATTTACTCTGACCTGCATTGCTATCATAAGATCCAGGCTCTAGTGCAATGCACCCGCATAAATGAACAATATGCTGGGACTGAAGCTGGAACGATCCAATTCTATAAATCTGCGCAGCCGGTAAAGCAAGAACAGAATAAGATGTTGATCTCCCTGGCCTGCTCGTACCATCTTCCTCCTGGATAAAATGAGATGCTGCGTCCGAGTTAGAGACGCGAAAATATGGATCAAAGTATGCTCCAAAGCACTTTAAAAACTGGCCAACATAAAGCATGCAGAACTCCTTATAGGTCCTGGGTTATATAGCTGTCCTCAACAACAAAAAAGCTAATAAACTAATTAACGGAAGGGTAAATAGGGCATCTGAGCAAAGGTGCGTTGGCTTTAAAGCATAAGCCCTCAAGTGTATAAACCGTGTGTGAGCAATAATTTCTTTTTTTAATTTTTTATTTAACCTTAATGTGTTTCGAAAACAAATGATGAAGTTTTTTTCTTTAAAATTACAGGCTATGCTTTATACGTATATAGCTTTTGTTGTTGGTCTGAAGAACTTTTAAAAACCATTAACGGTTGTAAGTTTTCCAATTCATTTTTGTAAAAACTGTTTGGGCGTCAAAAAGTTTCTTTCTGCGGCAAAATCGCTTTAAAAACAAAACTGTGAACATTTCTATAAGAAGTCAGAAAGTTGCGATTATTTAGTTAGGGATCGAGAAATGGAAGTTTTCGGCAAAAACTACGTAGTTTGGTAGTTAGCTCGATAAAAAGATTTCCTCGGTAATATGTTCTCCATTCACGTAGGAGAGAGCAACTCGCTAACTAACTCCGATTGAGAAAACTCGAACGTTCGAATTATAAAATTTGCGGTCCGGGCACACACAAGTACACATATATTTTAGCCAATTTTCCCCGATTTTTGCCGATTCGAGCTATTTTCCTTAAACGCTGAAACTTGAGCATTATTGCACTCACTAACTTTTTTAAATTATTCTCTTTATGAAATAAAACACTGTCTAATAATTTATACAATCATAAGACCGTTTATTGTTTGAATATTTTTGCCGATGGTCTTCATTTCGAATTTTAAGTAGTATTTTAAAAATAGACGGCTTGATAGAAAATTAGCATAATAAATTGTAAATAATCAATTTTAAATTCTAAATCAATGTTAATGAAAGCGCGTCTCTTGGCTTTGCAAGAATCGGAAAGTTCTGCATGGTTAAAAGCTTTACCGTCATCTACTTTAGGCAATCTTCTTGATGCTCATTCATTTCGAATTTCTGTATAACTTCGAATTGGAGAACCTGTTGTTGAACTACACGATTGCATTTGCAGTAAAAAAGTTGATAAATATGGTCTGCATGGACTATGCTGCAACAAGAATGCAGGTCGTTCGAATGATATACTCAAACGTGCACTAAATTCTGCTGATATTCCAGCTGTACTTGAACCACAGAATATTTGTCGTAGTGACCGGAAACGTGTTGACGGATTAACTTTAGTCCCATGGAAGAAAGGTAAAGCCCTTTGTGGGATGCTACCTGTAGAGATACATTGGCTGAATCATATATTACAAAAACATCTATAAAAGCTGGTTCAGCAGCTGAAATAGGGGAAAGGTTAAAACAACAAAAATATAAAGAGCTTGAAGATAGATTTTCTTTTATACCTGGTGAGGTCAGGCCTTCTGTAGAAAATAAAATATACCGAAGGACCACTCGAGATAGCTCGAGAAAAACGTGTGGGAGTTAAGAGGGACTGTATCTTTCCACAGGGCTCCGACAGGGAAAAAAGAGCCTAAAAACTTATTTACTAAAAATAGCGTAGCAATGAAAAATTGCGAAAGCGACTTACCATTAGATGTCTTTCGTAGCTACTTGGCTGGCCAGCCCGATTATACGCGAAGTACCAGACTCTCCATTGTTCTATAGTTCAAAATGTTCCAAACACTAATATCTAATAAACTAAAGCGTAAAATTAATAGTTTCCACAATTTTAATATAAAATAATAGCGGTGCGGTGACTTTAGTTGCACGTGGCGCGTGGTTGAGTTGTTCGCTCAGACAATCGGCGTTTGCGTCTGCTAGGCCGAATTTAGCCGCTTATCTCAAATCCTTCATTGCTGGAAGAAGCGCGCGAAGTTTAAATTTAAAATATGGAAAGATATAGCGTAAAGTAAATCAAAATAATATTCTAAAACGCTTGTAAGCGTAGAAAATGTAACCCAAAAATATTTAAAAACTAAGAGAGATAGCTTCTCTAATTTTAAGTGAAAATTAGAGAATATAATTATTTACAAAAATAAAAACAAGTTGGGAAACTTGTTCATTCGGCCCACCAAAATGAGCATCATTTTTCGGTAGGTGAATCTGAATCAATTGGAAGGGGGCAAAGCTTGACTAAAGGTCGTTTAAAGATACCGGACGCGGTACGAACATTTGCCACCCTAGCGTGCCCATCAGACCCTTTAAAAATTTCAATAATGCGACCTACCCGCCATTGAAGGGGCGGTGATAACTCGTCTTTGATAAGAACGAGGGTACCTATTTTTGGCTCTGCGCATGGTTCCAACCATTTATTTCGTACTTGAAGGGTATGTAAAAATTCTTGGCTCCAACGACGCCAAAAATCGGCTTGTATTCGTTGGACCAAGTTCCATCGCGATAACCGATTCTCAGGTTTACTTGAAAAATCTTCATCAGGAACAGAAACTAAAGGTCCATGTGTTAAAAAATGTCCCGGTGTTAAAACCTGTAGATCGTTACAGTCGGTAGATTGCGGGGTCAAGGGGCGAGAATTTAAAATCGCCTCAATTTGACAAAGAACTGTGTACAACTCCTCATAACTTAGAATTTGCGAGCCAATGGTACGAATTAAGTGAGTTTTTACTGATTTTATCCCTGACTCCCAAAGACCGCCGAAGTGGGGAGCTGATGGAGGGATAAAATTCCAGGCGATAGCTTGTTGCGTGCAAGCATTTCTTGCAAGATCAAGCAATTCTTTGCTTGATTTAACGAAATTTGTGCCATTGTCTGAAAAAAGAGTTTTTATGTAACCTCTTCGGGCAACAAAGCGACGTAGCGAAGCTAAAAAAGCGTCCGAAGTTAGATCTGACACTAACTCGAGATGTAAAGCTTTAGTATTTAGACAAATAAAAAGGCAGATATATGCTTTTTGTGTTTTTACACCTCTGTGTTTACTGAGAGTGATAGGTATAGCACCACTAAAATCTACTCCACTAAAAGTAAAAGGCTTTTGTGGAATCAAGCGGTAGGACGGAATTTGTCCCACGATTTGCTCATAAGAATGCGGTTTGACGCGAAAGCAACGAACACATTTGGATAAAACCGTTTTAATTAAGCGTTTGGCAGATAAAATCCAAAAAATTTGACTAATGAGATATTGGACTGTTTGCACTCCGACATGCAAATATTTTTTGTGCATATATTCAATAAAAATATAAGAAAGTCTACTTTCCTTGGGTAAAAGAAGAGGATGTTTTTGTCCGTAAGAAATAGTCATGGCTTGTTGAATGCGTCCTCCAACTCTTATAAGACCATCCTGGTCTAAAAAGGGATTCAATTTTTGTATGGGTTTTATGCATTTTTTCTGGTGTTGAAGGTTAAGAATTACTTCAGAGAAGTATTTTTGTTGTTCGTGCTTAGCCAAACATTTTAAAGCGTTAAAGAGATCGATATAATCTATATTTGTCTTTTTTCTGACGTCTGCGGATAGTCTACAATTATTTATGAATCGTAAACTGCGGGCTAAAAGTAGTTGAATAGCGTAAAAATCGGATTTATTATTTAAAAGCGAATCTAAAAAATTTTCCGTTGTTCGGTCACAAGAAATCAGAGCAACATTTTTTCGTTCCTCAGTCTCTAAACTGTCATTTATTTTGACTTGCGGGGTTTTTGTTGGCCATTTATCGAAAGATTCTTGTAAAAAACTAGGGGCGGCCCACCATAGGGGATGATTTAAAAGCTCACTCGGCGAGCAGCCGCGGCTGGCTACATCGGCACTATTGAGAAATGTGGGGGTATATAACCAACATTCTGGATTAATATTATCTTGGATAAGACTAACACGATTTGCGACAAAGGTTTTCCATTTACTTGGATGGGATTTTATCCAGTGTAAAACAACCATTGCGTCCGAAAAAGCGTAAATATTATTTATTGTGAACCTTTTTATGAATATATCATATGTGTATTTTAAGACCTCAGATAAAAGAGTAGCGGCTAGAAGTTCTATTCTCGGAATACTAACAAATTTTTTAAGTGGAGCGATGCGACTTTTCGCAAGAACAAAATATATGTGATATTTAGCGTTTCGTAAGACACGTAAGTATATTACGCATGCGTACCCTCGTTCACTCGCATCACAAAAACCACAGAGATCGATGGATTCGGCGTTTGTGATGTCAATGTGGCGGGGTAAACTAAATTTTTCTAAAACTTGAAATTCAGATTGATAGAGTGTCCACTGACGAACTATTTCTAAAGTAGGCGTGGCGTCCCAGGAAATACCAAGTAACCAAATTTGTTGAATCAAATATTTTAAAGTGAATGTTACTGGGGTAAGATACCCATGGGGGTCATAGCAGCGTGCTAAAAAAGAGAGAAGCGTCCTTTTAGTACAGCTTTGCTGATTAGGTAATATGTTAAATCGAAACTCGTCATAGGAAGGATGCCAGCACAGGCCTAAGACCTTAGTGACGTCATCCGAATCGAGAGATAAAACTGCGGGGTTGACTAAGGAGGGATCTAAATGAGAGATCACTTCTGAGCGATTGCTAGACCATTTGTGTAATTTCAAACCAGCGTTTCCTAACAATTCCGTAAGCTCATGCTGCAAATTTAACGCCTCTTGAACCGTTTTACATGAAGTAGTGACGTCATCAATATAGGTATCGTTAAGTATAACTTTAGCAGCGTGAGGGTAGTTATCATATTCGGACTCAGCTAAGTGCTGAAGGGTGCGTAAAGCGAGATATGGTGAACAGTTCACTCCGTAAGTGACAGTTCGTAGTTTAAAAACGGAAACTTTTTCATTAGGATTAAACCGCCAAAATATTTTTTGGTATTTTTGATGATCAGGGTTGATATTTATACCACGATACATTTTTTGAATATCGCAGGTGAGCGTCACAGGGTTAAGGCGAAAATGTAATAATATTTGAATAATATCTTTTTGTAGTTTCGGACCCGATAATAACACTTGATTAAGCGAAATATGCGTAAAAGGGTCAGTAATACTCGCATTAAAAACTACCCTTGTCTTAGTAGTGATAGCTTCATTTTTAACAACAGCGAAATGTGGAATAAAATAGCTGTCTGAATCGTCTTCTTTTTCTGAGTCATAGTCCATATGACCCAATTCCAAATATTCATTCATAAATTTAGAATATTCACAATACAAGTTTTTATCGCGAAGTAGTTTTTTTTCTAAAGATAAGAAACGATTTAGCGCGACTTGCTTTATTCCGGGAAACTGTGGTGGATTGTCAAATGTGCGAAAGGGAAGGGATACTGTGTACCGGCCGTCTTGATTACGCGACACGCTCTGTTTAAAATAATTTTCACAAATTTCATCCTCTGGTTTCAAATGAGTTTTTTGGGGGACGCAGTCGGTTTCCCAAAATTTTGAAATTAATTGCGAAAGCGAGTCATTTTCATTTTGACAAAAAAGAGCATTAATTGGCGGGGTAGAAATTAAGGGTTGATTTATTTGTCCCATCAGAATATAGCCGAAAATAGTTCCCATAGCAAAGGGATGATTTGGATCATCGCTAGCGATTTTTTCACCCTGTATAATTAGTGGAAATAGATCCATACCAATTAGTAAATTTACAGGCGAAGGGTTGTAAAAAGTGGGATCTGCTAAGGGTAAATTTTTTCTAAAATGCCACTTTTCTGTATTTATTTTTACTGACGGTAAATCAGTACAAACCTTTTGCAAAATAATCGCTTGCGTAGACACAAAAATATCTGGTTTTTGAAAATTACAAATTTTAATAAAAATCGATCCTAGATCAGAAGTAAGAGAGTTGCCTCCAACCCCCTGTATATTTGAACATAAGGGTTGTCTGGGAAGGCCCAATTGTTGCGCTAATTTTTGAGAACAGAAAGTGTTTTGCGAACCGCTGTCTAAAACGGCTCTAACTGTTTGAAAGTTACCGCGGACATCTTGAATTTTTACTAGGATAGTTGACAATAAAACTTGCGATTGCGCAGAAATAAAACCACAATGCGTGGGGTTAGAACCCGAAGGAGTTGCGATTGGTACTTGTGAATTAGAAGACGTCGAAGTAAAATTGTTATTATTTTGAGTAGAGTAATTTTGAAGCGGACACCCAGTAGCCGGGGATCTAAAACTTTGCTGACTGGCCAAGTAACCACGTGGTGAACTATTTGGAGATGCGTTGGGAGACATATTAGAGAGATTTTGTGAGAAATTCACGTTAGCATCAAAATGGGATCTATTTTGATTTTGAGAATTAGCGCAATTATAATTTCGCTCAAAATGAATTAATTTGACAAGAATTTGTTGAATGTATTGAGCTTAAACAATTTAAACATAGTTTCTTATTTTTAGCGTAAGAATAGCGTTCGTAGGTTGATTTACCTTTAAATGCGTTACATAAATATATTGAATGTGTGTTAGAATCACAAAAAGCGCATCTATCTTTAGAATGAGTATTTTCCGTACCAAGTAGCGTTTTTGTATAATAAGGCGAGGCGTTATTTTTATAAAACTGTTTATTATTTTTAAATCTATTTTTAGATTGTAGCGAATAAAGCGAATTACATTGACTTTCAAGAAAATTATAAATTTCTTGATATTTGGGCATTTCATTAGACCTAGAATTAGCTAGTTCAAAGCGCGAAAGTAGTACCTTAGGCAATTTATCTAGTAAAATGTTGGCGAGCGGAAAACACCATTGATCAGTGTCGTAATTTAGAGTTTTTAAAGCCTCAATGTTTTCTGAAAAAACATCAAGCAGCGTGCGTAGCGTTTCTGGATTGTCGTCTTTGAGAGCGGGAAAATTATACACGGAGCGCCAATAAGTTTGAGCCGATAAGCGGGGGTTATGATAGCGTTTTAGAAGCGTATTGTAAGCGATTATATAATTAGCGTCGGTTATTTGTAAATGTTTAACTACGTTTAAAGGCGGTCCTTTTAGGTAGGACAGTAACAAATTAAATTTAGCGTTTGTAGGAATACTAGGATTATTGTGTACAGAACTATTGTACATATCTAGAAAGGTTGGAAACTTAGTGATGTCGCCATGAAATTCGACAATGCGCAGTCTTGGCATTAAAGACGCCATAAAGCGGTCTGGATCAGAAGAATTTGAAATTTGCGTTAAGTTTTGAGGTTGAGGAGCTTCAATTTTCACCTCAAATAGTTGTTTTTGAATTCTTTTAATATCATAGAAGCTGTCGTCAAACTCAGTAAGGCGTTCATTTTCTTCTTCCAGTCTCTCCGGACTTGCCGAATAAGCCTCTATTATTTGATTTTGATAAATAAAAAATGTTTCTTTCATCTCATCAAGGTCGATAAGTCGAACCTGTAAACACGGTTTTTTTGTATCATCCGTTAGGCATGCATTAGCTAAGTTATGAAGAGTATTAATGCGATTATGTTGCACATTACGGAGTGCTTCTAACTTCTTAAGTTGCGTACTCATTGTAATGTTTTTAAAAAACTCCGTTAACACAGGTGAACGATTAGTTTCCGAAATTTTTAATATTTAAAAATTAAAAGCGTTTAAAAAGAAAAGAGAATAGGCGATAAAAAATGTAAACAAGTCTCATTTACCTCTTAATATCTTTGTGTTGGAAACTTTTCCTACGTGCATTCGACGCCAAGCCAAAAAGAGGTAGGAAATGCGCGAAAACAATGCGCGTTCGGTACTTTTTTACTTGTTATTTTTACTGCGAGCACAGCAAAAAGAGCAAGGTCAGCGTATTTATTAAAATTTTTATTTTTAACAAAATGCGATTTAGACTGTCCTGTTATCGGGCTCGAACCTGGACCAAATGGTGAGGTCAGGCCTTCTGTAGAAAATAAAATATACCGAAGGACCACTCGAGATAGCTCGAGAAAAACGTGTGGGAGTTAAGAGGGACTGTATCTTTCCACAGGGCTCCGACAGGGAAAAAAGAGCCTAAAAACTTATTTACTAAAAATAGCGTAGCAATGAAAAATTGCGAAAGCGACTTACCATTAGATGTCTTTCGTAGCTACTTGGCTGGCCAGCCCGATTATACGCGAAGTACCAGACTCTCCATTGTTCTATAGTTCAAAATGTTCCAAACACTAATATCTAATAAACTAAAGCGTAAAATTAATAGTTTTCACAATTTTAATATAAAATAATAGCGGTGCGGTGACTTTAGTTGCACGTGGCGCGTGGTTGAGTTGTTCGCTCAGACAATCGGCGTTTGCGTCTGCTAGGCCGAATTTAGCCGCTTATCTCAAATCCTTCATTGCTGGAAGAAGCGCGCGAAGTTTAAATTTAAAATATGGAAAGATATAGCGTAAAGTAAATCAAAATAATATTCTAAAACGCTTGTAAGCGTAGAAAATGTAACCCAAAAATATTTAAAAACTAAGAGAGATAGCTTCTCTAATTTTAAGTGAAAATTAGAGAATATAATTATTTACAAAAATAAAAACAAGTTGGGAAACTTGTTCAATACCATTCGCTGTGGAAACTTTTGGTCCTTGGGGGGAAGAAGGGAAAAATTTATAAATGAAATTGTCTGTAAATTAAAAACAAAAAATAAACGTGCAAGTAATTTTATAACACAGAAAATAAGTTTGGCCATACAAAGAGGAAATTCTGCAGCCGTTTTGGCAGTAAATTCCGGTCTGGATGAAATTATTTTTTTTAAATTTTATTATTTTATCGAAGGATGTGAGTGTGTGGATTTTTACCTTTACTTTATTTTATTTGTATTTGTATTTTTATTTGTATTTTTATTTAATTTGTATATTGTTATTGTTAATTTTTAAGTATAAATTATTTATATTTGTATTTTAAAAGTATTGAAATAAATCACGATCTCATCAATTGTAAAATAGAAATACAAAACATAACAGCAGAACTGCTATGCTCCATAGTGTGCGTAAGGTATACACACTTGGGCTTTGTAATAACACTTAAATATATGCTCCCCTACCGAGTTCGACCGGGCTTCCTAACACCAGTGGTATGTACCGGGCTTCGTTTGGATAGACGGGTGGCATAAATCTGTATAAATCATGGTTTAATAAAAACTTGTTTAAAACCTTACTTGCAGAGCCAGTTGCGTCTGTTCGTCTTTCCTATACGTTGCGGAGTGTGATGATAACACTAAACTTGTTTGCTGTTGCTGCTGCCCATAATAATTCTAGGGTAGAAATTCAAAACCATGTTCTTAGAGTTTTAAATCAGAAGATACGTTGTTTTCCAGAGCCTTCCATTAATTCTGTCTTGCAGTATTTTTTTTCCAAGAAACCGTGCCTGTTTATATTTTTTTAAATATATTTATGTAATATTATTATTTTGACATACAATAACCTTTTTGGCTTTTACTGTTCTTTTTTCCAGCTCTTTACAGTCTGTGCCCGTCTTATCAAATGGGACACCCAAATATACATACTCATTGCATGGAGATATTATTTTTCCATTGTCTAGTTTTAACTCACTTGATTCGTTTCCAATTCGTCATTAATAATGACTGCGTCTTGTCTACGTTCGCTGTTAACCCTCACCTGTGGTATTTTTCCGTAACTTTCTTATAATATACTCCATGTCTTCTTTATCATTAGCTACAATTCCTTGGTCGTCAGCAAACTGTAGTGTGTATATGGTAAATAGGTCGTGAAGTTTTATTCCCATGCCGTGTACTTTAAGTTTACAGTTTTTTAGAGCTACTGATATACGTATATTTTTTCAGCTACTGATATAGGTATATTTTAAAAAGAGTTGGAGGGATACGAAATCCCTCTCTAAACCTTTCGTTACCAGGAATTCTTTTGAAAGAAATTTGTATAGTTCTTTTATCACTTTTATGTATGTATGATTGATATTAGCTATCTCTTTCTTACACTGCCCATAATTTTTCTACTGAAACGGTATCATATGCTTTTTGTAGGTCCACAAAGGTAACATGTGTATCTGTATTTCTGGCACTACTTTTCGCAATTACTTGTTTAAGACAAAAAATATTATCACTGCAAGATCTGCCTGCACGAAACCCACTTTGCTCTACTTCTTCTTGTTCATGAGAAGGAAAGTGTCGAAATGGATGCAATAAGCAGATCAATGAGAATATCCAGAACAGATCATATAAGAAATGAAAGATTACCAAAGCAGACCCTAGAATGGTAACCAATAGGGCGCAGAAAAAGAGGGCGTCCTAAACTGGACTGGCAACAGTCAATACAAAGATCAATGAGTCAAAAAAACCTGACAGAAGATGACTGTCAGGAACGAGGAGGTAGAGAATAGACATCAGACGACGTAGAAAAACGTTCTGAACCGACATAGTAGTAGTAGTATATTTATATTATTTATTTTGCGGTCCGCCCAAGAAATAATTATACCTATGTTCTTATATTTATTATTAAACACATCTGTACAATCACATCTTAAAATATTTCATTGTGACTGTTGGCCTTTCCAATTAAAAATTTTGTTACCTCAATAATATAATTGCAAAAACTGCCAATTCCGAGACAATTTAAAATTGGCAAACCACGCAGATTTTATCCGGCGATCTAAGATAAGAGATCCCGACGTTTGGTAACCGAAAAGGATATGTGCCGTTCGGGATCTAAAATTTTAGAAGTTGTTTTTAAAATGCATTTGGTGATCCCATTTTAAGAAAATCGAGGAATAATCGAATTTCATTCATTTTAAGCGATTGTGGAATTTATTTTTATTCTACATTTTTAATTGTTTTTACCCTGATTAGCCATAGCAAAGATCATTCCCTTTATTGTACAATTATTCGCCTTCTTAATACTTAATAAAATGTCATTTTCTCACCATCTATAATACATTTTTTGCTTGACTTCAGCATCTATCAACATGTCATACGAAGTACTCGAGTACAAGCAGAGAGCTGGCTTATTTGAATTGAATTGAATTGATATTGTTTTTGTCGTTATGTTATTTTTGTCACCTTTTCCACGTCTTTGAAATGCAAGAGTTCAAAAAGAGAGAAAAATAAGTTTTTTACCTATTTCCTCGGACGTGAAGTGTATTATACAAGGTGTTTTCTAAGTAAGTGCAAAAAGATTAAGGAATTATTCTTCGGGTAAAAACAATGCATCTTTGTCTTATAAACTTGGGGTATTAGACCTTTGGTTACCTAATGACAGAGATAAAATCTCTATAATTTTTAGATGTTTGTTTTTTAGTAGTTTTAGGATATATATACTTTTTTTATACTAGGACTTTCAATCCATGCAGGATCAATATCCCAATTTCTCTTTCGCAAAGTTACACCAAAGTTCACAATCACAGGTCCGCTGCTTCTGCTGGGAAACTTGAAAACTGAATATACAAATCTGATAAACAGTAGTTTAATAGCAGATCAAAATTTCACTCAATTAAAATGAAGGAAAAGAAAAGTAAAATTAAAATAAATAAAATTAAAGTTTTGTTCCGTTTAATTGGAAATTTAAGCAAGCAAATCATGCCTCTTATGTTTTTTTTTCAAACCTATTTTGAGAAGTACATGACGATTTTCCACGTAGAGGTCCAAACTCTACAAAAAAAATTTTTTTCTTTTTTTTTTTTAAATATGGTGTTGGCGTTTATGTACTGTCAAAATTGCATCCTTGAAGGCGTCGCACAATGATCTGGCTAGGTGAGAAAGCGGTCAAAAGTCATTTTGACATTTAAGAGTTCAATTAGCATCGGTTAAGGAGGTTATCAGGATGTGGGATTTGACCAACGATCCTAAACACACAGTCTTACGTCACTAGTGGACCTCTGCTCAGCGCGCTTCATTTAATACACATTGAAATCGTGAGTTTTTCCCGCTTTTTTCTATAATATAATTAATAATTTCATTCATTCAAAACAAATGATTTGATAAATCAAGAGTTTGCTCAGAGAGCTGAACTTTCCTACCAGACGATATGTTAGAGTTTCTTTTTTAAATAGTTGAAAGTTTTAGAATAGAAGTAGGATTTTTTCTAAAAGTTTAACCAATTTAAATCATTAGATGTATAATGTATTGTTTTTGTTGCGGATATAATAAAATACACTTATATTATGTAGTAATAAAAAGGTATTTTTTAAAAACTAGAAGGCATTTTTTCATACAATTTATACAAAATACAATGTAATTAATAATCTTTTTAATTTTTTTTTTCAAATTACGGTCATCTCCAGTCCTACCTACACTTTTTCTCTTCAAAAATTTTTTTTTCTGGGATTGATAGTTATTATAATTTATTGTCATTAGAGTTCTTAACTTAGAAAATAGAAAAATTATACCATAAGTAAAATTAGCCTCTCTTTTTTTTATTTTTCGTGATAATTAGAAACAATTTTCATAGGGCAACGGACGTTTACGCACGATGATAATGGCCGACTTTAACTAAAACACACATTCCTCCCGCCCCCGCTCAAGAGAACATCCACCCATACCCCGCTGAAAAACGGGTGAAATTGAAACCTTGCCCCGCGCGCCGCTGCCAGCTTGTAATTATTTACGCTAAAAAAGTTCACCCAATTAATCGCTTGATGTTAACCACAGATAACAAAAAGAACTAGACAATCATCGTAAGGGAAGATTTAACTTTTCTAAAATAAATCAATTAAAAATACTTTTTGTTGTCTAGTTTTGGGAGAGCAACGGGGTAGTGCAGTAGCCACCACTGGTATAACACCCTCCCCCTTGAGCGTTCCGTTATTTACGAACAATCCCTACACTGAAAATACAAATCGTTGAGACAAACGCATAATACATTTGATATATGCCAAATGCAAAGATTTTAAGGTGCTGCTCATGACAGGGACGGACTTACAAGTCAAAAGTAGCAAAATTTTTCACATAATTCGCATTTTTAAAGGTTTATTTACCTCCTAAAGAGTAAACCACACCGTCAAATTAATGAAAAAACTCAAAAAAACGGATGTAAAAACGTCAAAAACACCTTAAGATCACACGAACTCTTAATACAAACAAAGCAACTGGTCCGCTGGTGATGTAAGCAGGCAGTGTTCGTCTCGCTTGAGCGACGCTAACATAGAGTTAAATGGAAATAAGCAATCCTGTGTGTTTAGGATCGTTGGGATTTGACCACTTATGACCTGGCCCCAGATCACTGTGCGTCGACTGCTTACTCTGGCGACTGAAATCTTTGACCACGCAGTCCATTTTTGATTTTCGGAAAATTATTGTAATCGTTGGGACTTAGGTCGGGACTGGATGGAGTATGGTCCAACAATTTGACGTTTTGTTTTTCAATAATTTTTGTGCTTTGTGCAAATTTTCATTGTCTTGTTTGTTCGGGGTTCGTTTTTCGAAGCTCAGCGATGACTTTCTGCCAACAAATGGTGATGTACCAATCGGTAGTAACAGTCCTTGATCTTTTAGAGGAATTGTTGCTACATGACCTGCTTTTGAGAGAAATGTCGCAACATCTTTTTGGATACACTTTGAGAACGAAGGATTTTTGTTAGATTTTCTTCATCTGTGTTGCACTCAAACAGGCGTCTGTTTTTCGAGTTTCGCGCTTTAAAGCGGTCTAAAGTTTTCTGATACCAATTTACCCTAGCTCCTTTGTCTTCTTCGGTTAACAGATGCTATATCTAGCGGGAAACTAATTTTCTTACCCCTAATTCTCATGCAAAATTTCTTGAATGAAGGTTTTTGAAATCCTCTATGAAGCTTCAATCTCGCGATGTCGATGTTGTCCTAGGTGACCGCCGTCTTTGGTGCACCTGAACTTGGATCATCGCTAAGGCACTGGTTTCTGCTAAGGCTAAACCGAGAAACTGTCGACTGAAGGTGCTTTATTACGGGAAACAGAAATCAAGGCATTCTTGATCAGATAAGTTACGTCGAAAGTTGTTAAAAATTATAGCCCGATAAATGTTTCGGTTTAATTCCATTTTTCGACTTATTCACTGTAGCTATAAAACTAGATGCATCTCATGACGTTTTGAATTTAGGTTAGGTAAAGATTGAGGTTAAATTTTGGTAACGACAATCGATCGGTCTCGCTCTCTATGTTCCTATATGCAAAATATAAAAAACAACCCTTTGCCCTTTATAATTTGTTCACTCTGTATTTCAGTAACGAAAAACCTATTCTTCCCTACATTTTTCGACTTTGCCCCTGTATAAAACTGTCCGTGACGGAATAATTGAGTTCACTCGTCTTTCGTATGTCCGATGGAATAAGATCGACTTGATGTCAGCGGTTGAAATTAAAAAAATTATACGGCTTCCTATTTAATCGTTTCTTTGAGTTTCAGTTAGATTCTTGGTCATGTTTACTTTTTCCGTAAATAAAGGCAAAAAATACCCACTCATTTTTCGTGGCTTTGAGTTTGCAACTTTAATTAAATTTATTTCTCTTTGATATATACCAGTGGCGTATTTAGGGGGTGGGGCGGAGGCCCCGGCCCCTCAAGGCTTAGATTTTTTTAGATATTTTCCACATATTTCATTAATCTATCTATCTATCACTGGTCAATGCTGTCGAAAGTTCTTTCTAGTCTATAAACGTAATGTGAAATATTAAGTTCGTTGGCTCGCTCTATTAGATTTTTTATGGTTAATAGATGGTCAACTGTACTGAAACCGTAAAGCCTGCTTGTTCTTTTGATTGATATCCGTCAAATTTTGTTGTTAGTCTATCTGTTAATATTTTCGTGAAAAGCTTATGAATTACATTGAAGAGTGTTATAGGTCGATAGTTTTTTAGGTCTGCTATATCGCCTTTCTTGTGTAGAATAATGGTTACTGATTCTTTCCAGTGGTTTGGGATTATTTTTTCTTTTAGTATTTTATTGCGGAGAATATGGAAGGTATTAACTAAAGTTTTACCACTTTTCTTTAGCATTTCTGTCGTTACTCCGTCTTTTCCAGGTGATTTGTTATTTTTCATTTCTTTTAATGCTCTCTTTATTTCCGCTTTGCTTATTTCCGGTTGTAGTTCTGAGTTTATGTTCTTTATTTTTGTTTGGAGTTTCTTTATGGTTTCTCGCGATGGTTCCCTTTTTATTTAGTATAATTCTGTATAGAATAGTTGTGTGATCTTTATAATATCCTCTTTAACGTTAGTTTCTATGTCGTTCATACCTAGAGCAGGTCTTAGACATTTCATATTTCTGTTATATCTCTCAACTTTTATTTCTTGACTCTTTCTTTTATTTTCTTTCATTAATACAAATATAAAATAAGTTTCTCAGGCCCCCTCCAGCATAAACTTTTCTCTAAATTTAATACGCCACTGCATATAAGGGAAATATAATTTGCTTCTTAAAACAGAAACCCCGAAGCGTGGGCGCGGGTGAGAAATATAATTTTACTTTGTTTCAAGCATAACCTTTTAAAGTAAATACAAAACAAACAGATGCGGATGTGGAATGCTTAGTAGATACTTATTAACTTGTATACACCAAGTGTAAACTAGTTTGTTCTTATCTTTACTTTATTTTATTAAGAAATCAACAAGCTTGCGCCCAACAGCAGATTACAATCGATAAATAGTTTACAAAAAAGCTGGCATAAGGCACAGAGCAAAAGGCTTAAAAAAACTAAATTTTTGGACCAAACTATAAAATATAAAGGAAATTTTACAAATTGAAAGACAGAAACTACAATTTGTCTACGGTTTTAGTGCGAAAACTATTGAAACCGATTTCAAATTAATCTATATCTCGCAATTAATTATTTAATAAACAAGACATTCTGTACAGCATGATTAAATGCTATAGTGACCATGGGAAATTATTACTGTATGCAAGATAAGAACAACTGCATATGTATAAAATGTAAGGAAAAAGGATAGAAGTTCACATGTGGTTACGCCCATTGTTGCAGGATTGCCAGATCCACAGCCAATACCTGTCATCTGAAAGCCGCGGTAAAGTAGAGGTCACGATGTATTTCCCTACGTTCCCACTACAAGCCGAATACAGGTCTACAACAGCGAAGAATATTTTAAGACATCGTCCAAAATTTATTTTTCTGTCTTTTACTTCTCTCTTACACACATTAAGCACAGAAGCAGTCTAGCACCCTATTTTGATCAAGGTTGGTGTTTGCTATAGGGACCGCAGTTTAAATATAATATAACCGAACCGAACCGAACAATACTTATAATTAACTAGTTTGTCATTCTCTGCCTCTCACCTTAGTGTATTTTGTTTAAATTAAATTAGCATGCTAAACTTTAAGTTTGTAAAATCAAAAATGTGCAAAATTTAAATATTATACTTGTCACTGTGTCGCATATCTTGCCGATGTAGTTTTAAGCTTTAATGAATTAAACTTATCACTCTAGGGAACTTCTGTGACTGTTATCTCACTACATGACAAAATCCAGGCTATGTTAAATAAAATACAGTTTTAGGAATGTTGTCTAAATAAAGGAGTGACTGAGTGCTTTCCAACACTGCATGATTTTGTGTGCAAATCAAAGAATCAATTATCAGCAGAAATCACTTCCGAGATAACCAACCATCTTCAGAACCTGCAAGTTTCAATTAAAGAATATGTTCCAAGGCTAGAAAAGGATCTTGATTGGGTTCGCAATCTGTTCTCAGTCTCAGTCAAGAAAGCTGCAGCCGATTGAAACCTTAAAACTACTTTTAATTCGGCTACTTTGTTGGAGTTTTGGGCTTAGCTTAGAATTGAACATCCAGAATTAGCTAATTTTGCTGTTAAAAAATTGTTCCCTTTTGCTACAACTTATGGTTGTGAAGTAGGGTTTTTAAAGTATGCTCTTATAAAAACCGACTTAAGAAATAAACTAAATCCTGAAGCAGATATGCGAATACAATTTTCAAACATTGAACCCGATATTGAGAAACTTGTCTCAAACTTCCATCGCATTAAGTTTAAAAAAAAATACCAAAATATATTTAATACTTATTCAAGTGTTTTTACTGTTTCCGAGTTATTAATATATTATGTACTTACTTGGTTCTTACATTTTTTATTTACTCTTTAATTGGAAGCTTAAAAAGTAGTGTTAATGTCGAATTTTTTATACAAAACAACATTATGTCTTATATTTAAGTACTTAGGGTTGGGGTTTCCTTAAAAAAAAAGCAAGTTTTAGGGTTCCCCAATCTACAAACGTTTGAGAACTAGACTGCTCTATATTTGCCGTATTTGTGGCTGACCGAGGTATCATGCCAGGATGCAGAGGAGGCGTATTTTTGTTTAAACCAGTACTTCAGCCAGCGCTCTGGCTAGCATATCTGGCAGTGTTTAGAGAGCCCTCTGCTGCGTTTTAGATTTTGATGTGGTATCAGTGACATTATGTACTTCTATTTTTGTTATTTTTGCTTTAAAATAAATGCTTATTTAACTAAAATGCGTGCGTACTTACTGTAAAGTCGTATGGTACCATCGGTTTCACCTCGAGGGTTCTTGGCGACGCATTTGTAAGTACCGTAGTCACTCGGCTGAATATTCCTGATTTCTAGCTTCATGTGGATTTTGTAGTCGGGGTTTCCTACAATATTTAAATATGTAAGATTTAGTTAACTCTGTTTTTAATATTTTGTATATATGAACTATCTACAATATTATTTCTTGGATTTACTATAAACTACCCTTGAATGGAGTTTAAATAGTAGTAGAAATACGGATGATCCGTGGGTGCGGCAAGTAAGCCCGAGTAGGCCCTTTTTGTTATGTTTCAGGTTCATCCCTCTACCCAATCTCTGTATTTCCATTGGATGTCCAGGTTGTTCATGGGGCCTTCTTGTTCTCTTGACAAAGTCCAGTTTGTCAGCTCATTTGAGTAAGTGCAGCTCCTCCTCGCTTGTTGTTGGTGTCCTGATTGCCTGTTGTCTTACCCTTGCGTAGACCTTACATTCTGCTGTCTTGAATTTTCTTCTTCCTGTTTTCGACTCATATACGTTACTTCTGTTCGCTCAATCGTTTACGTACTACTACTATGTCGGTTAAGAATGTTTTTCTACGTTGTCCGACGCCTATTCTCCACCTCTTTCGATCCTGACAATTTTCTGTCAGGTTTTTGTAACTCATTGATCTTTAGATTGACTGTTGCCATTCCAGTTTAGGACGCCCTCTTTTTCTGCGACCTATTGGTTGCCGTTCTAGGACCTGCTTTGGTAATCTTTCGTCGTTCATGCGTTGTTAATCTTTCGTCGTTCATCCGTTGTACGTGGCCATACCATATTAGTTGTCTTTTAGTAATGTCATTAGTTATGCTTCTCTCGATTCTCATTCTTTCTTTTATGGTCTCATTTCTTATATGATCTGTTCCAGATATTCTCATTAATCTTCCTATTGCATCCATTTTGACACTTTCCATGTTTGTTTTGTATTTTTCTGTTACGCGACAAGTCTCGATTCCATGCTTTTTACGATTGTTTCATATATGTTAAATTTGACATTCTTTTTTATCTCTCTGCTACATAGAATACTATAGAAATCAAATAAGCTTTATTACTTTTACCATTCTTGTTTTCTTGTTTCCAGTTCTTTAGAGTCTGTTCCTTTCTTATTAAATGTGACTCCTAAGTATACAAACTTATTGAATGGAGATATTGTTTGTCCATCGTCTAGTTATAACTAACTGCACCATGCAATTTTAGATTTTGACCCTTTGTATAGTTCTTTGATCGCTTTTATGTAAGTATGATTGATATTACTTTGATATAACACTGTCCATAATTTTTCTACTGGAACGGTAACATATGTTTTTTGTAGCTCCACAAAGGTAACATGAGTCTGTATGTTTGTGGCACTCCTTTTTTTTAATTACGTGTTTAAGACAAAAAAGATTATCACTACAAGATTTGCCTGCACGAAATCCACTTTGTTCTTTTTCTTCTTGTTCATGAAAATCATTTTCTATTAGATCTCTAAGAATCCTACCGTACAATCTACTTGAAGTACTGGTTACTAAAATTGCTCTGTAATCGTTGCAATCCAGCTTGTTTCCAGAAAATAACGAAACAGAACACTCGTTGACTATTTATTTATAAAACATTAAATTCAATGATCCGCACGCATGCAGTCAGTATACGTATACGAGAATGTTATTTGAAAATGATTACAAACATGTATGGTAATTAATTGGCTTGTAGTTTGTCGATGTACATGTTTGTCACTATTGTGGGAACTTAATTGCATATTATCTATAAAAATTAGGCAAACAACTCAGTAGAAACTGTTGTATAGATAGGAGACAGTTTTAAGTCTTAAAAAAACGAATTATGTATAAACAAAATATTTTTGTTTATTGCCATCAACGAAAGAAATTTCAATAGCTCTTTTGAACAATATTTTGGGGAATAACAGTATATATATTAAATGTCGTCACTAAAATTCTATCGCCTTTTGCACTGTTTAGTGCTTTTAACATTTCTTTAGTGCTTTGCTAGAGTTTCAATTATTTATTTTGTGTTTTTTCTATTTTTAAGGGCAGTCATTCTAGGATACAAAAGTTAAGTCTTTTGATCCTTTTTTAGTTGATATATTTTTATTTGTTTTTTTTCTTTATTCTTAAGAGGAAAATTAAGAGTTTAGCATTGCGTAAAGGGTCCAGAAGCAGCCTAATTATCCGGCCTTAAATTCAAACCTCCAATATACTGCTACTAATCACTTAGGTGGATGTAAAGTACATACATCACATTTTGCATTTATGTTATATTTATGTGATAATATTAGTATAGAAGATTTGTATTTATTTGACACAACCAACTTACCAACAATGTTTTCCACATGGTACTTTGTCGACTCATAAATCATCTGGCCATCTTCTTTTGTCCAGTAGTTAAGAGATCCAGGATGAGCTTCAGTAAAACACTCCAACGTCACTGAGTATGCTAGAGGTGCCCCTACCAGTTGGTGAGGTATCCAGAGCATTGGAGGAACTGAAATGAATTGTAAAGATAAAATCAAAGTTGCGATTTTTAACCTGGCATACAAGGCAATGGCGGGCGATAGACTAGCCAAAGCAGGTGTCATCAAAGACATCTCACTGAACCTGGTTAAATCCAACATTAACAGCAGCCTTATAAACAACGTAAATTTTGTATACAGTATGGTCTTGAATAAATAATTGTATTTTAAGTAAGCAAGTAAATAATCAAAAACAAACACCGTATAGGTATTATTTTGATTGGGACATGGTCTATATTTATATATATATCCTTTGTTCTACATGCGGTACCATCAATAATTAATTGAAATAGGAGAATGTATTGCTCGGCAGCCATTTTGCTACACCAACAACATCATATTCAACGACATGATTAATTAATCCTGTTTAATGGTCAAGTGGCGTATAGTTTTGCCTAGGGTTACCAACGCTTAGAAATAAATCATGAGAAGAATCAGTGTTGGGTTTTTTCTTAGAGACCTAACAGAGAGTGATTTTCCTGAACAAGATGAAGAGTAAACTGGGTTTCGTGCAAGCAGATCTTGTAGTGATAATGTTTTTTGTCTTAAACAAGTAATTGAGAGGAGGAGCGCCAGAAATATAGAGACTCATGTTACCTTTGTGTACCTACAAAAAGCATATGATACCGTTCCAGTAGAAAAACTATGGACAGTGTTAAAGCAGACTAATATCAATCATACATACATAAAAGCGATAAAAGAAATATACAAAGGGTCAAAATCTAAAACTAAAATTGGAAATCGACTTTCAAAAGAATTCCTGGTAACAAAAGGCTTAAGACAGGGATGTTGTATCTCTCCAACTCTTTTTAAAATATATATCGCAGTAGCTTTAAAAAACTAGAAACGTAAAGTGCACGGCATGGGAATACAACTTAACGCCCGATTTACCATATACACACTACAATTTGCTGACGACCAAGTAATTGTAGCTAATGATAAAGAAGATATGGAGTATATGATGAGAAAGTTAATGGAAGAATTCCAAAAGTGGGGATTAACAGTGAACGTGGACAAGACACAGTACTTATGTATTGGAAACGAGTCCAGTGAGTTAGAACTAGACAATAGACAAGTAATATGAGTATGTATACTTGGGTGTCACAATAATTTAAAGACAGGAACAGACTGTAAAGAACTGGAAAAAAGAATAGTAAAAGCAAAAAAGGTTATTGGATGTCTTAACAGTATTTTATGGAGCAGAGAGATAAAAAAGAATGTAAAATTTAACACATATGAAACAATGGTGAAAAGCACGCTGTTGTATAGAATATTGTATGGAGCGTAACAGAAAAATACAAAACAAAAATGGAAAGTGTCGAAATGGATGCAAAAAGAAGATCAATGAGAATATCTAGAACAGATCACATAAGAAATGAGATCATAAAAGAAAGAATGAGAATCGAAGGAAGCATAACGTATGACATCACTAAAAGACAACTGATATGGTACGGTCATGTACAACGGATGAACGACGAAAGATTACCAAAGCAGGTCCTAGACTGGCAACCAATAGGGCGCAGAAAAACAGGGCGTCCTAAACTGGAATGGCAACAGTCAATCCAAAGATCAATGAGTCAAAAAAACCTGACGGAAGATGATTGTCAGGATCGAAGGATCGAAGGAGGTGGAAAATAGGCGTCGGACACCATAGAAAAAATGTTCAGCCTTTCCGAAAGGGTTGATGGCATTGATGTGTGTTAAATAAATATTTTAACTTTTAAGTTTTTGTTGATTCAGCTAAATTAAGTTTTGTGGGCTTTCGGGCAATGTCATGAGATAATATTTCTTTTAGCTAATTCCTGACGTGACTTCAATAGTATTTTTCTTAACTGGATACTAAAATACTTCTTACCGAGTTTAAAACGCGACGAGATCTAAGGTAAACCTCTAAAAACATAACAGCTTTACTTCTGCTTTTATTCAGAACTTAAATTTGATTTTATATAATAGATGGTAACCCTATTTTTTACCCCCTTTCGCGTGGCTTTTGCTGGCTATTTTGAGGCATAGGTATAAGTTGCATTAAAGTTTGTTAAAGGATTGAAAAAGCTGTCATTGTGTCAAGTTTTGGCAATAAGGGCTCCATAACATAAAGAGTAAAAAAAAAGATAATAAACTAGTTCTCGAGAACTTTTTAAAATTAATATGCTTTAAAAAAACAAGACCGTTACCTATAATAAAAATTGTAAACCTGTTTTTTCATTTTTATCTATACTTTGTTCGTTCATGTCGAAACACACTGGACAGGGAGAAAAAAAATTCACGCTATCCGGATTAAGGATCGTCAACCTGTTAAAAAATACACATTCACAAATACAAACACGTCTCCCATAAAAAATTTATTACTGATATATCTCAAGTTTATATTTGGTTGCTTGGCGATTTGTTTCTTAGTTTAGCAAAAGTAATTGCACACAAGAGATTTTGGATAGGCACCTTTTACAAAAACTTACAGCTACAGCGTATAGTGTTGCCGCCCAAACGAGAGATTCTCGCCTCTCGCCTCGTCTCGCCGAGAGATATTTTTTCTCGAATGAAAGCTCAAGACTAGATGAGAGATAAACACCCTGAGAGATTCTCATTTCTCTCGATCAAAAATGTTGGTTTTATAAATGTTTATGATTTACCATCTGTTCGTATTGACCTATTATAACATGTATGCTCTAAAAAATTCATTATTTACGCTATTAATGCGTTAGATCTGAAGATGCTGTAAATATTTTTAAAATAAGAAGAAAACAAAAATCTTAAAATGTTCGATTAAAGAAAGTCCCTCCTATCAAAATTTGACATTTACCAAAAGGGTTGGATATTTTGGCCAGCAAATTCTTTAAAGAAAATCAAGACATAAAACGTATTACTCATCTTTTAGTATCTATTTGAAAAACTCTTAGTTGCTTGGTAAAAATGTACGGAAAAACGCTGCAAAAGAAACTCTTATATCAGCTTTTCCATAGGACTTAAGAGCAGCTACAAACTCTTGCTGCTAAAGGGATAAAAAATTATATTTACCGGAAAAATAAATTTTGCTCTTAATTGGAAGTTAAATATAATTGTATAATAATAATATTAAGTATAATGTTAAAACCAGAGACCATAACTTACTACCGGCAACTAAATAGTTTTATGTAAGCGTGAAAGAAAATTTAGCTAAATGTGCTTAATTAAGTCCAGAATTGTATTTTGTGATCATTATTTGCATGGCATAAAGCTCAAAAAATACAACAAATTGTCATCCTATCTAAGTTGACACAGCTATAGGGATTAATTTTAATGAATTTTTTACATCACATTAATCTTAAACAAAACACACATTATTTCCAAGTCCCCGACAGAGGACAACATATAATTTTTTACGCGACCAAGACTTAAATTTCATTTTAGCAACCATTTTTAAGAGCAGTCAAAACTATTTTAAGGTTTTTATTTTTTCTGGCAGTACAGATATTTTTTCGTAAAAACAATGTGAAACGTTCATATTTAATGTGATGATAATCTTTGCAGTCAGGCTTATTAAAATTAGCAAATTATACTGGCGCACCTTGTATAAATAATCTGAACCAGAACTCCGCACCGAATTAGTTAAAAATTTTCGCCTGTTGGTTCAGTTTTGTCAAGCATCTGTTAAAAAGTTTGATAAAATATTCCACTTTGCCGTAACTGTCTGTTATAATTAGGGCCAACTTTCAGGTTGCATAAAAAGCAGTTTTTAAAAAGATCATAACGGATCACGTGATCAAAATAAAAAGGCACTCTTTTTAGTTTCATTGAAAACATATGTAAAATTTATAAGGACGCCGAAATGAACCTATTTCTTCGTTTTTCGGTTTGTTAGAAATAGTAATATTTTTTTTTTGCAAGAGTATTGCTAAACTTTTCTGTTTTGCGACTATCGGTTGTGATGTGTACTGCAACGTTTTTGTAGGGAAACGTTGAAGATCCTATTTTATCACAAGTCATAAAAAAGGCTGCGGCACTGGCCGCTGCTGCCTTATTTGTTCCTAAATCAGCCCAATATTATAACCAACTATCAGGATGGCAGTGACGACAAGGTAGTATCAAATGTGGAACTAGAGAACAACCCTACTGTAGTTATACAACATAATCCTTTTAGAAGAAAAGGACTAATTAATTATTGCTGATACACTAATGGGCCAAATGCTGATCTGGCGCTTTTACTAACCTAAAAGGTGTCAAAGATACTTTCGGCAATTTGGTTACCATAATATGTGTCCAAGCTTATATAGGGATAATGAGTCTGCTGACAAAAGAAACTAAATGAAGACTCTCTGAGTAGCATGATTACCGTAATGAAGCGTTTTGAAGGATTGACTGCTATTTTTAATTTAAAAAGTAGGTATGTTGCTATGCACGTACCCTCTAGCACCAAGTCTTATGTAATAAAATTTAAATGGGCTGCTGTAGTCTCGGCGAAAAATTCACTGCATGCACTCGTGACTTCAGGACTTTTCGCAACTTTTTTCCACAATTTTTTTCTGATGTCGCTCGACGATATCAACATAATTTTTAATAATAATAATAATAATTCTGGTAACGACTGCAACTCGAAACAGAATTTTAATTAATATAAAAATATATATTTTTTTTTACCTCATTTTAAAATTTCAAAAAATTACTTTTGTATTAATTACCGTGCTGCTTACTGGGTATGAATTAAAATAGTAACTTTGCAACAGGTCATAAAAAAGCGAGGAATTTTGCAGACAAACAGAAAGCTATTTTGTTAGATTAGCACGACAGCTTAAAGATGTTCACCAAACAGACACAGATACCGGAGTTTTTTTATGAAGGGCCTGAATCTTCCCAGGAGTTTTCCATTCGGAGAACAACTTAGGTGTATGCCATGACAATTGCGGCTATCACCCCGGATGTTATAATGGCATAAATAAGTTTAGAGTTATAAGCTTTGACAACCAAGCCGTCCTTAAAGTCCTTAAAGAGCATTAAGAAATCTAGTTGCTGCCACACTCTAAAGATTAGGCTGGGATAAGAGAGCCACTTTATTAGATGTTTCTGGACGTGAGGGGATACCTCACAATGAGAAAGCCGATGAGTTTGCCAAGATCGAAGCCTTAATGCCCTACGTGGGACCCCTTTAAGAAATCACAAATAACATCAAGTTCAACAAGTAAGCGAAGAACGCCTGAGCTATTTTGTGGAGGCAGCTCAATAAAGCCAAAGTAACATCTGGGATAAATTGAAAAGACCTCACAGTATTGACAGTCACAGCGGATGAGAATGCACATGAACCGGATAGAAGCTGAAAAGGATTTCAGGTGCTCTATGTGTGGGCAATATATGGAAACGGCACATTCTGTCCCAGTAAATGTAGGTCTGCCAGTATCACAGGGTAACGATATGAACTAGCATGAACAAAGCGAAACTAATGGAAACTATAACTAATCATGTATTTATCCATTAAAATCAAAATTCGTTTCTTGCGTAGTTTTCTATAAAGCAGTAACTTCATTCTCTCAACTTTAAGGGTGCTACTTTTAAACTAAATATCAGACTAGATTTTTTGTGAAAATGATAGAAACTACAGTTAATTTGGTGCATGTTGACAGAAAGCAAATTCCCTAGCTTTTTATTTCGACAAGATAAATTTGGAAAATCTTTTCGAAGTTCGAGTGACGACATTAATTTCCCACCCTTTTTAGAATCACGCACCCTTAGCCTCTTTTGCATTTAAATTATTTAAATCTGTATCAGTCCGTTTTCACCATATACTTTTAAATCTACAACATTGTTTATGCACATTTAGGGACGAAGTCCTTCAGGTAAGAATAACACAAATGTTTACGACACAAAAGAAACAAGGTACTGGGTGTAAAAGTTACCTTTTTTATTATAGTTTCCTTTAAACCACAACAGATAATTGAAATTTTATAATTTTATGAAATTATGTAATTATCATAACAACGGTATTAATTATAATAATAAACCCAATAAATAATAATAAAACTTTTTGGAAGGTTTGGTATACGATCTAAGACTGTACGACTTGGTAAAACTCTGGCATGTATATGACGTACACCGTTTTAATAGGCTCATTTCTGTTTTCTCACTGTTATACAAAGCTAGAAGGAACCTTAATTCAGGGTAGAGTGATGCCACTCAAATTTAAATGTACGCTATTAATATACTCGGATTGCTTAATCAAGCGTGCCACAGAAATTAAATTAAATAGATCTATAAAGGATGCACAATAAAAGGCTAAAAAAACTCTGACTTAGTATCTATTTATATCTATATCTACCTAGCCATGGCGAACCAACCTGTTACTGGCATTGATCCGCTCATAGCAAAAATTGATGTTTCTCTAGGGACGTGTTATAATCATTTTAGAGGTTCGGAATCTATTGCGGTACGGATGGACAGGAAGATAGACAGGCGTAATGAAAAGATTGCTAATTTATATCAAGCAATACTCAGTGGCTGTATCAAGCCTTGTGTATATGAAGAACATCGAGATCACTGACATTAATCACAGTAAGATAATATTAAATATTACTCACCTGCGAACTCTCCAAGCTAAATAGGAAACAAATCAAAGAGTTGACGGGACTCATAACCAGTTAATGTTGTACACACATGAAAATCTACATATCTTTCTAAAGATAAGACCACTTTCAGACTGTGTTATGGAGCCGACAAAACAATTTTTTGGAAGGTTTGTTATATGATCAAAAACTTATTCCCGTGCCGAAAACTGTACAACCCGGTAAAACTCTGGAATGTATATGATGAACACCGTTTTAGTAGGTTCATTTTTGTTTTCTCACTGTTATACAAAGCTAGAAGGAACCTTAATTCAGGTTAGAGTGATACCACCCAAATTTAAATGTACGCTATTAATATACTCGGATTGCTTAATCAAGCGTGCCACAGAAATTAAATTAAATAGATCTATAAAGGATGCACAATAACATGCTAGCTCATTAGCTGCATCTATATTCGTAAAATTAGTTTTTTTACATATCTTAAAAACTCAAGGTGTGACTTAGTTAGTATCTATCTATGTCTATATCAACCTTGCCATGGCAAACCAACCTGTAACACCTTGTTCCCACTTACGACTTTCTCGTAGGTGCCCGCTCACGCGTCACATGATCTCAATATAAAATGTTATGACAGTAATTTGACGCGTGCGCGGGCACGCACGAGAAAGTCCTAGGTGGGCACCAAGCGTTACTTGCATAGATGCGCTGTTAGCAATAATTGATGTTTCTCTAGGGACGTGTAATCATCATTTCAGAAGTTCGAAAGCTATTGAGGTACGGACGGGCAGGAAGATATACATGCGTAATGACAAGATTGCTAATTTATATTAAGCCATACCCAGTAGCTGTATCAAGCCATGTGTCCACGAAGAACATTGAGAACACTGGCATTAATCACGGTAAGATAATGTTTAATATTACTCACCAAGTTAAATAGGGAACAAAATATGAAAGAGTTGACGAGACTCATAACCAGTTAGTATTGTACACTGATTACGTATCTGTACAGAATAAAAATCTACAGAGATAAGCCCACTTCCAGACTGTGTTATGGAGCCGACAAAACAATTTTTTGGAAGGTTTACACCGTTTTAATAGGATCATTTCTGTTTTCTCACTGTTAAACAATGCAATGCTTAATTCAGGGTAGAGTGATGCCCCTCAAATTTAAATGTCCGCTGGTAATATACTCGAACTGCTTAATCAAGCGTGCAAAATTACTTTCTAGTTCATTAGCTGCATCTATATCTGTAAAATTAGTTTTTTCAGATGTCTTAAAAACTCAAGGTATGACTTAGTATCTATCTATACCTTAGAGTAATTACTCTGAGATCTATACCTATATCTGCCTTGCTATGGCGAACCAACCTGTTACTGGCATTGATCCGCTCATAGCAGAAACTGATGTTTCTCTAGGGACGTGTAATGATCATTTCAAAGGTTCGGAAGCTATTGCGGTGGCTGTATCAAGCCATGTGTACATGAAGAACATCGAGATCACTGGGCATTAATCACAGTAAGCAGTCAGTGTTGTACACTGACGAAGCGTCTATACAGAATGGAAATTTATAGAGATCTATGTCGCTCGCATAATATTCAAAAGCCCAGCACTAACCGTTTGCAGAAGAATAGAACTCTCATAAAAAGATTCCTCCGAAGATGCTGTTGGAAAACTCCAATAAGGGCCTGTTGCGTCTCGAGAGGTCTTCAGACCTTCTTAATTAGAAAAACCCACAGCAGGAGCCAAAGCAGCTTCTGTGTCAGGAACTTCAAAATAAAAAAATAAAGCAATTATTCATGCCACACTTAAATACCACATTTACAAAATCAAAATACTTTATTAAGTTACCAAAACAAAATGCACAGGTAGAATAGCTACCGCATTATATATATGTAAATTTTAAAATAAGACAAAACGAAGTTATTTTTCCGCGAACGTCACGGAGGACGCTGTTTAAGAATGATTCATAGACAAGATAAAACATTTGTATTCCGGATTTTTATTATTCGGGTGAAACAGTGATAAAACGACTACACACAGGGCCGGAATAAACGGCATAAAAGACTTGGGCAATAAAAAAATATAAACCTTACTAACTTTTTAAGAACAAATTTCCTTCATTAAAATAACACCTAAGTAATTATTACATTTTAAATTAAAGAATAAAATAAAATGACACTTTTTATGTTATATGTCAAATACTAACCGTAACAGATAACATTTTGTTCATCATTTGGATACTTTAGTTTAAAAATATTTTTAAAGAGCAAGTTACCTACACCAAAACGAAAATAAAAAGTTTTATACCTTCTCTCAAAATATAGACTTTATAAACGCTAGCTAAATATTTACTGATACATTTGTCAAAAATTTGAAGTTGTATATAGTATTTATTTAAACATTAGTTTATTTGTCAAAAATTAATTAAATTGCGGAATAAATTTGCAGTTTTTGTTGGTAATTGTTGCGGGTTTATTGTGAGTGCTACAAAGAGTATTCTGGTCTTTTGTTTTAATAGAAATCTTGGGTGTTTGAAGTCACATAATAAGGTTTTCTAAAAGTAAAAGCTAATCCTCGACTTCCCGTAGCTTTTTAAGATGTTAAATTCAAAAGGTAACCAAACAAAAACAATGGCGTCCACGTATTTTCTCTTTAATCAGTATTGTGACATGGGTATATATATATTGAACACCCTTTTAAAAATATTTTAGTTGACTAAGTAGCTGTGACGGCCCTGGAGAAGGTTATATGAAAACTGTTTATATAGCAGAGTGCACCGGTGGTAGCAGCCAGAGTCAACGGTATAAATTAGTATCCATTGTATAATAGGAACTGGACAGCAATTCGAACTGTCATCATCAAGAATGGCGCACGGACTTCGCTCGAAACGCCGAAAATTATACGCGAATTTCTATCCACAATGGTCTGGTTTATATAAAGCAACATTTGTTCCCGACTGAATTCTCCTTGGCTTGTTTAATGTTCCTTAAGAGGTGGAGACCTTGATTCTTTGTTCGTCTGGTAAACCGATACAGAATAGTCTCAGGGTATGCTCTGCCTATTAAACCGGCGACATTGACAACTTTATATATACATATAAAGTAGTCAATTATATACATAAGCCTACATGCCTTTTGGCTTGTCTGTGGAATGGTCTTGTTTTAAACACTAGTACTAGGTTTGCAAACATTTGATTGGAGACAAAGTAATTTTGAATTATTGCTTTGCTAAAAATTCAGCAGCAGAATAGTATTAAAAAGCTTAAATCCAGAAAAGCTAGCGGACCTGGGGGAATATACGCTGAAATGCTCAAATATGGATCAGAGAAATTACCAGAAAATCTCACATATGTTATGAATCAAGGCATAAACGGACATCCAGTACCTGATGGAAAATACCATTCTTATCCTCAATACATAGAAAACAAGCTGGATTGCAACACCTACAGAGGAATTTCAGTAACCAGAGTACTCTAAGTAGATTGTACGGTAGGAGTCTTAGAGACCTAATAGAGAATGATTTTCACGATCAAGAAGAAGAAGAGCAAAGTGGGTTTCGTGCTGGAAGATCTGGTACTGATTATGTTTTTTGTCTTAAACAAGTTTAGTAATTGGGAAAAGGAGTGCCAGAAATATAGAGACTCATGTTACCTTTGTGGACCTACAAAATCTAATCTAAGATCAATCATACATGTATAAAAGCGATAACTTTACAAAGGGTCAAAATCTAAAATTAAAATTAGAATTCGACTTTCAAAAAAATTCCAGGTAACGAAAGACTTAAGGGATGTTGTACCTCTCCAACTCTTTTTAAAATATATATCGCAGTGGCTTTAAAAAACTGGAAACGTAAAGTACACGGCATGGGAATACAACTTAACGACCAATTTACCATAAACACACTACAGTTTGCTGACGACCAAGTAATTGTAGCTAATGATAAAGAAGACATGGAGTATATGATAAGAAAGTTAACGGAAGAATAGCAAAAGTGGGGGTTAACAGTAAACGTGGACAAGACACAGTATTTATGCATTGGAAACGAATCAAGTGAGTTAGAACTAGACAATGGACAAACAATATCTCTATGCAATGGGTATGTATACTTGGGTGTCACATTTAATAAGACAGACTGTAAAGAACTGGAAAAAATAATAGTAAACGCAATAAAGGCTGTTGGTTGTCTTAACAGTATTTTATGGAGCAGAGAGATAAAAAAGAATGTAAAATTTAACATATATGAAACAATGGTAAAAAGTACGCTATTGTATGGAATAGAGACTTGGCGTGTAACAGAAAAATACAAAGCAAAAATGGAAAGTGTCGAAATGGATGCAATAAGAAGATCAATGAGAATATCTAGAACAAGGGAAGCATAACGGATGACATCACTAAAAGACAACTGATATGGTACGGCCATGTACAACGGATGAACAACGAAAGATTACTGGCAACAGTCAATCCAAAGATCAATGAGTCAAAAAAACCTGACGAAAGATGATTGTCAGTATCGAAGGAGGCGTCGGACAACGTAGAAAAACGTTCTAAACCGACATAGGACTAGTACTAAAAATTCAGACGCCGTAATCTTTAAACCGAAGTAGATCTAAAATTATTTCTTTGTTGTAAAATTTGCATTATTACTAAGGAAATTTAAATGGGTAGAGGAAAAAATTAAAAGTTTGACATTGAAAGTGATGCCGAAGTTGTTAAAAAAACTATGTACAATTTTTATAAATTAGTTAAAGTTTCAACTTTAAAAACAAGGAATAATTACAAAGAGTTCGCTACGGAACCTAAGAATTAGTTGCAAAATTAAAAAAATAGTAAGTTAACCATATTAACATAAATGAATAAATTTAGAGACATTTATAATTTATTCATTTGAAATTTAACCCCTTATAGACTAATAATGTCACCCAAATTCATATTACTTTTACATTGTTCTGAGAAGTATATAAACCAAAGAATAAGAACCACTAAGGTATGGACAAATTTAGAATCTCCCCTAAAAATTAATCAGGGTTGTGTGGTCAGTATGATAAAGGTCAGCTTGAAGATGGTCGGGCCAGTTTAAGGTGATTGTTTGGATCGGATTTAGTTAGCATAGGCGATGACGTCAAGAATACTTAATTATTTTCCTAGTTTACTTTCTGACCTCGCCTGAGGGATCCAAAATTGCCGGACGAATTAGCTAATTGTTTATATAATTTATACGCCAAGTTCCCAGTTCGTTTGTCGCTTAAGCCACCCTGCTTGCTTTGACTTACTAATTTGTTCGACAAAGTTTATTATTCTGACCAAAATATAGAACGCTGTTAGCTGCACTGCTACAGCGATGACCAATTACTAAAATTATAGTACACAATAACTGACTTAAAACAAAACAACACAATTTTATAATAATAGAATGGCGTTTCAAACCAATAAGCTTCTAACATGAGCATAATTGATTATGAGATTCTTAGCATATTTAAATGATATAGCACCTAGAACACCTTTACAGCCATGGAAGACTTTTTTGTAAATTTAAAAGATGTTGAATTACTACTACTTTGGTAATGTCCTCAAAATTTGCACTTTCTTCGTTAAAAAAATTACTATTAATTAAAGTTAAAGGCTTGTAGGATATGTGAAATAACTGAAACAAATAGCCCAAGAAAAGAACTATTTTAGGAAAATTTTTTTCCCTCTTTGTAAGTCTTCAAACTCGTTTCAGCTATAAAGGCAAAGGGAGGAGAGAATTTGTGCTCAGCCTGACCTAGTATTCTACTATTGAGGTTCTCGATTACCGTGGGCACTTTTAACACAACATAGTTTGTAAAACAATGTTAATCTTTACTTTAAAAACTTCTTGAAAGTTAAGAACTTTTTTGATTTGCTACGTAAGTTAGAGTTACTTATTTTCGACCTGAATTAATTCCTTTAAGGCAGGACCGTTTTTGATTAAGTTACAGGTGGAAAATTATTATGTTTAACAAATAAGTACGATCTAAAACGCATCGTCCAACTATATAGGAACGACTTCTGCGTTGCCTAGGTTAAAACTTGCACTTTATTTTGTCCTAATAAAAAAAAAACGTATATAGATATTTTTGAATATTCAGTCAATTTTCACGATTTAAATTTGCCGCCAAACTTCTATGATACCCATTTGTATGAGAGGAAGAGAGGTAAACAGTTGAAGAAAAGAGAGAGTGGCGCATGCGCAGCTGAAAAAATGGGATTTAAATTTACCCTTTAAGGCCCTAGCACCTTATGAACATCTGTGATGAACATAACCTACATAATTTTTTGATGTCAACATTGTCGATTCTAAGTTAAAAATAAGAATAAATGTGTTTGTTGTTAAAATTAGAAGAAGTTTTGGCTACGATATAAGACATTGTGCGTTTGCGGGCGAAAATAAGGGTGAAAACAACCTCTAAGACGATGTTCGCGGAAAAATGATGGATATGTTATGTTTTTTGTTCTTTTTGTTCTTTTTGATAATTTTGTTTTTGTTAATTTTACTTAAACAATCTCAATAATCTTCTGTAAAACGATGTAACTGAATTGGTTTTATGATCAAACATCAACGTTAATTAATTTAAAAAATAAAATTTTTGTATTTTTCAAAACGTAAAAACAATATTTTTTTTTGAATGGCGCGTGAATTTTTTGGAGGCAAAACTCATGGATTCTACGAAAATATTTTCGGCGCATGTTTTTATATCTCAATATATATATACAGTGAACTCCGGATATAGTGAACTCGAAGATTGCACGGAAACTGGTTCGCTATATCCGAGGTTTACTATAAGAAGATATATAGACTATTATACACCTAAGCAAAATTTTTTTTGGGTATTTTCAGAAGGGTTCGCCATAAGCGATTGTTCGTTATATATAGGTTCGCTACATGCAAAATTCACTGTACATCGAACAAACATCACTATATCTTAAAAACCGCTTAAATGGACACAGATATGACAAAAAATAAAACAGCTCTCCAACCAACCACAGTACGTCATTGAATCATACATTTGATTTTGAAAATACAAAAATATTAAAAACTGAATGCTTCCAAAAAAAAGAGAGTTTTTGGAAATGATTGAAATACAAAAAAGTAATAATTGTATCAACTTACGGACTGACATAAAGCAACTAAATCCAATATATTTAAGCTTATTACCAAAAAAGTAACATCCTTTTTCACCAAACTCAAACTCACCAAAACATAATATCTAGTATCGCTTAAAACATACATAACACAACCGGAAAAAGTAAAATTATAAGAAATAACAAAAAACTTATCATTATACCTTCCACAACACACACACATTTATGCTGTTAAACAAAATTTGAATGAAAATATTTTATAAGTAATCTAATCTTCGTATTAGTTGTTTGTGACTGTCTTTTTAAAACTGTTTTTGATATGTAATGTGTAAATGCGAGTGAATGGTAAGTCCTTTTTATTTTAATTATTTATTTATATTTTTTTCTTTATAAAGTGGTTAAACCCACCAACCATTTTCTCCAGCTTAAGTTAATACGGTAAAATATTTTGAAGGTATAGTTTTTGGGGCCACCAGGGTAAAATTTGTTGAGAATTGATAATATTTATTTATTCAGTTTCATAGAATTTATATATAGAAGTCCATTGCTCGTAATTACAAACTTGTGTTGCAAAAAATAGTGTATAAGAAAGTACATTCGACAGACAGAATTAAAATTAATTCAGCGTAAAGAAGCTATCAACTTCCACCATTTAAAGAATACGGGTAAATTTACAGTTCTCGAGGAGCTCTTATCCAAGGATTTTGGTCTGATTCACCCCTTAGCAGCTTAAAGAATTCGATAAGCTCGGCAATCTTATCACGTCTTTTCTCGAGCCCCCTCTTTTAAGGGGTTTGTTTTTACACATTGATGTATGGGATCGGTTTTATTAAGCCTTGCATGCTTGCTAGCAACGTCTACACATACGACACATCAAAGGGCATTTTACAAACTATATCTACATAAATTAAATTTAATTAACATCATTCAAGATTGACTAAGATTTTAGGTTGATCAAAGGATATAAAATTTTATCGATCTCAGATTTTTCATAGGTAAAGATTAGTTGACTCAAAATTTAAGGAATTTAAACTCTTTTAGATTTTGTAATAAAGTCTAAAATATTAGTGTAACTAACGTGAAATTTAGTACCCGTAAATTTAAAAATCTTGGCTAATCGGGTAAAACGGAGTTTTTGTTTCTCTCATATTTTTCCGTGGGTAGCTTAAAAGCTTAACCTCATGGGGGTCCAAGATCTAATGGACACCTAATAAGTGTTGACAGTTAACTGTGTCGTCCTTATGTGACTCCTCGGAACACTGCTTGGTCAATGTGACACTCTTGCGAAGTTAATTATACGGTTTTGTCTCTAATCCTATGTAGATAGTGAGAAAACTCTCGCCAGAAGTGCCATCTACCGAGATATGAGAGAAACCAGAACAATAGCAGGCGAAAATAAACTGCTATGTTATCAATGAAAAGATCGATTACAACTAAGAAGAAACAAACTAATCCATGACCTACGACAGCTCTTCTGCCTTTCAAGCTAGATAAGACCTCAAAAAAAAGGTCGAAATAAAGGCTTGTCATTCCAAAATTCATTAAGTTTCAAATGATCTCACGACCCGATGCAAGTTGTTGGGGGAAGTTTTATAGGGGCGGTTTGATAGATAGGTTATTGGAATATAACAGAAAATGGTTAGAAGGTAGTTTTGAGTATTTTGGAAATATTTACTTTTTACCGGTTTTATTATAAAGATACTCCTTTGTGCGATGGCCCGTTTAATACATAATAAGAAAATAGGGCTTTGGAATATCATCTGTATGCTATCCCCTGTATTTGGAAACTTCCGAATACGTTGTATATGCTTACGTTAGCCATGTCGTTTTGCCGGTATGTAGATGCCTTCGTTTTCACAGTGGCGTTCTGACTTTTCATTTCCCTAAAATCTGCATAACAGGAAATTGAGGAAAGCCTCGACAAAGATTTAGCTGTCCCCTCTGGTTACCATGTTATTGAAATCTGCGATTTTTCTTTTCGGCAAGGTAAACAGGGTCTGCTGATTTTGTCTGTTTTACATTTAAATTGATAAATGTAATTTATATTGATGAATAAATAGAAATAAATAGATAAGTAAATACATACATAAATACTGCGGTTTTTTTATTCCCACATTAAAATGACTTCCATCCATAAGATACTGATATACCGAGTCCGGAAAAAAAATAAACCCACTTGTTTGGTTTTACAGTACACGCTATGATCGTTTTTAATTCATTATTATATCAGAGAACTTTATTTTAGAAACACGTTAAAACTCGAATTCATTCTAGTTACAGACTTATCTTGTAGAGACACAGTTTCTAAGAGGAAGCAATAATTTGTATCGGTATCGTGTTACTACTACTATGTCGGTTTAGAACGTTTTTCTACGTTGTCCGACGCCTATTCTCCTCCTCCTTCGATCCTGACAATCATCTTCTGTCAGATTCTTTTGACTCATTGATCTTTGGATTGACTGTTGTCATTCTAGTTTAGGACGTCCTCTTTTTCTGCGCCCTGGTTGCCACTCTAGGACCTGTTTTGGTAATCTTTCGTCGTTCATCCGTTGTACATGGCCGTAGCATATCAATTGCCTTTTAGTGATGTCATCCGTTATGCTTCCCTCGATTCCCATTCTTTCTTTTATGATCTCATTTCTTATGTGATCTAATCTAGATATTCTCATTGATCTTCTTATTGCATCCATTTCGACACTTTCCATTTTTGTTTTGTATTTTTCTGTTACGCGACAAGTCTCTATTCCATACAACAGCGTGCTTTTTACCATTGTTTCATAGATGTTAAATTTTTCATTCTTTCTTATCTCTCTGCTCCATAAAATACTGTTAAGACATCCAATAACCTTTTTTTGCTTTTACTATTCTTTTTTCCAATTCTTTACAGTCTGTTTCTGTCTTATCATATGTGACACCCAAGTATACATACACATTGCATGGAGATATTGTTTGTCCATTGTCTAGTTCTAATTCACTGGATTCGTTTCCAATACATAAGTACTGTGTCTTGTCCACGTTCACTGTTAGTCCCCACTTTTGGTATTCTTCCGTTAACTTTCTCATCATATACTCCATGTCTTCTTTATCATTAGCTACAATTACTTGGTCGTCAGCAAACTGTAGTTCGTATATAGTAAATCGGTCGTTAAGTTGTATTCCCATGCCGTGCACTTTACGTTTCCAGTTTTTAGAGCTACTGCGATATATATATTTTAAAAAGAGTTGGAGAGATACAACATCCCTGTCTTTTATTACCAGGAATTCTTTTGAAAGTCGATTTCCAATTTTAATTTTAGATTTTGACCCTTTGTATAGTTCTTTTATCGCTTTTATATATGTATGATTGCTATTAGTTTGTTCCAACACCGTCCATAATTTTTCTACTGGAACGGTATCATATGCTTTTTGTACGTCCACAAAGGTAACATGAGTCTCTATATTTCTGGCGCTTCTTTTCTCAATTACTTGTTTAAGACAAAAAACATTATCACTACAAGATCTGCCTGCACGAAACCCACTTTGCTCTTCTTCTATTAGATCTCTAAGAATCCTACCGTACAATCTACTTAGAGTGTTGGTGACTGAAATTCATCTGTAATTGTTACAATCCAGCTTGTTTCCTTTTTTATGTATTGAGGATATGAATGCAATTTTCCAATCATTAGGTACTGAATGTCCGTTTATGCATTAATTGATAATATATTATTATTTCTCTGATCCATATTTGAGCATTTCAGCATATATTCCCCCAGGTCCGCTAGCTTTTCCGGATTTAAGCTGTTTTATACTATTCTTTATCATTTCTTTTTCGATGATTACATCCTCTCCATGTACTTCTATGTCTCTCCTCGGAGAGGCTGTTAGATATTCAGGTCTCGTCTCCTGCAGCAGTCCCTTGTAGTTTTCTGTCCATTGTTCTGGTTTGATGATCTGGATGTTTACTTTTTCTTTTGTTGGGTTTTTTACTGTAGAAATGAATTTCCATACTTCAGAGCTCTGCCTACCTCCTACGTGTGTATTTATATCGTGGCATTTGCGCTCAAACATTTTATTTTTTTCTGTGCGTATCAAACTTCTTAGCTGTCTTCTGGTTTCTGTATATTTCTAGGTCTCTTTGCTCTTTAGTACTGAGCCATTTCAAGTATGTGCGTTTTTTCTCTTTGACCATTTCCTGTATTTTCTCCGTCCACCACATCTTCCTGTTATTTCTATTATCTTGGTATCCAAGAGCTTCGTTGCTTGCTTCCTTCAAGTTTTTTATTATGTTTGTATATATCTCTTCAAATGAGTGATTTGTGTTAATTAATTTTTGATCTAATCGGTTCTGATACAATCTTTGAGTACTTTCAATTTCTAGACTCCTAAAGTTGTATTTTTGATTGTCTTCGATGCACTCTAGGTTTTCATTTTCTCTAATACTTTCGTCCTTATTTGTTTTTCTTAAAGGGAATAATATTTTTGCTTTTACCAGATGGTGGTCAGATCCACAGATCGGTATCGTGTTCCTTATCATATAACGAATCGAGTAGATCTCTGATATGACTCTATACAATTTTGCGTAACCATATGCCCACATAGCACAATCACGTGTTTAACACGTAAAAATGGCGTGAGAAAAAAAAACGTTGATTTTAAAAGCTGCTAGAAAAAAACCTTTATTTCATATATGAAAACAAGCTTAATAGGTCATTCATTAACGTTATAAAAAATAACGTTGCTAAAAACTGCGTTATAATAACGCCATTATAGAATTAAAACAGCAATATTTTTACGTTAGTTTCAAGTGTTAAAATCACATTAGATTCACGCCTTTTCTACACGAATTTTAAAACGCAACTTCCATGGCTTTTCTACTGAATATTTTTTAGATTTTACTAGCAGCAGCGCCACCTATTGTCGGGATTTTTCACTTTGACGAAATCTATCAGGCAGTGCTTTGGCCTTTAAACTCCAAAAACCTTTTAAGGAACTGATCCCTGATCCTTCACGATCACGACGCATCTGTTATTAACCTGATAAAGACACATTAATATTCTGTGAAAGTGTTTACTGTTAAAAAATCTTGTTTAGCCTTTAAAAAAAACATAATGTATATCGCCATCTTTAAAATTGTCTTGGTGTTGTAGTCTTAAACTATTGAACTTTTATAACTTCCTTTCGCGTCTCTTTTTAGTTAAAAAAATGTTATTAAAAAACGTGACCAAAAAAGACGCAGAAAGTTAGTAGGTTTGAGAAATCTAGTGGCGTTTTTGAATGTTCTGGAGGACTTTTCAAGTGTGAATTTGGTAAATGAAAATAACGAGGGTAAAAAACACGTTATATACACAGCACCAGAAACTTCAGCAAAAAGTACATTTTTATAGCTTTCAGCATGTAGATTTAACAAAATAAACATTACATGGTATGAGGTTGTTTTCAAGTAAAAAAAAACTTTGTTATTTTTGTTCACGTTAATTTAACGTTGATGTGAATTTTGTGCTATGTGGGTGAGCAAATATTGCTCCCGAAATTCCAATTCTTTTCATGTGGTAAGAACAAAATGCACAAAGTTAAGGTGATCAAAACTTACCAACCAAACTACTCAACTAACCCAACCATTGAACCAACCTAACGAACCTAAACAACCAACATTAAACCAATTGACCTGAAAAAAAAACTTAGCTTTATTTCCCTATGATTAAAAAATTCTTATTTAGAGATGTCAAAAAACCACTATGTGAGTAGAGATTCGAAAAAACGTCATTAACCTAATTTTAGGATATGAAATTCCATAAGACCAAAATATCAAAACTTTGAAAATTCATATTTTACAAACTAACCACTCTATCAACAAAAGCACCGAGTTGCAGTATGATGTGGCGATGGAGATGCCAAAAAACCACGCTGCGAGTGGAGATTCGAGAAACCGTCATTTAGCGAATTTTAGGATATAAATCCCATGTGACAAAAATGTTAAAACTTTGAAAATTTATATTTTACAAACTAAACGTATCATCAACAAAAGCACCGAGTTACAGTATGGTGTGGCCATAGAGATGCCAAAAAACCACGCTGCGAGTGGAGATTCGAGAAAACGTCATTTAGCGAATTTTAGGATATGAAATCCCATATGACCAAAATGTCAAAATTTTGAAAATTCATATTTTACAAACTAAACGCATTATTAACAAAAGCACCGAGTTACAGTATGGTGTGGCCATAGAGATGCGAAAAAACCACGCTGCAAGTGGAGATTCGAGAAAACGTCATTTAGCGAATTTTAGGATATAAATCCCATATGACCACAATGTCAAAATTTTGAAAATTCATATTTTACAAACTAAACGCATTATTAACAAAAGCACCGAGTTACAGTATGGTGTGGCCATAGAGATGCGAAAAAACCACGCTGCAAGTGGAGATTCGAGAAAACGTCATTTAGCGAATTTTAGGATATGAAATCCCATATGACCAAAATGTCAAAAATTTGAAAATTTATATTTCGCAAAGTATACACTTTATCAACAAAAGCACCAAGTTGCAGTATGATGGGGCCATAGAGATGTCAAAAAAGCACACTATGAGTGAAGATTCGAAAAAACGTCATTTAGCGAATTTTAGGATATAAAATCCCATGTGACAAAAATGTTAAAACTTTGAAAATTGATGTTTTACAAACTAAACGCTTTATCAAGAAAAGCACGGAGTTCCAGTATGGTGGGGCCATAGAGATGCCAAAAAACCACGCTGCGAGTGGAGATTCAAAAAAACGTCATTTAGCGAATTTTAGGATATGAAATCCCATATGACCAAAATGTCAAAATTTTGAAAATTCATATTTTACAAACTAAACGCATTATCAACAAAATCACCGAGTTACAGGATGGTGTGGCCATGGAAATGCCAAAAAAGTACGCTGTGAGTGGAGATTCAGGAAAACGTCATTTAGCGAATTTTAGGATATGAAATCCCATATGACAAAAATGTCAAAAATTTGAAAATTTATATTTCGCAAAGTATACACTTTATCAACAAAAGCACCGAGTTGCAGTATGATGGGGCCATAGAGATGTCAAAAAAGCACACTATGAGTGAAGATTCGAAAAAACGTCATTTAGCGAATTTTAGGATATAAAATCCCATGTGACAAAAATGTTAAAATTTTGAAAATTTATGTTTTACAAACTAAACGCTTTATCAAGAAAAGCACGGAGTTCCAGTATGGTGGGGCCATAGAGATGCCAAAAAACCACGCTGCGAGTGGAGATTCAAAAAAACGTCATTTAGCGAATTTTAGGATATGAAAACCCATATGACCAAAATGTCAAAATTTTGAAAATTCATATTTTACAAATTAAACGCATTATCAACAAAATCACCGAGTTACAGGATGGTGTGGCCATGGAAATGCCAAAAAAGTACGCTGTGAGTGGAGATTCAAGAAAACGTCATTTAGCGAATTTTAGGATATGAAATCCCATATGACCAAAATGTCAAAATTTTGAAAATTCATATTTTACAAACTAAACGCATTATTAACAAAAGCACCGAGTTACAGTATGGTATGGCCATAGAGATGCCAAAAAACCACGCTGCGAGTGGAGATTCAAGAAAACGTCATTTAGCGAAATTTAGGATATGAAATCCCATATGACCAAAATGTCAAAACTTTGAAAATTTATATTTCGCAAAGTATACACTTTATCAACAAAAGCACCGAGTTGCAGTATGATGGGGCCATAGAGATGTCAAAAAACCACACTATAGTGAAGATTCGAAAAAACGTCATTTAGCGAATTTTAGGATATAAAATCCCATGTGACAAAAATGTTATAACTTTGAAAATTTATGTTTTACAAACTAAACGCTTTATCAAGAAAAGCACGGAGTTGCAGTATGGTGGGGCCATAGAGATGCCAAAAAACCACGATGCGAGTGGAGATTCAAGAAAACGTCATTTAGCGAATTTTAGGATATGAAATCCCATATAACCAAAATGTCAAAATTTTGAAAATTCATATTTTACAAACTAAACGCATTATCAACAAAATCACCAAGTTACAGGATGGTGTGGCCATGGAAATGCCAAAAAAGCACGCTGTGAGTGGAGATTCAAGAAAACGTCATTTAGCGAATTTTAGGATATGAAATCCCATATGATCAAAATGTCAAAATTTTGAAAATTCATATTTTTCAAACTGAACGCATTATCAACAAAAGCACCGAGTTGCAGTATGGTGTGGCCATGGAGATGCGCCAAAAAACTGCGCTACGAGTGGGGATTCGAAAAAACGTCATTTAGCAAATTTTAGGATATGAATCCCCATATTATGACCAAAATGTCAAAATTTTGAAAATTCATATTTTACAAACTGAACGAATTATTAATAAAATCACCGAGTTACAGGATGGTGTGGCCATGGAGATGCCAAAAAACCATGCTACGAGTGGAGATTCGAAAAATTATCATTTAGCGAATTTCATATTTTACAAACTATACACTTTATTAACAAAAGCACCAAGTTGCAGGATGGTATGGCCATAGAGATCCCAAAAAACCACACAGCGAGTGGAGATTCGAAAAAACGTCATTTAACGAATTTTAGGATATGAAATCTCATATGACCAAAATACCAAAACTTTGAAAATTCATATTTTACAAACTATGCACTTTATATACGATTATAACTAGCGAATTTTAGAATATGAAATCCCAAATGACCAAAACGCCAAATAAAGTAAACCTTGCTTTCAACAACCCATCGTTTCACGATATAACCTTTCCCATCATGTCAGGATATGGTGACTTGAAATATCCTTGCTACGTCAATGGATTTATTTTTAAACATTTTACATAATCTAGGGGGAGGACGAGAAGATTCCACACTGAACTGTTTACACGACCATTTAGCTTTTGTAACCTCTTTAAATGCATAACATCCGCAGTTAGGATGCTCGCTGATACTGCCTTACTTTCGAAAATTGTTTGCCTTTTCAAACAGACGGATCCTTCATTGATTTTTAAATTAAAAGCATTTAATTAAAGATCTTTTTATTAAGCAAGGATCGGTGAAGATGAATAGCCAAACAAGTTCTTAGCTGATTAAACGTCAAAAAGGTTTAAAATCAGAAGGTTACTGAGCAAAAACAAGCCACAACATTTGTTTTAATATTAAGTCTATAACCAACTAAAAAATAGTCACTTATTAGTATAAAACCTGATCTTATTTTAAAATCGACCGTATTGTGACAGATTTACATATAAAAAAATTGTGTGTTCTTAAGACCACACGGCAGAAGTGTAAACTTCAACAAGGTGAAATTAATAATACTGGCCTTCATCTGCATCATCATATCGCTCGCTGAATGTTCCTCTCACAGTTAGTCGACTCGAGCCGACTTTACCCGAATGAGCGTTACATAGCCGAGCCTGATGGCTCAGTTCAATTCACTACTACACAAGAACTGCTAAACGCGCCTAAAGAAGTTTACACTTCAAAAGCAGCTGCTTTTTTCAAAATTCGGCGTTTGTGTATTTAAGAACCGGATTTATTAGTGTCTGTATTTATTAAATGAAAGTCAGCGATTTTTTTTTTAATTTGACTTTGTTATGTCAATTTTGTCAGCTGTCAGTTTTCTTTAATTAGTTACGTGTGAGCAATTAGAGATAAGATCAATATTCTTCGTTAGTGTGTTAAGCTTTTAACACATGGGTGGCACATCAATTCAACCAATTTAAAAATATTTTTGAACCTTGACTTTTTTGATGATGGTGATTTTTTGTGTAGTTATTCTCCGCCTAATAAAAAGTAAATGCGTTTCCAAAAATAAAAATATTGACCCATTTTTAGCCTGCATCAATTTCTTTAAACTTCTATAACTTTTAAACCGTTTAAGATAATTAGGTGAAACTCGCTATCTGTAGAGAACGATTGACAAGCCAAACTTTGATGAGTTGATAGCCTCATTTCCTAAAAAAAAGGACAAAGGGTCTGTGCCAAAATTATATTTTTGATGAAATCTCAAAAACGGATTTTTTGTTTTTCTTATTTTTTATTATTTTTTTTCTTAGACTATTTGTTTACATGTGTGTAAAATTTTACCTTGGGATGATAATGGGATCATAGTTAAAACAAATTATTTATATCTTGATGCATATATTGTTTGATATTTTTATTACTATAAAAATTAATATCTAAAGCGCACATATTGTTATGAGGCATCTTATTTATGTAGCATGTATATTATAAAAACGTGGACACCATGGGCATCTGGTTTCGCTACGTTGACATTTAAATAAAGAAACAATTAAATAAAAAACGTACTTACATAATAACGGGCTCACAAGAATAATTAAAAACCTGTACATAAATGCCCCTTTTCTTCCTAGTTACATTATTTATCTCTTAAACAGTGGTTGCGCGTGGAGTAAAACTTTAGGGTGCACATTGAAGCCACACCCAACAGATAACGCCAAGTTGTCTCAGTGCACTAATTTAAGCTGCACCTTTCACAGCCAACGGCAACCGGTGGGTGGCATCACGAGGGTGCGGGTGTTATCGATCGCCGCAATTGATTCACAAGAGCACGAACTGAAGTAAGGCCCAGATTCTGTGTACTGTAATATTATTTATTTCGTAATTAGAATGCGGCATAACACGGTGCACAGAATTTGGATCCAGTTAGGCGCGGCGCCGGCGGTAGCCGACCTACGCATCCTCGTTTCAACTCAAATACAAACACATACATACTGGGTATTAATTCTTAGTTAGTATTCAAGTCTTTGGTGAATTCCTTTTGGGGTTTATTGATACTTTATGATGAAATTATTAATTAAAGATTGGTCAGATTTGAATTTTTTTTAAAGTAAAATTTGGAGTGTTGTGCACATGTGCACTTATGAAGGAACCGCCACTGCTCTTAAAATAGTGGCAAAATCGGCCGTAAGGTAATTAAATATCAACGGTGGCGTATTATTTTGACTGATGACTTTTTGTAAAAAACAAAAGTTGCGTAAACAAGGCGTTTCGTAGCGTGTTTTCTCAGTTTGTTTGGCTTTGCGACGTATCCGTTCTGGAAATTAATTTGATTTTAAGTATTTACCAAAGTCGAAATGGTAGATTGAAAATCGAAAAAAAATTGGTTGGTATTTTCCACTTAATGTTGCAACCCCTATGATGACCAAAATCATCTCACAATAGTGAGAAATTCCAGAAATGTGACAGAGTGGATGAGTAATCTTAACTTAGGCGTCGAAATAAGTAAGTGAAAATGATTAAAAACCTTTAAAATAGTATAATTCCAGTCACAGCTAACTTATAGGTAAAATATTAAAGTAGAGGAATTGTCAAATAGTTATATTTAAGGTAAAATAAAAGAATTTTGAACATCAATTTACATAAATAAATTTTTAAATAGGAACCCACTGTCATCCCATGATAAAACTTGGCCTACATGTAAATAAGTAGTCTAGAAAACAAATATAAAAAAATTGAACAAAATAAAAAATCCGTTTTTAAACTGCATCAAAAATAAATTTTGTGGTGAGACCCCCGCATTTTTTTTACAAGGAGGATGCCACTAGGCATACCATAATTAAGATTGTAGACCTATAAAATTACACAGCAACTTTTGCCCAGGACTTGAATAACAAGGGTTTAAAGAAATCAAGTCAGTGCTAAAAAAGACGACATCAAGCATTAAAAAAATAATAATAACTCAAAAACTAGACTGCTAAAAAATCTAAAATTTTGCATTTTTACTTTTTTCTACTTAGTAAAGAATTTGACCAAAAATTATGAAAATCAAAAGTGACAAGGTCCAAACCATTGGTTGTAACTAATCAGGCCTTTGTAGTCGGAATGCTATCCCTGTATTTTTAATTTCAACTGTAAAGGCACATGTAAGTGCTTATTTTTCTTTTATTTCAGCGAGCAAGAAGCCTGCGGAATACCTAATAACGCCTGTACCTTTCTTTGCCTTATTTGAAGCTGCTAAACGTACTAAAGAAACTTTTAAACTACGAGAAAGTTGCTAAATGGCTCTGTTCTATTTAGGACTCCTCTAACGAAACAGAGCCAATAGAGCCAAGGTTTCAGTTGATTTAGAGCTTCTTGTCTATATAAAGATAAATAACTTATGCTGATAGAAATAGATTAGTTCCATACTTGATTCGTTGATTTTTACAAGTTTTGTAACAGCTTTTAATTTTAAGTTTTAATGAGTTTAATCAAACAGCAAATAACAGTATTTCTTTATGTGTTTTATTCCAGTGGCGCACCCAGGAATTTGTCTAGGGGGGGGGGGCAGGCGAGAGTCTTGGGGGTCCGAGACACCATAATTAATTTTGTGCTTTTTTAATAAAATATGTTAAAAATGCGTTAAAAAAATTTGTCTTGGGGGAGGGGGCGCAAGTAGGTCAGATTTTCTTACAAAAGTGCCTTATTGGTAAACAACTAACTCGTTGTCACTTGTCACGACGACAAGTCATAGGCCGCTTGATAGCCTGTATAATGATCCTCCAAGTTGGTAAACCAGAGTTTATATGGTGATTTCTTCACGTATGTTATAAATATAGGTTAGTATCTTTAATTTTAATCAAACAATTATCAAAGTTTCAATTTGCTTATTAAAAAAATTTGATAAAAGTTGTGTATTGAATTATTATCATTTTTCAAATATGTGTTATATATTGGATCATCATTACGTATCAATTGCGTTTGTGACTTTATTATTTCAATCATGTATCAAGGATTGTATTTGTGCTAAATTCAGCTGCTGGTTCTTACCAGAGTATTATGATTTATTGTTTCAGCGTTGGCGCATGGGATTGGCCGACGGAATTTATTTAACATGTGGCACAAGACACCGGTTTCAAACGATAAAAATCAATCCTTTTTGAACTATCTATGAGAATGAAAATAGTGAATATAAAGACTACGATAAAGAATATCAGTGCATGGTAAAAACACCTTGCAAAATTTGATATTGATTGATCTATATTGATATATAGTATAGCAAGATAAATAAATTTAGTTAAATTTTTATGAAAAAATTATGTTAAATAAACAAAAGCTTTAAGTTAATTACGTACACACATTCTCAAAATATCAATTTTTCAAGTTATTTACTTAAGAGGAAATAAACGATACACGGTAAAAAAAAATTGTCTTAGATCAATCCAAATTGCTTTGAAGTAAAATAATTTGTGCTTTCCTATTCACCAAGAGAATATTTTCTTGATATAGCACAAAAAATGTCTTGTCTGTTATTTTAATGTGGAACAGAAATTGTTTTATTATAAATTAGAATTAAATTAATCTAAGGCACCGTTTTCCCTGAAAGCAAAATATTACTTATATTAAGACAATTTGCTTTGTTACAAAATAGAGTATACTGAAACAAAACAATTAAAGAAGAATAATAAAGTCTCATTTCAAAATTAAAACCTGCGTTGAACTAAAGAAAAATATTTTAATTCATAACAAATTTATTAAAAAAAAAACGTATTTTTATTTTAGGCAAAATTTTTTGCCGTGTGACAACAGGGATATTCGGATTCAGCGGGGTCAAAACAGGGGAAATTGACCTTTGCCAAGAAGTAATGAAAATGTTTCTAGAAAGTGGATTTACCGAAATCTTGCCTTAACTATTACTCTAACTGTCTGATATAATCAAATGAGCTTTCATTGTTTCTTAAATGTAACGGTGGGGTTCATATTGCCTCTAAAAAAAAGACTAGACATAATTTTCAAGAAGGTGACTTATCAAACTGATGAGCCACATGCCCAGCAAATATTTTCCAAAATAATATTTTTGTGATAATTTAATACCCGAAGGACTTGGTATATGTAAAAGAATTTTACGATTTGGCGAGGGAAAAAGTATAGAAAGTGATTCTTCTTTACTCCACGAATTATTTTATAATACAATCCAGAAGAATAGTTTGCCGGGTTAGACATTTACTTGAGTGTTGCCAAAGTTTCATTAATTCCAAGAAGACGCTGACTCGTGACGTAGTTATAAATTTGCGCCCCGACATAAATTGTAATTTTGGAACATATTTATTTGCATCTCTTTTTAATGCACAGCTAATTTTTTATTGCTGTCTAACTCATAGCGCTGCACCGTGGGAGATTTGAGATGTTTGACCAAAATAAGAAAAATATGTTTTGTAACAATATTTTGTTTTGAAATGAGAAATTATGAATCAAAATGGCAGATCCAAAATTGCGAAGTTTCCTATTTATGAACCAATAAGTATAAAATTTAGAACTTTGGAATATTAATAGTAGCTAGTTATGATTTTCGACTTAAACTTATTTACCAATACTGGTATGTATCAAACTTGAGACTTTTGCATATCTAAAGACGTTGATTATAATTGTGAACTTAAAATTTAAAAAAATTACATGGCTGATCCAAAAGGGCAGAGTTTTCTATTTGTAAACCAATATATATCAAAATTTAAACATTGGGGTGTCTAAAGTCGATAGGATAGGATTTCTAACTGAAACCTAACAAAAATTTCATGGCGAATCCGAAATGGCGAACTTTTACATTTATTAACCGATATATAGATATATATATATATATATATATATATATATATATATATATATATATATATATATATATATATATATATATATATATATATATATATATATATTAAATCTGGATTTCTGCTAATTATAATTTTTAACTCGAACACAAAACTAACGTTTATTACTTATGATTTGATACTTGGGGTTGTTTAGGGTTAAATTGCGCTCACCGTGTAATGCGTAACAAAGCTGCTTTGGAAAGGATGAGGAATTTGCGTGATAATACAAGCTAGAAACCAACCTAAAAATTAAAAAGTGTTGAACGGTATTATTCTTTTGCTGTACCAAAAATTAGAAAAAAAAAACTTTTTTTTAAACAATATTTAAGCGGGTCTACCCTTATTAGTCGTCGGGTATTAGTTCTCTTCGTTTAAATGTGAGAATTAAACAGAGAGGGTTTAAAAAATGTCAAAAAATCATTTATTAAAATTTTTCTTTCTTTGTACCTCCGAAACAGGATTATAACCAGTTAATAGATGGTCGGCTAGTGAGCGCAATTGGAGGGTAGAAGGTCATTATTATTATAATTGTGACAATTCAAAACACTATTTTCTTCTAATATAATGCCCGACTCATGTTCTGAGCGAATCGACAGCCTTGCCTTTATTGATCGGGACCCGACCAAGCGTTTTAAATGACCATCAAGATTTGTTTCGTGAATTATTGAAGTCTTTGGTACTTTTTCTCATAAAGATAAGGAAGTCTGGAACGATATTGCCCAGGAAGAACTGTCCGCCTCCTCGAAGTGGGAGCTTTCTCGTTATGCATTAGGTTCAGATAGTCTTCAAGTAGGCTTATCTCTGTAGATTTCTATTCTGTGGAGGTGTATCTTCAATGGGTAGTGATTGGTTATGAGTCCCTTCACCAGTCTGATTTATTTTCGATTTAGTTTTATTAATTCACAGATGACTAATGGTAGAGGAAATTCATCTACATCATCATCATCAACATCATCATTATCATCATTATCATCATTATCATCATTATCATCATTATCATCATTATCATCATTATCATCATTATTATCATTATCATCATTATCATCATTATCATCATTATCATCATTATCATCATTATCATCATTATCATCATTATCATCATTATCATCATTATCATCATTATCATCATTATCATCATTATCATCATTATCATCATTATCATCATTATCATCATTATCATCATTATCATCATTATCATCTTTATGATCATCATCATTCGGTTGCTATAATTTTATCTCAGTGTTAGTTTAGTACATATGTTGTGGTAAATAGTAAGAGGCATCTGACACTTGTACCAGAAATGATTAAAGTGAACATTTTATGAATGTTTCCTTTTTTCTGATTTATAATAGAATTGCGATTTAAGGAAATATCCGCTATTGCTTATTTAACCGAGTAGACGTTTTGATTTCCTCTGGAAATGTTTCAAGCAATATCCCTTTCCTCCATCTAAAATGCAAATGGTTCGATTTAATATTATTAAGGGGTCGCCTAAATCCGGTCTGTGTTCTTAACGTCAGGCCATCCCTCTTTTATTTTGACGGACAGCGATATCGGGATCAAGCTGGACCTTATTAATGACCGATCGTCTTTTGCTTGGACCCCAAACGGCGATACAAACAAATTTTGCGTTTCTGTTTTATTAAAATTGTTGCCGTATTAAAAACTTACTTAAGGGTCATTTCATATGAAATCAACAAAAATACTCTGCCAATATATGGGCCCCTAAGCTCACACTAGGTACTATAGTTATAGTGTACGTGCGAGCTAATAAAACTTAAAACTGAAATATATCTTAATCAACTCCAGACTAAATTACCTTTTGTTTGATACCACACAAGTCATGTATTGACAAATTTTTGAAATCTACCCCACCTTTAAAAAAACAAAAACTAAAATGTATTTTGTTTAACTCCGGACTCAGTTACCTTTCGTTTGATATCACACACGCCATATTTTTACGTAAACTCTAATTTTTGAAATCTACCCCCACCCTTTTTAAAGAAAAAAAAACTAAAATGTATTTTGTTTAACTCCATATTCAATTACCTTTCGTTTGATATCACACACGCCATATTTTCACATTAACTCTAATTTTTGAAATCTTCCCCCACCCTTTTATTTGGCCTGTGTTCGGTGGATTTTGTTCATTTTACAATGGTACCATCTCGACCCAAGACGGTTTTTGAGTTATGACACAGACAGACAGACAGACAGACAGACAGACAGACAGACAGACAGACAGACAGACAGACAGACAGACAGACAGACAGACAGACAGACAGACAGACAGACAGACAGACAGACAGACAGACAGACAGACAGACAGACAGACAGACAGACAGACAGACAGACAGACAGACAGACAGACAGACAGACAGACAGACAGACAGACAGACAGACAGACAGACAGACAGACAGACAGACAGACAGACAGACAGACAGACAGACAGACAGACAGACAGACAGACAGACAGACAGACAGACAGACAGACAGACAGACAGACAGACAGACAGACAGACAGACAGACAGACAGACAGACAGACAGACAGACAGACAGACAGACAGACAGACAGACAGACAGACAGACAGACAGACAGACAGACAGACAGACAGACAGACAGACAGACAGACAGACAGACAGACAGACAGACAGACAGACATCTTATTTTTTATAAAAAACAAACCTCAAAATAAAAAAATGGGTATAAAAAAAAATTATTTAAAATTTAAAAAAAAACACTTTTTTCCTTAATTTTTTAGCAAGACATAACAAAATTCAAAATGTAGAAATGATAGATTTATATTGAAAAAAACGTTAGTAATAAAAATACATTGGAAATAATAATTTTATTAAAAAAATACACAAAAGGGACATTTTAGAGCAAAAATAACTAAATTATTTTAATCTTTGTGACGAAATTATAAAAACATTTTTAAAAAAATTGTTTGAAAAAAAAATAAAAAATAATGTTCTTTGGGTATTTTTTACGATTTTATATTTTTCCTTAAAAGTAAATTTTAGTACTCCTGAATTTAAAAATCGAACAAGTTTTCGTGGCTAATCGTGTAGCAAGAAGTTTTTGTTTCTCTAATATTTTTCCGTGGGTAGCTCGAAAGCTTAACCTCACGGGGTTCTAAGATCTAATGGACACCTAATAAGTGTTGACAGTTAACTGTTTCGTCCTTATGGGACTCCTCAGAACACTGCTTGGTCAATGTGACACCCTTGCGAAGTTAATCAGAGAGTTTTGTCTCTCATTCTACGTCTACAGTGAGAAAACCTGCTGATGATGCGCCATCTACCGAGATACGATAGAAACTAGAACAAGAGCAGGCGAGTATAAACGATATCGATCAATGAAAAGATCGATTGCAAAGAAAAAGAAACCATCCGTGACCTACGACAGTAATTTTGCCTTTCAGGCCACAGTAACGCTGATTAGCATTTTTACCCACCAGCAGACGTGAGCGTCAATCAGCGGCTTAAAAATTCCGCTGATTTGCTTACCTATTTTAAATACAAACAAAATAAAAGGCATAGAGATTTCCAGCATATATAGTATTCGAGAGTTCCAATTTGATTAAGTTTTTTATCGGACCTTTCCGATCACCAATAAAGGAGTTACTCCTACTTTTCTCCGAAAAACCGTTAAGTTTTAAAGGGTATTACCGGGAATTTATTCGAATTTAGATCGTGGATTCGAGAATATGAAAAGCACATAAAGATACGAATAAAAGACAATAAGTCGCGGAATTGCCTATTTCCTAAAAAATGATTATGGGTAAGAATCTATTTTAAGGAAATAATAAATAAAAATCAAGGTCATTTACACAATGAAGGTATTTAAAAAACTCAGAGGTGAGGAATATTGTGTCTATCTATCTATCTAGCCTTCTTCAATTAATCTTTGGACATAGGCCTCCCCCATTATCTTCCACTCTTCTCTGTCTGTCGCCGTGGTTATCCATCTAGTTTCCGCGTGTTTCTTCAAATCGTCCGCTCATCTCATTTGGGGTCTTCCCCTACTTCTTTTATTTTCCCAAAGTCATTTACAATACATTTGTTCCATCGATCGTCTTTCTGTCTGATATTATGACCGGCAAATTTCCACTTTTTTTTTGCTACTTCTCCTCCGACATCCCTTACTTTTGTTTTATTTCTTATCCATTCATTTCTTTTTCTATCTGTTAGCTTTCCATTCACCTTTGGGCTTTTGTTGCCTTATCCATGTTTGATTTTGTAAGTGTCTAGGTCTGGAATCCATAGGTAAGTACAGGAAGGATACATTGGTTATACATTTTTGTTTTGAGGTACTGAGGATATTTTTTATTTCTTAATATGTAGGTTAGTTTACCGAATGCTGCCCAGGCCTATCTCACTCGTCTCTTGATTTCAGCTGTTTGGTTTTCTTTTTTCAGTTTAATAATTTGTTCGAGGTATATATATTCTTCTACTTGTTCTATTTTCTTTTGGTTTATTTTGACCGTAATATCTTCTACGTTTGTTATAATTTTAGTTTTAGTGTAGTTCATACTTAGGCCTATATTTTTAGCTGCTGCATCCAGTTCTTCCAGCATTTTTATCAGTTCTTATTTCTTGTCTGTTATTAAGGCGATATCATCAGTCGTTCAAGAATTGTCCATTTACTTTGATGCCCATTTCTTCCCAATCTAAGCTTTTAAAAACATCTTCTAGGGCCTGGTTAAATAATTGGCTTAATTTCTTCGTGGATTTTGATTGATGTTGTTGCTTCGCTATATATATTGGCTATTAAGTCTGTATATCTGTGATCTTTCGGCAATTAATTAAAGATGCTTTTACTGCCAATTGCACATTTAGTTTTATTTAGCAAGTAGAAATGGGCCTTCATTCTTCTACCCCTGTACGACTAGTTAAAAGTTAAGACAATATTGAAACTAAAGGAGAGTTTACACATGCATGGATTTGCTGGCGCCAATAAAAACTGGCGCGCCAGTAAGTTAAATTTGCAAGTGTAAACACCGACTTGCACACAAGTTATTTTTTTGCATGCATGTGTCAAAAAAGTCTGCAGCTGACTGAATTTGCTGGCGCCAGTGGTGACGCATGTGCGCAGAAAAAGAAAATTTTCATGTGTAAACAAGTGCTTGCACGTCGGCTCGCCAGTTTTAAGTTCATTATTTTACATTATTTTTTATTTTCATTGTGTTTGAGCTTCAAAATTGTGTTTATTGTTGTTTTTATAACTTATTATGGCTAAAAAAAAGTGGTCAGCAGAACTGACCATACAGTTTCTTGAAGGCTATGAATGTTTTCCCTATCTATGGGATGTAGGACACAGTAGTTCTTATAAAAACAAAGATAGTCGAGATAATGCTTACCAAAAAATTTGTGAAATATTGAATATTGATAAAAAGCCAACGTTCCGGAGCCGGTGCAGATGAAGCATACACCCCAAAAGTACCATGGTTTAAAGTAGCAGACCGAATTTTAAAGAATGTTGTTCAAATAAGTTTAAATTCGAAGATGGTTTTTATAGCTCGCAGGATTTCTCGATCGACTTGAAGGCTATGAATGTTTTCCCTATCTATGGGATGTAGGACACAGTAGTTCTTATAAAAACAAAGATAGTCGAGATAATGCTTACCAAAAAATTTGTGAAATATTGAATATTGATAAAAAGCCAACGTTCCGGAGCCGGTGCAGATGAAGTATACACCTCAAAAGTACCATGGTTTAAAGTAGCAGACCGAATTTTAAAGAATGTTGTACAAATAAGTTTAAATTCTAAGATGGTTTTTATAGCTCGCAGGATCTTCTGCTGCAAGTTCTTCTAAAAGTTTTTCGGAAGCACCCAAAGTAGATCGACGAGCAATCCATGCTTTAAACCAGATACGGCCTTTTCGTTGTTCCTTTTTCTGAATCTCTTTTATTTTTTTTTTTCAATAAAAGTTTAGCGACTATTTTGCAGGCTTCCGAGAGTTCAGCCGACATATCGCGTATCGTGTACACTTTAAAAATGAAACTGGCGTGCCAGTCTTTTTAATTTTCGCACAATAGTGTAAACCTTTACTGGCGTGCAAATAGAACTGGCGCGAACACTGGCGCCACTAAATTCATGCATGTGTAAACTCACTATAATATAATAAAAATTTTACTTACAATCAACGCTGACTTTGATTCTTTTGCTAACTGTGGGCGGCACTCCATTACTTGCTATGCATAGGTAAGCGCCCATATCAAGTCGTGATATTTTCGTGAGCTCCAGTTTTTCTCCTTCCCACTCTGACACTAAAACAACAAGACGTTCTTTAACTTCCTCGATAATGTGTTTTTGATAGTAAATGCATTAAGATTTTGAACATTATTATTTAATGAAAAGGTTCTTAGACAATTTTAAGAACTTACCTTGAAATGTTTTATTGATAACAATTTTGGTGTTGTCATCTCTTTTCCATTTTATGCTGGGAGTTGGAAAACCTGTGGCTTTACACACAAGTGTTTCGTTGGAACCTTCTCTGACAATGACGTCGCTACTTGTCACTGAATCATCTATGTTTGGTGGAACTATAAAAAACATAAAGAAAGGAAATAAATACAAATAGTATATAAAGTATAGTTTTTGCAAAGTCACCTGAAATACTCCTAATACGGGGTTCTATCGATTTCATGAAATTTTGCTTCAATCTGCCCTTCAAAAGTTATCCAAATTCATATAAAATCTTCCTGGTATAATTTCAACCCTACCGACAGAGAAAAGGCGCGACTCTTTGCGGGCCGACGACAAAGTATTTGTTTTCTGACCGACCCAGCACATATGGCTAGACGGCATTTGATTGGCAGATTTTTTTGAGATGCGCTTTTAATTGCTTTCAGGTGTTCTTTGCGGGACTCCTTTAGTCGGCAGTATGCAGAGTTAGAAAATAAATCAGTGTCGTTTCTGTAGGTATAGGAATAGAAAGTTTTATTATCTATTTTTATTTCTTTAGTTTAGGCCATAATTAAATGAATTAATTTTCATGAGTGTATCTACCGCCGCCCATGTCACTTTCTTTAAAGGATATGCCGATGGTCGGCTTTAACCTTTGTTCAACTAACTTTGCAAAAACTATAACAAAAATTATATATAACATGTTTCAAGTGAAAGGTAACACAGGTGTTTCTAGGTAATTTTTGTGCAAATTTGTTTTCGAGGAAGACACTTTTTGGCTTAACATTTTTGTAGCAAGTACAAACAGTGAAACTTGCTATAAGCGGACACTCACGGTTTCGGATTAATATATATTAATTAACAATTTCCGCTGCTTGAGTTTTTCCGCTATTAAATTTTTCAGCGATCTTTCGTGCTGATACATGTTCCTTCTGCGAAACATTAACAAGTTTTTTACTAGGCTCCATTTCAACGAGATCTATTACTACCCAACTGAACAATAAAAATAAAACACAGCAGTCCTGCTGAATAAAATATGTTGTAGATACGACAGAAGTATTTAGTCTCCGCATTAATGGGCTTTACACACAAACTTGCATAGGCCGCAGAACGTGTAGCCCTATGGCTTTCAACCGATCGAATAGCCGCGGCCATATGAAAAGTCCGTAACTGATTGGTCGGAGCTTATGTTATGCGCTATGCATTTTTGTGTATAATGGGCTTAAAACGAAAAGAGGTAATTCTCCGGCTGCAGCAGCAGTGTCATGCGCAATAGAAAGAGACTCATCTCGTTGCCGGGTTTGAAGCAAGTCCATGTGTAAGTTTTCCGTAACAAAAACTTCAATATTTCTATTCAAACTTAACACAAAATTCTAATTATAAAACTATTCACAACCTAGCTATTACGTGGAACGGTAAAGAAGCAAGAAGATGCGGGCCCGCTGGCTGGAAAACACCGTCGAAGATTCCTTCACTGTCAGAACCAGGTAGGTGCCATTCTTCTTACTTGCGATTTTGTATGGCGCTCGGACTGTAACTGTAACATAGTATACAGTCCACTAAAATATTTGAGGAAATATAATTTTCACCCAAAATTCACCCCTTTACACACACAGGGAGGTTTCAGAATTTTTTAACCAAAAAAAATTGTCCGCGTTTGGTTATTAGAGTGTCCGGTTACAGCAGTGAATTTTACATGTAAAGAAATAGGGAAAAGCTTGGTTCCAACAAATTTGTCCGCGTAATGGGAGTGTCCGCTTAATAGAGGTGTCCGCAAGAAGGTTTTACTGTATTTCTAATTCGGTATTTGCCAAAGAAATAATATTTTTATCCGCTTCAGCACTTCAAAAAGTGCTCAATTCTTATAAAATTTGTTAAAAAAAAATGAACAAAAATTGTTCGTATAGCCGCGCGCCTCGAAAGAATTTTCTTTTCATCAGTAAACTACTGTCGTCAGCAAAAACTTTCCGAACTGAATGAAAAAGTACATTCGACAAGCAAATTAATTAGGTTAGCATAGATAATTACACGGCTCCTTTCCTCCCTTTTGTCTCCAGCAGAAGCACTGCTTTTCGAATAGCAAGTCTACACTAAAAAAACAATTCTTCATTTTAAGGTTTTTAACTTACCAACAAGTGGCAAGCCTGTTGATTGGCAACATTGGTAGTATACCGCGTGGCCAGCCTTCTGTCTAGGGGTAGGATTTTTGTCTGGGCCTTAAGGATTGCATGGGGAATAGTCCAACGTTGCCATTTTAGCGAAAATATCAGTATAATCCTTTACTTGATTCGCGAAAGGTCAACTTTTCAGCTTTATATAAGTGCATTTATCAAAAGAGGTAATAAACAACCAGAATAATACCTTAAAATTCTGCTTGTTCCTAAATGTAAATAATTCACTTACTTATACAAACAAAGAAAATTTTAAAGTGTTATTCTTCTTATTGATTTTCGTTTCATATTCACTAAATCCAATTTTTTTACACAACAGTTTACCAATTTATTGGTAAGCTATTATTTAATTTTATGCATTTTTAGTCTACCCTTAACAAAGATAATGGTGGACCACAGTAAACGCAGCGTGGTTATAGGACGCGGGAGGGTGATCGAGACCTTAGGGGGGCGGCAGAGGTGGTATTGAGCCTCAAAAGTAGTTCCGCGGAGCTCATTTAGTACTTTTTCAAGACAAATATCATATTTATAAGTATTAATGCATTTTAAGCTAAAAACGAAAATTTTCAGAAAATATTGAAGTAATGTTACTTTAAATGCTGGTATGGGAGAACAGACCAACGTTGCCAGTTTAACGAAATTATCAGTATAATCCGCTACTTGATTCGCGAAAAGTCAACTTTTCAGTTTTATGTAAGCGCATTCATCAAACGGGGTGATAAAGAACCAGAATAATACCTTAAAATTCTGCTTGTTCCTAAATGTAAACAATTCACTTACTTTGAATTTCAAAGTGTTATTCTTTTTATTGCTGTTCGTTTCACATTCACTAAAGTTCATTTTTTTCAAACTATTGGTAGGGTAACTATTATTTAATTTTAGGTTTTTTTTAATGCATTTTTCGTCTAACCCTAACAAAGGTAATGTTAGACCACAGTAAACGCAGCGTGGTTATAGGACGCGGGAAGGTGGTCTAGACCTTAGGGGCCGGCAGAGGTGGTATTGGGCCTCAAAAGTAGTTCCGCGGAGCTCATTTAGTACTATTTCATGACAAATATCATAATTAGGAGTATTAATGTCTTTCAAACTAAAAACGAAAATTTTCAGAAAATATTGAAGTAATGTTACTTTAAATGCTCGCAGGCGACATCCGCCCCAGGCAAAAATGTTTTAAAAACAAAAGGAACATTTTTAAACAAAAATCGATAGAACAAGAAAAGTTGATAGTTTTAAGGTAGAATTGGTTAAATAATACTTTTAACTAACCCTTTTTTTAACCAAAATCTAATGCCGACATAAAACTTGTGTATCATATTGGGTTAAAATCGTTTAAGGTGTTCTTGAGTTATCGTGTATTGAGACAGACAATTTATTTTATTATCCGATCTAGGTGTTTTAGGAACTAAATAACTCACACTTAATACAATTTTAAAAATAAAATGTTCACGTTTTTAATAGTCCACTTTTTGTATGTTGACAAGCCAAGTAATGATTTTCACCCTAAAAAAATATTTCAGGTTGTCCGCCCTTTGACGAGTGCGACCGCGTGCGCCTGTAGTAATTTATCAAGGTTACCTTTGACAACGCTGCAGAGCTCTCTGCGGGACTTATCGCGGTCTCTTTTTAATAAATGCTATACTCTATCTGTTTTTTATCCTCCTATGGAAATTTATACCCCTAGATGTGAACTTGTTCATGCGGTAGATAGTATATGATAGAAAATTTATTTTAATATATAAGTTGCGTATATCAATTCAACATAATTTGGAGAATGATGTTGTAGAATATGTTTAGGTTAAAAATATATATTGTTGTCATTGTTATAATAAAAAATCAAGGCGGCTATAACACAACCTCAAAAATATTTTGTTTTACATTATAACACAAAAATTCAAAGATAATAATGTCGGAAACGTCATTTTGGAAACGGTCATTTCGGGAACGTTCTCAGATGTGACGAACGTAAATAAACCTTATTTTATCTAACTACTTGTAAGATTGTAATACATATAAAAATCAATTTTGACAAACTTCTTTCCACATAAAAAAATATATTTATCACATATTACATATACTAGAGACACGAGTTTATTTATAAAAGTATCATAAAGTTTTTTCGAATTTTAGAAATATTTGAATTGTGTTTTCTTTTTAATTTTTGGAAAGTTTTTTTTAAATTAATGGAATTAAAGGAATTAAAAAAAAAGTTTAGTATAATTTTTAATGTTTTAAAAAACGTTTCCAAAATGACGTTTTTTGGGCCTACTCTATTATTTTTACCGATAGTTTTAAAAAATGTACCATTTTATGCTCTGTCCGGTTATAAATGAATAAATAAGAAGTTGACCAACATTTAAGCGTAAAAATATTTTGTAAAGCGAAGTCTTTTAATAATTTGCAAAATTAAATTTTGCATCTCGATGATATTGCAGCACGATTAAAACGATGCTATTAAATAAATTAAAAATATATATTTTTACTTTCTAACCAATAAAATCTTATTCTCCACGCTTCAGTACTATTGGCATGGACTTGCAATCTGTAGTAGGCAAAAATTGATTTTATTGGTTTATAAAACTTTTTTTTCTGTGTGCAAGTTTATTTTTTTCCTTGGGGAGTTTCGTCGCCATTGTCCCAAACTGAGTGTTTTTGTCTTGAGTTTGCGAGTTTTGCGCGTCGTCACCTTTCTTGTACCACAAAACTTTTTAAATTGTTTTTCTTAAAATAATTTTATTTTTTGCTGCGGTTGACTTGCGGTTTTAATTAATTTGAATGCTGTCACTTTGTTTATCCCATCTAAAAATATATCAGTCGACGTCTCTATATCTATTTAGCCTTCTTCGATCCATTTTTGGATACAGGCCTCCCCCAATATCTTACAACAAAATATTACAGTTGTAGATGTAATGGTTATCGAGAAAAATAGAATCAAAAATTGAAAATTTTCAAAAAATAAAAAATATACTCCTCTCAATACAATATATTTCTCTACTTGTTCTATTTTCTCTTAGTTTATTATGATCGTGATGATGAAGATCTGTGTTTCTTATGATTTTAATTTTAGTGTAGTTCTTACTCAAGCCTATATTTTTAGCTACTGTATCTATTTCTTCCAGCCTTTTTATCAGGTCTTCTTTCTTATCTGTTCTTAAGGCGATATCATCAGCATTTTAGGTGGTCCAACTATTATCCGTTTACTTTGATGCCCATTTCTTCCAAATCTAAGTTTTTTAAAACATCTTCTAGGGCCTGTTCAAATAGTTCAGGGAATATTGTGTCATCCTGGCTCACACCTCTTCTTATACGGATTGGCTGGGTTCCTTCGTTGATTTTAATAGATGTTATTGCTTCGCTATATATATTGGCTATTATATCTGTGTATCTGTGATCTATTCGACTATTAACTAAATATGCTTTTACTGCCCAGTGTTCAATGCTATCGAAAGCTTTTTCAAAGTCTATAAAAATGTTGTATTCGCTGGCTCGTTCCATTAGGATTTTCATGGTTGATAGGTGGTTAATTGTACTGAAACATTTTCTGAATGATATCCGTCAAATTTTGTTGTTAGTCTATCTGTTATGAATTTTCGTGAAGAGCTTATAAATTACATTGAGGAGTGTTATAGGTCGATGATGGTTTTTTAGGTCTGCTCTATCGCGTTTCTTGTGTAGAATAATGGTTATGGATTCTTTCGAGTTGCTTGGGACTATTTTTTCTTTCAATCGATGTAGTAACACAAATATGATCTTAACTTTTTTAATTTAAATCTTAACGGTTTGTCAAAGATTCTTAAGAAATAACACGTCAATAAGTTACCATTTGCCTCGAATATCCGTGGCATTGGGGTTGCAAAATGTTTGCAAACGAGAAGAGAGAGTTGACAGAATTCCTATTTGATTTCAAAAGGCCAAACCACCGTAAGGAGTAAAAGCTAAATCTTGTAACCTATACCTATTCCTACGGCAGATGAAATCCGATATCCGTTATAATTTGAAATTTCTATTTAACATTATTAACCTTAGAGATATTATATATCAGGTAGCAGGTGATAGCATTAGTAGTAATAGTGGTGGGGAGACCATTTGGTGGTCTAGCGACTAGGAACACGGCGCGCCCTTTTTGCAAACCCCGATTTGTCCGTAACACCATAATTATACCAAACTGAGGCACGTGCCCCTTGGGATGCAAGTTTTCTTTCTCGAAGAGGACTTAATTTTGGCTGAATCCTCTTTGTCCAGGGCAGGGATCTTTATCACAGTGGACCCACCCTTTTACACCCCATCCGAAAATTGGTCCTGCTACATGTTAGACTTGCATCTACCTAACATCGCTATTGTCCCAGCAGAACTTGGTTATAGACGATATCCTTCTGTCCTTTTCAGCGCAACAGTCGCGGTCGTCGTGAGTTAACTTTAAGAGATTTTTGCTGGCGCCGTAATGGTTCCAACTGTAACAAGCTCCTGGATTATTAATCCTGGCTCTTCGGTTGTTGGCTTCTGGACTGCACCTGCTTATATTCTCGATGTACAAGGGCAACCTATGTTTTTGTGTGCATGTGTATCGCACTATATCCATTATTGAACGCTGAAAAGGAATTGCGCGGCAGGGCTACGTGATTTTTTTTTGTTTTTGCGTTGTTGTTTGAGACGCATACCTGGTATCTTCTGCATGTGAAGCCGACGACCATACCATTGGACTACCCTGCAGGAATGGTCTGGTTGGACTGTCACAAAATATCTTTGTTTCACTCGTTAAATTAATAAATAGGTTTCACCTATTTTTTCATTTTGTTGATTTACCTGGTATCTTGTAGTCAGTTTGATTTGCTATAGTCAGGCAAGCCATGCTGAGGATGGAAATGCCTTTTTCCGAAACACCGGTGTCCGAGGTTGATTTTACCCCTTTAAAGTTGCGTTTTATACTTTGTTAAGTATGTTACTCTTGCAGTGACTACATTTTTACATATTTTAGACCAAGTTCCTCTCTTTTTTGAAGATACGTTGTTTTAGAATAACAAGAATGTGTTTCGGTTGTAAGGTGAAGCTGAAGCTTTCAGTAAAGCCATTACCTGGTCAATTACATTGAATGGAATTGAGGTTTTGGATTATAATTGAAATCTGTGGGGTGGCCGGAATTCCCTTAAATCTAGTAATTGTCAAGCCTTTGTGTGCTTGTAGTATGGCCTAGCTAATACCGCATTTCTGGCGGTTCGCCGAATTGCGACCGAATGAGTTGGCTACTGTCATTGTCACTCCTATTATCGTTTGGAATATTTGAACTACATCTGGTAAAATATATAATTGTATTTAAATCGAAGCAATAAATTGCTCTACTAGCCGTGAATTTATATACTTTATGAGTACGAGGGTCATGATAAAAGTGTTTAGAAACGTGGAAACGTTGCTTAAGAATTCAATGATCACAGTAGAATGGTTGGCCAGAGTGGTTGTAATACACAGAAAAAAAATGTCTTCAGTCAATGCAAATTGCTTTGATCCAACAAAAAATCTGCTTTCCTACGCACGAAGACGATATTTTCTTAACAAAAAAAAACTATTCTCTTGAACTGCTGGTTTCCGTTGAAAATAAAAGTTGCCTATATCCAAGAAAATTGATTTTTTTTAATGGAAGCGGCAACCTTCTTGTATTGTGTTTTCTAGTATTATGGAATAAATCGCCATTTTCGTTTTGAGATGCCGGATATTTTGAATTAAAAAGTTTTAGCAAAGTCTTGACGCAAAGTAAAGCTTTATTTGTGTTAAGAAGATATTAGTAAGACATTTTATATCTTGCTTCAAAACCACTTTTTCTTCGCGAAAGGCAGTTTAAACCAAAACAATTTACCAAGACAATTATTTTTTTCCTAAAACAATTGGTTTGCTTAGATGAAGAGAAAACAATTTGTTGGCAGACTTTTGCTTTTGGATCAAGATAGTTTTTTCAAGAAAACTACTTTTCTTAAATGAAGAACTTCTTTTTTTCTGTGTAGCCGAAATAAGGCCTTGATCAGTTTAATGCCTGGTAAACTACGGTGCGGCAGGGTTGGCATTCCAATGGTATGGTCGTCGGCTTCACATACAGAAGGCAGTGGCGCACCCTGGAATAGGTCTTGGGGGGCCCGAAACCTCTTGGGGGGGGGGCGAAGCCTCATGATGTCCCTTTGAAGCTATTTTTTGTGTTTTTTCATGAAATATGTGGAAATTATGTAAAAAATCTAAGGCTTTGGGGGGGGGGGGGCCCGGCTTATTTGAGCAAGTGCAGTATTTCCTCGCTCAGAATTTGTATCCCGAGTGTCTGGTGTCTCAGTCTTGATGTCTCTTTTTTCTGTCCAAAGTTTGTTAAATCCTGTGCTAAAACGAAATTGATTGATTAAAAAAAGGCTTAAACAAAAGAAATGTGAACAATCTTTAATGAAGAATTTGGTTTTATCTTCTCTTATGCAAATAACCATTTTTTATTAGTTTGTATGGGAAAATTGGCGACTGAAGATCATCAAGTGGCCTATAATTTATTCGAGAAGAGTTTTTGAAGAGATCTTTAGTAGAAAAGCCTAATAAATTAACTAATGAACAAAAAGCACCGAAGTGCTAGTCAGAAGTTTTTAATAAATGGTTTTATTAAATAAACAATTGTAGAGAGTTTAGAAGAGAGCATATAAAAAAATAACAGCAGGGTTTACTTGAAATAAGGTAAGCGCATCAACTGGACGATCTGCACCTTGTTTGTCTTTTAAGTTTTCTTAGTCTACACGAGTTCTTATTTACCTTAACTCAATTAACTATACGAAATCGCTATTTATATATGTAGGTCAGTAATTTTTGGTGCCAACTGGAATGTTTTATAAGTTATTTATCTAAAAAGTTAGCAAAAAACTTTTATCTTAAAAATCGAATTGAGTAAAATGGATCGCAAAGGAACATCTTAGTTTCAAGGCAGAAACTCTTCCTAATGAATTCCAGCAGTTAAAAAAGTTTTCAGTAGCAACCTAACGCTCGAACGTTACCAGCGTTGTAACGAATAATAATTGAGGGATGAAAATTGTAGTGTTCTATGCTCTTTTTAAAGATTCTGTGTTCAGAACACAATTATTTATTTAAGTGGAAATCAAGAAATTTGTAATATTAACAGACAACAATGTACTAATAAAGAAAATGATCTACTCACTTTTATGCGTCGGGCCAGAGTCTTTCCTGGGACTCACAAGAGGACAAATAAAGTCGGCCCTAACAGGGTGGGCCCAGAAAGAAATATGTAAGGAATTAAACAACACAGGAAACGCCAGACAGGTGAAGGAGTATATGACAGGATAGAGCAAGTCCCGTAGGGACTGGCTGCGCCGTAGAACACGAAGAGAGGTGGGAGCCAAGCCAAGCCAGGAGTCCTAACCGGACACTGCGTCCTACAAGGACACCTGGCGAAAGGAAAACGCGACGTGCGAGCGATGTTGGGCCGAGGACGAGACCTCGGCGCACTTCCTTTTATCATGTGAAGCATACAAGGAGGCACGAAGAGAGGTATTTGAAGAGGACGCCTTCGAGACGGAGGATCTTCTAAATCTGAGGTGGCTCGATATTCTCTCCTTTGTACTGAAGGCGGGCAGATTCCTTAGCAAAGGAAGGGGGGATGCCCGGGGGTTGGCAAAAAGAGCGCTTCATGTGGCTAGTCGCCAGGCCCAAAGCTTACCCCACACTACTACTACTACTCATTTTTTAAAATTTAAATCTATCCAAACAAACGTGAAAATACTGTCATAAAAAATGATTTGTTTTGTAAAAAAACATACTTAAAAATTGTACCGCAGTGAATTTAGTAAAAGCGCGGGTAAATTAATAAAAAAATAGATTTTTGCGGAGAATGGTTTTTCATTTTGAAATATGTTCCAACAACGAGGTTGGTAATCACCGGCGGCGGCGACGCATTTTAAGCCCCAGTGTGGTTGTATGTATGTACATATTTTTTCAGTTTGTCAGGCTGGAATTTAGGCAGAATAAACCGGAACAGTAATTTCGTTCTATTAATTAATAAACTTTTGAAAATGGAAAACCGCACCGTTTTATTAAGTATAATATGTCTTTCGAAAGGCTTTATCTACCTTCTTGGTGATAATTTTCTAAACCAACCCTATGAAATAGAACTGCCAAAGTCTGCGAAGGATACTGCAAATTTAACAACCTGTGGTCTCATGTTAGTGAAAGCTTAGTTGGAGACAAATCAGAAGAGTATGATATTTATTGATTGATTGATCCATGAAGCTCTGAATTCTGTAAACAGGATCAATTCTTTGATATTAATTTTTTTTTGGTTTAACAGTTCTTAAAGGTGGATGAAGAGTACGGGCTACTTTTAAAACCTTAACCTTCCTCGCAAAGCACTTTTGATTGTTGCAATTATGACAAAATTTATAAACGCTGTTCTATAAACAGCGGTTTAATCTTGTTGTATGTGCTGATTTCTGGTCTAATAGTTTGTAGGTGTAGATAGATTGAACGAGCCCTTTTGTAAACCTTGTATGAGACATCTTTCTGCATTATATACTGACTATAACTTATTAAGCAATTATTGCTAAGACTTTAAACCATCCTTCTTGGTAAATCACTTTTAGTTGTTGTAATAATAGAGGAATTTCTAAACGCCATTATCATCGTAAGAGTTCTGTAAGCAGCTGTTTTTATCCTGTGATATGAGAAGATTTTTGATCTAATAGTTTTGAGGTGTGGACAGAGTAAACGAGCCCATTTTTAAGTCTTGTAAAACATCTTGGCTGCATTCACTGCCGACTGAAACTTAGTAAGCAATTATTGCTAAAACTTTAAACCATTCTTCTAGGCAATGTGCTTTAGCTGATGTAATAATGGACAAATTTCTACATGCGGTTATCACAGCATCACTCTAAGTTTTGTAAACAGCAATTTTTATCCTGCGATAAGAGCTGATTTTTGGTCTAACACTTTTCAGGTGCGAAGAGAGTAAGAAAACTCGTTTATAAACATTGCATAAAACATCTTGCATTAACTACGAACTATAACTTCTGGGCAAAACAGTTTTGGCTGTTGTAATAATAGCAAAAATTATAAAGGTGATTATCACAGTATTACTCTGAGTTCTGCAAATAGCAGATTTATCTGATTTTCTGTCTTACAGTTTTTAGCTATAGACAGAGTAAACGAGTCCGCTTGTTAAACTCTTCTAACACATCTTGAGGGATTAACTACTTACTATAACTTAGTAAGCAATTATTGCTAAAACTTTAAACCGTTCATCTTGGCAAAGGCTTTTGGTTGTTGCCATAATGAAGGAATTTCTAAACGCGATTATTACGGGGATTACAAGTCTCTAAACAGCTGTTTTCATCCTGTGATACGAGCTGACTTTTGTCTAAGAGTTTTCAGGTGTGGACAAAGTGAACGAGCCCATTTGTAATCCTTGTATAAAACATCTTGCTGCATTAACTACCCACTATAACTTAGTAAGCAATTATTGCTAAAACTTTAAACCGTTCTTCTTGGCAAAGCGCTTTTGGCTGTTGTAATAATGGAGAAATTTCTGTGCGCGGTTATCGCAGTATATCTTTTTATTTAAGTTCGAAACTTAAAGACGGCAGCCGGTATCAAGAAGCGCTTATGTTTATTGTAAAAACATCCAAGATCAAGTATAATAAATTTAGCCAAAATATTATTACTTTTTAGTACCTATTTACCAAGATCCTTAATCTCGTTAAGCTTTAAGTCTACAGTCACAATCAGAGAACTACGTTCTTAACGTTTTGAGATATGAACCCAAAACGTTCTGCTGCCATAATATATAAAATATTTTGGGTCACCAGATCTACTTTTTAATAAACTTAATTCAAACTCAAATCAATATTAAACGCCAAACCAAAATGCTACAGTTAAACAATACAAAACAGACAATCATAATTTAATGGATAAAGTTTGTTTTTCTTGTTTGTTAAAAAAGGCTTTTAACAAAATTAAACTGGAGACTTGAATACGAACTAATTTAATGGTAAATATTAGATTTTCATTGTACTGCCTAATATGATGTGAATGTTAAACCTTTCTATATATCCTATTATATTTGTTGCTTTTTGGGGTTGATTAATGATGCATGGATGACAATGTCTCATATTTTTTATTCCATTCACCACAAATGTTTTTAAAACAATTTTTTTTGAGTTTTGACATTGTTACTTATTGTGATGCTTACTACTGATGCTGCTTCTTATTAAACATAACGAAGTAAGTTTCTTTATTGATATCGTTATTCTGTAGAGCATAAACGGACATCCAGTACCTGATGATTGGAAAATTGCATTTATATACTGCATACATAAAATAGGAAACAAGCTCGATTTCAACAATTACAGAGGAATTTCAGTGACCAGTACTCTGAGTAGATTGTATGACAGGATTCTTAGAGATTCAATTGAGAATGATTTTCATGAACAAGAAGAAGAAGAGCAAAGTGGGTTTCGCGCAGGTGCAAACTTATATCAATCATACATATACAAAAGCGCTAAAAGAACTATACAAAGGGTCAAAATCAATGAGAATATCTAAAATAGATCATATACGAAATCAGACCATAAAAGAAAGAATGGGAATCGGGGGAAGCATAACAGATGACATCACTAAAAGACAACTGATATGATACGGCCATGCATAACGGATGAACGATGAAATATTACCAAAGCAGGTCCTAGAATAGCAATCAATAGGGCGCAGGAAAAGAGAGCATCCTAAACTAGAATGGCAACAGTCAATCCGAAGATCAATGAGTCAAAAAAACCTGACAGAAGATGATTGTCAGGATCAAAGGCAGTGGAGTATAGGTGTCGGACAACGTAAAAAAAGAAGTCTAGTCAGGGTTGGATATGACAGGCGGACAACCGGGCAAATGCCCGGTGGGCCGGTACAATTTAGGGCCGGTTGGGCCGCAGGCCCGATGTACCTATTCCAAATTATTAATATTTATTTTTGTATATTTGACAAACGAACTAATTAAAACATTAAACATTTAAATTTAAAAAATCTGTATGTAGTAACTCCAGGCCTGCGTTACTCGTTTGATTGTTACAGTTACTTTTATATTAAAATAAATATAATGTATTAAGAAGATAATGTGCTAATGGCCTGAAGAAAAAATCGGGAGATTAAAAAAATGTAATAAAAATATTGTCTATTTTTTTTTTATTTGTGTTGTTGTGAAACAAACTTTGTTGACTATTTTGGTGTGGATTGATACCCCCGATCTTCCCCTTCGGTACCGCCTTGCCAATATCTCATATCTTAGTTGCGAAAGATCAATTTTGGTGCTATAATACACAAAAAATCTAAGAAATCAATTAACCGATTGAAAAATCGGTATTGGGTCCAATTCAAATTAAGATAAAAATAGATAAAATTGCAGCATCAAGTTCATTATCAAAAAAAGTCGTTACCATATGAAAAATTAGCATACCTGCTCTGCCCCCGGCACTACACTTACTGCTATTTGTTTTTTTTTAGGTTTTTTTTTAAATTTTATTACATAGAACATCATCGAGACCTAAATTTGAAAAAAATTATTTGCAGCCTTTTAACTAACGGGGACAGTGCTGAAATTTTGTACGTTTTTATTTTTTTTTAGTTTTCATTTTGTGAAAAAATTAGATAATAATTATATTAATAGGTACTTAGTGCTTAATATAGGCATACAGAATATAAAACTTTACAAAAATATCTAGTATTAATAAAAAATGAGATTTTCTGAAAGTCTTTAAACACCTTGTATCTCACAAGTTAGTATGATTAGGACATGCATACATATGTTTATATAAAGTTTTTTTTCTCAAAATGCAAATTACATCCTTTAAAATTAGCATGTTATTTAATAACAAAACCTCCATAATATCAAAAACAAAAATAACACAATATGGCTTCGTTTTCTTTGCCGTAAAATTTTTGTACCGAAGCGAGGGCCGAATAAAAAGAATTGCCAGGGCCGGTTTGTTTGAGCCCCTCCAACCCTGAGTCTAATCCGATATAGCAGTAGTAATTTATGAATGATTTATTTATACTACCTTGTTGTTAGCTGATTTACGCTTGGAAATCGTCTCTCTTATTTCTAGCAATTTATCCTTTGTTGGTTATTTAAATAAATAACGAGTTTTGCTTATTAATATTCATTCTATTTATTCCAATATTGGCGTTCGATGTCAGCATTTGGAGCTATGTTTTGCAAAAAAAAATTGTTATTCGAGAATCTTATTAAATATTATCTAATTTCATAAGCCATGAAACAAATATGTGAGAAACCAACAGCTCATAACTGTACTGTACAAATTTTATAACATGATCCTACAGGACACGACAGGTCCTAAGAGGCCTAAAATTTTTGGAGGGAAATTAAAAATAATTTTTGGCCATTTGTTGATGCAGGAAAATATTTTGAGGGAAATGAAAAAATTTTTTGGCAATCAGTTTTTTTTCTGTACATGAAAATATTTGTTTTGGCTATAAAGTTTTTTTAAGGGAAATAAAAGATTTTAATTTTTGCTTTTTAGTTATCAACTTTTTTTCGATGCAAATAAAAAATTTCATGACCCGGTCTTATTTTTTGTGCTTAACAGTTTTTAAGGGAAAAGTAAAAAATTGGTGAATGTTTTTTGTTGCATGAAAAAATTTTTTTGCCTAATTAGTTTTGTTTGAGAAATTTGAAAAATTTTTGGCTCCATTAGTTTTTTTTCCGAGGGATAGAAGAAAATGTTTTTGATTTATATTTGAGTTTTTTTTAGTGAAATGTAAAAGTAATGATATTTTTTCGATGCATTGTTTTGGTGATGATTTTTTTTGGCCAACTTTTTTGCGTTGCATGTTGTTAACTATTTTTCGAGAAAATATAGGAAAATAGTCTGATTAACTTCGCAAGATTTGTCACATCGACCAGCAGTGTTCTGAGGAGTTCCATAAGGACGAAACGGTTAACTGTCAACACTTATTAGGTGTCCATTAGATCTTGGACCCCCGTGAGGTTAAGCTTTCAGGCTACCCACGGAAAAATATAAGGGAAACAAAAAAAAACTCCTTTTTGCCCGATTAGCCACGAAACTTGTTTGATTTTTTAAATTCACGGGACGAAATTCCACGTTTGTTAGTATTATTTGGCTTAAAAATTCCGTTGATTGACGCTCACTGTCTTGAAGACGGGTAAAAATGCAATCTGTGTTGATCCGGCCTGAAAGACAAAGAGCTGTCGTAGGTCACGAACTATAGTTGTTTTCTTTGATTTGCATTCGATCTTTTCATTGATCGACATTATATAGCAGTGTTTTCGCCTACTTTTAGTTTTTTGTTTCTCTCGTATCTCGGTAGATGGCGCCTCTTGCTATAGTTCGCTCACTAATTACATTTAATTAGAGACAAAACCGTCTGATTAACTTCGCAAGATTTGTCACATCGACCAGCAGTGTTCTGAGGAGTCCCATAAGGACGAAACGGTTAACTGTCAACACTTATTAGGTGTCCATTAGATCTTGGACCCCCGTGAGGTTAAGCTTTCAGGCTACCCACGGAAAAATATAAGGGAAACAAAAAAAAACTCCTTTTTGCCCGATTAGCCACGAAACTTGTTTGATTTTTTAAATTCACGGGTACGAAATTCCACGTTTGTTAGTATTATTTGGCTTAAAAATTCCGTTGATTGACGCTCACATACGAAATTCCACGTTTGTTAGAAAAAATTTTATTGGATGATCTTTTTTTTTGGCCAATTACTTTTTTCAGCGTAAAAAAAATGATATTTTTTGTCAACTTTTTTCCAAAGGAAGGAAAAAAAAATTACTTACAATTTTTTTTTAGGAAAATGAAAAGTTATTTTTATGTAATGATCTTTTTGGTCATCAACTTTTTTCGATGCATAAAAAAATAGTTAAAGTTTTTTTAGGAAAATTAAAACTTTTTCGGATGATTATTTTTTTCAACTGTTTTCCAAGGGATGATAAGGAAAATGTATAAATTTTTGCCTCATTTACTTTCTTTTCGTTTTTTTGAGGGGGGAAATGTTAGTTAAGTTTAGTTAGTTAAGTAAATGTATATTTATAAATAAGTGATAAATTATGATAAAACGTAATATATCAATTGTGTGAATTGTGATAACTTTACTAATTTTATTTATAAAATAAAATAATATTTTTTTCTTGTGACAATACAATTTTTTGATTTGATTAGCCCTTCCTGTGGAACACATTAAATTGTTTCAATTAAATATGTACATCTCTTGTGTGATTTTGACACTGGCGTGACATTGCCTGTGGAACTGCATAATTGTGTATTTGTATAGTGCGTTGTTTATTTAAAGAAAGTTTAAGGTAACTTTAAATTTTACTGCACGCCGCTGATAGACTTGGTACTGTAAGCTAAGATAAAACTGGCGAAAAACCTTAAATGCTGACGACAAGCAAAAGGTGTAAGATTTACTCACTGGTGTTGCAAAGAAGTAATTTATCGCTAAGCGCTTGGGACTGCAAAAAACTAATCTCTTACTTTTAATGTGACTCTTAAGACTCTTTAAAACTTCGAGAAATGCAATGGCTCATTTGATTTAACCAACCCCCATACTTTTTTTATGTATATAGAACTGATTTAGTTATAAAAGTGATTGATTTGTGTAAATTGTGAATTTTCTTTCTTTTGCTTCAAGTTGGTAACTAAACGAAGAATGTGGCGCATGCGCAATAAGTTAGACCTCTACCGCCTATACAAAAAACATGAGGCTGACCAATCCATCAAAGTGAGTAGATTACGATAGTTGAGCCACTTAGAATGGAAGGACGATATAGAACCCCCATAGCAAAATTAGAATTTAGAGAGGCAAGGCAAGTTATGTATCTATTTATTTTTATTTTATTTATTTTTCTATATCAACGGCAGAGCCAATTTACAATAATATTACAGAGTAATTAATTAATAACAAGATGGCAAAAAAAAGTAATAAAACTAATTAAAACAAACAAAAAAAACAATAATAAGAAACTAGGACTAAGAAAATTGACCAAAGACAAAAAATTTTCTCTTTTATTAAAATATAGGAACTGTAGGTTTTACTATAGAAATTCCCTAATACTACCCTTAAACGAACTGAGACTGGCTGCGAATGGATCAATATTGTTTTGGTTGTACAGACGTAGAGTACGAGTCAACGGTGAATAATAGCCATAATTGGCATGATAAAAGGGAATGCGAAACATTGGCGAGTTATGCCTACGCTGAATAGTGTTGAAACCGATAATCTCCAATAAAGAAGGACAAAAGCAGATACCGTTTAATATTTTATAAAAAGTTATAACATCAGAATATGTCCTTCTTCTTTCCAAAGTATCCAAATCTAAATGGCTGGCTAATGGCATTATAATTTATGTTATAATTGTTGTTGTAAATGTCAATATCAGCCCTGAATGCAAGAGAACGATGAAAAGTTCTCTGTACAGACTTCAAGCGATCAATGTGGCAGGCATAGTGTGGTCTGTAATGTAATGTAATGTCTCCAGTTAACAATAAATTTGTTTCATCGATCGTCTTTTTGTCTGATTTATACCCGGGAAATTTCCATTTTAATTTTGCTACCTCTCCTCTGACATCCCTTACTATTGGTTTATTTATTATCCATTCATTCCTTTTTATATCTGTTAGCTTTACATGTAACATTTGTCTTTTCATCTTTGGGCTTTTATTACCTTATCCATTTTTGATTTTGTAAGTGTCCAGGGAGGATACATTGTTTACACTTTCGTTTTGAGGTACTGAGGATATTTTTTATATTTTATTATGTAGCTTAATTTATTACTAAATTAATAGGATACCGAATGCTGCCCACGACAATTTTAATTATCTCTTGATTTCAGCTGTTTGGTTTTCTATTTTATGGTTTAATAATTTGTCCCAAGTAAGATATATTCCTCTACTTGTTCTATTTTTTCTTCGTTTATTCGATCTGTGTTTGTTACCATTTTAGTTTTAGTGTAGTTCATACTTAAGCCTATATGTTTAACTGGTGTATCCTGTCCTTCCATCATTTTTATTAGTTCTTCCTTTTTATCGGTTATTAAGGCGAAATCGTCAAACTAACTTAGGTGGTTTAAGTATTGTCCGCTTACTATGATGCCTATTTCTTCCCAATCTTCAAACAAGTTTTTAAAAGCATCTTCTATGACCTGGTTGAATAGTTTAGGGGATATTATGTCATCCTATCTGATATATCTTATACGGATTGGCGTGGGTTCTTCGTGGATTTTGATTGATGTTGTTGCTTGGCTATATATATTCGCTACTAGGTCGAGGGATCTGTGATCTATTCGGCTATTAATCAGCGATGCTTTTACTGCCTAGTACTTAATGCTATGGAAAGCTTTTTCAAACTCTATTTATAGTGGAATATTGTATTTGTTGACTCGATCTATTAGGATTTTCATGGTTAATAGGTGGTCAACTGTACTGAAACCTTTTCTAAAGCCTGCTTGTTTTTTTGATTGATATCCTTTAAATTTTGTTGTTACTGTATCTGTAAATTTTACGTGAACCGATCTGAACCGTGCGTGTCATTGTTAAACAAATAAATAGTAAACAGGAAATGCCTAACCTTAAGCCAAAATAATAGAAAATACGGTCATAAAAACCGTGCATTCAACCAAACATTTCCCTAACCCCGTATACACATCTCTTATTTGAATATAATACGGTCTCCGAGCATCTTATTGAGTCCGGCATCCCGTCCGTGCACAATCGCCCATAGAAGGTCTCCAGGGAAAATGGCCGATTTGTCGAAAGGACCGATATCTCCACAGAGAGGAACATGCAACGGTTTTTGGACGGTTGAAAATTATGATTATAACAAGCCAAGACTGGTGCGTCTTTGTGGAACCAAAATTCAATTAAATGGAGGCATGTCCCTCCAAAGAATAAAAATAATATTTTATCAGATTTTTTTGTTTTTGACTTAATAAGATAACTAAGCTCGACCAACCAAATTGATAATCAATCAATCACGTGTCGGAGGGGGGTCTAGATTCAAATGTACTCTTCAGGGTTCTTAAGACTGGTGCGTCTTTGTAGAACCAAAATTCAAATTAATGGAGGCATGTGCAAGGATAAAATTATTATTTCATCAGATTTGAATTTCAAGTCAGTATAAATTCCTCAAAATTGCAATACATATGTTTTAAATATGTGTATTCTGGTTAGAAATAACAATTTCAAATAAATTCAATTTGGTTAAAGTTATTTAGAAAATTTAATATTTAATTAATTTGGTGGTGTGTATAATAATTTTATTTAAAAGCCTAGCTTTATTCTGCACTTGTGAAATACTTATCGGTGCGTTATTAAAATAATAATTATTATGCTATATTTACTCTAGTTTAGGATAAAAGCGTCTAGTATGAACCCCTTCAACCATAGTTATTTTAGCTCACACATATACTATACTATAGTAGTGTGAGCTATGGTGATCCTAATTTTTTCGAGAAAAAAGAAGTTGCTCCGATTTCAAAATTTTTTATATATCTTTGCGTTTCAGATGATTTTGAAACTTTTTTGTTGCGCCGTCTGTCTGTCTGTCTGTCTGTATGTCTGTCTGTCTGTCTGTCTCTCTGTCTGTCTGTCTGTCTGTGTGTCTGTCTGTAACAACCAACGCGCATAACTCAAAAACCGCTTGGCCGATTTTAATGAAATTTGGTACCTAGGCTGGGTCTTGGGTCGAGATGGTCCCATTTAAAAATGAACAAAATCCACCGAACACAAACCAAATAAAAGGGTGGGGGTAGATTTCAAAAATTAGAGTTTATGTGAAAATATGGCGTGTGTGATATCAAACGAAAGGTAATTGAGTCTGGAGTTAAACAAAATACATTTTAGTTTATTTTAAAAAAAGGGTGGGGGTATATTTGAAAAATTAGAGTTTAAGTGAAAATATGGCGTGTGTGATATCAAACGAAAGGTAATTGAGTCCGGAGTTTAACAAATAACATTTTAGTTTTTGATTTTTTTAAGGGTGGTGGTAGATTTTAAAAATTTGAGTTTAAGTCTAAACATGGCTTGTGTGGTATCAAACAAAAGGTAATTTAGTCTGGAGTTGAATAAAATATATTTCAGTTTTTAGTTATATTAGCTCACACGTAAACTATAACTATAGTACCTAGTGTGAGCTTAGGGGCCCATATATTGGCAGAGTATTTATATTTATTCACTGTAGATTGAAAAATTTTTGTCTGGAAAAAACCATATACGATAAGCTAATAAAGTAAAGAACCTAGACAAGTATTTAACATAGCGAAATTCAATGACAAATAAAGATTTACCAAGCACAAGAACTTCAGTCAATAGTTAGTGAACACCCTTTATTTTTGTTGTTTGGTATTGATGCATGGGCGCAACCAGGGGGGGGGGGGCAGGGTCCGGGCCTTCCCCAAGCCTCAGAGTTTTTTTACACATTTTTCACATTTTTCATGAAAAAACACAGAAAATACCTTAAAATTGGACTTTATGAGGCTTCGGCAACCCCCCCCCCAAGAGGCCTCGAGCCCCCCCAAGACATATACTTGGGTGCGCCACTGATTGATGGTTCCCAGTAAGGTCGTAAGAGGCGACCAAAGGAACAGTCAGGCAAACTTTGGCGATGATGATGTGGTTATTAAGGGAGTATTCTTAAATTAAGTAACTCATAAAGATTTTTGACCCCCTCCCCTCACGCCTTCGTAACGCATTTTCAAGAAAAAATTGATGCAAAAATCATTAAGTGTAACGTAAGGCTAAACTCCGTCTCACCCCCTAGAGCGATATGTAATTTAGGAATGGTCCCTGGGTTGATGTATCGCTGCATGGATCATGATGATCCGATTCTGGCAAAAGAACACCTCAACGCTCCAGATGCAGTATAGGGATTCTGTTAAAAGTCAGGTTTGTGTCCTTATTAATTTTTAGTTTTTGGTGCAGCTGATTTATTAGATTTAAAATAAAACCGTTTAATTTAATAGTTTTGTCTCTTATTTTTATGTGATTAAATAGCTGATTCTACTAACTTCTTGTTGTTCCAGTAGGGCTTCCGAATTATTGCCATTCTCAAACCGAGGTTTTCAATTCCTGATTTCTTAGGGAAACGTTTTAGGAATTGCAATCAGTCCGAAGTTCGTTTTCGTTTGAAAGAAAAAATTCTATTAATAATTTTGTACTCGAAAATTTTAGGAAACTAGCAATTTTACGTGAAAAAAGCCATAGCACCCTTGATTGTTTTATTAAGAAGTATACAGAGTGCTAAATATGAAAGTCCTGTGAAAAAACACTGTATTTAGGTTTAAAAGAATGCTACTACACCAAAAGAATTATTTAAAATTCGCCCCACATTTTGATTTTAGTTTAGGGGCGGATCTAGGAATATTGTTTTTTTTGCGTTTTTCTATTTTGTATAGACACCAGGAAGAAACCAAGATAAAAAGAGGGAAAATTGTGTATCAGAAGAAATAAAGAAACTGATGGAAAAAAGGCGGACCCTCGAGAGATAAGGAAAAAGAACATGTATAGAATACACAGAAATAAATAAAACTATAAAAAAAATTATAAAAGAAAATAAAAGAAAGAGCCAAGAAATTAAAGTTGAGAGCGTTATAGAAAATAACAGAAATATGAATGTCTAAGGCCAACTCTAGGTAGATATGAAATAATTAAAATAAAGGATATTAACGGCATAGAAACTAAAGTTAAAGAAGATATCATAAATATCACACAACTATTCTATACATACCGCACAAAAAGGGAACCATCACGAGAGACCATGAAGAAACTCCAAACAAAAATAAAGAACGAGCTACACCCTGAAATGAGCAAAGCGGAAATAAAGAGAGCATTAAAGAAAATGAAAAATAACAAGTCACCTGGAAAAGACGGAGTAACGGCAGAAATGCTCAAGTACGGTGGTTCGGTTCGGTTAGCTGAAGTTAATACCCTCCATATTGTCCTGAATAAAATACTAAAAGAAAAAAATAATCCCAAACAACTGGAAAGAATCCATAACCATTATTCTACACAAGAAAAGCGATAGAGCAGACCTTAAAAACTATCGACCTATAACACTCCTCAATGTAATTTATAAGCTTTTGACGAAAATGTTAACAGATAGACTAACAACAAAATTTGCCGGATATAAATGAAAGGAACAAGCAGGCTTTAGAGAAGGTTTCAGTAGAGTTGACCACTTATTAACCATGAAAATCCTAATAGAACGAGCCAACGAATATAACATTTAACTATATATTGCGTTTATAGACTTCGAAAAAGCTTTTGATAGCATAGAGCAGTGGGCAGTAAAAACATCTTTAATTAATAGCCGAATAGATCACAGACATACAGATATAGCCAATATATATATATATATATATATATATATATATATATGATATATATATATATATATATATATGATATATATATATATATATATATATATATATATATATATGATAGCGAAGCAACAACATCAATCAAAATCCACGAAGGAACCAAGACAATCCTCTTAAGAAGAGGTGCCAGTCAGGGTGACACATTATCCCCTAAATTATTTAACCAGGCCCTAAAAGATGTTTTTAAAAGCTTAGATTGGAAACAAATAGGCATCAAAGTAAACGGACAATTCTTGAACTGCCTAAGACATGCTGATGATATCGCCGTAATAACAGACAAGAAAGAAGAACTGATATAGCGAAGCAACAACATCAATCAAAATCCACGAAGGAACCAAGACAATCCTCTTAAGAAGAGGTGCCAGTCAGGGTGACACATTATCCCCTAAATTATTTAACCAGGCCCTAAAAGATGTTTTTAAAAGCTTAGATTGGAAACAAATAGGCATCAAAGTAAACGGACAATTCTTGAACTGCCTAAGACATGCTGATGATATCGCCGTAATAACAGACAAGAAAGAAGAACTGATAAAAATGCTGGAAGAACTGGATACAGCAGCTAATAATATAGGCTTAAGGAACTACACTAAAACAAAAATCATAACAAAACAGATGAAGATGTTACGGTCAGAATAAACCAAAATAAAATAGAACAAGTAGAGGAATGTATATACCTGGGACAAATTATTAAACTAAAAAAAGAAAACCAAACAGCTGACTAAAATCAAGAGACGAGTAAGATTGGCCTGGGTAGCATTCGGTAATTTAAGCGACATATTAAGAAACAAGAAAAATCCTCAGTACCTCAAAACGAAAGTGTATAACCAATGTATCCTTCCTGTACTTACCTATGGATCACAGACCTGGACACACACAAAATCAAACATGTTACATGTAAAGCTGACAGATAGAAAAAGGAATGAATGGATAAGAAATAAAACAAAAGTAGGGGATGTCAGAGGAGAGGTAGCAAAATTAAAATGAAAATTTGCCGGTCATAATATCAGAAAGAAAGACGATCGATGGAACAAGTGTATTGTAAACTGGAGACCTTGGGAAAATAAAAGAAGTAGGGGAAGACCGCAAATGAGATGAAGAAAACACGCGGGAACTAAATGGATGAACACGGCGATAGACAGAGAAGAGTGGAAGATATTGGGGGAGTCCTATGTCCAAAGATGGATTGAATAAGGCTAAATAGATAAATAGAGAGAAATAGAAATGTCCGCCGTTTTGGAGTCGCTATATTTTTTAGTTTACTTCATAAATCATAATTAACGACCTTAAATACCCCAAAGTTTCAATATTCCGCTATTTTGATATTTTTTAAAGATTAGTTATGTCAAAAATGATAATAGGCGACCTCAAACTTAACAAAGTTCTTAATTTAAAACATATAGATTCATAACTGTAAAAAAAAATACCGCTATATTTTGATAAAAAATGTTAAAATGCATGGTCACCGAAACTCTTTACACCTGTCAAATATAAATATTGTGACTCATCGAAAAGCGATTGCAACATTTTAAACAAAACAATAAATAAACAAACAAACAAACCAATAAATGAAATCAAGCTAAATATAACTGTTTAATAAACAAAGTTGCAAACTAAAACTACGGCGGTGGCAAGTTAATTATTAAACCGTTTAGCTTAACAGCTTGTTTACTTGTTTTTACACATGAAATAATAGCCGAAAAACATTACCTGCACCAAAAAATATAAAGTGTGCTTAAAGTTTCAATTCTTTTTCACTGCTTTCTTCCCCATGTAGGTGTAAAGTGCGCGGCTCATAAACAATTCAAAAAGTTTGAAACAGATCAGTTATTTCCGGAAAACTAGTTGGGAGCAATGAATCTTCCTCCTTCCAGACAAACACTAACCCGACCAACCAACGCGCCACCGTACATGACTTTACATACATTAAAAACGCCGAACTCACTCACCGCACACGGCGAGAGAGCTTTTATAAAACGAAAACTTTATAAAACTTTTAACTTTATTATCAAACATAGCTACAGTATGGCTCGAAATGTTTCCGCCGCTAAATTCGATAGAACTAGTTAGCTTTAAAAGATTTTTACGTGAACTGGTACAAACTTTTTAAAAACAAGCACAACTGATACAAGCGAGTATTTCGCCATTTTCGATAACCTGGCCCTTTACAATAAAAAACGCCCGATAAATGCACTGCCACTTAACATTAATTTGAAAAAAGCCCCAGGCTATGATCTTATTAACGAGGTAGTCATAAAACAACACCCCAGAAAAGCTATCGTAAAACTGTTCAACCTAATCAATACGTCCCGTAGGCTTAAGAATGTACCTAAACGAAAGTTGCAGAAGTTATCGTGATTCCAAAACCAGGAAAGTCACTCCATGACGTGTCATCTTATATACTTATCTTTGCTGCCAATTATATTCAAGGTCTATGAAAAATGATTGCTTAAAATAATAAAGCTAATCATAGAAAGACAAGAAATTATTCCATCTCATCAATTTGGGTTTCGAGACAACCATTCCATGATAGACCAAGTATATAGAATTACTAATATAATAGAAAAGGCACTAGAAGAGGAAACAGTTTGTTCTGCAGTATTTCTAGATCTAGCACAAGCATTTGATAAGGTGTGGCATAAAGTCCTTAATTTTAAACTAAAATGTTTTCAACCAAAACAATTTTCCGATATTTTGGAACTATACGTAGACATAAAACAAGAAGATTCACACTCAAATTTAAGAGAAATTCAAGCAGGCGTGAGTACTAGGCCTTTATTTATACTTTATATTTACTTCCGATATCCCAAAGCCAAAAAATTGTCACTTAGCAAAATTTGTCGATGATACTGGTTTAATCACAGTACAAAAATCTATTGAAGAATGCATAGAAAAACTTCAGGATGCAGTAACCGAAGTTTATAGTTGGACCGCAAAGTGGCGAATAAAATTATATGAAACCAAATCAATTTATGTTGCTTTTACAAACAATAATGTAAATCACATACAAATAACAATTTACGGCATTCCCGTACCATATTCAAATCAGGCAAAATATCTCGATATAACACGTAATGCCAAATGGCACTGGAAGGCATATGTTAAGAAACAAAAAGAAGAACTTCAAAAATGAGGTATAGAAAAATGAACTCGCTAATTGGAAGGAAGTCCAATTTAACGATTCACAATAAGTTACAGCTTTATAAATAAATACTGAAACCAGTAAAGATATACGTTATTCAACCATGGGGTTGCACTAAATAGAGTAACATTCTAGGTTTACAGAGATTTTAAAATAAAGTATTAAGAAATATTGTGAATACACCTTGGTACGTATATAGAGACCTTCATCGGGACATAAAAATCAAAACTGTAGCAGAGACTATAAAAAAGTATGCAAAAAGCTATGAAGATAGACTCCATCGACATGTGAATGTGGAAGCAATTCAACTTCTAGACAATACTATGCTAGTTCAAAGAGTGAATGTGAGGACTTCTCAATGATGCCCACTCCAGCCTACGTTGTTTCACCCTCCACTTCTCTTGTCTTTATTTTGCAAATTTGAAACATAAAGCATATTTATTTTGTTATTATAAGTTAACCGTTGAACTTTATGTTTATATTTATTTATGTACAGACAGGGACTAATTAAATGGCCGCTACCAAGTTGGGATGAGAATTTCGGACTTTTAATTTAGTCCTTTTAATTTAAAAGCATGAATGAATCCATTTGGCCACTATACCAAACTATACAGCCTAAAAATATTAGTGATTTTGCATTTATCAATGAAAGTTGAAGGCTCTGCGATCAAGAATAGGCTACTCGGTGATACCTATTATGTTCTTCTTTATTTGTTTCACACAGTTAAATATTCATTGGTCAGTCTGAGACAATTTACGTAATTTCGAACGTTACACTTTGCGTTCAAGAATCACCCTTCTTTGTGAGTTTGGGGTTTTTTCTTTCTTTGTTGCACGCAGGTAAATCTTTAGTGAGAATATGGGGGGTACATTTTTACGTAATTTCGAACGTTGCCCGCTTATTTTTTCATTTGTTTGATCATGGCTGGATCTGGCTGGGTATACAGAGCGGGGCAACCGGCCTGCAGGACGCATCTAAACGTGTTTGGTCTGCAGGCTGCCTGCACTTAAATTGAGACCATATTGAAAAGAACGTTAAATTAATTTTTATTTGCTATTATTAAGAACACCGGCGTATACAAAGGGAGGTAATAGAGTACTTAATCTTTCCAAGTTTGGTAAATTGCAAAGAAACCAAGTAATAGTTTATCGGCATCTTTTCAACTAAAAAAGCAAAAATTTTGCCTGCGGTCTTATTACCAAAATTGTATCAGTATTCAATAATGATATCTTCTGAAAATTATACACGATTTACCCTCAGATGCACTTAAGCGCAATTTTGGGTTTAATCGCGATTAAGTCCTTGTTCTTCACATACAACTCTACAAAGAGGGAGAATGGATTAGCTAAGCCTTGTTACGGTGTATCTGAAGGTTAAAAGCAAATTTGTGCGAGAAGATCGTGTTTAATATTTGTCTTGTTTCAAATACGTGTAACTAAGCAATAGCGCACCTAGGAATACGTTTTGGGGGAGGCTCAAAACCCGATAATGCCGTATCTTATGCTATTTTCATTAAACATGTAAAAAATATCCAAAAAATCCGAAGGTTTTGGAGGGGGCCCGGACCCCGAGTGTCCCACCTTGGGTGCGCCATGACTGAGAGAGATGGTTTGGATAAAGCATATAAAAGTTTGAGTTTTTTATGTTGGTGTCAAAGGTGTTAGTGGTAGCTGTTTCCTTTTAAATACATATTAAACACTTAAAAAGACAGGAAAAATATATTATTTTTTATATTGTTCTAGTGCGTTTTGGGGTGACGAACAAAACGTTTAAACACAAAATGACGAAAGTACAAAATGACGAAGTTATTTAAAAAAAACCTGTTCTGGTTAGGTAATTATAATTATAAAAAACTAACCTGACCAGATCAGGTTAATTTTTTTTTGTATAATATTAATAGGTTTTAAACCTGACCTGGTTACGTTAGTAAACAAAAAGTACTAACATGTTCTGGTTAGGTTATTACACAAAATCTAACCTGACCAGATCGTGTTAGGTTGGGTTTTATCTTTTATTTTGCATTTCGACATTTTGTCTTATTTTGTAATTTCGATTTTTTGTGTTTTCGACACTTTGAACTGTTGATATTTTGTGTTTCGATGCTTTGTTCGCAACGTTTAAAATTTTTAAACTATAAAACAAAAAAATCATTTTTCCTCGAATTTACTTTTGCCCGACTCCAGTTTTATCTGTAAAAAAGTCATAATTTAGTTTTATTTTAGGGCTCCACCAACTTTAAGGGCCTAGATAGGCCACTGCTTGGGAACAAATGGGTTAAAGAGGTTAGTCAGTAGCGCACCGACAAATATGCCTGAGGGGTGGCGAGACCCCATGATGTCGGATTTTATGGAATTTAAGTTTTTTGCTCATGTAATATGTGGCACAAAAATCTTAGCGTTGGGGAAGGGGCCAGGCCGCTCCCCCCCCCTGGTTCGTCCATGGCTCCCTATTTTTTGTTAAAATGGCCACTAAAGAAACATAATTACCTTGGAACTATATCACCGATTTTAAAATAATTATTAATTAAATTAATTGCCGCTTATCCTACTAAAATCGGTAGTATTGTTCGAACATTATAACAAAAATTGGCCCACCTGGTATATACTTCCATGAATTAACTAATAGTACTTAACAAATTTGCAAAAAGTAATAATTAAATATTATTTTTGGGCAACCCCAATTTTCGGGGTCTAGATCCGTCACTGATTATATCTGAGGACACGGTAGTCCTTCGCCAAGGTCACGCTGCCTCTTGAAAGCACAGAAGAGCTCGAATCGGTCCGCTCTCAATATGTTCTGCTTGAAACATTTCCGCAACATAGCCGCCAGTCAGAAAGACGATTTTTAAATTTTATGAATTAAGAAATATACTGCCATTTAATTTACTGAAGTCAGTTTATTCGGCTTTGGTGGAATCCCTTATTAATTATGGGATAGTTTGTTGGGGTGCTGCGTTGCAACCTACGTTGGATCCTTTGCTTATTGCACAGAAATATATAGGTATTAAAAGTGATGTATTGCAAACCAAGAATGTATCCGTCTGAACAACTATTTCAAGGTACTAAGAAGCTTAAAATTAGAGAGCTTTTTGTATATAGAGCTGCATTATTTTTCCTTAAAAATAAATTTTTCCCCCAATCTGTGACACACACTATAGTCACTAGGGCGGTTACTAGTTCAGAACGTTATGTTCCTCTCCAAAAATTCCGCGCAACACTTCAGCGCAACAAAAGTGCCTCGCCAAGTTCGCGCGCCGTAACCATCTTTTCTTGAAACATTTCAGCCGATATTTGACCTACCTAAAACTCTACTTCGGAATGAGCTACGAATCTCAAACTTTGCACAGTCGTAGATCTCCATGGAGTTAACAACCCCTCCAAATTTCATGGAATTCCATAAAGTAGTAAAGTTGTTACGAAATTTCAAAAAACCTCGAAATTGCCACTCCCTCATTCACTCACTCACTCATGTATAGATCATCAATATTCTACTGTACTTCCAGACATGCTACAAAGCTGAAATTTGGCAGACTGGTAGAAATTGTGACCAAACCCCTGGAAAAAATCAAAAAACCCCAAAACTTTAATTTACTCCCCTCCCCTATACATTTAAAGTTATGTAAAAGTAGCATCGCCCATTTCCAGAAATGCTAGAGAGTTGAGCTTTGGCAGACTGATAGGAACTATGATAAAACTATAGGAAAAAAATCAATAAACCCCAAAATTTTAATTTACTCCTCTTCCCTATACATTTAAAGTTATGTAAAAGTAGCATTGCCCACTTCCAGAAACGCTAGAGAGCATTGGAAGACTGATAGGAACTATGATAAAACTATAGGACAAAATTTAAAAACACGACAATTTTAATTTATTTCCCGTTCCTATACATGTAAAGTTATGTAAAAGTAACATTATGCACTTTCAGAAATGCTAGAGAGCTGAGCTTTGGAAGGCTGATAGGAACTGCGATAAAACCATGGAAAAAAAATTAAAAAACCTCAAAAATTTAAGTAAGGCATTGCAAAAGTTTTAAACAATATTCCGCATATTTTACTACTTTAAAAATTAAGTATTATCCAATTCCTTTAAAAAAGAAGTGAAATCATAACAAAAACATTTCATGTAAAAAAAGCCAAGTACGCGAAAATGGCATTCCATAAAAAGAATTGAGATAAAAGTAAAGCCAAGTTCTCCAATACAAATTTCAAAATGAAAGGTTCTTACTAGTTTGGAAATATTTTTCTAAACTTGGCTGTAAATGACTCTTAGGCACAGTGCTAAATTGAACATAAAGAAGTTTGGCTGTAATAGCAAAGTTTAAAAAAACATTTCCAAACTAGACTAGACTAGAAATGTTTTTGTTATGATAAATTATATTGGACACCAAAACTCTATAAACAAAAACACATTCGCAAAAATTTGAGATCAACTCATTCATAAGAGAAAACTTTGTAGTACTTTGTGCAAAAATATCATGGTTATAAATACATAATACTTTATAATGATATATTGAAGTTACTTTATCGTAGCTAAATAAGTGTATAATTTTAAATTTATTTTTGTTTTAAGTTTTACTGGCATTCTAAGGAGGCACACACATATCAAACTGATACATGCGGCCTCCATTTCTTCTTCTTTTTTTTAGTAATTCATTTTATTACTAGAAATTTTTAGGTATTCTATTGCTATTATATTTTTTTTGTACTATTATTCTTTTTGAACTAAATAAATAATTAAATAATAAATAATTTCAGCCGATATTTGACCGATCTAAAACTCTACTTCGGAATGTGAAAGTTTTATGGACTTCATAAAGTAGTCAAGTAGTTACGAAATTTCAAAAAACGTCGAAATTGCCACTCACTCACTCACTCACTCATGTATAGATAATCAAAATTCTACTGTACTTCCAGACATGCTACAAAGCTGAAATTTGGCAGACTGAGAAATTATGACCAAACTGCGGAAAGAATCAAAAACTCTAAAATTCTAATTTACTCCCCTCCCCTATACATGTAACGTTATGTAAAATTAACATTGCCCACTTCCAGAAATGCCAGAAAGTTGAGCTTTGGCAGACTGATAGGAACTATGATAAAGCTATAGCAAAAAATTAAAACATCCCAAAATTCTAATTTACTTCCCTCCCCTATAAATGTAAATTTAAGTAAAAGTAACATTGCCCACTTCCAGAAACGCTAGAGAGCTGAGCTTTGGAAGGCTGATAGTAACTATGATAAAGCTATAGAAAGAAATTAAAACACCTCAAAATTCTAATTTACTTCCCTCCCCTATAAATGTAAAGTTATGTAAATGTAACATTGCCCACTTCCAGAAACGCTAGAGAGCTGAGCTTTTTAAGACTGAAGGACACTATGTTAAAACGCAAGAAAAAAATTTAAAAACACCAACATTTTAATATACTTCCCTCTTCTATAAATGTAAATATATATAAAGGTAACATTGCCCACTTCCAGAAACGCTACAGAGATGGGCTTTGGAAGGCTGATAGAAATTATGATGAAACCATGGTAAAACATTTTAAAACCCCAAAATTTTCATTTACTCTCCTCCCCTATAAATGTAAAGTTATGATTATGTTCGTTTACAATATATTTAAAGGAAAAGAGGTGTTGAAGTCAACCGATTAAGGAAAAATGTTTTACCGGCAAATCCAATCACCACTAAAAATATGCAAAAACCGTAGCAAAGTAACACCTTCCCATGGTATCAATGCTCACCCTTAAGATCGAAAATCCAAATAAAAAAACTATTTTTACATAACAAAAAGGAAGCTACACGGGCAGTTAATTTTGAAATATTTAATATGTAGTGATTTGAATAATTATAATTGGCGTTGCCAGTACGACACTCTGAAGTTTAAGATTGATAGTAACCAATTTTTTTGTCAAATAAACTGCTCAAAAATTGAATTGAACCACTCCGTTTTTTTGGACATATTTAAAGTAAATTTATTCCTAAACGAAACGGTTAATTTCCCCCCAATTTATCCTGTTTTAATGTTTGGTTTCCAAAAGTGCGAAAGTTTGTACGGCTCCCATTTCCCGTACAATTTTTTTCAAAAATAGTTTATTAACACAAAATGACAGTCAGCTAAATCCTAAAAAAAGTTATTTCTCAGTTTTTTAAATTTCTCTTTAGTTTCCGAGATATGATTTTTTTCCATAAAATTGTACTTTTTCTGATTTTTAGTTTGACGTTTCTACCCGTTTTGACCCATAACCACCAAATTTGCTATGAGGCAACCCAAATGTTATATATATATAGAGATCATTGCCCAAATATTGGCCTTTTCGAACCTTGTACGCCATTGTACCCTTGATGACCACTGAGCACAATCATAGGCGTGCAAAAATTATTTTTCATAAATTCTCTTTTTTACAAGCTTTTATTTAACTTCACCTGAGTTATACGACCGACGTCGACCTTACCTGGAATCATCTAGAGAAACCCGACTACCTCTAAACCTACCGGAGATGAGGAGTTGCATTTCATTTCATTTGTTGTAAACGTTTTTACCTTTAGTATTCTTAAGTCTATTATTATACTCGCATCAATAAAATATACATTTATTAAAAAGCATAAACTCGAAGTGGTTGTTCGATTACTTAATTGGCGCAGTCAACGGAGTTCGAAGTTTCAAACGCATCGCGATCGGCTTCAATAACTTTTGGTGATTGGCGATTGGCAGTGTGGATTTTACAAAATTGAAAATCCCAGTCTACCGAAGACCTGTGAGGCACAATCATCGGGAACTAGAACAGCATCGTCTAGTTTCGCAAGAATAAGGACTTTTGTGAGGACAAAATCGCCTAGCAGAACCTTGTTCTTATAGAGGAATGACCACCTTCGCTGTTTACCTGCTTATGTAAGTTGCAAGTTATGTCTGATTCCGACGATCAAGTAGATATAATTGAGTGGCTCAAAAATTTAGGACTTGAAACCAACCTCCCTCAAAACTTAAAGTGCTTCATTCAGTAATTCTTCTCAAACATTGCAGGCGCGCGAATATCCGCAGTTCGAAACATCAAGCATTTATCATATACCCGGTATATGGACATTACTTGTATATGTAATACTTACACTTATATGTTTATACTTAATCTTTAAGCGAGTACGGAAATGCAAACAATCAAAAAACACAAATCCAGTTGTAATTCAAATGCAAACTCCACAAGACAGCATTAACGTCATTCCTTCACAATTAAAACAATGTGAGCAGAAAATTGATCCGGCCAGCATCCACCTGCCCCTGTAAAGTCTAATTTTGGGGTGGAGGAGTTATACCACCGACGTCGACCTTACCTGGAATCATCTAGAGAAACCCGACTACCTCTAAACCTACCGGAGATGAGGAGTTGCATTTCATTTCATTTGTTGTAAACGTTTTTACCTTTAGTATTCTTAAGTCTATTATTGTACTCACATCAATAAAATATACATTTATTATAAAGCATAAACTCGAAGTGGTTGTTCGATTACTTAATTCCTGTATGTATGTATGTATGTAATCAAATCTTGCAACTCATTTTTGAAGAACTTCCAAACATCCGATTGACTTCAAATTTTGCATAGCGTCTTAGTTCCGATGACAATACAATAATATGGTTTCATCGGGTACCTACCTCACCCCTAACCTGGAGGGCGGAGAGGGGGTAAAATTTTAGTTTGTTGGATTTCCACCAAAATTGGTATCTGGGGGTTTTTGAGGATAAGGATTACGAATTTTTGATCAGATTACAAAAATTCAATATGGCGGATTCAAAATGGACGATTTAGTGTCAAGTTTTTCTGATTACTTTCAACTGACTTCCACGTATCCGATTGACTTCAAATTTGGCATACTTGGTATAGTTCCGATGTCAATCCAATAATATGGTATCACTGACTACCTAACTCCCTCCCAACGTAGAGGGCGGAGAGGGGGTAAAATTTTAGTTTGTTGGATTTCCACCAAAATTGGAATCTGGGGGTTTTTGAGGATGAGAATTACGAATTTTTGATCAGATTACAAAAATTCAATATGGCGGATTCAAAATGGACGATTTAATAATAACGAGTTTTTCTGATTACTTTCAACTGACTTCCACGTGGGTATCTGATTGATTTTAAAATTCACATGCTCTCCCACTAAAAAGGGGGGGGCGTAGAAGAGGTAAGGCTTTAATTTGTTCGATCTCGACCAAAATTAATTAATCCTTACGTATAATGATCAAAATAATAACGAACAATTTTAGGGAACGATAACACAGTGTTTTTCTATTGGACGGCCTTCTCATCGAAGACTTAGGTATTTCAAAATTGAAAGGAAAGACTCCCTGAAATATCGATGCGCTACCTTAAATGCATAGACTTAGACAAATCTAAAAATTAAAAAATAAATTTAGAAAAAAAACTTTTTGAAAACAAGCTTTTATAAAATGGACTAAAAAGCATAAAATAATTTTTTGAGTGTTCTGATATCATAATAATAAAAGCGATGGGCGTATTTAATATGAAGTAAATGCATTTCCATGCGCATTTGGTTGATCGTCCACAACCGATGATGGGCCGACTATTCTTTTTCAATGTGACAAAATAAATCGACACACTGCCGGTCGCGGATTATCTGCCAAATATGAAGCAGGCGTAATAATGTCCATCCATATCAGAAAAATGTAAGGGTAGCTTGAGTAGGGTTGGGTTGGGTTGGGTTAAATTGTCTACCTTTACATTTTTCTGCTATAATATAATGAATTTGGATTTTCACTAAACTTCGAGTTAACAAGGCTAAAACAAAAACGGGTAAATTTCCTTTAATACGCCCATCGCTTTTATTATTATGATATCAGAACACTCAAAAAATTATTTTATGCTTTTTAGTCCATTTTATAAAAGCTTGTATTCAAAAAGTTTTTTTTCTAAATTTATTTATGATCAAACCTGAGTTTCACCTTCTGTAGGTGAACTGATATCAAGTCTAGGTAAATGCAAAGCACGTTTTATTGAAGTTTGAACATTTATGCCGAGACGGTTTTTTTAATTTTTGTTAAAATATCACCATTGGCGTCAGGATGATTTTTTGTAAAAATGTCAGTTATTTCGCAAAGTCCATGGACTTAAGCGAATTTTCTTACACCGCTACAGATGATTTTTTGATATTGCCACAGTAAAAATCGTAAAACAGAGCTTATGCCACGTGTGCCATCTGATTTAGGCTGTAATATCTCACAAACGAAAGTTTTAAGAGTGGAAAAAAGTGAAATGTGAACTGCGTCGGAGCCAAAAATGTTATGATTTTGGTTACGCTATTTTTAATATATAATTTTTGTAACATTGTACTCGGATGGAGTCAGGCTTGTGTTTCTAGTCTAACCTAAAAAACATATATATTTTAATGATCTGCATTTTCCTAAATAGGTAAATTACCTTGTATCTTGTAGTCAGTTTGATTACTGTAGTCAGGCAAGCCACGCTGACGATGGAAATTCCTTTTTCCGAAACACCGGTGTCCGTGGTTGACTTTACCCCTTTGAAATTGCCTTTTATACTTTTTTGCAAACATATTGCCTAATTACTAAAAATATTTGGTTTAATTTTTTTTTAAATATGAATTCCTCTGAAATTATTTGTTATTAACTATACCATTAAGTGAAAAATTTCTTTCTGCGAAACACCCGTGTCCGTGGTTGACTTTACCCCTTTGAAATTGCCTTTTATACTTATACTACTAACATTGCGTAATTACTAAAAATATTTAATTTTATTTTTAAAAAAACTAAGTGTTGTAAAAATGGGAACGTTGACAGTTAGGTGACTAAAATATATTTCTTAATTTTTGTGTTATCGTGCCCCAGACAATCGACGCGACGCGTCGCTATCAAAAATTTTGGTGATTAGGTTACATTATTTTGATGAAAAATAAAAAAAAGTTTTTTTGACGATCCTAACCGGATCCTATGGATGGCTAAAAAATAAGTCAACGCAGCATAATTTTTTAGTCAAATTTATATTTGTCAGGCAAAAACTATCCTTGACTAACTATTTTTCAACAACTGCTCTAATCCTGGATTAATTTCGCAGTCAAGTCAATTAATATTCTTTAAAACACAACTGTTTATTTATTAATAAAGTTATTTGGCGTTATTAAGAAGTACGAGCTTTTTTAGAAATTGAACAAAAATAGTCTATAAAATACGCTTAAGATTTTAGTTTTTTTTAGGAAATAGAATGCTTAACCAAACTGTAGTTTAAGCATGTTTTCAGCTGTTATAAGCAAAAATCTTTAGAGTCAATTCTGCCATTAATATTTTATTATTTATTAGTCCTAAAAATGTCGGAGGGATATATACCCTTGATCCCCCCTAGGTAAGGCTGAGTCAAAATCAAGATCTACAAGTTCAGTTAGTTTGCAAATATTTTTTGTATGTGTATTTTTCCATAAACCTAATTCTTCTCATTTCAGAACAAATAAAAATAATAATTAATAATGCTGTGACTTATTCGTGATTAAATTTTCACTAACTCTGCTGCATGTTTTCAAACCGCCCACCCTCGTTTCAGACATAAAACTTATACTGTGAAACCTCCTATAGGCGGACACTCACGGTTTCGTGAATTTTGTCCGCCTATTGGAGGTGTCCGCTTATGAGAGAGAACTGCGAAATTTTTATATATATGTATTAACAATTTCCACTGCTTGAGTTTTTCCGATATTAAATTTTTCAGCGATCTTTCGAGCTCCGAAACGTTAACAACTTCCATTTTTTCACGTAAACTAAGAAATTTTTTACTAGGCGCCATTTCAAAGACATCTATTTCTACTCAACTGAACAATAAAAATAAAAACCAGCAGTTCTGCCAAATAAAATATGTTGTAAATACGACAGAAGTATTTGTTCCCCGGCTGCAGAATGCGTTGTTGCCCATGTCGTGCAGCGGTCTGTCCCGCTGTTAAAGATTCGCGTCCGGATAAGGGAGGTTTCAAAATTTTTTAACCAAAAAACATGTCCGCGTCCGGTTATAGGAGTGAATTTTACATGCAAAGAAATAAGGAATAGCTTGGTTCCAAAAAATTTGTCCGCCTAAAGGAAGTGTCTGCTTAATAGAGGTGTCCGCAAGGAGAGGTTTCACTGTACTTTTTAGTTCTGATAAAAAAATACCATATGCATTAACCCGAAAACACACACAGAAAAGTGACTTTTGAATTTTTTTTTAAATTCCAACTTTTGATTCTAATATGGCGGCCCTAGTAGCTCCTTTGTGGCACGGTATCAAACAGACAAATTTTAGCGCATTTTATCTGTGTATTGTTGCACTGAACTTGAGAGCTCAAACTTATTAAAAACGTACAAAAATGGTTTTTGCTGCCTCCTTGACCCCTGAAACCAAACCGCCTTCGTCCCTCCCACGGACATCACGGATCCGCCAATAACTTGCTATCTTCATTCCAACTACGACGGCAAACGAGAACAAGCTCCCTCAAAAAACATTTATTATGCGTCCAGAAGTCAGGATAGATACCAAGGGCCTACCCAGGACTGGCAAGGGAGCTCTTTTTTAAAAGATAGAAATTGAAAAATTTGTGTTACTTTTTAAACTCATTGTCCAACGTTCGATATTTTATTTACCATTTTAAATTTAGCTAGTATGCAATATACCTAAACATGTTGAATTTTTTTCCTCCATGTATGTGAAAAAACTTTATTAAAATCAGTGGCGTACGCAGAAACACTGAATATTAACCAGTAAAACATGAATTTTCCCCAAAAATCAACATTAAAAACGGACTTCTCTAAAACTTTCCCTTGCGGCGCCAACAATTTTTTATATTTTTTTAAATAACCTATTTTTATTGTTGCTTGTAGCGCTATTTTTATAAACGGTGGGGCTGAACGGAAGGGCGTTTTTGAAATGAAAATAATTGTTGTTTCTTGACTACAAAAAAAATAATTACGAAGAATTGTTGTTTAGATGTTAACATTAAACAATTAGAAAATAAAACTATGTTTTGAAAAAAATTTAAGACTGTCCACGGAGGGAAGTACCCAGAAAACAAGGGGATTAAAATATTTGAATAAAAATTACCGTATTGTGTAATTTTTTTGTCCTAGTTGTGTTGCTGCGAAATCCTTTTAAACCCACTTTATACACTCTTATTTGGGGGAAGATTGATCCCCCCCCTAGGTACGGCCTGGTGGTCACGTGTTAAAGTGTCGTGGCTTAATCGTTTCCATGATACCAAAGCTAACAATTATTATTTTTTAAGGGAAATACCTTAAACCACCCTGAGGCTCTATCCACATCACACGCTCCACGCTCTCACCAATAGCAAACTCTGAGCAGTTGCGTGTTGTGCGAAATGCCTTGTCTCGACCAATGGCATAGTCGTCCGCTCTTCAGAGTTAGTGAATTTTACGCGTTTGAAGTAAAATCTATTCTCCTGCCCCATACCGACTGAACGTTTCTCGGTCGGCCCGTAGGAGAACCTTGCGCAGTAGAGGTCTTTCAGCATACCACGTGACGGCTCGGAGCTAATTTAGCTTGCCATTGGCCAGAGCATGTGATGGAAACTATCACATCGTTCAAGTACGAGAATAGATAGGCTGGAAGAGTAGCAAGAAGCTATCACGGTAGTCTTGAATGGTGTGACTATCCACAACACACCCTTTGACCAATAGCAAGCTTTAGATTAGCTCCGAGCCGTCACGTGTTATGCGAAAAGACCTCCATTGCGCAAGCTTCTCCTACGATATAACCGAGAAACGTTCTGATATCATAATAATAAAAGCGATGGGCGTATTAAAGGAAATTTACCCGTTTTTGTTTTAGCCTTGTTAAATCGAAGTTGAGTGAAGGCTAGACAATTTAACCCAACCCAACCCTACTCAAGCTACGCTTACATTTTTCTGATATGGATGGACATTATTACGCCTGCGTCATATTAGGCAGATCATCCGCGACCGGCAGGTGTCGATTTATTTTGTCACATTGAAAAAGAAGAGTCGGCCCATCATCGGGTGTGGACGATCCACCAAATGCGCATAGAAAGGCATTTACCTAATACTAAATACGCCCATCGCTTTTATTATTATGATATCAGAACACTCAAAAAATTATTTTATGCTTTTTAGTCCATTTTATAAAAGCTTGTTTTCAAAAACTATTTTTTTCTAAATTTATTTTTTAATTTTTAGATTTGTCCAAGTTTATGTCTATAGGTTTCCTTCTCCTAGACAGGTTTCATTAACAGTGCTAGCGACGCCCATCTTACCGAATTTTGAAATAGAAAAACACTGTGTGATCGTTGAGATCGTTCCCCAAAACTGTTCGTTATTATTATGATCATTATACGCAAGGATTAATTAATTTTCGTCGAAATCGAACAAACTAAAGCCATACCTCTTCTACGCCCCCCCCCCTTTTTAGTGGGAGAGCAAGTGAATTTTGAAATCAATCAGATACCTACGTGGAAGTCAGTTGAAAGTAATCAGAAAAACTCGTCATTAAATCGTCCATTTTGAATTCGCCATATTGAATTTTTGTAATCTGAGTAAAAATTCGTATTCCTCATCCTTAAAAACCCCCAGATACAAATATTGGTGGAAATCCAACAAACTAAAATTTTACCACATTATTGGATTGTCATCGGAACTATAACGGTATGCGAAATTTGAAGTCAATCGGATACGTGGAAGTCAGTTGAAAGTAATCAGAAAAACTTAACATTAAATCGTCCATTTTGAGTCCGCCGTATTGAATTTTTGTAATCTGAGTAAAAATTCGTAATCGTCATCCTTAAAAACCCCCAGATACCAATTTTGGTGGAAATCCAACAAACTAAAATTTTACCCCCTCTCCGCCCTCCAGGTTAGGGGTGAGGTAGGCAGTCAGTGATACCACATTATTGGATTGTCATCGGAACTATAACGGTATGCGAAATTTGAAGTCAATCGGATACGTGGAAGTCAGTTGAAAGTAATCAGAAAAACTTAACATTAAATCGTCCATTTTGAGTCCGCCATATTGAATTTTTGTAATCTGAGCAAAAATTCGTAATCGTCATCCTTAAAAACCCCCAGATACCAATTTTGGTGGAAATCCAACAAACTAAAATTTTACCCCCTCTCCGCCCTCCAGGTTAGGGGTGAGGTAGGCAGTCAGTGATACCACATTATTGGATTGTCATCGGAACTATAACGGTATGCGAAATTTGAAGTCAATCGGATACGTGGAAGTCAGTTGAAAGTAATCAGAAAAACTTAACATTAAATCGTCCATTTTGAGTCCGCCATATTGAATTTTTGTAATCTGAGCAAAAATTCGTAATCGTCATCCTTAAAAACCCCCAGATACTAATTTTGGTGAAAATCCAACAAACTAAAATTTTACCCCCTCTCCGCCCTCCAGGTTAGGGGTGAGGTAGGCAGTCAGTGATACCACATTATTGGATTGTCATCGGACCTATAACGGTATGCGAAATTTGAAGTCAATCGGAATCGTGGAAGTCAGTTGAAAGTAATCAGAAAAACTTGACATTAAATCGTCCATTTTGAATCCGCCATATTGAATTTTGGTAATCTGATCAAAAATTCGTAATTCTCATCCTCAAAAACCCCCAGATACCAATTTTGGTTGAAATCGGACCAACTAAAGTTTTACCCCCTCTCCACCCCGTTAGGGGGGAGGTAAGTAACTGATGAAACCGTATTATTGTATTGTCATCGGAACTAAGACGCTATGCGAAATTTGAAGTCATTCGGAGGTTTGGAAGTTCTTCAAAAATGAGTTGCAAGATTTGATTACATCCATACATACATACATACAGGTGAAGTTAAATAAAAGCTTGTAAGTAATAATAAAATACGAAATATTTCTTTGCACAATTGAAAATTCTGTAGGTATTGCCAGACGCGACAATCATCATTCTACGGCTAAAAAGATCTATCTGCAAAAAAGTACTTTTAAAATTAATATGCAATTTATTCCAAAAATGTAAATGTCTAGAATTAATAACTTTTTGATTAGAATTTGATAGAATTGCGCTAGAATTCTTCTAAGGGCATTATTATTTATTTAAATTATTATTTTTTTAAATATACCATTAGATTTTTTTAAATATACTCGTCTTCTTAAAATTTGCACGTAGGCCCTTGTTTAATTTAATTTAAGCATTAACTCAGGGCTCTCCACTGTATTTCGTTTGGCTTGCAGTCGAATATTGCTGGGTTGGGTAATATCAAAATTCTATTAAATTCGGATTCTCATCTTAGCTCTTCTGAAAACGGCAGCGGCCATTTAATTAGTCCCCAAGTGTACCTACCTAATTCAATCATTTACTCAAAATAAAGGAAGAAGAACATAAACATTCAATAATATTATTCACTTTCATAAAACATTTTCATGAATTATTGACAATACGATTTGTTTACCGAACAGCAATAAAATATTGCCTTTTGTCTATAGGTATATCGTTAAAATTCTATAAATTAAAAACTATACTGGTCACAAAATAAATTTTTGATTCGTTATTCAAAAAGAACAGAGCTTTATATAACTGAGAAAAATGAGGAGCTGCAAACTTCTCATATTTTCCAACTCTCTTATTGCATTTTTGTCGTACGGTGAACCTTATATTATTTAAACAGCCTCAAGCACCAGGTTTAAGCCAAACCGGTTTAAAAATAGAATAGCACGCCATTTTAGATCCGTCTTCTTAATTAAGTCAAAAATCATAATCAGCGACCTTAAACACCACACCAAATTTAATACATATCGGTTTAGAAATCAAAAATTTCGTCATTTTCAATTAGTCGTTAAAAAAAAATTTAAACAAAAAAATTGTTGAATTGTATTGACGCCAGATCACATATACAGACAGCTTAGTTTATTTTTGCTGATTTTAAAACCATATCATAATGTTTAGACGATCATGAAAATGTTTCCCGAGGCTTTATGATATATTTCGCTGATACTTATTTAAAAATATTGGAATTTTTGAAAAATTCTCAAGAGAGGAAAGCTTTAACTCTACATTCACCGAGTTGACTATCGTCGGAAAAATCGATTTCCTTTGTCTGCCAAGCAACATCTGAATCTAAAACGTGTATAATTTTAAAGTTGGTTGAATAAAATTTACGAGAAGGTTTTAAGTCATCCATAAAATTCGATTCGTTATGTTTGTACAAAAAATAAGCACATAAAAATGTTGTCGTTCCTTTTTTGTGTTTCTATTGTCGATAATTCCTTCTTTGCAAATCAGAAGCAATTTTCCAAGCAACGCCGAAAAGGGGACAATATTTTTTAAAGGTTAATCTTTAGAGGAAAAAAATATTGGTGAAGAAAATATATCTATTTAGTTTTTAAAACTATATACATTTCTTTAAAAATATCAATTAAGGGCCAAACAATTTTTCGAGAAGAAATTTTTTTAAATTATGTTATGTAGTTTCTAAAAAATTAATAAAAATCACAATTATCAATCAGAGAAGGCCGCTAGAGCTTTTCAACTAAAAAAACTATGTTTCGATGTTCGTAAAATACTCTGTAGGTATGTTGTTAATATTTAAAGACATAGGTTGCAGTACTCGTAAATCAGGAAATGTTTTGGATGAAAGCCTTTATAACTTGTTACTGATTACATAGCTTTACCCCATACAAAATGTTCAAAAATGTCGTTATCGTGTGTTACCCCTCAATTTTTCGCTATTACCAGCAATTGTATAGAGAAACGTATAAAGTAAGAGACAACCGCCATATTGGGAAGCTGTTGAAAACAGCGTATCTACTTTAATTTTCCAAGAAATCTGATCTATCTGTCTACCTATTTAGCCTTTTGTAATCCGTCTTTGGACATAGGCCTCCCCCAATATCTTCCAATCTTCTCTGTCTGTCGCCCGTGTTCATCCATATAGCTCCCGCATGTTTATTCAAATTGTCCGGTTATCTCATTTGGGATCTTGCCCTACTTCTTTTACTTTTCGGAGGTCTCCAGTTTACAATACATTTGTTCCATCGATCGTCTTTTTTCTGATATTATGACCGGCAAATTTCCATTTTAATTTTGCTACCACTCCATTGACATCTCTTTTTTTGTTTTATTTATTTTCCATTAAATAGTTTATCTATCTGTTAGCCTAACATTTGTCTGTTCGTTGATCTTTGGGCTTTTGTTACCTTCTTTTATCCATAGATGAGCACAGGATACATTGGTAATACACTTTCCTTTTGAGGTACTGAGGATATTTTTTAATATGCTTAATTTAACGTCTCTTGGTTTCAGATGTTTGGTTTTCTTTTTTTAATTTAATAATTTGTCCCATAATTCCTCTACTTCTTCTTTTTTTTGTTGATTTGTTCTGATCGTGAGATCTTTACCTGTGTTTGTTATGATTCTAGTTTTAGTGTAGTTCATACTCAAGCCTATATTTTTAGCTGCTGTATCCAGTTCTTCCAGTATCAGTTCTTCTTGCTTATCTGATATCAAGGTAATATCGTCAGCATATCTTAGGTGGTTAGAGCATTGTCCCCTTACTTTGATGCCTATTTCTTCCCAAACTAAGTTTTTAAAAACATCTTTTAGAGTTGCATAGTGATACCTTTTTTAATTTCGCATTTTCCATCACTTAACCAGCGCTATTCGACACCTCAGCTTTTAAAAGGGATATCTCAGAAACCAAAGAATATCTCGATGGATTAAATGAGTTGAGTGGACGACTTGACAGTGTTATCATTTTGACTGACCAGTACTCCTTGACAGTTTAGAGTAAAGCGCTTCTGAAACTGTTTTGGTTTATCTCTGTACTTATCTATTATGATTTTATATGATTGTATGGTAGTGGCGGTTAGCACCCTTAAATGATCCAACCTAGCACGTAGGCATGCCTTTCTGGGCCCGTAGTGCACTGCGTACCTACTGTATTCGATGCAGATAAAACTATCTAGTAAATATAACCCAGTAGACTTCAAATTATATTTTAGACGAGAAACTTAGTCATCATGCATGATATAACATATAATGTCCCGGTTGTAGCCTTAGACCACTGATGGATAATAAACCTTTTGACATAATCAACAGGGGATAGAGAGCCGCAATGTACCCGCACTAGCTGCTAGCTCCAAATAGGCACTTTATATACCCTGTCCCATGTGGTTATCTCCTGAATGGCCAGGTCACCGAATACATTCAGTGAAATACCAGATTAACCAATCTCCTTTACCATAGATGTTTTCTGGTGTGATCCCAAAGGTTGAGAGTTTTTTTGCATACACATTACACTGGTCAACGCTCGTCCGTTACTAGACTACCTATTTACCCAGGCCTAGATGTTAGCCTGGTGCTATTCTTATCTCCGGACACCTTTTGGAAACTGTATTTATCTTAAACGGATGTAGAAGAAGGCGTAGCTAAAAGTGCAAGCGTGTCATGGCTGGCTGTCGCGGTTAATTTTGGTCGCAGTATTAAACAATTCACTAGATTCTTGGAGTTTTCTTTTAAAGAGTTAATTGTAGACAAGAATTTTAGATTGGGGAAATAAAATCTGATTTTCAGTTTCGAGATGTTGTTCGGAAACTACTGATACATTTACGTGTCGAAGTATGACTGATGTTTCAATTTCTAATTGATATTTTTCGGACTGTTTATACAACTACATTCGAAAGGTATTTTGTTTGTCATTGACTGATCCTAAAGGTTAAAAGAAAAATCTGGTTAAACGCCTTTTGACAATTTTTAATATTATTATCGGTAAAATTTTGTTTATAAGAAAGTATTGCAGTGGCCAGTGAAGGATCATCCTCGGAGTTGCTTGGACTGAGAGTTTTAGCGATGTGTATTCTCTCATTGATTGTTTGAGAGAATAACTAATGTAAGATGTTTTAATTCCTGATCTAAGGATTCGGGTTGAGATAACTTTACTGTTCGGTAAACCAGAAAATTTATAATAGCTTATTTTTATGCCGGATGATGATGCGATCGATTAAGGTATTGATTTTGAACCTCTTCTAAAGATTAGCCAAAACGTTTCACTGAGGATTAATGGTGATATTCCTTTTGTTTTAGATCTTCTATTTAATAATAAAAAGCAAAAGTCGCGTTGATCGAGTTTGACCTCAGCACTATAATTTAACGAACTTTAATAAATTTAAAGCACTGTGGTTATCTGCTTAGTAAACTTATCCCGGAAATTAAAATAACAATTACCAAGCATTTAACTTAGAAGTACGATATTGTATAAAAGGCCGGCGTTGTCATATGTTTGAAATTTTCAGCATGATCCTCGTGCACTATAATTTTTATGGGCCAGAAAGATTTCATTAGTACGCCCGTCAATGTGGTTAAATATGGAGCTTTTGTCTGGCTACCGAGGAAAATTACTGTCTGTCGTCCCCTTACTGGATGCGATTGGTCAGGACTGGATTTAAAGTTGTGAGAACCAAGGCAATGAAGAAATGGCATTTCTATTAATAAATAAATTTTATCTTTGCATGATAAAACTTCTTTATTGCAGTTGATAAGTTTACACTTTTATGTCTTTTTTTATTGGCAAAATCATTTAAGATAATGTTTCTCAAAGTATATGATCCTCTTCTCGCAGTAAATCATAAAAATAAATAAATATTAAACGTTGTTTTTGCTTCCATTTAATTTTGTTTCTACAAAATTTTGTAAGAAACCTAAATTTTGTATTTATAAATCTAAAACAGGATGAAAATATCCCTTTTTGGGTTATATTTCATTACTTATTTAAATTTGTTGTCAAATTTTTAAATCCATAGTTTTGCTACTACCGCTTCGGTTGCCCCGACGTTAATCCGACCCTGTGGCTGGTTAATTTGGAGTTCGATTGGGAAAATAAGAAACCTCGTTGCAACGAACGATTTAATTTCAGCTATTTTTCTTTTTCCTGTATGTGAAAATGTAGAACGTTGAAGAAATGACTAACGTTGTAAAACAAGACAACTTTTTTAAATATAACTAAACCCCAACTAACTGCAACTCGGTGCTTTGGTTTGTAAGTTATTTTCTAAATTTGGCCCTATAAATATGGAGCATACTGATTATATAGAAGTAATTGTTCGCTAAAACATGGTATTCTCCCCTCCCCCTCTGTGCACACCACTGTATAATATTTTTAGACATTACTTGGTTTACTTGCTTGATGAATTGTTTATTTCTAGAAACTTTAAACCGTTAGTGTTAAAAGTTTGAAAAATATTTGCCAAAACCGGCTAAGTTTTAGCAACCGTTTGTCATTTTTATTGAAATTTTTTGAAAACAAAATCCGTCTCTTCTGTAGTAGGTAGTCTAAAAAATTAAACAACGATAAAAAAAAACTTTGTATTATCGAAATGAGAAATGGGTGGCAAAGAGCAGGAAGCGATAATTAAAATGACGAACGAAACCGCCGCTTACTGAACAATCCTCACAAATTATAAGTTGCAAACATTAATTTCATAATTAACAAGTGCGACCTCATAATTTTTGGCCCATATTTGATTTGAAAGAATGCAATACCATAAATTAACAATACTGGCCTCCTAAACCATGTTACATCATTTTAGGCAAATATACCGAAAAAAAAAATAAATCTAGGAAATGTATTTTCTCTCAAAGATAGTTCTTGCCTTGAAATTTGACCATACTTGGTGAAAATCCCAATTTCTCCGTGAAAGGAATCTGGGGGTACGGCAATGCCCCGCCAAGTTCGCGAGGAAACTGCTGTACCATCTTTTCTTGAAACATTTCAGCTCATATTTTACCTATCTAAAACTCTACTTCGGAATGAGCTACGTACTACGATGCACAGTCGTAGATCTCTATAGAGTTAACAATCCCTCATGGAGTTATAGTTAGGAAATTTAAAGAAACGTCGAAATTGCCACTAACTCACTCACTCACCTACTCACTCATGTATCAAAAATCTACTGTACTTCCAGACATGCTACAAAGCTGAAATTTGGCACACTGATAGAAATTGTGATCAAACCCTTGGAAAAAAACAAAAAACTTCAAAATTCTAATTTACTCCCCTCCCCTATAAATGTAAATTTATGTAAAAGTAACATTGCCAACTGCCAGAAACGCTAGAGAGCTGAGTTTTGGAAGACTGATAGGAACTATGATAAAATTATAGGAAAAAATTTAAATGCACGAAAATTTTAATTTACTTTCCTCCCCTATAAACGTAAAGTTATGTAAAAGTAACAATGCTCACTTCCGGAAACGCTAGAGAGCTAAGCTTTAGAAGGCGAATAGGAACTATGATAAAACCATATGAAAAAAAAAACCAGAAAATTTTTAATAAGGCATTGCAAAACTTTAAAACTTAAATATTATCCAAATCCTTTAAAAAAGGAGTGAAATCATAACAAAAACATTTCATGTAAAAAAAGCCAAGTAGTATTCCGTAAAAGGAATTGAGAAAAAAGTAAAGCCAAGTTCTCCAATACAAATTTCAAAATGAAAGGTTCCTTCTAGTTTCGAAATGTTTTTTTAAACTTGGCTAATATTCAAATGATTACAGTATTATTTAATTTTGAAAAACCTTTTTGTGAATCTTGTTTAAGTTAATTACATTTACAATTTTTTTGTAAAATTTACTTTCAAAATAATGTCGACAAATTCTGGATCTCTCGTAATCACCCCTTTTAAGATTATACTTATGATCATTTTTAGACCTACTTACTGAGCTTTTTAGGTGTAAGTAAAAGTATTCACCATTCTTAACCCAAAAAGAGAAGGTGAAGTTGTCAAACTTTCTAAATAGGCAGTATTGTTCATCTGTTAGCAGGGATCTTCCCAGCGGGCAAAAAGACCAAAGTTGCCGCTTTCGCCGTAATTAATCGCGATACTTTTGACAATGCAATGGCAGATTATACAATTGCAACCGCGCGCTTTTGCCAAGACGAACTTTGCCTTTAAGCTATTTACCTGTGGCCTTCGTCTTCGTGTCGCGTTTCTTTTATTCCGCAGCCCACGAGAAAGACCGGCCCGGGCGCGTAAATATCACGTGACCGTGGGAGGGTCACAAAAGAACGTCTCCCGGCCAGCTGTCAATTTAAAACATGTGTGTTTTCAGTTTTGGTATGTTTTTTTTTAAATTCGGGCATGAATTTTATGTGAATTTTATCAAAGTTATTAAAATAACGCAGCCCACGAAAAAGACAACAATGCCGCGAACGTGTAGTGATGTTGGTTGTCGGTCCAACTATAAAACTGAATCCGAATATGTATCAACTTTTAGTTTGCCAGTGGATAAACAGATGCATAAAATTTGGTTGTGAAAAATTCCTAATGATGTAAAACGTCCACAAGTTTGCATTAAACATTTTCCTAACGAGCAGTTATTTGGTTTGATAAGTGTGTTGTAAATAGGGAGTGTTGAAAATGTTCCAAAATACCTAAGTAGACAACCTGTATCTACTGTTCGATTAGCTGATGTCAAGAGGCAACAACAGAAAACTGCAATACAAGAAAGTCTTGAAACACTTTGAGCTCATAAGAAATCAAAAGTTTTATTAAATATTGAGGACATTTCAAAATTTTATTGTTCTAATACTAAAATAAACAAAAATTGGATTTTTACCCAAGAACGTGACACAGTCTGCCTGTGCCTGATGACATTTTTGAACAACAATCCATCACTGTTAGCATCTCTAGTTGTTGAGGGAAATCATTTTTTCATACCAAAAAACAAACTGCCAAAAAAAAATTGGAGTTTTATTTCTGGACAGCACCACTACACTTGAAGCGCTAATGCAGTTTATTGAAATGAATGTTGCATACGGGAAAGAAGTGGTAAGAGATAAGATTGATTAAGTAATAGACATCCTTAGTGACATTTTCGATAGTGAGAGTAAAAAATGTGTCCATTGTCATTTTTTATTGAACAATTAGGTCTCTTGAAAAGGTCACCTGAGAATCGAAGATATTGTGGATACACTTTAATGTTGGCTTTATCCTTGTTTATCCAGTCATCCAGTGCATACATGTCAATTTACAAAACTAAGGTAATATGTCTTCTGCACCCTCGCAATATTAAAAAACTGATTTGTAAAATATCGCAGACAGATAGTAATCTCTCCAATAGTGTGCAATATTTAAAAAGTAAGATACAGCTTTTAAAAGAACATGAGTTGGTAGTTAACTTACACATTGATAAAATATATATTAAACTTTGTGCTGGGTAATTTTTCAAAAAATTATTGACGACCAATACATTCAGTTTATTAAACGTGAAAACCATCTCACTTATTCACAAAATCGCTTGTTTCTTTTTAATAACCTATTGTGAAATGTTTTGTATTAAAAAATTTTCTTTAAATAACTCTAGCGAGTGTTTTTGTGGAAAAAACTATTGTCAAATCTTGAAAAAATTAGTTTAAAGGCATGTAAAATTCTTTAAAATAATTTTATTAAAAAGCATAATGATTTAGTGTCTGCTAATAAATCTTTGAATAAGAACACAGACGATGACATTCCAAGAAAAATTAAAAAACTTAAAGCTTATGTTTGTTATGTCCAATGTCAAAAGACTGGTATAGATTTGAAGTAACTAACGATATTATGTACCTAATATACCTAAAGATATTAAAGTGCAAATTTTATATAATTTTTTATTTTATAGATTCAGTTCTTTTATCTATAATAAACGCGAACATCAGCAAAATATTTTTTTTAATTTTTGCCTATATGAGAACAAAAAATGTATGTCAATTTATTTAAATTGTGTAAAAACAGATAATATATTAAGCAATACAATAAGAATCCTGGAACTCCGAAGATCACGTGACCGCCGACTTGCTTATAACGCGCCATGGCCGGTCTTTATCGTTGGCTGCGCTTTTATTCATAAACATACAGGGTTGGCTCACGATAAACACACAAATGTTAAATTCTTAATGCCGCGTTATTATTACAGCCAGCACCACCGAATCAAATGTATTGGCTGTATAGCACAATAGTCTGGTGCAAGAAGGGACATCAAAGAACCTCCAGGACCTAACTAACTAGCTTACAACGAGAGGCCAGCCTTGCCATATGTGGTGCAATGAGTTCTAGCTCATCGACGGCACTTGAATGCTTACTAAACTTACCTTCACTTGATATTTTCTTAGAGGCGGGGCACAACATACAGAATAAGGGCCAACCACCAAGATCGCAGGGCAAACAAAGTGATAACAACAGACCTAATTATGGACAAAAGTATATCCTACGTCCTGCCCAACAAGGTATACAGCAGAAAACTATAAAACATTATCCTCCCGGAGAGGGAGGACTGGTTATAGAACAAGACCAATTTCTTGAATAGCAATAGCTTCTGGTATATCGACGGATCCAAAATGCCATCAGTCGTTGGATCTGGAGTTGCTAAAAAGGTCGTGATTAAACATAGTCTCGGTCAATTGGCTAGTATATTTCAAGCCGAACGCGTGGCCATTAAACTGTGTGTCGTCCGGTGGATTACTGACCACGAATAAATCAGCAGGACAACAAAAATCTTCTTCTTACACAAACAAGCCGCCTTAAGAGCTCTTGATTCCTATACGGTCTCATTGAGAAACATGAGTAGTTGCAGGGATTCGCTAAATTGGCTTGGTAGCGCTAACAATGTATCATTAGTATGAATACCAGGGTATTCTGGGCACGAGGGAAATGATGCCGCAGATCAAACAGATATGGAAACAGCATCCACCGAATTTTTCAGCCCTAAACTAGCCTTGGGAATATCATACAATGCTGCTAAATCAATCATATAACAATAGATGGAAAACAGCTTCCAACAAGACAGAAGATCTTCAGTCTTCTGACGTGTTGACTTTTACCTACGATGAGCTTATTATTTTCTTTAAAAGGCGAGTAGTCATTTTTATAGAGTGAGTTATACATCTTAAGATTCATATGTTTTTGATATCGCAAAAATATACATCTAGTCACGACTACTAATCTACTGCCATAGCAAAAATGACCAAGTTTGGTACTAGTACTATTGGTCTGGTTTAAACTTGTCGATAAAAAATAAATACTTTTAATTATAAGGATTTCAAGATGGTGGACGATTTGTCAAAATGGCGACATATTACTATTTTTAATTGTCTCAGATAATTAAAAAAGGTTGGTATTTTATTTTTAAAGAGTTGTAGCACTTATATCAATGGAATATAAAACATTAAGTGTGGTTGGCTTCTGACCTTAAATGACCTTGTAATATCCCCATAAAGTAAAACAAACTCGTTTTTTCTTTCGAGTTTTACTACGCGAAAACCTTGACCACCACTAACCAAATTCCTGTTTTCCCACAAATAAAAATCTCCAGCTAAAAGCTTCCTGAAGTCTTTTTGCCTGTGTGAAATACCACATTTATCTTCAGGCATATAACTTGGCCCCTTAATAAGAGCTTATATTTTTTCCTTATCTCCTTTACTGCTCTTTTTCCATCTTTATACGATACCTCTTAACAGTGAAATCTTAAAAAATCCTTTGTGTATATACTACCTACATAATAATGATAATAAAATCTTGATTTGCTTAATATAAGAAAATCCGCCATTTTGGATCTGCCTTTTTAATTTTTAAGTATATGTGCTTTGGCAAACTAATATCAATCATACATATATAAAAGCGATAAAAGAACTATACAAAGGGTCAAAATCTTAATTCAAAATTCCTGGTAACAAAAGACAGGGATGTTGTATTTCTCCAACTCTTTTTAAAATATATATCGCAGTAGCTCTAAAAAATTGGAAACGTAAAGTACACGGCATGGTAATACAACTTATTGACCGAATTACCGTATACATACTACAGTTTGCTGACGACCAAGTAATTGTAGCTAATGATAAAGCAGACATGGAGTATAAGATGAGAAAGTTAACGGAAGAATACCAAAAGTGGTGGTTAACAGTGAACGTGGACAAGACACAGTGTATTGGAATCATCAAGTGAGTTAGAACTAGACAATGGAGAAATAATATCTACATGCAATAGTATAGAGTATGTATAATTGGGTGTCACATTTGATAAGACAGAAACAGACTGTAAAGAACTGGAAAAAAGAATAGTAAAAGCAAAAAAGTTATTGGGTGTCAGTATTTTATGGAGCAGAAATATAAAAAAGAATGTAAAATTTAACATATATGAAACAAAGGTGAAAAGCACGCTATTGTATGGAATATAGACTTGACGCGTAACAAAAAAATACAAAACAAAAATGGAAAGTTTCGAAATGGATGCACTAAGAAGATCAGAACAGATCATATAAAAAATGAGATCAAAAAAGAAATAATGGGGATCGAGGGAAGCATAACGGATGACATCACTAAAAGACAACTGATATGGTACGGCCATGTACAACGGATAAACGACGAAAGATTACCAAAACAGGTCATAGAATGGCAACCAATCGCAGAAAAAGAGGGTGTCTCAAACTGGAAGGGCAACAGTTAATCCAAAGATCAATGAGTCAAATGTGGTGGAGAATAGACGTCGGACAATGTACAAAAACGTTCTAAACCGACATAGGAGTAGTAGTACATACAAATCTGCGGAGTCGAAAACTAAAACCGTTAAAAAATATATATATATTTATCTATATATATATATATATATATATATATATATATATATATATATATATATATATATATATATATATATATATATAGGTCATATTTTTTTACCATTTCACAATTAGCGGCAGATAAAATGGCACTTTTAACCTGTAGCTATTACATTAAAACTTTATGCTATAGCAAAACTATGTTTAAATTTGCATCCATTAAAAACTTCATTTGCTTTTTCCTGTTTTCATTAAAATGAAGAAAAATAAATGAAACGATGTTAAAATTTTTAGAACTTATGCAAGCCAAAATCATTTAGGAAATAATATTTTTTTCTAATACACTTTATCATATTTCAATTAAAATAAGACTTAAACATAATATACCAGACTTCAATTAGACTAAATAACTAGACATGGTGCAAAACGACAAAATTCAAGAGAAACTTGAATTAAAATACAGAAAAATATGCTGGTTCATACAAAAGTATTTAAAATTGGCATAAACATAATAATATTTTAATATATAAACAAGTGATAAAATTGGTCTGTACAGTTTTGGAACTGTACTTAGAATTTTGTAGTAAAAATCTGGCATTGTGACATTATTTAAATACTTTATATTAAAACATGGAGTGGTTCGAGGACCATGCGATTAACATTGCATGAAATTACATTTATTATGTGGCTGGAAAATGCTAACTAGCTTTACTATTTAATCTATCACTTTTTTCTGGACTTTTTGCCGGAAAACTAAAAAATGCATTGGTCACCCCAATATTAAAAAAAGGAGACCCCGAAAATATTGAAAACTACCGCCCTATCTCCATTTTAAGCATATTTTCCAAAATCCACGAAAAAATTATTTATGATAAACTTCTTTCTTTTTTAAACAAAAACAACGTGCTTTCTGACCAGCAATACGGTTTTCGCCCAGGATTCTCCACTGCGTTGGATCGCACCGATCTTTTACAACATATATACAACAAACAAGATAACAACGAAATAGTAATTGTATTTTTGTTCGATTTTACCAAAGCTTTTGACGTCGTAAATGGAGATTTCGTGGTAAAAAAGATTGAAAAACTTGGCATAAGAAGTCTTCTTCAAAAACTAATACAATCGTTTTCAGGTGGTCGCAGAATGGCAGTTAAAATCAAAGACGTTCTATCAGATTTTAAGGACTTAGAGCTGGGAACCCCACAAGGAAGTATTTTAGCGCCTTTAATATAATGCTTTCAGAACTAACAGAGTGGTGCAAGAAAAACAATATAATGATCAATTGCAGTAAAACCGTATGTCTTGAAATTACAACAATCAGACGACCAACCTTGAACTGGTCTTTTGATTTTAATGGCCATATTGTTAAAACTGAGAAAACTGCAAAATTTCTTGGTGTTATAATCGATTGTCAACTGTCTGGAGGCAGCATAATGACTCAGTGTGCTCTAAACTTAACAAGAACTTTTATATGTTAAGCTCCTCAAAAAATCTTACTAAAAATGCATTACTCGGCGTCTACTACGCTCTAGCTTTTTCGACCATATCGTACAACATTGTTGTGTGGGGTCAGGCTAGCGATGTTGCGAGGGTTCTTATTGCTCAGAGAAGAATCTTTCGTCTGATGTTTGATCAACCTTATAATTCCTGTTGCAGAGAAATCTTTAAAAAGCATGAAATACTAACTGTGATATCAATTTATTTACTTAATATTTTAGCATATATTCATACAAATAAATCAAATTCTGCAATTAATGGAACCTGTCATCAATATGCCACCAGAAATCGAAACAACTTTTGTATTCAAAGACATAATCATGAGTATGTTAAAAACTCACCAATTTTCGCATGATACCAAATTCTTGAAATAATAATCCATTGGGTATTATTAACATTCCATATTTTCAAGAGGTTTCAGAAATCATAACACGAATAGCCAAAAACTATATTATTAAAACAGTATTTTCATCGGGAAATACAATAAGGAGTTTTGTAACTAAAACAAAACCATAAAATCCCTTAAATAATAAGAAAAGCTTTTACTAAATCTCGTTTGAATATGGTTAATAATATGTAGGAGAAACGAAACGTCCTTTTCAGTTTAGAGTAAAGGAACAAAAATTACCAAATTAGTAGATATTGAAAAGTCCGGTTTAGCGGATCATGTGTGGTCAAATGATCAAAAAATACAATGGCCTGAAGCTAAAATTTTACATAAGGAGTCGCATCTGCGAAAAAATTTTTTATTGCAGATGCATTAATAATTCAGATCAAAAAAGTTTTCGTTTAACCAAACACAGATATAACAAACATGGAAACCAGTTCTTATGGAAAACAAGGGTCTTAGGATTAAAAAAGGGGGCGGGCCATCACATCTGACTCCACACCAAGTAGTTTACATTTGAAAACGGTTAAAGGTACTTAGCCAATTAAGGCCATCAAAGATTTATACCGCACTAGTAAGGCAAAAATTAAAATAAAAGCAAAACTAACCAAAGGCTTTCAAGTAAATAAAGGTTTTAAACAAGGTTGCTGTATCTCGGCTACGCTCTTCAAGATATACTTGGAGCAAGTCAATGCTTTCCGCTACGGAGATGGACTATTGGAGAAGAGCAGCAGGGAAATCAAAAAGAGAAAGAGTTACAAATCAAAGAATAAGAGAAATTATGACAGTGGGTGAACGTACCTTAGTGGATGATATAAGAACAAAACAACTGGTGTGGTACGGACATGTACAAAGAATAAATGATGAAAGACTACCTAAACAAATACTACAATGGAAACTAACTGGCCGAAGAAAATGAGGACGGCCAAGGAGAAGCTGGAGAGAAGGAATAGACAGTGAAATAAGAATAAGAGGCCTAGATGATGAATTATGGGCAAACAGAAACGAGTGGAGATTGGGTATCGGAAGAAGTAGAACGTTGTAAAACCGATAAATATATATATATATATATATATATATATATATATATATATATATAAAGGGACTTACTAATTGAAACGTCATGTTTAAAATAAATAAAGGCCGAAATTTTGTTTTTGCGGTAATCCATCATTACGTAGACTCAGATTCAAATATCTTATACCGCATAGTAAAACCGCAAGTATGTGTTGAGTTCGAGTGAGAATTGCAAGGTGATCAAATAACGATCAGACGAGACGAGACGAGATGCTCTATATAACGTAGCTACACATTAGCTTTGCTAGATAGTGTTTACCGAAGCCTAATGTTTTACCAGCACATCTGTACTTCAAACGTAGAGCATATTAAGTTTATCTTAAATATTTTAGAAGTAATTTATTAGTTTCTTATATACATATTTTTATTTGTTTATCATGCTTTAAACATTTAAAAGATGGCTCATTATAAATTAGCTTTCCATGAGTACAAATCTACAAATATAAATACTTAAATGCTTCGTTTTGTTTTCATTTGATTGTTAGTGATTTGTCCATTTTTTCTGTTACTCAAGCAACCTAAAACCAACATGAAATTATTGTTTGATGATGAATCATATGTGAGTGGGCCTTACAGCCCTTCCACTACGACCATTAGTGACCACTTTTGAGTCATTTCTCACACACAAAACTTTGCTTATTATAGAGATGAGAGACATGTAGTATTTCTGTAAACAATAAATTAATTTATTACCTATTAGCTTTGCAAGATAGTTTTTACCAAAAGCCCATGTTTAAACAGAACATACATAACTGTACTCACACACAGTATGTTAACTTTGTTTAACATATTTTTTGGTAATTTGTTTTTTAAACTTTCTTTATTTTCAAAATTAAAAAGATTATGCAGGATACTGCTTTTCTCTTGTAATCTTAACTGAAAGTAAAACTTCTAGTTAGTTTAATAAAATCGACAGAGAAACTGTACGATTTAGTTTAAAAGTCTGCTGGAAAATGAAAATTTTCGTCGAAATCTAACCAATTAATAAAAAAGAATATTTTACTAAACAGCAGTATCTCGATTCCCACTATATCTGCGTGTAGTTACGTAAAAAAATACTCTGCCAATATATGGGCCCCTAAGCTCACACTAGGTACTATAGTTATAGTGTACGTGTACGCTATTATACCTAAAAACTGAAATATATTTTATTCAGCTCCAGACTAAATTACCTTTTGTTTGATACCACACAAGCCATGTTTTGACTTAAACTTAAATTTTTGAAATCTACCCCCAGCCTTAAAAAAACAAAAACTAAAATATATTTTGTTTAACTCCGGACCCAATTACCTTTCGTTTGATATCACACACGCCATATTTTCATTTAAACCCTATTTTTTGAAATATACCCCACCCTTTTTTTTAAATAATCTAAAATGTATTTTGTTTAACTCCAGACTCAATTACCTTTCGTTTGATATCACACACGCCATATTTTCGCATAAACTCTAATTTTTGATATCTACCCCCACCCTTTTATTTGACTTGTGTTCAATGGATTTTGTTCATTTTTAAATGGGACCATCTCAACCCAAGACCCAGCCTAGGTACCAAATTTCATTAAAATCGGCCAAGCGGTTCTTGAGTTATGCGCGTTGGTCGTTACAGACAGACATACAGACAGACAGACAGACAGACAGACAGACATACAGACAGACAGACAGACAGACAGACAGACAGACGGCGCAACAAAAAAGTTTCAAAATCATCTGAAACGCCAAGATATATAAAAAAAATTAAAATCGGAGCAACTTTTTTTTTCTCGAAAAAATTAGGATCACCATAGCTCACACTACTATAGTATAGTATATGTGTGAGCTAAAATGGTTATTAAATTTAAATCGTGTAAGAAAATTTTCATGAAGTGTATGAGGATGGATCGACAAAAACAGTTTAAAAATTTATCAAACTTTAATAAAGATGAAATTTTAGGTAAAGTGTCATACTATACACTGTCAAGCTTATACTTTATAATCAGATTAAATAAAATACTCTGCCAATATATGGGCCCCTAAGTTCACACTAGGTACTATAGTTATGTGAGCTAATATAACTAAAAACTGAAATATATTTTATTCAACTCCACACTAAATTACCTTTTGTTTGATACCACACAAGCCATGTTTTGACTTAAACTCAAATTTTTGAAATCCACCCCCACCCTTAAAAAACAAAAACTAAAATGTATTTTGTTGAACTCCGGACTTAATTACCTTTCGTTTGATATCACACACGCCATATTTTCACTTAAACTCTAATTTTTGAAATATACCCCCACCCTTTTTTTTTAAATAAATTAAAATGTATTTTGTTTAACTCCAGACTCAATTACCTTTCGTTTGATATCACACACGCCATATTTTCACATAAACTCTAATTTTTGAAATCTATCCCCACCCTTTTATTTGGTTTGTGTTCGGTGGATTTTGGTCATTTTTAAATGGGACCATCTCGACCCAAGATCCAGCCAAGGTACCAAATTTCATTAAAATCGGCCAAGCGGTTTTTGAGTTATGCGCGTTGGTCGTTACAGACAGACATACAGACACACAGACAGACAGACAGACAGACAGACAGACAGACAGACAGACAGACATACAGACAGACAGACAGACAGACAGACAGACAGACAGACGGCGCAACAAAAAAGTTTCAAAATCATCTGAAACGCAAAGATATATAAAAATTTTTGAAATCGGAGCAACTTTTTTTTTCTCGAAAAAATTAGGATCACCATAGCTCACACTACTATAGTATAGTATATGTGTGAGCTAATTACGAAATATGGATTCTTTAAGCATACCTTATTCATGTTTTTGAAGTTTTTATACTTTTACACAGAATTTAACTGGACGACTTGGGCTGCGTCACCAAGTCTCCATAAAACAAATGGTTTAAGGCGATCTAATGACGTAGATTTTTTAATCTGTATAAAGACCTTGGGTGAGTGCGATGTAATTAACCACGATTTGGCCTTTTTAGCTCACACATATACTATACTATAGTAGTGTGAGCTATGGTGATCCTAATTTTTTCGAGAAAAAAAAAGTTGCTCCGATTTCAAAAATTTTTATATATCTTTGCGTTTCAGATGATTTTGAAACTTTTTTGTTGCGCCGTCTGTCTGTCTGTCTGTCTGTCTGTAAGTCTGTCTGTCTGTCTGTCTGTCTGTCTGTCTGTCTGTCTGTGTGTCTGTATGTCTGTCTGTAACGACCAACGCGCATAACTCAAAAACCGCTTGGCCGATTTTAATGAAATTTGGTACCTAGGCTGGGTCTTGGGCCGAGATGGTCCCATTTAAAAATGAACAAAATCCACCGAACACAAACCAAATAAAAGGGTGGGGGTAGATTTCAAAAATTAGAGTTTATGTGAAAATATGGCGTGTGTGATATTAAACGAAAGGTAATTGAGTGTGCAGTTAAACAAAATAAATTTTAATTTATTTAAAAAAAAAGGGTGGGGGTATATTTTAAAAATTAGAGTTTAAATGAAAATATGGCGTGTGTGATATCAAACGAAAGGTAATTGAGTCCGGAGTTTAACAAAATACATTTTAGTTTTTGTTTTTTTTAAGGGTGGGGGTAGATTTCAAAAATTTGAGTTTAAGTCAAAACATGGCTTGTGTGGTATCAAACAAAAGGTAATTTAGTGTGGAGTTGAATAAAATATATTTCAATTTTTAGTTATATTGGCTCACACGTACACTATGACTACAGGGCCTAGTGTGAGCTTAGGGGCCCATATATTGGCAGAGTATTTTTTACGGGTATGCGCACTTGCAAGGAGATCCCTATCACGCTCGAGAAGCGGCAAGTGCGAGGAAATGTTGGTGTATGTTGGTTTTGAAACGGTTAAGGTTGTAATCTGCAGGGAAAACTGTCGCAGGGAGTTCATTTCACAGCAATGCTGTTCTCCAGAGATATGAATTCTGATATAATGAGGTTCTTGATGCCTCTATTTTGAAAGTAAATTGATGGTTACCGTCTGTTTGATGAGTTCGCCTAGTAGGTGCTACTCTCGGGGGGATCATACGTGCCAGCTCTTCAGAGCATTTTCCGTGAATACCTGTAGAATAGAGATAGATCACCCACAGTTCTTCGATTTTCGAGACTATCCAAGCCACGGGTAAGTGCGGGGTCATTGATCAGCTTGATAGCTCGTTTTTGCACGGTGTTCAAAAGCATTAAGGTATGTTTGGGTGCCGCACTCCATATATGTGAGCAGTACTCCATAGTTGGGCTCCGAATCTGGGCTTTGTAGAGTGTCAGCAGTTGACTTGGTGTATGCAGATGTCTTGTACGAAATAGCACCCCAAGCTTTTGGGACGCCCTTTTAGCTATATCTGCCACGTGACTGTGCCACATGTTGGTCTCTGCAGTGACTCCTAAGATGTTCAACTGGCTCTGCAATGTGACAGCACTTCCAGATAGCATGATGTTTGGCTCACCGGTGCTGGTTTTTTTTGAAAACAGGGCTGCTTGGGTTTTCTGCGCGTTGAACTGTACAAGGTTTTTGTTGCCCCAGTCCTTTGTTATCTCCAGGTCGTTATTTATCTGGGATATTTGAGTTACTCTTAAGATTAAGATGATGGAATTCACGTGCGGAGAGACATGTGGTTGGTATGATTTAGGAGACTACATTGCCATCATCTGCAAAGTGGATTTACTGTTTTATCTATGAGGTCATTTATGTACATGTGCCTTACACTCAAACTTTTCTTAAAAATGCTTTACGAGGAGGGAGCGGGGGGCAAAAATCCTGCATTTTTGCGTTACGTAATTTAAGGACGTTCCCCAAGACGCTGTCCTTGATGGCCCTTGAGTTGTGATGTCACTTTCACGAGTAAACTTAAGTTTACCACCTTTTTCCACGGGGAAATTAATACACGGTATTTGTTGTGGTATTTATTACATTACCTTTGACTGCCATTTTTCTTTTGGCAAGCATTTTTTAAAATGTGGAGGTCCTTAACATTAGTTAATTACCTATTATTATTAATAAATTTGAAACCATCAAAATAAAACCAACTGTTTCTCTGTAAATAAAAATGGTGAAATTCAGTTCACACATAAAAGTGAAAATATCGTTCACCTCACCTCACGGGCCATCAAGAATAAACGTCCTAAAGGCAATCCCCGAAGAAGAGTTTGACTTGCCTTATTCCTTTTCTATCTTTCTAGAGCGCCTGGGAGCTTCTATTTATATCACGTTTTGGTGTCGTCATAAAATGTCTCCCGCACTGAGGTTACCGTGGATCTGATGTATTTATCCACTATTTTAGGCCTAAAAACCCACCCCTTTAGCAAAAGAGAACATTTTTTGTAACTTTCTAATATCGCTGGGCCTAAATGCAACTATCTTATCGCTGTGATTGCAGGTCACTGAGATAATATTTGTAGATGAGATTTTTCATCTTCCATACACCATCGACACTTCGAGTCTTCATCAATACCCAGAATGCTGATAAAAGCTCTTTCGCAAATCTTAAATATTTGCTTTCAAGGGTATGAAAGAACCTCGTCCCGAACACGAGCCTCGAAGAGGACTTTCGCTTGCTTCATTCCTTCCGTGTCTTTTCAGAACACCTGGGAGCGCCTATTCAATTCACTTTTTGGTGTCGTCATGGAAAGACACTTTGCAAGGCGCACCATCGCTTCTGACCCCACTGGATCAACTGCTCATCCCATTCTAGCCGTTGTCAGTCCTGTCAGGGTTCTTGACACATCCTTAAACTCAACAATAAGTGCAGCGTACTTTACAGTGCAGCTCTTCTATTTGAGCATAGGTAAATTTTTTTCTTACCTGGATATTTCTAATATGTTCCGTAAGCCATCGACAAGTATTTGTCTCTATAACCACGAAATGTCAGTGTATCGCGAGCTGTAAATCGGCTTCAGGTAAAAATAAAAATCTGACTCTTAGTCTAATGCTTCCGTCAGTTACGCGCCAGGTCCTTATACGGACCGCCAAGCCATGCGCCAAGCAAAATGAACATGTGTGAGCCTCCAACTTGTTAAATTATACGATGTCATCGGGAAGGCGATGCTCTAACTGATTCCTTGCACGTTTCAGATTAGCCATGTTATCGCGACCATCGTCACATCCTAGACAATATTCCAGTCAAATTTGTCGAAGAAAACTTATGAATTCTGCAAGCGCGTACTGTGTACCCACAACCACATGCTAGTACATACCTCGAACCCAGGAACAAATTGACGCATTGATGCATTATTAGTACGCAACGTAAAAATATGGGTACTGATTAACAAAAAAGAAGAGAAGAAGTCTATCAAAACAAAAAATGTAAATACAGCAAGTTATTAAATAAGGAGGTGGTGCGCAGTAAAATCCTGTAACTTAGCAGGGTAGAGGAACAAGCAAATGAGAGAGAATAACATTTTAAAACCAATAAACTTGATTTGTTTTTATTTCTAATTTGCTCTAGTGTCTAAATGGTACATTTCGGGACAGGAGTTTTAGAGGCAAACCTGCTTATTTCTCATATTGCTCTTTTAAAGTGCCTACTTATATTATTTATCAATTGTTTTGTGAACATTCACACTGCTTCGAACACAAATCTAATATTGCCAGAATAAATAAAATAAAAACATTTTTTATTTGACGAAATATTTTTTGCACTTTATGTTTAATATTAAACGTGGGTGGGTACGGATCAAATGCGACTAAAGCTTTCACTGATATGCTAAAAAAACGGGTTTCAATAAATAACAACACCAATTATTTCTTTATAACTTTTTTTGAGGCAAATAAAAGAAGAGACCTACTAAAGGCGAACATTGTGTGTGGGTGTGCCTGTAGTTTACCTCATATTTAGAATTTGATAAATAAATAAAATGTACTTTAAAACTTAATGTAATAAAATAATAATAAGAATATATAAATATATTCAGGAAAATTTATTTAAAGCTTTTGTGTAAAAACCTCGAGGAACACAACAATCTATTGTTTTTTATATAAATTTTTCCCAAGTATCTTTGGTATTTATATATGAATAAGATATTATATATTTTGTAGGCTAATTTTTTGCACTTTTTTAAAATGTATACTGGTATGGATTATTGTACATTTTTGGGCAGAGATATGTTTAACATCTTAATAATATAGTTTTTCTGGCTTAGGAACCACGTATATGTTTTTTGCTGGGTCATATTTATGATTAGATGTTTGTAGGGTTTCTTTATTTGTAAATTGTCTATTTGATAGTGATAGGCAGAGAAAAATGATTTAAACACATTTTAGCTCACACATATACTATACTATAGTAGTGTGAGCTATGGTGATCCTAATTTTTTCAAGAAAAAAAAAGTTGCTCCGATTTCAAAAATTTTTATATATCTTTACGTTTCAGATGATTTTGAAACTTTTTTGTTGCGCCGTCTGTCTGTCTGTCTGTCTGTCTGTCTGTCTGTATGTCTGTTTGTCTGTCTGTCTGTCTGTCTGTATGTCTGTCTGTAACGACCAACGCGCATAACTCAAAAACCGCTTGGCCGATTTTAATGAAATTTGGTACCTAGGCTGGGTCTTGGGTCGAGATGGTCCCATTTAAAAATGAACATAATCCACCAAACACAAACCAAATAAAAGGGTGGGGGTAGATTTCAAAAATTAGAGTTTATATGAAAATATGGCGTGTGTGATATCAAACGAAAGGTAATTGAGTCTGCAGTTAAACAAAATACATTTTAATTTATTTAAAAAAAAGGGTGGGGGTATATTTTAAAAATTAGAGTTTAAGTGAAAATATGGCGTGTGTGATATCAAACGAAAGGTAATTGAGTCCGGAGTTTAACAAAATACATTTTAGTTTTTGTTTTTTTAAGGGTTGGGGTAGATTTCAAAAATTTGAGTTTAAGTCACAACATGGCTTGTGTGGTATCAAATAAAAGGTAATTTAGTCCGGAGTTGAATAAAATATATTTCAGTTTTTAGTTATATTAGCTCACACGTACACTATAACTATAGTACCTAGTGTGAGCTTAGGGGCCCATATATTGGCAGAGTATTTTTACATCACATAAGGTTGTTCTGTTGGAAATAATCAAGGCTTCTGGAAAATCCATTTCTGAGTTCTTTCCACCTTCTCTTTTAAGTAATTCGCTGATCCTCCTCATACTATTAAACCATATCTTATATATGTTTTCACCAATGCACAGTAGGATAAGACGTCCTTATTTTGGCCAATATTAGAAGAATATGATTTAAGCAAACAAAACCGATTTTTTTTGAAGACCTTTATAGGTGGTATACTAAAGAGTTTAAAATCAATTTAGTAAATTATATAAGATTTTATTATGTACAGGGTGATCCCCATTGGACAATTTTGGGGTGTTGAAAATAACTTGCATAGGAGATATAATGGATCGTTCATACTCGTCTTTTGTCTACTTTTTTGTCTTGGTTTAGTCATATGTCTTGTCATAAGAAAGTTAAAACCACTGTTTCTTATGGGAGTGTTCATACAATGCTTTTGCTTTTGTTTTTTATTAGTCTTTGTCTTAAGAGTTGTCAACTTTCAATCCTTAGGACAACGACTAAGACGAGTGACAGACATCAGCTGATATTTGTTGGTTTTTTTTACAGGGCGTCCGAAGAGCGCAAGCGCGCGGCCGAAATTTTGAATTTACCGCCATTAATCATGTTTTTAACAGAAAATCTCAACATAACCTCAAAATTTTATTTGTTTTAACTTTCTTATGACAAGACATATGACTAAACCAAGACAAAAGAGTAGACAAAAGACGAGTATGAACGATCCATTAAAACCACTGTTTCTTATGGGAGTGTTCATACAATGCTTTTGCTTTTGTTTTTGATTAGTCTTTGTCTTAAGAGTTGCCAACTTTCAATCCTTAGGACAACGACTAAGACGAGTGACAGACATCAGCTGATATTTATTGTTTTTTTTTACAGGGCGTCCGAAGATCGCAAGCGCGCGGCCGAAATTTTGAATTTACCGCCATTAATCATGTTTTTAACAGAAAATCTCAACATAACCTCAAAATTTTATTTGTTTTTTTGTTTCTTTTTCGCTTTTGTTCTTTCGTGTCTGTGTTTCGTGCACAGATTAGGTTAAATAAGATTGTTTTGTGTAGAAAATGAGTTTTAAAGAGGGCCGTTTTATTGAAATTGAATTTTTTTTTTCAGTGGGTTATGACTAAGACTAATCAAAAACAAAAGACGAGTATGAACAGCCAATTTTGTTTAAGACAGCTGAGACTAATCAAAGGACAAAGACTAATCAAAAACAAAAGACTAAGACGAGTATGAACAATACTTAAGACAACCGCATGTGTAGAGCTGTATTTTAGTCAAATTGAATGTCGATTTTTAAAATTAAACAGATCAAAGTATAAGTTTACTTTTTTTAAAATATTAAAAGACAACACATAAAAAATCAGACAAAGGATTATAGACACTTTTCAAAAAGCAGAATTTTTAGAACGCTCTGTAGCTTGGTAATATGTAGTTTTCACCGTGAAAGTTAACTTCATATTTTATCTCTTTCCTTTAAATAACCTTAAAATCCCCAAAAGTGCCAAATCAGAATACGCTGTTTGTTGTAGTTCTATATTCATAAGAAACATCTTACATTCACCCTAATTATCCGGAATTCCTGGATACTTCCACAAATTAAAATGGCTGGATATTGAAAAATTTTGCAAAAACAGAACAAGTTATATTTACTCAAAAATAGCAAAGTCTAAATATTACAGATCACTTAACTTTTCTTCAAGTTTTACTTAAACGTTTATTTCTGAATCCAACTCTAAGCTATCTAACTCTGAAATGTCAAATAAAAATTCATGATCTTGCTCAACACTACTGGATTGGCTGTTATTTTCAAGTAAACCCGATTTAGATAAATATTCATCGGGTGATTGTAAAACATAAGTGACAAAGTTGAGATTAACGGATCTGAAGTGTCCATTGCCCTATTGAAAATGTCTGTTAAATTATTTATTGTACTACTTTTTCGGGCATAGTATTCCCGATCATGCTTGCAGATCTTGTTTCCTGTTTCTGAGGCTTCCTCTCCCAAAAACCCAGCTGGTAATAAACAATTCTGCAAAATCTGCTTGCTGTGAATAAGCACCTTGTGTACACTAGCTGGCATAGGAAACCAAGGATAAGTGCTCATGAAAATATAAGCAGTTTCAAAGCAGTAGTTCTCAAAGTTTGTCAAATTTAAAGGCAATTGGCAACACAGGGAAACTAATATTACCCAAAAATGATGAATTCATTCAAAGGAAACTTGTGTTATCTCAGACAACCACTCATCAAAAATGTCTTGATTTTTAATGCAGAGTTCATCTAAAAGTAAAAAAAAACTCCTTTGTTGCAAATAGTTGCAAACGGTTTTCAACAGCCTTTTAGCCTAAACTCTAAAGAATATTATTACATATCGGCCTGATCGGATCCTTGCGGATCTCATTTTGTAATTCAACCTCACCAAACAATTTTATTTCTTTTGCCAGATTTCTGCTATATATTGATTTAAAACCAGCAAATAAAAAATAGGTAAGCTTCTAAAAACAAAAGGTATATATAATTAATCAATCTTACCTTCGTTCTACATGGGTAATAAAAAAAATCACTTTTAAATTAATATCTTTGGTACAGCGCCTTTTGAAATATCAGTAAATATTTAAAGAAAAAACAAAGGAATACTTTATTCGACGTATAAGCTGACTTTGCGCTGTCATCAAGCACAGCCTACTTAGATTTCAAATGTTATTATTAAAAATATTGATGACTTGGTCATTTTAAATATGTTTGGTGGTAATTTTATAACTAAAAGGTAAACCTATTTTCTTCCTATATTGGCCAAAATTTGGATTTTTTATCCTATAGTGCAATGGATGGTATAGGATTTCCAATTGACGCGTGCTAAGAATTTTATTGCTTGAATGAAATTGACCTAATTTTTTTTTGATATAAATTATGGGCTTGTTAAATCTCCAGTGTTTGTCTAAATAAATTCCTAGATATAAAATTTCCTCCTAGTTATATAGAGAGTGCATCATAGGTAGGTAAGTTTAAAGAATATAACGAGAAGGCAAGAAAGTTGAGTTTTTCCTCATTTACAGCTAGGGGGGTGGTTTCAGACCATTCAAATATTGTTAGGAACTCTTTTTCCGCTGCACCTTTTAGTTCGTTCCAACAATTCGCTTCGTAAAAAAGTATCAGTATCATACAAAAAAACAAGTTATGTTACCGGTTAGTTTCAGAGAAAATAATTCATTGGTTGTTTGGTTGGTGTGAAGGTATGGGGTACTTAAACCACAGAAGCTTTGATTTTGTCTCTAAAAGTCAAGTCTCAATTATTGATGTTGACTTTTTATGGTTGCTCTATGACGGTCTGAAACCTCTACGCCCTTGACCTTCTTGAATATATCGATGGAGATAACAATACGATGTCATTCAAAGCTGACTTTTTTTTAAATAAATCTGCACTTAATTACACAAATTGTTCGTTTTCTTTTAACAGATTTTTCAAATATTTAAAGGCACGCGTATAAAGTAAGCAAGGAAGTTTTTAAAACTCATTATTTTTAATTGATATCAAAAACTAGGGTTTATTTTCCTTTGCTTAAACGTAAACAACAAAAGTTTCTGCAGTTTAAAGATTGTCAATAAATATCATTAAATTTCTTTATATATTTTTTTTATTGTAAATTAAAAATACCACAAATACAGGGAGTACCGTTAGCGAATATAATAGCTTAGGAATTATTTTACAAAGTACAGTGTGTTAGATCCATCTCTAAGCATATTTTACAGCGTGTAACAAAAATTAAAAAAAAATACATTTATATAAAAAAGTATTTTAATTTGAAGTTCAAAATTTGTAATTGTCAAAAATTTTGACTTTTTCATTTTTTTCAAGTGACTATTTTGGCATACCTTGTATAAAAATGTAGATCACCAAAATATGTTTTGAAGGAAGTTCATGAGGTAGAAAGTCTTTGGCGGTAAAGGTAGTTCGGGTACGCTGTTTGGCTTAAAACCAACCTACAAAAAACAAATCTCGCAAATAGAGACGGGTATAGGCCAGGTTTGCCAAATGCTTTTTTATCGATTTTTCTTTAAAAATGAAAAGCAATTTAAAAATTGTTTTTTTTTAACAATTCTTATTCCATGAAAATACTCACTTAGTCTTAAAATCTGATACCGTCCATGGAAGTAATTTTTTTAAATTTTCGGATTTTTTTTATATTTTGGTGTTGAATTGTTGGAACAGTTTTTTATACTTTCTCTTTAAAAAAATATTTTTTACAGATGCCAAATTGGAACTACATTATAAGATGACAGCTTGTTTTTCAATATTAGACCTTTATGTTTTATAAGAAACGTATAAATACTGCCTTCCTTCATTAAAGAACTAAAGAAAACATTTTTTTTTAAATTCGACTGTTATGTAATTTTTTTTTATATTGATATTCTATCCATACTAGGATCAACGCCCTAGTTTTTAGCCAATGAATTATATACGAAGTAACTGGAACGGCCACGGCTATACATTACGTATACGGGACACTGAGGCAAAAATTTTAAGAGTTTTTTTAGAGTGAGAACATACAAGTAACCTTTCTCTCTCTGGTTCTAATTATCGGTGGTCACCCGGTGGTATTTTGTGAACTTCATACTTCAAGGAGATTGTCATTTTAGGCCAGTCGAATTGCACTTTGAGAGAAAAAAAATATTAACAGGACCTGAAGCATTAAAAATTGTAGAACGGCGAAAAACAAAGTAAAAAATAAATAAATGCGTGAGCAGGGGCGTTGCGGGTTAGTTTTGGAGGTAAAAAGGGGCAAGGAATCGTATTATTGCGATTTCCGGTAAAAGTTGACTTCGTAGAAAAAGTGACATACAATACATAGCAGTCATAGGTCATAAAAATATCTAAAACTTTTGTTAATGTAATTTTTTACATAACCTCAAAATGTTCGAGAGAAATGAAAAAAAAACGTATTTTTTGTTTTTAACTTTTTATTTTTGCAAAAATAATGTTAGTTTAACAAAACTAGGTGAGAGTAGAGCTCTTCGGATGCTAAATATCTACAATATTTTGCAAACAAAAAAAATAAGAAGTTTCTAAAAGATTTGCTTTTTTTCGCTCAAAAACACGGTTTTTTTTTTAAAGAAATTTCTCTTTCATAAAATTATCGTATACAATTGTACTTATACTCAATTTTTGACATTCAGATATACCTTTTAAAGAAATAAAAAAAAAGATTATTAAATATTGTGGTTATATATATATAGAGATCATTGTGGGTTTTCCTATACTAAAAATCGCTAAATGACGTTTTTTGGAATCTCAACTCACTCAGTGGTTTTTTTCGTATCTGTATGATGCCACAATACTGCAACTCGGTGCTTTTTTTGATGAACTGTATAGTTTGTAAAATATGAATTTTCAAAGTTTTGCCATTTTGGTCTTATGGGTTTTCCTATACTAATAATCGCTAAATGACGTTTTTTGGAATCTCAACTCACTCAGTGGTTTTTAGTATCTATATGACGCCACAATACTGCAACTCGGTGCTCTTTTTGATAAACTGTATAGTTTATAAAACATGAATTTTCAAAGTTTTGCCATTTTGGTCTTATGGGTTTCCCTATACTAAAAATCGCTAATCGACGTTTTTTGGAATCTCAACTTACTCAGTGGTTTTTTCGTATCTCTATGACGCCACAATACTGCAACTCGGTGTTTTTTTGGATAAACTGTATAGTTTGTAAAATGTGATTTTTCAAAGTTTTGCCATTTGGTCTTATGAGTTTTCCTATACTAAAAATCGCTAAATGACGTTTTTTGGAACCACAACTCACTCAGTGGTTTTTTCATATCTGTATGACGCCACAATACTGCAACTCGGTGCTTTTTTTGATAAACTGTATAGTTTTTAAAATATGAATTTTCAAAGTTTTGCCATTTTGGTCTTATGTGTTTTCCTATACTAAAAATCGCTAAATGACGTTTTTTGGAATCTCAACTCACTCAGTGGTTTTTTCGTATCTGTATGACGCCACAATACTGCAACTCGGTGGTTTTTTTGATAAACTGTATAGTTTGTAAAATATGAATTTTCAAAGTTTTGCCATTTTGGTCTTATGGGTTTCCCTATACTAAAAATCGCTAAATGACGTTTTTTGGAATCTCAACTCACTCAGTGGCTTTTTCGTATCTCTATGACGCCACAATACTGCAACTCGGTGCTTTTTTTGATAAACTGTATAGTTTGTGAAATATGAATTTTCAAAGTTTCGCCATTTTGGTCTTATGGGTTTCCCTATACTAAAAATCGCTAAATGACGTTTTTTGGAATCTCAACTCACTCAGTGGTTTTTTCGTATCTGTATGACGCCACAATACTGCAACTCGGTGTTTTTTTTGATAAACTGTATAGTTTGTAAAATATGAATTTTCAAAGTTTTGCCATTTTGGTCTTATGGGTTTCCCTATACTAAAAATCGCTAAATGACGTTTTTTTGGAATCTTAACTCACTCAGTGGTTTTTTCGTATCTGTATGACGCCACAATACTGCAACTCGGTGCGTTTTTGAATAAACTGGATAGTTTGTAAAATATGAATTTTCAAAGTTTTTCCATTTTGGTCTTATGGGTTTCCCTATACTAAAAAACGCGTTGGAATCTCCACTCACTCAGTGGTTTTTTCGTATCTGTATGACGCCACAATACTGCAACTCGTTGCTTTTTTTGATAAACTGTATATTTTGGAAAATGTGATTTTTCAAAGTTTTGCCATTTGGTCTTATGAGTTTTCCTATACTAAAAATCGCTAAATGACGTTTTTTGGAATCTCAACTCACTCAGTGGTTTTTTCATATCTGTATGACGCCACAATACTGCAACTCGGTGCTTTTTTTGATAAACTGTATAGTTTGTAAAATATGAATTTTCAAAGTTTTGCCATTTTGGTCTTATGTGTTTCCCTATACTAAAAATCGCTAAATGACGTTTTTTGGAATCTCAACCCACTCAGTGGCTCTTTCGTATCTCTATGACGCCACAATATTGCAACTCAGTGCTTTTTTTGATAAACTGTATAGTTTGTAAAATATGAATTTTCAAAGTTTTGCCATTTTGGTCTTATGGGTTTCCCAATACTAAAAATTGCTAAATGACGTATTTTGGAATCTCAACTCACTCAGTGGTTTTTTCGTATCTGTATGATGCCACAATACTGCAACTCGGTGTTTTTTTTTTGATAAACTGTATAGCTTGTAAAATATGAATTTTCAAACTTTTGCCATTTTGGTCTTATGGGTTTTCCTATACTAAAAATCGCTAAATGACGTTTTTTGGAATCTCAACTCACTCAGTGGTTTTTTCGTATCTGTGTGACGCCACAATACTGCAACTCGGTGCTTTTTTTAATAAACTGAATAGTTTGTAAAATATGAATTTTCAAAGTTTTTCCATTTTGGTCTTATGGGTTTCCCTATACTAAAAATCGCGTTGGAATCTCCACTCACTCATTGGTTTTTTCGTATCTGTATGACGCCCCATAATACTGCAACTCGGTGCTTTTTTTGATAAACTGTATATTTTGTAAAATATGAATTGTCAAAGTTTTGCCATTTTGGTCTTATGGGTTTCCCTATACTAAAAATCGCTAAATGACGTTTTTTGGAATCTCAACTCACTCATTGGTTTTTTCGTATCTGTATGACGCCACAATACTGCAGCTCGGTGCTTTTTTTGATAAACTGTATAGTTTGTAACATATGAATTTTCAAAGTTCTGCCATTTTGGCCTTATGGGGTTCCCTATACTAAAAATCGCTAAATGACGTTTTTTGGAATCTCAACTCAGTCAGTGGTTTTTTCGTATCTGTATGAAGCCACAATACTGCAACTTGGTGTTTTTTTTTAAATAAACTGTATAGTTTGTAAAATATGAATTTTCAAAGTTTTGCCATTTTGGTCTTATGGGTTTCCCTATACTAAAAATCGCTAAATGACGTTTTTTGGAATCTCAACTCACTCAGTGGCTTTTTCGTATCTCTATGACGCCACAATACTGCAACTCGGTGCTTTTTTTGATAAACTGTATATTTTGTAAAATATGAATTTTCAAAGTTTTGCCATTTTGGTTGTGGGTTTCCCTATACTAAAAATCGCTAAATGACGTTTTTTTGGAATCTTAACTCACTCAGTGGTTTTTTCGTATCTGTATGACGCCACAATACTGCAACTCGGTGCTTTTTTGAATAAACTGGATAGTTTGTAAAATATGAATTTTCAAAGTTTTTCCATTTTGTTCTTATGGGTTTCCCTATACTAAAAATCGCGTTGGAATCTCCACTCACTCAGTGGTTTTTTCGTATCTGTATGACGCCACAATACTGCAACTCGGTGCTTTTTTTGATAAACTGTATATTTTGGAAAATGTGATTTTTCAAAGTTTTGCCATTTGGTCTTATGAGTTTTCCGATACTAAAAATCGCTAAATGACGTTTTTTGGAATCTCAACTCACTCAGTGGTTTTTTCATATCTGTATGACGCCACAATACTGCAACTCGGTGCTTTTTTTGATAAACTGTATAGTTTTTAAAATATGAATTTTCAAAGTTTTGCCATTTTGGTCTTATGTGTTTCCCTATACTAAAAATCGCTAAATGACGTTTTTTGGAATCTCAACCCACTCAGTGGCTCTTTCGTATCTCTATGACGCCACAATATTGCAACTCAGTGCTTTTTTTGATAAACTGTATAGTTTGTAAAATATGAATTTTCAAAGTTTTGCCATTTTGGTCTTATGGGTTTCCCAATACTAAAAATTGCTAAATGACGTTTTTTGGAATCTCAACTCACTCAGTGGTTTTTTCGTATCTGTGTGACGCCACAATACTGCAACTCGGTGCTTTTTTTAATAAACTGGATAGTTTGTAAAATATGAATTTTCAAAGTTTTTCCATTTTGGTCTTATGGGTTTCCCTATACTAAAAATCGCGTTGGAATCTCCACTCACTCATTGGTTTTTTCGTATCTATATGACGCCCCATAATACTGCAACTCGGTGCTTTTTTTGATAAACTGTATATTTTGTAAAATATGAATTGTCAAAGTTTTGCCATTTTGGTCTTATGGGTTTCCCTATACTAAAAATCGCTAAATGACGTTTTTTGGAATCTCAACTCACTCATTGGTTTTTTCGTATCTGTATGACGCCACAATACTGCAGCTCGGTGCTTTTTTTGATAAACTGTATAGTTTGCAACATATGAATTTTCAAAGTTTTACCATTTTGGTCTTATGGGTTTCCCTATACTAAAAATCGCTAAATGACGTTTTTTGGAAACACAACTCACTCGGTGGTTTTTTCGTATCCGTATGACGCCACAATACTGTTTTTTGATAAACTGTATAGTTTGTAAAATATGAATTTTCAAAGTTTTGCCGTTTTGGCCTTATGGGTTTCCCTGTACTAAAAATCGCTAAATGACGGTTCGGTTCGGTTCGGCTTTTTTTGATAAACTGTATAGTTTGTAAAATATGAATTTTCAGTTTTACCATTTTGGTCTTATGGGTTTCCCTATACTAAAAATCGCTAAATGACGTTTTTTGGAAACTGAACTCACTCAGTGATTTTTTCGTATCTCTATGACGCCACAATACTGCAACTCGGTGTTTTTTTTGATAAACTGTATAGTTTGTAAAATATGAATTTTCTTTGCCATTTTGGTCTTATGGGTTTCCCTATCCTTTTTTTGAGCGGAAAAACAAATATCTTAGAAACTTCAAAAATTTTTTGTTTGTAAAATATTACAAACACCCAAAAAGCTCTAGTCTTACCAAGTTTTATTAAACTGACATTATTTTTGCAAAAAAAACAAAAAAATTACGTTTTTTTTTAATTTTTTTCGAATATTTTGAGGTTATGTAAAAAATGAAATTTACAAAAGTTTTATACAATTTTATGACCTATAACTTTTCTGTATGTTACTTTTTTCTCCGTCAACTTTCGCCGTAAATCGCAGGCGACTTTTTAAAAAAAATAGAGTTAGATTTTGGGAGAAAATTTAAATAAGTCACGCTGCAGGACTAAAAAATAAGTTTTCTCTGGAAGGAGGGAAGCGGGCCCCTCCGCCCTTCTCCCTGTATCCGCCACGAAAAGCTTCACTCAAATGAAAAGCCATAAAAATGCGAAACAACATCTGACTTATTCGTCAAAAACAAAACATCTTCGCTTGGAAATTGGACACATGCAATGTTTTTAGTTCAGAGAAACATAAGAGGCATATATAACTTTCTAAATTCTCAAAATAGAAACTAAGCCACCCGTTTCATATAGTACAAGTCGATGTCTTCTTTCCAAGCCAACTTATTCATAGTATCCAATTTCAAGATTTCGCTTCATATATTTCATTTTATATTGTTTTGCGTTTTTGTTTCCTTTACTTTTTAAACCGACTTATATTGGAAGCCAGTGGCGGACTTGGGAGTGTGCTGAGTATTCATCTGCATCTGACTTCTCTGATCTGCATTTAACCAAAATTGTACATCTTATCGTTTTCGAAATCTCCTTAGGTCGTATCTCCATGTAGTTACTTCTATCTGGGACACACAAATTAACTGTTGGTAGCATCATGTCTGAGCAAGCAGTGCGCACGTCTGTTGCGCAACATGTTGTTATCAAGTTTTTTATCCGGAACACAGTTCCGCTATGAAACAATTTTATGCAGTCTACGATTTTTTTTTTAATTTGTCAAACAAACTGTGCTTATTGTATTACAATCTAGTCAATAAGACTAATTAGCAATTTTGTTATAACTTAATTTCCTAGAAAAGTTAGATTTAAACTTAGGGTGCACTCAACAGTTTTCATCGCTTTGCTTCGTCTGTAACTCACAATTGTGTTGTATTTATAGCATTATTTTGTTTTTTATAATTCATTTAGTTTACTAGCTTAAACGGCTTTACTCTTTTAAGTCTTCGAACTAGCATAGAATTGTCTAGAAGCTGAATTGCTTCTACATTCACATTGCCTATGGAGTCTTGATGGCTTTTTGCATACTTTTTTATAGTCTCTGCTACAGTTTCAATTTTGAGGTCCCGATCAAAGTGCATTCACAATGTTTCTCAATAATTCATTTTGAAGTATCTGTAAAACTAGAATGTTACTCTACTACAACATAATACTTGAATACCATATGCCGATACTGGTTTCAGTATTTCTCTATAAAGCAGTAGCTTATTATGAATTGTTAAATTGGACTTCCTTCCAATTAGCCAGTTTAGTCATTTCTATACCTTATCTCAAATTCTTCTTTTTTTTCTTAACACGCCCTTTCCACCATAATTTGGCATCAAGTGTCATACCGAGATATTTTGCCTGATTTAAATTTGGTACGGGAATGTTGTTAATTGTTATTTGTATGTGATTTACATTTTTATTTGTAAAATCAACATGAATTAATTGGTTTCATCTAATTTTATTCGCCACTTTGTGGTGACTGCATCCCAAAGTTTTTCTATGCATTCTTTAATAGATCGTCAATAAACCAGAATCATCGGCAAATGTTGCTAAGTGTAAATTTTTTCCAAACATATTTCTTGATTCAGTATTTTTTAATGCAATCTTGCACAGTTTTTGAAAAAATCTCAAAAACAAAAAGCTAAGCTAAAAACCAAACAGACAGCAGTCCTTTGAGTCTACAATTAGTTAATATCAATCAAATTCGGACAATTTTAACAGTCTTTTTTCCACTTAGATGAAAAACTGGAACAAACGAGACAAAATTTCAATTTTATAAAGTAATCTCCTGGACACTTATGGTGTGCCAACGGAGCTACATGCAAAAAAAGGCCAATTTTTACGGCCTTTCCCCATTTTCCCCTACTTAATATTTTACGATTTTTTTCAAAATCTATATTTTTGGTCCCCAGTAAGTTCTTAATAATTGTGCCCAGTTTAATCGTTCTAAGTCGCAGCGTTTACGAGAAATCGTAAGAAGAAGCGGACGCAGTCCATAAGGGTAGTAAATGAAAAAAACATGTTACGGTGATACAGGTGCAAGTTTTTGCGTATACTCCTAAAAAAGGTAAAGATGTGCCACTCCCAAATTAAAAAGTTTTGGTTGCTTACCAACTACATGCAGATATCCAAACTGCGTTTTTGCTGTCACAGTATTAATTTGACACATGTAACGGCCCTTGTCTTCTTGCTGAACGTTGCTGATATGTAAAAACCACGTCCGGTGTTTGTCGTGAGTGACACTTATTCTTGGATTTCGCGTGATCACGTGGTTGTGCACCGTTAATATGGCGGATTGCTCGTAATGCATCCAAGCTACCTACAACAAAAAAAAAACTTATTTAAAGTCAATGAAATTGTTCATAAATTATTTATTCAGAGTTATTGGGGTGACATCTACGGGTAATGTACAGAGAGTGCGTTAATAGAAATACTTGAGAAGTGGCAAAAAGGGCCTACATTGTCCTACTTGACGTGTCCCCCCACACTATTACTGCTACTTGTACCGGTCAAAGAAAAAACTAATATATCCATACTCTTAGTTGTTTTAAAAATAATGCCGCTATTCCAATAGTAAAGCAATATTGTTTTCGAAATCTATCCTGTTAACAATTACTTTCTAAAATAGCTCCTATATGGCGTCCTCGACTTCCAACTATTCTATCACACTTCATTGATTTTTAAAAAAATATATTCTTTCAATATTTCTATCAGTTCGTGTCAACTTACAAAAATATGAATTAATTATGGCTTTAGCAAGATGGTTACTTATACCAGAGTGTACGCTAATGTGCAATGTTGTAGGCGGTGCTGACTTAATAAACAGTTTGTCAAAGCAAGTCTGAATTATAGAGAATATTGTAACGTCATTTTTATTTAGATTATGTAGTCGAACCGAACCAAATCAACTCTTAAATAATTAACTCTTAACTCTCAACTCTTCACAAATCTCAGCAATCAACCCTCAACTCTTATTTCTCAAATCTGAACTCTCAACTCTCAACTATTAAGTCTTAACTTTCAGTTATGAAATCCTCAGGGAAAACTCAAATCAAAGCCATTATCGCTATATACCTCTTCAGCACGACCCTTGATGAACAATTTTTATGATACCGCAACGGCTGTGGTGTCTTCGATTGGGGACTTAAATCCAAGTAGTTTTGATCCTAATGATGGACCCGAAAAACCTGCAACGTTACAAGTTTTGAGCTCCTCAGCATGACCCTTGGTGAACAATTTGTATGATAGCGTATATATTTTTTATTTTTGGATTAGTAGTAATAATACGGCTAGCCTTAGCAAGTGATTCGGTTAGGACGACGCTAGTGCAGTACGGCGGACTGGGTGGAAAGATTTCCTTAGTTGTATTTATTTAAACAGCCATTGTTCCTCACACTATCGAGGAAAAGAGCATCGATAACTTCCATTTTTGGTAAGTTTGGCTTCTTGTTTTAGAAATGTTCATTATTCACGCCTCCCAAATTTATTTATTCGCTAGATTTTATTTAAGAACCGAATTTTTTTAAATAAAATTTTTAAGATAAAATTTATGTTTGGTTCTTTTTTTATTTTACATATATCGCCGTTGTTGACGGGAAGTGCTTCGATATATAATAGAAACAAATACCACGATGTCGATGGTAATTCAATTTTAATGAAAAATACACAAAATGATATGTGCGAAACTAAATTTATGCGAGAGGAGTAAGTACTAGTACAGCATTTATCAGGAATAATAATTACGGTAGAGTCGTGGAAGACAGCATTGACAGAGGCAATTGCATCTGGCGATATGATTTATACATAATAACGCACGTGGAATAATAATTAATTAAAATTTTAAGTAAGCCGGCCAAGAAAATACGGCTCGGAGGCCGGCGCCGCATCCCGCAATTGGGAAACCACATTACAGACACCCGGCGCACCGCGATCCTCCATTACAACACTGTTTTGGGATTGTCATACAGGGTGTTTTAACAAAAACGAAACAATATAAATCACAAGTCAGAACTACCAATATATTTGATTGTTTTAGTCAGCGTTATCGTATTCGTTATATAACAGCCAGAGGTGATTGGTCTGAGGAAACAGAAAAACACAGGCTCTCCCTACCCAATGAAAACAAAGATAAGGTTGATGGCTTATGGTAAAATTTAACCTAATTGAATCTTGACACTGCAGCTGTTGCTCTTGCTGTGTGTTTTCCTATTTTAGAAGATTTGATGACCTCGCGAGGAGCAAGAGCCTCTTTATTAGGATTTTCTGACTGTAGGCCTTCCTAAAGGGATTTTTTTTTATGTTTACAGAGGGTTAGTGCTTGGCATTCGGATATTATCTAAGCGGCTAATTCATCTATTTTATTACCATCTGCAAGTGGGTTCATTAGTGTGCAGTAACCAGTTACAAAACTCCCAACCAGCGAGATATGTTTTCTTTAAGCTTAAGGAGTTTACAGGTGGAACCATTTTCCTGCTTGTGGTTTCGACGCTTTTATTATTGGTTATCAGTAACGCACCCAGGAATATGTCTTGGGGGGGGGGGGCGAGGCCTCATAATGTCGTATTTCATGCTATTTTTGGTGTTTATTCATGAAATATGTGGAAAATATATACAAAAATATTAGGCTTGGGGGGGGGGGCGGTCCCCGGGACCCCCTCCCTTGGTGCGTTTTTAGAGAGTCTTCGTGTTTATTGCTTTTTTGAACCGTAAGGGATATCTTTATCTCGCCAGGGTGAGAAGAGATTGCAGCCAGTTCTAAACTACTTGTGAGTCTATTTATTAGCACGATAGAGCTTAAATTGCTGCTTGGCTATCTGAGAAGATGTTTATATCCTTGCTAACATATCTTCCTCTCAGGTTTTTCCGCAAATAAATCTTTTGGCATGGAATACTGTGGTGTATTTCCTCAGATGTACACACCAGTTTGTCCTAGGGGCTAGGCCATCGAGGCGAAGGGCTAGGCTTTTAAAGTCAGGTTTGTTTAAAGTATTTTCTAGTTTTTGGTACAGTTGAGATTTAAACCAGTTTAACTTAAAAGATGTTTTTTACTAATACGTGTACTTTTATACATAACCAAATTTAATTGCCTGTCAGATGTCACCAAAACAATTTAAGTTACCTAAGATAGTAGATAACAACTGTAACTAGGTACGTTTTATGTCTGGCTGTAGCTTATATCACAAGCGTCCGGTCCCTTTCATACTACGTATGTAGTTTAAATTTGCTTTCCAATAGCTGTTTTCTTCCGGGGACAAAAACAAATTATTTTTATTTTATTATTATTATATATTTTAAACTTATTATCGTATTATTAGTTACACACAAAACGTACAAAATGGTTTAATAGTTACTATAGTTTTAGGTATATTTAATTTACCTTACCCAGTATAATTGCAGAAACCTAATAATTGCTAACACTGTTACAAAAAACAATTTTTTTATTTACATTCGCAAAAAATAAATAGCGGGAAATATTGTTCGCGATAAACGATGGGTATTAAATTGCAATGAATACAAAATGATTGAAAATAAATAAAATAAACTCATGTTTTATTTACTGCATGGTATGTATTCGTAATTATTATAATTTAGGAGTATATTTAGTAAAATTTAAATAAATAATTATAATAAATTAGAGTAATATGTTACTTACGCTTTGGTTCATAATACATGTTTGTACTGTCACAAAATAAAATAGATGTACAACATTATCCTAATGATTCTTATAATTTTTACTTACTTAAAAAAAACAAATTATAGGGTACAGCGTGTCCCATTTTCGATGGCATTAAATGGGAAACTCGGTTATTATTAAAGATATCGATTTTCTGATTGCACCTTACCGTGCTCTTTTTTGGAGCCCTTAAAAATGGTGTAATCAGATTTTTGCTATACCCCGTGGTTTCGCTAATACAGGGAGTTTTTGAAAAAATTGCATTTTAATTAATTCCTTGTATCTCGCTTATTTTTCAAGATATTTTTATTCTGTAAAAACCTTCCTATGGCAAATTTTTTTTAGAGCTAAATAATGACGTTGTCATTTTTTTAAAATATTGTTAAGTTTTTGAGATATAGTATTTATCATAAAAAAATTAAATACGGACCTGGATTTTTTTTATTACAACTTTGATTGGTTCCATGCTATAATTACCTTAAAATGATAAAACTTTAATATTTTTTTGTTTTAAGGTTAAAAAAACTATTTAATATTTGAAAAAAAAATTATAGTCCGAACCTGGAAATTTCCAACGTAATTATAAATTAAAAAGTGCAAGACACACTAGTTGAACGCTTTTTAGTTTATCTGTTTTGAAATGATAATTAAAAGATTTATAAATAAAGTAAAAACCTTAAAAAGTTACAAAAATAATATCATACTAATTGTTTGATGGTAGCACAGCAGGTCGTGAAATTTACAAAACAAAAGCGTGGAATTGACATTGTCATTTTACTTGTCATTTTGGTGAATGGCTTACAATTATTTTAAACTGGCTTGAAATCGACCATATCCAGATATTGAAAAATGTGATATGTTTGACTGCTTCATTCAAGCAACAAAATCCCAATATTTAAATGGCAGAAATATTTTTATGCAAAATGCGTTAAGAAAAATTACTAAAAAATTCCAACAATGTCTTACACATAATGGTAATCAGAAAAATTAGTTATTTTTTATAATTTGTTTTTTTTTGTATTTTTCGTAGCCTTTGTTTCAAATAAATCTGTAAATTAACGTAAAACCATTTTAATATGCTAAGTATCAAAACAGTTAAACTAAAAATTGTTTAACTAGCAATTTTTAATTTATATTTATGTTGGAAATATCCAGGTTCGGACTAATTTTTTTTAAAATAATAAATATTTTTTTAAACCTTAAAACAACAATTTTTTAAATTTTTATTATTTTATGATAATACCAGCATGGAACCAATCAAAATAGTAATAAAAAAATCCAGGTCCGTATTTAATTTTTTTATGATAAATACCATATCTCAAAAACTAAACAATATTTTAAAAAGTTGACAACGTCATTATTTTCTTCTAAAAGAGTTGCCATAAAAAGGTTTTTACAGAATAAAAATATCTCGCAAAATAAGCGAGATACAAGGGATTATTAAAAATACAATTTTTTCAAAAACTCCCTGTATAAGCGAAACTACGGGGTATAGCAAAAATCTGATTACGCCATTTTTAAGGGCTCAAAAAGAGAGCACGGTAAGGTGCAATCAGAAAATCAATATCTTTAATAATAACCGAGTTTCCCATTTAATCCCATCGAAAATGGGACACGCTGTACATGTGCACATGAAATTATTGTACAGTAACTGTTTGCTTATTTGAGAGTAAATTCGTAAATTTTTGCCGTACTGAGAGTATCACTCTCTCTCTGCTCCATGGCTTTTGCAATATAGATAGCCAAACAAAGCTGTCTGATACTTGCTCTCTAAAATGTGTCTATTTGCGAAAAATCCTCTTCACAGAAGTTTGCCAGAGTATTTCCATCAAATGAACACGCACCCTTACAATGCTTCAAGTAACTCTCGAGAGGAACTAAACGTTGGTAAAAATATCTCAGGAGATTACACAGGTAAATTAACTGTCAAATTTTACCAGATGGCTTTTTACAGTGCAGAAAAACAGAGGACATTTTAAAAACCAGAGTTTGACGGAGAAGGAGAAACTCAAATTATAAACAAGTAATTACCCATAATCGTCCCGGCTTTGTCACACAAGTTCTCCCGTTTCTCCTGTTTCCTGGTACGAAAATTAACGCAATGCTAAGGGATCTTGAGCGCCAAGATCCCTGTGATCCATGAATTGTCCCAATTTTTTGATATGTTGACTGTTTCAAATATTCATAGGTCATCAAAGCAAACCTTGTTAAACAGTAGAGTTTTTGTCAATATATTAAAGGAAAAACATCGGTATATCATATATTTTTCAGGTAAAACGTCGCAAATAGTCAATCTTTCACCGCTTATATCACTGGGATAACCTATATTTTTTGTGCTTATATCTTACAAGATTTGATCCAATTTAAAAGTGATTCGGGACTAAATGCTCTACTACTACATATTAAAAAATTGATACAATCCATAGAAAACAAATTCCCATGTTAGCCGTGCATTATCCTTTGTGTAAATTAAAATAACAAAATATAAAATGCAATTATTTTTTGTTTATTCCGCGATATTGTACGGGAAAAAATTCGCTCAGCGAAAAACGAACAGTCCTTGCGAAAGCAGATAAACGCCCATCAACAATAAAAACATTTAAAGTTTCTGATGAAGCAACTTTGGCCAAAATGGGGGGAGTTTTTACTGCATCCGAGTTGTCTGTCGCTTCCTTCCGGTTTACATTCATGATACTATTTTTATTGAGTAACACATAGAGTATACATTGTATTCGCAACAGAACCAAATCTAAGTTTTGAGACCTGACCATAAAGTACTACATTTTGCTTAATATTTCAGCTTATTTTTCATTATCTCAGCAAAATTCTTCTTTTCGGGTTTTAATTGTCAGATTTCGTGGAGAGAGGCGGCCAAAAATGTTTAAAAACAGCACCCTCTTTCCGTTGTTGTTGTGTACTAGCCGAAGTATACAGCAGACCCATCTACCCGCTACTGCTATTCGCGGGGCTCGGCATGTGTATGTTGGGTTGCCTATTTTAAGTTTAAACCTAACTTGTCAAGTTTCTAACTAATGGTTCTATTGTGCTGAAACCTTTCGATAATTTTATAATTAGCGTTTCTTATTATTATTAGTTAATTAATTTTATCAATATAAACGTTTAATTTATTAACAAAAAATTTTCGTCCAAAGGATGTTGTATTTTACTTAGCTAAGAAATAAAAACATATTTTTAAATAGCAATAATTATTGTTTTGTTCGATAATTTTTTTATTTAAGGCCATGATTGATAATTGTGTGATAGTATGGTTGTATATCTGTGGGATTGTATAATTATCTGCTATGATGTGTATGAATCTTTGATTGCATGACATAAATACGTATTTGTATGATTTTATCATTGTATAATTTTGTGATAAGAGAAGAACAATCAGCCACAGACGTTGCATTGTTACTCTCGAGATCTACTTTTATATATCGATCGATGTTTTACCCTCTTAAAATGCATATTATGCTAAGCACTATCCAGGATCGACAAAGCATGTTTAGGTTGATCCATAGGGAATTTAATCAGGGACGAAACTCATGCGCATATTTTAAGCTTCATTTAGCTTAACTTTCTCAATTTTAATAAAACGGGTACCAAATCAAGATTATCCTAAAAATAATAAAGTATCATAACATCCTACGGGGTTGTTTTAAGGAAATTAGATAAAATATTTTTAAAACATCCTGGAATATATTTTTTTTTGTTTTACATATAATATTAAAAAATACACAAAACAAATAGTGTATTCGTTTATGCCTGTAGTATAATTTCAAAAACTATACTGCGGAAGTGAAAGGACGCTTTAGTTGCAAACAAATAAATTCGGAGCTACAAAAACATTAACGTAGAGCAATATTATCGCCTTAGTTTAATAAAATTGTAGGATTTAAGACGACTATAACCACAAAAAGGAAATTGTATTTTGTTGAGATGCCAGTAGCTTTAGTTTTGAAAGCTATATAAACTGACGTAAAAAGTATATAATACCTTCCTGCACGAGAATAGTGGTTGTAACTTTTTAGAATGTATTAAAAGTAATAGTTTAGTTATGCCTTAACATAATACTAATGTTGATATATGTATTTATTTATTTATTTATTCAACAACATCTACAGCAAAAAGTCAATTATAAGAGAACATAAACTCTTGCGCACGTTTAAATCTTTAATTTTTTTATATCCTAATAACTAATATTGTCAATATCAACATCTGAAGCATAGTTGTTAAATAAGTTGCTTAAATTGTAGATAGGAGAGCTTTTAAATAGATCAGTTCGTGGATACGCTAGGTAAAACATATTTTTAGACCTTGAGTTGATTCGATTTATGCCAAACGGAAGTTGTTCAATTATATTAGGACAATAAACATCCGCTTTAAGAATTCTATACATTCTTGTTAAAAAAAATTAGTCCTTTTTTGGTTTAGTAACAATATATTAAATATTTCTAATAAGATATCGTTATCACAGCCTCTTTGTAGAGAAAATCCAAACTTTCTAAAAATGCATGGCTTTTAAAAAAACTTGAACTTCCTCAATCATACTAATCTAAATGTCATACTGGGGGGACCGGATAACACTTCCATATTCCAGTAATAGCCATACTAGACTATTAAATAAGTAAATGATTACTTCAATGTTAAAACTTTTAGTATTTCTACAAATAAACCCAGCATCTTTTTGGGCACTCTCAATTTTGGAAATAATATGCGATGAAAATGAAATATCAGCATCGAAGGTTATACCCAGGTCTATTTGTTCAGTTACACGTTTTAGGTTTTTATTATTTATTGAATAATCAAATTCAATTAAGTTTTTGTTACCACTAAATGACAAACATAAGCATTTACACAAATTTAAGTTAAAACCATTTTCCTAGCAATATAGGGCTATGTCCTGAAATTCTCTTTGAAGTGTTTCTCAATCCTCCAATTAGAAAACTTCAACAAACAGCTTAAAATTATCTGCAAATGCCAATGATGCCACCATATTTACCTTAGAAATAATTTTGTTAAAGGCAATAATAAAAAGAAGTGGTTCAAGATTTGATCCTTGGGGTACAACAGAAAAACTTACATAAATAGTAGATCTACTACCTTTACGTTCCACAAACTGATATCTTTTTCTTGTGCTAGTTCCCAAATAAGACTAAATTAAAATAGTGAAGGAGGGAGTTACATCCATTCCAGTTAGTCCATCCAAAATAGTGCTTTGACTTACTTTATCAAAAGCCTTTTTTAAATCCATGTAAACAACATCTACTTGACTCTTTCTGTTTAAAGTCTCATACTTACGTATTGCAAGAAAATTGTTAGATTTGTAAAGGTAGAGAAAGTAAAGGCAAGAAGCTATGTTGCTGAGAGATATTTTATTTGACACTGCAAAAAGTCTATCAAATATTATGATTTCGAATATTTTTGAAACCCCGCTTGCTATTGTTATTAATCGATAGTTATGGATAGTTATATATATATATATATATATATATATATATATTACGCATTTTGGCCATATCCAAAGCTGTAGTTGTTTTTAAGTGATCTTTTTTTAAGCCAGGGGTGATTTTTTTAATCATGGTTTTGGTGGCATAAATAGCTATAAGTTCAAATCCTAGCCAAAGCACAGACAACTTTTTTTTTATAATTTTTTGTACTTTATTTTCATCCCTAATTTAAAATTGTTGTTTAAGGTTTTAAGTAAAACCTTATTGCATTTTGTTAAAAAAATTATTTGTTTTATTTGATGACAGGGTTAACTAAGCTTTTGTTTGGTTAACGGTTCTGCTCTATTTTGTTTTAAGTCAGAAAAATTTCTGAATAAACTTTTATTATTTTTCTGGGTTTATGTCATTTGTCAAAGGAATAAATCCCTTTGGCTTTATGCGACGGTCATCCAGAATTATTATTTTTTAAAGGCTTTGAAGGGTGACTTTATACTCGTATGTGAATCCTCAAACCAATCTTAGGGAATTTTTATTCCCATATCTAAAAATAACTGGTAACAAATGTAAAATTTATTTATTAGCTTATCGTTTGCTGGCGTTATTACTCATAATTTCTGTCTTTTTTGCACACTCAGCCCAATAACTTTTAGACTAATTGTTTTATAAATAGGATCGTTTGCCGTTTTGGGTCTGCCCATGTTAATTTGTTTCTTAAGGTTAAGTCAAAAATCATTGTTCGCAAATATAAAGACCCCAAAGTTTTAAATTGAATACATCTATCTACTGAAGAAAGCTAGGCCTACCCCAATATCTTCCACTCTTCCCTGTCTGTCGCCGTGTAAATCCATCTATTCCGCGTGTTTCTTTAAATCGTCCGCTCATCTCATTTGGGGTCTTCCCCTACTTCTTTTATTTTCCCAAGGATCATCATCGATCATCTTTCTGCCTGATATTATGACCGGCAAATTTACATTTTAATTTTGCTACTTCTCTGACATCCCTTACTTTTGTTTTTTTCTTATCCATTTATTCCTTTTACTATCTGTTAGCTTTACATGTAACATTTGTCTTTTCATTGATCTTTGGGCTTTTGTTACCTTATCCATGTTTGATTTTGTAAGTGTCCAGGTCTGGGACATAGGTAAGAACAGAAAGTATATATTGGTTATACACTTTCGTTTGGAGGTACGGAGGGTATTTTTCAGTTTTTAAAATGTAGCTTAATTTACTGAATGTTGCCCAGGCCAATATTACTCGTCTTTTGATTACACAGCTGTTTGGTTTTTTGTAGTTTAATAATTTGTCTCAGATATATATTCCTCTACTTGTTCTTTTCATTTGGTTTATTTTGATCGTGATATCTTCATCTGTGTTTGTTCTAATTTTAGTTTTAGCGTAGGTATTTCATACTCAAACCTATATTTTTAGCTGCTGTAACGAGTTCTTCCAGCATTTTTATTCGTTCTTCTTTCTTGTCTGTTATTAAGGCGATATCATCAGCGTTTTAGGTGGTTTAAGTATTGTCCCCTTACTTTGATGCCCATTTCTATGCCTAATTTAAGTTTTTAAAAACATCTAGAGCCTGGTTAAATAAATAGTTTAGGGGATATTGTGTCACCCTCTCTGACTCATTTTCTGGGGATTGGCTTGGTTCCTTCGTGATTTTTGTGTATCTGTGATCTATTCGGCTATTAAATAAAGATGCTTTTACTGCCCATTGCTCAATACTATCAAAAGCTTATTCAAAGTCTTCGAATACATAACGGTTCATAAATATGAAAGGCGGCCATTTTCGATTCGCCATTTTGATTTTTTATTTTGTTTGAATTAAAATTGTATTAGGCAATCTTAAAATCGCCAAAACTAGTACGATGTTTACTAGTAGGACCGGCAACTAGGCGAAAGTCCTATCTGCACTTCAATTGGAAGTCCAGGTAGCTTATTGGGGCTTCCTGTTCTGGGTTGGTGCCCCGAGTACCTGTTATGTCATTCTTGCATATGCCTCACATTCTGTCATGAGGTGCCTTCATGCCTCTTCTTTATATCCATAGGCTGAACAGGTAGGGTCGTTCTTGATTTCTATAGGCTTCATATACTCTTGTAACCGGTTTTGTCCAGCTAGATTACCTATCTGTCTCAGCAACTAACAATGTTCTAATCGATTTATACTTATTTAGATTTTTAATTTTAATTAAAAAAAAACCTAAATATATCAGAATGCTAAATACCTAAAACAAATTTCAAGTCTCTAGATATTTAAAACAAAGTCAAAAATCTAAATAAAACTTTCAAATGTAGCTTACTCTCTCTCATTATTTACTTGGTAGTGAAAAGAAGGCAGCAAGTAGGAAATAAAACTATTTCTAACAAGGTAATACTTGACCCACTTACCTCATTTAAAAACAAGGGCTTAAATCCATCACGGCCCTAAAACTACATCCTCGGGTTTTTCCCAATTTACAGCTGTAGTTCTTAAAAACCGTTTTTAAAGAGACACGCTGTATACAAACGAACGTAATTCGGATTGAAAAAGCTACTTATATATTTCTGTGTGCCTTTGAAGACAGGAGAAAATCCGGCACCTTCAATCGAAAAATCCCATGAATAATTTCCACATTTCTTGTCTCAAATATTCGTTATCTCTTTCCCGTTCTTAGGATGATGCGTGGTTCCAAAGCCACTCGCCTGTTTTATTCATTTTACACTACGTCAAACTTTGCCTGGCTTTTTGATTTATATTACTATTATTGTTGTTGACACCGCCATACGAGTCCCTCCTAGATAATATTGTCGAGGAAATAAGGCAGACACAGAATCAATTGTCTAGCTAGTGGAAACCATTAATGCCCATATCCACTAATAAATACACTAATAACACGAACCGGTCAGGAAAGGATTACTCCTCATTATGTTGCCAATTCTACGTGTTAGTCTAGAAATATAAGAACTAAATATATCTAAGTAGATAGATTTATAATTTTATGTTCCTAGAAAAACATTTAAATAAAACGATTTTTAGATTTTAGCTCCTTTGTCCTCCTTTTGGAAATCGGTGTTAAGCTAACCTTCATTTGATGGCAAATATATCCTAGCCTGTCCCTCTCCAGACACACCGATTTCGACCTCCCAAAAGTAGGACAGGGAAGCTTATTTGTTATTTCTATTATTTTTAAAAAACCTTTAAGAAAAATAAAGTTTAAAATTTTTGTTTTAATATATCGAAAGATTAGGTTAGAAAATTTGAATCAGAAAAACCAATAGTAAATCTGGCTGCCAAATTAAGTTATCATTTTTTTTAATTACTCTAGTAAATACGGACAGCCCTGATGAGAAAAACAAATGGACATGTATTTCTAAAAGGTTCTACTTAAATAGTTAAAATGTATTTTTAAAAGTAGAGCAAATGCAATAGGAATTTGCTCTAAGATAAAAGATGCTCTATAATATATGTGTCACACAACATGTGTGTTCTTGGTAAGATTTATCTTATTTCTTGCTAAAAATTTAATACAAAACTTACGTAAATAATTTGTAAAAAACAAAACAAAGAGGTAATAGTGTGAAATGAAATTTTTTTAGCAATCCTGAACGAAATCATTTGTTCGTTGGCAAGTCGGTGTTCTGAATTTCTTTCTAATTCTTATTTTGACGCTACAACCGTCTAGTAATTTTGACTTCTAGCTTGGTCCATCTTTTTCTATATTCGACAGCTCTCTTGGTTTCTTACTCCCAGTACTTATATCTTCAGTCAGCCAGTCAGATCAAGTTGGGCTTAGGTATTTGCCTATAGACCAGATGGTAGCAATTGTCCTGACAAAAAGTTTAGGAAGACCAAAGCATGAAGTTTTTTGTAAACAACTGGGTTGTTGTGAAACAATAATGTTTAAGGGCTGGTGTTGAAATTATGCTACAGTATTTGTGGTCACCATTCATTTCTTATGATATGTTGGTGTCAGTTTTAGATAACTCAATAAAATTTTCTTTAAAAAGTTGTCATTGTGTTCAGATTAATCTGCAAGATTTTCCTACGAATACTTTAATTCCAAGTAGTTATGGGCCAGTAACGCCGAGAACTGGATCTGAAGAAGATTTTAAAAATCAGCTTTGCGACTGCTAGAAAATTTAATGCAATGTCCTTGTTTTCTACAATAGCTACAAGCTATTCACTTTTTCCTTTGACTTTTTTTTGAAAATAAAGCTGATTGTTCTGTTTGTCAAGCTCTTTTATAGAATTTTCTTGTAAAAGTTTGCCTTTAACATTAGAGTGTTTTGTAAGATTGACCATGGGTTGTAGTCTATTTGTACTATTCAAAAGAATAACTGCAATAAATTTATCATCGAGAGGAGCATTAATATTAGGAAGCTGCTGTGTGACAAACGTAACCTAAGTAACGTGTTCATTCATGGACTCAAAAGAACTCAATTTTATGTTGCGCAGCATTCTAAACAACGTTAAACGCCTAGAGAGACCCTTGTCTTCATAAACAATTTTTAAATTATCCATACCAGAAGATAGTCGGTTCCCTAATGTACTTAGCAATTTGTACCAGGCCAGACATTGCGTTTGCAACAAGTTTTCTGAGTCAGTTTAACATTTTGGAGTAGCAAAAAGAATACTGAGGTACTGAAAAGGGACTAGTGATTACTGTCTGTTGCTCTCCAAAGATCAAAAAGATTTACAAGGCTTTGTTGAGGGTGACTGAAAAGGTGATATACCAGACAGAAAATCTTCTACAGGCTACGTTTTTAATATGAGTAGAGCTGCAGCTACGAAAGAAGCAATTTTTCTTTAAGTTTATTAAAGCTGGTAGACGGAAAGAAAATTGTTCCACTCTTTAATGATAGTCATTCCGCAGAAAAATTAGCTTTGAATCATAGATGTCATAGTAGAACCAAACATATTGACATTCGCTAACTATTCAATCAGATCAAGTTGGGCTTAGGTATTTGCCTACAGACCGGATGGTAGCAGATGTCCTGACAAAAGCTTAGGAAGAGCAAAGCATGAAGTTTTTTGCAAAGAACTTGGTCTAGTTGTGAAACAATATTGTTTAAGGGCTGGTGTTGAAATTACATGTTTCATTATGTGTACTCTAAACATTATTTGTTATGTTGAATGTTATAATAAACATGTTGTCAGTTTTAGATAATTTAATAAAATTTGCTTTAAAATGTTGTCACTGTGTTCAGGTTAATCTGCAAAATATTCCTACAAATAGTTTATTTCCAAGTCAAGTGTGACATAGCAGAAGTCGTGAATCAGACGTGAGAGATCATGCTAGTCTACTCTCCGTAACTTTCAGGCGGGTATACATTTAGAAATTGAGATGAAATGAGAGTAACTGTCGAGAGTAGTTTTATGAAATTAATCTCTTTTGAACAAGCAGCTTATGAGCTATTCATCGCTTTTTGTTAATTCTCGTACTGATACCTTTTAATATTTTTTTTGTTTTTATTTTTTTAGATTTTCTTTATTTTCCTTAAGCCACATGTGACTACTGGTGTCCGTGTTATAACTTTTAAAAGAAACTAAGCGAACTCGCCATTTAGTTCAAACTGCTGCCTAACTATTCCTGCGGTAGGTTTGTCAGCGCGAGTCAGTAATTTCCGTCACAGCATAGGAAATTGATCGTCACATACTTCTATTGGCGACTTTTATAGAGCACTGGGAGAACATATTTTATAATCCGCTGGCATATTTTAAAGCAGCAAGAATTTCTTCCGATTTTTATAAAAAACATAATATTAAACAGAGTGTTTCACAGTTGTTGTGCCAAAATGATGTTTTATTGTTCTCTCGTTCAGCTAACAAAAAAAAATTACTGCGCAAGGCTTGTTCTCTAAATAACGAATCTATTGGGTAAAAATTAAAAACACATACCATTACTCTATCAACCCACTTAAAAGAACCTTTCTCGAGTATACCCTACTACTAATCATAGCTAATATAACTGTTGTTTAGTTTTATTCAGCTTAAATCTTTTTTTTTGTTTCTAGTCTTGCGACAGCTTTTTCAACTACTTAAGCTGCAACTTGAATTTGGAAGGTGGAGAATGTTCATGTGACAATGTATTATATTATTTTTATAAAGAAAAAACTAAACGTATTTTCCACTAAAGTCTTTATTGTTTCGGATTTTATTTAGAACATGTTTCGAGTCAACTGAAACAAGGTAAACAAAGAAGTCTAATTACATTCGAAGCAATTTTCAGTGCTAAGGGAAGCGTCATAAATTTCCTCCTGCTACTTTACCGGGGCGCATCGAGGATAGGTATTGGCTGTGGTTCTGGCTAGCCTGAAACAATGGGCGTAACCACGTGTAAGCTTACATCCTTTTTTTCTTAGATACTACATATTCTATTTATATGCAGTTGTTCTTATCTCACAGTAATAATTTTCCATGAATCATATAGCATTTAACCATGCTGTATAATTGTCTCATGAATCCAACATCTCGCAAAATATTTCCCCCAAAACATCATCAATATCAGTCAATCAATCAGACAAACTCATAACACTGTCCGTCGGTACTTAACATGGATTCGAAAGCCATTGACATAATAAACCCGTCCAGGATATATTAAATTGCCTATTTCCGTCATTTTATTGGCTGTTGAAATCCGATCACAGCTAAACGGGGAAAAATTACGTTTTGGATTCTCCCGCCTAGCACCCCATAACTTTATTAAACTTCACACGGATTGCATATTGGGTAAACATAAATAAAACTTCTACTAACTACTACTACAAGCTCAAGCATAAAACGTCATTTATCAGAAATTATAAATCTTAATCATTTTGCTTAATTAAATATTGGTGCCTAGAATTTGTCGAGATCTGCTGAAATTTTAGAAAACCCCTGGGACACTCAAAATTAGTAATTTTTTTCTAGGATAATCCAACGATTTGGAACCAAGTCGAGTTTTTTGCTCATTTTGTATTAAATTATTTAAAAAAGCGTGTATTTGTAAATAGTTAATATTATTGGTTGCAAGGTTCTGAGATCAGGGCTTCGAGTGGAAAATTCAGCAATTCGTTTAAACCTTGAGCTGAAAAAAAAAAACCGAGCTATTGGCAGAGATATCATAAATTCTTGTTCCTCGCACAGTAAACCGAACAATAGAGAAATATGGACCGATAACGGTTTATCTTGCAAAATGCGTTTCACCCCTTCCAAAGGATACCTACAGGTAAAAATAAATTTTTAAAAAATCAAAAAAGTAGTGTCTAAGCTATAATTTAATTTTAATCTGATCCCTCCAAACCGCTCTGATAGTCTAGCAGAATAGCCAAAATACGCGATTTAAATTAAAAAGAAAATCACAAAATATTAAAGCCAATTTTGTTTCACCAAAAATCTTCATAAAACCAAAAAAGGAGTATCTAGGCTATAATTTAATACTAATCTGATCCTCCAACCCCCTTGATAGTGTAGCAGAATAAGCCAAAACACGTGATTTAAATTATAAACAATAACTGCTGCGCGATGGGTTAAAACATTCAGCTGAAAGAAAAACCGAGGTATTGGCATAGATATCATACATTCTTGTTCCTCGCACAGTAAACAGAACTATAGAGAAATATAGACCGATATCGGTTTGTCTTGCAAAATGCGTTTCATCCCTTACAAAGGATATTGTTAATTTGTATTAATTTTAGTTGCAAAAATAATTAGAGAAAGCGCATATATTAGATTATCATTTTGGTAGCACTCTCCGAAATAACAATTAAAAACCGCGCAGCGGCAGCGTCAACTTCTCCAAATAATTATTATATAAAATATAGTAGCAACTGTGACGTGGTACGCACTGAATTACTCCGATTTTATTTGACATCCTTAGTGACGTTTGAAAAATAATACTTATTTTTTTGTTTATTTGTAAAGTTTGTAAGTTATGTGTGGATATAATGTCGTGGTATTTATAAACAATTAGAAACTTATTAAGAACCATTGATTTGTAAGGCAAAAAATTAGCTAAATCTTCTAAAATGTGGAGACCGGTCGGAAATAAGTCCCCATAGACTAATACTACACGTTTTACTAAATACTGCTATGAGCTTTAAAATATTTTCTTCCAGTTGGTCTTTCAAGTTCCAGTCGTTGTTTGGTGGAAAATTCATTTTGAAAATTCTATATTGTTTAGCCTTTCCAGATGACCCAGCTTACTTTTGTGGACCACGCAAGATTACGTCTGTTGTAAAGACAGGCTTTAATATTTTGGAAAATAAAGGAACGCACTGGTCGGTTCGGTTTAATGTACGTTAATTTAATAATTTATTCCAATCCAATCACCTTTTTTGCTTTTACTATTCTTTTTTTCAGTTCTTTACAGTCTGTTCCTGTCTTTTCAAATGTGACACATAAGTATAGATACTCATTGCATAGATTTATTATTTGTCCATTGTCTAGTTCTAACTCACTGGATTCGTTTCCAGTACATAAGTACTGTGTCTTGTCTACGTTCACTCTTAATCCCTACTTTTGGTATTCTTCCGTTAACTTTCTTATCGTATACTTCATGTCTTCTTTATCAATAGCTACAATACTTGGTCGTAAGAAAACTGTAATGTGTATATGGTAAATCGGTCGTTAAGTTGTATTCCCACGCTGTGCACTTTACGTTTCTAGTTTTTTAGAGCTACTACGATATATATATTAAAAAGAGTTGGAGAGAAACAACATCCCTGTCTTAACTATAGATTTTGACTCTTTATGTAGTGCTTTTATCGCTTTTATGTATGTATGATTGATATTAGTTTGCTCTAACACTGTCCATAATTTTTCTACTGAAACGGTATCATATGCTTCTTGTAGGTCCACAAAGGTAACATAAGTCGCTATATTTCTGGCGCTCGTTTTCTCAATTACTTTTTTAAGACAAAAAACATTATCATTACAAGATCTGTCTGCACGAAACCCACTTTGCCAAAATATTAAATGGCGACAACTTTACTAAAATGTGTAACGTTAAATTGGAAAAAGCAGAAACGCTTGTTCGCCATTTGACTCGTTGCGCGGCTCAATATTTGTCGAAATGTTTAGGTGTAGATGCGTGTTAAAACTGTAGAACAGATTTCACTATGATTCAGCATTTCTTAGTGCTAAATGAATGGTGTATAGGCTGCCAGTAGTCCCTAAATGCGAAAATGGATGGTCTTAGAGTTATATAATAATATGCTTCCCAATTTTTAATTAAATTAATTTTAATAATGAATTTTAATTAAATTAATCATATTATATCTGGACAGCAACAAAACCAAAAGGTATTAATATGTCGAAACTAAAGGCTGCAAATCTGAAATTTATGCTAGTCTATAAGGAGTTCCTCAAGGTTCAAACCTTGGGCCATTGCTTTTATAAGTTGCATTTAACAAAATTCTAACAAGAAAAAAAATGTGCAATCATTGGCATTTGCTGTTGGTTATAAATTATTATCAACGTTAGGAATAAGGATAATCTATTCTTCTCTCACGTCTCTGGTTGCAAAGGCAGACGGTCGAGTTTGATCACTAAGTGACGCGGCACTCGTTAGACATAACTGCGATAAAAGGAATGCGCCAAAAAAAAACACAGTTTTCGTTTCTTCCAGCTATTTGATTACAGCCGCGATACAGCTGATAAAGAAAAGGAATATCGAGGAAAGTATGACAGATATAACCCAATAGGAAAGTTACGAAACATATTTTTATTTGTTATGCAGGATTCCATATTGGGTTTTCTTTTCTCTTTAAGATTTCGGCGGATAAGCTTTACGACAAAATTCAGACTTTTATGTAAGGAAGGGAGAATACAACATCAAAAATTAAATTTAAATTAAAACGGAACTAATGCAAAGCACTCTTAAAATAAACAAACAATTTAATTTTATAAAAATTTAAACATTCTTTTTTTGAAACACAGTTGTTTAGAAACCAATTTTTTGTTAGCGAGATTGAAAATAAAAATAAAATTTAGTCAATTTGACCGAGACTATGTTTAATTTCTACTTTTTCTTGGATACTAACAACTCCAGATCCGACGCCTGGTAACACTTTGGATCCGTCGGTGTATCAGAACCTATCGTTATTTTAAAAATTGGTCCTGTTCTTTAACCAGTTCTCCCTCTTCGGCCGGATAATATTGTATAGCTTTCTGCTGTACACCGTGTTGGGCATGACGTCCGATATCATTCCTATAGTTGAATCCTCTCGGTATACTACTTAATGTAGGTAGTCATATTTGAAGGTGCTTGGAGTTGGTTTGTCAAATATATGGAAACCACCCTTTATAAAAAACATGCATCTTAGATTTGAGAACATGAACCTTTTCCTTCGCTGACATGAGTAAGGAATTTTGGAAGTATTAGTTCAAAATCAGTATTGAAAGATTTAAAATATTACATCCAAACTGTCATGTTTATATTTGATGTTTTCTGTTTGCAATTAGCTTTTTTAGTTTCATACATTAAATCATATCATCTATTTTTAAACATTTTTAACGATCGACCGATAAATATATCCGGCGTCCTTTTATTGGGAATAGCTGTGCAGCTTAATTATCCCTAGTGTTTCAAATAAAAGCGGACCCGCGCTGGAAAAAATGTTGACATGTATTAAAGCTTTGCGTATAAGCCGTGGTATCCATAAATTGCCACTGCATTTTTTGTTTCGTTTTTAATTGCTTTTAAGCCTAAATGTTTCTTTCAGTAGAAGAAAAATTAACACTAGAAAGCTCATAGGACCTGCAAATAGTCTAAGAAGCATGCCAATTTCAAATAGTTAATATAGTAGGAGTAGGTATACGTGGAATAACTAGAAGCTCAAAAGGTCTTCTTGATCGGAAAACAGTCAACTCATTTTTAGTCATGCTATAAGCTATTGAAATTGCGGCAACCCTAAAAAAGGCCAAGATCGGCAAGAAAATTATGCCTCGCCATGTTTAATTAAATTAATCATATCATATCTGGGCAGCAACAATAGCAAAATGTATTAATATGTCGAAATTAAAAGCTGCAAATCTGAAATTTATGCAAGTTTATAAGGAGTACCTCAAGGTTCAAATCTTGGGCCATTGCCAACAAAACATGTGCAACAACAATCATTGGCATTTGCTGATGATTATAAATTATTTTTTAAGATTGTCTGTTTAGATGATTGTAAAATACTTCAAAATAAGTTTCGTAAATTTGGTTTAATGTTCGTATATCTTTTACCCATGATATACTATTGATTTTATATAAACCCTAGATAGTATAATATACCGTTCTCAGAACACAGATTAATAAAAATAAAGAGCGCTCAAAAAGTTTCAGGACTTAAAATCCGGAATACAAAGTCTTTTGGTACTGATATTGATCTCAAACTTTTAGATAGTACTTCCATTACTATTCTATTCTATTTAGCCTTCTTCGATCCATGTTTGGACAAAGGCCTCCCCCAATATTTTCCACTCTTACCTGTCTGTCGCCGTGTTCATCCATCTTACTCCCATATGTTTCTTCAAATCGTCCGCCTATCTCATTTGGGGTCTTCCCCTACTCCTTTTATTTTTCCAAGGTATCCAGTTTACAATACATTTTGTTCCATCGATCGTCTATATATTGGGGGAGGCATATGTCCAAAGATGAATCGAAGAAGGCTAGATAGATAGATCAGTGTATCTTAGTTAATAGGTGGTCAACTGTACTGAAACCTTTTTTGAAGCCTGCTTGTTCTTTTGACCGATATCCGTCACCTTCTAGTTGTTAGTCTATCTTAAATTACATTGAGGAGTGTTATAGGTCGATAGTTTCTTAGGTCTCTTTCGCCTTTCTTGTGTAGAATAATGGTTATGGATTCTTTCCAGTTATTTCGGATTATTGTTTCTTTTAGTATTTTATTACGTCTTTATAAATTGTTTTTATTTTATTAAAATTTTCTTCTAGCTTTTTATATTATGTCTTTTTTCTGAGGCCTGCCCGCCTTGTTTGTCGGGTTTTTTACCCCCGCTCGCTTGTCCCATTATACATATTTATACAGATTCGCAATGCATTCAACAGGTTTCAGTCATTAATCTAAAGCGACATCGTAAAACATAATTTGTGTTTTGGGAAAATAATTGTTTGAAATGTATACACAGTTGTAATTACGACAAGTAATTATTCCTAAATCGGTAATGATTAAAAATTAAAATCCATGACTTGATAATGCTATCCGTATCCTTACTACTCGTATCTTCTTGCGATATCTTAAAATCAGAAAAATTTGCCGATGATACTGGTTTATTGACATTTAGAAAATAGTTGGTGTTGCCGCGAGACAAGACGAGACGAGAGTAGGCCTTCTCTCATCTCGTCTCGCTATGCGAGATAAAACGGATCTCTCGTCTCGACGATAGAACTCTTCTATCGCTCGAGAGAGCCTTTCTCTCGTCTCGTCTCTCGTGTCTCGTGATTTATATCAGCTGCAAAAAGTTTTTGAGACATGTGTAAAAGTGATTTTTCAAGGTAAATCTTATTATTTATGGTATTTACTTTTTTCCAAAATAAAGTGTTTCCATTCTGGAATATACTATATATGCATACATACAATAAATAAAGTAGTAAATACAATACATGTACTAAAATACCTCGTTGTTGCCGATGAAATAAAAGCTGTGGAAAAGTTCTGCATCGCTTTATTTATTTAAAACTGTACCTAGAATTCCAAGTGTTCGTTGATAAAAGATTTTTTTGTGTTGCCAATAATAATATAAATCCTTGAAAATAAAGCAATAAATCATTGTATTTAGGTAAATTCTTGGGTAAAAGCGGGATATTTTTACCACAGGTTACCAAACAAAAAGATAAATAAGCCGGCTGGCGGTTTTTTATCTCGGTGAAGTCAACGATGACTCGTCATTCGGAGTTAATCTCATGGCCGAATTAAAATAAATTTTCTATAAAATATGAATGTTTCACATTGTTTTTACGAAAAAATATTTGTACTAAAAACCTTAAAATAGTTTTTTACTTCTCTTAAAAGTGGGTGCTAAAGTAAAATTTAGGTCTCGGTCGCGTAAAAAAATATATGTTGTCCTCTGTAGGGGTCTATGGAAATATTTTTTTTGCTTAAGATTAATGTGATGTAAAAAAATTCATTTAAATTGATCCCTATAGCTGTTCCCACTTAGATAGGATGACAATTTCTTTTATTTCTTAAACATTATGTCAATAAAAATCACAAAATACCATTCTACACTTAAACATGTTTAGCTAAATTTTCTTTCGCTATACGCCTATACAGGGTGTTCGGCACATGAACCGTCAAAATTTTTTGGGATATTGCTGGGGTCATTTGCTACCTTTTCAACCTTGGAACTTGGGTCCTAAGAGTCACGGCTAAAGAGATCAATTTTTAATTTTTTTTTCTAATATTATCCAAAATCCCACTTTTAAACCCTTGTAAGCTTTTTATTAATGTCTGGAAAAGCACCATTTTGTTTTTATAATTCTGTAATCTTATGCTTCTTCAACTAATTAATATATTTGTTAAAATTGATGTACAGTCGGGGACTTTTTAAATTGCCATTGTATTTCTTTGCTGTCAAAATTAATCATTAAAAAAAAAATAAATAAATGTTTAAATATGTGTGTATACAGACAGAGGTAAGGTTCACAATTTTTTTATTTTGGTTCAAACTACTTTTCCGAATTTCAAATAGGAATATTTTTTATTTTCGACTGCGGCAATTTAAAAAGTCCCCGAATGTACCAAAGGGACATACGAGGTTTATAAACATCAAATTGTTTTTCTTATCAATTCCGAACGATTATTGCCCGTCTTACGGAATATCCGTATTTTAAAGCAGAATTGTTTTTTTTTTATCAAAGTTTAGCATACCGTTAGAAAGGTAATCAACTAGAGAAGTTTTTAAAAGAAAATGAAGTTCTCAAGTGTCGATACTTTTTTTAATTTTGAAATTGATTTTCTTTCACAAAGTCACTAATGTTCTTTAATAAAAAACCTCGTATGTCCCTTTGGTACATAAATTTTAACAAATCTATTAATTAGTTGAAGTAGCATAAGATTATAGAATTATAAAAAAATGGTGCTTTTCCAGACATTAATAAAAAGCTTACAATGGTTTAAAGGTGGGATTTTGGGTAATTTGAGAAAAAAATTAAAAAATTTATATCTCTTTAGCCGTGACTCTAAGGACCCAAGTTCCAAGGTTGAAGAGGTAGCAAATGACCCCAACAATATCCCAAAAGATTTTGGCGGTTCATGTGCCGAATACCCTGTATAGATCTATTTATTTATAGGTAGTAAGTTACGGTCTCCGATTTTAACATTATACTTAATTTATTATTATACAAGTATATTTAACTTCCAAGTAAGAGCGAAATTTATTTTTCCCGTAAATATAGTTTTCAGCCTTTAGCAACAAGGCCTTTGCATCTGCTCTTTAGACCTATGGAACTGCTGATATAACAGTTTAATCTACAGAGTTTTTCCGTTCATTTTTATTAAGCAACCTAAGAATTTTTCGAATAGATACTAAAAGATGAGTAGGTAATACGTTTTAATGTCTTAATTTTCCTTGAAGAATTTGCTGGCCAGAATAGATACTAAAATATGAGTAGGTAATACGTTTTAATGTCTTAATTTTCCTTGAAGAATTTGCTGGCCAAAATATCTAACTCTTTTGGTAAATGTCAAATTTTGATAGGAGAGATCATTTTTTAATCGAAACACCCTACATTTTTAGATTTTTGTTTCCTACTTATTTGAAAAATATTTACAGCATTTTCAGATATAACGTATTAATAACATAAATAATAAATTTATCAGAGCATATATGTTGTCAAGGAAGGAACATATGACAGTTTTTGCCTTTTATGTAAAAAAAGCAGTACATAAATATCAGCTTAACTCTATAATAGGTCAATACGAACAGATGGTAAATCATAAAAATTTATAAAACGAAATTTTTTTGTTCGAGAGAAACGAGAATCTCTCGACGAGACGGTATTTCTTTCTCGTCTCGTCTCGAGCTTTCATTCGAGAAAAAATATATCTCTCGTTTCGTCGAGAGATGGCGAGACGAGGGGCGAGAATCTCTCGTCTCGACGGCAACGCTATTCACCTGCGTCATTGGCCGAGCCGCCAGGGACCCTGGTAAGTTTTAATATATATTTATCGGTTTCACAACGTTCTACGTCTTCCGATATCCAATCTCCACTCGTTTCTGTTTGCCTATAATTCATCATCTAGGCCTCTTATTCTTATTTCACTGTCTATTGCTTCTCTCCAGCTTCTCCTTCGCCGTTCTCGTTTTCTTCGGCCAGTTGGTTTCCATTGTAATATTTGTTTAGGTAGTCTTTCATCATTCATTCTTTGTACATGTCCGTACCACACCAGTTACACACTAAAGTACATTCACCCACTTCTCTTATTTCTCTTATTCTTTGATTTGTAACTCTTTCTCTTTTTGATTTCCCTGCTGATCTTCTCCAATAGTCCATCTCCGTAGCGGAAAGCATTTTTTCTGTTCTATCCTTGATTGGCCATACTTCTGAGCTGTATATAATAATACTTTTTACAATGGTGTTATATATAAGCTTTTTGTTATGTTTTGATATACTTTGGTCCTAAATTTAATAAAGTTTTCGATCTTTTATAGCTTTATCTAGTGTTCCGTCAGCTGTAATTTTTAGACCTAAGTATTTATACTCATCACAGGACTGAATTCGCTGCCCAGTATTTAAGATTAGTTTGTTTCATTCCACCGATACACATATACTCTGTCTTATTGAGATTAACCTCTAGTCCCCACTTATTGTACTCTTCTATTAGTTTTCGTGTGATATATTCGAGGTCGTCATAATCCTGAGCCACTACTATCTGATCATCGGCGAAACATAAAGTATAAAAGGTGGTTTCGTCCAACGGAATTTCCATGTTTTGGCATTTTCTCTTCCATTCCATACTTTAAGGACTTGTTCCAAGTATATCTTGAAGAGCGTAGGCGATATACAGCAACCTTGTTTAAGGCCTTTATTTATTTGAAAGCCTTTGGTTAGTTTTGCTTTTATTTTAACTTTTGCCTTACTATTGCGGTATAACTCTTTGACGACCTGAATTAGTTGTACGCTTATGTTTGTGTTTTCCAACACTTTCCAAAATAGATTTAGTGGTATACTATCATATGCCTTCTGCAAATCGACGTAAAGCAGATGCAGCTCTTGTCCGTATGCCATTTTCTTTTCAATAGCTTGGGTTATACAAAAGAGATGATCAGAAGTCGATCTACCCGCCCTGAAACCGGCTTGTTCTTCTGCCTCCATGTCTTTATATTCGCTCTCCACTTTTTTCTTATTATTTTACCGTATATTCTGCTTAGCGTACAGGGTGTCCCAAATTGGGCACTTTTAGGGGGGTGTAAGGTACTTCTAGGGTAGACAGAGAAAAACTGACCACGCATTGCGAGGCTCAAATTTCAAGGGAAGACTTATGGTGGAAACCGCATTTTGAAATATCGTCTCGTCTTTGAGCTACGGGGGTTTTTTGAAAAGTCTGCATTTTGGAAGGGGTTCTATAACTTCGTTATTAGTGGAAATTTTGATTTAGAGTAAATTGCAATTTTATAGACTATGTCACGAGGAATTCACCCGCTAAATTAAATTTTAACTGTCACTTTTAGTTTTTGAGATATGACATAAAGTTGCATTTTTTCTTATGGAATGGCGTAGATTTTAATTAATTTTCGAAATCGTCATTGAATTCTTTTCAAAATGATGTATCATATGTCATTGTTTTATTCAGCGGTTTCAAAGATAATTAAAGTTTTTTATTTTTGTCTAGTATGCGTTGAATGATGTCATGCGCCATTGACGTGAAAGCTTCCGGTCAAATCCTATTCAATGCTCCTATAGTTTTGTTGTCTGATACTATGCAAATCAAGTTGGCCTTGCGTCTTGGCGTTTTGTCATTGTTTTCAATTGTTTAAACAATTTGACATTACGCTTTGATATGACATTATTTTGCACAAAAGCCTTTTTAATTTTATTTTAAAATATGTATCAATGTTAAAATGTTACTGGGAAAGTAATGATAGTCGACAGGGCGCTGGAAACTTATATCTTCAAAGGTATCCCGAACGAAGACAACCGTATATGGATATATTTCCAGAGTTGAAAAGGAACCTTGTTCAGTATGTGAGTTAGAGGAGATAGGCATTATTGGTGAGTTAGAACAAAATAATTCGCGATCATTGAGACAATTAGAAGCTGCCACAGGCATACCGAGAACTTCAATCCATCCAACACTTAAACGGAATAATTATAAGCTTTGAGGGCCGTCAGCTGAATTATAATTTTTCCAAACCAGGCTTACTATATTTTTGACTGTTTAAAATAATAAAAATACTGGAGTGCCTTGACCTGCCTCAGCAGGGAATCATAGCGCACTAGAAATAAGTGAAAAAGCTGAATATCTCCTATACCGCTCAATCAAACTATGACATATGATTCATTATTTTGAATAGAATTCAATGGCGAATTCGAAAATTAATTAAAATATGGCCCATTCCATAAGAAAAAATGCAACTTTATGTCATATCTCAAAAACTAAAAGTGACAGTTAAAATTTAGTTTAGCGGGTGAATTCCCCGTGACATAGTCTATAAAATTGCAACTTACTCTAAACCAAAATTTCCACTAATAACGAAGTTATAAACCCCCTTCCAAAATGCAGACTTTTCAAAAAGCCCCCGTAGCGACGAGACGATATTTCAAAATGCGGTTTTTACTATAAGTCTTCTCTTGAAATTTGAGCCTCGCAATGCGTGGTCAGTTTTTCTCTGTCTCCCCTAGAAGTACCTTAAACCCCCTAAAAGGGCCCAATTTGGGACACCCTGTACTAGTCACAGATATACTTCTATAATTGTCACATATATCTTTCCTTCCTTTTTTGTGTATTGTGGATATATATGACGTTTTCCACGCAGTTGGTACTACAGTTCCATTTAAATATTTTTGGAAAAGATTCCGTAATCTCCAAAACAGTTTTTCAGTGCCATATTTAATAAGTTCAGCTGGGATATTTCCGGGTCCGGCAGATTTACCACTTTTTAAGGTTGTGCACACGTTTTTGACCTCAGAGATTGTGAGGGCTACTGGAGATCCCATCGTTCTAATTATATTGTCTCTTTCTTCTTCCTTGAATTCTGCTCTATCTTCAATTAAAAGTTTTTTAAAATGTTCATCCCATTTTTTGACTTGTATTGGTGAAATGATATCTCTGCATGTTTTTTTTTTAATCGATCTTATAGTTTTAAGATGTTTCAAAATACTGGTGTATGAATTTAACAATGCGCTCATTGCTTAAATAAAGGTATACAAATACAGCAAAACTTCTTGGCAAATTAAATTGGAACAAAGTAAACGGACACCCAAAGTTAAACAACCTATCCTCTACTGGGATGAACGCAGCCTTCCGGAAATGTTTCGAGTACGGCATATAGCAAGGCTAACTAGATAGAAATAGAATCCGTTAGACGCACTGACTGAAGGTGTACTCGGTTGCCATGTTATTTATGTAGTTTGTTGCAAAATCAAATTAGTAATAGAGATTACTAATTGCTGAAAAACAAAACTAGAATGCCGGTTGGTTCACAAATTTTAGATACAGGATAGCATATGAAATTATACAAAATTTATTTTATTTATAAAGACAAAATTCAACGTCTCGACTAAAGTCTTTATTGTTTCGGGTTTTATTTAGGACATGTTTCGAGTCTAAAGAGACCCATCATCCGCTAAAAGAAGGTAAACAATGTAGTGTAATTACATCCGAAGCAGTTTTCAGTGCTTATTATATAGCTTATTGTAAATTCAAACTGAACAAGTCCTTAAAGTATGGAAGAGAAAATGCCAAAACATGGGAATTCCGTTGGACGGAACCACCTTGTATACTTTATGTTTCGCCGAAGATCAGATAGTAGTGGCTCAGGATTATGACGACCTCGAATATACGACACGAAAACTAATAGAAGAGTACAATAAGTGGGCACTAGAGGTTAATCTCAATATATAGAGTATATGTGTATCGGTGGAATGAAACAGGATCTAATCTTAAATACCGGTCAGCGATTTCAGTCCTGTGTTGAGCATAAATACTTAGGTCTGAAAATTACAGCTGACGGAACACTAGACAAAGCTATAAAAGATCGAACCGTACAAGGAAGAAAAGCAATAACTTCATTAAATGGAATAATTTGGGACCAAAGTATATCAAAACATAACAAAAAGCTTATATATAACACCATTGTAGAAAGTATTATTAGATACGGCTCAGAAGTATCGCCAATCAACGATAGAACAGAAAAAATGCGTTCCGCTACGAAGATGGACTATTGGAGAAGAGCAGCAGGGAAATCAAAAAGAGAAAGAGTTACAAATCAAAGAATAAGAGAAATCATGACAGTGGGTGCACGTACTTTAGTGGCTGATATAAGAACAAAACAACTGGTGTGGTACGGACATGTACAAAGAACGAATGATGAAAGACTACCTAAACAACAAATACTACAATGGTAACCAAGAAGAAGCTGGAGAGAATGAATAGACCGTGAAAGAAGAATAAGAGGCCAGATGATGAATTATGGGCAAACAGAAACGAGTGGAGATTGGGTATCGGAAGACGTAGACCGTTGTGAAATCGATAAATATATATATATATATATATATATATATATATATATATATATATATATGTATATATATACCGTGAAACCTCTCCTTGCGGACACCTCCATTAAGCGGACACTCCCTTTAGGCGGACAAATTTTTTGGAACCAAGTTTTTCCCTATTTCTCAACATGGAAAATTCACTCCAATAATCAGACACTCTAATAACCGGACGCGGACAATTTTTTTCGGTTAAAAAATTCTGAAACCTTCCTTACCCGGACGCGAACCTCTGACAACGGGACGGAACGCTGCACGACATGAGCATAAATATTATGTAGTAGTTGGTAACAACGCACTCTGCAGCCGGGGAATTACCTCTTTCTTTTTAATGCGGAGACTAAATACTTCTGTCGTCTTTACAACATATTTTATTCGGCGGGGGCGGGACTGCTGTTTTATTTTTATTGTTCAATTGAGTAGTAATAGATCTCTTTGAAATGGTGCCTAGTAAAAAACTTCTTAGTTTACGTGAAAAAATGGAAGTTGTTAACTTTTCGGAGAAGGAACATCTATCAACACGAAAGATCGCTGAAAAATTTAGGAAAAACTCAAGCAGCGGAAATTGTTAATAAATATATATTAAAATTTCGCAGTTCCCTCTTATAAGCGGACACCTCCAATAAGCGGACAAAATCGACGGAACCCTGAGTGTCCGGTTATGGGAGGTTTCACTGTATATATATATATATATATATATATATATATATATATATATATATATATAATTCAAACTGGAATCATAAAAATATATTGAAAGGGATCAAATAATCACTTTCAGGTTCACTCATGTACTCTGAAACTGACTATTCTACCTCCGCAAACCACAGATTTTGACAGCATTGATTAAGCTCAGTTCAAAAATATACGCGAAAATAGTTAAAATTTAATTTAATAAAAAGTAAATGTGCGATACTTCCTTTATTGAATTAAATTTTAGGCTGATTTTAAATCGTAAATAAGAAATGAGTCATTTGATAAGAAAAAAAAATTACTTTGTGTAATATCCCAGAAACTAAAAGTGACAGATGAAATTTAGTTTGACAGTGGCATTAAGCCTTATAAACCTTACAGATATGCCATTTTTGTGTTTAGTTTTTTTTTATATGATGTTTCCAAAGTTCACGTGAAAAGGCGGGAAAGTTACTGTTTTTCGCAAAATTTGTAAGCGGGCATTAAAAAAATACATTTTTTTTTCCAAAAAAATGTTAACATATGATATATGTTTTTTAGCAAATTTGATCGTGCTGAATGCAAATCTACAATTATTTTTCTGATATCTCATCTATCTCGAATTATGATTAATGAAAAAATCGAATATGCAGGCTTTTTTTTTTAATCATAAAAAATCAGTCCATCCAGATAGCTTAGATTTTATTGATCCGTTCCGTTCAGAAGGGATGATAATAACGTAAAAAAAATATGACGCGTCGATATTTCGATGGACGCGTATTTGACAGTTCTCCGGAAACGACCTATTTTTGACACATTTTGACAGTTTTTTCAACTTCTCGAAAACTGTTGCAGCTACAGCAAAACTCATTGCAGATTTGAAATCAGAAGGGCCAAATTAGTTAAGAAACGTATGTTGCATGTCAATATTTCGAAAATATATTTTTTCGATTCCCGACAAAATACTTGTAGTATGTCATCACCAAAGCATACAGGATGTAGAAAAATCCAACGAACTTCCAACTTTTGATGTTATTCGGTTCAAAAATTATCACTTATGGTGTGTGTTAAATTTTATACCGTTTTTGTGTTTAGTTTTTTTTATATGACGTTTCAAAATTCACGTGAAAAGGCGGGAAAATGACTGTTTTTCGCAAAATTTGTTGGGGGCATTAAAAAAAGCCACTTTTTTTCCAAAAAATATTAACATATGATATACGTTTTTTAGCTAATTTGATCGCGCTGAATCCAAATCTGCAATTATTTTTCTGATATCTCATTTAGTTTTTGAATTATGATTAATGAAAAAATCCAATATGCAGACTTTTTTTAAAGAATCATAAAAAATCAGTCCATCCAGATAACTTAGATTTTGTTGATCCGTTATGTTCAGTAAGGATTTAATAACGTAAAAAAAATAGGACGCGTCGAAATCTCGATTGACGCGAATTTGACAGTTCTCCGGAAACGACCTATTTTTGACATATTTTGACGGATTTTTTTTCCATTATCTTGAAAATTGGTGCAGCTACAACAAAACTAATTGCAGATTTGGAATCAAAAGGGCCGAATTAGTTAAGAAACATATATTTTTTTCGATTCTCGACACAATTTGTAGGATCTATTCTTCGCCAAAGCATCCAGGATGCGGAAAAATACAATGAGCTTCCAACTTTTGATGTTGTTCGGTTTAGAAATGATCATTTATGGTGTGTGTTAAATTTTATACCGTTTTTGTGTTTCCTTTTTTTCATATGACGTTTCAAAGTTCACGTGAAAAGGCGGGAAAATGACTGTGTTTCGACTAATAATGACAACGTCATTATTTTCTGTTAAAAAAGTTACCACACAAAGGTTTTTAGACAATAAAAATATCCTGCAAAATAAGCGGGATAGAATAGAATAGAATAGAATAGATGTTTATTTGTATCAAAATAAAAAATATATATTTCATACAAAAAGCACTATTTATTTATTATTATTATTTCCCGCAAATGTTTTAACCTTAAGCAATTTATATGTCGATTCCATCTCATTTACGAATCTAGTAATATTCCCAAGTATTTGAAATATTCAGATCTTTCAATTTCAAAACTATTTGAAAGAGACAAAGAGGTGAAAGTGGGAAGCTTGTCCTCGTAAACTGAAAATGGCAAAAACTTTTTCAAAATTAACTGTTAAGGAGTTTTGATCAAACCATTATTTCATTACATGCAGATCCCTTTCTGCCACAGTCTTAACATCACCCGATGTATCCTTAACAAATACGACAACTCCATTATCTGCAAAATTTGACATTGAGCCTTCAATGTCAAGCTCTAGCAAATCATTTAAATAAATTCTAAATAAAAGTGGTCCAAGCAGTTCCTTGAGGAACACCATATTTAACAGGTTTTGGCTCACTAAGTGTGTCACCTATTTGTACAAACTGTATCCTATTTTCTAGGTAACTAGTTAATAGTTTTTTTGAGTTGCCTCTAAAACCAAAGCTTTTCAATTTTGTAATTAATGTTGAATGACAAACTGTGTCGAATGCCTTCGCTAAATTTATAAATACACCCATACATGGTTTAGCTTAATCTAGAGCATTGTATATTTGTTTTGTCAGGTGGACAATTGCGTCTCGTGTTGATAGTTTTTTTCTAAAACCAAATTGCTTTGGATATATAAATTTGTGTTTGTCCAAAAATGATGTAAGTTTAACTTTAAGAATCTTTTCGAAAATTTTGGAAAACGTTGATATTAATGTGATTGGTCTATAATTTATAGCATTTTGTTTATCGCCACGTTTAAACCTCGGTTTTACAATGCCTTTAACTTTAAAGCTATCAGGAAAAGTTCCAGTTTGGAAGGATAAGTTAAAGATATAGGCTAAGGGTGCTGATATTTCTCGCAAAACAGTTTTTACAAGTTCACTTTTTATTTGGTCTAGACCTGGAGCTTTTATATTTTTTTACTCAGATATTGCTTTTTCTACTTCAGAAGGAAGTATATCCACAAAGGCAAAGGAGTTTGGAATATTTTTTATTTTTGAAACTGAAGGATTTTGAGAGATTATTAAAAATGCAATTTTTTTAAAAACTTCCTGTATTAGGGAAACCTGTATAGCAAAAATCAGATTACACCATTTTTAAGGGCTCAAAAAAAGAGCACGGTAAGGCGCAATCAGAAAATCGATATCTTTAATAACAACCGAGGATCCGCTTTAATACCATCGAAAATGGGACACGCTATAGATAAAAATATGAAACCTCAATAATGGCAAAGTATAATTTTTTTACATAGGAGTAGCGAAGACCGCGCCGGCCATAGCGCTATCTGTCTCGACTCTTTCAGTTCCTTGAAATATTTACTACCTTGTTTACCACTTAGCCACGTTTACACACTAGCCCGGAACGCCAGCGCACAGGGAAAAGGCTTTCCATTGTTTTTCCCGACTTGTTTGGCTCTGCGCCCGTTGCGCGATTGAATTTCGAATTTTCGACACTTGGACCAACACAATTCCAAAAAATATTTATAATATAAAATGACAAAACGTAAAAAAAGCCTGAAAGACAGAAGAGCTGTCGTAGGTCACGGATCGATATATAAATAGCAGTTTATTCTCGCCTGCTCTTGTTCTAGTTTCTCTTATATCTCGGTAGATGGCGCTTCTTGCGATAGTTTTCTCACTATAGACATATGACTAGAGACAAAACCGTCTAATTAGCTTCGTAAGGGTGTAACATTGACCAAGCAGTGTTCTAAGCAGCGTTGCCACCTTTACCGATTTTTCGCTAGATCTACCGATTTAGCCTTTTACTTTACGATATACCGAATTACCATAGTTTTCTACGGATTTTTTTTGACACGCCTCGTGATCGCGATTAAAAAAAAACACCATAAATAAACTATTCTTTTTATGCAAGATCCTTTGTAGAATAAAAATTTTATTTCAAGCCATTGTTTTTAAGAGTGTATTTATGGCGCCATCTTTTCGATTTTGCGATATACCGACAGCCGCAAGCGGCATTAAAGATCACGCTAATATAAAAGGATGATGCGAGAAACGATTCGATTGGCTCCGACCTTGTGAATCCCCTAAGGTTACTTGCCAGTAAATTGAATGATTCCAAGAAATTACTACTCACACGATTCTATTGATAATTCTCCAGGATACGTATTCTTGAATTTTTGGAAGGAGAATGTGAGTAGTCCTCACTGTACCACCTCTCACGAGGTGAAAACGAGTTCCCGGGAAAGTTTCTAACCTCACTTTTTTGTTTTGTGATTTGTTTTTTTTGCGAAAGTAAAAATAGAGTTTTTAGGTAAAGCCCTAATTAGATATATGTATGTATATGCATTGAAACTATATTGCTATACTGCGGTGCATAGGTTAAAAGCAATATCTTCACTTTCAGACCCAATTGAGTGAGAGTGTTTAATTTAATGCATAGATGTGTACCTATATAACATATTATATTACATCTTAGAAGCAAGAAAAGCCGCGTTATTAATTTGACACTACAGAGAAACGTTTATCAGAACCTAAAGGCGGCTTAAAATAATGTTTAATGTAGTGTTCTTACAACTACATTTTTAAACTGTCCTTATTTAAAAACACTTTAATAGGCCTCTATAAGCAAAGTGTTAAACATTAATAATCATAACTCCATTTGGCCTGAAATAAGTGAGTTATGTTTATGTAAGACATAGGCGCTCCAAGGGGCTCCCTAAAGCTAAAATTTTTTCAGATAATTAAGGACTTATTGCAATAAAACCAGACACTAATTGTGCACTATTCGACAGTTACCCATTATAAGAACAGCTGTCTTCTTTCAAAATTAGGCCTTTGTGTATTATAAGAGCCGGAATTAATAGTGCCGCCATTATTAATGGAAAATAAACTACTGGATTTATAAATTCGACTTTGGTATGTCAATTTTGAAAGATCAACTGTCAGTTTCCAATGGAAAACTATCAGAATAGTGCCCGGCACTATTACTGCCTGGTTTTATTTGCAATAAGTCCCTAATTTTAAAAAAACTTTCTGAATTCAAAAATAAAATGGCATAAAACGCACTTTGGTTAGTTGCGAGATACGCGGCAACGTTGTACACTAAAGTTGCACGGCGTGATTCTAAACCCTGCACTCACAAACCGCTTCGGGCGTTCAAGAATACGACATTTTTATTCCCGGGAGACAAAGTGAGTTTGACTTCCCGGGAACGTTCCCGGGAGCACTCCCTTCACAAACTTTGAAGAATACGGCTCCAGCACTGCTTGCTAAGATGACTAAAAAATCCTTGAAGCCTTCTACCGAAAACCTCAGGGTCGAGGGTGGCAACGCTGGTTCTAAGGAGTCCCATAAGGACGAAATAGGTAAGTGTCAACACTTATTAGATGTCCATTAGATCTTGGACCTCCGTGGGGTTAAGCTTTCGAGCTACCCACGGAAAAATATGAGAGGAACAAAAACTTCTTTTTACCCGATTAGCCACGAAAACTTGTTTGATTTTTAAATTCACGTTTGTTAGTATTATTTGGCTTAAAAATTCCACTGATTGACGCTCGCGTCTAATGTTAGGAAAAAACATTAATCAGCATTGCTCTGGCCTAAAAGCCAGTAGAGCTTTCGTTGGTCAGGGACAGTGATGCCAGGTCTCATGCTTTTGCATGAGATCTCATGTTTTTCAGACAAATCTCATGCTTAAAACTGTTTGGTTTTTACTTTCTCCAACGTCGATCACAAGGATACGAATGATCCCCGTCTGGAACACATCCTGATAGTCAGGAACAAGTGTCCCATGCCAATCCACGACCGGACCGGTTTCGACCTTTTGGGCCATCCTCGGGTGAATGTAGGCGATAGCTCCGTGTAGAGCATAAGTTGTGTGAAACCACCAGAAACAACAGTTTTAACAAGTTCCCAACGAAAGCCTCAAATCATCAGTATAATTCAATGCTGGTAGGGGTATTTTCCCTCGGAGTAGTTGTTTCTGGTGGTTTCACACAAATCTCATGCTATCATTATTTTAGCGTAAAATCTCATGCTTTTCAGCTTACAGAGACACAAATAAATTAAAGTTGAAAATTAATACAGGTAACTATGAACTACACAAAGAAATTCAAGGAACCCTAGAAGACGCATCCCAAAGAAATTCAAGGATGAATGTTTTTGGAACTACAAATAACAAAGTAATCATAAGAGAATTCGGCTTACGTCCCGGCATTTGGCATCGTTGGATCGTGTTTCATAATCGCAAATTGCAACCTCGCTCCTGGTTCAGAGTATGACGTACAAATGAGGGATTCGCTTATTCGGGTATTCCCCAAAAAACGATAATCGATTATTCTATTATGTGTCACACCTTTACGACATGCATTTGGCCAATTAAAAAAAAACATGCGTACTGCCAAGGACTGTACACATTCTCTGTGTACAGTCCTTGGCGTACTGCAACATATAATGTATAGCTAAATATATACGTATATTATATATTATGTGCCTACAATAATAGAACTTATTGCAATAAAGCCAGGCAGTAATTGTGCCGGGCACTATTCTGACAGTTTCGTATTATAAGAACAGCTGACTTCTTTCAACATTGGAACCTTTGTGTATTGTAAGAGCCGAAATTAATAGTGCCGCCACTATTAATGGAAAATAAACGACAGGATTTATAAAGTCGACTTTGGAATGTCAATTTTAAAAGATCAACTGTCAGTTTTCAATGAGAAACTGGGACCTGGCAACACTGGTCACGGATGGTTTCTTTTCCTTTGCAATCGATCTTTTCATCGATCGATATATATAGCAGTATATCGATACCCTAATTCTGAAAGGTCGTAACCCAAATCAATAAAATTTTACAGGAATAAGAAAAGTTAGAAGCAAATTTCATGGCGTAAGCATTATACGACTTGTTATGAATCGCGGGAGTGACCGTTTTATATATTTTTTTGCCTGCGAGGATTTAGCAGCATATAGCTATGCATAATTACTAACTTTTGACGCAAAAATATGAATTTTCATTTTCTTGTGGGTTACGACGTTTCAGAATATACTCGCCTGCTCTTGTTCTAGTTTCTCTGGTATCTCGGTAGATGGCGCTTCTTGCAAGGGTTTTCTTACGATAGGCATAGGATTAAAAACAAAACCGTCTAATTAACTTCGCAAGGGTGTCACATTGACCAAGCAGTGTCCTAAGGAGTCCCATAAGGACAAAACAGTTAAGTGACAAAACTTATTAGGTGTCCATTAGATCTTGGACCCCCATGAGGTTAAGCTTTCAAGCTACCCACGGAAAAATATGAGAGAAACAAAAAATTATTTTTACCCGATTTGCCACGAAAACTTGTTTAAATTTTAAATTTACTGGTACTACAATTCCCGTTTGAACCACTGTATATAATGATTGTACGGCAGTGGTAGTTAGCACCCTTAAAGGATCTAACTTGGAACCCAGGGTACCCTATTCTAGGCCTGTTGTGCACCACGTGTACTCAGATAAATGTTGAAATTTCTATCTATTTAGCCTTCTTCAATCCATCTTTTTTACTCTTCTCTGTTTGTCGCCGTGTTCATCCATCTAGTTCCCGTATGTTCCTTCAAATCGTCCACTCATCTTATTTGGTGTCTTCCCCTACTTTTTTTATTTTCCTAAGGTTTTCAGTTTACAATACATTTGTTCCATCCATCGCTTAATCTTTTTGTCTGATATTATGATGAGCAAATTTCCATTCGCTACGGAGATGGACTATTGGAGAAAAGCAGCAGGGAAATCAAAAAGAGAAATAGTTACAAATCAAAGAATAAGAGAAATTATGACAGTGGGTGAACTTTAGTGGATGATATAAGAACAAAACAACTGGTGTGGTACGGACATGTACAAAGAATGAATGGTGAAAGACTACCTAAACAAATACTACAATGGAATCCAACTGGCCGAAGAAAACGAGGACGGCCAAAGAGAAGCTGGAGAGAAGGAATAGACAGTGAAATAAGAATAAGAGGCCTAGATGATGAATTATGGGCAAACAGAAACGAGTGGAGATTGGGTATCCGAAAACGTAGAACGTTGTGAAACCGATAAATATATATTATAAATTTCCATTTTAATTTTGCTTCCTCTCCTCTGACATCCCTAACTTTTGTTTTATTTCTTATCCATTCATTCCTTATTCTATATGATAGCTTTACATGTAACATTTGTATTTTCATTGATCTTTGGGCTTTTGTTAACTTATTCATATTTGATTTTGTAAGTGTCCCGGTCGTGGATCCATAGGGGAGTACAGGAAGGATACATTGGTTATACGCTTTCGTTTTGAGGTACTGAGGATATTTTTTATTTTTTAATATGTAGCTTAATTTACAGAATGCTGCCCAGGCTAATCTTACTCGTCTCTTGATTCCAACTGTTTGGTATTCTTTTTTTAGTTTGAATTATGTTGAAGTACTATCTAATAAATAGAACCCATCAGTGGACTTTAAATCTAATAGTCAGCTCCGTCGTAGGGCATTTATAACTGTGCAGATTTTAAGTTTTAAAGTAGATTTATTAATATACCAAACATGGGCTGAGTTAATTTAAGAACCCTTTGTCTCCATATTTGAAACTCTATTCAAAATTTAATTTGAGATAAACTTATTTACAAACAATTTATATTCTAAAGGGATGCCAACGTACATACATTGTTTCTTTCACCCTTATTATTTCACAAAAACTGGCTACCATTTAAAATTAATATTGAAAACAATGTTAAATCTGATAAATCAAAACGAAGAACTCAAGCGTCAAATACGGTTAATTAAAAGATTCGGTCAAAGGAAAAGGTAATCAGTGAGGTATTTGCCACCCCTTAAAGGCTTAACTCTCGACAATCTGCTAACGGCTTTTTGTCACCCTTTGAACCGGAAAACACGTATCTGTATTTTAGCTTTACTTGCCCTTGTTTAACTACCGGGTGGGCCAAAAAAAACCGGACAATTTTTTTTTCACTATAACTATTGAACTATACCATCGATTTTAATGGGACAAACTGCACTTGACAGAGAATGAATCAGAGTTTTGACTAAATATATATTTTTGTCCGCCAACTGAAATATCATAAATTTTAAGATGGCGAAAAAGCAATAAATTCTCACCAGGATGTTTTTTATATCATCAAAATCGGTTTAGTAGTAATGAAGTTATAAGGAAATTAATGCAGACATGATTGGCAAGGCAATCGTATAATATGCAAAACAATGGTTGAAACAAAAATAGTTTTTTTTAGAACCACTGAACCGATGTTGCTAGTTCTTACCTTGTTGTGCGTGGCAAGAATGCAGCTTTTTCAGTAATTTAAAAAAATGATTTAAACGTGTTCGCAACACAAGAATAAACGAGCATCTTTGAAGGGTACATTTTAATTTCGTCCGCCATCTTGGATTTTGATATGACGGACAAAAAAATGTATTTACTCAAAACTCTGATTAATTGCAGTTTGTCCCATTAAAATCGATTGTATAGTTCAAAAGCTATAAAAAAAAATTGTCCGGTTTTTTTTGGCCCACCCGGTATATATCAGGCCGTTTGACAGTCATGAAACCGTCCGAAAAATCCTATTTGCGTTCCAGGTCGACGTTGTACTGTTATCGGACAGTCAGTTTTCCGTTCCATCAGGATTGAAGACAATAACAGACAAGATTGCGCCCTCTCTTTTCTTTTTCTGTGTTTATCATATGTTGCACTGAAAAAATTGTATGCAACGACATGTGACGACATATTTCTAGTTTACATCACCTGAGATAAAAATATACCATAAAATTACATTAAATTTACATTTGTCTGAAAAAATTTAAGAAATAGTGAATAACCGAAAAATTAAAATTTTTATTAAAATAAATTGAGTTTCACAACCAATTTTAACACATGACAAAATGCCGGGTAAATATACAAATATTTTTTAAATTTAAAAAAAATTGTGCAACGTGCAGCATTTGTTGATTTTTTTGCAAGAGGCTCTTAATTTTTATTACTATGGACCATAGGGAAGCCTGCTTAGAAAAAGAAAAACAAGTTTAGCAGGTGATTGGATAGGAATAGAAACATACCCTGGTCGCAGCAAATTCCGGGACCTGTAAACTAAAAGTTAAAAGAAGAGGGGTAACGCCGGATGTGAAATTTTACACCAGATATGGCGGAAGACCAAACGACTTCGCTTTAAGGCATCGACGTTAAGGTCATTAACTATCTATACCTACCAAAGTACAAGCTATAAAATGTGATTTTCCTAATTTCTTAGTATAAGTATCACGATCTCTATTTCCTAAAAATGAATAAAATCACAAAAATTTTGTGAATATTAAAGCTTAATAATATGTAGGTAATTTGAACAAAATACAAGTAAACATATAAATTTCACATAAAACTTGACATTACAAAAAATAAATATTTTCGCCCGAAAAGTTCGTTTTAATTTTTGGTATATTTAGTTCATGCGGCAGTCTGTAGTGTTTTATAGTTTGTGAATATAAATTAAATGAATGTAATTTTATCTGCATTTTAAAGAACTAAAATTAAAAATGTATTCTCATAATCCTATATAATTTTATAAAAAAATGTGTAATAAATAAATCTAGTGTGGCCGTAATTTTTTTAAATACAATTTACATGTAATTGGCAATTTTGGAAATTAATTCACAAATCTCTTTTTTCTGTGTGCAAATTTAATTTAGTGCTCTCGAATTCATACGTTACCTTCGATCTATCTTTACGCGAGACAACGAAACCTACCCTTTCTTTTAATCACGTGACTTTCAATTTAACTCTCTCGCATATGATCACATTATTATGACTGTCGAACGGCCTGATGTAACGAAGCTACTGGTTTCCTCTATTCTAATCTGTCTTCGACCATTCTTCTCCAAGTTCTTTCAATTCAGCTTTTTTATAGCTTTCTTGAACATAATAAATCCTTACATTAAGAAATTAAACAACACATTGTGTGTAACCCACTCCAACCAATGCAACTGATTTTGGTTGGATTGTCATGTCGCGGTGTCAGAAATTTAAAAAATACAGATTTAAAAAGTACACTTCACTTGGTATTGTAGATATTAATAATAAATGATCTATTTTTGAAAACTTTACCACCCTGTATCTCAAAAGGTAAGACGTTTATGACAAAATATTGACATTCAATTAGGAGACACCCTGTATATGACGTTCATAGGAAACATAGCGTACCTAAATAGCACGTTAGAAGGTGACTTTCTTACAACTGTGTGATTTTCGCACTCGGGTGGAGGGGGTGGTGTTTACCCTTGCGTTACACTCATTGTTTTTTAAATTATTTTTTTGCTTGAACATGTGTTACAAAGAGGGAGGGGGGTTCGAAATCCTGAATTTATTTTTAAAATTATTTTTTTCCGTGTCGTCTCCATTTTGATAATACGTTTTAAAATATTCGATTCTTATAACATATATTTATATTAATAATACTTTTTTTCCGTGTAACCTATCTTTTAATGAGTTATTTTATTTTAGAGAGAGAAGGACCATTTTAGAAAAAAACAAATGTTTTTTGCAGGGGTAATAGGGTGTATTATACTGCCGTCCTTAGCAAGACCCACCTATCTGCAAAATAATCAAAAATGAGTTAGGACTGAAAATGGCTTTAAATAGGTTACTTTCATCTGTTTAAAAAAAATACCCAAATTTTTGTTCGAAAGTATTTTATTTTGAAAAACAAAAAAAAAATATTCCTATGTACTCTTAGCAAGCATTTAAACTTTAAACTTGCTTTTCTCGAAATGAGTGAAAACGTAGATAGGTGAGTCTTACTAAGGACGTCAGTATAGTGGTTGCCACATTGATATAGTTCATTTAAATCCTAATTCCGAATAAAAATAATATAAAATAAGTTTATGTGTCGCAAACAGAGTTACTGGGAAGGACTTATGGAATAAGCTCTTTTTACTCCACTCCTAATACCCGAACGCTAAAAGGCACTGCACTTCTCACGATGAATTATTCTTCTTATGCTTTCTCTACTTATGACGATACGCCTTTTCATTCATTTCCAGAGAAATTTCACGCGTAATAATCGTGTGACTCTTCGAAAAGAGACGAATATTTCGTAATTTTATATGTTTTTTATAATATACAATTCCGTTGGACGAAACCAACTTGTATACTTTATGTTTCGCCGATGATCAGATAGTAGTGGCTCAGGATTATGACGACCTCGAATATATGACACGAAAACTAATAGAATAGTACAATAAGTGGGGACTAGAGGTTAATCTCAATAAGACTCTGTCTAGGTGTATCGGTGGAACGAAACAGGATCTAATCTTAAATACCGGGTAGCGAATTCAGTCCTGTGATGAGTATAAATACTTAGGTCTAAAAATTACAGCTGACGGAACACTAGACAAAGCTATAAAACATCGAAACGTACAAGGAAGAAAAGCAATAACTTTATTAAATGGAATAATGTGGGACCAAAGTATATCAAAACGTAAGAAAAAGCTTATATATAACACCATTGTAAAAAGTATTATTACATACGGCTCAGAAGGATAGAACAAAAAAAATGCTTTCCGCTACGGAGATGGACTATTGGACAAGAGCAGCAGGGAAATCAAAAAGAGAAAGAGTTACAAATCAAAGAATAAGAGAAATTATGTCAGTGGGTGAACGTACTTTAGTGGATGATATAAAAACAAAACAACTGGTGTGGTACGGACATGTACAAACAATGAATGATGAAAGACTACCTAAACAAATACTACAATGGAAACCAACTGGCCGAAGAAAACGAGGACGGCCAAGGAGAAGCTGGAGAGAAGGAATAGACAGTGAAATAAGAATAAGAGGCCCAGATGATGAATTATGGGCAAACAGAAACGAGTGGAGATTGGGTATCGGAAGACGTTGAACGTTGTGAAACCGATATATATATATATATATATATATATATATATATATATATATATATATATACAAAATCAAACACACACACACTTAAATTTGCGTTTCTAATATATTTTTTTGGGCTCTTAGCCCAGGTTAAATAACATAAATGCATTAAACAAGGTACAGTAAAGGACTAAATACTAAACAAATTTTTGTACTCTTTCTCACATAGTGGTGGCAACGCGCTGACTTCGATGTTTTCATCTTATTAGACTTTATCAATACGATACGGTTACGGATACTTAGCTAAACTGGAAAGGTGACGAAACAGAGGTGATGAAAACTGAAAGGAAAACAACATGTCGATACTCAACCGCGGATATTGCAAATTAATTGTTATTGACAGCTGATTTTTGATAATTTTAATAACTGACAATCATAAAGAACTTATTCTATTTGTTATTTATTCCGATAAATTCACAAAATTTTTCTGAAATCAAATATCTTCCAGCAATAAATTAATTATGACGTCCTGTAGATTAATCTTCCTAGTTATAATTAAAAGTCAAACAAAAACTTTTGTGTAATCTCAAGTTCGCGAATAACTTTTCCATTCTTACTAGCTTTTATTTGATCCGGATGTTTTTTCCACACTTTTATGTTTCTGTTTATTAGATATTTTTAGGTCATCTGAGTGTGTCCAATTCTAAAAACTTTTTAGAAAAGTCTGAAAGTGTTGCTTCCTGGAAATGTTCTTAGCATGACTGGAGATATTGGGAACCCTGAAAATGTTATATTGTAAGTAGTCTCAAAAAGTGAAAAACGAAATATCGTAAAAAAGTATGACCTAGAAAAATATGAAAACGGAAATGTTTTGAAATATTCCGGAAACTCTTTTCGTATTTTAAATAATTTGAGCATATGCCATTTTATTATCTTAATTTATTTGAAACCTTTATATCCAGAAGAACATTGGAAAATGGAATGGAAAACCTTTTTTAGTTGTATTTGTCCTATTTCATTAATTTGAGTTTATAGACTTTACTTCAGGTACACATAATTACCAACATAATAGAAAAAGTACTAAAATAAAGAAAAGGTTGCTGTATTAGTTCTATAAGTAACAGAAGCATTTGACAAATTATGGTATATGGGGGGCAATTCTTTAAAATTTGAAATAATTTGAAACAATCTGAAAAAATTTGACGCCTCAAATTTTACCCCTAAATCATGGCAACATCGTAAATTTCAGTTTATTATACAGCGTCTAAAACCGAAAAATGAGGAAAAATATAATCTAAAACCTACCTTTAAACCCGATTCCTGATAATTCAATATTTTTCCGGGATTGTTGATGATGCACAGGTTCTTAAAAAATTGTATTTTTCCGGAAAAAAACAATAACAAAACCATGAGACGTTTTTCTGACTTCGTTAAAGTTGGATTCAATTAACATGCAAAGCGAACCAAAACACAGCCTTCGTAACTACGAAGGCTGCGACCAAAGCGAATGGCTCAGTACAGCCGACCACAAAATCAAACGTATTATTATGTTAACGAAATCAAATGAATCTTAGGAAAAAAAATATTAGGCTTGATAAGTTATGATATGAAAAAAAAAAATAATACCCGGATTTATTGCAACCCGTGGCCCAAAAAATAACCTTTGAATATATAAATATCAAACTTGTTGTATTATTATTATCATATAATTAAAAATAATGTTTGTCTAATATTTCTTATCAGGTATGAGAAGAGAAAGAAAAAAAGTCTGCCAAACCCAGGTTATAAAGGTTAAGTTCAGGTCTGCTACAGGGTGACCTTAAAATTTATTATAGATTTGTTTAGAAATTCTAGTTCTCTACTTAACAATAAAAAGTTGAAAATAGCCCAAAAAGTTAAACTATGTATTAACGGATTATTTCAAATTTAGGTTCAGGGGGTGAGTTACAGGGTGATATCAAAAATAGTTGTACAATTTACATTCTTAAAAACAACTTTGTCAGGAGTTTTACTTAGCAAACAAGAGTTAGAAATACCTTAAAAAATCATATCACTAACATATTGTATTACCTTTAGAGACAGCAAGTTAGCTACTGGGTGATATCGAAATTATTAGTGTATTTTTCTAAAAATCACATTTTTAGAAAACAATGTTGTCAAGAGCTTTCGTTATCAGAAAATGCTTAGGAACACGTTAAAAAATCATGACATTAACTGACTATTACCTTTAGGTCCTTGGAGTAAGGTACAGGGTGATATCAAAATTAGTAAAACACTTTTGTAAAAATCACAATTTCAAAAATCAACTTTATCAGGAGTCTTGGTGAGCAAAAAATAGTTAGGAATTGTAAACAAACCATACTATTCACTAACTGCGTTACATTTAGGTCCAGTAGGTAAGATACTAGTAGTAAATTTTTTTATAAATCATATTTTTAAAAATAACTTTTGGCCTCACCTTACTGTTTACAAACCAAGAACATATAAGTTAGGGTTTCTTGAGCGATCTATTAAAAGAATATTACGTTAATTACTTTTCCGCACAATTTTACTTTTTCGCATCATTTTTACTTTCCTCACGATTTTTTTCCGCACGTCCAAATTGCAAGAACCTTTCCGTCCACAATCGTTTTCAAATGAAAACCCGTCCTCCTACACACAAGTTTCATTTTCAAGAAGTGCTGCTGAACCGATGCTACCAGAAGCACCGAATGAAGAATCCTGTAATGTGTTACAGCCTGTACAGACCAATATACCTTCCTCCATTCACTACAGTAGTAATTCTAAGCAGCAAACTGATCAAGGCATTTCTGTAGTGGGCCAAACACCAACCAATCAACAAACAGAAAGTTCACTTTCAATTTCAATATCTACCATCGTTAACTTTTTCGTTATTGTTAATTAAATGTTCTTTACATAAAGTTTCTTTTTAATATATCATAATAAAAAAATCCTGTTTTATTATTTTTCCGTGCATAAAAAAAATCAAGTAAAAATAAAAGTTAAAAAAACGTACGGAAAAGTAACTTTTCCGCACTAGTGCTGAAAAATTTCTTTTTCGCACGATTTTTGTTTTGTTAAAAATGAAGATATTTAGGACTCATTAAATGATTTATGTAACAATTCTATCTTACGTATCATTTTCTAGCATTATTATAAAATCTTTGCGAATTAAAACATGTTTTTTGATAAAGAAGATGGACAAAAACACTCGTAGGAAAAATATTGTACCTAATTCTTGCGGAAACTATCTTTTCCATCCTTGACGGCTTGCCCGAACTCCGCTCCGCGTCGTTTGTGCAACTGCCGTCACGTGCGGAAAAGTACCTCTTTCCGCACTTGTTAGGTAAATAACTATTGTACAAACAATTAAAAGCCTAAGCGATACAAAAAAATATTTATGTAAAAGATATTTAAAATTTAAAGGTAAAAGACCTTAAGTGGGATGAAACTACTGCTTTTGTTGATTTGGAGTTTTCAGTAAAAATAGCTAAAGAAGTAAAGAAATATATCCCTTTATCAGACAACCAAATAGCTATGTAGCGGTACATGTATTAACAGATTTTTTGAAAGAAATGCAAAATGTTGAGTCGCTTCACTTTGGAAGAAGTAAGTAATTAAATAAAACGTACGTACGGGACAAAAATATTTCTGTGCAGGTTGTTGTTTGTCAATGTAATTAAATGTAATATTTATTATGTGTATTTGTACAGTCGGGGACTTTTTAAATTGCCGCTCTGGAAAATAAAAAAAATTCCTATTTGAAATTCGGAAAAGCAATTTAAACCAAACCAAAAAAATTGTGAACTTTACCACTGTCTGTATACATACGTATTTAAAAATTTATTGTTTTTGATTTCTTTAATTGATTAATTTTGACAGAAAAAAAATAAAACGGCCATTTAAAAAGTCCCCGACTGTACATTTTTATATTGAGCAAGCTTAATAATTATAAGGGTTTGATTTGGCTCGGTTTGGTTATGTTAAATAGATAACTTGGGTGTCAAATTGTTGCCTAAAAAACATGCAAATTTGTGAAATAACAACGAAGACAGTTTCTTCCTGTAAATAAATGTCCAGATTTTTATATTTATCGTGTATGTTTGTCAATGTTTGCATTAGGCAAGCCTAGTGAAGGCTTTCGTTTTGTTACATTAAATATATATTTTAGGGCCAAGATTCTAAAATATCTTGTAAATTTGTTAATCAACAAATCAAACAAATGTAAAATATTTGTAAAAAAATTTTGATTTACTATTTGTATTTGTTAATTTTTATATTGACCAACTGGTTCGGTTTGATTCTATTAATTGTATATTTTGGATGAAAAATTTTTGTCAAATAAGCATGTAAATTTGTGAATTAACAACGAAGGCAGGCAGGTTTTTCTGTAAATAATTATTGTACATTTTTATATTGACCAACCTTATTTATATGGGTTTGGTTCGGTTTGGTTATACTTGATATGTATTATAAAGCCATGATTTTTTCAAACTAACTTGTGAATTTGTAAAAGAACAACGAACCAAGATGTTGTTACGTAAATAAATGTAGGGATTTTTGGATTTCTCATGTGTATTTGTAAACTTTTATTTTGACCAAGGTTAGTTAGGGGCTTAAGTTGATTTGGTTATATTAACTAATAAGTTTTAATGTCAAAATTTTATCATATTAACTTGTAAATTTGTCAAATAAATAGTAAAAGTTTTTCACGTAAATATATGTAAATATTTTTGGATTTATTTATTCATTTCACCCTGTAGCTCACCTCCCTTGTTTTTTAAAAATGTGATTTTTCAAAATCTTTACTGCTATTTAGATATCACCCTGCAGCTTACCTACTGGAAGTAAATGAAATTTAGTAAATGGTATGATTGCTTAACGTGTTCCTAACTATTTTTTGCTAACAAACGCTCCTGACAACGTTGATTTTTAAAAACGTGATTTTTACGAAATTTTATTACTAATTTCGATATCACCCTGTACCTCATTTCCTGGACCTAACGGTGATACAGTCAGTTAATGGTATGATTGTTTAACGTATTCCTAACTATACTTTGCTAACAAAAGCTTCGGACAACCTTGCTTTTTAAAAATGTGATTTTTAGAAAATTTACACACACTAATAATTTCTATATCACCATGTAGCTCAATTCCTGGACCTGAAGGTGATAAAATCTGATAATGGTATGATTGTGTAACGTGTTTCAAATAATTTTTTGCTAACGAAAGCTCTTGACAACATTGTTTTTTAAAAATTTGTTTTTTAGAAAATTACGCTTCTAATTTCGATATCACCCTGTAGGTCTCTCACGTCCTGGATCTAAAAATAATACAATAAGTTCATGATACATATTTTAATGTATTTCTTACTCTTATTTGCTAACTAAAACTCCTGACAGAGTTGTTTTTTAAAAATGTGATTTTAATTAAGATTTACTACTATTTTCGATATCACCCTGTAACTCACCTCCTGGACCAAAATTTGATCTAATCCGTAAATAGTAGTTTTTTAGGGCTATTTTCAACTTTTTATTGCTAAGTAGAAAATTAGAATTTTTTAACAAATCTATAATATTAGGCACACAAGAAATTTTACATAATTATACAAACAATATTTTTAATTATACGAATTTATAGAAAGTTTCAAATTTATGTTTTAAAGGTTTGTTTCTTGGGTCCCGTTCATTTTATTCATATTATGAACCTATTTTCAGGTCGGCTGTACGCAGTTCCCTGCCTATATGTGTGGCTCCCTCTAGGGAGCGTGTCGCAAACTTAAGTTTTCCTTGCACAAAGTGACCACGTGGTCGTGGCACCCCTGAAAAATTCCGCCTTCGACTTATTGTCGTCAGATGGAGACTGTGGCGACTATTCTTAGGGTCACTGCATCCTGAAAGCCTGGCATCTTCCAACGAGCGGATAGTTCACAACTTGCATTCCATTTGCTATTGGTTGACATAGTCAGGCGGGATTTTTTAAATTAAAACTCTCCTGTCCTCGTTTTGGGGGGTTGAAATCGGTGTTAAACCAAACTGAAACAAAACCTAACCGTGGTCAATTGATGGGAAACGTATCCTGACCGGGGCGTATCTGGACAGGTTAGGATACGTTGTCGAATAATTTATCAGGGTTAGGTTAACACCGATTTCGACAGGAAAACAGGATAGGGAAGCTAATTAAAAAAAAATATAATATGTTTTTAAAAAACAATAAAAAAAAACTCATCGGCATATGCATAGATTTAGTTAAATTCAATAGGTATGTACTACACAAACCACTACTCTTTTTAGTCACTTACAACTAGTATATATTCGTATTTTACGCCGAAAGCTGTAAACATAAAGTTTGTTAAATGCTTGACTGGTGGCACCCAGCGGCGTAGCGTGCCCGAAAGGGCGGTGGGGGCGACAGCTAAAAAGGGCGCCTCTGAAAACTGATGAAAAATCTTACGGCAAAAAAAAAATAACCGCGCCGTAGAAATTTGAACCGCGCCGTCTCCAAAAAAAAAAAAAAAGGTCATCATATGTCAGGGGGCGACCGATAAGTCACAAGGGCGCGTCTGACGAAATCTTGCAACTAAAAACACCAAAAAACACAAAAAAGGTCATCATGTATGAGGGGGCGGCCGATACGACACAAGGGCGCCACTACCCTCGGGGCGGGGGGGGCGACGAACCCCCCGCGCCCCCCCCACGCTACGCCGCTGGTGGCACCATCTCTTAATATAATATAATAATAATCTTAAACGGCAACGTTCAACATTAAAAAGTCAGCTGACTATTTCGACCAATAGCAAACGGAATGCAAGTTGTGAACTAGCCGCTCTCCCAGGGGTAGCGACACCAAACATAACCTCATTTACGAAAAACTCAAATCTGACACTGTCAGGAGCATAGCTTTTTTTATGTTTAAAAAAATTAAATGGTTTACAAATGTTACGTAAAGAACTGTCCGTCACATCCGGTATATAAATTTTACTGTCCAAATAAACAAACCTAAAAAAACTAAGTTTTTTATGATTTCAAATTTATTAGGACCCTGTGTTAGGACCCACACAGCGAAGGAAACCAAAAATATAGTTTGCATGTTTTATATATATTCTAAAATATAGAAAACTATTATGTTGGGTTTTGTATTATTTAATAAATGTTTTATGCTCTCTACGGAATAAAGGTGTACGTTTAATCCCTTTTTTCATGGGCTAAGGTAGTATTTCTTGTCCCCAGTGATTGAAAGTAATTTCTTTAAAACCATAAAGGCAAAATATAGGTTTTTGGATTATTTTATTTTATCATAATACAAAAAACAAAAAGGAATATATACACGATACCGATTATTTTGTTCCAGCTTGCCGTAAGCTTACTTTACTTTGCCGATGGCTTGGTTCGTTTTGATCGTTATTGTGTCCTTAGGCATAGAATATTGCTTCCATATAAACGAAGCATTTAACTTTCTAGACTTCTCCAGGCTGTAAACCAGGAAACTGTGAAATTTTCGAAATTCTGTTTATTGCATCATTTCCATGCCCATCTCAAAGTAAGAATATGCTTTATTTTCCATCTTCGAGAAATGTAATTCGAACTTTTTCTCGAGTAAACTTAATTAGTTTGTTATGAAATAAATAATATTTTTCCACATTGTTTGTTATAAGGTCACTCATCGTCAAGCAAGCTTTACCTTGCTTGACGATGAGTGACCTTTGTTTGTTAGCATCTGACTGACTTTTGTTTAATGTAATGCCATGACAACTATCACTGCCCACTGTTTTTTTATATACTTGACATGCTAAAACTACAGAACGGTAAGTGGTTTAATACCTATTTATTTAGTTTATGATTATTATTATTTTTAGTATATAAAAATAAACCTTGGCATTAAAGTCCCTTTTAGTCACTTAGCAAATTATAGCCCTTCTTCCGGTCGAGCATGAAAATTCCCGCCGTGGTATTAAAAGTAAACACTGCACGCTCCAGGTTTATAATATACCTACTATTATTTTTATTATTGTTCAAAAAAAAGCGGGCGGCGAAGAAAAGGTCGAAAATACAAAAAGTCGAAAATACAAAAGTTCGAAAGTACAAAAGGTCGAAAATACAAAAGATTGAAAAACAAAAGGTTCAAACAAAGATCGAAAGTAGCTACACTGTAATGATTGCAAAACAAAGTAGAATTAAGAGACACACAGGTACACACACACACACTCATAGAAAAGTTTTTAAAAAATCAACATCCAATAAAAACTCAAGGTAGCAACACGACGGGTCGCAGAACTTTGTTCGAAAACATTTTCTTCGAACGGAAATTTTTATGAAAACCATTTCTTCTAATGAAAATTTGTTTGAAAACATTTTTTTTAAACGGAAATTTATTCGAACACCATTTCTTTGAACGGAAATTTGTTCGTAAGTAATAGTTGTTCAAAAACATTTTCTTCGAATAGAAATCATTTTCTTCGAAAGCAAGTTTTTCGATAAAAGACGCTCTAGACCTGGATTTCCAAACCTAACACAATTCATATAGTTTGACTACGGCAAGGTCTTTTTAACATATTTTTTCAAAAAAACCCTGACTTCTTTCCCGGGATCGTAAACATTCTGAAAATTTGTCTACTTTCCTCCTTTTGGAAGGTCGAAATTGGTATTTTCCTAAACTTTGTCAATTGATCGCAAACGTATCCGAACCGGTCCAGATACCTCCTGATATGCTCAATTAAGAAAGGTTAGACTAACACCGATTTCAACCTTCCAAAATGAGGACCGGAAAGCTAATTTAGGGAAATCATTTTTCGACAATAGGTCTCGGTTGGTTCGGTTTGGTTTCACACCCTCTAGGATCCCGGGAAAGAAGTCAGGGAAGTTTTTATTTCCAAAAATTGTTAGAAAAAAACCCCATTAGTCGAACTATATGAGTTGTGTTAAGTTTGGCAAGCCAGGTCAAATTTTTTTTTCGAAAAATTTGTTTTCGAAAAAATGTTTTTGAACAAATTTTCATTTTAAAAAAATATTTTCGAACAAATTTCCGTTCAAAGAAAATGTTTTCGAACACATTTCTGTTCGAAGAAAATGATTTCGAAAAATTTCTGTTTGAAGAAAACGTTTTCGAACAATCTTTTGTTCGAAGAATATGTTTTAGAACAATTTTTGGTTTAAAGAAAATGATTTTCGAAGTTTATGCTTTCGAACAATAATATTAAGATATTTATATGAAATGTACTATAAAAATATAAATAATTAAGCCGAACCTTACGAAAACTCGAACTGTATTTGGGCATTTTTTGTCTTTTGATAAAATGTAAAATTCGGAATAAAAAGATACTAAAAAAAACCACAATACCAAAAACACCCAAAAAAAATGGGAAAAAACCTTGGAAAATAAATTAAACAGTGCGAAAAATAGCGTATAAACATCGTGATAAAATTTTCATTTTATCCCTTGATATATTATATACTATTAATAAACTTTTAACATAGAAATGTATTTCTGTCCTGTTTGTTTATTTATTACGTATTATTTTTATACAAAAACAGAAATAATATTTAAAAGAAAATAATTTTTAACAATAATACCTACAATAAATATTCATAACCCAAAAACTCAAGGAACATATTTTTTATTTCTTAAGCTGTATAAAAACGAGTTCTTTTTAAGTTCTATTAAAACATTTTTCTTTTCTCAGACTGTATAAAAATGAGTATTTTTCACGAACGTCTATGGAATTTTGAGTACGGTTTTGACACTCGTGTCGCTACCCCTGGGAGACGCTAGACTTCCAGGATGCAGTGACCCTAGTATTTCTAATTACACTATCCAAAACCTTATGGGGCAGCCTTCGTTTAGTTTACGACAGAGACAATTTATTATTTTCTCTCTGGTTTACGAAGCCTGTGTCATGGGCCGTCACTGAAGAACAGCAGTTTCTATATGGGAGGACCCCCCAGAATAAAAAACTATATACGTGCCTAGCTTTTTTTAAAAGTAAAAAAATAATAACCAATTCAATAATTTGACCAGTATCCCACTTGGTCAGATTTTTCTGGCAGATTTTAAAGAAATAATTTGACATTCCCTTAAAAATCCGTTCAAATATAACGGTGGCAACAGCGTAGAGCTAATTTTGTAGCGACCCTTCCACGACATGCAGTTAGTCCCTCTTTGTTAATTTTACCGTGAAAAACAAAGAAAGAAAGTAAACTTAGCTGACCTCATAAAGAAAACGAATAGGACTCATAAATTTGAAAGAAATGTGACGAAATGTGACGAAATTTGACATTTCAGTTTGTGTGGTTAATAGTGAATTTATTTACAATTTTTAAATTAAAAATTTTCAACAAATTACGGGTTTTTAATTAATAACAAATATTATATCGTGACGCTACATCTATCAAAAAGTGGGAAATGGCCTTTTAGGTAAGTTTTTAAGTTTAAAAATTGCCTTTTAAACGAGAAATCTTAAGCGCCAGATTATGTCACATTTTGTCAAATTTCGCCAGATTTTTTGAAATGTAAAGAATTGACCCCATGGACCCTAATTTTAAACTAAAAATATTTTTGCCAAAACAATATCTGATTTTGAACAGAAAGATTTATATTCAAGTTTCAGAAATACAATGACAGACATATCTCAAGGTAGCGTATACGCTTTTTTTAATATTTATTATTTAGTGTGTTGAAGAATTATTAAAAAACTAAAAAATAACGAACAAAAATATAAATCACAATAATAACATATTCATATCAAGCAAAATTTCTAACACAAACACTGAGATAAATACTAGAAAAATTTTCTGGCTAAAAAAAGAAAGGTCAAATTTAACCAATCATAACAAGTTTTTTTGTAGACAAATTCTGTACTAAAGAGAGAACCATAATTGTTGAAATTTCAACATAAATTACTAAGAAAGATTGTTAATGTACATTTGAAATAGTGACACTTATCGGGATACAAAAATCGTAACAGTAGCATAGACTGTAAAAATTACGCAAGAAATCCTGAAGACAAATTCCATCGACATCTGAATGTGGAAGCAAATGAACTCCTTGAAAATACTGTACCAGTTCGAAAAATAAAAGGGGTACAATTGTTTGAGCTAGTAAATTAAATAAAATAATTGTAACAGAATAGTGATTTACAGTTCAAGACTAGTGGGAAGACCCGAATATCTGTCAGCGTCCCCAAGGAGACACATAGAAGTACATGTAGAGGAAGTACTCATAAAAAAAAAGAAATGATAAAAAATAGTATTAAAAAGCTTAAATCCAGAAAAAATATTGATCAGAGAAACTACAAGAAAATTTTCACATATATAATCAATCAATGAATCGCAACAATTACAGAGGAATTTCAACAACCAGTACTCTAAGTAGATTGTACCGTAAGATTCTTAGAGATCTAATAGAGAATGATTTTTATAAACAAAAAGAAGAAGAGAAGAGTGGGTTTTGGGCAGGCAAGGCTTGTAGAGATAATGTTTTTTGTCTTAAACAAGTAATTAAGAAAAGGATTGCCAGAAATATAGAGATGTATGTTACGTTTGTGGACCTAAAAAAGCATATGATACCGTTCCAGTAGAAAAATATTGGACAGTGTTAGGGCAAACTAATATCAATCAAACATACATAAAAGCGACAAAAGAACTATACCAATGGTCAAAATCTAAAATTCAAATCGGAAATCGACTTTCAAAAGAATTCCTGGTAACGAAAGGAAACGTAAAGTACACGGCATGGAAATACAACTTTGCGACCGATTTACGATATACACACTACAGTTTGCTGACGACCAAGTAATTGTAGCTAATGATAAAGAAGACATGGAGTATATGATGAGAAAGTTAACGGAAGAATACCAAAAGTGGGGGTTAACAGTGAACGTGGACAAGACACAGTACTTATGTATTGGAAACAAATCAAGTGAGATAGAACTAGACAATGGACAAACAATATCTTCATGCAATGAGTATGTATACTTGGCTATCACATTTGGTAAGACAGGAACAGACTATAAAGAACTGGAAAAATCAATAGTAAAAGCAAAAAGTTATTAATAGACTTTTGCGGAGAAGAGAGATAAAAAAAATGTAAAATTTAACAGATATGAACCAGTGGTGAAATGTACGCTGTTGTATGGAATAGAGACTTGTCGCGTAACAGAAAAATACAAAACAAAAATGGAAAGTGTCGAAATGGATGCAATAAGAAGATCAATCAATGAGAATATCTAGAACAGATAATAAAAGAAAGAATGGGAAACGAGGAAAGCATAACGGATGACATCACTAAAAGGCAACGGATATGGTATGGCCATGTGCAATGGATGAACGGGTAAAGATTACCAAAGCAGGTCCCAGAATGGTAACCAATAGGGCGCAGAAAAAGAGGGCGTCCTAAACTAGAATGGCAACAGTCAATCCGAAGATCAATGAGTCAAAAAAACCTGATGAAGAATGTGGAGACTAGACGTCGGACAATGTAGACAAACGTTCTAAACCGACATAGTAGTAGACTAGTGGGAAGACCAATAAACTAAAAACTAAGTTTAAGTTTAGATATTTCAGTAAATAAGGTTAAAATAAAATTGCTTAAAGTAGTTTTACTGACTAATGTATTTGAGAAATTATAAATAAAATGTATCTGTATGGCTGTTTACGGTTTATATGATTTTTTTATTTGTGCTATTTGGTCTCATTTCTTTAATTCGATACAATGCTAACATTATTTTACTAGTTGTATTAAATGCGGATTCATTATAAAATAAATACAAAATAATAATTATTATCATCATAAGCTAATTGAAATCAAATTTGTACTTGATACAAAGCGGGCATTAATGCGCACAAATCGGAGACAACATTTTCAATCGATTTACACAAAGTAAACATGTGTATTTATAATATTTGGATTTTCGGATTGGTGTGATTGGCAAATTTGATAACTATTTAATCATAATAGTCTGTAGAGAATATACAGGGCTTCTCAACCTTTTAAACCAAATTTACTAAGTAAAAAAATTGAGAAAAAATATTTAAGCGCCACAAATTATTAACGTTACTCTCACCACAAAGTTTATAGCCTATAGAAACTCAAAGTCACCAATCGATCGATGGACAGCATATTTTTACAGAGAAATACATCCTTTTTGGTAACATCGGCAACTTCCCGGTGTAAAAACCAATTTGATCTTAGACTTTTTGCGTGAAGGCAAAAGCCTAAGATCAAACCGGTTCCCCTCGCGTTCCGTAAGCTTCGGAGCTCTGTAGGTAGACACTTTGTGCTCTCACTGTGTGGCTCAATTAAAATGTGTTGCCTTTCGCTTGTAGTTTTAGTACCAGAAGACGCGCTGGATTTCAGAACTGCTTTCGCGCGGCTGCTAGTACTGAATATGCTTGGTAGTCTTACTTGCCAACCATAGAATTATTCCTAAACTGCCTATTTAATTTTTTTAGCTACCACAGCGCCATGTTTTTGGGAAAACCGAGAAAATGCTTATTGCTAGAAGGTCAATATTACAGTCCGATAGGTGGTAAGTAATTTTTCTTCTACAATAATGTAACTGAATAATATTTTTCTTTTATCCGGCGAAATATCTAATAAATACAAGTGTGCGGTTAGATCAAAAAATGTTTAGTGCCCCAATCAAATTTTCTCCGTTTCTTCGCATTCGAAATAAGAGTGCAGACAATTGGTAGTAGTAGTAGTAGTAGTATTAATGTGGGGTAGGCTTCAGGCCCGGCGACTAGACACATGAAGCGCCCTTTTTGCCAACCCCCGGGCATCCCCTCTACTGCGTCCTTCCTTCGCTAAGGAATCTGCCCATCTTCTATACAAAGGCCAGAATATCGGCCACCTCAGTTTTAGAAGGTCCTCCGTCTCAAAGGGTTCCTCTTCGAATATTTCGCTTCTTGCCTCCTTGTATGCTTCACATGATGAGAGGAATGCGCCGAGGTCTCGTCCTCGGCCCCACATCGTTCGCACGTCGCGTCCTCCTTCACTCTCATCTTTGCCAGGTGTCCTTGTAGGACGCAGTGTCGGTTAGGACTCCCACTATGGCTACCTCGCTTTGTGTTCTACGGAGCAGCCAGTCCCTACGGGACTTGCTGTATCCTGTCACACACTCCTTCGCCTGTCTGGCGCTTCCTGTGTTGGTCCATTCCTTTTGTATCTCTTTCTGGGTCCACTCTGTTAGGGCCGACTTCGTTTGCCCTCTTATGAGCCCCAGGAAAGGCTCCAACGCGACGCATTTCTGCCGGGATCCTCCCCTGGCGAGTTCGTCCGCTTTCTCATTTCCTGGGACTCCCATGTGGCCTGGGACCCACACGAGCTCCACCTCTCTTACGCCGGCCACTCCTGCACCAAACCTGCGGACATGGTTGGTTTGCACAGTGCTTTCAACGCAGCTGGACTGTCTGAACAGATGCAGAGGCGTTTTCCTGTTTCCTTCCTAATTTCTTCTTCCCATATTACCGCCAGTATAGCGTAAACCTCCGCCTGGAAGACTGTTGCATTGGATCCCAGCGAGTAGCTTTTTTCAATACCCTTGCTTTCCACGTACACTCCTTCACCGGTCGAATTCCGGTCTGTCAGCCTTGATCCGTCCATATAGCAGACCGTGGCACCGCTAAGGAATTCAACTCCGTCCTCCTTCCATGTATCCCTTGGCGGTATGGTTACCCGGTATCTTCTTTTCTCCCTTAACCGCTTTTCTGACATCGCTAGCCTGTATGTCGATAAAGGAATCTCCTTTTCCGTCACAGTCGCGGTCTCCGAATGTCCTTTTTGTCCACCGCTCCTTCTCCACACGCCCGCGTCCCTTATCCTAAGGTATGCTGCCATCGCTTTCTTCTTTATCCAGGTGGACAGCGATGGGAGACCTAGTATCGTATTCAGGGCTATGTTAGGAGTAGACCTTAAAGCTCCGGTGATGCGCAAGGTGGCCAGCCTCTGCATACTTTCGAGCTTTTTGGCGTTAGTGGTTTTAATTGCCCAGAATGTCTATGTCGTCTTTGTTGTTAGTCGGTCCATATGTGGTTTCCAGCTTAGTTTACTGTCTAGCACCATCCCCAGATACTTAACCTCTTGCGATAGTGCAAGTAAGTGGTCGTGCGTACATTTGTGGTGCTTTGAAGCCTTCTATCATCCTCTTCTTTGTAAAGAGAACCATTTCCGTCTTGCTGGGGTTGACGGAGAGGCTGGTTTATATGATTTTTAAGGCATCTTGGCACCAGTTCTCTATTAGTTTGCACGCCCTTTGCATCCTTTCGCAAATTAGGCCTAGGTACTTCCCTGGTACTATAACCGGTTCGTCGTCGGCGTACGCTTTGCCGTCAAATCCTTGCTCTTCTGCCCTGGGGGCAGCCTCCTTTTACCCTCCTCTTGACCTGGACATCCTTCATACTTGCCTCCACTTCCCTCTCCTGCAAGGCCATCTCGTTCCATGATCTAAGGACCGGGCTGAATGCTTTGAGTGGACCTCTACCATTTTCTCCAATGCCTTCATCAAAAACGATGTCAAACTTATGGACCGGAATGATTTTGCGGTGGTATAATCTTTCTTCCCTGCTTTGGGTATACTACCCTTGCTTTCCTCCACAATTTGTGGGACATAGCCCAAAGCTATGCTTGCCTGGAATATCTCCTTTAGGGTAGATTTCGTTCCGGACAATTGGTAAGAAAACTTTCTTATAATTATCTTAACGTTCTTTTTATAATTTCTGTTCTTAATGCGAATACTGAAAAGCCCTGTATAGCTCAATTTTAACAAATTATTAAATTTGTGTGGGTGTATCGACGATTGACAAAATATTCAATTAAATATTATTTATTTTATATTTCCCAATATACCATTAAACTAATGTTTTAAAAAACAAATTGAATATGATCTACATGGATTTAATCGTATGATATTATATTGTTAACTAATAAAATGGTAACTGGTTTGATATTGTGTTTTTTAACAAAATATATTGAAATAGAGCGCAATACGTGACAAAAAAAACAAATATGTATTTGTAATGGGATTAAAGACTCAACAATTTTTTCCGGAAAAAAAACCGGGAAATCCTGAGCTTTACTAATGCCTCTATTTAAACGTAGTCTTGCTTTCGCAGCAGGACTCGTCCAAATAAAAGAGCATTAATTATTTTGTCTTGAAAGAAAAATATTTAAGCTAAATGGAGTATTTAATTTTTTGGCTTTTACAGTAATTTTAGCAGTTAGTTAAATTTTTAGATGCAATAAAAATGTGTAAAATGTAGGTGCCAAATCACCACAGAGTGATTTTATACATGAAAATGTGTCCGGCTTATTACATACACTTGTTACAAATGGATACATCCTATTCGTTGGAAATGGGTCACTATTTTTTAGACCGTGCAACGAGACAACAAGTAAATTTACCCCATCTTTACAGCTATTTCCGTCGAAATACCATTGAACCATCTGTACTTTTTCCTGAACTCTAAATGTAATACGTGGCATACCTTGAGCTAGAATTTGCGTAAAAAACCAATACCCACTTTTCACCTGTTTCTTCTGAATTTCGTGAAGACCAGAGGTCACGATGTATTCTTCTACTTTCCCACGACCAGCCCGAATACGGGTCTAAAATAGCGAAAAATATTTTAAGACACCGCCCAAAATATATATTTTTTCTCTTTTACTTCTCTCTTACACACATTAACGACAGCAAGCAGTCTATGATTCCTAAAGCTTTTAACCATGCTGTATACATAAGCCTACACTTACCACTTTTAAACTGTAGTGGCAACATCGGCATATGCCCGTCTATTTTTTTTCTGTGAGGTGTGACAATAAAATTATAAGACTGGTGTAAAAAAATCTACTTTATTTAAATACTAATACAACTTAATGATGTTTTCCATCATTATAGTTCCCTTCTCTATCGACGCAGCGTTGCATGCGTCTTTTTCCAGTGTTGGAAGCAATTTTGGAAATCATCAGAAGAGAGGCTGTTAAGAAGTCTTGCTGTTTTTCCCTTGACATGTTCTAATATTTTAAAACGGGTTTTTTTAACGATTTTTTCACTTTCTGAAACAGGTCGCAAGAATGGCTGGTGAATATGGTGGGTGGTTAACGATGGGTATCTTCTTATTAGCTAAAAACTGCTTAATGGATAGGGCATTGTGGGCCGGTGCATTGTCTTGGTAGAGCAGCCACGCGTTGTTCTTCCACAAATCTGGAAGTTTTTTCCTTGGACGTTCCCTTAGCTACATCAGTACTTCCAAATATAAATGTTGGTTAACTGTTTGACCTTTACGCGCCCATTCAATAAGAATAACACCCCTAATATCGAAAAGAAAAACAATGAGCATCGCTGTTTTGGATGTGTTGGAGCGCCCTTCTCGTTCATCATCTTTAACTTCTTCACGACCCTCAAAAAAGCTTTTGTGCCACATAAAAATCATTGTACGAGACATACACTGCTCTACATACATTCAGTAGCCGTTTTTTTGAGTTTTACTTTAAATTAATACGTTGCTTAATTTTTTCGGTTGTCGAAATTCCGCCAAATTAGCTATGCACGATCTGCTTTAAACCACTGGGTAAGCCAAACTAGCAGAGCAAAGACGACAAGATTGCGCGCGGTAATAGAACGCACATCAAAGTGAATACCTCCAACCGCCCGAGGCGTAGAGATTTAAAATCTGTTAGTACGGGAGCCAGTCTTAAAATTTAAATGTCAGACCTCGTTTACTCGAACACACTTCCTTAGATGTCATTGATAATATGCAATTTTTTGCATTTTTTATCGTAAAAAAAACACATTATAAAAAACATAAAACGCAATAACAAACAGCTGCATGAGTCAAAGAAAACACTAATGGCTACACAATACGTCCAACGTCTGAAACATGAAGACAAAGATAGCAAAAATATAAGGTGACCTACTTTTTTACTGTAAAAGCAATAAAACTCTTAAACTTAATGGGTCGGAGTAGTTTCTTAAGGTGACCAAAATCCTTCCACTGCTATACAACTTTAAGTAGGCGTGGCTTAAAATTAGTGGTGGGGTATTCAGAAATTGTACAATCAACTACTAACCATGCTACAAATGCATGGTATGCTGCTAAGGCGACTTAAATTTGTCATTTAAGCCCAACGCGTCACGATTAAACTAGACATGCGTTTTGGTCATTCATGGGTTTGGATTTTTTCCTCTCCAGTAATTTTTGTGTTTTTAATGTTTTGTTTTGCTTTTAACAGTAGTAGTAGTAGTGAGAGGTAACCCTTATCTCAGGCACGAATGCCAAGGCCATTCCCTTACTCTATACCTTAATCCACTCTCTCTTCACTTGCATTCGATGTACAGGTTGCTCATTTGGCTTTATTGTTTTGTTTATAAAGTTCAGTATATCAGCACATTTGAGCAAATGCAGCTCTTCCTCGATCAGGGTTGGCGCCCCGAATACTTTTTACCTCATCCTTGCGTAGGCCTTATTCTGCCACGATCACAAAATGCTTTTCTTTCTGTCGACAGGCTGGGCATAGATCCGGGCTGGGCAAGAATCAGCGTTTCAACGTCTTTTCGTTCAGCAGGAGTTTTTGCTTTTAATAAATATTGAGGAGTTTTAACAATCCTTAAGATGTCCATCTATTTCAGAGTGTTTCTAGCTACGTTTCGTAAAACTCTGTCAAGTAGTTCTGGAGATAATTACCTTTAAATGCCAACACGTATTATAATCGAAAAATAACAAGGGAGTTATTTTTCAAAACAAAGCACTTCTTCTTAACAGCTAAGTAATTTTGTCTGCTTATTTTAATTGTAAGGCTGCCGTAAAGTGTCTTTAGTCAGATTTCTAATGCTTTTTGTTCCCGAGATATAAGAACTCATTTATAAACTTCTAACCCTGAAGGGTTTTTAAAAATCCTTTCTTATTGTGCCCATTAAGCTTTAAATTTTCATAGTTAATTTTCAAGATTTAAAAATTGATTTTCATCTTGATGTTACTATAGTACGGGGAGGGGGACGCATGTGTGGAACGACATATGCTGTTGACAAAGCAAATATTTTATTCAAGTTTACTACCGATTAATTTAATCCACTACATCACAATAAACAGCAGTGTGTGAGTGAGCGTGATAAAAAATTAGTGGTGGGGGTTCAGAAGTTGCACAATAAACTACTAAAGAGCAAAAAAATATGTTGTGGTGGATATTATGATGACGATCGAAGATCGAAGAAAAATTTATCAAAAATCAAATGTGACATACTCAACTTAACTGCATATGTAGTAAAACTGCCGAAAATTTTATAAGTGGAGAAATATTATAAACAAAAAGGTTAGGTTTACATCCTGAATGAGGAAAACACAAAAAACTGGTAAATTTAAAAAAAATTGTCAAGTTATCGTGCAGTATCAGTACTGGTTTAAAATTGTAAAATACTGTTTTAAAACTAAACTCGTCACCCTAAGCAGCGTTATGGGGTCCTGCGAGGAAATCAACGGTCGAGAAAATTAGGTTGGGATGCTGTGGACCGGGTAATGGAAGATGCTAAAGGTCTGTTTGTCAGTCACTCGGTCAGCAGGCTTAGCGTCCATTTCAGAAAAGTTAAGGCCACACACGTCAAAGACTACTGAATCAAAAACTATTAACAGATTGTTGTTTGCAATATTATCTTACTTCAATTGTATTAGCTAGCCTAGTAAATAACCCTGAATAAAAGTTCACATACGATAAATCGGTACCACGCATTACATTATCACATTCGATGTAAACCCGTCAGGTTAATTTGGCTTTCGATATAGAAATATGGCTTCGGCAAAAGTGACTGGACGTTTCGAAAGCAATTGACATTTCTCTTACATATATGTATGTTGTTTGTATAAAATAATGTTTGTAAAAAATGTTTTGTATAAAATTTATTTTTGATGTTTACATATTTTTGTTTCTTTATTAAACTAGATTTTTTTAATGAAAATTTTTTCTTTTGCTTTTATGACTAACTATAATGTATTTTGAAAATTGTACAAACATAGTCAAATAAATTCTATTCTATTCTATCAATTCGAGCGACACACTGTTCAGATCTTCTGCAATAGCTTGATATTCGCACAATACATGTCTGACTGTTTCATCATACTTCAGACAGACTCTGCATTTGATCTCTTCTGTTATAATATTCCCATTCTGTGCACGGGTACTCTTTTTGGCAGTAACTCGTTAAAAGTCCAGTCGCTATACGGATCACCTATCTGGTAAGTCCAATGATGTTCCTGGCTCTTTCTCTACAAGGTCGTTCATGAACTAACTGTTTAGAGTGAGCCAGTTCTGCTAGATTTATTCAGTATTGTTGAAAGATGTTTTCCATCCGTTTCAATATGGTTGACTTTGAAACATATGCTATCCCCAGGGCTGGTCGGGGCCAAAAACGTCGACAGATGTCGGTTTCTTCCCTCATGCCCAGAATGCTCCGGTATCCATACCAATGAAACATTGTTAGCGCTAGCAAGTGCATTCAGTGAGTCCCTGCAGCTCCAAACGGTTCTCGATAAGACCGTATAGGAATCAACTATCGGAGGTCAGTAATCCACTGGGCACACAGTTCAATTGATACGAGTTTGGCCTGAAATATAGTACTCAGTTGGCCGAGACTATGTTTAATCCAGACTTCTTCTTGGATACTAACTCCAGAACCAACACCTGAGAGCATTTTGAATCCGTCGGTATACCAGAAGCTCTCCTGTGGTCTCTCCTGGTCGATGATCTTCTTGCCATCTTAGAATACGCAGATGAAGAAGAAGCAAGCATTAGAGACATTCCAGAGAATTAATTCCTTGGAAAGATACAAGAAGTAATAAACACGGTAAAAGACTGGTGTGACAGAAAACAGATGTCTATAAATCCTAGCAAAACAGTTATTATACCGTTCACCCGTAAAAGGAAGCTAGATTTCCTGATTCCTCCGGAGCTTAACGGTAAAAGAATTTCATTTGCATCATTGCAGAGGAAAGACCTAGGGGTAACCCTAGATAAAACTCTTACCTTGAATACACAGTCAGACATGTACTGTGCGATTGTCCGGCTATTGCACGTTTACGTCAGAACACTTTCGGTGAACCTCAGATGGATTCAGAAGATCTGAACAGTGTCTCACCCAAATAGATAGCCGGCCTTTTTGGAGTTACGCATACAGTGATGAGAAACACTCAAAAGCGAGCCACAGTACCCACTGGTGGTCGCAGTGGAGAGTTGCAGGGCCCTTATGAATCATCAATTATCATCATACCCGAAGCTTTTGTTATTTAAGAAATTGGGCCTGTTGTTTGACCAGTCCTCTGGGAGGATAAGAAGAAACACACTTCCTTTGTCCTAGGTACCTATATTACTCGTATTATTATAGAAAAACTACCCTTATGTCAAAATTTTTAGTTTCTGTTATGTTGTAAGACTTTTAAAGAGTTTAAATCTACCTTGACTTACAACCAATGCCGGTTACAGAATATTTCAAAAAGATAAAACTTTTACCAAAAGGACAATTTTTCTGTCTTAATATGGAAAGTGTCGGAACATGTAAACGAGTGTGGATCTCCTAAACCTCAAAGCTTAGACAGTTCACTTCGGGAGGGCTATCAATATAATAGCCAATTGTCCAATACTATGTTTAATATAAACTTTTTCTTGGATACTAATAACTCCAGATCCAACACCTGAGAGCATTTTGGATCCATCGGTATACCAGAAGCCAGAATTATTTGAGAAATTGGTCCTGTTGTTTGACAAGTCTTCCCTCTCTGGGAAGATAAGAAGAAACATACTTTCTTTGTCCTAGGTACCTATAATACTCGTATTATTATAGAAAAACTACACTATTATCTAAACTTTTTTCTTCTATTATGTTGTAAGACTTTAAAGAGTTTAAATCTACTTTGATTTAAAATCAAAGCCGGTTACAGAATATTTCAAAAAGATAAAACTTTTTAACAAAAAGACAATTTTTCTGTCTTAATATGGGAAGCGTCGAAACATGTAAACGATTGTGGATCTCCTAAGCCTCAAAGCTTAGACAGTTTACTTCGGGAGGGCTGTCAATATAACAGCCAATTGTCCAATACTATGTTTAATATAAACTTTTTCTTGGATACTAATAACTCCAGATCCAACACCTGAGAGCATTTTGGATCCGTCGGTATACCAGAAACCATCGTTAATTAAGAAATTGGTTCTGTTGTTTGACCAGTCCTCCCTCTCTGGCAGGATAAGAAGAAACATACTTTCTTTGTCCTAGGTACCTATAATACTCGTATTATTATAGAAAAACTACACTATTATCTAAACTTTTTTCTTCTGTTATGTTGTAAGACTTTTAAAGAGTTTAAATCTACTTTGATTTAAAACCAAAGCCGGTTACAGAATATTTCAAAAAGATAAAACTTTTTAACAAAAAGACAATTTTTCTGTCTTAATATGGAAAGCGTCGGAACATGTAAACGATTGTGGATCTCCTAAGCCTCAAAGCTTAGACAGTTCACTTCGGGGGGGCTGCCAGATAAAAGAAATCTCTATTCCTTGAAAGTAACGTGATTAGAAAGTTAAAGTCGAATGCCGAAAATGTGGGCGAAGACTTTTGATAATAAGAATTTTATTTTTATATCTTTTTGGTTGACTAAAAAGCAGAGTTTACACATGATGATGATGATTCACATGTGAGTGGGCCTTGCAGCCCTTCCACTACGACCACCAGTGGGTCTATTATGGCTCACTTTTGAGGCCTCCAAAAAGGCCGGCAATCAGTTTGGGTGAGACACTGTTCAGATCTTCTGAGTCGATCTGAGGTTTACCGAAAGTATTCTGACGTAAACGTGCAATAGCCGGACATTCGCACAGTACATGTCTGACTGTTTCGTCATCCTCCATACAGAGTCTACATTCGGTCTCTTCTGTTAGTCCCATTCTGTGCATGGGTACTCTCAGTCGACAGTGACCCGTATAAAGACTAGTCACTATACTATCTCCTGTCTGGTAAGTCCAATAATGTTCCTGGCTCTGTTTCTACAAGGTCCTTTAATGAACTCTTTGGAGTGAGCCAGTTCTCTCATTTCCCTCGTGCCCAGAATGCCCTGGTATCCATACTAAAGATACATTGTTAGCGCTACCAAGCGCATTTAGCGAATCTTTACAGCTCCTCACGGTTCTCGATGAGACCGTATAGGAATCAAGCGCTCTGAAGGCTGCTTGACTGTCGGAGAAGATTTTGATTGTCCCGTTGGTCCATTCGTGGTCAGTAATACACCGGGCACACAGTTCAATGGCTACGAGTTCGGCCTGAAATATAGTAGCCAATTGGCCGAGACTATGTTTAATCTCGACTTTTTCTTGAATACTAACAACTCCAGATCCAACGCCCGAAGGCATTTTGGATCCGTCGGTATACCAGAAGCTATCGTTAGAGTTTACACATGCTAAGATTACTGTCAATAATCCGGCTTTGTCTTTCTGTCAGGACATTTGTAGTTTTTGATTTTTGTTTCATCAAGAAAATAATATATACTGTCACGAAGGTGCACCAAGGCAGAAGCGCTTAAAGGCAATTCAATATTTGCAAGTTATTCTTAATATTTATAGGAATCATGATATTGATTGATTATTGGGATAATCAATTGACCAAAGTATGGTGAGGCGAGGCGTTGCCCTCCGCGCCGTACTAAAGGTAAAGTCTTTTTTCCTATAATAATTATTAGAATCCTGCAGATTCAGGTAAGCTTAGGTGTTTGCCTTTGTGATATGGTGGAGGCAAGCCGAGTTTGAAAATTAAAGGGTTACAGGAGCTAAAAATTGTAGAGGGAAAAAGTCAATCATAAAGTGGGATTTTTAAAATTTTGCTCGACGAACGTTACCACAGTAAAAAAATGGCCGTAATATTTTAAGTATAGTAAATACGGCCATAAGGGAACCAAGTTTATATCGAAATGTTTTGTCGTACATTATCGGACGCCTTTTAGTCGCCAGGCTATTTCGCGCTTTTAGACTCTATCCTTGGCTTACAGCTGGTACAGTATAAACAACTTTTACAATAAGTTAGTAAAAATTATTCCGAAAAACAAGTGGTTTTTTCGCAAACTGAAGTTTAATTTACACTGACAAAAAAACTTTTCCTGATTCATTTATTATCAGCCTTAAAATGGCATTGTTTTAAGTGTTTGGAACATTGGAAAAAAATTATGGGGGCACGGCAGTACCCGGCCAAGTTCGCGTACTTGCTTTTATCGATTTTGCAAACTCAAGCATTATTTTGATTGTAACGTTTATAAGATATTATCAGTAGCTTTACAAAACAGACTCTTCAAGTAATAAATCTACCTCAGACCAAATATTTGTTCTATCTACTTATGTAGATTCCAAACAGGCTTTTGACAGCATAAATCAGGGAAGAATAACGACCCAGATAGATGGCTACGCGGATAATATTGGTGTTTATAGTAGAGACGAAAAATCGTTGACTGAAACTGTAACAGTTTACACATGGCCAGAAAACAAAGACTGAAAATAAATGAAAATTAAAAGTATTATCTTCTGAAAAAAAGTACAGTAGAGTAAGAGGCCACGAAAAAGGTAGATAGACGAAGATGGCATCAAGGATATGGGAAGAAGGTGCCGAAAAATCGTGCCAACCTGAAGAAGAAGAAGGAGTACTAATTTGACCGTGGGAAATAAAAAGAGATCACAGTGAATACGGTAGATGTTTCAATATGTTTATGTCGTACTCTTAATGACATACAAATAACAATTGACAACATTCCCGTACCATATTCAAATCAGGCAAAATATCTCCGTATGACACTTGATGTCAAATTGCGCTGGAAATCACATGTTAAGAAAAAAAGAGAAGATCTTAAGATAAGGTATAGAAAAATGCACTTGCTAATTGGAAGGAAGTCCCTACTAAAGAGAGTAACATTCTAGTTTTACAGAGATTTCAAAATAAATTATTAAGAAATATTGTGAATGCACCTTGATACGTTCGAAATAGTGACCTTCATCGGGACCTAAAAATCGAATCTGTAGCAGACTATGAAAAAGTACGCAACAAATCATAAAGATAGACTCTATCGACATGTGAATGTAAAAGCAGTTCAGCTTCTAGACAATACTATGCTAGTTCGAAGACTAAAAAGACTGAAGCCCTTTGAGGTAGCAAATTAAGTGAATTACATGAAACAAAATAATGCTATAAACACAACACAATTATGAGTTACAGACGAAATAAAGCGGGGAGAACAGTTGAGTGAACCCTAAGTTTAAATCTAACTTTTCTAGTAAAGTTAAAACAAAATTGCTAATTAGTCGTATTGAGTAGATTGTAATACAATAAACACAGTGTGTTTGACAAACAAAAAAAAAGTCGTATTTTTAAAAAATTCCTTAAAAAAAATTGGAATGAACTGACACATTGGCTTCTTAGAAAATTTAATTCTTCAGACGCACTTAAGATGTTCTTCGCAAATTAGTATCTGATTTGTTCAAATTTTCGTCCGTTTTTGACTCTCACGGTCGTCTAGATTGCGTGTTGTTTTTGAAGCCTCTCCCAAGATCTCTTAGGGGACTTCTTTTAATTGTATAAGTATATGTATATGATTTATGACAGTTTGCTTCAGTTCCATAAGAAACTCCTGAGGAAAGCTTATCAGTAGACAGACATCCGTGCCGGTAGCGGAAGTTTTTATTTTAGTCATACCTGAAATTTCCCTTTTTCAATAAAATTGTTTTACTGGAACAAAGTTAGGTATATATTTGTATACTGTGGCGAATAGTTACGGGTGAACTCTTAACAATTACAGCCATTTCGCGGTGGACCTGATTAAGGTTATTACGCCGTTAAGGGCTTTTTACGGTACACCACAAACTAGGCGGAAACATTTTATTGCATTGTTTTGCTAAAACACCGTACGAAAAATTAGTCCAAATAGCCCTTTTAGGATCAAGCGTTTAACTTTAGTTTTATTTAGAATTTGATCATGTTTGATTAAATTAAAGAGAGAAATAAACAAAAAAATAATACATTTTAAAAATGCTTATAAAAATATTTTTTACTATAAATGCAAGGTCCAGTGTGCAAAATAGTTATAAGAATATAGAGAAGAGGGTACGATTGGCAGTCCTGGGAAGGTATACCGTCCAAGAATAAATAATCATTTTAAATTTTGTAAATAAAATCATAATTAAAACTGTTTGGTTTTCACTATCTCCAACGTCGATCACAAGGATGCGAGTGATCCCCGTCTGGAACACGTCCTGACAATCAGGAACAAGTGATCCATGCCAATCCATGAATGGCATGGATTGGCATGGATCACTTGTTTCCTAATGAAAACCAAACAGTTTTAACAAGTTCCCAACGAAAGCAATAAGCCATCAGTATAATTCAATGCCGGTAGGGGTATTTTCCCTCGGAGTAGTTGTTTCTGTTGGTTTCACAAAAACATAATTATTATATTTTATTTAAATTTGTAACATAATTAGAATAACCTGTTTCATTTAAATAAATTTATTAAAGTTTAAAGGTTTGCCTTACTTCTGAATGAATTAACCAGAATTTTAACGGTAGAGACTTTGGAGAGCTTTGGAATTTCCAAAAATTTTAAAAAGAATTTGCGGCTGCTGCAGCATAAAAGTATATGATGATGACAGTCATAAAATTTGAGGTCGATCACTGGTCAAGTGTCATATTATCTAGTAAAATTTGAAACTGGCAATAAAATTTCATAAAAAGTCATAGAATCAGTTATAAAATTTTAAGTCAGCAAGCTCAAAATCTATCTGCGAAAGTAAAACAAAAACATTTTATGTAAAATGTTAATACAGTCATAAAAAGTCATATTTTGATTTAAAAAAGTCATTTTACGGTAAAGAATCGTTTGAGAAACGTTAAGTCTTAGAATAAACCAAAGAGTCGGTCCGTATCGTGTCCGGAGATAAGAATAGCACCAAGGTAACCCCTAGGCAGTGGCGGCCCGTGACAGTAAAGTTTGTGAGTTCTGCCGATAGGGTATAAAAAACGCTATTTTTTTACAGTCTCCAGATCACGTGTCTATTATAAAAAGTAAAAAATTGCCAAGTTTGGTTTGGCAAAAATTACAATGCCTAGGAAAAAATAGCGTTTTTACAAAATTCACATTCACAACCTTAGCATAATATGTACTCACCAATGTTTTGCCTGCACATATTTTCTAGACATCTGAGAACTCGTACTCGTACACTTTTGGGCATTACTCGAATAAGTTTGTATGCTTAAATGTATGTAAATTTTGCGTTTCTGGCATAAATTTCTCTTGTAAAATCCTTTTATACGATTTTCCCCGGCTTGAACCACACTTTTCTTTTAAAATATCGGGCAATGGCCGTCCTTCTGCTTTCAGTTTTAGGTTTTCTTGTGACACACAAAACAAACACGACCATAACCTCCCACTCATGCGTTTGGCGTCTTCTATATAAATAAATGCGCCCGCAAACACGCAACGCTGAGCCCGCCCGCCCGGAATTGTTCTGAAACTGCAAGTTTTGCAGCTCTATTTTTGCCTAGATTTCGCTATCTAAACCCATGAGCAAGTGCGGAGCGGGACGAAGGAAGGGGTTCCTAGCCGAGCACAGATCTCGTTAGCCGCCCAGCTACGTTGTGTTGCAATTTAGCAGCGCAACAATGCCATTTGACCGACTGTGAAATGCGGCCTTCGGCGACGGCGCGAGGCTTCATACTAACACCGGACCGAAAATATACTGCTATTCTAATAATTTTAGAAATAAAATAATTATATTAGAAAAATAACAGCGGCTGAAAAATAGTCAAATAATGTGAAAATTTTGGGGGTTCTGCAGCTCTGCAGCCCTTATGCACTAGCCGCCCCTGCCCCTAGGCCTGTCGTAAGAGGCGACTTAAGGAGCCTCGACCCATGTGTTACCCAGATAACATCTACGGTAAAGGGGGTGGGTTAATCTGGTGATTCTCTGAATGGATTCGGTGACCTGGCCATTCAGGAAATCACCACATTGGACAGGGTATTTGGAGCTAGCAACTAGTGCCGTCACATTGTGGCTCTCTGTACCAGTGGTCTAAGGCTACAACAATGGCATTATGTGGTATATCATGGTGACGAAGATTCTGGCCTAAAATATAATTTGTAGTCTAATGGGTTCTATTTACTAGATAGTATCTAAATTATTATCTAAGTCGAACACAGTAGGTAAATGATGCACATCTACCGTACATCCATACATTCATTCAATCCAAAGAGTCTCCCACCCCGTCGTTGTTTGGACATGGAATTTATAATCGCCTTGTATAATGTTCTACGATACTATACTTGAACACATAAAACAGTTAATTATGTACTTTTTTCAGGATTTATACAGGCTTAATTTAATAAAAGCGTACGAAGTACGTAGTGCTTCATATTTATGAAAATTTACCACTGTTACGATTGGATTTTCGTTTCCGGAAAAATTTATATCCCACAAAGCAGAACTTTGTTTCTATATAGACATAATGTTTTCAAGGAGTTTCTGATTATATTATTATATTATATAAGAATATATATTATATATATACCATAGACGAAAGGTGCTTTTAGATCTAAGCTTGTGACTCAGATGAACATACATCCATGAAATCGATACTCGGTGGGGCATTTTTACATGTTTTATTTAAATCATCTTATGTTTTTTGTGCAGACTAAATGGATGGTAAAAGAAGGCACAACTTCCCTTTTTTTTTTTTAATAATATTTTACAAAAGCAAAAAAAAGCAAAACTAACCAAAGGCTTTCAAGTAAATAAAGGTCTTAAACAAGGTTGCTGTATCTCACGTACGCTCTTCAAGATATAGTTGGAACAAGTCCTTAAAGTATGGAAGAGAGAATGCCAAAACATGGGAATTCCGTTGGATGAAACCACCTTGTATACTTTATGTTTCGCCGATGATCAGATAGTAGTGGCTCAGGATTATGACGACCTCGAATATATGGCACGAAAACTAATAGAAGAGTACAATAAGTGGGGACTAGAGGTTAATCTCAATAAGAAGGAGTATATGTGTATCGGTGGAATGAAACAGGATCTAATCTTACTTAGGTCTAAAAATTACAGCTGACGGAACACTAGACAAAGCGATAAAAGATTGAAACGTACAAGGAAGAAAAGCAATAACTTTATTAAATGGAATAATTTGGGACCAAAGTATATCAAAACATAACAAAAAGCTTATATATAACACCATTGTAAAAAGTATTATTACATACGGCTCAGAAGTATGGCCAATCAAGGATAGAACAGAAAAAATGCTTTCCGCTGCGGAGATGGACTATTGGAGAAGAGCAGCAGGGAAATCAAAAAGAGAAAGAGTTACAAATCAGAAAATAAGAGAAATTATGACAGTGGGTGAACGTACTTTAGTGGATGATATAAGAACAAAACAACTAGTGTGGTATGGGCATGTACAAAGAATGAATGATGAAAGACTACCTAAACAAATACTACAATGGAAACCAACTGGCCGAAGAAAAGGAGGACGGCCAAGGAGAAGCTGGAGAGAAGGAATAGACAGTGAAATAAGAACAAGAGGCCTAGATGATAAATTATGGGCAAACAGAAACGAGTGGAGATTGGGTATCGGAAGACGTAGAACGTTGTGAAACCGATAAATATATATATATATATATATATATATATATATATATATATATATATATATATATTACAATAGGATATTTTCAAAGTTCATTTCACGTTTTAACAAATTAACCTTAACTAACTATTCAACTTTGCACCTAAATTGTTATCAGCGTACTTTCCGATAATGAGAAAATCAAATTACGGTATTCGTTTTCTTTCTTGTCGTTGGCCTTCCGCGATTTTGTTATGCCGAAAGAAAAACGAGAACGTACGTATCAAGGTATTGAATAAGATAACGTTACTTCTGATATCACAAGAAATGGCGCTGTTGAGGCGCGTATACATTGAGGGAACGAACAACGTTGTTTGTTTCACTTTACTTTTCGGAGTCTCTATCACATAAAAATACCAACCAATTAATTAAAAAACGCTTGCAATTTGGCTGTTCGGTTCGTTTTTGTGCACATGTCTGATGATGACGAAATATTTATTATTGTCGCTGCTTGTTGCGTTGCATGGTCAGGTTATTATGGTACCGAGGGTCTGTTGGTTTCCACAGTCATTCCTGTATTATTCGATTCACTCAATTTTCATCGTCAAAATAAACATATTCACCTCCTCTCCTCCTTTGGCCAGAACGACGAATACCACCAATAATTATTTTTAAACAAAGGCGAACCGAACGTTTGCTTTGCATTTGGCTTTCGTACACATTGTGTGAATTATTTTATACGCGCCTTACTTGACTACCTTTTCTAAAAACCGATTAAGGAAAGTGCCAAAATATTTAAGCCTTGCATCGTCCTTTTTCAGATATTCAGTAATTAAAAATATTGAATAATGATTTGCTGGCACAATAATGTTACTTACGTCCATAACCTTTATCTCTATTCTATCTATTTAGCCTTCTTCGATCCATCTTTCAATGTTTCTTCAAATCATCCGCCTATCTCATTTGGGGGTCTTTCCCTACTTCTTTTATTTTCTCAAAGTCTCCAATTAACAATACATTCTTGTTTCATTAATCGTCTTTCTGTCTGATATGACCAGCAAATTTTAATTTTAATTTTGCCACCTCTCCTCTGACATGCCTTACTTTGGCTCTTTTTTTATTTCTTCATTCCTTTTTCTATCTGTTACATAACACTTGTCTTTTATGATATTTTCATCTGAGTTTGTTATGATTTTAGTTTTAGTGTAGTTCATACTCACCCCTATATTTTTAGCTGCTGTGTCCAGTTCTTTCAGCCTTTTTATTGGCTTTTTTTCATCTGTTATTAAGGCGATATCGTTAGAATATCCTAGGTGGTTCAAGTATTGTCCGCTTACTTTGATGCCTTTTTCTGCCCAATCTAAGTTTTTAAAAACATCTAGGGTCCGATATTGTGTTACGCTGTCTAACACCTCTTCTTATAAGCTTTATACTAAACGATATTTGTACTAGCAAAAACTAAATAGAAACGAAAACTGTCATATATGAAATACTTTCGTGGCAGTGTCTGTATTTTATCCAAAACAGTTTTCCTGTAGCTGTGATGCGTAACATCCTTCAAGTAGGAAAGAGCTTGATTATTTTTGATTTATGGCTGTGCCTATCACGCGGCTCTTTGCTCTGCTTCGTCCCTTTTTACTTTTTACATAGAGATTGCCTTATTAGCCGCCATGACGTGTTGAAAGTCACCCTTTGGCTATCCCAAATTTGCGTTATGTATTTCAAATTAATTTTGAATAATTAGTTGGTCGAATAGATATTTTCATAACGTTTCAAAGGCACTCGCATAAAAAGGTAGAGAAAACAGTATTAAAGTTCTGTTATCTACAATAATCGCCATTAAATTTGTAGGGTAATATTTAACGGCAAGAAATTCATCCCTAGCCAACACAGTGTGTGAGTAATTATGTTCTTTCTACTTCAGCTGATGACAATACAAATGCCAGGAAAACAACCCCTTGTTAGTTATGAACATAAAAAAACCAGTAACGAAAAGAAAAACAAAACAAAGCAACACAAACATACAAACAAGTAAACCCACAAATATTTTAAGCATGCTCATTAGTTAGTCAGTTATTCTTTATTGCCAACAAATCATTTTTATAAATGCAATAGGAATGTCAAAAAAATTTAGGTATCTGGGATACCTTAATACAGTAACAAATAACTTTGTAATACCTAAAATACTAAAAATAATTAAAAGGTTTTAAATAAAAATTACATTATAGTGGTTTTTATTTTTGAGTTTAGTCGAAAGTAACTCCCAGAAATTTGTTGTGGTTGGTTTCACGTATAGAGTTACATTCTATTCGAACATATAGCGAGGCGTCAGAAGTAACTGTTTTTCTAAAAGTGTTTTTTTCTACATTAAGCTTTGGAATTGGAATCACAGTTTTTTATTCTCCCTGCTGCAGCAGCACAGCCCGCTGACAGTGCCGACACCGATTCAGCTGTCAAAACGGCACCAGTATTATCGGCATACTGCGCTAGGAGATCGGTATCTACAAGGACTGACAGACGATCAGCATACAGCAGGTAGAGTATAGTGCCCAAAATTGAGCCTTGTGGGGCACCCTGGTTTATTTTTGATGTTTTGGAAAAGTATTTTTTTAGTTGATGCTTTACACTAACGATTTGTTTTCTGTTGTTTATATAAGAGTTAATTAGCTTGCTGCACACTATCGAAATCCTACGATAGGTTAAAAACAAGAGGCAAGCCACTGTTTGTTTCTTATCAACTTGTTCCACAATATATGTTATGACTTTAAATATTGCTAATTGTGTTGACCTCTTTGGCAGAAAGAAAAATTGTGTCTCAGATAAGCGTTTATTTGAAAAAACAAATTCCAGAAGTCTATTAAATGTGACCCCAAGTAACGTTATTACCACTCAAGGTTTTATTAATTTGGTTCCTAGGTTATTTAGAGGGTGCTGTTATGGGTTTTAGGATCAATTTGGCTACATAAAGATAATTTATATTGCCAATTACCTAAAGGGGTGTTATACAACCAAAAAGTGATTTATAAAGGGAGTATAATAAAACTGATATTCCTTCTGTTCCTTTTAGATACTTTTGGTTTTATTGATTTCTGATTTATAAAGATAGTCTTATAAAACCATTTTACCTAAAGTTTTTAAAAAGAAATAAATATAAACTTTGGTCATTTAGTTTTTATCTTTAGGTCATCAGAAAAGTGTTTTATAATAGAGCTAAAAGGTTATCTTATATCCTTTTGTTTTTATAATTACCAGTAGTTTAAAAGTAAATATGATTAGGCGGCCATATAGAACCTAGTTTCCTTAAGGTTTTTAAGAGTGGTAAATATAACTTTAGACTTTTGGTTTTTGCCATTACTTTTAGGCATTTTAAAAAGGCTTTATAGGAAGGTTTAAAGGTAAACTTAATTCTTTTGTATTTATAGTTACCCATAGCTGTATATTAAATATCATTTAAATAGGCGGCCATATAAAACCTTGTTTCCTTAAGGGTTCTAACAGAAGCAAGTAAATAATTTCGTGTTTTATTTTTTTAGTTATTTCTTGTAAAAATAATAGATATACCTAGGTACAGATTGGTACCTACCTATTGCAAGATTGATTATTTAAAGCCCAATAATTAATAATTGTTGAGTTTCCATCCTCCTGGGTAGGACACCCAGGCCTAGATAAGGCCTGTTTAGACGGCCAATATAAGAGGTTGCCATCCAACCTGCAGGCACAACGAATATAAATGCACTGGCCCTCTCGATTGTGTCGAAATTGCACGATAAAAAACATTTAAAAGTGTTGAATTATACGCTTTTAAACACTTTAAAAACAAATACAAAAAATTTAAGTGAGGTTATGTTGACTATGTTTACATTGTTCTTTTTTGTTGGTTTCATAAGGGCACTCCAAAATCCTTGTTGCGATACAGTAACAAATAAAACCAAGTGACCACTATAAAACCCTAACGGCGTATATAAATTTATTTAAAAAATATTGTAAAGAGAAAATATTTATCTAGTCGTTTTAGCACTGTTTTTTAACAATAATTTTACTTTAATTTTGATTTATGTAAACCATATGTAATAGTCTATGGACAAATCGGCCTAAAAGGGGGTTTCGTGTGCAAGTCGTGCCAACTTTTTGCCGATAAGCCAAGTTTGTTAAGGGCACTCCATAGATCAGGTTTTGACGTGTTGTCATTCTAGTAAATGCGTTTTTTTAAAGATATGGCCCCCACCACTTTTTTTGCACGATACTTTTTAAAACGATGTATCTTTCTTAAAAATAGTCGTAGAGGGTTGCAAAAAATGGCAAATTAATTAGTAAACACCCGCAATAAAATAACTTTCTATTATATTTTTCAAAATTTTGCTTAATTTTTTTAGAAAAATAAAATAACTGAATTTCTACTTTTTTTTGTATAGCTAGTAAAGTTTAACCTAGATTTTTAATAACACCAAAGCAAAATTTAAAAAAAAAAGTTTAAATAAAAGTTATAGAATGAACATTTTTCTTTAGTTTGGTGTATATAAGTCTTATATAGATGTATATTTTATATTTGTTTCAATAAAAAAACAATTTGTTGTCACCAAAACGACTACCGAAAGTGTACTACCGTACGCGGATGCCTGTAAGGCGGCGCGCGGCTTTACGCAACTGAGGCGTCTAGTAAAACAGGTGATTTCTATTATTATTGTTATCGTTATTTGATGGACATTATCAAACAACGTTGCTATTGTTATTTTTGAAAGTGAATATCAATCGACGAAAGTTTTTACAATATAGTGCAGGTGCTAGAGGTAGTTGAGTATGCAAAATATGAGGACCGCAGTTGGACAATGGATCCTAGCTGAGAATAGGCCACAGACTAACGATTTGGATGTTGCCGGGCCCCTTCCTATATAGTCGTGTTCGAATTTCTAAAAATGTAACTAAGTTGACGCCCCAAAAGACACAATGACATAGTATGGATCAAAAATGTGTAAAATCTAATTTAAAAATAAAATTATATTAGTTTTTTAAATTTTAGCTGCAAAATTCCCCAAAACCCGCCAGACTCCCCAAATCCTGAAATTTTTAGATGTTTTTCAAATTTTCTTAAAAATTAAGCTTACGGAAAAATATGTAGTAATCTTTATTGTAGACCATAAAATTTCCTTTTTAACAACGTATAAGTCAGTGGGGTACGACTAATGACAAACTCTCCAGCGGCGTCCGTTTATTGAGGTAGTGTAAATAAATTTAAAAAAAACATGTTTATTAAAGGTTTTACCCGATTTTCTCAAAAACCGAGCTCTACATATATCAAAAAATATAATACACACTTTGTTATTGACAATAAAATTGCCTTTTTAATGATGTATAATAAGGCAATGGTAGTTTTATATATAGCAATTTAAATAAAATCAATTTTGAAAAATCACAAAATTTATCAATTTTTTACAAGTTTTATCCAATTTTCTCAAAAATTAAGCTTTTTGGAAAAAAAAATATTTTGCCGTTTATTGTAGAAAATAAAATTTTCTTTTTAACAATTTATTAGTCAGTGGGGTCAGGCTAATGACAAACTCTCCAGCGGCGTCCGTTTATTAAGAAAATATAAAAAAATTAAAGAAACCACATAGGTTTTACCCGATTATCCTAAAAACCAAGCTTTCTATCACCTATAGTCGATTGTAGACAATAAAATTTCCTTTTAAACGTGTATAATAGTGTAAGATTTATCTTCAGATTAAAACTTCACAGGCCTGTGCAACTTAAATCAATTTTTACAGATCACCAAACAAATTAATTCTGTTACAAGTTTTTTCCAATTTTCTCAGAAACCAAGCTTAATTGACAAAAATGTGTTGACAAAAACACTTTTTTGTATGAAATAAATTTTCTTTTTAAAAATGTGTAAGTCAGTGGGGTTTAATTAATGACAAACCCTTCAGGGACGTCCGTATATGGGGGGTCAATTAAAAAACAAAATAAATAAAATCATTTTTGTCATATGTTTCACCCGATCTTTTTTTCGAATATTAAAAAAAAACATTTTTTTTAAATATTTTTTTTGATACATTTCAAATCAAGTAATTTAAACTTTGTTGTATTAAAATCGGATAAAAAATAAAAAAGATACAATTTGACTTTAAATATGCTTTTCCGCCATATTGAATCCGCCATGTTTAAAAAAAGGCGCGATTATCACAATAACAATAAGTCAAAACCTAATCTGCTAGGTATGTTAAACAAATTTAAGTTACTTTCAAAAAGTTCTTATGGTTTTCATTAAAAGCATAATTTTTAAATATACCCCGAACCGAACCGAACCGACCCCTATTTTTTTCCAGTTATTTGGAAATAACTTAAAAACTAATTAACGCATTCTAACACTTGAACCATATTTGAATAAAGAATCAAATCAGCTATCTTTTTTATATAAACTTTTTTTTTCTAGCTCCAATAGTTTTATAAGTAAAATTAAAAAAAAAATTACCTTTTTTTTAATTTTTTTTTTGTTTTTTTGACAAATACAAAAAAAATACATATTTTCTGATCAATATATTTTTAAAAACATTACAAAGCAAGTATTTTAAACTTTGTTCCATGAAAATCGGATAAGAAATAAAAAAGTTACAATTTTTTTTCCGCCATTTTGAATCCGCCATATCTTTCAAAAAACGCATTTACCAGAATGACAACAAGTCAAAACCTGATATATGGGATGCCCTTAACAAAGTTAGCTTATCGGCAGAAAGTTGGCACGACTTGCACACGAAACTTGATTTGTCCATAGACTATAAACAAAACAGACTTTTTTAATGGTGAATATTGTGAATGATTTTTTTTATATTTTAAATATTTGTTATTTTGTTATAAAAAAAACTATTAAAAAGCATTCTTGAGCCGGCGCGCTTGTTTTGAGAGCTTTTCAGATACGATTTTATCAGAAAAATAAATCTGGCAGGCAATTTGATCATCAACAAAACGACAAACTCGGTATATTTTAATGTGATAAAATAATTTTGGGACTCTGACATTTTTGGCAATTTTGTGACCTAAATTATTTTATATAGCCATTGTGAATCTAAAATATCGCCATAGCTTTTATAGGAAAACTTCTTTACTCTAAAGGTATATGGTATTCAACAGAATCGCCAGGATACCAAATTACCAAATCTAGTTTTATAATAGGATAGAGGACGTTTCTGAGTGGCTTTTAGAACCTGGTAATAGCTTTAGGCTCTAAAAGGTTCTATAGTGGTGGAACCGCTAGAGGGCGAAGCTGGAGTTTATTTCTTATGGTTTTATAGTGACTTTAATACATAGGTTGCTACCACCAATTGGGGAGTCCCATTTAGGAGGTCTAAGGGGTATATAAGGGTAATGGGAACGTGCTAGCGACCAAACATTGAAACTAATGGTTTTAAGGAAAGGCGCTGGCAACCTTTTAGCTTCTGCTATAAATAAAGAAATGTTACTTGGGACTCTCTTAACGACCCTCGAAACTGCAGGAAGAATCGAAATAGCATGCTAGTTTTTAATAATAGTAACAAGCATTTTATCAAATTTCTTCTTTAGTTGCACATTAATGTGAATCTCGAAAACGAATCAAATTTCATTATTATTTAATAAACACACAATTATACATATATCATATTTATCATTTTCCAAAGTAGATATATACATGTATAATCAGTCATATTGATTTAATACTATATTACACCATCAGCGCATCCAAAGGGGGGTAATGTTGTTCAACACTCTTTAAAAAACTACTTAAAATTCCTAAAAGAGAACGAACGAACAGGTAAAACATTTTTAAAAAGTTAAGGCTTGGTTATTGTTTTTTATTAACTTTTGTTTAGCCTGGCAACATATTCATTGTTTACTCAATATCTTATGGCGCTTGTTTCTTCAGCGGCATCTACATCTTTTTCTTTAATTGGAGCCAGTTGCATCAAATGAATTTTCATGCAATATCCCAAAATAAGATCTAAACATTGAGATATATGTATTAAAATAACATCAAATAATAAAAATTAATATGTATACAAATTGCAAAATCCTTGAAAAATGTTTTTTACTAAATCACCCGCCCCCAGGACAGAAGATAGATACACTACTGTATAACAGAATAAATAAATTTTAAGTACACTCGGAAATTAAATGGAAATGGTCATATTATCGCTAAAAACTCCATCAGCTAGTTATAAATGATAATTGTCAAATTTACGCATCGACTACGTGACGGCCGTAAATTAAATAATAGATAGTTTTTGGTCGTGCCAAATTTAGGCCCGATAACTCCGCCGACAACGATAACTTTAATTTTGTATTTTTTACCGGGTGCGCGTCTCAAATAACGACGCAAAAAAAGAAAAGTTACGTCGCCCTGCTGCAAACTTCCTTTTCAGCGTTCAAGAGTCGACATCAAAATGGTGTGCGATACACATGCACACGAAAACATAAGTTGACCTTGTATATTGAGAATATAAGCAGGTGTAGTCCAGAAGCCAACAACCAAAGAGCCAGGATTATGAATGAACCCAGTAGCCTGCTACAGTTGAAACCAGGACGGCGCCAGCAAAAATTTCTTAAAAGTCAACTCAGGATGATCGCGACTGTTACGCTGAAAAGAAAGGAAGTTCATCTTCTATAACCAAGTTCTGCTGGAACAATAGCGATGTTAGATAGATGCAAGTCTAACACCACCTTTCAGAAGGGGTGTAAAAGTGTGGCCCGTGTATACTTGCTATGCAATATAAAGATCCCTGCCCTCGACAAAGAGGAGTCAGGCAAAATTAAGTCCTTTGAGAAAGAAAACTTGCATCCTAAGGAGCACGTGCATCAGTTTGGTAGGTATATGGTGTATGGACAAATCGGGGATTGCGAAAAGGGCACGTCGTGTGCCTAGTCGCTAGACCAAAAATGATCATCCCACCACTACTACTACTACTACTATTACTTGATGTAACAATGGATTTTCTAGTTCGTTGTGGATATTAAAATTCTGTAGGGTTGTTTAACCTTTAAAATACACTTATAAGTAAATAATGCTCTATTATGTGGATGTCTTAAGTATCTAATTTATTCAGATGGGTGTTACAATTGCATCTCAATAATTCCAGGTACATTTTTCTAAATTTATGAAACGTAATGAAGATTTAATAATTAATTGCATCGCTCTTTCTCTTTTTGGGGCCTTTCTCGCTCAGTGGCACATACAAAGTAAACACTTACTCTTCGCCATCCCGAGCTTGTTGCTCGGAAATGAAAATGTTTACCTTTGCGACACGGTTTAACTGAAACAGTCAGTCGTCGTCGGACTAAAAGAAAAACAGAAATACCTCTAGAATCCTGAAACATTTATTAGTCAAGTGCGTTGCGGAAACATTCATAGGGGATGTTCCTAAAATTTCAATAAAATTAAATTTGAAATGAATGAACAAATACATTTTAAGTAATGAGATTTGTTCTACAGGAAGTCCTTCCTATCCTGACTGATTTATTTCCAAGAAAAGCTTAGTTTTTTTTCTATTTTAAGATCCGATTCGAAGGACCAGTAATAACTGTTTATCATTAAAAAAATGCAATGATAAACAAACAAATAATTATTTTTACAGAAATTATTCACATTAAGCTTGATTCGGGACTCGTCTCATATATAAGTTATTATTAATGAGTTAAGGTAGTGGCGTATTTAGAAAAAAGTTTTTTGGGGAGGGCCGCGTGACCCCATGTATTTTATGCTTTTTTGTAATTGTATTTATGAAATATGTGAAAAATATCTAAAAATGTCTTAGCTCTGGGGGTGTCGGTAATCGGGCACGTGGGGGGGGGGGCTTATATACGCCAAGGTACACTCCATTTTTAAATTTTGTGTAAAATTTTAAGTCGGTTTTATGTGGAAAAACCCAAAATACCGTTACGATCTTTCATAAAATATTTGGATATTTGAGGACATTTTCTTCGCTCTGCAGTTGTTGGAAAATAAAAAGAAATCGAGCTATAACTATTTCTGTTAAAACTGAACGCATCCTTTTATCTGGAAAACATCTGAGCAACAGGGAATAAGCTTAACGAACAAGCCCCAAACGTCATCAAGTTAAACGCTAAAAAGACGAAAGATTTTTGTCACGATAGGTTAAAATATAAAAATACAGTAGGGGAGCGCCGGGAGGAATGCAGACCAAGAGGCCTTGGACACATTCAAAATTCGCTCCTTGTTAGAAAACCACTCGAAATACATACTTAAGCCAAGCAAGCAGTTTATTTCGTTTCGATGTATCGTGTTTGTCCTAATATTGACCAGTTTTAGGCTACACTTTTATCAAACTGTTTCTGTATTTTTTAGGTCGCTAATTTATTGTCAGGATTAGATATACTTTAACAATAAAACATTATTGCTTTTTTGAGGTTATATAAACATACTTTTACAAATTTAGTATTTTGATAGTTAAATCATTTTACGGGAGGCTATGGACAACTGTCCAAATCCTCCTGCAAATGACAAAACCCTTAAAAAGATAAACCTAAAAATACAAGTGGCTTCCATTTCGTTTAAATTTATTAAAGAGCCTCCAACATTTGTGTACTTCCAGTGTGACGTTTTGGCATTTCTATGGCCCCACTATACTGCAACTTGGTGGTTGGTTGATAAAATGTATAGTTTGTAAAATATGAATTTTCAAAGTTTTGCCATTTTGGTCATATGGGATCTTAAATCCTAAAATTTGCTATATCGTCACCCTAATTCTGAAACGTCGTAACCCACAAAAAAATGAAAATTCATATTTTTGCGTCAAAGGTTAGTAATGATGCATGCCGGTCTAGGACAACTGGGCGCCGCTAACTCAGCGCCGCCAACTGGGCGCCGGGCCAACTGGGCACCGGGCCAACTCAGCGCCGCCAACTGGGCGCCGGGCCAACTCGGCGCCGGACAAAAAATTTTTATTCGATAAAATGTGCAGATGAAATACAAAATAGATATATTATTTATACAAAAAAAAATTAAGCAATTTACTTGAAACTTGGTTTTGTTAAGTAAAGTTAAATCCATTAAGTCAAGTGTTGAAATTAGGTAGGTGTAGTGTTTGGTTACCTGGTAACACTACAATTTACGTTTTTTATTACAACAATGGCGAATCCAAAATGGCGGATTTCTTTATTTTTAAACCGATTTGTCTTAAACTTGAGAGTTTGCAGTGCCTGAGAACACTTAATACAGTTTTATCATAAAACTTAAAAAATTCAAAATGGCGAATCCAAAATGGCAAATTTTCTTATCTACGAACCAATTTGTCTCAAACTTGAAATATTACATTGTTTGAGGTCATTTAAGAAATTTTTTTACTCAAACTTAAAAAAATCAAAATGGCCGATCCAAAATGGTGGATTTTCTTATTGACTAACCGATTTGTCTTAAACTTAAAATATTATATTGCTTCAGGTCATTTAACAAAATTTTTTAATCAAACTTAAAAAAATCAAAATGGCCGATCCAAAATGGCGGATTTTTTATTTATTAACCGTTTTGTCTTCAACTTGAAATATTACATTGCTTGAGGTCATTTAACAAAAGTGTTACTCAAACTTAAAAAAATCAAAATGGCCGATCCAAAATGGCGGATTTTTTTATTTACTAACCGATTTGTCTTAAACTTGAAATATTACATTGCTTGAGGTCATTTAACAAAATTTTTTACTCAAACTTAAAAGATTCAAAATGGCCGATCCAAAATGGCGGATTTTCTTATTTATGAACCGATGTGTATCAAATATGGCCCCACTATACTGCAACTTGGTGCTTTTGTTGATATTTTACAAACTATACACTTAGTTTGTAAAATATGAATTTTTAAAGTTTTGCCATTTTGCCGTTCTATCATGAAGTCGTAACTAAAATAGTTTCTAAAATAAATCCTTAATCCCTATGAACCACCATTAATAAGACATTTTTTAAATTAATGAATGAATGTGGTGACATTTATTTTAATTTATTTTCCCCCTGTATACATCTTGAAATTTATAACAGCTTCAATGCTCCCAGGAGTCAACTTTACTACTTTATTGTCACCGCAATTCGAAGTAAAATCCTGTAAAAACCATACTAGGTTTATGTAACGCTTCTTTCTGGATCGTCAATTGACAAAGACTCAATTTTACTACTTACTTATTATGGCTTTTTATTTGCTTTTACATCAAAGTAGTTACAGAAGATATATTTTTTTGTATAGAAGGTTTTTCTAAATCCCATCTACAAGCAATGCTTTGGGGGTATGGAAAAGGGCCCACTTTCAGGCATACGCATTTATTGACAGACTTCAGATTCAGATTCAGTTTTTGGTAGTGCGAAATTTCGAAATAGCATTTTTGGTACCGGTTTTAGTCGACGCCGACGCACAGTGCGGACTCCTGTGGGCAATATTCGAAAAACTGAGGTTAAATTTTAAAAGTTTTAATAGTGCAAAAGTATAGATAAATGTCCAGTTTATCTGTAATCATAACCTATTTTTTAGTCACACTTGCGAAAGTGAACAAAATAAATAGTTAAAGTCGTTATCTTAATACAGGTACAAAAAAATCGTATAAAATACCTATCAGAAAATTAATTTTACTGGATCTGCATTTCAATATAATTTCTTGTTTCTTTAAGTATTACAGTGATATACATTTACGCTATTTTTTTAAATAAAATTTTGTCAAATTGACGTCTTGCTTTTAAAATAATTTAATTAAAACTCTTATGCTTACAAAAAAAAATATTTTTTAAATTTTATTAAGGTTATAAAAAATTGCAAAGATTTGCAAGGTCTGGCATATATCCTAAATATTAGTCCAATGAATTAGCAAAAAGGTAGCATAAATATTTTTTTCTACTGGCTGCTACTAAGGGTGCTGTATTTTTTTAAATAATATATTTCAATCCTAATAATTTATAACACATTGGTTACCACCTCGGTTGAGAGGCCTCACATCTTCTCCTGGTTAGGTATACCCTTAAAACCAGTCTTGCCGCTATTTGGACAAATATAAAATTGTGACAGCTCTCATCAACCTCAAAAATGGCGGCAGCAAAGTGTTAAAAATGGCACTAAATCTGGAGAAGATATGAGGCTTATTATTTGGTGATGGCGAGTGGTTATATTATAGGTAAAAGTAAATTTAAAAAAAATTCCAATATATTTATGGTACTAGTCACCTTATGCTACTGTGAGCAAAATGGAAAATTAAATATTTTAGAATCGCATATTGTATTGGCCGTTTTTTATCAATGGGAACGCACAAAAACAATAATTTGAGGTAGTCAATAAAATTATAAAAATACTGCTATCAGTCTTAAAATATATATGCCAAAAATTATTCTGGTGTTTGTGTGTGCGAATATTTAAAAAAAAATAGTTTTTTTGCACTTTAGAGATCAAAAGTGTGCTTTTTATCTCAAATCTTAGAGATAAAGTATCACTTTTTATCCCGTGGATAAAAAGTGACGTTCAAAGATGAAACGTAACAATAGCAAGTCTGGTTTTCTTGCAAAATAATTTTAATAAAAACGGGGCCCAAAAGTGACTAAAATATCTTTTGAGCACTCGGCGAACTGTACTACATACAATTTTTCCTTCTCGGAATAAAAATGCCACTTACGTCCCTAAGAATATAATATACTATTTTATCACTTTTTTTTACTGTTAGAACGCAAAAGCATAAACATTCAGACTTGTTAATCACTCACGAAAATTTGAAGGTGTTAAATATTTTCAAAAAAATTCAACCCTTGTTGGGTTTAGAAGAATGTCCTGACAAAAATAACCAAATTCTAATAAGGCATCATTAAATTTTTGCAAAAGTCTCAGTCTCAAATGGAAGCTATCGGAAAGAAACAAAATTAATTTTCAAAATCGTTATTTCGACTGGTTAAATAAAGATATTATATCTAAGAATTTTTGTTATAAAACGGATTCAGAAAAATCAAAAAATACAGATTCGGAAACAGAGGCCGGATACGGTTCATATAACCGAGTCGAGGACGGCCTAAAACGGCTTTCTTAGAATCATCTTTAAAAACAAAGAAACGGAGAGTGCAATGTGTGTGTATGGTAAAAATAATTATTTTGGGGTTGCTAATTTAATTTTTCTGGAAGGGACTTAGCCCCCCAAGCCTTCCTACTACTACGCCCATGAATCCGAATAAAAAAAATTATTTTAGTTTAATTTCTATCAAAAAAGTTATTTGATTTTTATTTTTAACATAACTGTAGGTTAAACTGAATGTACTTTAATTTATTTTGTTAATATTTTAATTAAAATGATATATTAAAATAGTTTTTAATTTTAAATATTTTAAAAAATTTTACTTATTTTAACCTTTAGACTACGCTTTATCACATACCCTATAAAAAAATTATTTTTGTCCGCACTGTGCCACGGTGCGGTTATTTGTCGTTTGGTGTGCATGACTATTAAAATCGAGATATTCAATAGGAGAAGATGGTGGAATATTTTTTTTGTCTAAAGGAAAATTTTATTTGCAGTTTTAATACTTTGTCTGTGGTTTTTCTTGTGTTAAACAAGTAGTTTAGAATGGAAATGTTTCATATTACCCCCTAGTTTTGTTTATCGTGGCATAATAGGAAACGTAGTTAGTCCGATGCACAAAGCATTTCTACGCCTGCACACTCTGTTAAGCTACGTTTACATTTGGAGAGTTTACTGGCGGAAAGTAGGCAGCCACTAAACTTGCCATATGTAAACTACAAGAAAGTTCATTTGCTACTCTCCCGCAAGTACAGCTACGTTTACATTTAGAGAGTTTACTAGCGGAAAGTAATGGCAGCCACTAAACTTGCCATGTATAAACTACAAGAAAGTGCACTTGCTACTCTCCCGCAATTACTTTCCAAAAGTTGACGGGCCGGCTAGTTTAGTGGCTGCCAGTACTTTCCGCCAGTACTCTCCAAATGTAAACACATGTCAGCAAGCGTTCTGTGAGAAAGTGTCCACGTTTTTACAACGAATAAGTGGGATGGAAATCAGATAATTTCCTTTTTAAACATATATCAAAAATATGAAATTTTGAGGAATATCAAGTACATCATCAACATCCGGTAAAAAAACTGAAAAAGTACATTTCGGTAGTCTGTATAAATACTGCAAGGAAGCAAAACTATCACCAGTGGCCAGATAGCGTAATGTGACTTCCAATTTATTTTGGGAGAAATAGGACTGCTCATACACGTATTCGATTTGGTTAACCTAGTCTTAACAGTTCTTTAAGTTTTTGGTATGATAATCTCATAAATCTCCTATAAGAATCGGGATCTTCAGTTGATATCTCCTTTAAGTCGTTCTGATGCAAGTACTTCTGCGTCTGATCCAATGTCTAACCCAAACTCGTTTTTTCCTAGTTTTCTTGCGTTCTAACTTATTTATTAAATTATTGGCAATTTCACGTACAACAAATTTATCAGCAGCAGGCACTACCGCCATTTTGCTTTTAACTGCTTGGCAAAACTTGAAAACATGTAAACACAAAACAATGAACAAGTTTAGTGGCTGCCAGTACTTTCCGCCAGTAAATTCTCCAACAAAGCAAGTTTGGCTGCCAGTGCTTTCCGCCAGTAAACTCTCCAAATGTAAACGTAGCTTTAGGAATCACTTTTAAGTATTTTTGCAGGGAAAAAGGTTAGGCGTCTCGGCTAAATAAAGCTATGTTCGAAAATTTTGAGTGCTAGTAATTACTTAAAAAATAGTGAAAAATAATTAGTTGTTATCACCATGGTAAAGTATCACCATGGTGAAGTTAAAAAAGAAGAAAAAAGAATTTCTTTACTTTTCAAAAAGAAATCATTAGTTTTTTAATTTTAGTGATGTAGGTGTACAACCAATTATTTTTCACTATGTGATAGTTTTTTTCCTTTCTCCACATAAGAGCCTAGAGTTTCATTTGAATGAACCTATCACTCCATCATAAAATGGACTATTTCCTCAACTTAAAAAATAGACCGGTGTATTGTGGACTATTTGCGTTAGATGCCATTTAATATTTTTGCAACTTGCCATTTCTAAAGCTCTACACGGGTCAATTTGGTAAAAATTTGAAGGCAACTTCACTAAGTACTCAAATCAATCTGCAACGCAAAATATTATATTTCTTACTCCCATATTACGATGTTTTTTATTATTCCACGATAGTCAAACCGAAAGGGTAATAATAAACATTTCCATTCTGAACTACTTGTTCATTATAAGCAAAATTTAAATCAACTCATAGAAAGTCTTATTACATTTGACCACAAATTTAAGTATTAAAACTGCTTTGCTTGTAAAAAATATGTTTAAAAAAGAGCACAAAAGTGCTAAAACTTTAAAAGAGCACAAAAGTGCTAAAACTTTATTAATATTGTAGCAGCAAAATTTTAAAGGTTTTTTTCAGATATCTCAAATGACAAATAACAAAATGCAAGAGTAGCCAAAAAATATTTCCTATTACCCCTGTTTCTTATTCCCCTATCTTTCCCTATGTCATATAAATGGGTTCCGCTCATTGAGTTGTATAAGGCCCTGAAGAAGTCGATGGTACCGCTCAACACTGCTGTGACCTGTGCGGTCAGCGCCAGCGAAATAGCGCGGAATGTAATGTTAACCGTCCGTGAGTTTGCGGCATTCCAGGGAAGCCGTTAACAACATGTGACGTTTAAATGTCAACAGTGTCAAATTCGGTTAGCTTCCGGCCGTTTTTGGCACGACCAAAAACTATCTATTGTCATGCCGTTGATGCTCGCATTGGACTTAAATCATAAATTGCTACATAAAAGCAAGTTTTTACTATATTTTAAATTTTATTGTGAACAAACAAAACCGTAAAAGCTTCGCTTATAAAGCGTACTTTGTAAATTTTGTATTCAAATAATATAAGTTACAGTAAAAAATAAAGTAGCGGGTTATGCGGCAAAATAAATTGATAAAAATTAAATAAGTAAATAAAATAGTGGGAAGGCCGTGAAATTTTTTGGACTTATTTACCATTTTTATTTTTTGTCAATTTTACCAGAGATATTTCCTATGCTTAGAGATTAGTCATACTATTTTTATACTTAGTGTAGGTATAGCTTTTACGAATAAACATATATGCATTACTAAGAAAAAAACTCGAATTTTTAACTTTTTTGTATTTTGCGCATACACCCATCGGACCCCCCCCCCCCACCTTTTATATAACAAATTTTGCTTAGAATTGATCAAGGAACAGTGTTATCGATGTTTGCTAACTAAGAAAATAAGTTCCCAAAATCTTGTAGGTTACAGTTTTTTAAACTGGATAACTTTTTCCTAACCCAAAATTAATCTTTCTCAGTGATTACGTTTAATTTAGTTGAGTCAGTGTGTTAATAGGTAGCTCAAATGAGCAATTTTTTCTTGTCTATCTCGTATTTGCGTTTGCTCTTTTTCGCTCCTGAGTAAAGCTCTCTCTCATTTCTTAAACTTTCTTGATTACCGACCGATTCACCCGGCACTCCATGCTGATTAGCTTTTCAACAATAATTCGTCTACTAATTTAAACGAAATCAACGTGCCTGGATTTCCTTTTAGTTGTACATACCTATGTGCCTGTACTTCGCAAACAAACTATGCCAAGTACAAAATTTTAAAAAATTTAACCAATTTGTAAACTACGTTAAAGTTGTCTTTTGAATTCATTTAGATTTAAATTAAGATAATAACTATTTTCCATTTAAGAAATGTTTTGATTGGTATTGAATGCTGTATTTGTTAAACTCAATTAAAATTTTGAACAACTCATTTCAAATTAATGGTAAGTCGTAAAAAACATCTACAAAACAGCACAGCATTCAATTCAAAATTATTAATGACATATCTAGACCTTGAAAAATTTAGCTATCTGTGTACTGTAACATACATAGACAAAACTAAATCGATGTTCTTATAAAAACCAACAAGAGTCTTTTCAAAATTAAGAACGAAAGGGCAGATGTTCTGGAATATTTGGATATTATACGTTATTTCAAGCTGAAAATAAAAATCTACAACATCAAGGTAAATCAGTACTCCTATATGTCTTCAAGCATACAAAACTAAGTGAGAAAATGTTGCAGATCTTTGTCAACTTCTTCTTCTTAGTACGCCGTCTCATTATCGAAGGTTGGCGAATCATCTGGCAATCATAGTTCTAGAAGCCGATCCTCTGAAAATATCAGTCGACTTGCAGCCGAACCATCCTCACAAGTCTTTTACCCAAGAGTTTTCTCATCTTCCAACTGATTTTCTACCTTGTTTATTTCCGTCAATTATTAGCCTAAGAAGCTCATATTTCTCACCTTGCATTGCGTGCCCAATGTATCTGGTCTTCCTTTCTTTGATTGTAACGAAAAGTTCAAGTGGCTTGCTCATTCGGTCAAGCACAGCTTCATTCTTAATTGGGACAAGAGTCCATCCTTCACACCCGTACAACAAAATGGAAAACATATAGCATCTGACCATCCACATTCGGAGGTCCAGGTTAATGTCACAAGAGGTAAAAAACTGTTTCATGTTTATGAACGCTTATTCAATTCAAAACCTAATATACTTTTTCAACAAAGGAATCATAAATTTGGTAAGATAGCAAATCTTAAGGCCAACTAAAATAATTCGCTTTGGACAGAACCAGATTGTGGAAAATTTTGATAACCCTATGCTGTTTTTTGTAGCTCAAGGAACATACACTTATACGGGACATGTGACAAGTTTTAATTCCTGGCACATTGGGAAGGATATTTAAGGTAAAGAAGAACTTAAGTTCCTTAATACGACAAGAGAAGAAATTACGCAAGAAATTAAAGGCATTTAGCTTAATATGTAGGTAGTTAAACAGTAAAATCATGGAGGCCCAGTAAACAGCTTACTACGGACAGAACCGGCTGACGGAAACTCTTGAAAACCCCATGCTTCTCTTGAAATTCTAAAGAATATATATAGGACATGCCCCGCCTGTGTACTTTAAATTCCTGCAACAATGTGAAGGGTATTTGAGAAGAAGACGAAGAGATTGAACGAGGGAAGGTAATGCATACAAGAATATAGGCATTCGCCCCTATAGGTAGTTACAAAGTTGACAAAGATTGCTGAAAGTTTTCTGCATACTTTAGTTTAATTTTATGGACTTAGCATAGTTTGCCTGTGGGATGCAGAGATGTATGTTGTCGCTCCTTCGTTGAATCGCGCTAGTTTAGACGTTAATTTAGCAAAATTTTCTTCCCGTCGTCGTCGCTGTCGCTGTAGAAGTTGTAGCTCTTTTAACAGCGAAACGAACAGGTACCTACCTTAAATTAAGTTTGTTTCTTATTGCATTAAATTTGAAACGATTGTCATTTAAACCTTGTTATTATGCAAAGATTCCCAAAAGTAAGAAACTATGTTTTTGCATTTAGTAAATTTTGTATACTGAAACAAATACGTAGCATTTTTTGGAATTACAGGATTTTTTTATACTAGGAATTTCCATCCATAGTTAGGATCTGAGATATGCCTTGTTGGGACTTTACAATAACAACCATATGCCGAGGTGGGCCTCGAACCCACAAGATTCGCAGCGCGCCTGGCGCGGTCGGTCTAGTCATGTAGCAAGCACTGTAGTTATATGCACGAACTAACGCGCTAGGCCGTTCGGCCACGACACAGATTCATTTGTTACTATTTTCGCAGTTATACGCCACAAGGCTTCGTTGGTTTATATCCTCAAATGGATTATTACTTCACTTTCTTCCTTTACTTTCCTGGGGCTTACAAGAGGGCAGATGAAGTCGGCCCGGGCCCAGAAAGAGATACAAAAGGAATGGACCAATACAGCAAACGTCAGACAGGCGAAGGGGTGTGTGACACAATACAAACCAAACCGAACCGAACCGTCCCGTAGGAACTGACTATTCCGTAGAACATAAAGACAGGTAGGAAGGCCATAGTGTGAGTAATCACCGCACACTGCATCCTACAAGGACAGTTGGGGAAGATCAGAGTGAAGGAGTACGAGAGGTACGATGTTGGGTCGAGGACGAGAACTCGGCGCACTTTCTCACTTTATGTGAAGCATACAAGGAGGCAAGAAGAGAAAAGAAGAAGCAGCCTTTGAGATTGAGGATTTTCTGAATCTGAGATGGCCGATATTTTGGCCTTTGTACAGAAGACGGGCAGGTTTCTCAGTGAAGGAAGAAAACAGTAAAGGGGATGCCTGCGGGTTGGCAAACAGTGCGCTTCATGTGCCTATTCCATATTGTCGTCTTGTTAATCTGCCTCTTTTTCTTCACCCCACAGGCCATACGCTTTCTTTGCTTTTATCAGTAAACCATATCTGGCATCTTGTATAAACTTTATCAGCTTAAAGTTAACTTTAACCCTGCATGTATCAACTTCGCTTTATATTGGATCGTTGATCTATTTTTGAGTCCTTTTCAAATAAAATCTTTTTTTTTGTTTAAAACCGAACCGATAAGTTCTTAAATTAAACCGCAAAAAAAACAAAAAACTGTGCTATTTTAATCAATTTTGTTAAATGGCTTTATTTGTCGGAAAAGTTTTTCATACTGCTAAAATTAATGGACTGGGGTCCTCACGTAAACAATACAAGAGGCACTGTACTGCCCATAAAGTGTTATAGGGCTAGAAAAATCTAGCCACCAAAAAAATATTAGATTGTTTTATTACTAATCTACAGTATAATGTGTTACTGTCTTTTGTTACCTGATTTAAAAAACATGCAAACAATAGATCAAGAAAAGATGTGCCAAATCCTTAAGACGAATACGCGGAGTGTCTTTCTGTGACGACCGCAAAACGTGACTTAAATAGGTCCTTTTCGACACTCTGGGAAGACACGGTAGAAATAAGGTAAATCAAACTCCTCATCGGAGAAATGAGCGATTCGATAGCGATGTCCTTTCTTACACTAAATATATGAGACTGGTAACAGGGCTCTTAACATGACACTGTTACCTTAATAAAAACCTCAGCATCCTAAGAATTGGTAACGCCTCGGAGTGTCTACATATGGTGTTTTTGAAGATGAATAAACCAGGTTTTAACTGAGTGCACTGCACTAGCTTTACATTTGGCAAGTCGAGTGCTTAGCCCTAACAATATATAGAAATTTCTAGCCCAGAAAATTATGCTCCTTTGCTAAGAGGCTGGTTTTCAGGGATGAAACAGTGCATGGATAGTATAAAGTTCAACGGGCCGCAGTACATGAGATTACAAAACTCCACGTATGGATTAATTTTTTTAATTTGAATATAGGTCAAAGCGTTTTAGCGTTTTGGTTTTATTTGTTTTGATTTATAGTAAAACGCTCCATTTGTCTTAGTTTGTTAAATACGTGAAACAAACAGACAACAACGCGGCTAAACCGTCTCAAACATCGTTTTTGTAGGGCGGCGGCAACAGTCCACTTAAGCCGAAAAGGGAAACAAATCAAAAGACCAATTTATCTGACTGCAAAGACGAAGACACGAAAACGTTTATTTAATTTTTTCCATATCGACATACGGACCAGCGTTGGGGAAATTAAATGAAGTATCTTTTATTCATTGTGCACGCGTATCAATCCCTTTCACGCAAAAAGAAGGCAATTAGCCCAATACGCTTGGTAAAAATTCCCTAACCTCCTCTACAAGTATTTCATTGGTTGATTTTTTGACGCAGATGTTTGCTTCGTATATCATTAAACCTAAAATTAACGCAAACAAAAGTTAGTCCTATTTTTACGATAGTTGGTTAGAATCCTTTTTGTTTAGCCCCGCTGCATGTATCTCTCCTCCTATTACTGGGAGCACTATATATCTAACTCCTTCATCATTAATACTAGGTAATCTTCTAGCATCTCTAAATCCTGCATATTATGTCAGGAAAAGAAACATTAATTCCTCTTCCTCTTCGCATTTGAAGCATCTCCTAATTTTAAGACCAATTCGTCAAGCGCAGGGTGTCCTGTGAAAACCTGAGTCAGTGTGCAGCTGCTGACAGTGCAAGTTTTCTATGTCAGTCCAAGTATCAACTCTGAATAACTATCAGCAATTTACTAAGGAACACACTATGGGCCATTGGTGAGGTGGTCAGTCGTGACTAAGTGAACAACTACGGTAAAGAAACTAATAATCCTGCAAAGGCTCTACCGCAGAAGTATCATTGGTAGCAGAACTCGTGCAATGGGAACTACTCCTACTAAACTCTCCATCGCTTTCGATTGGGATTAAGAAGAAAGCGACCACAAGCTGAAGGAAAAGGGACAAAGAAAGAAAAAAATGCCATCCGGACGTCAAGAAAATGTTAAAGAAGCTGCCACTCTCGGAGCTTAAAGACGCTTAATAGGATGAATTTATTTCTTCTCCCTCTACCCCTATACAATTTGCTCTCTCGACTGGTTTATTGGCCTTTTGATTGCCGCAGATCCAAATACCGCCTGGTAATCAGCATATACTTTGTTTCGGCTAGTTTTTAAAGTGCTTCGGAGAATTTGTGAATAAGCCTGAATCTAGAAGCTTGCATACATAGTACAGATGTCTACGGTCCATTTCCTTTCTTCTTTAATCCTTTTTTCTGCATACTTTGGTTTGCCTGGAAAGACTGACTTCTCTTTGACGTTGGTGTTCATGGCAATCGGTATTCTCTAAGTAGATACCTAGCACCATGAGATTAATTTCTTTTTGTTTTTTTTTTATTTCATGTGAAACTAAGTTCGAAGAACGTATTATTGTTAGGCAAAAGTTCCAGTTTTATCGGGCTATATGGGATATCTAAGAAAGGACGACGCCATCGCGCCGCTAACCCTAAAAAGCACTTGGTAAAAACTGTGTCCAATTTCTTTTGGGTTTATGCAGTGACGGCTGATGTATTAAAAAACTAAGCGTCGCGGAATGGAATAGTTACAGCCCTATGTTACAGTTTTGCAAGAGCGTTGTGAAAAAATCGTTAAAAAACTATCAAACATATTTAGCCAGTAGAAAAATTAAGGTTTAAAAACAGGAAGTGTTTAATAATATCTTGAAAAATAATAAACTAGGTTTATGCGTCAAATATTTTAAATAGGTGGACTAATGTTAAACAAAAAATAAGTATCTGCTTCCTTATTAGTTTTAAGAGCAGCGAGTTTCCGACTAGTATTAGTCAATACTGTATTGTATTTCTTCTTTGTATGACACTACACCCTTTTGAGAACTACAACTCTACACATTTTATTAAACCTCCATGATTTCTTGGGGATTCGACTTTCAGCATAGAGTAAGATAGCCTATGGCAGCAGAGGCACGGTCCCGGCTTACGGATCTTTTAGTTTACCTAGCCAGCGCTAGCTGCGGAATTATATTAAATTTAAAATTTTCTGGTAAATGCTCGCTCTTTGACTGTGCTTTGTTGTCCGATCTCTTGTCGTGGCTCAATCGACCCAAAAAGTACATAGATATGTGGCCTTGAAATAAAAATAAATGTGTATGAGTATATAATAGACTATATACCTACTTCGTGCTCGAGCCGCTTCACTTTTTCCCTTCCGCGAAGTCAAGAGGTCATTCTATCAATCTCAAGCAAGCGGTACACATCAATATCAGATCAATTCAGTATTTTGTTGTTGGCGTGATGCAAAATATCGCACACGTAAAACTAAAAAGACATAACTCAAAAATTTAAAAATGTGTCCCTGCAATAAAAATACTTACAACGTGTCTTTTTCGGTCTAGGACAACTGGGCGCCGCCAACTGGGATAAAATATGTAGATGAAAAATAAAATATATTATTTATATAAAAACATCTTTAAAAAATCCTTTACGCAATATTTTTTACAAGCTTTTATTTAGCTTCAGATGTTCTGTCTAACTAACTATCTATCAAATCTTGTGAAGCGTTTTTGACATACGTAGTGGTCCCATGACAATACAACATTAAGAAAAAAATATCCTCCCACCCTACCCCCACACCTTCTATAGAAAAATGTGTTTTTGACACACTTCCCGTTATCCGATTTGGATAAAATTTGGTATACACATAGTGGTCCGATGATAATACAACAATAAGAAAAAAATATCCTCCCACCCCTACCCCCACCCCCTTCTATAGAAAAATTTGTTTTTGACACACATCCCGTAATCCGATTTGGATGAAATTTGGTATACATATAGTGATCCGATGAGAATACAATAATAAGAAAAAATATCCTCGCACCTCTACCCCCACCCCCTTTCATAGAAAAATGAGTTTTTGACACACTTCCCATTATCCGGTTTGGATGAAATTTGGTATTCACATAGTGGTCGGATGACAATACAACATTTAAAAAAATATCCTCCCACCCTACCCCCACCCCTTCCATAGAAAATGCGTTTTTGACACCCTTCCCATTATCCGATTTGGATGAAATTTGGTATACATATAGTGGTCCGATGATAATACAACAATAAGAAAAAATATCCTCCCACCCCTACCCCCACCCCCTTCTATAGAAAAATTTGTTTTTGACAGACACACATCCCGTAATCCGATTTGGATGAAATTTGGTATACATATAGTGATCCGATGACAATACAATATTAAGAAAAAAATATCCTCCCACCTCTACCCCCACCCCCTTTCATAGAAAAATGAGTTTTTGACACACTTCCCATTATCCGGTTTGGATGAAATTTGGTATTCACATAGTGGTCCGATGACAAGACAACATTAAAAAAAATATCCTCCCACCCTACCCCCACCCCTTCCATAGAAAATGCGTTTTTGACACCCTTCCCATTATCCGATTTGGATGAAATTTGGTATACATATAGTGGTCCGATAACAATACAACAATAATGAAAAAATGTCCTCCCACCCCTACCCCCACCCCCTTCCATAAAAAATGCGTTTTTGACACACTTCACTTCAAATGACTTTTATAAAATTTGGTATATGCATAAAGGTCCGATGGCAATACAGCCCAAACAAAAAATATATTTCTAACTCTACCCTCACCCTCTTCTTCCCCCAATAGAAAAATGAGTTTCCAAATAACTCACGATCAGCGATTTCATTATAATCTAGAATAAACTCTATTTATTTACTTCTGCATTTTTCTGCTAGATTGATTCTTGCAAATAGTGATATTTAATTGATACGGATATCTTATCGTAATAACATCATCAAAATTTCAATTTCTTTTACTAATTTATTTGAAATTTGTTTTTGTTAAGTAAAGTTAAATCCATTAAGTCGACTGTTGAATCTTGGTAGTTGTCGTGTTTGGTGACCTGGTAATACTACAATTTACGTTTTTTATTACAACAATGGCGGATCCAAAAATCAAAATGGCGGATCCAAAATGGCGGATTTTCTTATTTACCAACCGATTTGTCTCAAACTTGAAATATTACATTGCTTGAGGACATTTAACACAATTTTTAACTCAAACTTTAAAAAAACAAAATGGCGGATCCAAAATGGCGGACTTTTTTATTTATTAATCATTGTTTTTGAAATTATACGAAAATGTTTTATGAGACAGAATATTGCATTTTTTTGAGAACAATAAGTTGGTAATTTAAAAAAAAATTATACAAAGCTTTTAAAAAAATAGTAGGTAGGTACCATGTTTTTTAAAAATTATTAAGATTCAAAAGTATTTCGTTAGTTCAGAAATGACAAAAATTAAATTTTTTATAAACGTAAAGTTTAGTACTCGTGAATGAAGAAAACAAAAATTGTTCGTGGCTAAGCGGGTGTAGAAATATTTTGTTTCTCTTGTCTTTTTCCGCAGGCAGCTCGAAAGCTGTCCACTTATGGAGGTCCAAGATCACATCATTAGGTCGTGGACCCCTGTCGGTTTACAGCTTTCGAGTTGCCCACGGAAAATACAAGAGAAACAAAATCTTTCTATACCCGCTTAGCCACGAATTTATTTAAAAAAATTTTTACCTACTCTGTAGATCTTTTTAAATCTAAATCACCATATGTATACCAAATTTCATCCAAATCGGAAAACGCGATGTGTGTCAAAAACAAATTTTTCTATGGAAGGGGGTGGGGGTAGGGGTGGGAGGATATTTTTTTCTTAATATTGTATTGTCATGGGACCACTACGTGTGTACCAAATTTCATCCAAATCGGATAATGGGAAGTGTATCAAAAACTCATTTTTCTATGAAAGGGGGTGGGGATAGAGGTGGGAGGATATTTTTTTCTTAATATTGTATTGTCATCGGATCACTATATGTATACCAAATTTCATCCAAATCGGATAATGGGAAGTGTGTCAAAAACTCATTTTTCTATGAAAGGGGGTGGGGGTAGAGGTGGGAGGATATTTTTTTTTAATATTGTATTGTCATCGGATCACTATATGTATACCAAATTTCATCCAAATCGGATAATGGGAAGGGTGTCAAAAACGCATTTTCTATGGAAGGGGTGGTGGTAGAGGTGGGAGGATATTTTTTTTAATGTATTGTCATCGGACCACTATGTGAATACCAAATTTCATCCAAATCGGATAATGGGAAGTGTGTCAAAAACATTTTTGTATGAAAGGGGGTGGGGGTAGGGGTGGGAGGATATTTTTTTCTTAATATTATATTGTCATCGGATCACTCACTACATATATACCAAATTTCATCTAAATCGGATAACGGGATGTGTATCAAAAACAAATTTTTTTATGGAAGGGGGTGGGGGTAGGGGTGGGAGGATATTTTTTTCTTATTATTGTATTCTCATCGGATCACTATATGTATACCAAATTTTATCCAAATCGGATAACGGGACATTTTTCTATAGAAAGGGTGGGGCTAGGGGTGGGAGGATATTTTTTTCTTAGTGTTGTATTGTTATGGGACCACTACGTGTGTACCAAATTTCATCCAAATCGGATAATGGGAAGTGTGTCAAAAACATTTTTGTATGAAAGGGGGTGGGGGTAGGGGTGGGAGGATATTTTTTTCTTAATATTATATTGTCATCGGATCACTCACTACATATATACCAAATTTCATCTAAATCGGATAACGGGATGTGTATCAAAAACAAATTTTTTTATGGAAGGGGGTGGGGGTAGGGGTGGGAGGATATTTTTTTCTTATTATTGTATTCTCATCGGATCACTATATGTATACCAAATTTTATCCAAATCGGATAACGGGACATTTTTCTATAGAAAGGGTGGGGCTAGGGGTGGGAGGATATTTTTTTCTTAGTGTTGTATTGTTATGGGACCACTACGTGTGTACCAAATTTCATCCAAATCGGATAATGGGAAGTGTGTCAAAAACGCTTCACAAGATTTGATAGATAGTTAGTTAGACAGAACATCTGAAGCTAAATATAAAAGCTTGTAAAAAATTGCGTAAGGGATTTTTTAAAGATGTTATTATATAAATAATATATTTTATTTTTCATCCACACATTTTATCCAAAAAAAAAATTTTAGTCCGGCGCCGAGTTGGCCGGCGCCCAGTTGGCGGCGCCGAGTTGGCCCGGCGCCGAGTTGGTCCGGCGCCCAGTTGGCGGCGCCCAGTTGGCGGCGCCGAGTTGGCGGCGCCCAGTTGTCCCATTCCGTGTCTTTTTAGCTCATATTTTAACTTTGTGCTTATAAACAAAAGTTTTCCATAATTTCCCAAAAAATTGTAAACAAAGTAAATTTTGGTGATCTTTAGTTAAAAAGCACATTTCAATGCATTTTTGTTACATAAACTCATTTTCAAAACTTTTGAGTTGCGTCTCTTTAGATTTAAGGGTGCGATATGGATAATATTAAATATTCCGGAAACAAATGTATGTATTTTAATTATGGAAAGTCTAAATATGGTTGTTCTGCTGGTGTGAGGCAATTTACATTTCCGAGAAATGTGGAGCTGTGCAAGAAGTGGATAAGAAATTGTGGTAAATAAGAGAGTCCTTAATACCTTAAGTATTTTGACCTTACTAGCCCGCACAGCAATGGCTAATAAAGGTATTGTTTTCGACGAAAAAAATTTTTTTGTGATAACGCCGAAAATGTGTTATTTGGGTGTATTTTGACCTATCCTATTAATATCGTCGTGATGTCTGTCTATGTGTGTGTCTGTCCGTAACACGATAGCTCCTAAACCGCTGAACCGGTTTTCATAAAATTTTAAGGTAAAATCGTATTCGACACTCTAACGAGCTGATTAGTTTTTCAAAATCCAATAAGGCTAATGACAGTTTTTTGACAATTAAAATTTTTAAAGGAGCATCGCATCAATATGCGGTTTTCAGAATATAGTAGACTAGATTTTGCTCAATAAAAAAAACTATGTAGGAGCATTACAAAAAAGTGCATTCAAAGCTGATTATCATAGCTTCACTTGTGCTAATAGGCTAGCTAGGAAGGTATCAGATCCGTCATGGATCGATTTATTTATTTTAATCAAACAAAAATAAAACTAAATAACTACTCTTTTGCAAATGTCAGGCATTTGTAAAAAATCGAGTGGTGGGTCGGTATTTCCTTTTGGTGTACAGGTTAGGGTAAATACCAGGAAATACTTGGGGAGTTCTGGGAAATATACTAGGAAATACCGGGAAGTGCTTGGGAAATACTAGAAAATACCATTGAAATTGGAGGAAATACTGTAAGTATTATACCGTAGGTATTTCCCTTTGGTGTACAAAAATCGGCGATCGACCCACCCCTTGCAAAAAACCTAAATTTGAGAAATACATTAAGCATTGAAAAAATATATTGTGGGAGGTTGTTAGTCCTTACAACTTTATACAGGGTGTCTCATAACTTAGGGGCCATAGTGCAGCAGGTGATAGAGGAGGTTATTTCCAAGAAAAAAGTTTATATTACATAAGGGTCACACATCTGTTTTTAAGATATAGGATTTTTAAAATTTGTCACAGCCATTGGGATTCAAAAATGTGGTATTTCTTTTTTTGATACAAAAACAAGTTGAGATTGAGATACAGGCTGTCAAAATAACCACATAAAAAAATAATAATTTTTTGAAAAAATTAATTTTTGCTTACTTATTCTTTTAAAAAATATTAATAATATTTTATTATTATGTCTCGCTAGAGACTTGTAGTTATTAACAAAAAATATTTTAAAAAAATTGCGTTTAATATTTTATTCATAAAAGTTTATACCAAAAAATAGTTTTTTCTAAAAAAAATTTACCGACTAATTTTGTTAAAAATAATTTGTATTTCAACTTATTGCTCTTGTTCTAATACACGACTTTACCCAATTTCATATTTTTACAGCGTTTTTTAAAAAGTTATTATCAAAAAAGTTTAAAAAATCGCCATCTTTGATGCTCTGTATCTCGACAAAGAAAGTGTTTTGACCCATGCATCATAGAAACTTTTTTATCAGGCATGATCTCCTCTATCACCTGTTGGCCTATGGCCCGTAAGTTATGGGACACCCTGTATAGTTCAGGCCCTACGGGGTGCGATACTGCGTTTAATGATAGAAGCAACACATTTGGTATGGATAGACTCGCCCGAACATTTTACGAAAGGGAAACCCCCCAACCCTGGCAGGGGGGTGGTTCCCCCCTTAAAAGTGCTTTTTGACGGTTTTTGCTAATAACTCGAAAACGGTCAACTTTTCTAAAATTATTCTAAATATTATTTTGCAAGCGGCTAAAATTTCCTTTTTGACCATGTAGGTACCTTAGTACCCTCTAAAGGCAGTGGTGCACGTTCTATAGACCTACGAAAAAAAGGAAAAATGTTTATATGTTTTTTTAAATTTTTCTTGTCGCATTTTGTATCCTTCACACATTGTTTTTTTCAAAAAAATATTTTTGTTCAAAAACCCATTGTATACAAATATTTAATAAGTTAGATATAACTTTTGAAAGTAGCCGCTTTAAAACAAAAATGTTGAACATTAATTTTTGTAATTAAGTAAACAATACTCAAGGTGAGTAAAGAAATATTTTTGATTAGTATTAACTTAAAACTTAATTTTTCAAGTTGAATTCATTTAAATTGGGGCGAGGGGGCATTCCTCCTAGTTCAGGCAAGATTCGGGCAAATCCACTTTCTAGAAGCATTTTATATTACTTTTTAGCAAATGGGCAATTCCCCCAATTTTGACCCCGCTGAATCCGAATATCCCTGTTGCCAACTCGAAATATTGACAGGGGCTGAGATATTCAAGATGGCGGCGAAAATGGCGGTGGAATTTTAAATTGCCGCTGGAAAGCCCAAATTGTCACAGGTGTACATTCAAAACATATATTTGTATAATTAAAAATAATAACATATTATTATTTTTTTAAATGGCTGCAAAAACCTCTAAAAACCCCCCCAGACCCCCCAAAATCTGAAAGTTTGAGGTTTTTTCAAATTTTTTTAAAAACTAAGCTTCTAAGAGAAAAATGTAAAATATACTTTATTGTGGACAATAAAATTCCCGTGTCAACATGGTATAACTTAATAAAGTTAGACTAATAACAAGCTCTCCAGCGGCGTCCGTTAATTGAAGTAATTAAAAAAAGTTGAAAAAATATCTGTTTTCTTCCAAGATTTATTTAATTTTAAAAAAAAACTTATATCTACAGAAAACCGTGTAATACATTTTGGTATACTCAATAAAATTTCCGTATGAAAATGACGTATAACATGATTAAATCGGTTTTATAAATAAAACTTCAGGGGCATCCGTAAATTAAATTAATTTTGAAAAAACAGAAAATAAACCATTTTTGTTACAAGTTTTATCTAATTTTCTCAAAAACTAAGATTAACATGAAAAAACTTGTTCTACACTTTTTTGTAGACAGGGAAATTCCCTTTTTAAAAATGTGAAACTTGGTGGGGTTTGACTTATAGCAAACTCTCCAGCGACGTCCGTCAATGGGGATGATTTCAACAAATCATTAAAAAAACATGTTTTTCATACGTTTTATTCAGTTTTCTTAAAAACCAAGGTCTTTATCAAAAAATGTGTTTTATACTTCGTCATAGCCAATAAATTTCTTTCAAACGATGTATAACAAAGTGGAAGTTATTTTATATTTACCGCTCCAGTGGTGTTCTTAATTTAAAGAAATTATTTAAGATCAATCCAAACGTCTTATTAGGTTTTCGGTGGATAATAAAGAGCCGCGGATAAAAGGTCGAAAGTACAAAAGGTCAAAAGTACAAAAGGTCGAAAATACAAAAGGTCAAAAGTACAAAAGGTCGAAGTACAAAAGATCAAAAAACAAAAGGTCGAAAGTTCAAAAGGTTGAAAGTACAAAAGGTCGAAAGTACAAAAGATCGAAAGTACAAAAGATCGAAAGTACGGCCGCGGGTCCACATCGACTGGACAGGTCAATTCGACTTGATACGGTAAACTTGTATTTTTAATATTTTGTTTTGTCGATTTTTTTTCGACCTTTTGTACTTTCGACCTTTTATGGCTTCGGCGGCGGGCCCGATAATAAAATGTCCTTTTAAACAGTGTGTCACAAAATGTAAACCCATAGTATAGAAAACTCTCCAGGGGCGTCCGTAAATTGCAAAAATGACTAAAAAATATTATTTTTGTTACGGGTTTCATTCAATTTCCATCAAAATCTCAATTTCAATTTCAATTTCAATGAGTACCTAATTATGATTATGCCCCCCCCCCCAAACCGTTGCATAAGATTCACCACTTTATTTTTAGTTCCATATGCTTTAAAAAATATCCAAAAACACCTGTGTCAAAGTTACTACTGTTACTTTCTGCACAAAAATATTGCTTAGGGGGGGGTGGCATGGCCCCTATGCCCCCTCCCCTTATAACCACCGCTGTTTTTTGCTTTAAAGAACTTTTTTAGATAAATCAAAATATCTAATCTAATCAAAAAACAGTTTATTTTAATTTGGAAACATTTTATTTTAGTAGGTATAAATTACGAACCTTTTTGAAGTATTTATCATAACATTAACCTCACTTTGTAATACATCATTTAAAAAGAAATTGTCTTACCCTCAATAAAGAATAAAGGCACATTCTTTTCTAAAAATCTTAGTTAGAAAAGATATTTAAATATGCAAGAGAAACTGATTATTTCAGTTATTTTTGAAACTAAGTTTATATTAGTACGCCCCTGAAGCCTTAAATATGGCAACAACCCGACATTTCAATAAAGTTTTTAAAAGAAAATGTTATGTTCTACAATAAAGTATACTACATATTTCTTCCTAAAAAGTGTAGTTTTTGAGAAAATTTTGGAAAACCTATAATAAACATGTTTTTTCTAAATAATCTCAATTTACGTACGCCACTGAAGAGCTAGTTGCTTTTCCTAACCTTATTGACCAATACATCGTAGGAAAGGGAATTTTATTCTCCACAAAAAACTGTTCTTTGCAATTTTTAATAAAAAAAAAAGTTTTCGAGAAAATTGCATAAAACTGAAAGAAAAAACAGGTTTTTGGGGGTTTGGGGGGGATTTTCTCCGTCTCTGTCGATTTTTCGAGTTGGCAACAGAGATATTCGGATTCAGCGGGGTCAAATTAGGGGGAAATGGTCTGTTGCCAAAAAGTAATATGATTCGCTTCTAGACAGAAAACGGAAAGCCTTTTAAAATAATATGCTCCTCCTCCTCTCGCCCACCTCAAAAGTGATCTTTTACACAATATTTCTAATTATTTGAAAACTTTTAACTTGGTCAAAAACAACTAAGTAATAGTTATTGAGGCTGACCAAAAGTCCTCTAACGATGTATAACACGACCCCCTTACCTCAGTGGCGCACCTTTTATAGGTATTTAAATAAATAAGAGGTGTGGAAAAAACAATATGTTTTTAATTTTCTTAAATTTTATTGTCCTACATACTGGTTGTAAAACTTATTTTGAAAGCTGAAGAAATTTTCTTCCGACGATGTATATCACTCCCCCTTAAGGCAGCGGTAGATCTAGCATAAACGCACCAAAAATGATCAAATTTGGTATACACTTTAATCTTTATTTAAGACAACCATGGTGGAACAGTACTAATACACACTGCGTTCAATGAGAAAAACAACACACTTGGTGGGGAAACCATCCGCCCACTGTTGGTGGGGGGTGGATCCCCCCCTAAATGTTTTTTTCGATATTTTTTAAGACCTACAGCTGCGTTGAAGGGAAAGTGATGTACATCGTTGGAAAGGAAATTTCTTTGGCTTTAAAAATGTTTTAAAACCAAATATGTAAGACAGTAAAATTTAAGAAAATTAAAAAAAAAGTTTTTTCCACACTTCTTATTTATTTAATTGCCTATAAAAGCGCCACTGATGTAAGGGCGGCGTGTTATACATCGTTAGAGAGTACTTTTTATCAGCCTTAATAATTGTTACTTAGTTGTTTTTTGCTAAGTTAAAAGTTGGGAAAATACTGTAAGAGAGCACTTTTCAGAGGGGTGAAAGGAGGGATGCCCCCCATACCTACTTTAAGAAAGGTCAGCTAGAAAAAGTCAGTTTAAAGTTATTACTAACCAAAAATAATTTTTTACTTAATCTCATATTTATTTACTGAGTTACAAAGATGACTGTTCAACATTTTTGTTTGATATAAGGATTTCTATAAACATATTTATTTTTATTTCAAGGCGGCTATTTAAAAAAACATATGTCTAGCTTAATAAGTATTTAACTGTATATAATGGGCTTTTAACCAAAAATATTTATTTGAAAAAAAAATAGTGTTAAAGATAAAAAATGCCACAAAAAACAAGTTTTTTCTTCTTTTTTAATTTTCCCCTTTTTTTGTACGCTAATGGAACGTGCACCACTGCCGTACATTATTAAAAAGGAAATTGTATCTCCCAAAGATTTTTGAAAAAGTTGGCAAAAATCTATCAAAAAGTACGTTTGAGGTGGGGAACCACCCCCCTGCTAGGGTTGGGGGGGTGATTTCCTTTCGTAAAATGTTCGGGCGAGTCTTATGTCTATCAATACCAAGTGTGTTGCTTCTATCATTAAAAGCAGCATATCGCTGGAATCTGGGATGTAGTGCCTGAACTAATACGTCATATGGGACGGTAAAACAGAATTTAATAGATTTTTTTTTGTTACACCAAGTTGATTTGCCTTTTCGACATTCCTGCATTTGCCCTTTTGATTTACATTAATGTTAGTTGGCAGCGTACGTGCATAGGCCGGTAAAAGAGGATCTAATAGAAAAATTAAAAAATCCATTTTTTTTTAAACTTTGATTTTCCCTTATTTGCTCTTCTGATTGACATAAAGGTTATTTGTCAGTATACCTGTATGGGCCGGTAAAACCGGATCTAACAAAAAAAATTAATAATCGATTTTTTTTTAACTTAAATTTGTTACCCAAAATGATGCGCTTTTTTGATACTCTCATGTTTGCTTTTTAAACTGACACTAAGGTTATTTGTCAGTACACCTGCATAGGCCGGTAAAACAGAATCTAATAAAAAAATCAAAAAATCGATTTTTTTTTAAAACTTTAATTTGTTACAACAAATTGATGCGCTTTTTGACACCTCCATATTTGCTCTCTTCACCGACGCTGACGCACGGGGGAATGGCTCTGTGTTACATGTTGGACATTGGGTACAAAATTATAATTATTTTCCTGTGATAAGAATTATAGTGTTGCATTTGTAAATAGTTGCTTTATTTCGTTTTAAGAAAGTTTTTTGAAAATTTTTGTCCAGGCAATTATTATACAGGGTGAAAATAAAGAGTTCCTAAAAAACAGAAAAACAGAAAAGGAAAATGTATACTATATTATAACTTATGTAACACAAAACTTTATAGGCCTTTTATTATTTTTTTAAATACGTTATTGGGGTCAATGGTGCTTGGAAGATCCATTGCCTTCTATTTCACGATTATTTTTAAATTTATCTGATCGTCGTGAAAAGAAGAAAAACCGAGTACCTCACAGAATACCCGCAGGACCATATCAAATTTGTTGCAAAATAACCTTACATTAAAATTTGTCCATCATCTTGAATATTTATGAAATGTCAGTTGTAAAATTAAATTATTTGTTAAGTATTGTGGCTTCTCAAAATGACCACAATTATAAAAATTGGACAATATTTTTTTAAGAAATGATAAATTGTCAAAGACTCATTTTAATTTATAAAAAAATATTTTTTTCTAATAAAACTTAAAGCTCCTCCTTTCCAAAAAAACTAATAAGAAAAAATTAGGTGATAGTTAAGTAAAGTTATGGGCATTTTAAAAAAATATATTTTTGTAAAACACAATATATTTTTGAGCCGCCCTATATATGGTTTAAGTTATACAAAGCAACTAATTTTTTCAAATATAAGGCGTCACTTTTTGATTATCTTCTAGACCGAAAACGGAGAGCCTTTTTAAATTTTTAAACTAATGTATTAACACCACATCCTTAAAATAAAAACAAGCTTGGTTGGTTCTCACAAAATCTGATTTTGTTTTAACCATTGTTTTACAAATTATACGATTGCATGGCCAATCCTGTCTGCATTCAGTTCTTTATAAATTCATTATTACTAAGCCGATTTTAGTGAAATAAATAACATCATGGCGCAAACTGATTGATCTTTAAAGTTTGCAGCTTGATGTTTTTTATTTCACTAAAATCGGTTCAGTAATAATGAATTTATAAAATGCAGACAAATATAATTTGTAAAACAATGGTTAAAAAAAATCCGATTTTGTAAGAACCGCTACACCGATTTTATTAATTTGTACCTCTTTATGCGGGATGAAAATAGTGTTTTTCTATAAATAAAAAAAAAACTAAAACATTTTCGCAAAATAAGAATAAACACGCCATTTTGAAGAATCAAGTATGATTCTGGTCGACATCTTAATTTCCAAGATGGCGGAAAATTTCGATAAGAATCTTTAAAGAGCAATCAATTCTCACCACGATTTTTTTTATTTCGCTAAAATTGGTTTAGTAATAACGAATTTATAAGGAAATGAATGCAGAAGGATTGGCAATGCAATCGTAGAATCTGTAAAACAATGGTTGAAGCAAAAATAGATTTTTTGAGAACCACCACACAGATATTTTACTAATTTGTACGTCGTTGTGTGAGGGAAAAGTAGTAATTTTCTACAAATTAAAAAAAAACTAAAATATTTTCGGAAAATAAGAATCAACACGTCATTTTGAAGAATCAAGTATGATTCTGTCCGCAGTGTCCGCCATCTTAAATTTTAAGATGGCATAAATTTTGATCATGATCTTTAAAAAGCAATCAATTCTCAACAGGATGTTTTTTACTTCATCAAAATCGGTTTAGTAGTAATGAAGTCATAAGGAAATAAATGCAGACATGATTGGCAAGGATATCGCATACTATGCAAAACAATGGTTGAAACAAAAATATATTTTTTTAGAACCACCGAACCGATTTTGCTAGTTCATACCTTGCTGTGCGTGGCAAGAATGCAGCCTTTTAACTAATTTAAAAAAGTGATTAAAACATGTTCGCAACACAAAAATAAACGAGCATCTTTGAAGGGTACATTTTAATTAAGTCCGCCATCTTGGATTTTGAGACATCGGACAAAAAAATATATTTGGTTAAAACTCTGATTAATTCTCTATCAAGTGCAGTTTTATTCCGGAAAATAAATTTGTGTTTTATTTGCATCCAAAACTTTACCCTTCATTTTCTGAAAATAGCGATTTTGTTGAATACGTGGTTTTTTCTTTTGACGGCAGTATAGCGATGGCCTAACTGCAATATCCCGTATCTGAAAAAATGAAACTTTACAGGGGAAGCGAAAAACAGTTTAGGTAACACATATAGGTTCGGTTAGGGTTATTGGGTATAAAAAAATTTATTTGCTATATAGCGAAAAACAGTTTAGGTAACACATATAGGTTCGGTTAGGGTTATTGGGTATAAAAAAATATATTTGCTATATTTGTCATTTCCCACGCATATAATGTCTTATAGTATTATACACTATGAAAGTAGCCAGCTCATTTGGCATAAATCACAAATAATCTAAAAATGATCAAAATGTTAGATACGGGGTATTGCAGTTAGACCATCGATAGGCTATTTACTTCGTAAGAGGAGAAAACTTTCATTGCCGCGCAAAGTCTTTTATAACAGATGTAATACCGCTGAAAGCCAGACGTCGACTGAATCAAGACTGAGTCTGAATCAAGGCGACGCGCGAAGGCTCGAGGCACAAAGTACATAGCGTTATATACTTTCTGTTCAAGGTCACCAATCGATCGATGGACAGCATATTTTTACAGAGAAATACATCCTTCTTGGTAACACCGGCAACTTCCCGAGGGGAAACCCAATTTGATTTCAGAGTTTTGCGTGAAGACAAAAGCCTGTGATCAAACCGGTTCGCCTCGCGCTCCGTAAGCTTCGGACCTCTGTATGTATTACTTACTCTATGCTTTCAGCGCCAAGAGAGGGAGCTTCTTTACCATTTTCTTGACGGCCGGATGGCCTTTTTTCCTTCTTTTGTCTCTTTTCCTTCAGCTTATGGTCGCTTTTTTTTTAATACCAATCAAAAGCGATGGATAGTTTAATACGAGTATTTCCCAATGCAGTAGAGCCTTTCCAGGATTATCAGTTTCTTTACCGTAGTTGTTATCTTAATCACAACTGACCCATCGTGTGTTCCTTATTAAATTGCTCATAGTTCTGTATAACAATTCTGACTTGAATGGAGGTAAAAATAATTTTAACTAAAATTGTACCATTATTTTGAAACCAAATTCCATTTTATCCTAAAAAGTTTTACAAAAATCATCTTCTTACAGCTGAACAGAGCAGCTTGCGGCTGGTTTTATTTTAACTCATCAATTTTAGCTAAGAATACGAGACGAGAATGATGGACAAGAAAAAAGGACGAACAATACGGTGCATGATTGATTTGTTGGACATTGGAATTCAGAATCAAGTTAAAGTAAAGATAAATAAAGTTTTAGGTCTGTATGTGTAAAAAGTGAAATAAAAAGGGTTGCTTGGCTGTCAAATGATTTCGTTTCCTTTTTTTAAAGGGAAAGCCAATACCACAAGGAAAAATTTAATCAGGCCTCAGAAATTACTAAATTACTATTAGTGTAGGTAGACTTATCGTAAAAGGCCCAAACTAACTATACTATGACTTGAACTATATATTTCATGAACTTGAACTAAAGAATGTTGAACAGTAATGTAGTATTGGGTGATCATACTATGCTTAATGGAGGTACAGATTAAATTTGAATGAACACAGTTGGCTAATCGGAGGTGAAAGTGTCCTCTTTATTTTCTGGCAAAAAACATTTTTAAAACAAGATTTTACTGAAATTTTTACACAGTAGTGAAGGCATATATGAACAGGTTTACATCAAAGATTAAAGAAGTGCTAAATACCTACCAGCGCAAAAAGAACGAATGCAGAGTTTAAGGTAGCTTTAGCAAAGTTAATTTAGGAATATAGTTTAGTTGCTAGCATTGAGATCTAATTTACAAATATTGCAGTAAAATGATGTTAAAAAGAATCTCTAGACTATGAACTAAAATTTATTCTGCTACACTAAAATAATATACCTAACTATAAGAAAAAAAGGGGGAAATTCGGAACATTAGAACCAAAACAGATACGAACATGCGCTTTTCAGGTTTATATTTTGATCTGGTGACAATAAAATTTTATGAACAAAAGTGGTAAGGGTTGAGTGAGGGGTGTAAAGGGGGTAAATTCAGAACTTTCTAATATAAACAGATACAAATATGCGGTTCTCAGATTTATGGTTTGATCTGGTGACAATATAATTTTATGAAAAAAACACGAGAGTAGGGATGTCAGAGGTGTAAGAAATATGGGAGTTGTTAGGGTAAAAAGGGGGGAAATTCAGAACTGTGGAACCAAAACAGATACGAACAAGCGGTTTTCAGACTTTCAGAATTTATCTGGTGACAATACAATTTTATGAAAAATAGTCGCGCCACGATTTTATTTGAAACTTTGTTAAATCTGACTGTAGTAATTAGAAATCTGCCAAATTATTTTTTACTTTTTAGTGCAGTTTTCTAATAAAAACGATTTTAACTTAAAAAATGTTTTGATTTATTTTATTTTGAAGTGGTTGCATTGAAGAGCACCGATTTAATAAAATAATAAATTTGCTAAAAAGCGCGTTGTACCTACAATTTTTTTTTAAAAAGGCTTTTATTAACATTAATTTCCCAATACATTTAGGGCAGATTTCAGCTAGATATAGATTCGTGGTTTTTCAGGGACTTAATCAAATATGTTTAATTTATTAATATTTTTTCCATTATCCTATTCCATTTGTTTAATTAAATCTAAATTAATCAATGTTGCCCTTAACAATCAAACAAGTACTTCGAGTACTTACTTAATTTTATCTGTAGGCAAGAATGTACAGTTGCACAAAATAAAATAAACTAAATTAGGAGAGACGACAAAAAAGTTGTAGCCATTTTAAAAGAAGTGCAGTGTGAAGCGCCCTCTAACGGCCACAGTAAAAAAGTGTCAAATTTTGGAAGTAATACGTATATTAAAAAATATATATTTCATGGTGAGTTTACCAAAATAATAATTAAATTGGAAATATAAACTTTTGAAATGTGTGTACATGACTGACTTCATCCTATAGAAGTTTTAAAAGGCTACATAAAATTTCAAAAAGTTCATCATTTTACCTCAAACTTTTTGGCCCGAATGCCGATATCTTAAAAGATATTTAGTTTAAATGGATATTAGGTTTAAATGAGATCTTTATCCTAAGTGAGTGTGGGGTTCCCCAATTTAAGGACCAAAGTTAAAATGAGATGTAAATCAGGATAAGATAAGAAGCGGTTGTTTTATCGAAAAGCGCTGAGCTGGTTGAAGGCAACACTATACAGGGTGTTCTCAAAGTTGAGTAATTTATTTTAACAGGTTGTAGAACTCGTAAAAATAAGTAATTTTACCAAAAATCATTTATATAAAAGGTGCAGTATAAAAAAGTTATTAACAATTCGAAAAATGTAACATTTAAAATCTTTCCGCGTACAAACGGCATGCTGCGGCTACATTTTGTTGGCACTCCCCATAAGTTAATATTATGTCCACTAGTTCATTGTTTTCAAACGCGTATGCCATTTTTATCGCATAAAGTGCTTAAAAAACAAAAATATCACGCACTTTAGCGAATTATTTACTACTGGTCAAATCGAAATTCTCACTGAAAACCGTACAATAAAAAAATAAATGATGAGTCATTTGTATTCTACGAAAAAATGAGGCATATCCAGTATCACCAGTAAACAAAACATTGATAAAAAGTCAGTTCTTACAATTTTTAAATTTTATGTTTTTAGAATTATTAATAACTTCTTTATTCTGCAACTTTTATATTGATGATTTTTGGTACAATTACTTATTTTTACGAGTTCTACAATCTGTTAAAATAAATGACTCAAGTTTAAGAACACCCTGTATAAAGGTGCGGTAGTTCTAATACAAATACAGTGAAACCTCCTATAAGCGGAGACTCATGGTTTCGTCGATTTTGTCCGCTTATTGGAGGTGTCCGCTTATGAGGGAGAACTGCGAAATTTTAATATATATTTATTAACAATTTCCGCTGCTTGAGTTTTTCCGATATTAAATTTTTCAGCGATCTTTCGTGGTGATAGACGTTCCTTGTCCGAAACGTTAACAACTTCCATTTTTTCACGTAAACTAAGAGGTTTGTTACTAGGCGCCATTTTAAAGAGTTCTATTACCACCCAACTGAACAATAAAAATAAAACACATCAGTCCCGCCTTGTGATGTAGATGGAAATATTTCCGTTGGAATGGAAATATTGGAAATTTCGGAACGGGTCTTGGAAATATTGGAAATATTGGGAAATTTGGAAATATTTAAAAAAATATTATTTTTCATATTTTGAAACTCTATAAGCATAAAACCTACTATAGAACAATTTTTATTTCCGATACTATTGAAGATTTCAGGAAGTAGACTGGAAAGATGCTGATGACAGCCTTGAAGATATGCGTCTTGCTCGACTAGTGAACCGAACCTTATTTCTGTTTATTTGTTTGAAGAATAACTCCTGATTTGTATTCATGTATAAGCCTTCTGCGTTTTCCGGTCTTTTGTTATGATTAGTATAAATAAATATTCCCTTTTTAAATATTTTATTTATTTCCAATATTTCCATATATTTCCAATTTTTCAGGAAATATTTCCGGAAATATTTCCGAACTATTGAGTCTCCACATTAAAACGAAAAGAGGTAATTCCCCCGCTGCAGAGTGAGTTGTTGCCAACATACTACATACTATTTATGCCCATGTCGTGCAGCGCTCCGTACCGTTGTCAGAGGTTCGCGTCCGGTTAAGGGAGATTTCAGAATTTTTTAACCAGAAAAAATTGTCCACGTCCGGTTATTAAAGTGGCCGGTTATAGGAGTGAATTTTACATGTAAAGAAATAGGAAAAAGCTTGGCTCCAACAAATTTGTCCGCCTAAAAGGAGTGTCCGCTTAATAGAGGTTTTCGCAAGGAGAGGTTTTACTGTATGTATAATTACACTGTGGGCTGTTTGTTTAACGCGTTATACTAAACTGAAAGGCCTATTTGCTAAAACTTGTAGTGTGATTTTTCTGCATCTCTATGATGCTGACGTCAAGTTACTATAACTATAGATGTTTGAATCATAAAATAAATACTTATAGTGTACTTTGTTTGCATCTATATGACCCAATAGCAGTGGCGTATATAAGGGCCTGGGGGGCCCGGCCCCCCCCCCGAAGCTAAGATTTTTTTAGATATTTTCCACAAATTTCCTGAATACAAACATAAAATAGCATAAAATACGGCCTCATGGGGTCTCGGGCCCCCCCCAAACTGCCTCGGGCCCACCCCGAAACTTTTTTCTATATACGCCACTGACCCATAGATATGCAAGTTACTGTAATTAGATGTTTTGCTTGTAAAATACTTTGTTAAATATGAATTTTTAAAATTTTTCTGTGTTGGTTATACGGAACTTGATCGCCTAAAAGTTATAAAATTACATTTTTTCGAATTTTAACTCGCAGTGTGGTTTTTCTGTATTAATTAAGCCTTGTAGACCTATATCTATAAATTTACGTAACTTGCTGGCCTAAATTTTTTTAAATTAAGTACGTTTTGTCGAATCTAAACTTGCACCGTATTTTTTTCATCTATATGACCTGTAATATAAACTTTATAAGTTTGGTATGCCTTATACAATAATCTAAAATTCGCTAAATGATATTTTTCCGATTTTCAACTTTTAGAATGGTTTTTCTGCATCCTTATGGACTTAAGATACTGTTTTGTATTTAAAATAACTACATTTTGAGATATAGTTTTTTATTATTCGGCCCTAAGATACTGCAATTCATCAGGCATTGCTACCGCAGCAACTATATAACTGTCCTGACAGAATGAAATGAGGTGCAAAAGAGATGGCTCAACTCAATCTATCTCCCTCTTTGCAGCACTTTTGTCTTACTGGGTGGACTTCATTTTTAGCAAATTTACCATGAACAAAATTTTAACATTACAAGAATACTCTGCCAATATATGGGCCCCCAAGCTCACACTAGGAACAATAGTTATAGAGTACGTGTGAGCTAATATAACTAAAAACTGAAATATACTTTATTCAACTCCAGACTCAATTACTTTTCGTTTGATACCACACAAGCCATGTTTTGACTTAAACTCTAATTTTTGAAGTCTACCCCCGCCCTTTTTTTTAAACTAAAATATATTTCTTTTAACTCCAGACTCAATTACCCTTCTTTTGATATCACACACGCCATATTTTCATTAAACTCTGAAATCTACCCCCACCCCTTTTTTTTAAACCAAAATGTATTTTGTTTAACTCCAGACTCAAATGGCTTTCGTTTGATATCACACACGCCATATTTTCACATAAACACTAATTTTTTTAATCTACCCCCACCCTTTTATTTGGCTTGTGTTAGGTGGATTTTCTTCATTTTTAAATGGGACCATCACGACCCAAGACCCAACCTAGGTACCAAATTTCAATAAAATCAGGCAAGCGGTTTTTGAGTTATGCGCGTTGGTCGTTACAGACAGACAGACATACAGACAGACAGCAACAAAAAAGTTTCAAAATCATCTGAAACGCAAAGATATATAAAATTTTTTGAAATCGGAGCTACTTTTTTTTTCTCGAAAAAATTAGGATCACCATACTGCCGTCCTTAAGCTAGAATGCCGTTAACTACCTATAAATTTTTCGTAGTGTTGATCAAAAAACCCGGAAAATAACAGACAAATGATGCTCCTTGATAACTGTAAGTTATTTGTTTCTTGAAAACCACAAAAGCTAAAGAAGATTTGCTTATAAAAATTGATGTAAAATAATGTTGTGATGAAGACGGCGCCAAAAAATAAAAATTGTCCAAATGTTGGTTAACTGCATTATAGCTTATGCACGGCAGCATAGCTCACACTACTATAGTATAGTAGTAGTGTGAGCTAAAACAGGGTACTCGTCTGGTTTCTATTGTTACCGCTGGCTCATTTAGACTCCGGCGCGTTCACAATTCACACCCTTTTATTGGGCTTCTTCGCAGGATGACTAGGCACGTTTAATACACATTCTAAAATTCAAAAAGAAACAGTGGCGTATCATTTACACTTTTTAATTTTTTTAATAAAAATATGTAGAGTTCCATTTTTAAACATATAAGGAATGGTTTTAAATTTTTCCAGTTTTTAGAAACCTATAATAAGTATAAAAGTTTTGAAAAAATATTTCTTCCTAAGAAAAATAAGGTATTGAGTTTTCAACCGAAAAAAAGCTTAGGAGGAAAATTAATACCTAATAATGATTAATTAAAAAATTATAGCACGCCACTGGACAGAGAAACATGGCGCTAATTTAAGCCATCTCTTTTGTCAGTTGAACAAAGATAAAAGCCGACCATCGGCATATCCTTTATAGAAAGTGACATGGGCAGCGGTAGATATACTACATGAAAATTATTTCATTTAATTATGGCGTAAACTAAAGAAATAAAAATAGATAATAAAACTTTCTATTCCTACACCTACAGGAACGACACTGATTTATTTTCTAACTCTGCATACTGCCGACTAAAAGGGGACCGAAAAGCACATCCGAAAGCAATTAAAAGCGCATCTTAAAAAAGTCTGTCAATCAGATGCCGTTCATCCACCTGGGCTCGGTCGGTCGGAAAACAAATACTTTGTGGTAGGACCGCAAAGAGCTGCGCCTATTCTTTGTCGGTGGGGTTGAAATTATACCAGGAAGATTTTGTATAAATTTGGATAACTTTTGAAGGGCAGAATGAAGCAAAATTTCATGAAATCGATAGAACCCCGTATTAGGAGTTATTCAAGTGACTTTGCAAAAACTATGCCTCAAGATTTTCCGCAGATCGTTTTGAATGTGAGTAGAGAAATAGTTCCCTTGAGTTTGAAGTATCCTTTGTAGGTGGGCACCAAAAATTTAAGTTTTTTTTAATAACTTAAATTTACAATCAATACATGAAAATATCGAAGAGAAATTAATACTTTATTCCGTTTGATTCTTGAGAATGTGTGTTATGGCGCAATGCGTAATAATTAAGGAGATACAATGATGCCTTAGGGGATGTTTTCGAACTAAAAGGCCTGCTACGTAAGTTATGGATTTGATAAGAATTTTCTACGTGACTAAGAATAAACGTGGTACTCGCGCGGTATTAAGGCGATTAAAAGTTTCGCGTGGAAGTTAACGGTTGTGTTAGCCAGATACCGCAATAGGATGCACATAGAGTTTGCTAAATTTATCTTGACATTAGCTTAGCCAGAAGAGTCTGTCGGTTTATAGGGGGCTAAACCTCACACCTCTTCAGAACCCTATGATAGAACCAAAATAACACATTTATGAAGTTAATGAACTGAAAAAATACCATTAAAAAAGGCAAGCAAAAACTTGCACCCTTCTAAGCCCAATCAGGTGCTGTATCAATATTAAAGATATCTATCTACAGGGGTTACTAAAATATCGAGCAAATACTAAAAATTGTGTTTTTTTTTAATTGAAAGATCGCCGTCATCTTGCAAACAAATTTAATGAAATTTGGTAGTAGTTTTGTATAAGCAACAATGGCCAATCGAACGTCGTTAACAAATTTTTTCTAGTCCTTCTAGTTTTTTCGAAACCATAGCCAACTTTGTTATTTCTTATAACCGCTATATTGAATTTATGGATCAATAAATAGAGCATTAAAGAGCTTTTCAACCATGTATAATAAGCCTATCTTAGAATGACGAAAAATGTGAATTTATTTAAACAACTGTTTTTCACTTGGTTGGCTGTGAAACAAAGACCGTAGTTGCGTTTGTTGTCATAGCTACTGTCAAAACTTTCTTATTTATTTGATTTATCTATTGTAGATATGTATGAATGTTATATTTTGTGTAATAAGAATGCTGAAAGAGCTCGATATATGTACTTTCAGAGATATCCAGAAAGACGACGACCAGGTTTGTCAATCTTCAGAATACTTTTTGAATATGGTTCCATTAAAAAACAAAATCGTAATCAACAACCTGATAAAAATATTGAAGATCTGGTTTTACATTGTGTCGTTGACAATCCTCGCATCTCCCTTCGTGAACTGGAAAATAATGTTGAAGTACCCAAATCAGCTGCACAAAGAATTCTAAAAAAATTATCATCCATATGCAACAAATATGGGTCAAGCACTCCGAGATGGTGACTTAGAAAGAAGAACCTTGTTTTGCAATTGGTTCATACAAAAATCGCAAGAAAACTCTCATTTTCCGCTTAGGGTTCTGTGGTCCGATGAAATCAGGTTTACAAACTGCTGGGTGTTTAACAGACATAAATACGTGTACTGCCGATAAAAATTCATTCTTAAATCGTGAGGTGCACCATCAAGTTAGGTGGGGTTTGAATTTATGGCTAGGAGTCATACTATTTAACATTTTTCATAATCGATATCTAGAAATTCTATAAAATTACGTTGACGAAATTTTAGAAAGTTGCCCCTTCTAGATGTAGCAAACATGTGGTTCCAGTAAGCTGGAGCAGCTCCACATAATGCAAGCATCATAACCGACTATTTGAATCAGCAACATGGAAATAACTGGCCGTAGTTGCTTAGACAAAACTACCAAATTTAATTAAATTTGTTTGCAGGATGGCGGCGATATTTCAATTTTTCAAAAAATACAATGTTTAGTTTTTGGTACATATTTTAAAAAACCCTATAGATATTTTTAATTTTGATACGGCATCTGATTGGGCTTAGAATAGCGAAACTTTTTTCTCATTTAAACAAACTCATATGTCTTACCGTTTCCGAAATCCCCATGTAGTTGCTTATATTTGGGACACCTTGTTTATTTATTCAGAGACAATACAGATCTGACATTATCGCAAATTATAAATGGGCAGAAGACGTTTTTTTAAAGTATGGATCTACGTTCTCAAGATCAGTTCTAAGATTGAGGGGCAGTTAAACTCAAAGAGAGAACAGCCCTGGTGACCACTGCTGAAGAATATCAACCAAACTGAATTTTACAAATCGTAAAACTTTTGTTTTGTTCAAACTTTTATTGATATGATTGGTCAAGATCCAATAGATGTGTAAAAGTTTATAAGAATTATTAGAATGAACCAATTTTACCTTGACAATGCAAAATATGACGATTCTACCAGTTTCTAACTTTGATCGATAGGGAAGTACCAGCACTGTGCAGTGAAGAGCGACCTAATGAGTTCGCACTCAAGCTCATTCATAGGGACCTTAATATTTTAACAATTATATAAGTAGTAATGGAGGAGTGACTTTTAGGTTCAGCAAATAAGCTACAGTTCGCTTCGATGTCCACGTAGCTTATTGGGCCTTCCTTTTTTCTAAACAAAGTCCAATAAATCAGTTTACTTGCGAAAGTGAAGCTCTTCCTCGCTCAGTGTTGAATCTACGAGTGCCTCTTGTCTTATCTTTAAGTAGGCCTTACATTTTGTCACAAGGTGGCTCTAATGATTATTCTTGATATCCACAGATGTGCAACTAGGGTCGTTCTCGACTCTTACAGCATGTCATGTGCTTCCTTAATAGATTGTGTCAAGTTATGTTATGTTCATGCTAGCAATTCTGGTCGCTTTCTAATTTTATCGGTCTACGAATTTTTGGTCTATCCACAACATGTTCCTGTTTCCCAGGAGTTTCTAAGTAGTGGCCTTGGGCCTACATAGTTTGTTTCTGCTTTGATCCTTCTGCCTTCTCGTTGCCTGATATCCCTAAATACCCCGAAACCTTACCAAGCGTCACCCTCTTACCGTTGCTTAGATTATCTAGCGTCTCTGTTGTGTTTTCTTTCTCAATAGATTGTGTCAAATTAGAATCCCTAGTAGCAGTCGACACCGTCTTTTCGTGTTCATGCGAGCAACGATCTAATTCTGATCTCTCTGCCCATTTTTCCACGAAGCCGTTAGCAATCTTAAAGGTGCTAAATGCTTTGAGAGTGACCTGGCCATCAGAGTATATGTACATTTGCGTTTCCTCGTCATTCCTGACCTCATCTAGATTTACTGCAATTATTATTGCGTGGACCTCTACTTAAAAACCGATAACCTGCTCTTCGACCAAATAGCTTTTCTCATTCCTGACCGAGATATTTAACTGTATCGTTGAATTTTTATAAAGTGGTGCAGGGTTAAAGACTTGAATATGAGCCGGGGTTATTTCAAGCCAAAAGTAACCCTCAACAAAGGCTTATTTACTTTGATTCCTAATTTTGGTTTGTGGCGAATTCACGCGGCTTGGCCCGCTGTCCTCAGCTTGACTTGTTTTAAAGTTTAAAGCCATATTTTTATGTCAAGAGGTAATATCTCTAATAAACATATTTGTTTATAGTCTTCTGTCCGCGAATTTTGGTCAGATTTTTAACACTTTTATGTGACTATGGTCATAAATTTGTATATGCTTGGATGATGCTGACATGTTACACAAATCTTGTTCGTTCGAATCCCACCTGAGACATGAAAACAGACAGAAAATTATTAGAATATTTGATCAAAAATTGGACGATTGATCCTAAAATGTATATAAATTCAGAAAAAACACTCTCCATTTATCCAAAATGGAACATTTTTATATATTTATTTTACACCTGTATATTTATGCATTAATTGTATTTATAAGCAGTCTATTGCCAATTAATAAAACCGATTCAAACTGATTGTTGGTTTTCACTATTGTGCTCAAGTCTATTTTCGGTCTAGAATACCTGCTAGCAGAGTGTGAGACTGCGTTCTGGCAATTATTCTTTAACCATATAGTAACAAGTGCACCGTCTGGTTACTATATAGTTCTTACTTAAACCTATAGCAGGTGCTTCGTCTGGTTACAGGTCACTTACTCAAAACTCGTAGCAAGTGCCTAGTCTGGTTGCGAGTTCTTATTTCCGACTTACAGCAAGTGAACTAGTCTGGTTGTAAGTCATTTTTAACCTTCTTTCTGCCTTGTTGCAAGTGCCGTGATATAAGTCCGGTCTTGTAATGAGGCCCCTTTCTCTCCGCTACTCTAACAATCAAGAGTCTCAAGTAAAATAGTCTTAGAATGACAAAGCCTAAAGCTACACAAACACTGTTGAACATTATTTATCAGACTAAGGATAGTTTTAGTGTCCTTACATAATAAAAACCATCAAAGTGTTCAGGGCATAAATGGCAAAGGAAGAAAAATAAGATGACAAACAGATTTACTGGGACCTCCGGCTTACTGGGCTGACGCTTTACCAATGGAGCTATTGAGGCACTGTTGCATTTTTGAATAAATTTTTCATGTTTTGATGCAATATCTTTAGTTTGAAAGGTATTTGATCCATTATGCTCCGTAGTTTAATAAATAATATACTTAGCTTGCAAAACAGCGTGTTTCGAAATCAAGCTTAATTCTATAAGTATTTACTTACCTTATAGCTTCCTAGGTTCTTCACGGAACACGCAAACTTGACATTTCTGCCCGCGGCCACTGTGATATTCTCTATTACGTCAGTGAATTCTGGCTCCTCTGTCACAACTGAAACAATATTAAGCAGACGGTTAGTTTTGCATCTATTTCTATATGCACAAAAGTTTGTCCCAAGCCTTAAGGAAGCGCTAAGGGAACATTCATAAATAAAAATACTCTGCCAATATATGGGCCCCTAAGCTCACACTAGGTACTATAGTTATAGTGTACGTGTTAGCCAATATAATTAAAAACTGTAATATATGTTATTCAACTCCAGACTAAATAACCTTTCGTTTGATACCAGACAAGACATGTTTTGACTTAAATTTTTGAAATTTCCCCCCCCCCCTTCCCTTAAAAAAAACAAAAATTAAAATGTATTTTGTTCAACTCCAGACTCAATTACCTTTCGTTTGATATCACACACGCCATATTTTCACGTAAACTCTAATTTTTGAAATCCACCCCCACCCTTCTTTTTAAACCAAAATTTATTTTGTTTAACTCCACTTTCAATTACCTTTCGCCATATTTTTACATAAACTCTAATTTTTAAAATCTACCCCCACCCTTTTATTTGGCTTGCGTTTGGTGGATTTTGTTCATTTTTAAATGGGACCATCTCGACCCAAGACCCAGGCCAGGTACCAAATTATATTGAAATCGGGCAAGCGGTTTTTGAGTTATGAGCATACAGACAGACAGACAGACAGACGGCGCGACAAAGAAGTTCTGAAAGGATAAAGATATATAAAAATGTTTGAAATCGGAGCAACTTTTTTTTCTCAAAAAAATTAGGATCACCATAGCTCACACTACTATAGTATAGTATATGTGTGAGCTAACACACTACTATAGTATGGTATATGTGTGAATTAATAAAGTATAGTATATGTGTGAGCTAAAAAATTATTGTGTGTGCTTAAGACCACACGGCAGAAGTGTAAACTTCAACAAGGCGAAATTAATAATACTGGCCCGAAACATATTATGCAAAGCGGACCGAACCGAACTCTTCTGTGTACTGGCCTTCATCTGCATCATTATATCGCTCGCTGAATGTTTCTCACAGTTAGTCGACTCGAACCGATTTCACCCGAATAAGCGTTACATAGCCGAGCCTGACGGCTCAGTTCAATTCACTACCCACAAAAACTGCTAAACGCGCCTAAAGAAGTTTACACTTCAAAAATCATTAAAAATCAATAAGTTTAAGTGAACCTCCCTTTCCTGTTAAGCAATAAGACAAACTCTAAAGTAAAAAATAATAAAGCTTGTATGTGCGTGTATTAAAAAATATTTATTAAAAAAAAAGCAATTCCATTCTTAATAATCCCGTCATTTTTGTCCTGTCGTCAGTTTCAGTTCAACGTAAAGCAAACAAATGCCAATCCTCCTTTGCCAAACGTGACATACCGATGGATTCAATGCGGGTATAGGATTATTAAAAAAACTGTAATTTTTTACATTTATTTAAACTATGTTATATTTTACTTTTAAATTTGTGTTGTTCTGTTCTTTGGAGGATTTATTTTTGTAGAAACAATTGTCAAGTTTCAACAAAAGCCTTTTACTCGCTTTAAATCAGTTTGTAAGACTTAAAATAACATCCAACCTCTATCTTTTACATTGTAAAAACAAATCCGGCCAACTAGTGGAATAGTCGCGTTATAGAAACCTAAAAGTATTTATAGGAAATATTAAATCTCAGAAATTTTAAATCTACAGGATGGGTTAAAGACAACTCAGTAGTACCAACACCATTATTATTAGTTTAATTAAAGTGGTGCAGTTACAAAAACTACAATTAATTATTGACATCAACAAAGCTCTCAAAAAAAGGATGTTGTCTATCGTTAATGTAATTCAAAATGTATTTATTAGGAACAAGCTCTAAAAATGTGATCAAGGGACTTAAAAAGAAAAGTAATAATTAGTGACGGTCAACCTGATTAATTAGTTATAGAAAATCCAATAATATACTGCCGGTTAAAAAAAATATTTAAAAATACCAAACCATTAACGTATTAACCGGAGGAGACTAGGAAATAAACAAAAAAATCGGCCGTCTAGATAAACAATTTGTTTTAAAAAACGTACTTCTACAGTAAAGAAGTCCTCGACTATTTTTGTTTGGTCCATAGAAAACTCCATTTTTTTTCTCTTTAAGAATCATCAGAATTATTCCATCTTTCCTTTACTTTTATTTTTTTTTATTCCAATGTAAGGGAAAAAGACAAAACTGTTCTTCTTACAAACTCTTACTATATTAACAACATCCCCAAATATAAATATGGATATATCATGGGCGCACCCAGGGGGGGGGCCCGGGGTCCGGGCCCCCCCCAAGCCTTAGATTTTTTAATATATTTTCTACATATTTGATGATAAAACATGAAAAATACCTTAAAATTTGACATCAGGAGGCTTCGAGCCCCCCCCCCCCCCCAACCCCAAGCAGTGGCGTAGTTGCGAAAAGACATGATGACCTTTTTTTTTTTTTTGTTGGTCGCAAGTTTTTTGAGGGCGTGCTTTGTAGCTGTCGGGCCCCCCCACACATGATGACCTTTTTTTTTTTGGTCGCAAGATTTTTGAGGGCGCGCTTTGTAGCTGTCGGCCCCCCCCCCAAGACACATTCCTGGGTGCGCCACTGGATATATAACAAGCAGTGATCACTTTAAAGCGTGCTTCGAGCATTTTATTTTGCTGCTCCGTCGTTTTCCTTTATTAAACCAGTGCGAGAGAAAAAAACAAAACTATTCTCGATTACAGTCCCTCACTAAAACAAAGGAATTAGAAACATGCCGCAATGGCCTAGGCCCGCGTAAAGTATCTTATTTTGTTACTCTTTTGTTAAACCGATGCGAGAGAAAGAGACAAAACTATTCTTGATTAGAAGGTCTCAATAAAGCGAACAAAGAAAACATCTCGAAGTCGTTTACGTGCGCTAATATTTTGTAAAGGGTCAAATGCGTTGTTGCTGACCTGTCTCTTTGCGGTTCGGAATTGTTTTCGTCGTTAATTTAATTTGATCTGGATTCAAAATTAATCTCAAAAGCCTTTAAAATGGCGCGGGAGTGTATTTTGTGCTAAAATCTCGACCATCTTAATCTAGAAGTTTCGTTTCACAAGTAAGTTAAATAACTTGTTTGACCTTCAGAACAAAACAAAGACCAGTGCCGTAGAAATCGATATAAAATCAGGAAAAAAATATTAGGCCATTATATAAATAATTATTTATTTGTTATAAGTGTTTAAACATAAGTTTAGTTAAAAAATGTACAGGGTGTCCCAAGTTTTGGGGTTCTGATACTTTAGACTGAACTACGAGCCTTGATTTTCAACAGATAAGATAAAAAAGGTATCTTATTAATATGGCAAGTAATTTTTTTGCCTATACCTTTTTTATTTAACCGTTTTTTTTGTGTAAACAGTTTTTTTTTAGATTTGGATCGAGGCAATTTTTTAACTTGGGTTAGTCCTTTTTACCTACTCTGAATTTTTAAGGTTGTCTAACGTAAAATAAAATACACCAACGTAAAAGCATCTTAACCAAACATCTAAAAAGTGTAAAGACGAGGCCTCTACACGCAGATTTCTTTTTAACCCTATAAAATGTCAGCAAAATTTTTTATACAAAAAATTTAAAAACAATAATTTATAATTACCTACTTATTAATTTGCTTTGCTTTCTTAAATAAAATCCATTTCTAAGGATGATTGTTTTAACCCAAAAATTGACTGCAATTTATTTAAAAACTAAAGGTAAATTTCGGCCCTGGTATCTAAATAACCCTATTTTTTACATCATTTATAAAATATTTTTTGATTACCTATTTTTAACTATAAGCGAGAATAGAAGAAATATATGTTTTTTTATTTAACTCATTTTAAATGTTACATAAAAAAATGTATTTTACAAAATAGTATTAGCATTATGTTATGTGTCAAAAAATAAAAGTGGCAAATAAAATTATTTTTTTAAACTGAAATGATATTTTGTTCAAATTGCATTGTTTTCATTACATTTTCATAATATTCAAATGATTTTTTTTTCAAAAATATTCTGTTTGAAAGACAATTTGATTTCTCATTTTGTTCAAAAATTACTTTTTAAATTACATTTTGTTCAAATGGCGTTTTGGTTGAAAACAGTTTGCTTTAAAACATTTTGTTCAAACATCCACCTGATAAAAAGCTTTTAGTTTGTTGAAAAATTAGTTTTTCGAATGACATTTTGTCGAATGGGGTTTTTTTCGAAAACATTTTTTTTAAACAAAAAATAAATTTTTGAATGACATTTTTTTCAAACATTTTGTTTGAATGTCAATCTGATTGAAAATATTTCGTTAAAAAATATCTTTTCTACATGACATTTTGTTCGAAAGCAGTGGGTTTGTATGACATTTTGTTTAAATGGCAGAAAACATTAAGTTTAAATGATATAATGTAAAATTTTTTTAGTTTTAAAAATATTTTGTTCCAATGACGATCTGATGGCACATTTTATATGAAAACATCTTTGTTATATTATATTTTTTTTAAAAACATTTTGTTCAATGTTATTTTGTTAAAAAAAATTAAATAAGAATCTGATCAAAGCCATGTTCAACTGTTTTTTTTTTAACATTTTGTTCAAATGACAATCAGACCGAAACCATTTTGTTCGAAAACATCTTTTTCAAGTGACATTTTGTTCGAGTTGCATTTTTGTAAAACATTTTGTTTGAGTTACCCCTACAAATGGGTAAAACTAACCCCACGTATGGGGTGCATCTTAATAAATCCACAAAGTGTAAGCAAATTGTGTCCCCCATCAAAGCAATAAATCGAGGGCTTTTTCAAAAAAAGTTCATCCAAATAGAGCTCTGTTAATTTTTGACAATATTACTACCAATTTTTCATAAAAAAAGGAACTAAAAGTATATTTACTTTTTCATATACAAAAGAAAAGTTGCACTAGAAATATCTAGCTTTAAAATTGTAATAATGGGGGAGATCTAATTGTCGCTAGGAAAAAAAGAACCTTTAATACCGTTTTCGGCTGCCGGAGACGACTTCACAATTCTCAGTGAGTGCCCCGGTTCGAAAATCAAGTGGGCTCTCAAGTTTTATTAGAGCCTGACTCTTATTTTTAATGTTCGACTTCTATATTTGAGAACCTAACCTCGACAATGCGATTAATGTAAATTTTTATTGTCAATACGTATCTATTCAGCTGTAAACTAAATTAAATTGCTTGTTTTAATAAGTTAGGTATTTACTGTTAATAAATAAGTATTTTGCTGCCGTCTCTGGTAAATCGATCGACTTATTTAATGTATAAAGAATAAACACGTCTGCTGTGTGTCGCACAGCGTTGCCATCGTCTTTCCAAAAAATATTTCTCTTCTTTTCCAACTTATTGAAGCATCTAGGGGTCAAATCGAATTGTCTTGATGAATGAATTTTTGCCGCGGTTCCTGGTCTCCTCCGGTTAATACGTTAATATACCAAACATACAATTTATAACAACATTTTTACTTACGTATGGCAGAAAACGCACTAAAATCCATCGAATTCAAAAAATCAATATTTGAGAGCCACCTATTGGAAATTTTTCCATAGTTAGAAAGAATTTTCAGCATTCTTTATTCAAAAAATACCGGTAAATTTTACCCCATAAAGGCAGTGCATGATATACAAATTTTAAGTTATCCAAAAAGGTTCACTATCGACGTTTTCGAGTTTTCCAAAAATGTATGACAAATATCGGAAATATCCTCTATTACTTAAAAAAAAAGCCCTATATATAAAAAGTACTGAAACTCCACTAAGCACCGTAAGGAAGAAAAAATATAGAAACCCTAATTAAACTGAAGAAAGAGATAACACTCGAACAAGAGTGGTAAACCACAACCTCGAAGTCAATGAGACAGAAAATTAGAAGAAGCACATTGTAAACTGACTATACATATGTATACTAATCTACATGTATGTAAGTATTAAAATAATACTTTTGCAGTGAAGTATTTGTAATGTGATAGAAACCGTACTTGAATATTCTAATCTATTCGTATCGAACGAAATTGCATTATTGTTACTCTCTCTCATCTACATACACGAAAAGGTTGTACGCGGCTTGATTTAAGCCAAAGTATATATCAGAAATGGACAAAAAATGTTATTCAGGATAACCTAGATAAGAATCACATTGCAATCGCAGAAATAAGTGCACATCACTTTTACCAACAAAATCTTAATGTCACTAACATAAGTTTAAACAGGTTGAGAGGCTCAAGTATTTGGTTTAATATAGAAAAAGCATAAAATACCCAAAAGTGCCTCTAAAGCAACAGAACAACAAAATGTTTCTCTAATTCTTAGTAGCTGCCCAAACAAGCTTTCATCTTCGAATAGATGCTCTCAGCAATACATGAGAATTTCGAGGACAAGAAAACGGTCAGAAATAGTGCGAATGTCCAGCAATAGCGAATTTACCTCTGGATAGATTTGGTGAACCTCGGGTGGATGAACATCTAAACAATACCTCACCCGAATTAAACGTGAGCCTGTTTACGGGACTGGAAAGTAGTAATACTTAAAAGTAGTCGTGGTAAAACGTCCTCAACTAAAAACATTATAGATAGAATCATCATTACCTTATTGGATACTTTACTTTTGTATTTACTAAATTTTGATAAAAACTAATACTATGACGCCAGAGAAAAAGTCATCTATAATAAAACAACTAAACTAGCCAAATGAAATGAATGGTTTAACGGGTGGCTAAATCCAGGGCAGAATGCATAATAATAGTACAAACTGAGTGCCTGAACGAAGTGCAGGATAGCGGCCACCAAAGAAGCCAAATTATTTAAACGTGCGTTTAGAGTAACCATTTCAATATTTAACATGCCAAATTGAGACTGGTAGCAAATGTGTAACCACTATTTTATTAAAAATGCCTTTATTCTCTCGCTTACGATAAAATGCTTTACAAGCTACATCAGTTTAGTAAACTGTAGTTATAATTATTGCTAATAATAATGCATAAGAATTGTACAAACTGAGAGCTGAACCAAATTGGGAATGGCAGCAAATGTATATCCCTGATTTTATTACAAATGTCTCTATTCTATTTAACATATAAAAAGTATAAACTAGAGAAAATGCTTTACAAGTTCAATTTAAACTATAGTTATAATTATTGCTACCCCTTTGCTGCTTGCTGTAGCGGTTTCTAAAGTCACTTGATGCCATAAACCTAGTTATTGGAACTATAGGGTGAGGATAGATCTGTTTAATCACTACTTTTAGCTTCCGACACTTTGCCAGTCTGTGGCGGTAATGTGAAACACCTTGCTGGGATAATGTAGAAAGCAGTTATTCTTGAATTATTCCGTCTACATGTGGCACACAATGCAGGACACATAGAGCAATACATGAAATAGCTGGCTTAACCCCGTAACCCATCATAGTTGGATAACGCCAACAATGTAGAAAGCAATTATTCTTGAATCATTGCATCTACTTATGGCACACGAAGCAAAAAACCGCTTCCACTTACCTTACAATTAAAAGTTGAATAGTGAATGGAAATTTTGGCCTGCCTGTAACCGTGCGGGTTGATTAAAGCCAACAATGTTGAAAGCAGTTATTCTCGGAGCATTACGCCCACTTCACACTGTATACAAAGCTGTACATCATCTCTACCGACCTCACGGTTGAAACCTAGAGAATTAGATAATGCCAACAATGAAGAGAGCACTCATTCTCGAATTATTGCATCCAGTCACGGTACACGATGCAAAACACTTTCTACTAACCTTAAAAATTAAAACTAGAGGGACAAACGGTAATCCTTACCTAACTGTACCCGTGTAGTGTGCCGTGAGCTGGATAAAGTCAACATTGTGACAAGCAATCATTCTCGCAGCACACGATTTGGAACATTTTTTACCAACCGTACGCGTGAAATGAATAATGGTGAACAAAGAACCTGGCCTGCATACATTCGTGCGAGTTGGATAAATTCAACAATGTAGAAAGCAATCTCTTCTCATCAGTTCTGTCCAGATTAACAACTTATAGGCAAGAGTTCTTCTTCGGGTAAACCAAACAAGTTAAGTAGAATACTAGATGGAGTGGCTCCAATCGTGTTGTGAATGGCGGTTCTGTAGGCCATCAAAAACAGTGGGATATATTGGTCCTAATCTATTTGGTGCTCATCAACAACTCTGCAAAGATCTTTAAATCTTTCGACCATCGAAGTACGATGCGGAATATTCTTTCTTCTAACCTTGCGATTAAAAAGTAAAGCAATAAACGGTATTCAACCTTACGGTTGAAGTCAACATTCATAAACGGAAAATTATCATTAAATCTTTGCATCTGCAATGCCTTTATGTGAGTTGGATAAAACTAATACAGATATTTTTAAATTAGTTAGTTGAAGTATCCACCCTTGTTCTTTTAGATCTTTGCCCGGAACATACTAGAAATTCACCCACTTATTTCTTGCTCTGTTGTAAGATACCGATAAGCAATAACAATTTCCTGTTGCGGCAGTTTAGTTTACTATGGAACGCAGGAAAATCCTAAACTTTAAATCTGTCTCTCTATAGAGACCGGATATTAAAAACATAATAAAGAAGGACTAAAAAGTTCCTATATGGAAACCTTCATTCACTTGCGGATTTGTAAGCTATACAAATCGAATTTTCCAGCTTCCGAAAGCAGTTTGTCAGGAAGCGAAACTTTTATACTTTGCTTTTTTTATACTTTGCCATTTACCGTTGCATTTCTTACGTTTCTGACTTCTAAAATCACATGCAAAGTGCTTCAAAATACTTTGAGCTAACACTTTAAAATTTTTGCTGTAGATAGACGTAGATATAACAACATCAAAATAAATAATTTCTATATTTTAAAGCCTGCCATCACAAATTTGTTTTAATTCAAGATTTTAAATTCTTTTTAAAAAATTATTAAAATTTCATATTGTACCTAAAAGCAATTAACATATAAAAAATAAATTTTAGGAGCGTTTGTTTGTGCTTTTTGGAATAATTTTCAAGGAATATTATATTAAATATATTAATTATATTCTTTCGTTATTTAGGCATTTTTTTCTTTTATAATTCATAACTGCTAATTAAAAGGAAGTCCAATTTAACAATTCATCAATCATTGCTTTATGGACCAATACTGAAACTAATATGGACATATGGTAGTCAACTATCGGGTTGTGCTAAAGAGAGTAACATTCTAGTTTTACAGAGCACCTTGGTACGTTCTAAATAGTTCATCGGGATCTAAAAATCAAAACTGTAGCAAAGACTATAAAAAAGTAAGCAAAAAGCCATGAAGATAGACTCCATCGGCATCGAGCAATTCAGCTTTTAGACAATACTAGGCTAGTTCGAAGACTAAAAAGAGCGAAGACGTTTGAACTAGTAAACTAAGTGAATTACATAAAACAAAATAATGCTATAAACACTACACAATTTTGAGTTACAGACGAAACAAAGCAGGGAGAACTGTTGGGTGAACTCTAAGTTTAAATCTGATATTTCTAGTAAATTAAGTTAAAACAAAATTGCAAATTAGTCTAACTGACTAGATTCTGATCCAATAAATACAGTGTTTGAGAAATTAAAAAAAAAAATACTGGTTAAAATTTTGAATATCTTGGACACATTACAAAACTGTGAACTTACGTACAATGCCTAATTAAAACAATATAATAATTAGGGCCAATTGATCAGATAAGAGATCCTTGAATTTGCTAAATGCCATGTAAGTTAAACCAATGAACTTATAAAACTTTTACTGAAAATATTTACTATCAATTTGTTATGCAAACACTAGATCTAAACTTCTCTCTCAAGTGTCATATTATGCAACAACGCTTGTTAGGTCTTAAGTGATTTTGAAATGGACTGTTAGCCGAAATGCCAAACGGAACTGAAATTTATGTTAAATGATTTAACGCGATTGACAGCAGACATTAGCAATGTGGCTGAATCTAAAGCTGGAGCAGTAGCGAATTTGCCACTGAAAACATATTCATGTTTTATATAAATTGTAAATTTAGTAAATGCAGGTATTCGTTAACTTTCTTCTTCCTTGCTCAATTTACCAAGTCATCGGTCGTTAAGATTATCTTGTATGAAAAATTATTAATAAGTCAGTATCAGTGTCTGCAGATCAAGGAACTGAAAAATTGAAGAAAGCGTTTCTAATTTTGTTATGGAAATTTAATAATAATTTTGCTAAAGGTGCACAGATATGATATAAAAGGTAACTTGTTAGGTACTTTTACTAAGTTTTATTTTTAACATAGTGTCCTCATTTTTAGTAAAGTTTTTTCTAGCATGTCACACGATTTATGTCCCTACTGATATACAAGTATTAAAATAGAAATATGATTCCACATATATTTTTTAAATATCTCCAGCCCAACTAAAGACATTAGAATGAATTATGTCTGATCAAGATAACACAAATCTGTAATTTTCTATCAATTTTGTAGATGTTATTATTTATACTTACATATCCTCAATGTCAGCACTCGGAAAAAATAAATAGGTTACTACGAAATTAGCAGTGTATAGAATCCCAGAAGCATAATATTATTCCCTAAAAGGCATATTCACGCCACCTAATTACATGTAACTTAAATGCGATGCTTTCCCTTTGATAGACATGTCGATATAATGTTGCTGCCAGCCACAACTTATCGGCGGGCTTTTTATATCGACGCCAATTTAAAAGATTTTTAGTAGTAAATAAGAAACATGGGTCAGAGTCAGTGTATATTTTACTGCTTTACTACTTGAATAAATATATTTTTTAATACTAAGCAAAAAGATTTTACAAAAAAATCGTTAGAGGCAAAGGGAAGTCGGAGAGGTCTATTATTATTAGTAGGAGCAGAATAATTAACAGTAAAATTAAAATAAAATAAATGAAACTAACACTAAAAAAAAATACAAACTTTTTAACAAGCCCCTCAAATCAAGAAAAAATTTTTCCCAACCCGGGGTCCTCGGGAAAATTATCTAACACTGGTTGCATCACATTGTGGAATTACCAGACTGGTTCTTTGAGTGGCATAACTAAAAGATTGATCGAATAAGATTTGATTTGTCATCTCTGAAATCAGTCTCTTGGTGTCCACACCTCAAGGACTCGGGTGATATGTTTATTTCTTTTTTGTTACTAAGTTACTAATCCAAGTGTCACATTGGGGGCACCAGATAGCACTTCCATATTCTAGTATTGGCAATACTACAATGTTAAATAAGTAAATACTTACTTCAATGTTAAAACTTTGGTATTTCTACAAACAAACCCAGCAACTTTTCGGGCACTCTTAATTTTGGAAATATGTGATGAAAATGAAAGATTAGCATCAAAGGTTACATCCAGGAATTTTTGTTCAGCGACACGTTTTAGGTTTTCATTATTTATTGTATAATCAAATTCAATTAAGTTTTTGTTTCGACTAAATGATAAACAAAAGCATTTACACAAATTTTAGTTAAAACCATTTTCCTGACAATATAGGACTGCGTTTAAAGTGTTACAATCCTGCAATGAGAAAACTTTAACAAAAAATTTAAAATTATCGGCAAATGCCAATGATTTCACATTTTTTACCTTAGAAATAATTTTGTTAAAGACAATAATAAAAAGAAGTGGTCTGAGATTTTACCCTTGGGACACACCAGAAGAACTTACGTAAATAGTAGACCTACTACATTTTAGTTCTACAAACTGATATCTATTGCTGGCACCAATTCCCAAATAAGATTCAATGAAATTAGTTATGTATGTAGAAACATTTATTCCATTTAGTCCATCCAAAATAGTGCTGTGATTTACTTTATCAAAAGCCAAATCCGTGTAAACAACATCTACTTGACTCTGTTTAAAGCCTCATATACGTGTTGCGAAAGCTGGCTAAGAAGTCATGCTCTCTGGGAGATATTTTATTTGTCACTTCTGCCAAAAGTCTATCAAATATTATGATTTCAAATATTTTGGAACCTGCGCATACTATTGTTATTAGCCGATAGTTCTTAATTTCTTGTCTAGGTCCACTTTTATGGATGGGTATAACTTTGCTAAGCTTCCATTTATCTGGAAAAGTTGAAGTTTTAAGCATAATATTCAATAAAATCTTCAAAGGAACAAGCAAAAACTCTCTACACCCTTTTAATTTTAAAGCAGGAGTACCATCATGCCTAATATATTTATTGGGTTTTAGTTTCTTTAAAGCTTTTTCTATATCTGAAATGGATATATCTTAATCACAACAGTAGAATTTAATTTGATTTGTCTGGGTGAGATTAATATTGTCATTGTCAATAAAAACAGACTTAAAGTATGTTGCAAAGCCGTCGGCAATATTATTCGTTCCCGTGTATGTTTTATTTCTACACGTCATTTCATCTGACAAGTCAAGACTCCCCTTAAAACTTTTAAGAAATTACCAGAAAAGTTTAGGGTTAAACGTAAGACTTGCTTCTGTATCTAGTAAGTATTTGGAATTACGCTCTTACTTTACTGTGTTTGGATTTCCAAAACTGAGACTTATTTTATTTTCGCGATTTTTGTTTAAGTAGTTTAATTATTTTATAGTTAAACCAAGTTGCGTAGTTTTTACCTTTCTAAGCCGATCTAGATATACACCTGAAAAGCATCAAGCCAGTTACCGACGTCAGGGTGTTTACTTGAGCACTGTTTTATGATGCTTGTAAAGCTTTAACATTGAATGTCTTGGTGCTAGTCTGTTATACAATCAGACAAAAGGAGCAAGGAAGCAACTTCGGTAGACAGTCTAAATAATTCGTAAATCTAACCTAACCCTAACCGAACTAACGAAGTAAGTATATAGATTGGATAGGGTTCCCATATGACCGTCATGTAGATGGATTAAGGCGACAACACAGAATCTTTTTGAACTTATAGCAGACGGGAAAGCGTATGTTAGAGCCAGACAACAAGTATTGCAGATCTTAACACTGAACGAGAGTAAACTGCGGTTAAATGGTGTATAAACGACATCACCACCCAATCTAATAATACAATACTTTCTTTAGCTTGAAGGTATCACATTTGTCGGTTAGATAATGGTTTACCTGGATTAACTTAAGGAACTCCTAAGTGTCCTTAATTGATCCTTCTTAAATTTCACCCGAGCCGTCTGTTCACGTTGGAAACTGGCTTTGCCAAATGGTTCTTTCTCATAGCCGTTACGCCTTTAGATAAGGTAATGAATTACAAACAACAGCGAAGAGAAAATGTATAGGATTACATTAGTTTACTTTGAATATAAAGATGTGTTATAATAACACTGCACTTCAAGAAAATTGCATAACCAAAATTATGTTAGCTCTACAAAGTGTTCCAGAACTAATAATACAGAGGAAACTGTAGATTCCTTTGATAAAAATACTGAAATTTTGCTACATTCACCTTAGTTCAAAAGTTGTTAATAACCGAGATGTTTTTATAAGTTTCTTAGTTAACTTATTGAAAACATGAGTAGCGCTTTTTTTAAATACATTATTCGGGAAAACTTCAACGTCAATTTTTGTTTTAAGAAACACATCTTTTAATTGTAAAACAAAAATGCCGAAGAATCTGAATATGAAAAGTCCGAAAAAAATTTACTTTCATACAAAATTTGATTCTAGTACAATACGCTGGATTCGTGTTTCTGTATAAAAGCTTTGGTAACGTAAGTAGACTTTCCAAAATGAATTTACCATTATCGGGATAATTAAATTATGACAGAGAATCCAGGCACGGATACCGAATCCCGTATGGGAGGAAGACAGTTTTTTATAAATTTACTTACGTGGGTGTTTAAATAAAAGTTGAAATTAATTTTTCTGGAAAAAAAAAGGTTTCGAAATCGAGATACTGGAATTAAGCGGATCATAAATTTGTAGATATACAAATAAATTTGGATATATAGCTAGATAGATATTTTAAGCCCCAATATACCATCAATCGATCCGGCTTTCGACTCTTTTCTGTTTTATTCGGTGTCTATTACTTCCTGTTAATATTCACGATACCCTATGAGCAGAAGCACAATTAGGCATCTTAGTGCTGATAAGAATATTTATTTTATTTTTTAATTAAAATTAATCCTTATTATTTATTGTACTCTTTTGCATACTCGGTTAAGAGCAGCTTTGCTGAAATTCGCCGAGGTAAAAATAAAGGCATTTTATTATTATTATTACTATTATTATTAATTAAATTAACTTGTAAATTTACGTGTAAACACTAAACATCTGCTAGGTTATAGCACGGGTCAGTTGGGTAACCTGCGGTTGAAAGTATTCTATTGTACAGTAGGATACCTAAAATAACACAATATACCGAAAACCATTGTAAACCGATTTCAATTTGAAGTGTATGCCTTACTCCAACAGACTTTAATGAGTAAACTTGTAACCAAATGCTGTTTATTATCATAGAGAGAATGGCCGACTGTTCTAGCTCACTATCTGGAATAATGCGATATACGAACATGCTGCCTTTAAACTATAAACCCATAATAACGGACTTTTGGGATAAACGTAGAAGATTTTAAATGGCATTAGGAGTGCTTAAATTAGATTTTGGAAAAATATTTGTTGGGTATTCTGCCTTAATCTCCTTTACCTCAATTAGTTCTCTTCCTTATCTGTTATGCCTTTACCATTAAGCCACGTAGTTAAATAATTATTCTTTTTTCACTCCGCACATATTTTATCTTGAAAGTAATCAAATACAATCGCAATTCTAAAAGCGTAGACCTGAAAACCAGTTGCTTCTTTAGATATTGATATCGGTCTTGTTTAAGTCATCATTAAATGAAAATATTGGATAATAACTATGTTATGGAGGCAAACTAAAAGAACTGAGCAAAAAGGGTTTTCGAAAATGTTCTTGAAGACTTTAAAAAAATTGTAAGTTCAATTTATCGTAAGATTCTCGAAGACTCGAAGGCAACCTACAAACACTACCGTGAATTAGTTATGGAGCTATAGGGCTCGCATAAAGTTATCATTAATGGAAAGACCTTCCTCCTATAAAAGGCATTGGTGTGGTAAAGTTAAACGTGTATGTAGGACTGTCTCTTGAAATTCTCTCTGAAGTGTTTTACAATCCTCCAGTGAGAAAACTTTAATAAACTAACTAAAATTATTGACAAATGCCAATGATTCCACATTTTTTACCTTAGAAATAATTTTGTTGAAGGCAATATTAAAAAGAAGTGGTTAGAGATTTGACCTTTGAGGCACACCAGAAGAACTTACATAAATTCCAGTAAGTCCAACCAAAATAGTGCTGCGACTTACTTTATGAAAAGCCAAATCTTTTGGGCAAGAAGTCATGCTGTCTGTGAGATATTTTATTTGACACTTCTGCAAAAAGTCTATCAAATATTATGACTTCGAATATTTTTAAAACTGCGCATGCTATTGTTATTAACCGACAGTTCTCAATTTCTTTATCTTGATAGTAATCAAATACACGTGGAGTTGTATTTGATCGCAACTCTAATAGCGTGGACCTGAAAACCTGTTGCTCCTTTAGATATCGATGTCGGTCTTCTTTAAGGATTCATCATGGAACGAAAACATTTGAGTTTGGATGAAATGAATTAAGTGAAATCATGGATGCAAACTAAAACAATTGAGCAATTAAAGTCTCCGAAAATGTTCTTGAAGACATTTCAAGAAAATTATAAGTTCAATTTAACGTAAAATGCTCGAAGGTAACCTAGAAACACTACTGTCAATTAGTTAGAGAGTTATAGGGCGCGCATTTAGTTATCATTCATGAAAGGACTTTCCCTCTATAAAAGGCATTGGTGTAGCAATGTTAAACTTGCCTCAAACTTATCGAATTTGAAACGCTAATGATTAGGACTGCCTCTTGAAATTTTCTCTGAATTGTTTTACAATCCTTTAGTGAGAAAACTTCAACAAACAATTTAAAATTATTGACAAATGCCAATGATTCCACCTTAGAAATAATTTTGTTAAAGGCAATAAAAAAAAGAAGTGGTTCTAGATTTGACCCTTAAGGCACACCAGAAGAACTTACATAAATTCCCAAATAAGATGGAATTAAATTAATTAAGTATGAAGAAACATCCATTCCAGTTAGTCCATCCATAAAAGTGCTGTGTGCTTAGCCAAATCTTTTGGGTAAGAAGTCTGGGAGATATTTTATTTGACACTACTGCAAAAGGTTTTTTGATTTCGAATATCTTTAAAACTGCGCATACTTTTGTTATCACCCGATAGTTCTCAATTTCTTGTCGTTGATGACGCACATGTTTTATCCTGAGAGTAATTAAATACCCGTGTAGTACCTCTTTAATCACAATTGTAATGGCGTAGAACTAAAAACCCGTTGCTCCCTTAGCTGTCGATATCGGTCTTCTTTAAATGTTCATCATAAAACATTTGAGTTTTGATGAGATGAATTAAGTGGAGTCATGGAGGCAAACTACAACAATTGAGCAATTAACGTTTCCGAAAATGTTCTTAAATGCATTTTAAGAAAATTGTTAGTTCACTTTAGCGTAAAATGCTCGAAGGCAACTTACAAACACTACCGTAAATTAGTTATGGAGTTATAAGACGAGCGTAAAGTTATTATTAACGGAAATACCTATAAAAGGCAATGGCGTAGCAAAGTTAAACTTGTGTCAAATTTATCGAATTTAAAACGCTATGGTTGTGCTACAGTTTTTGTCTCAGAGATAACTCGCTCTGGTATACAATAATGTTATTCCTGGCATAACTAGGGATGCAGAACTAAGCTCATTCTATGATATTTGGATATACCAACAAAATATTACATTGCCATGACCAGTTCAATCTCCAGATTTAAATTTGATTAAGAGACGAGTGAAACATCATTTAAAGAACTAATCCCTATATGGGCAACTCGACTGTCGCAATCTTTTGAGAGCTCTCGATGATTAATAAAGTTTTGAGACGCACTTTATGCAATTGAAGCAAATTAGTAGTAGTATTAATATATATTCATATGATGGTATGGTTCTGCGATTAATTTACATGGCAAAATACAGTTGACTGTTTTTTTCCAAAAAATAGGCTTTTAATATATTTTCTTGTATTTCACATTTTTGAAAACGTAATGTTTAGTGTGTTGGTATGTAGAATTCATAATTTTAGCACAATGTGTCTTTTTATACTTCCGGCATCTCATTTCACACGTTTCAAAGAATGCACGTTCCTAAGCTAAGTTTACTGTCTTTGGAGGTTTATTGTCTTGCTTTAGGGAGTTAGTTTTGCTACAGTATTTGTTTAGGATTTTGGATAAGTAAACTTGGTTTCCAGGACCGACCCATGGGCTAAAAATGACTCGGGAAAATACAAAATAATAAGATCGGTGTATAAAAGAGCACGACGAAAAATAGAATAAGAACAATTTTTTGTGGCTAAGCGGGCAAAGAAAGATTGTGTTTCTGTTGTATTTTTTCGTCGGCAGCTCGAAAACTGTACACCCACGGGGGTCCAAGATCTAATGGACACCTATTAAGTGTTGACAGTTAACTGTTTCGTCCTTAAGGGACTCTTCAGAACAATGTGACACTTTTGTAAAGCTATAGATAATGTATATGAATCTCATCTTACGATATTTGTAAGATAAATAAACAAATAATGCCTGCGATACCGTTTGCTTTTACATAATTGGCGACAAGAGAAACAAAATCTTTCTATGCTTACGCTAGTAGCTATAGTTTTTCTCTGCTTCTGTGGTATGAAATTTCTTTCACTGAGGAAGAAATAAAACATTTTTTTTTTAAATTATGAAGCATTACAAAAAATGTTTTCTTTTTAGGGAATATCTTGAGGAAATAACAGATTAATTTAAAAATTGTTTATACCAACATGTGAAAAAAAATTAGTAAACGTCAAATTTTAACAGGAGTTACTTATTTTCAAGCAAAATAGCCTTAAATATTTGAATATCTTTGGTATGATAAAGCTATCTGAAAAATATCCAAATATCTAAAGCATGCCTTGGTTACTCCAATATAGTTGCGGCTCTGTCTATTTACCGCACTGCATCGGTTGGTGCGTCAGGATAGTTACAGTAGTGGTGACGTACAGAAAGTTTAAATAAATGTGGAGTTGGTATACCTATAGTAGAAAACCACACGGATAGGAGCCGATAGTCCGTTCCTTTGATTCGTTTGTTGAAAGCTTTGATATAGAGCTTAGAATTTTTTCAGTGACCAAAAACCGTATACAGGGTGTTCCAAAAATATACCGACAAACTGCAAGGGGTGGTAGAGTCTATCAAAACAAACGCTTTTTGTGCAGTAAACATGTGTCGTTTGGGCTCTAGAGCAAAAGAACTGTTTTTACTCTTCATACAAGTGATCTGCTTCTCTTCCATTGCACAGAGCTGCACCGTAAGCCAGGTGCATATCGGCAAGTTCTTGAAATGAGAAATTATTTGCCATTTTAATGCAAATTTTAAATCAATACAAGTTGATGGTAGCTATGCCTAATGTCAACTAATTTTAAAATAAATTTTCTAACTAGCTGAACCTGGGATTGTTCGGAATGTTAATGATAAGGAAAGGTTTTTGCATCATTAAATAGACAAAATTGCGATCAAAAATGTTTAGAAACTGCAAAAAAAGTACCAAAAACAATTTTTTGCTCTAGAGCCCAAACGGCTCATTTGCGGACATATGTTTGCTTTACAAAAAAATTTTGAATTGATGGCCCCTATATGTCTTACATATGGGACATCCTACATACATTGAAGCACATATAGACGTAAATCAAAATAGATGTAACAAACAAAAAAAAATAAAGTTATAAAAAAAATATAGTTAAAGTTATGAAAATCTTAAAAATTCTAAAAATTTTCAAAATTTAAATGCTGTTTTTTCAAAAAACTGGAGTTTGGTCTCAAAACTGCTTGTTATGTATACTACTATTATATTTCTGCTGCAAACAGATATGTATAAATTAACCTTTGAAAAAACCAGAAATAATATAGGTAGGTAAACCCTTTCTGTGGTATCAGATTTCTTTCACTGAGGAAGAAATAAAACAATTTTTTGTAAGTATGAAGCATTACAAAAAATCTTTTTGGGGAATATCTTGAGGAAATTTAAGCATGGGAAAGGAGATAAAAAAAAATTACCTAAACAATTTTATTTTAGCATTTTACAAACAAGCTGCTACTTGGTGTAGTATTTAGTTTATTTGTTTATAGATAAAGTTTATTCGCCCTTCCTTTACATGCACAAAGCGCTTGCATTAGCACCTGTTTCAGACTCATCATGGTCCCGTAGAGCAACCTTAAAAATCCCACAGAATTTTTAACAATCAATTAATCTACTAAGTCTATTTTTTGTTACATTTTCATTATGTTCGGTAATGTTTTGCCTATAGGCACTATTCAATTGGCACCTAATATCAGTGTTGCCTTTCACAGAAAATTCTATGTGGTTATTTAAATAAGTAGCACTTACTTTGTGTCTAACTTTTCACCAAAGTGCTTGATATCACACATTCCTTTTGCCACCCACGCAGGATCACTTTAGTGGATTGTTCATAATAGAACAAATAAAGCAAAAAAAGTAGTAAGTTCATATGTCAACGTATTTAAATTTGCACAGTTAATTATGTAATCGACTGTATTTATTTCCATTTTATAAACAAACGATAACAAAAATAAACAATGACACGCGACCGGCAATGCTTTTTACTACTCACATACCCCAAATCAAAAGAAACTCATACGTCTTCACTAAGGATAGAACAGGCAACGTGTAGAGGGCAACGGATGTTTCCGCACGATGATGATGGCCGCCTTCATCTAAAGCAAACATTGTTCCCGCCCCCGCTCGGGAACATCCACCCATACCCCGCTGGAAAACGGGTGAAATTGAAACCTCGCCCCGCGAGGCGCTGCCGGCTTGTAATTAATTACGCTAAAACAGTTCACCCAATTAATCGCTTGTTGTTAACCACAGATAATAAAAAGAACTAGAAAATCATAAGAGAAGATTTAATTTTTTTAAAATAAATCAATTAAAAATACTGTTTGTTGTCTAATTTTGAGAGGGCACTACTCCGTTGCCGTCCCTGTAGCATGGCCACTGCAGGGGACTAATCGGGTTAACAGAAATCAATTTTTGCTAAGTGGCTCTGTTAACAAAATTTTCTGCTGTAGGTTGCGCTTGTGTAAAGTTTACTATTAAATTAATACGCGTTGGCTTAAAACATATTTTAAGGTATATTTATGCGCGAGATATGACTATATCGCGACTTCGTGAGTAGCTGAAATGAAAAATCCGAATGCTTTTAGTAACGAACACAAAATGAATGTAACGTAATGCATAACAAGTAGTTAGCTTGAAGGGTTACCCGCGCTGCCCCCGGAATTATAAACCGTCACTTCTATACTCCCTTTCTCATCGTCTCAGTTCCAAGCTTGGCAGATTTTTATAATGCGGATTTTAGAAAGTGCCAAATCCTTTCTCACTGTAGCTATTTCACATAGAAAGTGGCTAATTTCCAGCTTTAACTAAAACCCTTTACCATTTTATCCCACAAAAATATGTAAACATTAATTCTCAATTTTTTTGAATTATGTAAATGTGCAGTATCTATAGGGTACTAAACTTTACGTTTGTAGTATTTTTGCCATATAATTCGCTGACTCAACATAAAACGTCGGGAATCCAGCAAAAATGCAATATGCTTAACCCGACCTTAGGAACAAATTATGTCACGGTTATAAGTACTGTTTTTCGTTTCATCTGCCTGCCTTTTGTTTTTTTTCCGGTAGTTTCTTTTATATTTGGTAGATGTCGCCATTTGTGTGAAAAGTATATGGTATCGCAGGCATTATTTTTAATTTCTCTTACCTTATATCATAAGATGAGATTTATATACCGTCTCTTTAGCTTTACAAAAGTGTCACATTGACCATGCAGTGTTCTGAAAAGTCCCTTAAGGACGAAATAGTTAACGGTCAACAATTAGTAGGTGTCCATTAGATCTTGTACAGCTTTCGAGCTGAAATACAAGAAAAACCAAATCTTTCTATAACCGCTTAGCCACAAAAAATTGTTGATTAAAAATAATTGACCTATTATATTTTAAATCATTAATCAAAAGGAATAACCCTTCGTCGTTAAAATTTTAAAGATTTTTTTGTTTCTGTAATATTAATGTAATGTGTCATCTTTTTATTTTTTTTATTTAGTCGGTTAGAACGTTTTTCTACGTTGCCCGACGCCTATTCTCCACCTCCTTCGATCCTGACAATCATCTTATGTCAGATTTTTTTGACTCATTGATCTTTGGATTGACTGTTGCCATTCTAGTTTAGAACGCCTTTTTTTCTGCGCCCTATTGGTTGCCATTCTAGGACCTGCTTTGGTAATCTTTCGTCGTTCATCCGTTGTACATGGCCGTACCATATCAGTTGTCTTTTAGTGATGTCATCCGTTATGCTTCCTTCGATTCCCATTATTTCTTTTATGATCTTATTTCTTATGTGATCTGTTCTAGATATTCTAATTGATCTTCTTATTGCACCCATTTCGACAATTTCCATTTTTGTTTTGTATTTTTTTGTTACGCGACAAGTCTGTATTCCATACAACAGCGCGCTTTTCACCACTGTTTCATATATGTTAAGTTTTACATTCTTTTTTATCTCTCTGCTCCATAAAATACTGTTAAGAGATCCAATAACCTTTTTTGCTTTTATTATTCTTTTTTCCAGTTCTTTACAGTATGTTCCTGTCTTATCAAATGTGACACCCTAGTATACATACTCATTGCATGGAGATATTACTTGTCCATTGTCTACTGTGTCTTGTCCACGTTCACTGTTAATCCCCACTTTTGGTATTCTTCCATTAACTTTCTCATCATATACTCCATGTCGTCTTTATCATTAGCTACAATTACTTGGTCGCCAGCAAACTGTAGTGTGTATATCGTAAATCGGTCGTTAAGTTGTATTCCCATGCCGTGCACTTTCCGTTTCCAGTTTTTTAGAGCTACTGCGATATATATTTTTAAAAGAGTTGGAGAGATACAACATCCCTGTCTTAAGCCTTTTGTTATCAGGAATTCTTTTGAAAGTCGATTTCCAATTTTAATTTTAGATTTTGACCCTTTGTATAGTTCTTTTATCGCTTTTCTGTATGTATGATTGATATTAGTCTGCTCTAACACTGTCCATAGTTTTTCTACTAGAACGGTATCATATGGTTTTTGTAGGTCCATAAAGGTAACATGAGTCTCTATAATTCTGGCGCTCCTTTTCTCAATTACTTGTTTAAGACAAAAAACATTATCACTTCAAGATCTGCCTACACGAAACCCACTTTGCTCTTCTTCTTCTTGTTCATGAAAATCATTCTCTATTAGATCTCTATAAATCCTACCATGCAATCTACTTAGAATACTGGTTACTGAAATTCCTCTATAATTGTTGCAATCCGGCTTGTTTCCTTTTTTATGTATTGAGGATATAAATGCAATTTTTCAATCATCAGGTACTGGATGTCCGTTTATGCATTGATTGATATTCCTCCAGGTCCGCTAGCTTTTCCGGATTTAAGCTTTTAATACTATTTTTTATCATTTCTTTTTCGATGATTACTTCCTCTCCGTGTACTTCTATGTCTCTTCTCGGAGAGGCTGTCAGATATTTGGGTCTCGTTTCCTGCAGCAGTCCCTTGTAGTGTTCTGTCCATTGTTCTGGTTTGATGATCTGGATGTTTACTTTTTCTTTTGTTGGGTTTTTTACTGTATTAAACTTGACGGTTGTAATATTTTTGGCGCATACCCCGCTGACCCGACAAAAAACGTCGCGAAGTAAAAAAAAAATGCAATATGCATTGACTCGACCTGAGGGACAAATTATATTACGGTTGTGGGTACTGTTTTTCGTTTCATCTGCCTGCCTTTTTTTTACTCTGGTAGTTTCTTTGGTATTTGCTAGATGTCCCCACTTGTGTGAAAAGCTTACGGTATCGCAGGCATTATTTTTCATTTCTCTTACCAATATTGTAAGATGAGATTTATGTACCGTCTCTTTAGCTTTTCAAAAGTGTCACATTGACCATGCAGTGTTCTGATGAGTTCCTTAAGGACGAAACTGTTAACAAATCTTGGACCTCCGTGACTAAGAGCTTTCGAGCTGCCCACGGAAAGATACAAAATAAACAAAAACTTTCTGTACCAGCTTAGCCACGAAAAATTGTTGATTAAAAATAATTGACCTATTATATTTTAAATCATTAATCAAAAGGAATGGACACACTACACTCTTCGTTAAAATTTAAAAGATTTTTTGTTTCTGTAATATTAATTTATTGTGTCATCTTCCTCTCAGAAAAGGGCAGTTTTATTCCCTTTCGATTTCTTTTTCTTGTTTTAAAAATAGATTATTTTAATATTCCCGGAAAAGAAAAGAAAAAGGTTGGTAAAACGTACAGGTGCCAAATTTATTCTAAAGTAAGAAGAATATTTTGTGATGTATGTAAATTGTTTCGTAACACGATAAAAGGCGCCGACATCCGAGCGAATTTGTAAGTTTTAGCTGAAGAAAATGCGCACCTAAGTCGGAAATAAATTACATGTGAAAAAGGTGTAAAAGCCTTTGGATTTATTATTCTCAGGACCGTATTTCGAATTTGTGTGTCCCTAGGCTGAGACTGAGAACTAGAAGATGTTCCTCTCAGAACCTGTTTAAGTTTTGAGAGCATTTTTCTGACCTAGGGAGAAGTCAAGCGCATAGTACTTTCAGTTTGTTGTTTATAGAATGTGTTGTGATTATTAGCTCACACATATACTATACTATAGTAGTGTGAGCTATGGTGATCCTAATTTTTTCGAGAAAAAAAAAGTTGCTCCGATTTCAAAATTTTTTATATATCTTTGCGTTTCAGATGATTTTGAAACTTTTTTGTTGCGCCGTCTGTCTGTCTGTCTGTCTGTCTGTCTGTATGTCTCTCTGTAACGACCAACGCACATAACTCAAAAACCGCTTGGCCGATTTCAATGAAATTTGGTACCTTGGCTGGGTATTGGGCCGAGATGGTCCCATTTAAAAATGAACAAAATCCACCGAACACAAACCAAATAAAAGGGTGGGGATAGATTTCAAAAATTAGAGTTTATGTGAAAATATGGCGTGTGTGATATCAAACGAAAGGTAATTGAGTCTGGAGTTAAACAAAATATGTTTTAATTTATTTTAAAAAAAGGGTGGGGGTATATATAAAAAATTAGAGTTTTAGTGAAATTATGGCGTGTGTGATACCAAACGAAAGGTAATTAGGTCCGGAGTTCAACAAAAGACATTTTAGTTTTTGTTTTTTTTAAGGGTGGGGGTGGATTTCAAAAATTTGAGTTTAAGTCAAAACATGGCTTGTGTGGTATCAAACAAAAGGTAATTTAGTGTGGAGTTGAATAAAATATATTTCAGTTTTTAGTTATATTAGCTCACACGTACACTATAACTATAGTACCTAGTGTGAGCTTAGGGGCCCATATATTGGCAGAGTATTTTGACATAGTCATAGTCAAATGAAATTTCGTCCGAAACTTGAATTACCCTCTTACACATTGATTTCGAGGTATAGATAAGGAAACAGAGAGAGAGTGCTGAGCAAAAATCAAATCTTCTGTCTCATGTGACGTATGTCTTTTTAACCGGGAACGAAGAAGGAACACGACCCATTGCAGGCACGATAGAGAAGGATATAAAAATAACAAGAGCGAAGTAAATTTAATTTAATAACTTATCTCAAAGGGTCGAGACATTTTGCATCTTTGTCAAAACCTTCGATTTAAAGCAAAAAGCACCATTCTGAAAAGTGAACACACGCGTAGTAAATATTCGTTTAGTAGTCTTGCATCTCTCTCAAACCATCCCGCATTAATCGGAAAAGAGACACGGTAACACTTCTAAAAACTTTTTTACGAAAAACCTTCAAATTTTAAAAAAAATTGAAATTTTTCAAAAATTTTAAAACCTTAAAATGATATATTTTTTTAAAAACCTAAAAATTCTCAGATATATTGCAACATTTGAGTTAATGGACTCAGGTCTACTACTGACTACAAATAGTTAGCAAAGCCATATCGCAAGAAAATTCCGTAAAGGATTTATCAGACATTTTTGAATATTCTGTGTTTTTTAAGTATTTTATCAAAAAAAGTATAATCGGAAGCCAAGTTGTACGGCGCTCAATGTTTTTTTGATCTAATTTGTCTATAAAAGACGCAACGAAGAGGAGAATAATAAAAAAAGTCGTGTTAATTATATTATTTATGGACTTAACCTATGTTAAAAGTCACAATTTATTTTATTTTTATTTTACTCCGCCACTGCCTACATCTACGATTAAACCGCACCTATCACAGACATACGTAGTAAAGCAACAACCCGGCGTTGCCACATAAGAATAAATCCAAAACAAAACACGTTTTGTATCTCTTTCCCACTCACTAAATTTTGTTTTGCATACCGTTCCAAAACAAAAATGAATTTATGATTCCAAGTCTACTACTTGAAGTTAATGCTCCTACACTATTATGTTGTATAAGCTTATATTAGATCTCTGAAAAATCTCATAGTTTTTGACGCCTCATCCCCAAAGGTCATTGCAGCTTAAACAATGTTGTTTTTCTTTATCCCAAACAACAGAACGAAAGCTTTGTTTCAGTTTGTTCTTTATACAAAGTGTTATGATTTCATCAAGGATTATTTCATGAGGTCGCATGGTATCTTGTCCTACACCTGAATCGCCTTCCTACACCATTATGCTACATGAGAGCAAATCTTTAAAAATTGGCTTGGTGTTTGACGCGTTATCACAAACTACAGAACGATATTGTAAAAATTCGGGCATACCTACTTCAGATTTATTTTAATCAAACGTGAAATTTCGTACCCGTGAATTTAAAAATCAAACAAGTTTCATGGCTAATCGGGCAAAAAGGAGTTTTTTGTTTCCCTTATATTTTTCCGTGGGTAGCTTGAAAGCTTAACCTCACGGGGGTCCAAGATCTAATGGACCACCTAATAAGTGTTGACAGTTAACCGTTTCGTCCTTATGGGACTCCTCAGAACACTGCTGGTCAAGTGACAAATCTTGCGAAGTTAATCAGACGGTTTTGTTTCTAATTAAATGTAATTAGTGAGCGAACTATAGCAAGAGGCGCCATCTACCGAGATACGAGAGAAACAAAAAACCAAAAGCAGGGAAAACACTGCTATACAATATCGATCAATGAAAGATCGAATGCAAATAAAAGAAAACAACTATAGTCCGTGACCTACGACAGCTCTTTGTCTTTTCAGGCCGGATCAACGCATTTTGCATTTTTACCCGTCATCAAGACAGTGAGCGTCAATCAACGGAATTTTTAAGCCAAATAATACTAACAAACGTGAAATTTCGTACCCGTGAATTTAAAAATCAAACAAGTTTCATGGCTAATCGGGCAAAAAGGAGTTTTTTGTTTCACTTATATTTTTCCGTGGGTAGCTTGAAAGTTTAACCTCACGGGGGTCCAAGATCTAATGGACCACCTAATAAGTGTTGACAGTTAACCGTTTCGTCCTTATGGGACTCCTCAGAACACTGCTGGTCAAGTGACAAATCTTGCGAAGTTAATCAGACGGTTTTGTCTCTAATTAAATGTAATTAGTGAGCGAACTATAGCAAGAGGCGCCATCTACCGAGATACGAGAGAAACAAAAAACCAAAAGCAGGGAAAATACTGCTATACAATATCGATCAATGAAAAGATCGAATGCAAATAAAAGAAAACAACTATAGTCCGTGACCTACGACAGCTCTTTGTCTTTTCAGGCCGGATCAACGCATTTTGCATTTTTACCCGTCATCAAGACAGTGAGCGTCAATCAACGGAATTTTTAAGCCAAATAATACTAACAAGCGTGAAATTTCGTACCCGTGAATTTAAAAATCAAACAAGTTTCATGGCTAATCGGGCAAAAAGACGTTTTTTGTTTCCCTTATATTTTTCCGTGGGTAGCTTGAAAGCTTAACCTCACGGGGGTCCAAGATCTAATGGACCACCTAATAAGTGTTGACAATTAACCGTTTCGTCCTTATGGGACTCCTCAGAACACTGCTGGTCAAGTGACAAATCTTGCGAAGTTAATCAGACGGTTTTGTCTCTATTTAAATGTAATTAGTGAGCGAATTATAGCAAGAGGCGCCATCTACCGAGATACGAGAGAAACAAAAAACCAAAAGCAGGGAAAACACTGCTATACAATATCGATCAATGAAAAGATCGAATGCAAATAAAAGAAAACAACTATAGTCCATGATCTACGACAGCTCTTTGTCTTTTCAGGCCGGATCAACGCATTTTGCATTTTTACCCGTTATCAAGACAGTGAGCGTCAATTAACGGAATTTTTAAGCCAAATAATACTAACAAACGTGAAATTTCGTACCCGTGAATTTAAAAAACAAACCAGTTTCATGGCTAATCGGGTAAAAAGGAGTTTTTTGTTTCCCTTATATTTTTCCGTGGGTAGCTTGAAAGCTTAACCTCACGGGGGTCCAAGATCTAATGGACCACCTAATAAGTGTTGACAGTTAACCGTTTCGTCCTGATGGGACTCCTCAGAACACTGCTGGTCAAGTGACAAATCTTGCGAAGTTAATCAGACGGTTTTGTCTCTAATTAAATGTAATTAGTGAGCGAACTATAGCAAGAGGCGCCATCTACCGAGATACGAGAGAAACAAAAAACCAAAAGCAGGGAAAACACTGCTATACAATATCGATCAATGAAAAGATCGAATGCAAATAAAAGAAAACAACTATAGTCCGTGACCTACGACAGCTCTTTGTCTTTTCAGGCCGGATCAACGCATTTTGCATTTTTACCCGTCATCAAGACAGTGAGCGTCAATCAACGGAATTTTTAAGCCAAATAATACTAACATACGTGAAATTTCGTACCCGTGAATTTAAAAATCAAACAAGTTTCATGACTAATCGGGCAAAAAGGAGTTTTTTGTTTCCCTTATATTTTTCCGTGGGTAGCTTGAAAGCTTAACCTCACGGGGGTCCAAGATCTAATGGACCACCTAATAAGTGTTGACAGTTAACCGTTTCGTCCTTATGGGACTCCTCAGAACACTGCTGGTCAAGTGACAAATCTTGCGAAGTTAATCAGACGGTTTTGTCTCTAATTAAATGTAATTAGTGAGCGAACTATAGCAAGAGGCGCCATCTACCCAGATACGAGAGAAACAAAAAACCAAAAGCAGGGAAAACACTGCTATACAATATCGATCAATGAAAAGATCGAATGCAAATAAAAGAAAACAACTATAGTCCGTGACCTACGACAGCTCTTTGTCTTTTCAGGCCGGATCAACGCATTTTGCATTTTTACCCGTCATCAAGACAGTGAGCGTCAATCAACGGAATTTTTAAGCCAAATAATACTAACAAACGTGAAATTTCGTACCCGTTAATTTAAAAATCAAACATGTTTCATGGCTAATCGGGCAAAAAGGAGTTTTTTGTTTCCCTTATATTTTTCCGTGGGTAGCTTGAAAGCTTAACCTCACGGGGGTCCAAGATCTAATGGACCACCTAATAAGTGTTGACAGTTAACCGTTTCGTCCTTATGGGACTCCTCAGAACACTGCTGGTCAAGTGACAAATCTTGCGAAGTTAATCAGACGGTTTTGTCTCTAATTAAATGTAATTAGTGAGCGAACTATAGCAAGAGGCGCCATCTTGTCTCAAACTGCAGAACGATATTTTGAAAATTCCGACATACTTCAATTGTATCGTAATATTGTTGTTCATAAAGATGACGTCAAGTACCTAAAATATTGTCGAGATTTCTATAACTTAAACCCATTTAGGATTACAATCTTTATACTATCTAAATTCCGTCATTTGGCTTAAGATGTTGATAATATAATATTAGCAATTCAAAATATAACTGATCACGCTTCGTTGCAGTTTACTGGTCACGTGATAGTAGTATTAGCACATTACTTTGTGGTATTAGCAGTGGGGAGGCCATTTTTTGGTCTAGCGACTAGAAACTTAGCGCACCCTTTTCACAAACCTCATAATCACATGGCATCTTGCCCTAAACTTGAATCGCCTTCTGACACCATTGTGTTGTGAAAGATGATAACGGATCTCCAAGAATTCTCGAGGTTTTTAACACCTCATCTGTATACGAAATGTTTAAACGATGTTCTTCTTGTATGTCCCAAACTACTGAAGCGTACATAAACTTCTCTGTGTACAGAACAATATTGTATGTATTCTGAATTACAATCTTCATACTATCATCAAATGATTTGACTTGCATCAATTGGCTCAAGATTGTGCTTATGACTATCCTTTGGCATCAGATACTTTTCTAAATTTAACGTATGTTGATGATATAATTAGTTTTTAAAAATATATTATTCAAGCTTTGTAGCTATTTATATTTAAATAACATTTTTATTTTAATTGGAATTCTTCACTAAGCAATTTCTTTATACTAAGTGCAGGCCACTCTGCTTATACTATGTAGACTCTGCGTTTGTCCGGCCCTAATTGTTCTTTTACTTCTCCTTCGCTTCGCTGATAATTACGGATGTCTTTTTAACGTTAAAAAGAATCTGCGTTTCCAATCTGTGATTATTGCACCTCAGCACTGGAGTGTTTATACAGAAAAAGTAAATGTTATAATTCTATAGCAACAATCTCTGGATTTCTTTAATACTATCCTGATTTGGTCTGAAATGCGTCATTTGGCTTAAGATCGTTGCAATTTACTGGTCACATGATAGTGGCAGTGGGGAGACCCTTTTTTGGTCTAGCTACTAGGCACCCTTTTCATAAACCTCATGGTTAAATGGTATCTTACCCTAAACTTGAATCGCGTTCCAACATCATTGTGTTATGAAAGATGATAACGGGTCTACGAAAATTCGCGTAGTTTTTGATACCTCATCCGTATACGAAATGTTTAAACGATGTTCTGCTTGTAGGATATAATTCAAATATATCGTAATATCGTCGTTCATAAAGAAGTACCAAAAATATTGTGACTAACTGAAACCCATTCTGGATTAAAAAGCTTACTCATACTATTCTCAATTGAATTGAATTGCATCAAGATGTGCTCATGACTATCCTTTGGCATCAGATACTTTTCTAAATTTAACGTATGTTGATGATATAGTTAGTTTTGAAAAATGTATTATTCAAGCTATTTATATTTAAATAATATTTTTTTAATTGGGTATTCTTCATAGCAATGTTTTTGTACTAAGTGCAGGCCACTCTGCTTATACTATGTAGACTCTGCGTTTGTCCGGTCCTGATTGTTCTTTAACTTTTCCTTCGCTTTCCTGATAATTACGGATATCTTTTCAACCTTAAAAGTAATTTGCATTTCCAATCTGTGATTTTTTCACCTCAGTGCTGGATTTTTTGTGAAGAAAAAGTAATTGTTATAATTCTTTAACAACAATCCCAAGATTTTCACTGTGAAAAGGGGAAAAAGGACAACGGAAGAGATGTTACTAAAACTAAATTGTTGTTTATGAAGTAACCCTCATTTTATCCGATTTTTGAAATCTCTTAAATCGTCCAATTTAAATCTTTCCTAATATATTTAAAATTTATCTAGATACTTCGACATAACGAAATAAAAAATTTAGCTTCTAGCTTATTTCCAGTAAGCTTTCTAAAATTCATCCACATAAAACCGACTCTTATAAAACCGCTCGTGTAAACTTGAGAAGGGTCTGGAGTGTAGTAAACCTTTGGAATATGCTCGTGAAATGGGACTTCCTGCAGTCCGAAATTCCTTGGATTAGAGGAATATTGCAAAATGCATGTCAATTTAGGTACACTGATGTCAACCGTCCCGACATTCTTAGAAAGCTTTTAGTTGGATCTCTGACAAAACTCACGCTGCCACGGTTAGTGCAACCCTTTCTTGAATCAAATTAAATTTAAAAAGAAAATATTTTAAAAATCAGAAAGATAAAATTGTTGAGCTACGATCTGAAATACAAGTACAATCAAATACATTATTATTTAAATCAAATACAGATAACAATTAACAACAAAAACACATGTTAAGAAGAACTAGAGTACATAAAAATACTCTGCCAATATATGGGCCCCTAAGCTCAGACTAGGTACTATAGTTATAGTGTACGTGTGAGCTAATATAACTAAAAACTGAAATATATTTTATTTAACTCCAGACTAAATTACCTTTTGTTTGATACCACACAAGCCATGTTTTGACTTAAACTCAAATTTTTGAAATCTACCCCCACCCTTAAAAAAAACAAAAAACTAAAATGTATTTTGTTAAACTCCGGACTCAATTACCTTTCGTTTGATATCACACACGCCATATTTTCACTTAAACTCTAATTTTTAAAATATACCCCCACCCTTTTTTTTTTAATAAATTAAAATGTATTTTGTTTAACCGCAGACTCAATTACCTTTCGTTTGATATCACACACGCCATATTTTCACATAAACTCTAATTTTTGAAATCTACCCCCACCCTTTTATTTGGTTTCTGTACGGTGGATTTTGTTCATTTTTAAATGGGACCATTTCGACCCAAGACCCAGCCTAGGTACCAAATTTCATTAAAATCGGCCAAGCGGTTTTTGAGTTATGCGCGTTGGTCGTTACAGACATACAGACAGACAGACAGACAGACAGACAGACAGACAGACAGACATACAGACAGACAGACAGACAGACGGCGCAACAAAAAAAGTTTCAAAATCATCTAAAACGCAAAGATATATAAAAAATTTTGAAATCGGAGCAACTTTTTTTTTCTCGAAAAAATTAGGATCACCATAGCTCACACTACTATAGTATAGTATATGTGTGAGCTAATATACTGGCTGATTGCAGTGGCGGCTCGTAGAATAAAAATATGGAGGTTGCAAATGAGAATCGTGATTTTTTAACACACAAATATACGAATCAAGCTTTAATAATTAAGGAATAAAATACAAAATTAACATTCAATACACACCTATCGGGATTTACTTAAACGGACTACACGACAAATTAAAATAATAAATTAGCATGCAAAATAAACAATCGGTTTGCAGTCGACCTGCAACCTCACTGAGCTTTACGCGACGCCTTTGAAATCCACGCATAGAAAGAAAATCGCGCGCGCTTTGTCATAGGCGAATTGGGTTGAATTCAAGCTGCAAACCGCGAGATAAAGCCGTCGCTGTGGGCGGCCGGCGCGCGCGATATAAGAAGTGCGGTAGCGTATAAATGTACATAATTCTGGTGGGAATTTAAAAATATATAATTAATAGTTTTTTTATTATTTTACCTATATTTTTTGGGGGTTGCGCAAACCTGCAAACCTATGGATGAGCCGCCACTGGCCGATTGTTTGGAGGCACGGCCCAACTGAAGTTAGTCAAAAAAGGACACAAAACAAAAATTTCACGCGTCATTTTTCTAGAGACATCTATAAAAAAATAACTGGATTTGAAGGTGTGATTTAACCAACCTGTTGTACTGTTTCTCGTGTGTGTTGTTTTATAATGCGGCATTAAGAATTGACTCTAATTGGGCACGAACGGGTGTGAAAGATTTGCACCATAGACCTATGAGAGAGAGAACATATGAATTCAAACTCAATTAAGTGCTGCTTGAACAATTAATTACCCCCAACCTTGAGCCTTTTGCGCCGCCCTTAACAACTCACAGCCCGTCACTGCTTTTTTACTAAATTAAGTTAAAAGATAGTAGCTTATTAGTATTCCTGAGAATTTAATATAGTAAACACATTATGTTTGACAAATGAAAAATATAGATTGTCGTACAAGCCCCTCTCAAAATCGACCAGGTTGCTACATCAATGTAGGCTTAGTGCAACACGAAAATCCAGTTAACCGGAACGTACGTAGATATAAGGTATTTCAATTAGCAACGCCGATTTCGAAGCTAAGTGTAGATCCAGAGGGATTTTTGGAAAATGGGAGAACCATTGAAATTTGAATTCCAATTCTAAATTGATAATCTCGATAAAATCGCGAATTCTTAATAAAAAACCAAGTTTTATTTAAAATGCCGTAATTATATTGAAAAATACATATTTAACTTCTTTAATATTTATACTTAATATTACTTTAAAATCTGCTAATTCAAAAGCAATTTTAATACGCTCGTGCATTTTAATCATATTATTAAAAGCTTTTACTATTATTTTATTATTATTGTGAATAAAATTTAGCTGATCTAATAAATTATTATTATTTATTTATTTTGGTATAGATTAGATTAATATTGCATTAAAATAATGAAGAAATTACTCAACCAAACATTCGTTGATTCGTCAATAATGTAACTCTGTGCGTTGAAAATAAATTAAAGATTGGAAATGTTGTTCGCCGTATGGCATTTCGATCACGATCCTAATTCTGGAAAGTAAGATAGTCCTCCATGCCTTTTTTAACAAAGTGCAATATTTTATCCACGTTGACAATGCGGCTTACTTGCTAGGCCAAAATCCTCCCCAGAGTAGCACTTATTAGCCCTCAGTATCAATCTAAATTTAAATTTAAAAAATATTTATTTTCGCCATGCCAGTGCACAGTGCAAGGATTTTTGATTCTAAGGAGACAAAATTATTTATTGCTATAGATAAAATTTAATAAAATGACAAGAAAAATCTAAAATATGGTGGCAACTACAAGGAAGGGTTGATATAATCCTTCTTCAGAGAGGAAAATCGTTCTATCATTAGTTACGGAGAGACTCATTACAAAATTATAAATAGCCAAGTTTAGAAAAACATTTCCAAACTAGTAAGAACCTTTCATTTTGAAATTTGTATTGGAGAACTTAGCTTTACTTTTTTATCAATTCTTTTTACAGAATACCATTTTCGCGTCCTTGGCTTTTTTACATAAAATGGTTTTGTTATGATTTAATTCTTTTTCTAAAGAATTTGGATAATATTTAAGTTTTAAGTAGTAAAATATGCGGAATATTGTTCAAAACTTTTGCAATGCCTTACTAAAAATTTTGAGATTTTTTAAATTTTTTCCTATGGTTTTAACATAGTTCATATCAGCCTTCTAAAGCTCAGCTCTCTAGCGTTCCTGAAAGTGGGCAATGTTACTTTTACATAATTTTACATTTATGGGGGAGGGCAGTAAATTAAAATTTTAGTCTTTTTAAATGTTTTCCTATAGTTTTATCATATTTTCTCAGTCTTTCAAAGCTAAGCTCTCTAGCGTTTCTTAAAGTAGACAATTTTACTTTTACATAACTTTACATTTATAGGGGAGGGAAGTTAATAAAAATTTTGGAACTTTTTATTTTTTTTTATAGTTTTATCATATTTCCTATCAGTCTGCCAAAGCTCAGCTCTCTAGCGCTTCTGGAAGTGGGCAATGGTACTTTTACATAACTTTACATGTATATGGGAGGGGAGTACATTAGAATTTTGGGGTTTTTTCCAAAGGTTTGGGCATGATTTCTATCAGTCTGCCAAATTTCAGCTTTGTAGCATGTCTGGAAGTACAGTAGAATTTTGATGATCTGTACATGAGTGAGTGGCAATTTCGGCGTTCTTTTTTTAAAGTTTCGTTAATACTTTTCTAATTTATGGAAGTCCATGACACTTGGAGGGGTTGTTAACTCCATGAAAATCTACGACTGTGCAACGTTTGAGTTTCCTAGCTCGTTCCGAAGTAGAGTTTTAGATAGGTCAAATAAGGGCTGAAATGTTGGCGGGGTACTGCCGTGCCCTCAGATAAAAGGAAAGCTTATTTTTGAATTTTGTCTGCTTAGAACAGCAAGATCTTGCATAGTGCCGTGGAGTAAAACAGCGAAAAGAAAAATATTTTAAGACATGTTCAGTGTCATTTCGCGTGGTTTCCCCTCGAGTCTAACAACTCGTCGTCTGTCGGATTGTGAAGTCTCTTGACGAAAAGCATTATTACCACGAACAGCCGTTTTATCACTACCCTCGGCATGCGGAGCTTGCGACCAATAAAGCTTCGCTAAGCCGCCGTTCATTTCATTCATTTCATATTCCAGCCTGGTGTGCAATTTACATGTTATCGATATTTTTATACTCGTTACGGAATCGTTTTACAATCAGCCATACCTTCCAATAATTTGTCTTGCTTGTCTTAAACTTGCTCTTAGATCGCTTAATCCTCAGATCTCTAAACTGGAATTTTGACTGTGCATTTTAAAGAGATTATCAGAAATTATCCCTGAAGGTTTATTGGATGAAAAACTACTTGATGGCATTTTTGTTAGACTAAATATAAAAGCCGCAAGAAAGCAGTTTATAATAATGCAACAAACCTCAGGCAAGATTTTCTGATTATTTTTCCATCCCGAGTAGCAGTGGCGCACTCAGGAGTATGTCTTGTCTCTTGGGAGGGGAGGAGGCGAAGCCTCATGATGTCGAATTTTAAGCTATTTTTAGAAACTATGTAAAAAAATCTAATGCTTGGTTATAGGTGACGCAGGAATTCCCTCCCCCCATTTTTTATACACACATATAAAAAAAATATAATAATATGCTAATAACCTAAATATACCTATTCTAAAAAGAACTTACCTAAATTCAGTAAACTCCGCAAAATCAGCTAGGTAGTAGGTTCAGCATGATGAATTGTGCAAAATAATTAAAGTAAAAACCGAACAGAACCGAATGTAAACAATTCGCCGGTAACCGGACATTGTATTTCAATAATGTACGCAGGGTCAATACCTGATTCTTTGCCCTGCGAAAGCATGCGACGTTGACAGACACCCAACGGACGAGACACCATGGCCGGTGGCGGGTGGTGACGTTATAAATTGGGGGAGAAGAAATTAATATTGCATGGAAAAGGAGATAAAAAAACTTACCTAAACAATTTTGCAGCTACTTGGTGTAGTTTTTAGTTTATTTGTTTATAGATAAAGTCTATTCGACCTTCTTTTACATGCGCAAAGTGCTCGGATTAGCACCAGTTTCAGACTAATCATGGCCCTGTAGAGCAACCTCAAAAATCCCACAGAATTTATAACAATTTTTTGCAACATTTTCATTATGTTCGGCAATGTTTTGCCTATAGGCACTATTCAATTGGCACCTAATATCAGTCTTGCCTAGCATAGAAAATTGTATGTGGTTATTTAAATAAGTAGCACTTGTGTCTTTAACTTTTTACTAAAATTCTTGATATCACACATTCCCTTTGCCACCCACGCAGGATCACTTCGTGAATTGTTCATAGTAAGACAAATAAAGCAAAAAAAAAAAGATTTTGTTTTTCACAACCGCACAACCAGTTTTCAGCATAGTATAATTTTTTATTACTTGCACTAAAATTTTGGTTAATTTTTAGGATTTTTGCGTCCGGTCTATGTTATATGTGAACGTATTTAAATTGGCACAGTTAATTATATAATCGATGGTATTTATTTCCATTTTGAAAACAAACAAAAACAAAAACAATGGATACGCGACCGGCAAGGCTTTTAACTACTGACTCTGACGTACCCCAAATCTTAACAAACTCATACGTCTTTACTGAGGACAGAACCGGCAACACGTAGGAAAGAAAAACGAACGGTTTGGCACGATGAATATGGCCGAGGTCAACTAAAACAAACATTCCCTCCGCCCCCGCGCGAGAACAGCTACTTATACACCGCTGTTTTCTTTTATTTGCATTCGATCTTTTCATTGATCGACATTGTATAGCGGTGTTTTCGCCTGCTTTTAGTTTTTTGTTTCTCTCGTATCTCGGTAGATGGCGCCTCTTGCTATAGTTCGCTCACTAATTACATTTAATTAGAGACAAAACCGTCTGATTAACTTCGCAAGATTTCTCACATTGACCAGCAGTGTTCTGAGGAGTCCCATAAGGACGAAACGGTTAACTGTCAACACTTATTAGGTGTCTATTAGATCTTGGACCCCCGTGAGGTTAAGCTTTCAGGCTACCCACGGAAAAATATAAGGGAAACAAAAAACTCCTTTTTGCCCGATTAGCCACGAAACTTGTTTGATGTCTCTATAGAATTCGACAGTACATAATCCGCGGCGGGGAACGCTCACGGTTTTTTATCTGTCACTAAGTAATAAGGTGACCAACAGCTTGTTCGGTTTTGCTGACGTAGCGCGACTCCATTTTTTTTCTTTTTTTTTACTCTTAGATTATGATATTTAGTCTGGAGAAAAGAAGTGAAACAGCGCTTTACCTGCGTTATTGTGCTAGCCGCCACTGGATTATTTACCGAGTACATAAATCAATATTATAATAAAAGCAAATCGAAATGTTATTTTTACTTTAAAATGGAGGAGAAATCTGCATTGTATTTTCAAAAGGGTGATTTTCACAATCTGAGCGGATAATTGAGTTAAGTGAAAAAAATTCTAAAATCCAATTTGTATTTTTCTTTTTAGTTTCAGTTTGTTTTTTTGGCTGATATAATTACGCAAACCCGTCATTCTTTCCAAGTCTCTCATTCTATCTTTGTTACACAATCAGCCACATCTAAACTTCAAATTAAAAAATATTTTTTATTTAATAATTTTTTGCTTATTCCATAATTTTCCTTTTCTCCTCGACGCATACCTTGACAAAAGTTCAGCTCCGACACTGACTCTGACTGCCTGCCGACCCGATTAAGTACGAATCTATGAATCGGTAGCCGCTCGGCTTTCTCGGGCCGCAAGCCAACTCGCGGCGCGCGTTACGATGGAAACGGGGTGGCAGCGGAGGGTCATACCGCTGTTTTAATGCAAAGTCTACATAATATTGCGGTTCGGTCCGCTTGTCAATATTTTATGGGCCATTCAGATTAATATAACATGATAATACAGTAGTTTTGTGTATAGTTTTTGCAAAGTCAGTTGAACAAAGGTTAAAGCCGACCATCGGCATATCCTTTAAAGAAAGTGACATGGGCGGCGGTAGATATACTCATGAAAATTATTTCATTTAATTATAGCATAAACTAAAGAAATAAAAATAGATAATAAAACTTTCTATTCCTATACCTACAGAAACGACACTGATTTATTTTCTAACTCTGCATACTGCCGACTAAAGGAGTCCCGCAAAGAACACCCGAAAGCAATTAAAAGCGCATCTTAAAAAAATCTGCCAATCAAATGCCGTCTAGCCACCTGTGCTGGGTCGGTCAGAAAACAAATACTTTGTCGTCGGCCCGCAAAGAGTCGCGCCTTTTCTCTGTCGGTAGGGTTGAAATTATACCAGGAAGAACTCTTCAAGAATTGACCCTAAGTGGACATGAATGGCTCTGAAAGATTTGCATCACCTTCTGAGAAAATATGAAAACATATGAATTCCTGCACTGAACTTGCTTTGTTAGGTAAAACGAATATTGCAACCGCAGTTAAGTGCTGCTTGAAAAAACCATTACCCCCACCCCTAAGCCATTTGCGCCCCTCTAGCTTTACAACTCAGAGGCCGCCACTGTCCAGAACACTAAACCTCACTCTCTCTCTCTTTTCCGCGCAAGTAAATTTGTTTCCTCTCTCTCTCTCTCTCTTTTACGTAAATGGATGTTATGGAAGCTGGGCCTAACATGACCTAACCTATATAGTACACCGAACAGAAAATTACTTCACAATTAAACTTAAAATATCAAACAAGTTTCATGGCTAATCGGGCAAAAAGGAGTTTTTTTTGTTTCCCTTATATTTTTCCGTGGGTAGCTTGAAAGCTTAACCTCACGGGGGTCCAAGATCTAATGGACACCTAATAAGTGTTGACAGTTAACAGTAGGTCACGGACTATAGTTGTTTTCTTTTATTTGCATTCGATCTTTTCATTGATCGATATTGTATAGCAGTGTTTTTCCCTGCTTTTGGTTTTTTGTTTCTCTCGTATCTCGGTAGATAGATACATTTAATTAGAGACAAAACCGTCTGATTACCTTCGCAAGATTTGTCACTTGACCAGCAGTGTTCTGAGGAGTCCGATAAGGACGAAACGGTTAACTGTCAACACTTATTAGGTGTCCATTAGATCTAGGACCCCCGTGAGGTTAAGCTGTCAAGCTACCCACGGAAAAATATAAGGGAAACAAAAAACTCCTTTTTGCCCGATTAGCCATGAAACTTGTTTGATTTTTAAATTCACGGGTACGAAATTTCAAACTTAAAATATATTATGTTGGATTCGTTCCCTTGGAATGTCATTTTACTTAGGTTTTATTGGGTATAGGGATCGGCAGAAAAAAAAACAATTTTTCTTTGGCAACGTTTCGATTTATATTAAATCTTTTTCAAGCCTCAAAAAGCCAGTCTCAAGCCATCGGAGAAAACATCACCACCAACCAAATCTGATCGCATTATAACAATGCTTTTAATTTTTGATTTCATTGAATTTAGAGTAAAAAAAAAAAATTTACTCTAAATTCAATGAAATGAAAAATTAAAAGCATTGTTATAATGCGATCAGATTTGGTTGGTGGTGATGTTTTCTCCGATGGCTTGAGACTGGCTTTCTGAGGCTTGAAAAAGATTGAATATAAATCCAAACGTTGCCAAAGAAAAATTGTTTTTTCTGCCTATCCCTATACCCAATAAAACTTAAAATGTATTTTTCTCAGATTGTAGCACAACATTTTTACTAAAATATCGCTGATGGTATTTAGGAAAATGAGCGGAACATGCTTCAAGAAAAAGATTTCCCTTTCGTCGTTAGGTAAAATTTTGCGAATCCTGGCGTTCGACCGACCTGATATTCAAAACCACCTGATTTATCAAACTTTAAATTTGACGCCACAAACTTTTTAGGAAGGGATATTCATTTTCTCTGACGACATAAATCACTGAACTGATAAGTTGATTTTTATTTTACGGTGATAAAAGAAGAGTTTTGGGGGTAGGAATTAATTAAAAAACTATCCTAAAATAGTATTCCGGGTTTCGCGGATATTATATTTAATTCTGAATTAGTCATTAGCAAAAATGGTTTGATTAAGGAGATCCATAAAAAAATTGCTTAAGTTAAAAATTCTAATGAGAGATCTCAAGCTAAAAATCTTAACTACAATAATATTAATAACACTGGTGCATGAAAATTGGCCCTGGCACCATTCTTACCGATTCCCATGTAAAATGACCTCCTGAATCCAAATATGAAATCCGTTTTCCCCATCACCCCTCATTTTTGGGGAAGACCCCCTACCTATTTTTACTGCTTTTCGATAGTTTGGTGGGATGGAAAGGATTATTTTAGCCTTAACAGCACTATTTCTGAGGTACTGGAGACGTTTAATGTTCTCAAAGATTAGTATTTTAGCAAGGTGGTAGGCCCTTTTTTCGGGGGGGCAAAAATAGTAAATGGACATTGTCGATTTTTCCGTTTTATATGTATTTTTTTAAATTTCCCCTTCCAGCAGCTGAACATTCCAAGCAGGTAATAAACGTAACGATCCTTTAGTCCTAAAAAAAAATATTTACTTGCCGCCTTTGCACATCAAGCTCGGGTTGATCAAACAGTTTGTAAAAGCACTGAAAAAAGAGGTGACATATTTTTGAAAACTAAATTTCCTCGTCTTAGTGAGGGTAAAATCATGAAAGGTGTTTTTGTAGGGCCCCAGATTAGACAACTTTTTCAAGATTCGACGTTTATTGAACACCTGAAATAAAAACGAAAGACAAGCTTGTTTGCAGTCAAAACGTGTGTAAGAACTTTTTGGGTAATCACAAAAGTGATGATTATGTCGCTTAGGTCGAGGAATTGCTCTTAGCGTACAAGGCCATGTGATTTAACATGTCTCTTAAACTGCACTTGCTTTACTCGCATCTGGACTTATTTCCTGAAAATTTAGGAGCAGTCTCGGATGAACACGGGAAACGGTTTCATCAAGACATCGCTAAGTTGGAATTGAGATTTTCAGGGAAGTGGAATGAAAGCATGTTGGCGGAGTACTGCTGGTTTTTTAAACGAGGGGGTTGTACCTTAGGGTATAAGAGGACAGCAAGCACTAAGTGAAGGTACAGATCTTTTTATTTGTTATTGTTTACCACTAAAATTTTGGGGTAGCCTTGTAGACCACCGCAAACAGAAGAACGAAAATGTAATGGTACTTATGAAGTTTAAAATAATACATACAGATTCCAAAATATTTTTAGTTTCAAAACCTGTTTATTTTCCAGTGATATATCGCCAATAATAATCTAATAAATTTTGAAACAGTCAATTTGACCATCCCCGTGTAAATCATAATTTATTTAGAATGTTATTTCATCCTCGATCGGCTAAAATACTTTGAGTTAATTATTTATTACGAAGAGTAAATGACACCAAAATATTCAAAAACATCATAAAAAATATGGTTTGTAAATATTTTATATCATGCATCCGTAACAACTTAGCTTTTCTTTAGAAGAAGTCATAATTTTGCCTTCAACTGTTTCCCAACATCGGGCATTTTTTAGATTTGCATCTATACGACTTACTGCCACTGCTAAAAAAGTATGTTTACCATATATAACTTTAGTTAACCACGCGTTTATAAAAGTCTTTAATTTTTTGTACCAGTATTTTTAGGAGAGAAATTTCACTCGCCACTAAAATTGGTTTATGAATCCAATCTTGTATATTGTTCAGACGATGCATCAACCTCAAGCATCTCGAAAAGTTGAATGCATTCTCCACGTTCACACATGCATACATAATTGGCCGCAGTAAGTAAAACGATAGTTGCAATGGACTGTATATATTTTTATTAAACGAAATCGCGAACAAACATAATAATTTATCACGGATCACGAAATTTTAGAGTCCATAGGAAATTGCTGTAAATCACACAACGGAAAGTCGAAAACAAGTGTACTCACCGATGTTCAGCCAATTTCTTCACGTCCCAGTGGCCCCTGTCAGGATCTAATGATGACGCCACGTAGCTGAAGGGCTAAAGCTTCCAGTTCTATGGTTTAGTACACAAACCCAGCACTTTCAAGTATAGAAAATTGTAATAAATTGTAGAAAGTAATTAACACGCCATTTTTCTCGAGGCGGTCGAAGGGATCTCTCTGATTCTTGTTGTACTCTCTTTCTAATTCAATTGTGTGGTTTTAAATTTTAAAAAGAACCGCGAAATTTAGCCCGAGCTAACACACATTAAGATGATTTAAAATAGAACATGTTTTATGTTTATCACAAAGCCGCATATAATTTGGAGATTAGAAGATGTTTACAACATTATCCGTTAACCCTAGGGGCTACAGCCATTGTACAAAATATGCGTCAGGGCCTGGTCACTCGAGCTTCACTTACCAGTCGATGGCGGCACCACCGTAGACCCCCGCTCTTCCTCACCCAACCCGCTACTGCCCACCTTTTCGGTAGAAACCAGCGGATCGGTCTCGAATTTTCTGGAATTCCATTTTTTCGTTTTTTACTGCAATTTTTAAGGCTTTTACCAACATTTTTGGTATTTAGGAAACCAAATTTTACCGGCGAGCCAAAAATTCAACAATTTGTTACTAATCTCAAGTAAATATATAACATAACCTACAAAAAAAATTTGCACACATATATTGTATCTGTATTTCTTTATGAGTAGTGATAGAGGGGACCCCTGCAATACATAAGGGCAGCCTGAGATCCAACAGAGGGGGCCAGGCCCCGCTTAGCTACGCTGATGTCTATCCTCTGGTTGTGGGTTATAAATTTCAAACCCTGTTGGCCTGGGTTCGGTTTGCTTATCTAGCACTTTTGGTAAATAGGAATTATAACATTCCGTAGAAAGAATATTGTTTGTATATTAGAATTTTATATTGTTTCAGATAATGTTCTTCCAGCTGATCCAAAGGAGACATGACTAACATGCACATAGAGTGGAGCTCGTGTTCACAATTCACATTTTCAAAAACGAGATTAATTATAACAGCGGGAGAGATCATTTGGGGCAAGGACTGTACACAGAGAACAGGACGGTCCACTTCCATAAGCCCCATATATTCCAAATTTCGCTACGTCACAAAATCCTCAAGGTGTCGAGCCATCCTTCTATGATACTACTCATCCTTCTCAAAAGACCCTTGATCTGTTTGATAGGGTGGTCTTTCCTTTTCTATTCACATTAAATGAAAAAGGACAACCGAACTTATTGATTTTTTTCGCGAATCCAAAGTGAGGTTAATTTTTCCGTGCATTTCGCATTTTTATTTATTTTAAGGGAAAAAATTTGTGGAATCTTGGTTTTGTATTGTTATTTTCGATATTTTAAACAATTTTCGGAATCGCAAAATCCCAGGAGCATCCTGTGCGGTTTCTGGATGTAAATCCAACTATTCGAACTTAGAAGTTCTACGTTTATGAGTTTTTTTAAATTTCCACCTTCCAATGACTGTTCCCAAGACTATTTTGCAAGAGTGGCTAAGGCGTTGTGGAAAAGACAATATGGATCCCACGAAAGCATTTCTACAGAACAGTTTTCGAAATTCCTTTTCAAGATAAATTGCTAGGTAAATATAATTTTTAACATTTTTTTAAATCTATTTAGGGCCACATTCTTTAATTATGTAAGGTTAAAATTCAGGATCTTTTGCCGCCCTTCTCCTGTCGTAACGCATTTTCAAGAAAAATATAAAAAAATCATTCAGTGTGTAGTCCTTGCCATAGGCAGTTACACTTTTGTGACTTTGACATAAACATACCTATTTCCGAGCCTATTTCCAAGCATATTTCCTAACCACAAATATATTAAAAATTAAATATGTTGTGTAGGTATACCTTATGTTGTGTTAAGCCTAAATCATTTAGTTGTAATCTGCAGAGTTTTTTAAGTGCTGGGTGGAAAAAAAAATATGCCACTTTAGTCAAACTCAGTATGTAGGTATGTGGGCACAATAGATCCATATGTGGTCACAGTGCATGGAGGTCCAGAAGGGCCTGCCACCACTTTCGAATACATACATACCTTATGTTGACAAAAAAAAATGTTCTCATAAAAACAACTCAACAACATACCATTTTTCAGATTTTTTGATAAAGAAATAGGTTAAAAATGTCACAAAAGTGTAACGACCTATGGCCAAGACTATGACACAAAGGTAACCCTCCCCCCCCCAGAGATTACTTAATGTAACACTAAGCCGCATGTGAATTTATTTAGGCCTGTGTGTTCATCTATGCACAAGGCGTGATCAGCTGAACCAAATTTGTTCACCATCCTACAGGACTTTAATTAATTCTTGATCCTGTAGTGTATTGTAGTGTCCTATGGAGTCCTGTAGACCTACTGTGGCCCTTGTCTATGAAGAAACCTCTACAACCACAAAAGTTAGACATTAAACATACTTTTTAATTTTTTTTTCTGTAAATGTGCAATTTAATTGTTTTTCTGTTTTGTACTAATTTGACTCCAATAATAGTGAAGTTATCAATAGTGCCAACTTAATTTGGGACACCTACTGTAATTTTGACAAAAATGTCATAACAAAATAATACTTGGACAATTTCTAAAACCTCATGTTTTTTTGTGAATTCCATATGTACTAGAGTACAAAATTTACACTGTAGAAACTACCTATTTTTAAAAAAGTTCCTTATATACCTATGTTTTTTTATTACAGGCTTATGTACTTCCAAAACAATACTAAAGAATACATCTGTGCCAAGTCAAAACCTATCAATGAAACCAATAGAAGTTGATCCTGAAGAGCCAACTGCAGGTACAAGCATCGAAATCAAGGAACATTTGCTGGTTGATGTTGGTACAAAAGAAAACTACTTAGTTAAAGTCTGATTTTTTTTTGTTTTGTGCAAATTGATAGAGTTGTTGTTGAATTTTTTGTATCAGAGTCTGCTATTGTACGAAAATGAGTATTCAGTTGGTTTGCGACTGTTAGTGTGTGTCTTTAATAGTTTCAGAATCTATTCTAAGTTTAATTTAGTTGTTTTCTTTGCCTCCCCAATAATTTATTTATAATGTTCTAAGTTTTTGTTTTGTCAATTTTGGTTTTTGCACAATGGAGATTTTGCTTTAGCACAGTTTTTTTAAAGATATATTTATATTTTTTATATATATTATTAAAATGTAATATATTATTATATTTTTTTCAATTCTTTAGAAGCTAATGTCACTTAATAAAAACAAAATGATGCTGAGAAGTAAAAAGGTCTTGCAGTTGGGTAAAAAATACTAGGACATTTCTTAGAAAGGTAAAATACCTACATGTCCTAGATTTTTTGCCCCCATGGTTCATTCTTCTTACATTTCATTTATCAAATTCAGGATTTGTTATCCTGATGTTTATGGTAACAAATTCCTTATTGCTTCTAATCAATAACCCCACTTAATATTGTATACAGGTTTGTTATTTTTTTGCTATTATGAGTAATATAACAAAAAAATTCTAAAAATGTATACAGATGCCTAAAGACTTTATCTACTTAGATAATTTCTAGTATTATAAATCAATAAATATAATAAATTTGGTCGAAATTAAAATAGGAAAATAACTTTTATTTAATCATTTTATTTTTTATCTTTAAATATGTAAACATGTATCCTGAGATGATATCTTTGGGGGCACTAACATATACCTCATAAAATCAAACCTATATGTAAAATTTAGATGAAGCAATACAAACAGGACAGAAAGTGAGATTTTAATTACTAAAACAATAAGGGACAAAAAGCTAGTACTGCTGCTAGTTAGGTGAAGTTGAGCAATATACACACCTCAGTAGGTACACATGTTATTACCTTTTAAACATAGCAATGTTGTAGAACACTCTACATCAGTTGAAAGAAAAAACTGTATAATGTATTGACAAAACATTTAATTTATCATGTCATGTGGAATGAGGTTTCATACTGTACAAATGACATGATAACTGAACATTTTTGCCAACAATATCTCGTTTTTACCAAAGACAGTCAGTTTATGGTCCTTGGTTTTTTCTATTCAACTGATGTGCCATGTTCTACCACAAGCCGCTACTGACAGAAAGTGAATATTTCTTAAGTGCAAAAAATACCTCTGGGCCTGTTGCTCATCAATAGCAAAAACTTTGTACAGGGACTTAATAAACCATATTTTTGTTGACCCTGTTAGTCCTTAAAGGTTGTGCCAGGTCCTGATTCTTATCAGTCCTGAGTGGTCATTAAAAGTGTCGAGATATTGTATAGGTCCTTACATATTGATGAGCCCCTCACTTTAGGTGGTACTACTAGGTGATAAGTGGAATGAAATGTATGCATTGTTCTACAGGAATTAGCAATAAATTTTTGGTCCTGTAGTGGATTGCAGTGTGCATGTAATGTAAACCTGAAAAATAATATACAAATGCTACTTTCTGATAATGGTAAGTTATTTGCTTCTTGAAAACCATAAAAGCTTAAGAAGATTTGCTAATAGAAATTGATAAGTAGAATAATGTAGTGATTAAGACAGCAAAAAGCCGGGCAATATAGTGTCCTGCACAGTCCTGTAAATGAATTTTGTACACCTACTATGGGCAGCTGATCACCCCTCATAGGCTTAGGTATTCTAATGGGGAGTAAAATACTATTCACAAAATATTCTAGATGATATTCCAAATATTAACATGTTTTTTTAAGCAAATGCTGATGAATGACAATGAAAAAATTTATTTGATTTTATTGATGATTGAGGGGTTCTGTAAACTATTTTCTGCAGAAGATACACCTAGGATATTTTTACATAAAATTGTATATTATTATTATCTTTCTACATTACAGCGAGACATGGTTTTAAAAAAAAACGTTTTAAAATTAGTTTTTGTTTATATTTTACGAAAAAGTGAGGTTATGTCGTTGAGTATTTTGTGACGTATTAAAAACCGTCTGACAGATTTCGCGAAGTGGACCATCCTGTTCTCTGTGTACAGTCCTTGCATTTGGGGTAATTTGGTGTATAAGCTAAGGTAGGTAACTGATCAAGAGAGCAGCACTCACTATGTGACCTAGGATATTTTACATGGGCAAATATACTAAGCAACCGAACCACCTCTGGACAAAAGTGTTATATAAAGTATGAATATTGTGACTGAGCTAGCCCCCCTAATATATGTAAGGAACTTACATGTTTATTATTAAGAGAGATTAATTATATATTACTGGTATTACATATTTTGTTGAATTATATTATTTATGTATAATAAATACCTACCCACATACATAATGTCGTAGTTTTATTTTCTGAATTTACTGCCAAAATATTTGGATTGTTTCATTTTTGATATGAAACAATGCAGACACTTTGGTGCAATCAAAATTTAATTTTTAAAATTGGCTTCTACCGCCGCCGCGCCAGCTGGGCGATTGCAGCGCCGCGCTCGATAGGTCAGGAACTAAAAAAAGAGGCATAGAATGAGTGTCCCATCTTTTTTACTTATCTTATTTAACCTAATCTGTGATATGCGTCTAAAGCCAAAAACCAAATGTTGCAACAACTAGAAACACATTGTTTTCGGAAAATGTTGCTCGGTTCGGACGCACCTTAAAAAAGTTGCGCCAGTATTATGTATAGTCTGAACAAGATTTTATATGTATCTGTATCTTCCTTTTATGATAAACTTTTAACTTGTCACAACCAGTCGAGGGGAAATAGCTTATTTTTCCAAGAAAAGCGCTGCGTTATTATCTGTGTAAGTCTATTTTAAAACTGCAAAACTGCGTTTCGGGCTGACGTGATTGATAGGTGCTAATATAGTTTTATAGTAGACCAGAAGCTGAAGAATATTTTTTAGAACTTGGTGAACTTGTTCCTTTTAATTTTTTACTTCCTATTGTACTCAAGCGGTAAATTTCCAAACACAGGCCATTATAAGGCAAACTTGCTTATTTTAATGATCTGTTTAATCCCTCAAATTTGGCCCAACAATTTTATTGTGTCATAGAGTAGACGCGGCGAGAGTTGATGTCACGCACGTCATCAATTTTATCTTGGTATTGGTACTTGCGGTCGGATAGTGCCGTGCGGAATAAATTACACATAATAATTTATTAAACTAATTCCCAATATAAAACACTACGCCTATGGATCTCCGAAACAGTCAATCACAAGCTAGAGGCGGCCAGTAGATCCCCCTCAGCCGTGACGTGGGTGGCTTCAACTCTCGCCGCGCGAACTTTACAATCTTAAAAATAATTCTTTAAAATTAAGTTCGTCGTTTACCTGCGTTGTCCAGATTCGAGCTTCGTAAAGATTGTGAATTGTATGGGCTTCGTAAGGAGCGTGGAAAATCTGCACGTGTATATACGTAGTCAACAACGCTGCCTCTGGGCCCACACGTGAACTATAAGTGTAGGTTTTGTGATACATTAAGTACTTTGGGAAGCCCGACCTGTTTTCTTTAAATTTAGTTTATGCATATTTAGATATTATTAGGAGATAAGTAAAGGGTGTTCCAAATTTGATGTTTTTGGGGATTTCAGGAATAGCAACCCGTTTTTAAGATACGGGCCTTTTTGAAAGTCTGCATTTATAAAGGGGGCCTATAACTTTGTAGTTAATGAAAATTCCATTAGGGAATTCTAAATCAGGATGCTGTTTTAAGCTTTAATCAAACTTAAAAATCGAGGCTTGCAAGTAGTGGTCAGTTTCTAAAACCCTAAAAAAAATTGCAGTAAATTTAGTAGTAAATAAATTATCATCTAATTGATGTGCTCTCCTGGCCCACAATCTAGTTTGTAGCTGCATTTATTTTCTAAAAATATTGCAGATCGTATATAATATTCCGAAGGCAGTCAGCCCTAATCTAATTTGTGACTGCCTTTTTAAATTTAAAAATGAAGCGATGTATTTTCGTATATAGATCTACGTAATGATCATGATGTATACATTCTCGAATAAGTTGTGTATACGTGTCTCATAACTCAAGAAACTACTATTTGCTATTCCAGAGGTCGCGTTGACTAATATTGACTAAATTATTGGTGACATCTTGTACGTTGAAATGTTTCATTCACAGAAAAATACTAACCTTTTGACTGCAAGTTTAAATATTAAAGGAAAGTTCAAGATGGGACACTTTTTGTATAAAAATGACATAAAAAATTAATGACTGATCAAGATTCTTTGAGAAATTCAAAAAATTAAAATTTTAATATTTTTTTGCATTTTTAAAAGTTTTGGCAATATTATTTTTTTTAGGTTTTCCAAATTCAAAAAAAAAATTACCCTAAAAGATTTTTTCAAACATTTTTAAAATCTTTTAAAAGTTTTGATCTTTTGTAAAGTTTTTTATTTTACTTTTTTTTTTAAATTTAAATTTAGTTTTGTAAAAATGTTTTTAAAATTTAAAAAAAATTTAAACTTCTAAACGAAATTTTCAAGTTTACAAAATTGAACATGGGCGCACCCAGGGGGGGGGCCTAAGATTTTTGTATATATTTTCCACATATTTCATGAATAAATACAAAAAATAGCTTGAAATAAGGCCTCGGGCCCCCCCCCCCCCAAGACATATTCCTGGGTGCGCTACTGAATTAAAAACCTTATTTTTTAATCTTAACAATTATCAACAATCTGATCATGCAAACTCTCAAAAAAATTTTTGGAAATTAGCAAAATTATGAAATTTTTTAAAGTTTTAAATTTTATAAAGTTTTTGAATTTGTAATTAACAATAAATAATTTTGAATTTATTTAAGATTCGAAACTTTTTTTTTTAATTATTTTTTTTATTGTAAAAATCTTTAATTTAGTTTTTTTTTAATGTTTTTAAAACTCCAAAAATTTTCAAAAATGAAAATATAAATTAAAGTTAAAATTCAAAACTATATAAAAAATGTTTAAATATTTTTGGCCGATTCTAATTATATTTTTACGTATCCCGTGCAAAATCCGATTCTTAACTTTTTATTTCTTGGATTAAGTGATTTCTAGAGTTTCGATTGCCAATCTCTGCCCGACCATGATTGCTTTTGTTCGCTGATTACGGCGCTCTTATTCGGTAAGATTGGTAAGAACTGCTTTATTGTTACTCACATAGAAAAGACTTTTGTAAGGTTTACTTAATCTTGGATTTTTGTTATTGCACAACTTTTTCCGTATTTTTCTTATTAGGATTACGGACTTATAGTTGCTTATTATCGTGGTATGGTCGTCGGCTTCACATGCAGAAGATACCAGGTTCGCGTGTCAAACAACGACGCAAAAAGAAAAAAAAATTACGTAGCCCTGCCGCGCAATTCCTTTTTAGCGTTCAACCGTCGACATCGAAATGGTGTGCGATACACATGCAAACAAAAACATAAGCTGACTTGTACATTGAGAATATAAGCAGGTGTAGTCCAGGAGCGAACAACCGAAGAGCCAGGATTAATAACCCAGGAGCCTGCTACAATTGGAACCAGGACAGCGCTGGCAAAAATCTCTTAAAAGTTAACTCACGACGACCGCGACGGTTGCACTGAAAAGGAAAGAAGTCTATCGTCTATAACAAAGTTCTGCTGGGAGTGCTGGGACGATAGCGATGTTAGGTAGATGCAAGTCTAACATGTAGCAGGACCACCTTTCGGAAGGGGTGTAAAAGCGTGGGTCCACTGTGTATACTTGCTACGCAGTATAAAGATCCCTGCCCTTGACAAAGAGGAGTCAGGCGAAATTAAGTCCTCTTAGAGAAAGAAAACTTGCATCTTAAGGGACACGTGCATCAATTTGGAATATAGTGTACGGTCAGATCGGGATTTGTGAAAAGGGCGCACCGTGTACCTCGTCGCTAGACCAAAAATGGTCTCCCCACCACTACTACTATAGTTGCTTATTAGCAATACGGATTTATAGTTGTTTTACGTGATTCTTAAAAAAATATTAAGTATACAAAACTAGCCACGGACGGTGCCTACGTCTCAGTCACGATGAAGCCTGTATGTTTGATAGAATAATGTACCTGACTTTTGAATACCGAGAATAGATGGCGTACATTACTAGCCCTTGCCCGTTTCAAACTGAACGGGATATTTAAAACCCAAATGACCCTGTATTCAAAAATGTGGCTAGCCTATATCTACTAATGACGTGTAAACACACACACAGATACACACTAAAACTCACGTCTGGAGTAGAAAGTTTGAAACACAGAGTGTTTATTTTTTGCTTATTATTTTGAAAATCCCTGTGGACATTTTAAATGCTCATACAGCATCTGGGTGGGCTTGGAATAGCGCAACTTTTTTCTTATTTAACTAAATTTGTAGTACTACTACTATGTCGGTTTAGAACGTTTTTCTACGTTGTCCGACGCCTATTCTCCACCTCCTTCGATCCTGACAATCATCCTCCGTCAGATTCTTTTGACTCATTGATCTTTGGATTGACTGTTGCCATTCTAGTTTAGGACGCCCTCTTTTTCTGCGCCCTATTGGTTGCCATTCTAGGACCTGCTTTGGTAATATTTCGTCGTTCACTCGTTGTACATGGCCGATATGCTTCCCTCGATTCCCATTCTTTCTTTTATGATCTCATTTCTTATGTGATCTATTCTAGATATTCTCATTGATCTTTTTATTGCATCCATTTCGACACTTTCCATTTTTGTTTTGTATTTTTCTGTTACAAAGCCTCGGAGCAATGGATGGAAATTCTCGAAGACAAAAAAAGCAAAGACAAAGGACCATGAATATAGCTACATGGAACGTACAGGGACTGAATCAAAAGTTGGACATTATTGCAACCGAAGTGCAGAATTGTAAGATCGATATTATTGCACTCACTGAGACAAAAAAGAAAGAACAGGTACGTTCCACGTTCACTGTCAATCCCCACTTTTGTATTCTTCTGTTAACTTTCTCATCATATACTCCATGTCTTCTTTATCATTAGCCACAATTACATGGTCGTCAGCAAACTGTAGTGTGTATATGGTAAATCGGTCGTTAAATTGTATTCCCATGCCGTGCACTTTACGTTTCCAGTTTTTTAGAGCTACTGCGATATATATTTTAAAAAGAGTTGGAGAGATACAACATCCCTGTCTTATGCCTTTTGTTACCAGGAATTCTTTTAAAAGTCGATTTCCAATTTTAATTTTAGATTTTGACCCTTTGTATAGTTCTTTTATCGCTTTTATGTATGCATGATTGATATTAGGTTGCTCTAAAACTGTCCATAATTTTTCTACTGGAACGGTATCATATGCTTTTTGTAGGTCCACAAAGGTAACATGAGCCTCTATATTTCTGGCGCTCCTTTTCTCAATTACTTGTTTAAGACAAAAAACATTATCACTACAAGATCTGTCTGCGCGAAACCCACTTTGCTCTTCTTCTTCTTGTTCAGGAAAATCATTCTCTATTACTGGTTACTGAAATTCCTCTGTAATTGTTGCAATCCAGCTTGTTTCCTTTTTTATGTATTGAGGATATGAATACAATTTTCCAATCATTAGGCACCGGATGTCCGTCCATGCATTGATCAATAATATATGTGAGATTTTCGAGTAGTTTCTCTGATCCATATTTGAGCATTTCAGCATATATTTTCCCAGGTCCGCTAGCTTTTCCGGATTTAATTTTTTAATATTATTCTTTATCATTTCTTTTTCGATGATTACTTCCTCCCCATGTACTTCTATGTCTCTTCTCGGAGAGGCTGCCAGATATTCGGGTCTCGTCTCCTGCAGCAGTCCCTTGTAGTGTTCTGTCCATTGTTCTGGTTTGATTATCTGGATGTGTACTTTTTCTTTTGTTGGGTTTTTTACTGTAGAAATGCATTTCCATACTTCAGAACTCTGCCTACCTCCTACGTGTGTGTTTATGTCGTGGCACTTGCGCTCGAACATTTCATTTTTTTCTGTGCGTATCAAATTTCTTAGCTGTCTTCTGGTTTCCCTGTAGATTTCTAGGTCTCTTTGCTACTTAGTACTGAGCCATTTCAAGTATGTGCGTTTTTTCTCTTTGACCATTTCCTGTATTTTGTCCGTCCACCACATCTTCCTGTTATTTCCATTATCTTGGTGCCCAACAGCTTCGTTGCTTGCTTCCTTCAAGCTTTTTATTATGTTTGTATATATCTCTTCAAATGAGTGTTTTGTGTTTATTAATTTTTCATCTAATCGGTTCTGATACAATCTTTGAGTACTTTCGATTTCTAGACTTCTAAAGTTGTATTTTTGATTGTCTTCGATGCATTCTAGGTTTTCATTTTCTCTAATACTTTCGTCCTTATTTGTTTTTCTTAAAGGGAATAATATTTTTGCTTTTACCAGTGGTAAGATCCACAGGTAACACCACGAAGTGCTCGCACATCATACCACTTTATTTGTATCTATTTCTATTACCGTTTCCGAAATCCGATGTAGGTAATACGTTTATCTAGGACACCCTGTGTAACCTGTATAACTAGCAAAAAACCACAAAACCACAAGTACAATTAATTTAAACTGATTTTTAAAATAGAGAATCATGTAAGCTTGTAAAAAGCCGGACCACATTCTGCAGTCATTTGCAATAATTTTCCTCTTTTAAGTGAGCTTATGCAATTTTCGAGTCTAAATATCAGACGAACTGACCCAAAATTCATTTATTGCAAATTAATTATAGGAAATAGACGTTTATATTCAATCGAACCAGAGCAGTCTTATAAATTGAAGAGTCTTATTCGATTAAGAGACCTATGGGGCCAATGTATACAGGGTCAAAATATTAAGAGAAACATACAATAAAAACAAAAAATTACTAGTAAATGGATGGATACTTCTTTATTTTTATTTAGTCGGTTTAGAATGTTTTTCGACGTTGTCCGACGCTTATTCTCCACCTCCTTCGATCCTGACAATCATCTTCTGTCAGATTTTTTTGACTCATTGATCTTTGGATTTACTGTTGCCATTCTAGTATAGGACGCCCTCTTTTTCTGCGCCCTATTGGTTGCAGGACTTCTAGGACCTGCTTGAGTAATATTTCGTCGTTCATCCGTTGTACATGGCTGTACTGTATCAGTTGTCTTTTAGTGATGTCATCCGTTATGCTTCCCTCGATTCCCATTCTTTCTTTAATGATCTCATTTCTTATGTGATCTGTTCTAGATATTCTCATTAATCTTCTTATTGCATCCACTTCGACACTTTCCCTTTTTGTTTTGTATTTTTCTGTTACGTGACAGGTCTCTATTCCATACAACAGCGTGCTTTTCACCATTGTTTCATATATGTTAAATTTTACATTCTTTTTTATCTCTCTGCTCCAAAAAATACTGTTAAGACATCCAATAATCTTTTTTGCCTCTACTATTCTTTTTTCCAGTTCTTTACAATCTGTTCCTGTCTTACGAAATGTGATATCCAAGTATACATACTCATTGCATGGAGATATTACTTGTCCATTGTCTAGTTCTAACCCACTGGATTCGTTTCCAATACGTAAGTACTGTGTCTTGTCCACGTTCACTGTTAATCCCCACTTTTGGTATTCTTCCATTAGCTTTCTCATCATATACTCTGTACATCATGTCTTCTTTATCATTAACTACAATTACTTGGTCGTCAGCAAACTGTAGTGTGTATATGATAAATCGTTTCCAGTTTTTTAGAACAACTGCGATATTTTTAAAAAAGTTGGAGAGATACAACATCCTTGTCAAGACTTTTGTTACCAGGACTTCTTTTGAAAGTCGATTTCTAATTTTAATTTTAGATTTTGACCCTTTTGTATAGTTCTTTTATCGCTTTTATGTATGTATGATTGATATTAGTGTGCTCTAACACTGTCCATAGTTTGTCTACTGGAACGGTATCATATGCTTTTTGTTTTGCTTTTCTCAATTACTTGTTTAAGACACAAAACATTATCACTACAACATCCGGCTGCACGAAACCCACTTTGCTCTTCTTCTTCTTGTCATTGAAAATCATTGAAAATCATTCTATATTAGATCTCTAAGGATCCCACCGTACAATCTACTTAGATTACTGGTTACTGAAATTCCTCTGTAATTGTTGCGATCCAGCTTGTTTCCTTTTTGAATGCCATTTTCCAATATTCCAATTTTATTTTACTTTCACGCTGATGTTAGGATACAAAAACCTTAAAGAGCCCATGTCAGAAAAAAACATCGGTCAATTCTGAACTCTTACACACAATCACAAGATACAATAATATTGGTTGCATCTGGCTCTCAGGGCCTACGACCATTCCTAGAGACGAGGAAGCTGACCAACTGGCTAGAATGTCAACAAAATGAACTGATCCAGTAAGCAGCGCGGCATATCTCCATATTATAACACTAAAACGTGTCTTGGACAGGGAGATCTAGGTCCCAGGAACTCTGGAATGACATATTATTTATTTTTCATATTGGAGTATAAAATATTTTTTGATTTTATAAAGCCAAAATCCACAATATATTAAACTTAACAATTTATTTTTTGAGTCAGTGCCCTTCTTAAACTTGGAGAAACAAATGAGATAAAAAATTAGATTTTACAAGGGCTTTGTTAATTATTAAAACAAAAAATTAGTCTATTTCTCAACCAATAAAGCTCCATTAGCAGGATAGGACTCGTGTGTGCAACAGTGAAAAAAAACTGACTGGTCAGAGACATGTGTTTTAAACTTGTTATGATCTCCTCAGTCAGCATAAGTCAAAGTCGGATTAAAACGTATACAAATTTAAACAGAAAATTTGTCCTATTCTTAGAGTGCAGCTTCATAAAATTACAAAAAAGACAACTTCAGTCTTCTTCACTCTCTCAGAGTGTCGATCATGTATGGATGATTTTCAATAATTATCATAACCAAACGTCATGCTCTTGCCCCATTAGGTTCTGTGTTTAGTTTTAGCGATAACCGAAGATAAAGATTCCAGCCTACAAAAATTATCTCTTTTGCTAAGGCGGCGGGTTCGTAGTGGTGAAACACTAGATAGTTTGATTTTCGCCAACAAAGCTACATTTATTCATTAAGAAGTAACTGACTGATCCTTATTTTTAACATAATTCATTAAGAAGTAACTGAATACTGGTTACAAAAATATTTGGCGTTTTTAAGACGGGTTTGGTAGATATTAACATTAGAACATATCTGGAAATGAAGAGACCCTTATGACATCTGTGTGCCGAAGAGACCTATACTGTACCTATCTGGGTGTTCCCCAGGGACACATTCATAATAATGTCGCTATAAAAGGGTCTCTCCGCGACAGGTATCAGCAGTAACTTAGACAAGTCACTACTACAAATTTGCCTACCATCCTAGTAATCAATTAATCCATTGGAGTCATAAGGTGAAACGTAAACCAGTTGCGTGAAATCGACATGAAAACCCGGAAGTTAATGACGTGATACCGAAGCTATTATCCTAAGGCGCCTGTCCAACGTCTTTTCTTTCACGTTATCAGGGAAGTTCTCAGTACCGTCTGTGAAGTATTCACAGAAAAAAACTTCAAACCCTGTATACTATCAGTCTCAAATGCATCGGATTAAACTTAATTCGTACCGGACCAGGCTCTTAATTAGTATCGGTAAGGATGGCCGGCCGCCAGTTTAATTTTGTTATGTTGACAGCGCATACAGACCGTCCCAGAAGAAAAGGGGATTTAAGCCAAATTGGACGTGCCTTACCGGATTCGCCCATTATACGGTGCATATACTGCCGGCATTAAGTGGCTAATGGAATTAAAGCGGCAACACCTATAAAACGGACGCTTCTCATACTTAGTTTATCTTCCAGATTGGATCTTCATTAATAACATAATTCTTTTAAAATAAATATGACTCTGCTTTGTTAATACAAAAAACATTTAAATTAAATTATAGAATAAAAACAAGAAATACTATTACCATGTCGGTTTAGAACGTTTTTCTACGTTGTCCGACGCCTATTCTCCATCTCCTTCGATCCAGACAATCAACTTCTGTCAGATTTTTTTGACTCATTGATCTTTGAATTGACTGTTGCCATTCTAGTTTAGGACCCCTCTTATTCTGCGCCCTATTGGTTGCCATTCTAGGACCTGCTTTGGTAATCTTTCGTCGTTCATCCGTTGTACATGGCCGTGCCATATCAGTTGCCTTTTAGTGATGTCATCCGTTATGCTTCCCTTGATTCCCATTCTTTCTTTTATGATCTCATTTCTTATGTGATCTATTCTAGATATTCTCATTGATCTTCTTATTGCATCCATTTCGACACTTTCCATTTTTGTTTTGTACTTTTCTGTTACGCCACAAGTCTCTATTCCATACAACAGCGTGCTTTTCGCCATTGTTTCATATATGTTAAATTTTACATTCTTTTTTATCTCTCTGCTCCATAAAATACTGTTAAGACATCCAATAACCAAATTCTTTTTTCCAATTCTTTACAGTCTGTTCCTGTCTTATTAAAGGTAAAAGTATGCATACTCATTGCATGGAGATATTGTTTGTCCATTTTCTAGTACTAACTTACTTGATTCGTTTCCAATACATAAGTACTGTGTCTTGTTCACGCTCACTATTAATCCCCACTTTTGGTATTCTTCTGTTAACTTTATCATCATATATTCCATATCTTCTTTATCATTAGCCACAATGACTTGGTCGTCAGCAAACTGTAGTGTGTATATGGTAAATCGGTCGTTAAGTTGTATTCCCATGCCGTACAATTTACGTTTCCAGTTTTTTAGAGCTACTGCGATATATATTTTAAAAAGAGTTGGAATGATACAACATCCCTGTCTTAAGCCTTTTGTTACCAGGAATTCTTTTGAAAGTCGATTTCCAATTTAAATTTTAGATTTTGACACTTTGTATAGTTCTTTTATCGCTTTTATGTATGTATGATTGATATTAGTTTGCTCTAACCCTGTCCATAATTTTTCTATTGGAACGGTATCATATGCTTTTTGTAGGTCCACAAAGGTAACATGAGTGTCTATATTTCTGGCGCTTCTTTTTTCAATTACTTGTTTAAGACAAACATCATTATCACTACAAGATCTGCCTGCACGAAACCCACTTTGGTCTTCTTCTTCTTGTTCATGAAAAACCTTCTCTATTAGATCCCTAAGAATCCTACCGTACAATCTACTTAGAGTACTGGTTACTAAAATTCCTTTATAATTGTTGCAATCCAGCTTGTTTCCTTTTTTATGTATTGAGGATATAAATGCAATATTCCAATCATTAGGTACTGGATGTCCGTTTATGCATTGATTGATAATATAGGTGAGATTTTCGAGTAGTTTCTCTGATCCATATTTGAGCATTTCAGCATATATTCGCACAGGTCCGCTTCCTTTTCCGGATTTAAGCTTTTTAATATTATTCTTTATCATTTCTTTTTCGATAATTACTTCCTCTTCATGTACTTCTATGTCTCTCCTCGGAGAGGCTGCTAGATATTCGGGTCTCGTCTCCTGCAGCAGTCCCTTGTAGTGTTCTGCCCATTGTTCTGGTTTGATTATATGGATGTTTACTTTTTCTTTTGTTGGGTTTTTTCTGTAGAAAAACATTTAATTTTTGTCTGTGCGTATTAAATTTATTAACTGTCTTCTGGCTTCCCTGTAGATTTCTAGGTCTCTTTGCTCTTTAGTACTCAGCCATTTCAAGTATGTGTGTTTTTTCTCTTTGACCATTTCCTTTATTTTGCCCGTCCACCACATCTTCCTGTTATTTCTAATATCTTGGTATCCAACAGCTTCGTTGCTTGCTTCCTTCAAGCTTTTTATTATGTTTGTATATATCTCTTCAAATGAATGATTTGTGTTTATTAATTTTTCATCTAATCGGTTCTGATACAATCTTTGAGTACTTTCGATTTCCAGACTTCTAAAGTTGTGTTTTTGATTTTCTTCGATGTATTCTAGGTTTTCATTTTCTCTAGTACTTTCGTCCTTATTTGTTTTTCTTACAGGGATAAATATTTTTGCTTTTACCAGATGGTGGTTAGATCCACAGGTAACACCACGAAGTGCTCGCACATCATACCAATTTAATTGCAAAAAAAAAACAAGAAATACCGATGCAAAATTAACATAATGATCTCTTCCGACTCTCTTATCTCCTAAGTAGTGCCTAGAAAGAAAGCCGCGTTCCATTTTTGCATAGTCATTCTGATCTGATCCTTTGTTTGATGAATCTCAGGGCACTTCTTTCTTCTTAACTACAAAATTAGGCTTTTCGCTTCATCGCTTAAAGTGACGAAAGTCTCCACACCAAACAAAGTGAAAATGAAGGGTGTCACATCGACCAGCAGTGTTCTGAGGAGTCCCATAAGGACGAAACAGTTAACTGTCAACACTTATTAGGTGTCCATTAGATCTGGGACCCCCGTGAGGTTAAGCCTTCAAGCTACCCACGGAAAAGTACTAGAGAAACAAAAATTTTGATGATTTTTCTTTTTATCCGATTAGCCACGAAAACTTGTTTGAATCAAAGTGAAAATATGTGCGCTAATGGTTGCGCGCAATTGGTTGCGCGCTAATGGTTACGCCATACAAGCAGCTACGCCAAATTCCTTTTATGTTAAATTGAAATAAGAAGAAGGTCTTTGACTACAGTTAGCATCCCACCGCTGTTCCTTGTCTAACCTCCACCTCCAAAAAGCTGTGTATTCTTGATCATGTTCTTATTTTCTCCCATGTCTATAACCGATGCGAAATTTTTAGGGAAACTAACCCGTGAAAACCACGTTTTAGCTTTGTGAACGCAGCTGCAGGTGTACAGGGTTTTCCCGTATAATTTTACACCATATCTAAAATGTTTATTTGAATAGATAAATTTGAGAATTTTGAAGTTGGAATGTCAAAAAAAAATTCTAAATGTCAAAATTTGACAGGTCAATGGTTTTTTTAAAGGGGACACCCTGTATACTATTTTAGATATTTATAGATCTTTTATCCCTGATTTTAAGAATATTTATCATTGTATTATTTTATTCATTAGTTTTGGAGATATATGCGCTTAAATGTTTAAAATGCTTAAATTGATCTCCTTAAAACATCAAGGCAGCCCTGAAAAAGACAATCGCATTTTCACAAAAAGTGATGCTGTTGCTTTTGTAAGGTATATAATTAATTAATATTTACTATCCAGGGTGATTCTGCGCCGTAATGTGTGGCGCCGCAAGCCATTAAAAACAAAAAATTATGCAATTTTTGTGAAAGAAAAAAATATTTATTACTTCATTTTTAATTTTCGACATAGCCTTCTTGATTATTAATACAATTTTAAATAATTCTTACAAATTTTCTGTGGATAGCTTGAAAGATAGAGTTCGCAAAATTTTCGTAAAGATCAACAATTGTTTGCTCTATTTTCTGTTGTAAAATTTGAAGTGTTTGCGGCCTGTTATACACCTTATTTTTTAGGTAGCCCCACAAAAAAAATCAATGGGAGACAAATCGGGGCTAATTGCTGGCCATAATAATGTGCCGTATCTTCCTATCCAATACATATATCTATTATTTAAAAAATTCGTTACTGGCTGGATGTTATTTGGGGAGCTCCGTCCTGTTGCCATATTGAATTTCTATAGTTATTAACAGAGAGTTCTTCTAAAAGCTCTTCTATTTCATTTCGCAACAAATCATGGTATTTTTCTCCGGTTAAGTTACCATTTAAAAATGGCCCAATAACTCTGTTATTCAAGAGACCGCACCAAACATGTAGGGATCTGCGTCCTTGAATTTTGACAGCTTGTAAAGCATGCGGGTTTTCTCTTGACCAAATATGCTTATTTTTTCTATTGAACATTCCCGCCGTGGTGAATGCTGCCTCTTCAGTAAAAATTATATTTGACAAATTTATTTGATTTGGCGCTATTCCTCTTTGTATTTTCTGATAAAAATGTAATCTGTTTATTTTATTTTCGTTGCTTAAATTTTGCACGGGTAAAAATTTATAAGCCTTGTATTTGTGATATTTTAAAACAGTGAATTTTATGCCATGATTTCTTATAAAAAGTTGCTGCATCCGGAACAGACCGTTCAAGATTCTCTAAAATAACGAGGGAAAACATTTTTAGCTCACACATATACTATACTATAGTAGTGTGAGCTTTGGTGTTCCTAATTTTTTCGAGAAAAAAAAAGTTGCTCCGATTTCAAAAATTTTTATATATCTTTGCGTTTCAGATGATTTTGAAACTTTTTTGTTGCTCCGTCTGTCTGTCTGTCTGTCTGTCAACGCGCATAACTCAAAAACCGCCTGGCCGATTTTAATGAAATTTGGCACCTAGGCTAGGTCTTGGGTCGAGATGGTCCCATTGAAAAATGAACAAAATCCACCGAACACAAACCAAATAAAAGGGTGGGGGTAGATTTCAAAAATTAGAGTTTATGTGAAAATATGGCGTGTGTGATATCAAACGAAAGGTAATTGAGTCTGGAGTTAAATAAAATATATTTTAATTTATTTTAAAAAAAGGGTGGGGTATATATCAAAAATTACAGTTTAAGTGAAAATATGGCGTGTGTGATATCAAACGAAAGGTAATTGAGTCCGGAGTTTAACAAAATACATTATAGTTTTTGTTCTTTTTTAAAGGGTGGGGGGTATATTTCAAAAATTTTAGTTTAAGTCAAAACATGGCTTGTGTGGTATCAAACAAAAGGTAATTTAGTCTGGAGTTGAATAAAATATATTTCAGTTTTCAGTTATATTAGCTCACACGTACACTATAACTATAGTACCTAGTGTGAGCTTAGGGGCCCATATATTGGCAGAGTATTTTAAAATATGATAAACTTACTTATAAAGAAAAACTAACCTTCAAACTATAACAAAATATTTACGTCCTCTTCAGCGTTTCTTTTGACTGTCCTAGTTTTTCTTTTAAGTGTTTTTCTTTGATTAAATGAGTTTACAATATTTACAATGGTTTGGCGGGTTGGTTGTCTTCTGTCGGGAAACTGAATATAATACTGTTTGCGAGCAACAGATGCATTTTCATTATTTGAGTAAAATAATTTAATATTATCCAGTTTTTCTTTCTCGGTAAAAATCATCCTTAACCGCTTTTAAAACTGAATATGACAAGGTGACAAAACAATAGCATAGCATCACTTTTGTGTCAATGCGATTGTTTTTTTCATGGCCTCCTTGATGTTTTAAAAAGTACCAATTTAAGTTTTTTATACTTTTAAACGCATATATCTCCAAAACCATTAAACGAAATAATCCCAACATATATAGATTTGATCAGGAAGAAAGGATCTATAAAAATAATAAATAGGGTGTTTCCTTTAAAAAAACCATCGATCTGTCAAATTTTGACATTTACAATTTTTTTTGACATTCTGACACAAAGATTCTTGAAATTCGTAAAAAATTATGAAACTTTCGTATTTATCATATTTTGATATCTATTCAAATAACCCAGGTAGCAAGAGGTCATCAAATGACGTCTTTTTCGTCGAAAAGTGGTCATTTGGATGACCAGTAGGTCATCTACCAAAAACTGTTGTCTTTAAGGCGTCAGCTATTTGACGTCTTTTCGTAGTGTAGTTTTTGACGTCTGAAACACGTCATATATTGCTCACTACTCACACTGCACACTTTGTCCAAGGGACATACACTCATACTTACATAGATGGTGCCCCAGTCAGTACTTTACCGGATTTATACGGAATGTGGCGGTACGTATGTAAAATAAATTAAATATTAAATCAAGACAAACTTCGAGGCTTCTTTCCAGTGTTGCCACCTCTACCGATTTTTCGGTAGATCTACCGATTTAGCCTTTTACTTTACGATATACCGAATTGCCATAGTTTTCTACCGATTTTTTTTTTCGATAAAAACTAGTTTTTTTTTTGAAGCCTCGTGATCGCGATAAAAAAAAAACACCATAAATAAAATATTATTTTTATGTAAGATCCTTTGTAGAATAATAATTTTATTTCAAGCCATTGTCTATCTATCTTCTTTCTAAAATGACGGATGTAAATTTAAAAGGGAAAAATTAAAAATGAGAATTAAACTAAAACATTTTGTATTTTCCTACTTCTTTTTGTTAGGATTATATGTTAACTATTATATTATGTTTTGTTTAAAATAAGTTTATTTATTACTGTAATAAATATACAGATTGATAAAAAGTTATTTAAGGCTTCTTTTTTTTAATAACATTATCTACTATCAAGGACGGATCCAGCGGTGCTTCTCGGGGGGGGGGGGGGGGGCACTTTAGGTGACATTCTCTCTTGGTAAAAAACGGTATATATTTTTTTAAGCAGCATTTTATTAAATTAGTCAGAACTTAAAAGTACAATTTCCAATAGACACTTCCATGCGCCGCAAGCAAAAATTTTGAATTTTTATTAGCAAAAGCCTTACTTTTTACTCATTTTTTGTATATTGCAAAAATTCTCGGAGGGGGGGGGGCAAGTGCCCCTAGTGCCCCCCCCTGGATCCGCCACTGCCTAATATGTACCTAATTTTTTTATTTAATTCTAAATTTTGGTATTTTGTCAGTAAAAACAAATCGTAGAAATACAATTTACCTACTAAATCTTAAAGTAATAAAATTACTCTGAGTACTAAATCAATCCAAACTATCGGTAGTTCTCCAGCACTGCTTGCTAAGATGATTAAAAAATCTACCGAAATCTACCGATTTTTCTCGAAGCATTCTACCGAAGACCTCAGGGTCGAGGGTGGCAACACTGCTTCTTTCGCTTCAAGCTGAAGATGTGTAAGTCTAGGTTTAGGTCTATTTTGATCTTTACCTCACAGAACACCGCTGTAACTGTTCCAGTACTTCCAGGTCTTAGTCACAGAGGAGTCACCTTCTGTGGCTAAGTTTCCTTCAGTGTTCTCAACTGCAGGGAATATTTCATATATTCAGACGAGTTTAAAAAAAGTCATAAATAGGTTTGTGTCTGTGTGTGTGTCTGATGTTCTGATTTGGCCTCAAATACGTCATATTGCTGACGTCTTTAAAACGGCTAAAAATGATGTCATTTTGGGTGTGTCTTTTGAACGTCATTTAAAGGTCATTTACACGTCAGGTTAGAGACGTCAATGGTCATTTAAAATGACCTGTTTTTGACGTTTAAAAAACGTGACCTTGCTACCTGGGAAACGTTTTAGTTATGGTGTAAAAATATACGGGAAAACCCTGTACACACAGGCAGACCAACTTTTCGAGCCACAAAAATTCTAAATGTCATACTTCATATAACCAATAACAAAAATTGACGATGTTAAACCATTGATCAAGGAACTGCTTCCTAGAGCTTAAAATTCAAACAACACACCTAATTATTAACTAACTATATAAAAAAAAAGTCTAGAAGTCTGTCTAATAAATATTGAAGCCTGTCAATATCCTGACTTAGTAAGTACGAATAACCCCATTTTGTGAAAGGCAACATCAACGAACTGTCTCCTTCACTTCCACATATTATACCATATGTAGACAAGTGCAGCACAACTTTTCCTGTTTGTCCAAAATAATACAATTAAATTGTTTCAAATTCAATATAAGTCAGCACACAAATGTTATGCCTATTAATATTAAAACTCGTCTCTTACTAACGAGGAACAGCTTCTATTGAGTATGCACAAAGTTTAGGGAAAGAGAACAAAACTAGCTTCGCGAAGCACAGTGATACAAATTGAGATTTTAAAAGGCCCGCGACCAATAAGAACAACGGTCTTTTTTTATTCTTGCAGAGTTTATCTGTCATTATAGGAACTTTTAATGCAATAAAATTTCCCGCAGTTATTTACGGACGGATTGGTGGAGGAATGTCCAGACATTCTTAAGACCCTAAGCGATTATATCCAGATGACACAAGAAATAAATAAAATTTTTTAAAGACACACACTCCATCATGTATAGAAGTCGAGAACGACCCTAAGTGCTCAACCTATGTTTAAAAAGAGGAATCATCAAGAAATATCAGGCTCACTTAAGAAGGAAGATCTATACATTCTTAAATGAACTGATATAATAAACCTTGAGAGCACAGGATGGCTTAACCACCACCCCAGACAGCAAGTAAAAGTGTAGAACGTCAGTTGAGAAATAGATCTGAGGTATGAAAACTACTACAAATTAGGCATTTCGTTTCCCTAGTAATGAATTAATTGTATGTTTTGTGGGTTTTGGGAAGTTGAAGAAAAACAACCATTGCCATAAAATCAATGGTTGTTTTTCTTCAACTTCCCAAAACCCACAAAACATACAATTTTCACTACTACAAATGTTTTTACTTTTTGAACTTGAATATTTTCTGAATGTGATACTATCTATCTATAAACTAGACTTTCACATTTTATTTTAAAAACATTGATTAGACAGAAGTATATGGACATTCAAAAAATTCCCATAAAAACAGCTACTCCCTTCAGTTTGGTTTTTTATATGAACTGTGCGGCAGATTCCCGAATAGCATTCCCTACGCGTAAGATCAAGCCAAGCAGAACTATAGGAACGTGACTTTGAATAAACTCAGCTCGACAAATATTTGTTGCGCTTTTGGATCTTTCCACCTGATGTGTACCGAAGTAACCCCCAAACTAACTGTAAATATGTACAGGATGATCTTAAAGCATAAACGGCAACATGAACAACGTCTTTATGAAAATTTTATCAGCCCTTTCAGAACTAGGCAGCTTGCGTCTATAAATATTTATGTTCCAGGCTTTTACCACGTTGCGTTGGCATGTGGCGTGTGTTTCGCATTCCATGCTATCATGATTGAAAAAAGATTTTCTGAATTTGCATTATTATGCTTTTATTAAGAGTAAATGAATTAAAAGAAATATTCAAAGCGGAAAATATTTATATGTAGCTACACTAAACTTACTGGGTTCGTTGTATGTACCTCACCAGTAATTAATTTGACATCAACTTTGCGTAATTTGTCCAATGCTGGGGTATCCATTGCCTCCAACGGATATCTATTCACACGTATAATAGGTTCGAGCTTTTAACTGCAGGCATGGGTATTAAAGCCAAAACTCATATATTTTTATTGAACATTAAACTTAAATCCACATGTGGAAAAAAAATATGAAGCACTAGACTAAATGATAAAATCAATCCATATTGACTTTTCCAACATGTCCAAGCATCAGATTTTAGTAACAATAAACAACCATATCATACCATATTTTATTAGGGCTAAATGCCTTGGCACAAAGCTTGAAGAATAATAAATAGTAACTTGAAAGATGCAAAAAAATGTACTGGTTGATAGAAAACCATTCAAAATCGAGAGTAGACAAGTAATTAAACAAGTCTGGACTTGGGAGATAAGCTTCGAAGCTGTACTAAAAATTTTAAAGCGGACATCATTCAAATACCTATTACAAGGTACTAATGCTAAAATATAAAAAATAGTGATCTTTACTGAGATATAAAAATAGAAACTATTGACGAAACAATCGAATTATTTGCAAAAAGTCACAAAGCAACGCTCTTTTAGCATGTCAACTAAGATGAAAACTCAAACAAGTAAAACCATTTGAACTACATTTACATTACATTACCACTTTAAATAAAAGTTATTATAATTATAACTTTTATAGGATTAAACCAATTTATTAAATGATCTGGTCTGATTTAAAATCATTAGTATGTAAGTAAAACTTGGGTTCTTAATTCAAGAAACACTTTTAACTATTGCTTTCGTCATCAATTACGGATTTTTTTTTAAAAATTGATCTTCTGGATTAATAGATTGCGACATTAATGAGCGATGTATTATGCTTCCGAGGCTTGGTTAAAATGTAAAGGACGATTACTATATTACGAAGTAACCAGTTCGACGAACATCATTATTTGTGGCGAGCAAAATATATTGACGTAAATGGTTATCGAAAATTAGGGATTAAGGTCATGTTTAAAATTAGTGCTCACGGCTTCACTACTTTTCTAATATAAGTTGCTCTTTGATAGCATCCTTATAGGAACGTCTCATTTGTAGTGCTTATTACACCTTGGCGGTAATTCTTTAACATTTGATAGGATCTGACACATTTTCATCATTTTAGTTTAATTGAAGAATAATTGCATCAGGAGGCAATTCTTTAAGAGCTATCTGACCTGATTGGAAGACCTGTAGTCCATTCAACATAATATTTTGTTATATAAAGAAACCGGATTGGACAGCAAAAACTTCAACGTGTACATGATTCAAATATTAAAAAACAAAGTACTAAGAAACATGGTGAATGCTAAAATATACAAAGTGATCTTCACCGAGACATAAAAATAGAAACTATTGACGAAACTATCTAATTATTTGTAAAAAGTGACGAAGCAAAGCTCCTTACGCATGTCAACATTAAAGCAATACAACTCCTAGATAATTATTAACTAAGCCGAAAACTGAAACAAGTAAAAGCATTTGAGCTAGTCGGGTAGGTATGCTTGTGAAAATGCGGTAACACAAATCAGGATAAAAACAAAAATCGTTACATTACATTAACACCTCAAATCAAAGTTAGTATGACAATCTCTAATTAATATCTCAATTTAAAAAAACTTTAAACTCGGGATTTAAAAAAAAATCGATCTTCTGGTTTAACTTATTGAGACTTTAATAAGCGACATATTATGCTTTCGGGGCTTGGTTAAAATGTAAAGGGCGATAACTATATTACAAAGTTTAACCGCTTCGTCGAACATCATTATTTGTGGCGAGCAAAATATATTGACGTAAATGGATATCAGAAATTAGGGATTAAGGTCATATTCTAAATTAGTGCTCACGGCTGCACTACTTTTCTAATATATGTTGCCAAGGTTATATCTCTAATAAAGTGATGTTAGCCTACTACTACACATCAGACAAGTTTTGAGAAAATCCAGTTTAAAGTTTTCATTTAAATTCTGAAATCTATTAAAACATTTTTAAGACTTGATAGGTAATTTTAAATGTTGTTAGTTACTTAAACTTACCTGACATATTCAAAAATAGGCCATACCCACGCTCTAAAATATAGAAACCTTTAAATTGACTGAAATGTGGCTTATTTCCTTATTGCTCCAAGCTCCTCAATTTAAGAATCTGGTTGATGCCACTCTGGGATTCTTGAGCCTTTTGAAATATTCAAGATGGCATCTGACAAATTTTTTAAAAGCAGAAAACCAAGACTAGGCGAAATCAACAGCTAATATGATTCCATTAAACATAGTACAAGCTCCGACCCCTCCCTACAAAAACATTGTCAAAAAAGCGCCGCCATCTTGGATTTTTGACTATTTTTGCCTTTATCAGTCTTTAAAAATCAAATGAGAAATTTTCAAGCTACTTAATCAAAATAGATATGAACATTTTTTATTTTACCAATTTTTTCAGAAACAAAGACCTTTAGAAATAAAAGTACGTCAAACGTTTTTGTAGATAATGAAATTTCAATTTAAAATGTGTATCACTTGGTGCAGTTTAGAAAGTAGGTAACGCTGCAATGGCGCCCGTAAATTAAAAACATAATTAACATAATATATATATATATATATATATATATATATATATATATATATATATATATATATATATATATATATATATATATATATATATATATAGAGGGTTCAGAAGTGTAAGTCAATTTTTTCCCGATACCCAGGTTTTAACTGTGGTATAGGAAGGAGCAGATTCCCCTAGTGTAGCATCTAGTTCAGCTTTTATTTTCGTCGGCGATAATCCTTTGATAAGAAAATATTTTACCACGGCTCTTATCTCGTTTTTTTCCATCTTTAAAAATTGATACACTGTATAAACTTTCAAATTAACCAGGACACAAACTACTTGACGCACTCACTTTAAACTTCAAGCGTATACTTATCACAAGAAAGGGTACACAAACACGTTGGAACGAAAAGCAAATCGGGCCTGCTATAGGCTAGCCGGAAACTTTTCATCCAGTGAGTTCGTGTCCGCTTGTGTAGTCGTCCTGCTTCGGATGTATCGCAGCTATGATGACAGCATATATCCCAAGTAACATTTCTTTATTTATAGCAGAAGCTAAAAGGTTGCCAGCGCCTTTCCTTAAAACCATTAGTTTCAATGTTTGGTCGCTAGCACGTTCCGATTACCCTTATATACCCCTTAGACCTCCTAAATGGGACTCCCCAATTGGTGGTGGCAACCTATGTATTAAACTCACTATAAAACCATAAGAAATAAACTCCAGCTTCGCCCTCTAGCGGTTCCACCAGCATAGAACCTTTTAGAGCCTAAAGGCTATATTATGCCAGGTTCTAAAAGCAACTCAGAAACGTCCTATTATAAAACTAGATTTGGTAATTTGGTATCCTGGCGATTCTGTTGAATACCATAATACCTTTAGAGTAAAGAAGTTTTCCCATAAAAGCTATGGCGATATTTTAGATTCACAATGGCTATATAAAATAATTTAGGTCACAAAATTGCCAAAAATGTCAGAGTCCCAAAATTATTTTATCACATAAAAAAAAATATACCGAGTTTGTCGTTTTGTTGATGATCAAATTGCCTGCCAGATTTATTTTTCTGTTAAAATCGTATCTGAAAAGCTCTCAAAACAAGCGCGCCAGCTCAAGAATGCTTTTTAATAGTTTTTTGATATCAAAATAACAAATATTTAAAATTAAAAAAAAATCATTTACACTATTCACCATTAAAAAACTCTGTTTGGTTTAAATAAATCAAAATTAAAGTAAAATTATTGTTAAAAAACACTGCTTAAACGACTAGATAATTTTTTTTTCTTTACAATATTTCTTAAATAAATTTATATACGCCATTATGGTTTTATAGTGGTCACTTGGTTTTATTTGTTACTATATCGCAACAAGGATTTTTGAGTGCCCTTATGAAACCAACAAAAAAGAACAATGTAAACATAGTCAACATAACCTCACTTAAATTTTTTGTATTTGTTTTTAAAGTGTTTAAAAGCGTATAATTCAACACTTTTAAATGATTTTTATCGTGCAATTTCGACACAATCCAGAGGGCCAGTGCAATGATATTCGTTGTGCCTGCAGGTTGGAGGGCAACCTCTTATATTGGCCGTCTAAACAGGCCTTATCTAGGCCTGGGTGTCCTACCCAGGAGGACGGAAACTCAACAATTCATCTGCACCTAGGTATATCTATTATTTTTACAAGAAATACCTAAACAAATAAAACACAAAAGTATTTACTTACTTCTGTTAGAACCCTTAAGGAAACAAGGTTTTATATGGCCGCCTATTTAAATAATATTTAATATACAGCTATGGGTAACAATAAATACAAAAGAATTAAGTTTACCTTTAAGCCTTCCTATAAAACCTTTTTAAAATGCCTAAAAGTAATGGCAAAAACCAAAAGTCTAAAGTTTATATTTACCACTCCTAAAAACCATTAGGAAACTAGGTTCTATATGGCCGCCTATCTAATAATATTTACTTTTAAACTACTGGTAACTATAAAAACAAAAGGATATAAGATAACCTTTTAGCTCTATTATAAAACACTTTTGTGATGACCTAAATTAGGCTACTTTAGGTAAAATGGTTTTATAAGACCATCTTTATAAATCAGAAATCAATAAAACCAAAAGTATCTAAAAGGAACAGAAGGAATATCAGTTTTATTATACTCCCTTTATAAATGACTTTTTGGTTGTATAACACCCCTTTAGGTAATTGGCAATATAAATTACCTTTATGTAGCCAAATTGATCCTAAAACGCATAACATCACCCTCTAAATAACCTAGGAACCAATTTAATAAAACCTTGAGTGGTAATAATGTTACTTGGGATTCGACCGGATTGCCTCGATCACGGCGTATCGCGAGCTCGTGGGTTCAAGTCCCACTTAACGCATGGTTGTGTTGTTATTTCTAAAAAACTATTTTCGACGCAAAAACTTTGGCAAAAACTGGGCGATTGATCCTAGTATGGATAGAAAAGACCCAATATAAAAATTAAAAAAAAAAATAGGCCTGGAACTTTTTATTCTATCCTCGTATATTGCAAACCCAACCTCTTTGAAAATCTTCCCGACTATTAGTAGTCATTACTTATCATCTCTCATGGAAAAATGATCTTTTTGCTGACGCATAAAAGTTCATAATTTAATGTAAGATTGTTATTTAGGTAAGTGCAAACCATCGTTAGCTAAGGTCAGAAAAGGTAAAATATTTCTATATTGTTTCACTGCGGAACTTTGCGGATATATTAAAAATGCCAAGAAACTAATATATAAAATATGTAACCGAATTCGCTAATAAGGGGTGCCCCAACATAACCCATATTATTTTAAGTCCTAATTTGTTAAATAATTACGCAATCAACACAATTTTCTACATCAAAAAGGTTCTCGTAGTTAAGTGGGTAAAAAAGGGTTGTTTTACGCGTATTTTTCCATGGGCAACTTGATAGCTTATCCTCATGGGGGTCCATGATCTAATCAAATACGTTTTACCACATGTTATGACATCTTTTCTAAATTTATTACAACACTAATTTATGCTGTAGACTTGTATTGCCCAAAAGTAGAAAAAAAATAAGACACACACAGCAAGGTAAGGGATGGGTGAACAATGAAGTAAGGGAATCTTGTGCAAAGTTAAAAGACATGTATTTACATTTGAAAAACAAAAATTATGCGGACCATAAATTTCTAGAAAAATACAATTCTTGCAAAAAACAACATACACAAAAAATTAAGCAAATTAAAAGGGATTATTACAGAAATAAAATAGTAAAAACAAGCAAAAAAAGGTTTGGCAAACAGTAAATGATATAATCACTGGTAGAAAGGAAGTCAGGGTTGGTTGTATTAATTAAATTATAGGAATGGGATAACTTATAGTAGCAAACAGGACATATTAAATACTTTCTCAAAATATTTCTCAAACATTGCAAAAGATTCTGTCGTAAGTCACTTTAAAGAAAACCTTTCACAGGAATGCACAACTATGAACCATCAACCTAACTCCTTCTAGTATCAGCCAGTTAACGGAGTGGTCATCAGAAACATAATTTCTACACTTAAAAAAACAAATTCGATGGGTGTGGACTGTTTGCCTACATCAATTATTAAATATTGTGCTGAAAACATCTCAGAGCCGCTTGTGTATTTAATAAATAAATCAGTAGAGAAAGGTGAGTTTCCTAACGATCTAAAAATAGGTATCCTAGCACCAATTTATAAAAAAAAGGGTGACATGTCGGGCGTCGACAACTACAGGCCCAACGCAATTGTGAGCGTCATGGCTAAAGTAATAGAGAGAGTTATCTACAACCAACTTTCTGACTACTTGAAAAAATATGTTTGTGCGCTTTTCTTCGATTTCTGTCTCAATGTCTGATTTGCTGAGGAGAAGCTCCACGCGGCTGGAATAAGAGGCAAGATGCTCCAATGGCTAACATCTTACTTAAAAATAGGCAAATATGTGTAAAGAATAATGGTGTGACATCTGAAATGGAGGAAGTGGAGCTTGGAGTACCGCAGGGTTCCATATTAGGGCCACTTTTATTCTTAATTTTTATTAATGACCTTCCGCAGCACTTGGCTGGTGCAGGCTATGTGGTATTGTTTGCAGATGACACCACTGTCATAGTGTGTGCCAAGAATCCTGAGCTACTCCAGGAACGTTTGGTCTTGGTTGCAGAGCAGTTTAGGCTATGGTGATGGAAAAACCGGCTCATTGCTAACCCAGAAAAAAGTATGGTTCTTATCTTCCACAGCCGGCGTGAGGTTTTTCATTGCTTTACAATTTCTTTTGGTGGTCATCAGTTAGAGCTGTGTAGTAATGCCAAAATTCTTGGAGTGTTTCTGGATGCTAATATGTCATGGGAAACTCACCCAGATCATATATCCAAGAGATTAAGCTCTGGCTACTATGCCTTACTAAAATTAAAATCGGCACTGGATACACCCAGTCTAATTAATGTCTACTTCGCAATTGTTAACTCGGCTTTGTCATACAATATCATCCTGTGGGGTCTTTCTACAAATATAGTCTCAGTATTCATTCAGCAAAAACGCATAATTAGGCTCATTTTTAACTTAAAGCCACGCGACTCTTGTAAAAAATATTTTATAGAAAATAAGTTAATGACTGTTCCTTGTCTTTACATATTTTCCTGCAAAATGCATATTAAAAAGAACAAATCTAAGTATTGTACTGTCTCACAAAATCATAGATATCCTACACGAACAGGGGAAAATGGATCAACATAAAACAAGCTTATTTGAAAAATCTCCTACCTATATGGGTAAAAAACTATATAATGACTTACCAAAAGAACTAAAATTAATAGAGCCAATTAAACGTTTTAAAAATGATCTGAAGAAGTATCTGATATCTAAATGTTATTATTCTGTAAATGAATATCTAAACGAAAAAATAATCAAATAATTATTGATAATTTATACCAAAAAAAAAACTAAATAAATACAAAACGTAAAATAGGTTAAAAAAGAATTCTTATGACAAAATATTAATATTGATAGTCTATGTAAAAATAGTTTGTTTTCTGTTTCAACTGTGTGTTTTAAACTTTATTTAAATATATTTAATATTACTTATAGCGATGTATTGTGACATATTCCATACTATTATTGTAAATAGTCAACGGAAAATCAATAAATTTTAATTCTAATTCATAAATACATGTTCAAAGAATCGAAAAGTGAAGTCTTTATAACTGGCTTTGAATAGCAAATTTAAATTCGCGGATGCAAATTTTCGTAGTACGCATGCGTGTGTCTTGTCATGTCATCATCTTTGGTGCTTATTTACATTTTGCGGTGTTTTGCGTTTTTTGTGTAAAATTATGTTTTTTTCTGTGAAAAATGTAAAATAATTCACGTAAAACATGTGCGGTTTGTGGAGAATTGTCCGGGAGAAGTAAGGGAGTGCAATTCCATATGGTAACGACTTGCATTTTCCTTCGTAATCTGTTAATAAAGTTAAAAGTGGTTTATAAATGTCATTAAACACTTTTCATGGTATCGACAATAAATCTGCACGATTAGTTTTAGAAAAACTACAATTTTAATCTAAAATTTGATAAACTTTCACCCAATCAACTAGTTTAAAAAAAAAATAGACGTAACCCTTAACTGTTGACAATTGCCAAATAATCTAGTGACGTATCGGAGTATGTTCCAAAACCATCAAAACTACCGCATGCGCAGTAACCGAAATCCTGTCTAACCGAGAAAGGAACATTAAGAATGAAATAGGGGCCCTACCTTCAAGTATCGCGTGTGAGAATGCAAGGGTATGCCCCATATTTATGCTCTAACGTATTTGGATCTAATGGACACCGAATAAGTGTTAAAAGTTAACTGTTTCGTCCTTATAGAACTCCTCAGAACACTGCTTGATCGTCCATCTCCAAAATACGAAAGAAACTAAAACAACAGCAGGCGAGAAATAAACCTTTATATCGATCGATGAGAAAATCGATGAAAAGGAAGAATCCATTCGTAACCTTCGACAACACATTGTCTTTTAGGTCAGATCTGTGTTTTGTACACCTTTAAGACAAGGAATTCTAAAAATTGTGGCTAATAGAGATGGCCCCTGAGTCGATGATTCGATACATTGTTTCGAAACAGTGCCGTGTCTCAGTGTTTCGAATCACCACATTGCCTGTGTTTCGACACATCGAATCATCGATCTCCGTAACCCTAGTCCTGGGCCCGGCGAGCCCAAGCGCAACTACTCTGCTCCATGTATCGTTGCCGAGAGCGCTCGATAATCAAATCCGGAATCACTGCGAGTCGAGACTCGAAAGAATCCGGATACAGCCGAGCCGAGCTGACTGAACGTGCGGTTGGCGTTCGTGATTAATGTAGTTTGAATTTTTGCAATGTTTCGTAACGCGTTCAGGGACCCAATTCTTGAACCACTCGGATTTTTTGTCGTATACGAGTAAAATTCGAATGGTAGTTTCGAGTGCTTGGAAAAATAGCTATTCTTGAATGCCACTCGAACGCCAATTCCGTGTACGACTTTTTTTCGACTACACTACTTGGCAACGCTGCTTTCGTATAATTTTGACCAAACTAACGCCGGTATGTGCGCCTAAACTTGCCGCGATGAAGTAAGGTTGACAGTAGATTGACATTACATCTTTTGTTTTTGTAATTTTTTTTTAAAGAGTGATTTATTTTCACGATGTGTTTTTTTTTTAATAGAACAAGACGCTGGGTTTTATTTTGGTAACAGCAATGATTGTGTAATCATTGGTAACGGTAAGTACCAAATTATAGTAATGGAAATTTCGGGCCTAGGGGCATCTAACCTCTTTGAAGTGTGAAAATTTGGGGGTAAAATTCGCAGTTGAATTTTGAGCCTGCTTAAAAGAAAACAAATAAACTTCATAAGTATTCTAAAGGGGCCTTGAACTTGAGGCTTTGTTTGTAATAAGGGGCCTGTGTTTAACGAACTTTGATACATCATGCTTTGACAAAAATTAGAGTAGAGTATTTTTCTTTTGTTGGACAAAAAAAATGGACAAGCGTTAAGTAACATAGGGGTTTTTACTGAAACATTTGGAGTTTGCATTTTGTCTGTAGTATAGAAACAATTTAATTTTTTGCTCCCAGTGTTTTTTACTCAGTTTCTTTTTGAGTAGAACAGTTTTGCCTTTTAGGCCGATAAGCATAATAAACATTTCAAGTAAAAATTGACAAAATCAGTAACCTTTGTTCAAAAAACACATTTTTTTGTTTAAATTTGAATGTCTTTACCTGTCAATTAACACCAAAAAAATTAAAAACTGTTGCAGACTAAAGCAGCCCTCATATGATCAGTATGATTTGATTTGAATATGTACATTATTTTCGTGGATGTCTTTGTTTTTCAAAAGTTATAAACAAGGACATATATAAAAATCCTGCCAGTAATACGGATCCAGTGAGGTCTGCTGTGGTACACTCAATGAAAAAACTTTTTGTTACAGGTTTCTCAGAGAAGACATAAAGATCATTTTTGAGGTGTGAAGCAGTTTTTGCCTAGCAGTCCTTTTGCAATGATGATCCTACTAGAAATACTCAGATGCAATTGGTGATCTATTAACTTTTAAAGAACTTTTTTAAATAAATTATAAGTATAATAAAAATAGATTTATTGTAGTTTTTATTGTAAAAAAGATTATACAACTTCTTACATAAAAGCTTATACAGTGAGAACGAGCAAGTTGAAATACATTTTCTAGCAGGTTAAATTAAAATTTTTTAGAATTAACCAAAAACATGCCTATTGAGATTTTTAATGAGCAATATTTTTGATGAATTTTTTTTGGACAGAACCCCAGAAAGGGGTCCAACAAGATAAAACTTGTGGCACCTTGTTGGAAAGCCTATTAAAAAAGAAAAATTTTGGTTCACTTTTTTTTGGAAATCTGTCAAATAAAAAAAACATTTTTTATTAGTTTTTGAACAAAGTGCTACAAGTTGAGTTTACCAGTTGCAAAAAAAAATGTTGGTATTACTGGACCTCTTGTCAGGGGTCCACCACCTATATTTTAATAAAATTAGGTTTTACTTTAGATGACACTTAAATATTCTCTAAAAATTACAAAAAAAATAGAAATAATTTTCTTTTTGTTAATTTTTAAAAATTATTTGATACCCTTTCGTACAAAGTGCCTTAAGTGGGGTCATTCCATCCTAAAAAATAAGTTGTATGCTAGTGGACCTCTTTCTGGGTGTCTGTCCAAAAAATATTCTGTAAAATATTGCCGGTTAACATGTGTTTGGATTTTTTCAAAAAACTTAAATTTAACCGACTAGCAAGTTTATTCCAACAGGCTTGTTCTCACACACAGTAAGTACTTATTATGTACTTTGAAATGTAAATAAAGAAAAATGATGTTTTTATATTTTATATCTATTTTTGGCCAACATAGAAAAAGTCAGAAAAAATAGTGAAACTGGTTAAAGTCTAAGATTAGGTTTATTATTTACATGCAGGGGATTTTCCTACTTGAAGCAGTTGGGCCCTTATATTATCCAAAAATTAAGCAAAATAAGATAAGGCGTTGTACCCAGAGGGGAATCAAGAGGTATCAATGCCCCACAAAATAGTTGATAAAGTGTGTTAAAAGAGACACAAACAAGACAAAAAAATTGCACAATACTCAAATTTTTATTGAAACTTTTTAATCCCCCTGCCCCTTCCGAAAACGCTCCTTTTATATATTTTTTCTTGAAAATGTGTTACAAAGTTGTAACTTTTTTAAATTATTTTTCTTTTTTAGAGCTGTGAAAAATCACAAAAATACTCTGCCAATCTATGGGCACCTAAGCTCACACTAAGTACTGTAGTTATAGTGTACGTGTGAGCTAATATAACTAAAAACTGAAATATATTTTATTCAACCCCCACCCTTTTTTTAAAAACTAAAATGTATTAGCTCACACTACTACTATAAGTAGTGTGAGCTATCCTAATTTTTTCGAGAAAAAAAAAGTTGCTCCGATTTCAAAATGTTTTATATATCTTTGCGTTTCAGTTGATTTTGAAACTTTTTTGTCTCGCCGTCTGTCTGTCTGTCTGTCTGTCTGTCTGTCTGTCTGTCTGTCTGTCTGTATGTCTGTATGTCTGTATGTCTGTCTGTCTGTCTGTATGTCTGTCTGTAACGACCAACCCGCCTAACTCAAAAACCGCTTGTCCGATTTAAATGAAATTTGGTACCTAGGCTGGGTCTTGGGCCGTGGTGGTCCCATTTAAAAATACGAAATACACCGAAGTCACATAAAAGGGTGGGGGTAGATTTCAAAAATGAGAGTTCATGTGAAAATATGGCATAATGGGGCCACCACGGCCCAAGACTCAGCCTAGGTACCAAATTTCATTTAAATCGGACAAGCGGTTTTTGAGTTATGCGGGTTGGTCGTTACAGACAGACATACAGACAGACAGGCATACAGACAGACAGACAGTAGGACAAAAAAGTTTCAAAATCATCTGAAACTCAAAGATATATAAAAAATTTTGAAATCGGAGCAACTTTTTTTTTTCGAAAAAATTAGGATCACCATAGCTCACACTACTATAGTATAGTAGTAGTGTGAGCTAAAATTCATAAATTATTAACGCTAAAATTCAGGATTTTTCACTACCCCCCAGTCGTAAGGCATTTCCAAGAAAAAAAGAAAAAAAAATCTGAGTGTCATAAGAGGCTAAATCCCCCTTCCACCTCTTTGCGTCCTCAAGCCCTTTTATAGCCATGATGCTTGCCAAATCGCTTTTTTTTCAAAAACCTCCCAATTTTTTTTAAATAAAGAAAAATTAAGCAAACACCAAAAAATATATTAAAGTAAACAAAAATGTTAGGTTAGATCACTCAGATTCGTATACGGAAATTGAGATTCGAGTGGACTTTACCATTCGACTCCATTTCCCAACGAAAAACTCGTATACGAGCTTTCAACAATTCGAATGGTGATTATCCGTATACGTTTCGCCGAATCCGTATACGGATTTATTTCAAGAATTGGGTCCCTGTTCGGTTGCATTGTTTCGAAACAGTGCCGTGTTGTTTCGTAATCCCTAGTAGGAATTGTTTTGCTGTTTCGGTTCACGTTCACATTAATCACGATTGTTTAGCTGACGCTTAAATGATATTAAGTATTATTTTTAAAGCTTATTTTATGAATTAGTTGTTGTATTAGTTGTATAAAAAATATTTTTTTATGTCTGGATTGTTGGGGACTACTTTGCCAAACTTAGTAACGAGGATGAGGCAAAGTGTAATATATGTGCGTCGATCCTTAGGCTTTTGGTGTTTGTGCGGACTGCAGTAGCGGTAGTCGAAACAACGAAACGAAGATGTTTCCGAGCTAAAAATATGAGAATTCAGATGATTCGAAACACTGATTCGAATGATTAAAATGAATCGATTCGAATGTTTCGAAACAGTAAAATGATTCGAAATGCCCATTACTAGTGGCTAAGCGGGTAAAAAAGGTTTGATTCCTCTCGAATTTTCCCGTAGGTAGCTCGAAAGCATATCCTTACGGGAGTCCAATGTCCAACGGATACCTAATACGTGTTTGAGAACTCCTTAAAACGTTGCTTGGTCGATGCGACACCCTTCCAATGTTTAATAGACGGTTTTGTCTCTCACCTTACGTTCATAGTGAGAAAACTATATAGGTTAGCCCCACAAGTAACGCTATCTATCAAAATACTACAAACGTAAGGTAACAAGGTGTCACATCGACCAAGTAGGTTAAAAGTTCAAGAGCAAAAGGAAAACTTTTAAGAGCGACAGACCTACAGGCCACAAAAGCAGTGGCGGATCCAGGGGGGGGGCACTAGGGGCACTTGCCCCCCCCCCCCCGAGAATTTTCTGAATATACAAAAAATGAGTAAGAAGTACTGCTTTTGCTAATAAAAATTCAAAATTTTTGCCTGCGCGCATGAAAGTGTCTATTATTATTATCATCGAAATTACAACCACTGACTAATTCAATAAAATGCTGCTTAAAAAAATATATACCGTTTTTTACCAACAGAGAATGTCACCTAAAGTGACCCAACCCCCCACCCCCCGAGAAGCACCTCTGGATCCGCCCTTGCACAAAGTTACTCCCAAAAATATTAAAGCTCGTAGAAAAATGGTGATAGAAGATCGTCGAGTGAACTATAATAAAATCGAGAAGATGGCTGTAACAAACAAACCAACTAAATCTAAGCAAGCGATGTTCCAAAAAAAACATTCTTTACTATATAGCAGCACAAAAAGCAGCCAAAGTGAATTTATTCCCCATATACATAGCTCAGTGTGCCTTTTTTCTATATAAAACCGTTAACGAAAAGCTACCTGGTCACAGCAAAAATAAAAAATTGAAAAGGCATTCAAACTCTTTTCCTAAAAGTGCTGGTCATCGAATGAACCAGTGGAAAAAGAGAACATATTAAAAAAATACTCTGCCAATCTATGGGCACCTAAGCTCACACTGGATACTATAGTTATAGTGTATCTACGTGAAAGCTAATATAACTAAAAACTGAAGCATATTTTATTGAACTCCAGACTCAAACACTAATTTTTGAAATTTACCCCCACTCTTTTTTTTTAATAAACTAAAATGTATTTTGTTTAACTCCAGACTCAATTACCTTTCGTTTGATATCACACACGCTATATTTTTACATAAACTCTAATTTTTGAAATCTACCCCCACTCTTTTATTTGGCTTGTGTTCAGTGGATTTTGTTCATTTTGAAATGGGACCATCTCGACCCCAAACCCAGCCTGCGTACCAAATTTCATTAAAATCGGGCAAGCCGTTTTTGAGTTATGCGCGTTGGTCGTTACAGACAGACATACAGACACACAGACAGACAGACAGACAGACAGACGGCGCAACAAAAAAGTTTCAAAATCTTCTGAAACGCAAAAATATATAAAAAAAAATTAAATCGGAGCAACTTTTTTTTTCTCGAAAAAATTTGGATCACCATAGCTCACACTACTATAGTATAGTAGTAGTGTGAGCTAATAATAAATTATGGCTGGAGGATTCAAAAATGTTTAGCATGGCCATGGAAGTTGATAACTCTAGTTTAATTTCCTTTAATAATCCGTAGGGCTTGACAAATTTTGGAAATTGGTTTCAGTTCTATCTTTTAGTTCCCTATCCCCAAATTTACTTCCAAATTGGTAAATCAATCTGTGTTTAAATATCAGTTTCTGATTTAAAACAAATTACGCATTAGGTTTTCAACACCTACGGCCTCAATAATTTTATGTTTGTTGTGCCGTAAACATAAACCACTCAACTATATCCTTAATGACACTGTCAAGGGCAATATTATTTAAGCAAATAAAGGCGCGGTGTAGTTAGACGTCGACTGCCAGTTTTAGTATCTGCCAGTACGACAACTACCTTCCCATATTTTACACTCATCAGACCAATGATTGCGTACGGCCCAACAGTCTGGTTCGAGAAGGGACATCAAAGAACCTCAAGGGCCAAACTAACCAGCTTACAACGTCAGGTCATATGTGGTTTAATGAGCTCCAGCCCATCGACTGCGCTTGAATGCTTACTAAACTTACCTCCGCTTCACATTTTCTTAGAGGCGGAGTCACGAAGAGCAACATATAGAATAAGGGTCAACCACCAGAATGGCAGGACAAACAAAGTAATATCAACAGCCCAGAAGATCTGAATAGTGTCTCACCCAAACTGTTAACCGGCCTTATTGGAGGATTAGGCATACGTGGTGAGAAACCACTCAAACGTAAGTGGTCGTAGTGGAAGGGCTGCAAGGCCCACTCACATATGAATCATCATCATTGAGAGTTGTAGACGAGATTCTTTATCCGTACTGTATCAACACTTTTCCCCCTTGTTAAAATGTATATTCAGGTCCTGTTAAAAGCTATTTCCCAAGGGTGAAAAAGACCTTGCTCTAAAGGCATTTGTTTCTTCGATAGCGTGTTTGGTCTTCCTCGTATCTTGTGATGCAGGATTGCGCGGATGCACTTCAGGAGTTGACCAGAGTAAGAGAGGGGGAGCTCGTATGTACAGGGGTGGATCACGGCAGAAATGCGTCGGGCGAGAGCCTTTCCTGTGACTCACAAGGGGGCAAATGAAGTCAGCGCTAACAGAGTCGGCCCGAAAAGATATAAAAAACGAATGGACCAGCACAGGAAACGCCAGACAGGCGAAGGAGTGTGTGGCAGGATACAGCAAGTCCTGTAGGGACTGGCTGCTCCGTAAAACACAAAGAAAGGTAGGAGCCATAGTGGGAGTCCTAACCGGACACTGCGTCCATCAAGGACGCTTGGCGAAGATGAAAGGGAAGGAGTTGGGCCGACGACGACAAGACCTCGGCGCATTTCCTCTCATTATGTGAAGCATACAAGGAGGTAAGAAAAAAGGTACTCGAAAAGGAAGCCTTTGAGACGAAGAACCTTCTGAATCTGAGGTGGTCCGATATTCTTGCCTTTGATCAGAAGCTGGCAGATTCCTTAGCGAAGGAAGACGCAGTAGGGGGATGCTTGGGATTGACGAAAAGGGCGCTTTATGTACCTAGTCGCCAGGCCTAGAGCCTACCCCATACTACTACTACTACTATTACCTGTAGCTCCTGGGAGGGCCTCTGCAAGTTATGTTTTGATCATGGAAAATTCTTCCTACCCTACACCAAGCTAGGTCAATCTTGTTATGGCGTCTCAGGGACTTAAAAATTTTTAATCGCAGAGCGAATTGTGGCTCCTCTACGTAAGTTTTTACATTTAAAAAGATTCTTATAATACCTATTGATTTTTGCCAAAGTGCGACCTTGAACTCTACTTCAACCATAAACAAGAAGATTTGAGACGGTTTCGAACAAAACATTTTACGACGTTTTTCATAGTTTTTTGTAGGTTTCATATTGTTTTGTGTTATTGTATTCAATTCAGCATAAAGTTGAGCTTTAGAGTTGTTGTCCAATCTTAAATAGAATGTGTAGAAAAAAGAGCGTTGAAAGATCTCCACTACCCCTTTACAGGATCGTTCTGTTCTTTGGAATTACGGTGTGAAATAAGAGGGTTCTGCATAGAAAAATAGATCAAACGTATGATTTTGTATGGAACAACAATTCTAAATTCTTTTTTGGAAATTGAACAGGAGAATTTGAGAGGTGATTGTACTGGTTTATTTTGCACAGTTTGACTCCGACTAAACGGAATTAAGTGGCTAAATGCGCCTCCAAAGTGCTAATCTTGACGGCTTTTACGAAAGCAGAAAGGCGGGCAATAACACTTACAGGTTTACTTTTGGGAATTTCAACAAGACGGGGTTGCCAAAATATAAGAACATTTAACTAAAAATAAAGTTTTATCTTTAGTCAATGCTTTTTAATTTATTTAATTTGTTTAGTCTCATGTTAAAAAAATGATGAGCTGTATATCATTTAATAATTTTCCGGAAGGTTTCATCATGTTAACACGTCTTTTTATAAACCATATATTATAACAAACGATACAAAAAACGTTTAGAAAAAACATGGAAAATTCTCAAAAACATATTCTTGTATTTAAATTAAGCTTTAACTTTGTTTCATTATCAAGTGGGTGTGCTAGTCTGTGAGTAGGTAGGTTTATTCTGTCATCTGTCAGGTTCTTGCAGTATCTTAATTGCTCAATTTTTATCATTTAACCACGAAATGAATCATCTAGTTTTTCTTTTATATCATGGGCTGCATTTAAGAGAGTTAGCGCCCTTTTAAGATCCCTTGTATGTCATATAAAATCTTATAGGAGTCCTCTCCGTGCCTCAAGAAGTTTATGATGTGATTTATGTCTAAAACCTAAATACTTTTTGTGAAACACAGCCCTCGTAAAGGTTTTAAGTGCCTTACGAGCAATTTAATGTTACAAGTTGTTGTGGTTTTATTTAGTCAAGGCATGAAAGCCTACCGAAGTAAAATTAATAGAAGAATTAAATTTAATACGATTTTCTTAATATACGAGTACACATTGAATATTTTAGTGTGGATTATTTTTTTTGGGGTTGGGTGGTTTTTTTGCTCACTTGACTGTATCGACTGTAGACTCCATAATATTAGAGTAAAAGCTATACTGTCCCCATAGGTTCTGCTTAAAAAGAGAAAAACTAATTTAGCAGGAGTTTAGTTAAAAATAGAAACAAACTTTCCCTCTGCATCCCTCCCGAATCATGCGTCGCTTTCCATAAGCCGCGTCGAATGAATTTTGTTGCATTGTTTTTGGTAGGGATAAAGATATTTAATTGCCTAGTTTGGGTGTGGTCTATGATTTACAGTGTTGCCGTTTCTGTACAATTGTACTGAATTTACTACGAAAAATGTTAATTCAGTACGCAAGTACTACATTTTAAAAATTGATCCATTTTCAGTATAAAATTGAATACCAGACATCATAATAGGTATTACCCAAACAAAAATAAATTTTTTAAATAAATTAGAAATTTCGGTTAAAAAATAATAGTTGTTTCGATTCGCAATTCTTATTAATTTTCAAAGAAAATTACTTTAAAATTGACCCTTAGTAAAGATCAAATATGACAGCCCATAATAATATAATGTAATTTTAGCCTAAGTAAGTGGAAGTCATATGATTTTTTATTTAATATATGTTTTATTTAATTGGCTTATGTATGGTAAGAAATCCAATTTCAAAGTGAACCAATTTATTTACAACCAAAAAAGTACATTTTGATCAAATTCAGGAAATTTTCAGAAAATTCTCAGTACTTTTTTAAAACTTGCTGCCGCGACACTGATGATTTAGTTCCTTGGAGATTTTTGAGAAGGAATGTACCCATTTTTCCTTTATTATTCTGTCTAACCATCGCGTTAAATTAGGCTGCCATATCCTACGAATAAAATTGATTTTTTACGCTGCTGTTGTCTCGGCATAGCGAATTCAACAGCTTTAAAAAGAAGAATATGTGATTTTATAAACCTTCCAAAGTCCTTCCAGGAGCCACCAAATTAATCAAATTAAATGCTCAAACTTGCCACCTTGTTGTGCTAAACAATAACAATTATAAATATATTATAAAATCCCTGCCGTACATTTCTTAGCATCTCAGGTGTGATCGAATTAAAAGCCAATTTAATATCGAAGTTCGGTTAATAATGAGCTCGAATGGGACCAAATGTAAATATCTTATTTTTGACATAAGATAAAAAATAAAAAATTCACACAGAGTAACGTCAGGCGATCTAGGGGACCACCGGAAAATGCTGCTTGTGCTTATTACTCATCGGGGCGAAACGTCATGTGCCGGACACCCATCCTCCCTAAAGCCAAAACTTGCTGAAAATCAACATCCGGCATTTGTTGAATTGCAGGAATGACTTGATTTTGCAACAAGTTTAAATAAGCGCCCCCACTCAAGTTATCATTAATAAAAAATGGCCCGATGATATTATCTCCAAGATCTCCCTACCAATCATTTAATTTTTAAGGGTATTGTTTTCGCACATTTACCGTCAAATGTTTATTTTCTTTTGCCCAGTAGCGAGTAATTGATGGATTGTGCGCATTGTGGAGAAGGTACTTTTATAGGCTTTGTATCTATGTCTTTTTAAAATGTTCGAATGGTTCAAGGAGGGTGTACTTCAGCCGCAGCAAAAACGGCAATTTCTCGCTGTTGCCTTTATTTTGACATGGCTCTTGGACTTTTATCAACCTCTTCATTGTTCCTACATTTTCTGCAGACCTTAACGCACCCAAGTTTATCAAAACGATAGCTTTGCAAGGAGTATGACGGTCCTCAGACTTAGCAATACATAAATTTATTACATCTCGAGCGGAATTTTCTGCAAAATATCATTTTAACATTTAAACCTTTTCTTCGATGATAAATTTTAACGCCGAGATAATGTCCGAGAAAGTAATTAGCAAGGTTTATTACAACGCAATTCTTACCTCCTTCTCGCTTCGCAGATTTAAAAGAAAATACAATCTTGATCTCGTAACGCGACCTCGTTGGATCTCCTTTGATATCCCTAGTCAGCTCTTGTCTACCTGCCTATAATTTCTCCTATGGTGTTCTTCCCTTTCTCTAACTTAAGTTCACATATCATCGCGTTTTGCTGAGATCGGCATACAACCTTATCTTTACATTTTTTATCTAAACACCTGCTAAATTAGTTTGTCTGTTTCTAGGCAGAACCTTTAAGGTTACTATAGCTATTAACCTAATGGTATGTTTCCATATGCCTACCCCTGTAAGCAGAAGCAAGTGATTTTCTGTACAACTTTTATTATTCACCTAGAGCACAAGTTTGTTTAGAACCTATTGGCTCTTAGACTAGTATTTTATACCGAAAGCAGTAAAAGGTTTCGAATAGGGTTGTCCCCACCTTACCTCGAAAAAAAAATGGGCTATGTGCTGACAACTTCAGGCTAAGGTTAGCAGTTTACACTTTGCTTTGTCAATGAATTTGTATAGAAAATTTAGACAATAAAGCTTTACTGAAATTGAAAATATATTGTAAAATTTAATTTAACACGCCTATCCCATTCTGTGAACTAAATGCTCTATTAGTTTAAGGGATATTGCCAGAATATCACTATGTCATAATCAGAGAAACTGATACTTGGTGTTTTCTGCCAGCAGTAGTAAAAGGTTTCGAATAGGGTTGTCCCCACCTTAACTCGAAAAAAAAAGGGCTATGTACTGACAACTTCAGGCTAAGGTTAGCAGTTTACACTTTGCTTTGTCAATGAATTTGTATAGAAAATTTAGACAAAAAAGCTTTGCTAAAATTGAAATTGAAAATATATTGTAAAATTTAATTTAACACGCCTATCCCATTCTGTAAACTAAAGATTAAATAAAAGACCAATATAAATGCTCTATTAGTTTAAGGGATATTGCCAGAATATCACTATGTCATTATCAGAGAAACTGATACTTGGTGTTTTCTGCCAGCAGTAGTAAAAGGTTTCGAATAGGGTTGTCCCCACCGTAACTTGAAAAAAAAATTAGCTCTGTACTGACAACTTCAGGCTAAGGTTAGCAGTTTACACTTTGCTTTGTCAATGAATTTGTATAGAAAATTTAGACAAAAAAGCTTTGCTAAAATTGAAATTGAAAATATATTGTAAAATTTAATTTAACACGCCTATCCCATTCTGTAAACTAAAGATTAAATAAAAGACCAATATAGATGCTCTATTGGTTTAAGGGATATTGCCAGAATATCACTATGTCATTATCAGAGAAACTGATACTTGGTGTTTTCTGCCAGCAGTAGTAAAAGGTTTCGAATAGGGTTGTCCCCACCTTAACTCGAAAAAAAAAAATTAGCTCTGTACTGACAACTTCAGGCTAAGGTTAGCAGTTTACACTTTGCTTTGTCAATGAATTTGTATAGAAAATTTAGACAAGAAAGCTTTGCTAAAATTGAAATTGAAAATATATTGTAAAATTTAATTTAACACGCCTATCCCATTCTGTAAACTAAAGATTAAATAAAAGACCAATATAGATGCTCTATTGGTTTAAGGGATATTGCCAGAATATCACTATGTCATTATCAGAGAAACTGATACTTGGTGTTTTATGCCAGTAGTAGTAAGAGGTTTCGAATAGGGTTGCCCCACCTTAACTCGAAAAAAAAATGGGCTCTGTACTGCCAACTTCAGGCTAAGGTTAGCAGTTTACACTTTGCTTTGTCTATGATTTTGTATAGAAAATTTAGACAAAAAAGCTTTACTGAAATTGAAATTGAAAATATATTGTAAAATTTAATTTAACACGCCTATCCCATTCTGTAAACTAAAGATTAAATAAAAGACCAATATAAATGCTCTATTAGTTTAAGGGATATTGCCAGAATATCACTATGTCATTATCAGAGAAACTGATACTTGGTGTTTTCTGCCAGCAGTAGTAAAAGGTTTCGAATAGGGTTGTCCCCACCTTAACTCGAAAAAAAAAATGGGCTCTGTACTGACAACTTCAGGCTAAGGTTAGCAGTTTACACTTTGCTTTGTCAATGAATTTGTATAGAAAATTTAGACAAAAAAGCTTTGCTAAAATTGAAATTGAAAATATATTCTAAAATTTAATTTAACACGCCTATCCCATTCTGTAAACTAAAGATTAAATACAAGACCAATATAGATGCTCTATTGGTTTAAGGGATATTGCCAGAATATCACAATGTCATTATCAGAGAAACTGATACTTGGTGTTTTATGCCAGTAGTAGTAAGAGGTTTCGAATAGGGTTGCCCCACCTTAACTCGAAAAAAAAATGGGCTCTGTACTGCCAACTTCAGGCTAAGGTTAGCAGTTTACACTTTGCTTTGTCAATGATTTTGTATAGAAAATTTAGACAAAAAAGCTTTACTGAAATTGAAATTGAAAATATATTGTGAAATTTAATTTAACACGCCTATCCCATTCTGTAAACTAAAGATTAAGTAAAATTAGTTTAAGGGATATTTCCAGAATATCCCTATGTCATTATCAGAGAAACTGATACTTGGTGTTTTATGCCAGCAGTAGTAAAAGGTTTCGAATAGGGTTGTCCCACTATCGAATAGCATCGTCTCGACACGGCTTTTGGGAAAAGGAAGGAAATAAATTCCCGGAGAGACGCAACAATTGCCAGAAACGCCATAAAGACGAACGTACGAAGGAAATAATAATTGTTAATGTAGTTATAACGGAGGCAACCTTTCCCCCAGTAGCGTCGTGTTAGGATCCCCCTTCACTTGTTAGAATAAAGAATAATTTGTATTAATTAAAAATAGGTAAAAATAATTGAACATAAGTATAGTAAGGCACAAAAATGTTACACTTATTGTATCTGCTGGTATCTACGCCCACAAAAAACCCAAATATTAAATAAAATATTAACATCTACAGCAACATTAGTTCTGGGACACCCTCTATAGTACATATCACATCTGTTTTTATTCCGCCAAAAATGTTAAAAATATATGGATTGAAAAGATACACCCCACCCCCTCTTCTTTTACTTTCACGCTACTGCTTTTTGCTCTTGCTGCTTTCATAGTCCAAGGTCCGTACTGAATTTCCTTCGTCAATCTTTCTACAGTTTAAAATGACTAATTATTATTATTAAATTATGTAACTTTTATTGAGCAATAGCAGAGGGTCTGAAATTTTAAGTATTTGAGGCTTATAAAAGCGGTTATTTTTTGATTCTTGTGACAACTTTTCTGACAAAAATGGCATGTCAAATTTTTTACATAGCTTACAGACCTGAAATATTTATTATTATTTATTATAGTAAGAAAAAATTCACAAATTGCTTTCTTTAATAATAACTGGGTGTGTAATTTAGTCATATACATCAAAGATTAATCTTCCTTCATAACTTATATAAATATTTCAGAGTCTTAAATTCTTTTTTGATTTTCGGACTTTAATTTACTAAAGAGGTTGAACGTATGTTACTCTATAATAAAAAGAGCAACATAAAGAGCGAATTTCCAGAAATATACTCAAATCAAAAATGAACAGTAAATACCCTGAATTAAGTAATAAAATCGAAAGAATTTTATGGGAAAATTTTGGATTTTCTAGATAGCGAAACACGATAAACCGGATAACGGGGCGTACAATATCATGCAAAACAGTTTTGCAAATGACGTTAAGCTAACTTGAGCGAGGCAAGCAAGCAATTCTTTAAGATCAGCTTCAGTGGCTATTTGAACTCCAGCTCATAAAACATCTCTGCTCAACATTTTTAATGAAACTGACCTATTCTTCTCTTGCGATTTGCAAGTCCAGGCGACTCTTCGCACGACCAAAATCGACCTGTGTAATTCCCGTTTTGATGGTTGATGATGATTCATATGTGAGATGGTCTATTATTGCTCACTTTTGAGTGAGTTCCCACTACTGTATGCCTAATCCTCCAAAAATGCCAGCTATGAATTTGGGTGAGACACTGTTCAGAACTTTTGAATCAATCTGAGGTTTACCGAAAGTGTTCTGGCGTAAACATGCAATTGCCGGACATTCGCACAGTACATGTTTGACTGTTTCGTCATCCTCCATACAGAGTCTACATTCGTTGTGTTCTGTTAGTCCCATTCTGTGCATGGGTACTACCAATCGACAGTGACCCGTAAAAAGTCCAGTCACTTTCACATGTGGTAAGTCCAAAGATGTTCCTGGCTCTTTTTCTACAAGATCCTTCAATAAGAGAGAGCCAGTTCTGGTATATTAATCCTGTATTGTTGGAAGCTGTTCTCCATCCATTTCAATATGGTTAATTTAGCAGCATTGTATGATATCCCCAGGTCTGGTTCGGGGCAGAAAAATTCGGCAAATGCCGCCGCTGCTTGGTCTGCGGCCTTATTTCCCTCGTGCCCAGAATGCCCTGGTATTCATACTAATGACATATTGTTAGCGCTACCAAGCGCATTCAGCAAACCCATGCAGCTCCTCATGGTTCTAGATGAGACTGTATAGGAATCAAGCACTTCTAAGGCGGCTTGACTGTCTGGGAGAAAATTTTTATTGTCCTGTTGGTCCATTCGTGGTCAGTAATCCACCGGTCACACAGTTCAATGGCTATGAGTTTGGCCTGAAATATAGTAGCCAATTCGCTGAGACTATGCATAATCTCGACTTTTTGGAAACTCCAGACCCAACGTCTGATGGCATTTTAAATCCGTCAGTATTTAAATTCAAATTCAAATTATATTTATTTACAGTTCTTTACATGTATATTTACAATGTTTTCTTAAATCTAGATCGCCTTTGGATAGAATGCAAATTAAATATTCCTCTGCATTTTAAAGCCTTAGAGCCTTCCAGAAGCTATCGTTATTTAAAAAATTGGTACTGTTCTTTAAGCAGTCCTCCCTCTCCGGGAGTTGTTATAGCTTTCTGCTGTACACTCTTGCTCCCTGTTGTTGGGGCTGTTGATATTAATTTGTTTGCCCTGCCCTCCTGATGGCTGCCCTTTATTCTATATGTTGATCTTCGTGCCTCCGCCTCTAAGAAAATATAAAGCAGAGGTAAGTTTAGTAAGCACTCAAGCGTAGTCGATAGGCTATAGCTCATTGCATCACATATGTCAAGACTAGTCTGTTGTTGTAAGCTGGCTAGTTTGGCCTTGGATATTCTTTGATGTCCCTTCTTAACCCAGACTATTGCCCCGTATGCAATCATTGGTCTGATGACTGTTATATACAGCGAGTACATTTGTTTGGGGCTAGTGCCCTAGGCTTTTACGTAAATTTCTTTGCACGTCCGTCCTTATGGACGCGCAAAGAAGTGTGACTTTGCGGGTTACCTTTTCCAAATGGGCATTCTAGATGAGAGTTTTATCTAGGGTGACCCCTAGGTATTTTCCCTATAACACAAATGAAATATTTCACTGTTAAGCTCCGGAAGAGTTAGGAAGTCCAGCTTCTTATAATGGATGAACAGAGTAATGACTGTTTTGCGAGAACAGACCAGTCTTTGACCGTGCTTAGTACTTTTCCGTAAAGGTAGGCCATCTAATTTAATCATTGCTTTTGTTATGTGTGGGCCATTTAAAATGGTTTGGTTTCTTCAAAAACTGCAAGGAATTAGGGGAGCGCTGAAACACGTCGATGTAGAAAAAACCGAACCCCCTAACACATTAAATTTAAGACGCCCTGTACATCCATGAGTTGAATCCCGCGGTCTACCTACTACTAAAAACTTTTACACATTCAGCTTTTTGAAAGAAATATCCACCTCATCCTGTAGGAATTGCTCTATAGAGAAAATATGCTCATTATACGGTTGCCATCTAGCCTTACGGCAACATTTTTGTCTTAAACGTACATTGCGAACTGAACTTGAGCCGTTTTTAACAAAGCCGAATGAAATTCTTGTAACATAATTTAAATCAAATTTCATATTCCTGGTGCTAGACAGCATGGCTCAAAAATTTATACTAAATGGACGACATTTTAAAAACATTCAGGAAGCGATCGATATTCGAAGGCATAAAGTACGAGAAAGTATAGAAATTCTAGGGGAACACAACCAGTTGATGGATGAAATATACAGGTGTCAAGAACAACCCTACTTCCTCAACCTGGTGACAAGAAGAAAAATAACTATAAACATCTCGTGGTAGTATGTGAGATATACTTCAGGATGGTAAAACAGCCACTCAAGACCCACATGCTTAAGTGAGCAACCTGGACCTTAAGTGTACAGAGAGTGGGTTAAAGGATATATGTGGGACATGCCAAAAAGAGCTTGCCGGGACGTACTAATGGGTGACCTCCACTACTACCCTGGGTTTTAAGACTTAGTACCTATCTATTCTTCTACGATCCCTCTTTGGACATAAGCCTCCCCCAATATTTTTCACTCTTCTCTGTCTGTCGCCGTGTTAATCCATCTAGTTCCCGCGTTTCTTCAAATCGTCCGCTCATCTCATTTAAGGTCTTCCCCTACTTATTTTCCCAAGGTCTCCAGCTTACAATACATCGATCGTCTTTTTTTCTGATATTATGACCGGCAAGTTTCCATTTATATTTTGCTACCTCTCCTCTGACAACCCATGTTTATTTCTTATCCATGCATTCCTTTTTCTATCTGTTAGCTCTACTTGTAATATTTGTCTTTCCATTGCTCTTTGGACGTTTTCATGCCAGTGGCGGATCCAGGGGGGGCACTAGGGTTACTTGCCCCCCCCCCCCCCGAGAATTTTTTGAATATACAAGAAATGAGTAAAAAGTAATGTTTTTGCTAATAAAAATTCAAAATTTTTGTCTGCGGCGCATGAGTGTCTATTGTTATTAACATCGAAATTTCAACCACTGACTAATTCAATAAAATGCTGCTTAAAAAAATATATACCGTTTTTTACCAACAGAGAATGTCTCCTAAAGTGCCCCCTCCGAGAAGCACCTCTGGATCCGCCCTTGTTTCATGCATGTTTGATTTTGTAAGTGTCCAGGTCTGCCATCCATAGGCGAATACAAGGAGGATACACTGGTTATACACTTTCGTTTTGAGGTACTGAGGATATTTTTTAATTTTTAATATGTAGCTTAATTTATGGAATGCTGCTGTTTTCTTTTTTAGTTTCTGTTTTCTGATCGTGATATCTTCATCTGTGTTTGTTATTATTTTTGTTTTCTTGTAGTTCAAACTCAGGCTTTTTTTGCCGCTGTATCCAGTTCTGCCAGCACTTTTATCAGTTCGTCCTTCTTATCTGTTTTTCAGGCGATATTGTTAGCATATTTTGAGTGGTTCAAGTATTGTCCGCTTCCTTTGATGCCTATTTCTCCCAATCTGAGTTTTTAAAAATCTTCTAGAGCCTGCTTAAATAGTTTAGGGGATATTATGTCACTTCGACTCATAACAGAGTTATGAGAAGTTAGAGGATGGCAAAGGAGATTCCGACAAGGGGCATGAAAGATCTTAAAGAACAAGTTAAATTTTGAAAATCGTTCAAATATTTCGCCGAAAAAACAAGCACCTTACCTCTTAATCTGGACTCAAGTTTGCAAACCTGTTTTTGTGGTAGCCGCAAAAGTACAACCTCTGTTTTTCTTTCCTCAAAAGACTAGTTCTTTAAACAGACTCTCTATAGAAGGTCGTTAATGAAGGAAGAACAGAGTGATATGGCTGGCCTAAGGTCGAGCCATTCTACGTGGACTCGACACGGTGGAATGTGACACGTTTGCCATTAAGTGCAGTTAAAAAAACGGCGACGCAATACCGTTAGAAAATTAACAATGTCACATTACGTGAAGGGCATCATGTGGTCATTTTAAAGAATTGTGGTATTCGTACCTATTAAAAATTCCTTATAATGAGTGTTGGCTTAAGCAGCTACGAACTTATTCCAAAAGCAATTTTAAAAGTTTAGTAGGTTGAAATAATTTCCATTTTAAAAGAAATTCAACACAAACTAAGGCCACGCCGTGCCACCCACACCTGTAATGCCAAGGTTAAGGTCACGGCCACCCACGTTTATCACCCACGCCATAGTCTGGGTGATTATATGGGGTGATGCGAAATTGTTGTGCCAAAGTTGTTTTATCATTATCTTTCTGGAAATATACATACCGTTTGAAGACTACAGCAGATTGGAAACTGAGAGGAACCAAAAATTCGCCAGTTGCAAATTGTTTGATTTGCTTTAAAAAATTTCTTTGATCGACTGGTTAAGTTCAACATCTGTCGTTTGGTTCCCTAGAATACCACTTCAAACAGACTGTTTATAGCCTCTGTAGAAGGTCGTTAATGAGGCAAGAACAGAGTGATATATGTCGAGCCATTCTACGTGGACTCGACACGGCTGGAATGTGACACGTTTGCCATTAAGTGCAGTTGAAAACCGGTGAGGCAATACCGTTAGAAAATTAACAATGTCACATTAAGTGAACGGCATCATGTGGTAATTTTAAAGAATTGTGGTATTCGTACCTATTAAAAATTGCTTATAATGAATTTTGACATAAGCAACTACGAGCTTATCCAAAAAGCAATTTTAAAAATTTGATCTGTTGTAAACACAGAGATTCAGCTTGTCTTATCTTTTGTGGTCCAGGTCCATAAAACCACCACTTAGAAAACAACACATATAATAATAAAATTAGTAGCTAGTTATGGATACAAAGCTTAGTAACGTATGTTCAATAAAAAACTAACAAAAAATTTCGACTTTTAAATTCCCTTAGAAAAAGGAGATAACGGAAGTTAGATGATGGTAAAGGAAATTCCGAGAAGGGGCATGAAAGATCTTAAAGAACAAGTTGAATTTTGGAAAAGGTCCGAACATTTCCGTTATGTTTTAAAAACCTATTTTAATCATTTTGGTGCTATTGATACTGTAATACAACTTCGAATTAGTAACTTTGTGTAAACACCTTACCTCTTAATCTAGACTCAAGTTTGCAAACCTGTTTTTGTAACGGCCGCAAAAGAACAACCTCTGTTTTTCTTTCCCTAAAAGACCAGTTTTTCAAACAGATTGCTTTTGTAGAAGGTCGTTAATGAGGCAGGAACAAAGTGGTATGGCTGGCCTAAGGTCAACCCACCTACGTGGACTCGACACTGCTGGAATGTGACACGTTTGCCAGTAAGTGCAGTTGAAAAACCGGCGAGGCAATTCCGTTAGAAAATTAACAATGTCACATTATGTGACCGGCATTATGTGGTCATTTAAAAAAATTGTGGTATTCGTATCTATTAAAAATTGCTTATAATGAGTGTTGGCTTAAGCAGCTACGAGCTTATTCCAACAGCAATTTTAAAAATTGCTGTTCAAATAATTTCTATTTTAAAAGAAATTCAACACAAACCTGTAATGCCAATGTTAAGGTCAATGCCACCCACGCTTATCACCCACGCCATAGTCTGGGTGACTATATGGGGTGATGCGAAATTGTTGTGCCAAAGTTGTTTCATAATTATCTTTCTGGAAATATACATACCGCTTAAAGACAACAACAGATTGGAAATTGAGAGGAACCAAAAATTCGCCAGTTGCAAATTGTATAATTTGCTTAAAAAAATGTCTTTGATCGACTGGTTAAGTTCAACATCTGTCGTTTGGTTCCCTAGAATACCAGTACTACAAACAGACTGTTTATAGCCTCTGTAGAAGGTCGTTAATGAGGCAAGAACAGAGTGATATGGCTGGCCTAAGGTCGAGCCATTCTCCGTGAACTCGACACGGCTGGAATGTGACACGTTTGCCATTAAGTGCAGTTGAAAAACCGGCGAGGCAATACCGTTTGATAATTAACAATGTCACATTACGTGAACGGCATCATGTGGTCATTTTAAAGAATTGTGGTATTCGTACTTATTAAAAATTGCTTATAATGAGTGTTGGCATAAGGAGCTACGAGCTTATTTCAAAAGCAATTTTAAAAATTTAATCGGTTGATATAATTTAAATTTTAAAAGAAATTCAACACAAACAAAGGCCACCGCCGCGCCACCCACGCCTGCAACGCCAAGGTTAAGATCACTGCCCCGACGCTTATCACCCACGCCACAGTCTGGGTGATTATATTTGGTGAGGCAAAATTGTTGTGTCAAAGTTGTTTTATAAAGATCTTTCTGGAAATATATATACCGTTTGAAGACTGCAGAAGATTAGAAATTGAGTGGATCCAAAAATTCATCACCAAATTATTTGACTAGCTTAAAAAATATCTTTCGGTTCAGTTAAAGAATTTAATCAGCAGATTCATCTCAAATTCCTCTCAATCAATGTCAATGTATTATCGTGTTAACATGTTTTTCGTCGTCAGTTCGCCACACCCAATCTACGACTTCTATCAGTTTACTACACCAGTTCCGATACATCCTGTATACGGCTAAGTTGCCCCAGAATTTGTTTTGAGTTACCTGAAGATTAACAATCAAATAAAATATGATAAACTAAAAAATATAGAAGTACTGGAGTCTCTTCAAACTAAAAGTTATTGAAAAAGTTTCTTAGGCTATCAACTTTTACAAAATTTAATTTTCATATGATCAAACAACTTCTTCTATTTAACGAATACTTTTAAAAAATACTTTTTGCTCAATAATTGTCTATTTTTAACTTGTATTTTTCATATAACTTTCAGCAAAAGTCGAAACAAGCTTTTTTATTATAAAAAGAAGGTTTATCACAAAGTTTAGAATACTCGAATTTTATTGAAAGTGAGTGCCATTGAAAATATATGGAAATCACTCACATTTAACTATTGATTGTAGGATCTATTTTTGAGAGTTACTTTTACTGACTTAGTTATTTGCTCTCTTTTTCCATTTCCGTGAATTTGTATTCTCCTAAGAGTTTACAGTCCTAAACTGCTTTACAAACAGGCAGTGATCACAGGATAGTCAGAACAAAAATCTGCATTGACCGCAATTTCGAAAGAAAAAAATAATAATAATAACAATGAACAGCTTGACATGAATAAACTTGCACAAAATAAAGCTATATGCAAAGAAAGGCTTAATGAACAGCTAAGCCAAAACTTAAGCTGCGAGAATAAAAATATAGATGAAATAAATGATACGCTGACAAGAGCAATGACCAAAGTAGGAAAAGGTGTCGCACAAAAAGATAAAAATAAAGAAAATTGTACATCAGAAGAAATAAAGAAACTGATGGAAAAAAGGCGGAACCTGGAGAAGGAAGGAAAAAGAATATCGATAGAATACACATAAATAAATAACTATAAGAAAAATAATGTTAGCCGCGGTTAGAAAAAACGATAACTGCAATGGACTGTAAATATTTTAATTAAATGAAGCGCGAACAAACATAAATATATTGATATGAATTACGAAATAATTAATAAGGTCCATAGGTTAATTGTTGGAACCACACAACGGCAATCAGATACAAATGCACTCACCAGTTTGCAGCCACTCTCTCCACGTTCCAAGGGGCCCCTGATTGGATCTAATGATGTCACCACGTAGCTGAAGGGCTGAAGTTTCTTTTCTATGCTTCAGTACACCAAAATCGAGCACTTTCAGGTGCAGATATTTGAAAATAGTTGGAGAATGAAATTAACACGCCATTTCTCGAGGCGCTTTTGCATTTATCGTTCTTCTTACTGCGGGCATAACAAATAATAAATGAAAATAAAAGAAAGAGCAAAAAAAATAGGTCCACGTCCGGCTCTACATAGATATGAAATAATTTAAATGAAGGATGTTGCTGTTTTGAGGGGTAGAGCCGCGGGACTGTAAGCGCGCTGGTCGTTTTATAAAATCTGGGTGCAAAAATCCTTAAAAGGACGATGTAAAAATATTAATTTTTCCGAGCCACACAAAGACAATATAGAGGATTGGCACTCACCTTTTCAGTTGTTTCCGTCGTCCAGAGGAGCTCCTCTCGCTGGCCCAGTCGTTGCAGTCGATCCACACTAGAATCACTTGTTTGTGTAATGGTTTAGTTTGATTTTCTAAGAATTTTATTGGATTTTTTGGTTAATAGAATTTATCACCATGCTGCGTGGTGATCTCGACAGAATACGACAGACGAATCCTTTTTGGTTACGCCTTTTTGCGCAGATTCATTTTTGTAGATGGCGCTGGCGTTTTGCTTGTGCCAATCAAATTGAAATTGTGTGGGTTTTCCGAATACGGGAATTTGGCGCAAAATTTGAATTTAGAATTAAAGTTGCACGAACATTTTCCGCCCACTTAAAACGAAGTTTTACATTGAGATTAATTGAATAAACAAATGGCTATATAAAAAAATATAAGTTAATTTAAACCTTAAAGGGTAGGTTATTAAAATCCGTTTTAGGTTTATAGATCAAAAAGAAAAAAAAATGAAAAAAATATATATATATTCTAGATAACGACACATGAAACAAAAGAAGTTGCTTGGGAGTTTAGTGCGCATCTAAAGGTAGTGGGCACAACTTGACCACGGGACGAGTGAAAAGTCCGTGTTGTGTTTTAACAGTAGCAACTCGAATGTGATTATCCCGACCAGGATGTACCGATACTATTCTACCCAGCAACCAGTGTAATGGCGGCCTAGTTTCATCCTTAATTAATACAAGCGTATCTAGCTTGATTTCAACCGAAGGGTCCGACCACTTAGAACGCTGTTGTAAAGTATTTAAGTACTCGAGTTTCCAACGCTTCCAGAAATCGGCATGAATTCGTTGGATAAGTTGCCAACGCTTAAGGGTATTAACTTTAAGGGTAGAAAGGTCAGGATCAGGACACGAATTAAGGGGTTCCATTGTGAGGAAATGACCCGGAGTCAAAGACGTAAGATCGTTTGGGTCAGAGCTTTGCTCACAAAGGGGTCGAGAATTGAGTAATGCCTCTATTTGGGCGAGGAGAGTATAGAGCTCTTCGAAGGTTAGTATCTGGTCACCGATGACCCGATACAAATGTGTTTTTATGGATTTGACTCCTGCTTCTGCTAGACCATTTAGGTGGGGGGCTCCCGGACTATTAAGACACCATTTGATTTTTAAGCTCTCAGAAGCTAATTTCGAAAGATTATGGAGCTCCTTAATAGCCCCAACAAAGTTTGAGCCTCTATCACTTGTGATTTGGACACAAGTGCCACGTCTAGCGACAAAGCGTCGTAAAGCAGCGATGCACGCCTCTGTGGTTAAATCCGAAACAAGCTCGATATGGATTGCCTTGACAGAAGTATCGACAAAGACTGCGATATATGATTTACCAACTTGTGCTCCACGACGTCTCTGACCTACAAAGGTTTTGATTGGGCCTGCATAGTCTAAGCAAACGTGTGAAAAACATTTTAATTGTGACGTTCTAAAAGAAGGTAAATCCGACATGTACGGAGTATACGGTTTTGGTTTTAAGCGAAAGCAGGGAATACATTTCAATAAAACCCTCTGAATAGCTCGACGTGATGACATAATCCAAAACTTTTGACGAATTAAGTATTGGACTGTGTTTATTCCGGGATGTAAATTTTCGTTATGAGTTTGAATAATGATCAATTGGGTTAATCTATGAGATTTCGGCAATAATAAGGGATGTTTTGCCTCAAAGGAGAGTTGAGAATGCCGTAAGCGTCCGCCCACTCTAAGGAAACCCAATTCGTCCAAAAAGGGCGCGAGTTTGCGAAACGGCTTAGGTAATAGCTGAGTATTTTGAATTTTTTGAATGATATCCGAAAAACACTCTTCTTGGACCCTTTTAACTAAAACAAGTAGAGCCTTGTGTAGTTCAAAAGCGGAAAAAACGCCGGATAAAGGGTCAACTGAGGTTTTTCGATTGTGAAGAAGTCTTAGAAAATGACAAATGATTTTTTGAATGGTATTTAAATTGGATATTTTATCGATTAATCTATCAAAAAAGTTTTGATTTTGAATTTCTGCCGTCAGCACCACTGAATTTTCCGGTTTTTCTTCTTTGAGAACCTCGTCTGGAACTCCCAAAGAACGTTCATTTATAAACCTTTGAATTTGCCACTCCGTAGTGGGCAAGGTAATCCATGGAGGGCCGTGAAACCAAAGAGGGTGATTTATTAAGTTATTGGGCGACAACCCTCTGCTAGCGCAGTCGGCAGGGTTCTCGAGTGAAGTAATGTGATACCATGGGACTTCGGGGATTGTTTCTTGAATACGACTTACGCGGTTTGCCACAAAGGTCTTCCACTTGTGAGGTGAAGATGTGACCCAATGAAGCGTGACCTGTGAGTCCGAGAACGCAAGAATTTCATCGATTACGAGTAATGATGAATAGGTGCGAATAACTAGTTCGAGTAAATCAGCTAATAGAGTAGCTCCAAGTAGTTCCAAACGTGGGATTGAAATAGTGTGTAAGGGAGCAACCCTTGACTTGCCCATGATTAGAGCAGTTTTGATAATTTTATTTGGTAATTCGACGCGAACGTATACGCAAGAAGCGTATCCTAGCTCGGATGCATCGCAGAAACCTAGCAATTGACATCGTTGAATATTATTCGAAAAAATATGTCTAGGTATACAAAGATTCGAAAGAGTGGTTAATTGATTATTGAATTGATTCCAAAGAGTTTTGATTGGATCGGGGGGTATTTCATCCCAATCAGTTTTGCATAACCAAAGTTTTTGCATAATCACTTTGGCTAAAAATGAAACAGGCGATAAGAAACCTATAGGATCCCAAATTTTAGCGATAGCCGATAAAATATTCCTTTTGGTGCAAGGTTTTTCACAAGGGGTACAAGAATAGGTAAAAGTATCTGTAGAAGGGTGCCACTGAAGGCCCAACACCTTAATCGATGTTGAAGAATCGTCTTCAAAGGTAACAGGGATCTGACAATCAGCGGGCGACAAATGTGAAAGAAGTTTCGGATTATTTGATGCCCATTTTCTTAATTCAAATTTTCCCAATTTAAGCAACGCTATGAGATTCTTTTGAAGCGATAAAGCACCTTCTAGAGAGTTAGCTCCACAGCAAATATCGTCCATGAAAATGTTATTCAAAAGGACCTGGGATGCTTCAGGATAATTCTTAGCCTCCAGGATGGCTAGTTCTCTAAGAGTTCTAATAGCTAAATAGGGACTTGAACTAACACCAAACGTCACTGTATTAAGCCTGTATTCCTGCAGGGGTTCATTGGGATCAAATCGCCAAAGTAGCCTTTGGTAGTCCCGATGAATTGGATTGATTTGAATTTGTAAAAAGTGCTGTTTTATATCAGTCAAAAATACGATAGAATAAAATCTGAATTTTAATAGAATTTCGGAAATATCGGCTTGTAATTTTGGTCCTATTAAAAGAGTTTCGTTCATGCTTAGGCCTTTCGAACCCTTAATCGAGGGGTTAAAAACCACCCGGAGTTTAGTCGTTGATTTGTCAAGACGAAGGACTCCGTGATGTGGTAAATAAGAACATAACTGAGGTCTAGGTTCGGATCTTGGAATTAAAGACATGTGCCCGTTTTTGAGATATTCTCTCATAAAATCCGAGTACATACTATAGAAATTTGAATTTTTTATTAAGCGAGATTCGAGAGACAAAAATTGACGGTAGGCCACTGAATATGTGTCTCCTAGGTCAGGAGGGTCAATGTGACGAAAAGGCAAATTTACCGTAAATCGGCCCGAAATATCTCTAGTGGTAGTTTTTTGGAAAATCTCTTCACATCTTTTTTCTTCGGGTGAGAGAAACGTTTTTGACTTAATTGATTCTAGTTCCCAAAATCTGCGAATATTAAAGTCGAGAGACTGCTCACAGGAAGTAAAGTAAGAATTGACTTGAGGTGAAATATTTATGCTTTGAGTTTGGCCCATCAAGACCCACCCAAAAACTGTCTCAAAAGCGGAGGGTAGGCCGTGAGGTCCTGGAATTCGTCCTGATTGGACGATTTCTGTGTAAAGTTGTGCACCTAAGAGTAAGTCAATTGGACCAGGGTTGTAAAATTGGTTATCTGCAAGCTTTAGATTTGAAATATGACTCCAATTGGATGAATCTACCTGTATTGAGGGCATATTCGAACAGAGTTTCGGTAAAACGAAGACTTGAATAGAAAAGGTAGGCTCTTGTTGGCCTAGGGCTCGAATAGTGCAAGTAGAAATGCCGTTAGTGGCCGATGAAGATTGATTTAGTCCCAGAACAGGGATCGAAATTTTGTTTCTTGGCAAGCCTAACCTGTTAAGACAAGCTTCGCTTATCAGGTTAGCTTGGCTACCGCTGTCCAGAAGTGCTCGGACAGGTTGGTAGTTACCCCGACTATCGAGTACCTCTAATTTTATAGTCGCTAGAAGCACTGTCGTACGGGGCGTCAAGGTGGATAACGAAGAGTATTGATTTGTAGATGTATTTGGATTTGAATTGATTTGAATTGAATTTGAACTGGGTTGAACAAAACTAGGGTTCTGTTGGCTAAGACTTGAATTTGAATTCTGATACGATAAGTTTGTGCCTGTGCTAGGCACGGCCACTTGATTTGAATTAAAACTTTGATTTAAGTTCGAATTTTGATTTGAATTTTGGCTTGAATTAACAAAGGATTGACTTGAATTCTGACGGATTGAATCTGTCGTTTGCGATAGATGAATAAGACTATGGTGCCTATGTCGACATACCCTGCAGTTGTAGGTACTACTGCAGTCGATTACTTGATGATTTGAACGTAAACAGTTGATACATAACGATTGTTGTTTTACATAAGTAAAACGATCTGAAGGAGATTTGGAAATAAAAACACCACACTGCGAGAGTGGATGAAAAGAATTATTGCATAATTTGCACTTATAGGGTTGTTGGTTTTGTCGAAATTGAATATTGGATTGTTTATTTGCTACTTGTGAGTGCGTATGCGCTAAAAAATTTGATGGAGGGCTTGATTTGTACTGATTATTTGAATAAGAATTATACTTTTGGTTACTAGAATTCGAATAATTTGGTTTTTGCTGTTTTGAAGTCGAAGGTTGCATTTGCGTATTTTGGGGAGATAGCTGTACTGTTTCAAGAGCACGGCATTGGTTAATAAGAAACTGAATTAGATTTTGATATGTTGGAATCTCGGTAGTACTATACTTTAATTCGAAAGCGGTTCTTGTGGTTTGATCGATTTTTGATAATAAAATTGAAAATAAACAAAAACACCACGACGTTACTGGAAATTCAAGATTTTCGAGCGCCGCAACATTCTCGGAAAAGGTATCTACCAAGACTCTAAGATCCTTTGCTGACTGGTTTCCCTTTAAAGAATTTGCATAGTAGATTGAGTTCCAGTAGGTACTGGCTAAAAGTCTTTTATTTTGATAGCGATCTGTTAATACCTTCCAGGCGATTGCGTAATTACTTGCCGTTAATTTTATAGAACTTAAAATATTAAGTGGTTCGCCCTCAAGGAAGGTTAGCAAATGTTGAAATTTCCTTATATCGGAATAATTAGAGTTTTCGTGAACCAAACAAGAATAAACATCGTAAAAGGTTGGCCACTTTTTTACGTTTCCATTAAAGCAAGGTACCTTTAAAGGGCCCAGATCATCGCTACGTGAATAGTGTGAAGTTGCGGGGGTGAAATTTGAGTGAACTGAATCGGAACATAAACTCGAAAAAAGAACTTTAGCTTGGTGGTAGAATAGATCCGTATCTTTCCTAATTTTGTCTTGTACTTCGAACTCATCATCCTCGTCGTCTTTCAAGAGACCTATGATGTCATTATGAATGTTTTTAAATTGTTCATAGTGATCATCTAACGATTCGTAAAACGCCTTAAAAATTGGCAAGGAAGAACTATCTGATTTAGCTTTTGTTCCCAAGTTATACGTTTCCGTAATACGAGATATTGAAACTTTGCGTTGATTCTCAAGCTTTTTTAACGACATATTCTTAATTTAAAAAATTAAAAATATTTAAAAGGAATAAAACTAACACTTGACCCCTATTGACTTTAATCAGTCCAAAAGAGTCCGACAGCATATATTTTATTATCGATTTCTCGAATAAATGCAAAAACACAGCTGTTATCCTAGGTCGCGATTTTTCTCCCAAATAAATGCACAGAAAACAAATTGTACCTACTACCGTTTTTCTTATTATTTACAGGTAAATACTAATTCTACCAGATGTGTTTGTTTACCTGTTAAATAAGAATAAAGCATTCAACTCACAAGCACTTTTGTTGTTTTGAATAACTATAACATATTATTTAAACAAATAGCTATTATTTAAACAAATTTCGATTTTTGAATCAAAACAAACGACGTACGAAGTGCCAATTTCGGCTGCAATGAAATGTGGGTGGAGCCACCGTTAAGCCACGCAAGGGGGGACGGAACCTCCTTTCTAAACCGCACACGGCAACAAATGAATCAAAATGGCGAGGGTAAAAATCTAATATTTTTAGCAAACAAATTTTAAAAAACTATCTGGGTCGTGGGACCAGAAAATGTTGTTGTTTTGAGGGGTAGAGCCGCGGGACTGTAAGCGCGCTGGTCGTTTTATAAAATCTGGGTGCAAAAATCCTTAAAAGGACGATGTAAAAATATTAATTTTTCCGAGCCACACAAAGACAATATAGAGGATTGGCACTCACCTTTTCAGTTGTTTCCGTCGTCCAGAGGAGCTCCTCTCGCTGGCCCAGTCGTTGCAGTCGATCCACACTAGAATCACTTGTTTGTGTAATGGTTTAGTTTGATTTTCTAAGAATTTTATTGGATTTTTTGGTTAATAGAATTTATCACCATGCTGCGTGGTGATCTCGACAGAATACGACAGACGAATCCTTTTTGGTTACGCCTTTTTGCGCAGATTCATTTTTGTAGATGGCGCTGGCGTTTTGCTTGTGCCAATCAAATTGAAATTGTGTGGGTTTTCCGAATACGGGAATTTGGCGCAAAATTTGAATTTAGAATTAAAGTTGCACGAACAAAGGATATGAAAGAGAATATTATTCAAACAAGTTTCATGGCTAATCGGGCAAAAAGGAGTTTTTTGTTTCCCTTATATTTTTCCGTGGGTAGCTTGAAAGCTTAACCTCACGGGGGTCCAAGATCTAATGGACACCTAATAAGTGTTGACAGTTAACCGTTTCGTCCTTATGGGACTCCTCAGAACACTGCTGGTCAAGTGACAAATCTTGCGAAGTTAATCAGACGGTTTTGTCTCTAGTTAAACGTAATTAGTGAGCGAACTATAGCAAGAGGCGCCATCCACCGAGATACGAGAGAAACAAAAAACAAAAAACCAAAAGCAGCGAAACACTGCTATACAATGTCGATCAATGAAAAGATCGAATGCAAATAAAAGAAAACAACTATAGTCCGTGACCTACGACAGCTCTTTTCTTTTCAGGCCGGATCAACGCATTTTGCATTTTTACCCGTCATCAAGACAGTGAACGTCAATCAACGGAATTTTTAAGCCAAACAATACTAACAAACGTGAAATTTCATACCCGTGAATTTAAAAATCAAACAAGTTTCATGGCTAATCGGGCAAAAAGGAGTTTTTTGTTTCCCTTATATTTTTCCGTGGGTAGCTTGAAAGCTTAACCTCACGGGGGTCCAAGATCTAATGGACACCTAATAAGTGTTGACAGTTAACCGTTTCGTCCTTATGGGACTCCTCAGAACACTGCTGGTCAAGTGACAAATCTTGCGAAGTTAATCAGACGGTTTTGTCTCTAATTAAACGTAATTAGTGAGCGAACTATAGCAAGAGGCGCCATCCACCGAGATACGAGAGAAGTTAAGCTTTCAAGCTACCCACGGAAAAATATAAGGGAAACAAAAAACTCCTTTTTGCCCGATTAGCCATGAAACTTGTTTGATTTTTAAATTCACGGTTATGAAATTTCACGTTTGTTAGTATTGTTTGGCTTAAAAATTCCGTTGATTGACGTTCACTGTCTTGATGACGGGTAAAAATGCAAAATGCGTTGATCCGGCCTGAAAAGACAAAGAGCTGTCGTAGGTCACGGACTATAGTTGTTTTCTTTTATTTGCATTCGATCTTTTCATTGATCGACATTGTATAGCAGTGTTTCGCTGCTTTTGGTTTTTTGTTTCTCTCGTATCTCGGTGGATGGCGCCTCTTGCTATAGTTCGCTCACTAATTACGTTTAATTAGAGACAAAACCGTCTGATTAACTTCGCAAGATTTGTCACTTGACCAGCAGTGTTCTGAGGAGTCCCATAAGGACGAAACGGTTAACTGTCAACACTTATTAGGTGTCCATTAGATCTTGGACCCCCGTGAGGTTAAGCTTTCAAGCTACCCACGGAAAAATATAAGGGAAACAAAAAACTCCTTTTTGCCCGGTTAGCCATGAAACTTGTTTGATTTTTAAATTCACGGGTATGAAATTTCACGTTTGTGAGAATATTATTCTAGAAATTCCAAACAAAATAAAAAACATAAACTCTACATCTTGAAATAAGCAAAGCGGAAATAAAGAGATCATTAAAGAAAATGCTAAATAACAAATCACTTGGAAAAGACGAAGTAACGACAAAAGTGCTCAAGTACGGTGGTAAAGCTGTGGTTAATACCTTCATTTTCTCCTGAATAAAATACTAAAAGGAAAAATAATCCTAAACAGAATCCATAATCATTATGCTACACAAGAAAGGCGAGAGAGCAAACCTAGAAAACTATCGAACTATAACACTCCTCAATGTAATTTATAAACTTTTTAAGAAAATAATAACAAATAGACTAATAACAATATTTGACGGGTATCAATAAAAAGAATAAGCAGGCTTCAAAACAGGTTTTAGTACTGTTGACTATTATGAAAATCCTAATGGAACGAACAAACTAATACAACACTCCACTATATATTGCGTTTATAGACTTTGAAAAAGCTTTCGATAGCATTGAACACTCAGATGTAAAAGAGAGAGAGTAGCAAAGTTAAAATGTGAATTTGCAGATCTAATATCAGACAGATCGATGGAACAAATGTATTGTAAATTGGAAACTTTGAGAAAATAAGAGAAGTAGGGAAAGACCCCAAATGAGATGAGCGGAGGATTTGAAAAAACATGCGGGAACAAGATGGATAAACACGGCGACAGACAGAATAGTGGAAGATATTAGGGAAGGCCTAATTGATGGAAAGTTCGAGAGCTACTCTCAGATATTAAATTAAATCTTTTCATAAGCGGTATTTACGTCGGATTAATCTTTTTGATCGAAATCGTTCCTTTATTCTATCTAGATCTAGGGCAGGTAGATCTGAATCGTTTGGTAATTCTGCTCAGACTAGTAGGACGTAAATCTGGTTGCTCTGTGGATTTTGACCGACGAAAGAGATTGATCCGAAATTGTGAGGTCATGTTGGGTATTTGTTTGGTTTACAAAAATATTTTTTATGTAAAAAGATTGAAATTGAATTATTTGATGTTGAAGACAACAAAAAATTTCCGACAATTTTGCCAAATTATAGCTGGGCGTAAGTTGCAATATGTACATAATATTTTGGTTATATTAAGTTAGTTAGAGTTATAACCATTTATAATACTCTGCCAATCTATGGGCACCTAAGCTCACACTGGGTACTATAGTTATAGTATATCTACGTAAAAGCTAATATAACTAAAAACTGAAGTATGTTTTATTGAACTCCAGACTCAATTACCTTTCGTTTGATACCACACAAGCCATGTTTTGACTTATACTCTAATTTTTCAAATCTACCCCCACCCTTTTTTTTTAAACTAAAATGTATTTTGTTTAACTCCAGGCTCAATTACCTTTCGTTTGATATCACACACGCCATATTTCCACTTAAACACTAATTTTTGAAATTTACCCCCCCCCCTTTTTTTAAATAAACTAAAATGTATTTTGTTTAACTCCAGACTCAATTACCTTTCGTTTGATATCACACACGCCATATTTCCACTTAAACACTAATTTTTGAAATTTACCCCCCCCCTTTTTTTAAATAAACTAAAATGTATTTTGTTTAACTCCAGACTCAATTACCTTTCGTTTGATATCACACACGCCATATTTTTTCATAAACTCTAATTTTTTAAATCTACCCCCACCCTTTTATTTGGCTTGTGTTCGGTGGATTTTGTTCATTTTTAAATGGGACCATCTCGACCCAAAACCCAGCCTGGGTACCAAATTTCATTAAAATCGGGCAAGCGGTTTTTGAGTTATGCGCGTTGGTCGTTACAGACAGACATACAGACACACAGACAGACAGACAGACAGACAGACAGACAGACAGACAGACAGACAGACAGACAGACATACAGACAGACAGACAGACAGACAGACAGACAGACAGACGGCGCAACAAAAAAGTTTCAAAATCATCTGAAACGCAAAGATATATAAAAAATTTTGAAATCGGAGCAACTTTTTTTTTCTCGAAAAAATTAGGATCACCATAGCTCACACTACTATAGTATAGTATATGTGTGAGCTAAAAATTTGATCGATTTGATCCGGATCGTTCGGTAATTCCAATTTGCTCAGACTAATCTGTAATCACGTGACCAAAAATCCGTCGCGTCTGAGATGCAAATACCGAACGCAGCTTGTGTACAACTTTGTTTTAAAAAATCTAATGCGTTACATACAAAGAAATACATACTTTAAATCTAAAAGTAAATAAAAATATGGACAAAAATAAAAATCTTAGATGAGAACTTAAAAAATATACAAAAAGTTTGGAGAAAAACAATAGTTACTCCCTGATTTTGGATTACCGACTCGAGTGATTACTGAATACTAAAATAATCGAAGGAATCAAAGTAATCAAAGTAAAGAAAGTAATCATTTAATTTTCGGATCGGTATTCGTTACTCCGTTATTTGTCGAGTACTCGAATAACGAATAGTTACTTTTTCAACACCTCTAGTTCGTACTTCTACTTTTAGAGTACCCCACTTACTCATGGTGTTTAATGAAATTGTTCTTTTGTTTGCCAAACAATATAATTTAGTTTCTTTAAAGTAATAAAAAACAAGTTTGTGCAAAAGTGAAGTTGTTATTCAAAAACTCAATTTTCCTTAGTGTTGTGATGTCGCCCTAGTTTTATTTTATTATGAATTCTTCCACGCCTTATGGGAATAAAAAAGGAAATTTTATGGTTAGAAAAGATGCTCGGTCTTATTCTATCCCTATTGCTTGTTTTTATTTCTGTTTAGATGTTACGACAAAAAAAACGGCTTTCCAAATATTCTTAATTCTGTCTTTTGTGGAGTAAAAATAAAATTGCTTTGGGGTAGTCGCGTCCAGTGGCGGCTGGCGACTTTATAAATTTTGGGGGGGGGGGGGGGAATTTAAATTGCATGAGAAATGAGATAAAAAAACTTACCGAAACAATTTTATTTTAGTATTTTTCAAACAAGCAGCTACTTGGTGTAGTTTTTACTTTATTTGTTTATAGAGAAAGTCCATTCGCCTTTCTCTTTTATAGCCCCGTAGAGCAACTTTAAAAATCCCAGAGAATTTTAAACAGTCTATTAAACTACTAAGTGTATGTCTAATTTTTATCACATTTTCATTTAGTTCGGTAATGTTTTGCCTATAGGCACTATTCAATTGGCACCTACCATCAGTTTTGCCTAGCATAGAAAATTCTATTTGGTTATTTAATTTTGTAATATTGAGCATCGCATAATTTTTTATTAAATTTTCTATTATAAGTTTTTATGGAACACCCCTCGGCATTACTTACACAAAATTTTTCGTTAATTCTTAGTTCCGGTCTATGCGGCCCTAAAGATTTTAATTGTAATCGAAGTTCATATGTCAACATATTTAAATTTGCACGTTAATTATGTAATCGACGGTATTTATTTCCATTTTATAAACAAACGATAACGAAAACAAACAATGACACGCGACCCGCAAGACTATTTACTACTGACAAACTCCAAATCACAAAAAAATCATACGTCTTCACTAAGGATAGAACCGGCAACACTAGAAAGGGCAACGAACGTTTAGACACGATGATGATGGCCGACGTTAACTAAAATAATAATTCCTCCCGCCCCTGCGCGAGAACAGCCACCCATACACCGCTCAAAAACGGGTGAAATTGAAACCTTGTCCCGCCCGGCGCTGCCGGCTTGTAATTATTTACGTTCAAAAAATTCACCCAATTAATCGCTCATTGTTAAACACAGATAATAAAAAGAACTAGATGTCGTAATGGAAAAATTAACATTTTTTAAATAAATCAATTAAAAATACTGTTTGTTGTCAAATTTTGGGAGGGCATTGCCCCGTTGAGTCACGTGACTATCGAAGCGCAAAGGCGGTACTGCAGAAACACTGGCGTAGGTACAGGGTGTTTTAATATAAATGTTACCCCCCTTACTTCTTTTTCTCCTTTAATATGGATGCTACGAAAATATATATTTTTCTATTTTTGGATAATTTAAAACTGTTACATTTGATAAAAAAGTCGTGGTTAGGATTTTATTCGTTATACTTGCTTTAAGTGATAAATAGGGCCAAAATACGAAATAAAATTTATATAACACTTCCCTGGTTTCAAGAAGTAAGATTTTCAAATTTAGAAAAGTGGATTGAAAAACATCTGCCGGCGACAAATTAATAGGTTATACAGAATGACATAAGATAACCTTTAAAAATGGATAAAAATAACGTAACTGTAAAATATAAAGCCAAATAAGGCCAGTGTCAACTGTTAGCTAAACGCCACACTGAGTAGAAATTTGGAAGAACGTCATTTAGCGAATTTCAGGATATGAGATCCCATATGACCAAATTAGCAAAATTTTGAAAATTCATATTTTAGAAACTATACACAGTGGGGCCATAGAGATGCCAAAACGCGACACTGTAAGTGAAGATTCGGAAAAACGTCATTTAGCGAATTTTAGGATATGAGATCCCTTATGACCAAAATGACAAAACTTTAAAAATTCATATTTAACAAACTATAGATTTTATCAACAAAAGCACCGAGTTACAGTATAGTGGTGCAATAGAGATGCCAAAAAGCGACACTGTGAGTGAAGATTCGGAAAAACGTCGTTTAGCGAATTTTAGGATATGAGATCCCATATGACCAAAATGGCAAAACTTTAAAAATTCATATTTTACAAACTATACACTTTAGCGACAAAACCACTGAGTTGCAGTATAGTGGGGTCATAGAGATGCCAAAAAGCGACACTGTGAGTGGAGATTCGGAAACACGTCATTTAGCGAATTTTAGGATATGAGATCCCATATGTCCAAAATGGCAAATCTTTAAAAATTCATATTTTACATATTCATTTTATCAACAAAAGCACCAAGTTGCAGTATGATGGGGCCATAGAGATGCCAAAAAACCACACTGTGAGTAGAGATTCTGAAAAACGTCATTTTGCGAATTTTAGGATATGAGATCCCATATGACCAAAATGGCAAAATTTCGAAAATTCATATTTTACAAACTATACACTTTAGCGACAAAAGCACCGAGTTGCAATATAGTGGGGCCATAGAGATACCAAAAAGCGACACTGTGAGTGAAGATTCGGAAAAACGTCATTTAGCGAATTTTAGGATATGAGATCCCATATGACCAAAATGGCAAAATTTTGAAAATTCATATTTTACAAACTATACACTTTAGCGACAAAAGCACCGAGTTGCAGTATAGTGGGGCCATAGAGATGCCAAAAAGCGACATTGTGAGTGAAGATTCGGAAAAACGTCATTTAGCGAATTTTAAGATATGAGAACCCATATGACCAAAATGGCAAAATTTCAAAAATTCATATTTTACAAACTATACACTTTAGCGACAAAAGCACCGAGATGCAGTATAGTGGGGCCATAGACATACCAAAAAGCGACACTGTGAGTGAAGATTCGAAAAAACTTCATTGTTAGCGAATTTTAGGATATGAGATCCCATATGACCAAAATGGCAAAATTTTAAAAATTCATATTTTACAAACTATACATGTTATCAACAAAAGCACCAAGTTGCAGTATGATGGGGCCATAGAGATGCCAAAAAATCACACTATGAGTAGAGATTTAGAAAAACGTCCTTTAGTGAATTTCAGGACATGAGATCCCACATGACCAAAATGGCAAAACTTTAAAAATTCATATTTTACAAACTATACACTTTAGCGACAATAGCAATGAGTTGCAGTATAGTGGGGTCATAGAGATGCCAAAAAGCGACACTGTGAGTAAAGATTCGGAAAAACGTCATTTAGCGAATTTTAGGATATGAGATCCCATATGACCAAAATGGCAAAACTTTAAAAATTCATATTTTACATATTCATTTTATCAACAAAAGCACCAAGTTGCAGTATGATGGGGCCATAGAGATGCCAAAAAACCACACTGTGAGTAGAGATTCTGAAAAACGTCATTTTGCGAATTTTAGGATATGAGATCCCATATGACCAAAATGGCAAAATTTCGAAAATTCATATTTTACAAACTATACACTTTAGCGACAAAAGCACCGAGTTGCAGTATAGTGGGGCCATAGAGATACCAAAAAGCGACACTGTGAGTGAAGATTCGGAAAAACGTCATTTAGCGAATTTTAGGATATGAGATCCCATATGACCAAAATGGCAAAATTTTGAAAATTCGTATTTTACAAACTATACACTTTAGCGACAAAAGCACCGAGTTGCAGTATAGTGGGGCCATAGAGATGCCAAAAAGCGACATTGTGAGTGAAGATTCGGAAAAACGTCATTTAGCGAATTTTAAGATATGAGAACCCATATGACCAAAATGGCAAAATTTCAAAAATTCATATTTTACAAACTATACACTTTAGCGACAAAAGCACCGAGATGCAGTATAGTGGGGCCATAGAGATACCAAAAAGCGACACTGTGAGTGAAGATTCGGAAAAACTTCATTGTTAGCGAATTTTAGGATATGAGATCCCATATGACCAAAATGGCAAAACTTTAAAAATTCATATTTTACAAACTATATATGTTATCAACAAAAGCAAAAAATCACACTATGAGTAGAGATTTGGAAAAACGTCATTTAGCGAATTTCAGGACATGAGATCCCACATGACCAAAATGGCAAAACTTTAAAAATTCATATTTTACAAACTATACACTTTAGCGACAAAAGCAATGAGTTGCAGTATAGTGGGGCCATAGAGATGCCAAAAAGCGACACTGTGAGTAAAGATTCGGAAAAACGTCATTTAGCGAATTTTAGGATATGAGATCCCATATGACCAAAATAGCAAAACTTTAAATATTCATATTGTACAAACTATACATTTTATCAACAAAAGCACCGAGTTGCAGTATGATGGGGCCATAGAGCTGCGAAAAAACCACACTATGAGTAGAAATTTGGAAATACGTCATTTAGCGAATTTCAGGATATGAGTTATAGAATATAACCAAAATGGAAAAATTTTTAAAATTCATATTTTACAAACTATACACTTTAGCGACAAAAGCACTGAGTTGCAGTATAGTGGGGCCATAGAGATGCCAAAACGTGACACTGTGAGTGTGGATATGGAAAAACGTCATTTAGCGAGTTTTAGGATATGAGATCCCATATGACCAAAATGGCAACATTTTTAAAATTCATATTTTCCAAACTATACACTTTAGCGACAAAAGCACCGAGTTGCAGTATAGTGGGGTCATAGAGATGCCAAAAAGCAACACTGTGGGTGAAGATTCGGAAAAACGTCATTTAGCGAATTTTAGGATATGAGATCCCATATGACCAAAATGGAAAAACTTTAAAAATTCATATTTTACAAACTATACATTTTATTAAAAAAAGCACCGAGTTGCAATATGATGGGGCCATAGAGATGACAAAAAACCACACTCTGAGTAAGATTCGGAAAAAAACGTCATTTAGAGAATTTTAGGATATGAGATCCCATATGACCAAAATGGCAACATTTTTAAAATTCATATTTTACAAACTATACACTTTAGCGACAAAAGCACCGAGTTGCAGTATAGTGGGGTCATAGAGATGCCAAAAAGCAACACAGTGTGTGAAGATTCGGAAAAACGTCATTTAGCGAATTTTAGGATATGAGATCCCATATGACCAAAATGGAAAAACTTTAAAAATTCATATTTTACAAACTATACATTTTATCAACAAAAGCAACGAGTTGCAGTAGTATGATGGGGCCATATAGATGCCAAAAAACCACACTGTGAGTAGTGATTCGTAAAAACTTCATTTAGCGAATTTTAGGATATGAGATCCCATATGACCAAAATGGCAACATTTTTAAAATTCATATTTTACAAACTATACACTTTAGCGACAAAAGCACCGAGTTGCAGTATAGTGGGGTCATAGAGATGCCAAAAAGCAACACAGTGTGTGAAGATTCGGAAAAACGTCATTTAGCGAATTTTAGGATATGAGATCCCATATGACCAAAATGGAAAAACTTTAAAAATTCATATTTTACAAACTATACATTTTATCAACAAAAGCACCGAGTTGCAGTATGATGGGGCCATAGAGATGCCAAAAAATCACACTATGAGTAGAGATTTGGAAAAACGTCATTTAGCGAATTTCAGGATATGAGATCCCATATGACCAAAATGACAAAATTTTGAAAATTCATATTTTACAAACATACACTTTAGCGACAAAAGCACCGAGTTGCAGTATAGAGGTCATAGAGATGCCAAAAACCGACACTGTGAGTGAAGATTCGGAAAAACGTCATTTAGCGAATTTTAGGATATAAGATCCCATATGAACAAAATCGCAAAACTTTAAAAATTTATATTTTACAAACTATACATTTTATCAACAAAAGCACCGAGCTGCAGTATGATGGGGCCATAGAGATGCCAAAAAACCACACTGTGAGTAGAGATTCTAAAAAACGTCATTTAGCGAATTTTAGGATATGAGTTATATGACCAAAATGGCAAAATTTCAAAAATTCATATTTTACAAACTATACACTTTAGCGACAAACGCACCGAGTTGCAGTATAGTGGGGCCATAGAGATACCAAAAAGCGACACTGTGAGTGAAGATTCGGAAAAACTTCATTGTTAGCGAATTTTAGGATATGAGATCCCATATGACCAAAATGGCAAAACTTTAAAAATTCATATTTTACAAACTATACACTTTAGCGACAAAAGCACTGAGTTGCAGTATAGTGGGGCCATAGAGATGCCAACACGCGACACTGTGAGTGGGGATATGGAAAAACGTCATTTAGCGAGTTTTAGGATATGAGATCCCATATGACCAAAATGGCAACATTTTTAAAATTCATATTTTACAAACTATACACTTTAGCGACAAAAGCACCGAGTTGCAGTATAGTGGGGCCATAGAGATACCAAAAAGCGACACTGTGAGTGAAGATTCGGAAAAACGTCATTTAGCGAATTTTAGGATATGAGATCCCATATGACCAAAATGGCAAAATTTTGAAAATTCGTATTTTACAAACTATACACTTTAGCGACAAAAGCACCGAGTTGCAGTATAGTGGGGCCATAGAGATGCCAAAAAGCGACATTGTGAGTGAAGATTCGGAAAAACGTCATTTAGCGAATTTTAAGATATGAGAACCCATATGACCAAAATGGCAAAATTTCAAAAATTCATATTTTACAAACTATACACTTTAGCGACAAAAGCACCGAGATGCAGTATAGTGGGGCCATAGAGATACCAAAAAGCGACACTGTGAGTGAAGATTCGGAAAAACTTCATTGTTAGCGAATTTTAGGATATGAGATCCCATATGACCAAAATGGCAAAACTTTAAAAATTCATATTTTACAAACTATATATGTTATCAACAAAAGCAAAAAATCACACTATGAGTAGAGATTTGGAAAAACGTCATTTAGCGAATTTCAGGACATGAGATCCCACATGACCAAAATGGCAAAACTTTAAAAATTCATATTTTACAAACTATACACTTTAGCGACAAAAGCAATGAGTTGCAGTATAGTGGGGCCATAGAGATGCCAAAAAGCGACACTGTGAGTAAAGATTCGGAAAAACGTCATTTAGCGAATTTTAGGATATGAGATCCCATATGACCAAAATAGCAAAACTTTAAATATTCATATTGTACAAACTATACATTTTATCAACAAAAGCACCGAGTTGCAGTATGATGGGGCCATAGAGCTGCGAAAAAACCACACTATGAGTAGAAATTTGGAAATACGTCATTTAGCGAATTTCAGGATATGAGTTATAGAATATAACCAAAATGGAAAAATTTTTAAAATTCATATTTTACAAACTATACACTTTAGCGACAAAAGCACTGAGTTGCAGTATAGTGGGGCCATAGAGATGCCAAAACGTGACACTGTGAGTGTGGATATGGAAAAACGTCATTTAGCGAGTTTTAGGATATGAGATCCCATATGACCAAAATGGCAACATTTTTAAAATTCATATTTTCCAAACTATACACTTTAGCGACAAAAGCACCGAGTTGCAGTATAGTGGGGTCATAGAGATGCCAAAAAGCAACACTGTGGGTGAAGATTCGGAAAAACGTCATTTAGCGAATTTTAGGATATGAGATCCCATATGACCAAAATGGAAAAACTTTAAAAATTCATATTTTACAAACTATACATTTTATTAAAAAAAAGCACCGAGTTGCAATATGATGGGGCCATAGAGATGACAAAAAACCACACTCTGAGTAAGATTCGGAAAAAAACGTCATTTAGAGAATTTTAGGATATGAGATCCCATATGACCAAAATGGCAACATTTTTAAAATTCATATTTTACAAACTATACACTTTAGCGACAAAAGCACCGAGTTGCAGTATAGTGGGGTCATAGAGATGCCAAAAAGCAACACAGTGTGTGAAGATTCGGAAAAACGTCATTTAGCGAATTTTAGGATATGAGATCCCATATGACCAAAATGGAAAAACTTTAAAAATTCATATTTTACAAACTATACATTTTATCAACAAAAGCAACGAGTTGCAGTAGTATGATGGGGCCATATAGATGCCAAAAAACCACACTGTGAGTAGTGATTCGTAAAAACTTCATTTAGCGAATTTTAGGATATGAGATCCCATATGACCAAAATGGCAACATTTTTAAAATTCATATTTTACAAACTATACACTTTAGCGACAAAAGCACCGAGTTGCAGTATAGTGGGGTCATAGAGATGCCAAAAAGCAACACAGTGTGTGAAGATTCGGAAAAACGTCATTTAGCGAATTTTAGGATATGAGATCCCATATGACCAAAATGGAAAAACTTTAAAAATTCATATTTTACAAACTATACATTTTATCAACAAAAGCACCGAGTTGCAGTATGATGGGGCCATAGAGATGCCAAAAAATCACACTATGAGTAGAGATTTGGAAAAACGTCATTTAGCGAATTTCAGGATATGAGATCCCATATGACCAAAATGACAAAATTTTGAAAATTCATATTTTACAAACATACACTTTAGCGACAAAAGCACCGAGTTGCAGTATAGAGGTCATAGAGATGCCAAAAACCGACACTGTGAGTGAAGATTCGGAAAAACGTCATTTAGCGAATTTTAGGATATAAGATCCCATATGAACAAAATCGCAAAACTTTAAAAATTTATATTTTACAAACTATACATTTTATCAACAAAAGCACCGAGCTGCAGTATGATGGGGCCATAGAGATGCCAAAAAACCACACTGTGAGTAGAGATTCTAAAAAACGTCATTTAGCGAATTTTAGGATATGAGTTATATGACCAAAATGGCAAAATTTCAAAAATTCATATTTTACAAACTATACACTTTAGCGACAAACGCACCGAGTTGCAGTATAGTGAGGCCATAGAGATACCAAAAAGCGACACTGTGAGTGAAGATTCGGAAAAACTTCATTGTTAGCGAATTTTAGGATATGAGATCCCATATGACCAAAATGGCAAAACTTTAAAAATTCATATTTTACAAACTATACACTTTAGCGACAAAAGCACTGAGTTGCAGTATAGTGGGGCCATAGAGATGCCAAAACGCGACACTGTGAGTGGGGATATGGAAAAACGTCATTTAGCGAGTTTTAGGATATGAGATCCCATATGACCAAAATGGCAACAATTTTAAAATTCATATTTTACAAACTATACACTTTAGCGACAAAAGCACCGAGTTGCAATATAGTGGGGTCATAGAGATGCCAAAAAGCAACACTGTGGGTGAAGATTCGGAAAAACGTCATTTAGCGAATTTTAGGATATGAGATCCCATATGACCAAAATGGCAAAACTTTAAAAATTCATATTTTACAAACTATACATGTTATCAACAAAAGCACCGAGTTGCAGTAGTATGATGGGGCCATAGAGATGCCAAAAAACCACACTGTGAGTAGTGATTCGGAAAAACGTCAATTAGCGAATTTTAGGATATAAGATCCCATATGAACAAAATGGCAAAACTTTAAAAATTTATATTATACAAACTATACATTTTATCAACAAACGCACCGAGTTGCAGTATAGTGAGGCAATAGAGGTTCCAAAAAACCACACTGTCAGTAGAGATTCGGAAAAACGTCATTTAGCGAATTTTAGGATATGAAATCCCATATGACCAAAATGGCAAAATTTTGAAAATTCATATTTTACAAACTATACACTTTAGCAACAAAAGCACTGAGTTGCATTATAGTCCCTAGAGCCTTCTTTCTTATGTCAGAAAATATTAACAAAAACTTTGCGTTTAATGACATTTAGAAAACTCTATAAAAACACAATTTTGTTTATATTTAAATATTGCTCTTGTTTTAGTGCACAACTTTACGAAGTTTTATATTTTTACTGCGTTTTATAAAGAAGTCATGACCACAAAAAAGTTGAAGAATTCGTGACCTTTAATGCTTTCTATCTCGACAAAAAAAAGTTTCTACCCATATGTTTTATATTCTTTTTCTTATTTTCATCGCTTTTTAAAACATTTACAACTAAAAATGACATAACAAGAACCTAACTTAATTTACCTTTTCAAGTTATATTAATATAATAGATTGAAACTACGTCTCTTTTGGTTAAATTTCGGAATATCCGTTTTGAGCTTTCCGCGTAAAGGAACAAACCAGCCTTTTTTATTTGAAATTTAATTTTCAACAATCAGGGTTCGGGATAAAGCAAAAGGTAAATATAAATTACAAGAATTGAATTATTTGCTCCTGAGGTAGCACGAAATATAGATTAAAAAATTGAATTTTATTCTTATACCCGTTATATATCCCATTTATTCAAGCTTTCTTGCAATTTTTTTTAAAAAACAAAGGTTGCACACCTTTTTTATGGTTTTCTATGAAGAGATAGTCCGGTTTTAGTGTATTTTTTTAATACTCACAGATCAAATAGTTGCAAATATTTAGTTTACCCTAATGTGCAATATGAAAGTAAGCATTTCTCAGTGAGTTTCATCTCATATAAATTTAAATTACCTAACTTTAGAAATAAAGAAAAATCACATAAAAACTGTAACGAAATATCAGTTTTTGGAAATTTAGTCGGTGCAGTCGTAGGATTCCCGTTAAAAATACTCTCAAATTGTAGTACCACACCCCGAGGGGTGGTTTAAAGTTCGAAAAACAGTAGAAATAATCCATGACTGATAAAAAAATTTATATACAAAAATTTTCAAACCTAAATAATATTTTATTTATTTCTAACCATTGCATTGTGAGGAAATAATGTCTTTGTTACAACGAAAAAAAAGTGACCCTTATCGCAAGGTATTTGTGAACAATTTATGTAAATATTAAAAACTATTGCATTCACGGCAAAAATAAGTTAAACCTTCAACCAAAATCTAGACTTGTAGACCTAGATTTGTAGCACTGTAGAACCTTTAGTAAATAATGGTGATAGTGTCTGTCTGTGTCAATGGATGCTTAATACAGTACAGTTCCGATTATCCGAAATAATGTGGACCAAAGTGATTTGGGATAATCGAAATTTCGGTTAATTCGATTTTTTTTTTGGAAAATAGTATATCATTAGATCGACTTAAAAACATTTGTAACACTCGTCGTATTGCCGTGAAACCCCGAGGGGATCGGTTAATCGGGATTTTTGTTTTTAAAGTTTGTTTCGGATAAAACGGATTTCGGAAAATCGCGATTCGAATAATCGGGATTGTACTGTATTATGGGTATATCCATTAAAACTGTTAAAGCATTTGACGTCAGAATTTGACCAACCATGATTTATAACTATGTCATCGAAATTAACAATGATAGTAAGTCATATTTCTATAACCAAAGCTTGTATCTCAACAACTACACTGATATCGATGAGATTAAATACCTATATAGAGTTTGCACTCTAGTAAAGTATTAAACGTTATTAAATTTTTTATTCATTAAGATCTAGAAAGGAAATTTGACGGTTCTTGGAAGAAGTGCTACTATAAGTGCTTTTCTCCGTTACATAAAGAATGTAGGAAAATCATACATACCTGTTTAATTTTCTCTTATTGAACTTCACATTTTTACTTCGTTATACCGGGTGGGCCAGAAAAAAACCGAAAATTTTTCTTTCATTATAACTTTTGAACTATACCATCGATTTTAATGGGACAAACTGCACTTGGCAGAGTATTAGTCAGAGTTTTGACTTATTATATTTTTTGTTCGCTTACTCAAAATCCAAGATGGCGGACGAAATTAAATTGTACCCTTCAAAGATACTCGTTTATTCTTGTGTTTAGAATCTGTTTTAATTATTTTTTGTAATCATTAAAAAAGCCGCATTCTTGCACGGACAACAGTTCAGATCAGTTTTGCACATGCTGTAAAATAGTGTTCAACGAAGTTAAAATTTTTTTATAAAATTATATATATGTTATAAAGATAATTACAAAACTATTTTCTGATATTTTTGTAAAGTCCCTGATTCTACCATAATATAAATTACATTTGAATCCCTTTTGAATAGGAAAAAGTACAATGCTTTTTTAATGTTAGTCCAAACAACATTAAAGAAATTTACTTAAAGAACTCTGTCAACTTTAAAAGTGCTGCAAAAGCCCACTCATAAATGTCAGAAGGCAAAGTTTTCACCTCTGCGGTGATTTTATTAGCAAAATCACTTCTTGAATTATAAAGAGATATTACTGGAGACGAGGTTTTGCATCCATTTTTAATGTCTGAAACAGCTTTGGAATATTGTTTTTGCGATTAAGGGTGGTGGCGAGGGCTAAAGCCCAGGTTTTATATATTTGATTACGATTTTTGATTAATAAAAAATACCAGCGCAAATGAAAGAGAATATCAAAAATAAATGACGTCGCACAAATTTATTGGGCCTTGGGCCTCGGTGGAATTTTGAGACTCATGTATGTACTCAGAAGAGATACTACTACTACTATGTCGGTTTAGAACGTTTTTCTACGTTGTCCGACGCCTATTCTCCACCTCCTTCAATCCTGACAGTCATCTTCCGTCAGGTTTTTTGACTCATTGATCTTTGGATTGACTATTGCCATTCCAGTTTAGGACGCCCTCTTTTTCTGCGCCCTATTGGTTGCCATTCTAGGACCTGCTTTGGTAATCTTTCGTCGCTCATACATACATACCATATCAGTTGCCTTTTAGTGATGTCATCCGTTATGCTTCCCTCGATTCCCATTCTTTCTTTTATGATCTCATTTCTTATATGATCTGTTCTGGATATTCTCATTGATCTTCTTATTGCATCCATTTCGACACTTTCCATGTTTGCTTTGTATTTTTCTGTTATGCGACAAGTCTCTATTCCATACAACAGCGGGCGTTTCACCATTGTTTCATATATGTTAAATTACATTCTTCTTTATCTCTCTGCTCCGTAAAATACGGCTAAGACAACCAATAACCTTTTTTGCTTTTACTATTCTTTTTTCCAGTTCTTTACAGTCTGTTCCTGTCTTATCAAATGTGACACCCAAGTATACATACTCATTGCATGGAGATATTGTTTGTCCATTCTCTAGTTCTAATTTACTTGATTCGTTTTCAATACATAAGTACTGTGTCTTGTCCACGTTCACAGTTAACCCCCACTTTTGGTATTCTTCCGTTAACTTTCTCATCATATACTCCATGTCTTCTTTATCGTTAGCTACAATTACTTGGTCGTCAGCAAACTGTAGTGTGTATATGGTAAATCGGTCGTTAAGTTGTATTCCCATGCCGTGTACTTTGCGTTTCCAGTTTTTTAGAGCTACTGCGGTATATATTTTAAAAAGAGTTGGATAGATACAACATCCCTGTCTTAAGCCTTTCGTTACCAAGAATTCTTTTGAAGGTCGATTTCCAATTTTAATTTTAGATTTTGATGTATAGTTCTTTTATCGCTTTTATGTATGTATGATTAATATTAGTCTGCTCTAGCACTGTCCATAATTTTTCTACTGGAACGGTATCATATGCTTTTTGCACTTGTTTAAAACAAAAAACATTATCACTACAAGATCTTCCTGCACGAAACGCACTTTGCTCTTCTTCTTCTCAGAAGAGATGCTCCAACTTTTGGTGGGCTTCAGAAGCTTGCATAATTAGGCAATGTTTTCGTATTTAAATTAAGCAAATATGTCAAATAATGTCAACGATTTTTTATTTTGGCAAGATTAAGATTAAGATTACTAATGGTCAATAATGGATTTATTTAGTAATATTCATTATGTATGTTAATACAAGCGGTCAGGTCAAGAAATTATAACAAGTTTTTGTAATATCAAAATTTATCACACCCAGGTAACTAATTCTATTAGTACTAACTGCCAAAATAAAAAAATCGTCGACATATTTTTAATAACATTGCCAAATTCTAAAGCTCCTGGAGTCCATCAGAAGATTTGTCCCATTTAAACGTTATATTGGAAGATCTCGTCTTCAACATACTTGAGCCTTATAGCATTCCAGCGAAGCCCAACGCCAATGTTATTTGTGCCACGTCATTAATTAAAATTCAAAAAGGATATTTTTAAATTAAAAAGCAATATTGAATACTGGAACAGTGCCGTATCATAACAAGGAAAAAAGTTTCAACATTGTGAACCGTTTTTGTTTCTGCTATATTTTCTGCCCTATTAAAATTTTATTTTATTCAAAAATCTTTACACCTTATAACGTAATCTTGATAGAGTTTTGATATAAACTAAGCTTTGAATAAAAGTGCGATTTAGTGAGCGTGGGCATTTATATCGGTTTCTTTTATTTGCTTAAAGTTCTCATCAAATTTAATATTGACACAAATTATTTTGATCGGGGGTTTTCATATGTGTTTAACAACGTTTAAAACGTCCAAAATGTAATCAGCCAAATTAAAATATAAAGAGCAAGTGGGACAATGCAGTCACATTTTGCTTCTAAAAACGGAGTCTCTTTATTTTTTTGTCCGCATCTCGTAAGGTCAATCGGTCAAAAAATGTATTCTCAAGCAAAACGTGCTTCAACCCTTCTTTCTCTCATAAAATCCAAGTTATAAAATAAATATTTTTCAGAAAATATAACGACAAACAAATGGGTCTGTACCTACCGCATTCTCCCGAAGGAGCGTAATATATCTTAAAACTATGGCCCAAAGTTGTAAAGAATCGCCGATTTAGATGAGTTTTGAGAGAAGTTCAATTGTCTTTAAAACACGAAAAAGTATTTTCAAAAGTTGCAGGGATATTTCAGCTTTCCTTGGCACAATTATTTGTCTTTTGCTGTTTTCATTTCTGATCACCGCATTGTAAGTTTTATAAGTATCGACCACTTGCATCTCAGGAGCGCACAGGGTGCTTGGGAGGGTTTAAGGCACTTTCAAAAGAGAAAGAAAGCTGACGCTCAAATTTCGATCAAAGTTAAACGATGAAAAACTAACACAGTCCTGGGAAACAAAAAACGATTGAGACCAGAGAATTTCTAGAGTGACCAAACCGAACGAGACTTAGATGGTTGCTGGGACGTACACGAAAAGACATTGGACTCCTCGTAAATCTTCTAACTGAACCTAACCGGTTAAGGGACCACATGAAATGTATAGGAGTAGAGAACAGCCTGTCGATAGAAAGAGGAGACATCAAGGCGCCTCATGGCAGAATGTGAGGTCTAAATAAGAATGAGACCAAATGGAGGGAAAGACCAATGAGCTACGGTTTAGGAAAAGGCCTGGGGAGGTATGGCAAACAGAACCGGTTTTGGCCTGCTTGCCGGACCTACAGGTCCCCTCTCTCTAAAGATGCCAGACAAGCACAGAACAAACCAACTCCTGGAATTACACAGAAGTAGCCTAAGAATAATCACAGGGCTATACACAGGCCAATGCCGACTCAACAAACACATGAACAGACTGGGAGTAAGTAAAACATCAGACTGTAAGTTCTGTGGTGTTGAGGAGGAAACGCCACTTTATTTAATCTGCTTCTGGGTAGCAGGACAGAGAACTAGGGAGAAACTATTTGAACCTGGACAGATATAGATAGAGCCTCAGGACCTTAAGGAAATATCACCAAACAAACTGATCTGCTTCCTAAAGGAGATAGGTATTGGTGATAATAAAGCTGGGAGGAGCCACAATAGAGCACTTGAGTTGAAGTAGAGGGGCGAAAAAACGCTCCTAATCAAACCTAACCTAACCTAACCTACCGGTTCCTTCACCATATATCAGGATAGTAGTTTATAAAAAAGTGCTCTTTATGATGGTTGTAACTATCAACGTCCTATATTTGACTATATGGGTTTAGAGTTAGAACTTGGTATTAATTTGTTCTTAATAGGAAGATAGCTACATATTCCACAATTAGCATTTATGATCCTATGATTGGTGATTTTATCATCTTACATTGCCTTATGTGCATTTATATCCTGTTGGTTTGCGATGCAGTGTTTTATGTTATATTTAATAATCAAACAAGTTTAATGGCTAATCGGGCAAAAAGGAGTTTTTTGTTTCCCTTATATTTTTCCGTGGGTAGCTTGAAAGCTTAACCTCACGGGGGTCCAAGATCTAATGGACACCTAATAAGTGTTGACATTTAACCGTTTCGTCCTTATGGGACTCCTCAGAACACTGCTGGCCAAGTGACAAATCTTGCGAAGTTAATCAGACGGTTTTGTCTCTAATTACATGTAATTAGTGAACGAACTATAGCAAGAGGCGCCATCTACCGAGATATGAGAGAAACAAAAATCCAAAAGCAGGGAAAACACTGCTATACAATATCGATCAATGAAAAGATAGAATGCAAATAAAAGAAAACAACTATAGTCCGTGACCTACGACAGCTCTTTGTCTTTTCAGGCCGGATCAACGCATTTTGCATTTTTACCCGTCATCAAGACAGTGAGCGTCAATCAACGGAATTTTTAAGCCAAATAATACTAGCAAACGTGAAATTTCGTACCCGTGAATTTAAAAATCAAACAAGTTTAATGGATAATCGGGTAAAAAGGAGTTTTTTGTTTCCCTTATACTTTTCCGTGGGTAGCTTGAAAGCTTAACCTCACGGGGGTCCAAGATCTAATAGACACCTAATAAGTGTTGACAGTTAACCGTTTCGTCCTTATGGGACTCCTCAGAACACTGCTGGTCAAGTGACAAATCTTGCGAAGTTAATCAGACGGTTTTGTCTCTAATTACATGTAATTAGTGAGCGAACTATAGCAAGAGGCGCCATCTACCGAGAGCGTCAATCAACGGAATTTTTCCGTTCACTGTCTTGATGACGGGTAAAAATGCAAAAGCGTTGATCCGGCCTGAAAAGACAAAGAGCTGTCGTAGGTCACGGACTATAATTGTTTTCTTTTATTTGCATTCGATCTTTTCATTGATCGATATTGTATAGCAGTGTTTTCCCTGCTTTTGATTTTTTGTTTCTCTCGTATCTCGGTAGATGGCGCCTCTTGCTATAGTTCGCTCACTAATTACATGTAATTAGAGACAAAACCGTCTGATTAACTTCGCAAGATTTGTCACTTGACCAGCAGTGTTCTGAGGAGTCCCATAAGGACGAAACGGTTAACTGTCAACACTTATTAGGTGTCCATTAGATCTTGGACCCCCGTGAGGTTAAGCTTGCAAGCTACCCACGGAAAAATATAAGGGAAACAAAAAACTCCTTTTTGCCCGATTAGCCATTAAACTTGTGTGATTTTTAAATTCACGGGTACGAAATTTCACGTTTGTTATATTTAATCTTCTTGGCTTTATTTCTAAAAGGATTACTAGATCAAAATGTGACATCATCGCAATCTATATGATAGATAAGCTCCCAGTTTTTGCACAATGCTTTTTACTATAAAAAGTCTCAGCCATTACATTTTTCTACGACAAACTGTATCCCCATGAAATGAGATTCGGGATGCCTTTAGTAAGGAGAAAAGTTTTAAATCTAATTTAATCCTCTAAATAAATGCTGTCTCTAACTCTTTCAGTTTCCTTCATCTTTCCATTCGTGATTCTGCTCGAAAGATCTCAAACAATTCTACCAAAAAAATGTTACAAGTCAGCAACAATCCTCCCAATTTTACCAGAAATTAAATGCTTTTTTAAAAAGAGGCATGTATGTTTATTTTTGCAATATATTTTCAAATTATTGTTTTAGTTACTAATATTACTTTTTCAAGATTACTTGTGCATATGACTCTAAAAGATTTTTTTTAAATACTTACACATACTACAATTTAAACAGAAAAAAGGCAGATACCAAAACTCCAGACTCACTCAAGGTTGAGAGCCTAAATGAAGATAGGCAAGTTTTATGTATGATAGTGGTAAAAAACATTTAACACAAAGTATTTTCTAATTTTGAAGTTAATTCTTAAGGCCACTGAAATTTTGCTTTAGTATGCAAGTTGATTCGGGTCGGTTTGCTGGAACAAGTGGTTTTTGTTCCAGCAAATTTATTATTTATGTTTTCTATATTTCTTTGAGAAAATACAGAGTGCATTTCTGATGAGCTTTTGAAAATTGTGATGGCGGTATTTTTAGTTTAATTTAAAGTGTAAATGTAACCCTCAAGCACTAGTGTTTTATCAAAAGGAATATTTATGAAAAAATAACAAAGGCGCAAAGGTCTTGAAGATTGTAGTAAATTTAATTGCAGCTGGGATTTATTCCATTCTATTCATTTATCTTAAACCATTTAAATATTGATTCTGAACTTTATATTAGTAATCGTTACTTTGATCAACAAGACTATTTGTGTCATCCTCATGGAATGTTGTTATCTACTCATCTAATTATTGATCTTTTCCTTATCTTTCTTGCTGGTAGCCTCCAATTCAAGACTCTTTTCTGTTTTAATTTAATCTCATGCCAATCGAGTCATTCATTTTGCAAACTTGTTTATAGTCTTGATATAGCAGTCACTATTTTAAATGTATTAAGGTGCATTAACAGTATTCCATAGTATTTTGTGCAACCCGTATATGCTACTTTGTCTGGGGTATTGGTCTATAAAGCAGTAACTTACATAAATGCTTCAACTGGACTTTCTTCCAATTAGCCAGTGTATTTCTATAATTTTTCTATGGTATATGACATGGGATGTTAATTGAGACTTGTATGTGTTTAACATTTTTGTTTGTGAAACCGATATGAATTGATTTGTCATTATTTAATTTCATTAGCAATTTTTTAGTTCAGTGCATTTTTTCTATTGATTTTTTAATACTTACTGTTATTCAACCATTATCATTGGTAAGTGCTAAATAGCAGTTACTAATTATGTTTGTTGGAGATGGAGTATGAGCGTAATCGTAATCCACTTGCTTTGCAACTTCTGCTAAACTTTTTATCTCATCTTTAGTAATGAGTAATGAGCCTCATCGTTAACCCGTCTAAATGATGAACTTCTGAAAATTGTTTATTGCGCATCCTAAATTTACCGAATGACTAGTCTAGCATAACAAACGGATTTGGTTCGGTCTTTATCGGAAAAGCGATGCTTTAAAGACATTATCAGAGGCTTCAAATAAGGTATAAATAAAGATTTTTTTCAGTGTTCTGGTGGGTTATTTGCGAGAACATTCATATGATTTTGCTGTCGCCCAATTATCCTTGGCACCTGTAATTCTCTTCCAAGATTTTCGTCATGTGTGTTGGCTTCAGCTAAGATAGTCCTTATGACTTCTTCTGCAGATTCGCAATGATGTTTAATTAGATCTTATACCCTTTTATTGTGATTTCCACATTGTGACAAATCTATACTTTTAGATTGCAAGATATTGGCCACAGGTTCTAAAATTGCAAATGCTGAAATGCTACCTTTCAAGTTGCAAAATTGCCGCCTGCTGATAATAAAGGCCTTCAAGGGTGCACAAAAAGTTGTATTTAAATACATGCGTACGTCTATGAGACAGCAGAACTTCTGAGTTTGAGGTGGCCGGATATTCTTGCATTTGTACAGAAGACGAGCAGATTCTTTAGCGAAGGAAGGACACAGTAGGGGGGATGCCCGTGAACCACTCTACCTGCCCAGGCTGTTGACAGGAAAAAGAGACATCAAGATACCTCGTGGCAATATGTAAGGTCTACGCAAGAATTAGACAACAGGCACTCGGAGCACCAACCCTGAGCGAGAAACAGCTGCACTTGCTCAAATAGGCCGACATACTGGAATTTGTAAAGAGCACAGGAAGGCCCAATAAGCTACCGAGACATCAAATGGAAGCTCACTACTATTACTAAATATTATACTTCGCTTGGAAATAGAAAAATTATTGCTACTGTATTTTATTCAAATAGGTGGTTTTATTGCTAATGCTTTGTGGCGAAACCAAGAGGTGTGTATATATGCATGGCAAAATAACCAAAAAGATTTTATCAAGGCGAAACAGTAAATCAGGGTGCATAAACTGTGGGAAAGCCCCAAGAAGCAGAGATAAAAGCGGTTAGAGCCAACATAACGTCTGTGCCGCCCCAGGCCCGGCAGACCGCGGTCGGACCATCTTTCAATTTAAACGAGAGCACAGTGGAAATTCTTCTTACTCCAAAGTTAAACAAAGGTTTAGCGGTAAGAACAATTTGTCTTAAAAAACTTTAAAAAAGGGTGCGAAATACCCACCAACTTAACAGTATTTTTAATTATAACCTTTTTTTATTATCAATAGGCCAAAACAGCCTCAGCAAAGAAATAACAGTAAACTACTACTACTACTACTGACAGTAATTTTTGTCAATTTTTTTTTACTCATTAATCTTTGGATTGACTGTTGTCATTCCTGCTTAGGACGCCCTTTTTTTCTGCACACTATTGGTTGCCATTCTAGGACCTGCTTTGAAAATCTTTCGTCGTTTATCCGTTGTACATGGTCGTACCATATCAATTGTCTTTTAGTGATTTCATTCGGTATGCTTGCCTCTATTCTTATTCTTTCTTTTATGGTCTCATTTCTTATGTGATCTGTTCTTGATATTTTCATTGATCTTCTTATTGGATCCATTTCGACACTTTCCATTTTTGTTTTCTATTTTAAGTTACGTCTCTATTCCATACAACAGCGTGCTTCACCATTATTTCATATATCTTAAATTCTACGTTCTTTTTTATCTCTCTGTTCCATAAAATACTGTTAAGACATCCAATAACATTTTTTGCCTTTACTATTCTTTTTCCCAGTTTTTTACAGTCTGTTCCTGTCTTATCAAATGTGACACCTAAGTATAATTACTCATTGCATGGAGATATGGTTTGTCCATCGTCTAGTTCTAACCCACTTGATTCGTTTCCAATACATAAGTACTGCGCCTTGCCCCCACTTGTGGTATTCTTTCGTTAACTTTCTCATCACATAGTCCCCATGTTTTCTTTATCATTAGCTACAATTATTTGGTCGTCAGCAAACTCTAGTGTGTATATGGCAAATCAGTTGTTCAGTTGTATTCCCATACCATGTACTTTACGTTTCCAGTTTTTTAGAGCTACTGCGAAATATATTTTAAAAAGAGTTGGAGAGATTTAACATATCTGTCTTAAGCCTTTTGTTACCAGGAATTCTTTTAGTAGTTGATTTTTAATTTTAATTTTAGATTTTGTCTCTTTATATAGTTCTTTTGTCGCTTTTAGATATGTATGATTGATATTAGGTTGCTCCAACACTGTCCATACGTTTTCTACTGGAACGGTATCATACTCTCTCTATATTTCTGGCGCTTCTTTTCTCAATTACTTGTTTAAGACAAAAAACATTATCACTACAAGATCTGCCTGCACGAAACCCACTTTGCTCTTCTTCTTCTTGTTCATGAAAATCATTCTCTATTATATATATATATTTATCGGTTTCACAACGTTCTACGTCTTCCGATACCCAATCTCCACTCGTTTCTGTTTGCCCATAATTCATCATCTAGGCCTCTTATTCTTATTTCACTGTCTATTCCTTCTCTCCAGCTTCTCCTTGGCCGTCCTCGTTTTCTTCGGCCAGTTGGTTTCCATTGTAGTATTTGTTTAGGTAGTCTTTCGTCATTCATTCTTTGTACATGTCCGTACCACACCAGTTGTTTTGTTCTTATATCATCCACTAAAGTACGTTCACTTACTGTCATAATTTCTCTTATTCTTTGATTTGTAACTCTTTCTCTTTTTGATTTCCCTGCTGCTCTTCTCCAATAGTCCATCTCCGTAGCGGAAAGCATTTTTTCTGTTCTATCCTTGATTGGCCATACTTCTGAGCCGTATGTAATAATACTTTTTATAATGGTGTTATATATAAGCTTTTTGTTATGTTTTGATATACTTTGGTCCCAAATTATTCCATTTAATAAAGTTATTGCTTTTCTTCCTTGTACGTTTCGATCTTTTATAGCTTTGTCTAGTGTTCCGTCAGCTGTAATTTTTAGACCTAAGTATTTATACTCATCACAGGAGTGAATTCGCTGCCCGGTATTTAAGATTAGATCCTGTTTCATTCCACCGATACACATATACTCTGTCTTATTGAGATTAACCTCTAGTCCCCACTTATTGTACTCTTCTATTAGTTTTCGTGTCATATATTCGAGGTCGTCATAATCCTGAGCCACTACTATCTGATCATCGGCGAAACATAAAGTATACAAGGTGGTTTCGTCCAACGGAATTCCCATGTTTTGGCATTTTCTCTTCCATACTTTAAGGACTTGTTCCAAGTATATCTTGAAGAGCGTAGGCGAGATACAGCAACCTTGTTTAAGACCTTTATTTACTTGAAAGCCTTTGGTTAGTTTTGCTTTTATTTTAACTTTTGCCTTACTATTGCGGTATAACTCTTGGATGGCCTTAATTAGTTGTACGCTTATGTTTGTGTTTTCCAACGCTTTCCAAAGTAGGTTTAGTGGTATACTATCATATGCCTTCTGCAAATCCACGTAAAGCAGATGCAGCTCTTGACCGTATGCCATTTTCTTTTCAATAACTTGGGTTATACAAAAGAGATGATCTGAAGTCGATCTACCCGCCCTGAAACCAGCTTGTTCTTCTGCCTCCATGTCTTTATATTCGCTCTCTACTTTATTTCTTATTATTTTACCGTATATTCTGCTTAGCGTACTAGTCACAGATATACCTCTATAATTGTCACATATATCTTTCCTTCCTTTTTTGTGTATTGTGGATATATATGACGTTTTCCACTCAGTTGGGACTACAGTTCCATTTAAATATTTTTGGAAAAGATTCCGTAACCTCCAAAACAGTTCTTCAGTGCCATATTTAATAAGTTCGGCTGGGATATTTCCGGGTCCGGCAGATTTACCGCTTTTTAAGGTTGTGCACACGTTTTTGACCTCAGAGATTGTGAGGGGTACTGGAGATCCCATCGTTCTAATTATATTGTCTCTTGCGTCTTCCTTGAATTCTGCTCTATCTTCAGTTAAAAGTTTTTTAAAATGCTCATCCCATTCTTTGTCTGGTATTGGTGAAATGATATCTCTGCATGTTTCTTTTTTAATCGATCTTATAGTTTTCCAGCTTTCGGTACTTCTCCTACCTCCTAAGTAAGAATCTATTTTCTGACACTTTTGCGTCCACGAATGATTTTTCTTATCACTGATCATTCTTCTCACCTTTGATTGCGCGATTTTGTATTCTTGTCTGCTTCTATCTGTCTTTTGGGATAAGTAGGTGTGATATAATTTCCTTTTTTCCTCTATTTCTCTCTCAATCTCAGCATCCCACCAGTATGGTTTTCTTCTTTTAGAAGTTTCTTCCACTAATCCTAGTGCTTCTTTTGCAGCTTGGTGGATGCTTAATGTAATACATTCGTATTCCTCATCTGGGGTTTCACCTGAACTTGTATTAAGTTTTTCGTTCAGTCTCTTTTTGTATAAGTTTTTTACGCTGTCATGTTCTAGGCTTAGTAGATTATATTTACAGTGATCAATTTCTTCAATCACTGTATCATCAAGATGTTGTTGATGCAGGCTTCGGCCTTGATAAGGAAAGAGAATTTTGGACTCCAGAAAATAGTGATCACTTCCGCATGTTGATCCACGCTTTGTTCTGACATCTTGAATTTTTAGTTTTGTCTTTTGTTTAGTGATAAGATAATCAATGACGGATTTCAGGTTTTGTGAGGGTTTGGTCCAGGTATATTTGTGTATTTCCTTATGTTGAAAAAAACCGTTTTGGATTTTTAGGTTTAATTGCTCACATACTGTAATTAGCCGGTTTCCATTGTCATTAACAAGATTTTCTCCATATTGGCCAACTGTCAGATCATTAACTCTGTTACCGGTTCTACTATTTAAATCTCCCAATATGACAATTTCTCTAGATGCACTTACTGCTGATATTTCATTGTGTATTTCTTCAAAAAAATTGTCTTTCACGGCTACATTTGCATCGTCGTTATACGCATAGATTCCAAAAATCGTAAGTCTCATTCCTTTTATTGTTATATTCATTTTAATTAGCCTTTCATTGACTGCTTCCCAGTTGGTGATAAATTTTCTAAATCTTTTGTTGACCAAGATTCTCTATTAGATCTCTAAAAATCCTACCGTACAATCTACTTAGAACTCTGGTTACTAAAATTTCTCTGTAATTGTTGCAGTCCAAGTTGTATCCTTTTTTATCTATTAAGGATATGAATTCAATTCTCCAATCATCAGGGACTGGTTGTTATATATTCATTGATTGATTATATATGTGAGAGCAGTTCCTCTGATCCTGAATAACAGAAATCAAATTTCATTAATCAATCTCATCTCTTTTTTCCTGTAAATGGACTGCCCTGGCACTCAACACTTGGTTTTCCACAAATCAGGTATTCTGCTTACATATGCTTGAGATCAGGCCTATCTTAAACCGTTTAAGGCACCTCAAAACTTATATACACCATAAACATTTGTTTTACTTAAATTTTTTAGTATGGGTAGCATAAAATTGTGCATGATGCAGTTTTTTCCAGTTTTACAAGAACCCATTGTTTCATCGACATATTAGACTTTTTTCGACGTATTATTAGTGCATTGACAACTATAAAAGTCAAACCATGATATAGCAGAACTTGTTGAGAGAAAGAGACCTATTAAAACTTGAGTCTACTCTCAGGAACCCTTAAGAAGCACAATTTTTTTATAGTCCTCTCAAATCGACAAAGAGTTAAATGTAACTGTCGATTAAACGCACCCTCCTAACCAGACAATGATACTTTTCTAAAATACCAGTACCTATATAATTTTGTAGCAACACCTCGATATTGTAAGAAACTTTTCCAAGGTGTTGTATCACGAATTCAAACAGAAGGATATTCGATAAGAAAAAGCCGGATTGGCTAAAGGGACAACTTACAAAAATACAAGAACCTTTTGATTCTAGTAGGCGATAAAATAAATAGAACTCTTAAAGTTTTCGTGAGAGAAAATCCCTGTAGACAGATAATTAATTATTGCCGAGACACACACACAGCGTCCCTGAAAAAACAGGGATTTGCCTTGTAAAGAGCAAAAAAGAAAGAACAAAAAAATGTAGAAACTTCCTCGCAATTTTCTTTTGCGTGCGGCATCAATTTTAAATTGGACTGCATTGCAAAAAGTCGACCAAAGTTTCAGTAATACGTCCTCCAAGAGATCTTAAGTTACGTTATAAATGAAGTTTTAACACCTGAGAGTCTCATATTCTTGCCTTCGTTAACTTTGAATGATGAATCTTTCGGTGAATAACCTTAGAAGTAAGATAAAGCATTTCCGGACTCTGTTGCGAAGTTTTCGCTACTCAGGTCGATTACAAGATCTTATTTATAAATATAACATTTAACCATTAATTGACTATAAACATAAGCTTTTTGCTTTTTGTCTTAAATTTTTTTGACAACTAAAATTTATACTTACGCAGGTGCTTCTACATTTATAAGACAATTTCATTACTACAATTTCAGTTTTATGTTCAAATTGCCGCTTTGGAGAAAGTCATGCTTTACACACTCAATTCCCTCTAATATTGTTGAAGAGGCTAAGATAGTCCAATAAACACGGCAATAAATAGTAGTCGTTGAGATAGTCAATAAAATTTTTCTCAAGTAGGACTTTTAGATAAAACAGGGAAGATATACCTATAAGCCAGTAAAGTCATTTTTAAAATTCCAGGAAATCTCCTTAGGATTGATAAGTCTGATTACCTTTTCGATTTGCTATTTTTTAAAGTTATGAAAATTGACCAGGTTTTCCCCAATTATAACTACCTATGTATAAATATAAATGCTTATTAAAACAAACCTATTTTTTTAATTTGCTGTCAGTCTGTCAGTCTGTCGGTCTGTCAGTCTGTCAGTCTGTCGGTCTGTCAGTCTGTCAGTCTGTCGGTCTGTCAGTCTGTCAGTCTGTCAGTCTGTCAGTCTGTCGGTCTGTCAGTCTGTCAGTCTGTCGGTCTGTCAGTCTGTCGGTCTGTCAGTCTGTCAGTCTGTCAGTCTGTCAGTCTGTCGGTCTGTCAGTCTGTCAGTCTGTCAGTCTGTCAGTCTGTCAGTCTGTCAGTCTGTCAGTCTGTCAGTCTGTCAGTCTGTCAGTCTGTCAGTCTGTCAGTCTGTCAGTCTGTCAGTCTGCCAGTCTGTCAGTCTGTCAGTCTGTCAGTCTGTCAGTCTGTCAGTCTGTCAGTCTGTCAGTCTGTCAGTCTGTCAGTCTGTCAGTCTGTCAATCTGTCAGTCTGTCAGTCTGTCAGTCTGTCAGTCTGTCAGTCTGTCAGTCTGTCAGTCTGTCAGTCTGTCAGTCTGTCAGTCTGTCAGTCTGTCAGTCTGTCAGTCTGTCAGTCTGTCAGTCTGTCAGTCTGTCAGTCTGTCAGTCTGTCGGTCTGTCGGTCTGTCAGTCTGTCAGTCTGTCGGTCTGTCAGTCTGTCAGTCTGTCAGTCTGTCAGTCTGTCGGTCTGTCGGTCTGTCAGTCTGTCAGTCTGTCAGTCTGTCGGTCTGTCGGTCTGTCGGTCTGTCAGTCTGTCGGTCTGTCGGTCTGTCAGTCTGTCGGTCTGTCGGTCTGTCGGTCTGTCGGTCTGTCGGTCTGTCGGTCTGTCAGTCTGTCGGTCTGTCAGTCTGTCAGTCTGTCAGTCTGTCAGTCTGTCAGTCTGTCAGTCTGTCAGTCTGTCAGTCTGTCAGTCTGTCAGTCTGTCAGTCTGTCAGTCTGTCAGTCTGTCAGTCTGTCAGTCTGTCAGTCTGTCAGTCTGTCAGTCTGTCAGTCTGTCAGTCTGTCAGTCTGTCAGTCTGTCAGTCTGTCAGTCTGTCAGTCTGTCAGTCTGTCAGTCTGTCAGTCTGTCAGTCTGTCAGTCTGTCAGTCTGTCAGTCTGTCAGTCTGTCAGTCTGTCAGTCTGTCAGTCTGTCAGTCTGTCAGTCTGTCAGTCTGTCAGTCTGTCAGTCTGTCAGTCTGTCAGTCTGTCAGTCTGTCAGTCTGTCAGTCTGTCAGTCTGTCAGTCTGTCAGTCTGTCAGTCTGTCAGTCTGTCAGTCTGTCAGTCTGTCAGTCTGTCAGTCTGTCAGTCTGTCAGTCTGTCAGTCTGTCAGTCTGTCAGTCTGTCAGTCTGTCAGTCTGTCAGTCTGTCAGTCTGTCAGTCTGTCAGTCTGTCAGTCTGTCAGTCTGTCAGTCTGTCAGTCTGTCAGTCTGTCAGTCTGTCAGTCTGTCAGTCTGTCAGTCTGTCAGTCTGTCAGTCTGTCAGTCTGTCAGTCTGTCAGTCTGTCAGTCTGTCAGTCTGTCAGTCTGTCAGTCTGTCAGTCTGTCAGTCTGTCAGTCTGTCAGTCTGTCAGTCTGTCAGTCTGTCAGTCTGTCAGTCTGTCAGTCTGTCAGTCTGTCAGTCTGTCAGTCTGTCAGTCTGTCAGTCTGTCAGTCTGTCAGTCTGTCAGTCTGTCAGTCTGTCAGTCTGTCAGTCTGTCAGTCTGTCAGTCTGTCAGTCTGTCAGTCTGTCAGTCTGTCAGTCTGTCAGTCTGTCAGTCTGTCAGTCTGTCAGTCTGTCAGTCTGTCAGTCTGTCAGTCTGTCAGTCTGTCAGTCTGTCAGTCTGTCAGTCTGTCAGTCTGTCAGTCTGTCAGTCTGTCAGTCTGTCAGTCTGTCAGTCTGTCAGTCTGTCAGTCTGTCAGTCTGTCAGTCTGTCAGTCTGTCAGTCTGTCAGTCTGTCAGTCTGTCAGTCTGTCAGTCTGTCAGTCTGTCAGTCTGTCAGTCTGTCAGTCTGTCAGTCTGTCAGTCTGTCAGTCTGTCAGTCTGTCAGTCTGTCAGGCTGTCAGTCTGTCAGGCTGTCAGGCTGTCAGTCTGTCAGGCTGTCAGGCTGTCAGTCTGTCAGGCTGTCAGTCTGTCAGTCTGTCAGTCTGTCAGTCTGTCAGTCTGTCAGTCTGTCAGTCTGTCAGTCTGTCAGTCTGTCAGTCTGTCAGTCTGTCAGTCTGTCAGTCTGTCAGTCTGTCAGTCTGTCAGTCTGTCAGTCTGTCAGTCTGTCAGTCTGTCAGTCTGTCAGTCTGTCAGTCTGTCAGTCTGTCAGTCTGTCAGTCTGTCAGTCTGTCAGTCTGTCAGTCTGTCAGGCTGTCAGTCTGTCAGTCTGTCAGGCTGTCAGTTTGTCAGTTTGTCAGTTTGTCAGTTTGTCAGTTTGTCAGTCTGTCAGTCTGTCAGTCTGTCAGTCTGTCAGTCTGTCAGTCTGTCAGTCTGTCAGTCTGTCAGTCTGTCAGTCTGTCAGTCTGTCAGTCTGTCAGTCTGTCAGTCTGTCAGTCTGTCAGTCTGTCAGTCTGTCAGTCTGTCAGTCTGTCAGTCTGTCAGTCTGTCAGTCTGTCAGTCTGTCAGTCTGTCAGTCTGTCAGTCTGTCAGTCTGTCAGTCTGTCAGTCTGTCAGTCTGTCAGTCTGTCAGGCTGTCAGTCTGTCAGTCTGTCAGGCTGTCAGTTTGTCAGTTTGTCAGTTTGTCAGTTTGTCAGTTTGTCAGTCTGTCAGTCTGTCAGTCTGTCAGTCTGTCAGTCTGTCAGTCTGTCAGTCTGTCAGTCTGTCAGTCTGTCAGTCTGTCAGTCTGTCAGTCTGTCAGTCTGTCAGTCTGTCAGTCTGTCAGTCTGTCAGTCTGTCAGTCTGTCAGTCTGTCAGTCTGTCAGTCTGTCAGTCTGTCAGTCTGTCAGTCTGTCAGTCTGTCAGTCTGTCAGTCTGTCAGTCTGTCAGTCTGTCAGTCTGTCAGTCTGTCAGTCTGTCAGTCTGTCAGTCTGTCAGTCTGTCAGTCTGTCAGTCTGTCAGTCTGTCAGTCTGTCAGTCTGTCAGTCTGTCAGTCTGTCAGTCTGTCAGTCTGTCAGTCTGTCAGTCTGTCAGTCTGTCAGTCTGTCAGTCTGTCAGTCTGTCAGTCTGTCAGTCTGTCAGTCTGTCAGTCTGTCAGTCTGTCAGTCTGTCAGTCTGTCAGTCTGTCAGTCTGTCAGTCTGTCAGTCTGTCAGTCTGTCAGTCTGTCAGGCTGTCAGTCTGTCAGGCTGTCAGGCTGTCAGTCTGTCAGGCTGTCAGGCTGTCAGTCTGTCAGGCTGTCAGTCTGTCAGTCTGTCAGTCTGTCAGTCTGTCAGTCTGTCAGTCTGTCAGTCTGTCAGTCTGTCAGTCTGTCAGTCTGTCAGTCTGTCAGTCTGTCAGTCTGTCAGTCTGTCAGTCTGTCAGTCTGTCAGTCTGTCAGGCTGTCAGTCTGTCAGTCTGTCAGGCTCGGTTTGGTTCGGTTCGGTTCGGTTCGGTTCGGTTCGGTCTGTCTGTCAGGCTGTCAGTCTGTCAGTCTGTCAGGCTGTCAGTCTGTCAGTCTGTCAGTCTGTCAGTCTGTCAGGCTGTCAGTCTGTCAGTCTGTCAGGCTGTCAGTCTGTCAGTCTGTCAGGCTGCCAGTCTGTCAGTCTGTCAGGCTGTCAGTCTGTCAGTCTGTCAGGCTGTCAGTTTGTCAGTTTGTCAGTTTGTCAGTTTGTCAGTTTGTCAGTCTGTCAGTCTGTCAGTCTGTCAGTCTGTCAGTCTGTCAGTCTGTCAGTCTGTCAGTCTGTCAGTCTGTCAGTCTGTCAGTCTGTCAGTCTGTCAGTCTGTCAGTCTGTCAGTCTGTCAGTCTGTCAGTCTGTCAGTCTGTCAGTCTGTCAGTCTGTCAGTCTGTCAGTCTGTCAGTCTGTCAGTCTGTCAGTCTGTCAGTCTGTCAGTCTGTCAGTCTGTCAGTCTGTCAGTCTGTCAGTCTGTCAGTCTGTCAGTCTGTCCGTCTGTCAGTCTGTCAGTCTGTCAGTCTGTCAGTCTGTCAGTCTGTCAGTCTGTCAGTCTGTCAGTCTGTCAGTCTGTCAGTCTGTCAGTCTGTCAGTCTGTCAGTCTGTCAGTCTGTCAGTCTGTCAGTCTGTCAGTCTGTCAGTCTGTCAGTCTGTCAGTCTGTCAGTCTGTCAGTCTGTCAGTCTGTCAGTCTGTCAGTCTGTCAGTCTGTCAGTCTGTCAGTCTGTCAGTCTGTCAGTCTGTCAGTCTGTCAGTCTGTCAGTCTGTCAGTCTGTCAGTCTGTCAGTCTGTCAGTCTGTCAGTCTGTCAGTCTGTCAGTCTGTCAGTCTGTCAGTCTGTCAGTCTGTCAGTCTGTCAGTCTGTCAGTCTGTCAGTCTGTCAGTCTGTCAGTCTGTCAGTCTGTCAGTCTGTCAGTCTGTCAGTCTGTCAGTCTGTCAGTCTGTCAGTCTGTCAGTCTGTCAGTCTGTCAGTCTGTCAGTCTGTCAGTCTGTCAGTCTGTCAGTCTGTCAGTCTGTCAGTCTGTCAGTCTGTCAGTCTGTCAGTCTGTCAGTCTGTCAGTCTGTCAGTCTGTCAGTCTGTCAGTCTGTCAGTCTGTCAGTCTGTCAGTCTGTCAGTCTGTCAGTCTGTCAGTCTGTCAGTCTGTCAGTCTGTCAGTCTGTCAGTCTGTCAGTCTGTCAGTCTGTCAGTCTGTCAGTCTGTCAGTCTGTCAGTCTGTCAGTCTGTCAGTCTGTCAGTCTGTCAGTCTGTCAGTCTGTCAGTCTGTCAGTCTGTCAGTCTGTCAGTCTGTCAGTCTGTCAGTCTGTCAGTCTGTCAGTCTGTCAGTCTGTCAGTCTGTCAGTCTGTCAGTCTGTCAGTCTGTCAGTCTGTCAGTCTGTCAGTCTGTCAGTCTGTCAGTCTGTCAGTCTGTCAGTCTGTCAGTCTGTCAGTCTGTCAGTCTGTCAGTCTGTCAGTCTGTCAGTCTGTCAGTCTGTCAGTCTGTCAGTCTGTCAGTCTGTCAGTCTGTCAGTCTGTCAGTCTGTCAGTCTGTCAGTCTGTCAGTCTGTCAGTCTGTCAGTCTGTCAGTCTGTCAGTCTGTCAGTCTGTCAGTCTGTCAGTCTGTCAGTCTGTCAGTCTGTCAGTCTGTCAGTCTGTCAGTCTGTCAGTCTGTCAGTCTGTCAGTCTGTCAGTCTGTCAGTCTGTCAGTCTGTCAGTCTGTCAGTCTGTCAGTCTGTCAGTCTGTCAGTCTGTCAGTCTGTCAGTCTGTCAGTCTGTCAGTCTGTCAGTCTGTCAGTCTGTCAGTCTGTCAGTCTGTCAGTCTGTCAGTCTGTCAGTCTGTCAGTCTGTCAGTCTGTCAGTCTGTCAGTCTGTCAGTCTGTCAGTCTGTCAGTCTGTCAGTCTGTCAGTCTGTCAGTCTGTCAGTCTGTCAGTCTGTCAGTCTGTCAGTCTGTCAGTCTGTCAGTCTGTCAGTCTGTCAGTCTGTCAGTCTGTCAGTCTGTCAGTCTGTCAGTCTGTCAGTCTGTCAGTCTGTCAGTCTGTCAGTCTGTCAGTCTGTCAGTCTGTCAGTCTGTCAGTCTGTCAGTCTGTCAGTCTGTCAGTCTGTCAGTCTGTCAGTCTGTCAGGCTCGGTTTGGTTCGGTTCGGTTCGGTTCGGTTCGGTCAGTCTGTCAGGCTGTCAGTCTGTCAGTCTGTCAGGCTGTCAGTCTGTCAGTCTGTCAGTCTGTCAGTCTGTCAGTCTGTCAGTCTGTCAGTCTGTCAGTCTGTCAGTCTGTCAGTCTGTCAGGCTGTCAGTCTGTCAGGTTGTCAGTCTGTCAGTCTGTCAGGCTGTCAGGCTGTCAGTCTGTCAGGTTGTCAGTCTGTCAGTCTGTCAGGCTGTCAGTCTGTCAGTCTGTCAGGCTGTCAGTCTGTCAGTCTGTCAGTCTGTCAGGCTGTCAGGCTGTCAGTCTGTCAGTCTGTCAGTCTGTCAGGCTGTCAGTATGTCAGTCTGTCAGGCTGTCAGTCTGTCAGTCTGTCAGGCTGTCAGGCTGTCAGTCTGTCAGTCTGTCAGGCTGTCAGTCTGTCAGGCTGTCAGGCTGTCAGGCTGTCAGGCTGTCAGGCTGTCAGTCTGTCAGTCTGTCAGGCTGTCAGTCTGTCAGGCTGTCAGGCTGTCAGTCTGTCAGGCTGTCAGGCTGTCAGGCTGTCAGTCTGTCAGGCTGTCAGGCTGTCAGTCTGTCAGTCTGTCAGTCTGTCAGTCTGTCAGTCTGTCAGTCTGTCAGTCTGTCAGTCTGTCAGTCTGTCAGTCTGTCAGTCTGTCAGTCTGTCAGTCTGTCAGTCTGTCAGTCTGTCAGTCTGTCAGTCTGTCAGTCTGTCAGTCTGTCAGTCTGTCAGTCTGTCAGTCTGTCAGTCTGTCAGTCTGTCAGTCTGTCAGTCTGTCAGTCTGTCAGTCTGTCAGTCTGTCAGTCTGTCAGTCTGTCAGTCTGTCAGTCTGTCAGTCTGTCAGTCTGTCAGTCTGTCAGTCTGTCAGTCTGTCAGTCTGTCAGTCTGTCAGTCTGTCAGTCTGTCAGTCTGTCAGTCTGTCAGTCTGTCAGTCTGTCAGTCTGTCAGTCTGTCAGTCTGTCAGTCTGTCAGTCTGTCAGTCTGTCAGTCTGTCAGTCTGTCAGTCTGTCAGTCTGTCAGTCTGTCAGTCTGTCAGTCTCTCAGTCTGTCAGTCTGTCAGTCTGTCAGTCTGTCAGTCTGTCAGTCTGTCAGTCTGTCAGTCTGTCAGTCTGTCAGTCTGTCAGTCTGTCAGTCTGTCAGTCTGTCAGTCTGTCAGTCTGTCAGTCTGTCAGTCTGTCAGTCTGTCAGTCTGTCAGTCTGTCAGTCTGTCAGTCTGTCAGTCTGTCAGTCTGTCAGTCTGTCAGTCTGTCAGTCTGTCAGTCTGTCAGTCTGTCAGTCTGTCAGTCTGTCAGTCTGTCAGTCTGTCAGTCTGTCAGTCTGTCAGTCTGTCAGTCTGTCAGTCTGTCAGTCTGTCAGTCTGTCAGTCTGTCAGTCTGTCAGTCTGTCAGTCTGTCAGTCTGTCAGTCTGTCAGTCTGTCAGTCTGTCAGTCTGTCAGTCTGTCAGTCTGTCAGTCTGTCAGTCTGTCAGTCTGTCAGTCTGTCAGTCTGTCAGTCTGTCAGTCTGTCAGTCTGTCAGTCTGTCAGTCTGTCAGTCTGTCAGTCTGTCAGTCTGTCAGTCTGTCAGTCTGTCAGTCTGTCAGTCTGTCAGTCTGTCAGTCTGTCAGTCTGTCAGTCTGTCAGTCTGTCAGGCTGTCAGTCTGTCAGGCTGTCAGTCTGTCAGGCTGTCAGGCTGTCAGGCTGTCAGTCTGCCAGGCTGTCAGGCTGTCAGGCTGTCAGGCTGTCAGTCTGACAGACTGACATACTGACAGACTGACAGACTGACAGACTGACAGACTGTCAGCCTGACAGACTGACAGACTGACAGACTGACAGGCTGTCAGGCTGTCAGTCTGTCAGGCTGTCAGTCTGTCAGTCTGTCAGTCTGTCAGTCTGTCAGTCTGTCAGTCTGTCAGTCTGTCAGTCTGTCAGTCTGTCAGTCTGTCAGTCTGTCAGTCTGTCAGTCTGTCAGTCTGTCAGTCTGTCAGTCTGTCAGTCTGTCAGTCTGTCAGTCTGTCAGTCTGTCAGTCTGTCAGTCTGTCAGTCTGTCAGTCTGTCAGTCTGTCAGTCTGTCAGTCTGTCAGTCTGTCAGTCTGTCAGTCTGTCAGTCTGTCAGTCTGTCAGTCTGTCAGTCTGTCAGTCTGTCAGTCTGTCAGTCTGTCAGTCTGTCAGGCTGTCAGTCTGTCAGTCTGTCAGGCTGTCAGTCTGTCAGGCTGTCAGTCTGTCAGGCTGTCAGTCTGTCAGGCTGTCAGTCTGTCAGGCTGTCAGGCTGTCAGTCTGTCAGGCTGTCAGGCTGTCAGTCTGTCAGGCTGTCAGGCTGTCAGTCTGTCAGGCTGTCAGGCTGTCAGTCTGTCAGTCTGTCAGTCTGTCAGTCTGTCAGGCTGTCAGTCTGTCAGTCTGTCAGGCTGTCAGTCTGTCAGTCTGTCAGGCTGTCAGTCTGTCAGTCTGTCAGTCTGTCAGGCTGTCAAGCTGTCAGTCTGTCAGTCTGTCAGGCTGTCAGTCTGTCAGGCTGTCAGGCTGTCAGTCTGTCAGGCTGTCAGGCTGTCAGGCTGTCAGGCTGTCAGTCTGTCAGGCTGTCAGGCTGTCGGTCTGTCAGGCTGTCAGGCTGTCAGGCTGTCAGGCTGTCAGTCTGTCAGGCTGTCAGGCTGTCGGTCTGTCAGGCTGTCAGGCTGTCAGTCTGTCAGGCTGTCAGGCTGTCAGTCTGTCAGTCTGTCAGGCTCGGTTTGGTTCGGTTCGGTTCGGTTCGGTTCGGTCAGTCTGTCAGGCTGTCAGTCTGTCAGGCTGTCAGTCTGTCAGGCTGTCAGGCTGTCAGTCTGTCAGGCTGTCAGTCTGTCAGTCTGTCAGTCTGTCAGTCTGTCAGTCTGTCAGTCTGTCAGTCTGTCAGGCTGTCAGTCTGTCAGACTGTCAGCCTGTCAGTCTGTCAGGCTGTCAGGCTGTCAGTCTGTCAGTCTGTCAGTATGTCAGTCTGTCAGTCTGTCAGGCTGTCAGTCTGTCAGGCTGTCAGTCTGTCAGTCTGTCAGTCTGTCAGGCTGTCAGTCTGTCAGTCTGTCAGGCTGTCAGTCTGTCAGTCTGTCAGGCTGTCAGTCTGTCAGGCTGTTAGTCTGTCAGTCTGTCAGGCTGTCAGGCTGTCAGTCTGTCAGGCTGTCAGGCTGTCAGTCTGTCAGGCTGTCAGGCTGTCAGTCTGTCAGGCTGTCAGGCTGTCAGGCTGTCAGTCTGTCAGGCTGTCAGTCTGTCAGTCTGTCAGTCTGTCAGTCTGTCAGTCTGTCAGTCTGTCAGTCTGTCAGTCTGTCAGTCTGTCAGTCTGTCAGTCTGTCAGTCTGTCAGTCTGTCAGTCTGTCAGTCTGTCAGTCTGTCAGTCTGTCAGTCTGTCAGTCTGTCAGGCTGTCAGTCTGTCAGGCTGTCAGGCTGTCAGTCTGTCAGGCTGTCAGTCTGTCAGGCTGTCAGTCTGTCAGTCTGTCAGGCTGTCAGTCTGTCAGTCTGTCAGGCTGTCAGTCTGTCAGTCTGTCAGTCCGTCAGTCTGTCAGCCTGTCAGCAGCCTGTCAGTCTTTCAGGCTATCAGTCTGGTCTAATGAAAGAAGCTTTATAGCCAGTTCTTTAATCCGTCCTTACACCTCAAAAGGTTTAAAGAGTGCGGTGAAATGGCCTTATTTGTGAACCGGGTAATAAAGTGTGACAGGTAACTGATACGTAGTGGTCCATTACCGAAAAAGATAGATGGTTCAGTCGGGTTTATATTAAACTTTTTTTTCTTTTCGCCACCTTCTTGCCCTCGTCGTCGTCTTGTACGTATTTCGCATTAAATTTTCAAGTCGCGTTTGGTATTGCGTTTCTTTACCAAAGAAAAATCCACCGCATGGCACTAACTTTAGTTTATGTCTCTCATATCTGTTATGTGCTGCGGATGGATAGGCTGTATACTCAAATCCAGGATTGTGTTCACAGAACTGCTAAGTGAAACTGTGGCAGTGCGGGTTGGAGGAAGCTGTCCACTGGGGAATGTTTCCTCATCCCTATTTTGAAAACTTGTAATTGACGGACTTCTTAGGACACTTAGTTAGGCATTTAAAGTAATCAGACACGCAGATTACCCAGCCATTCCTGGTTCCTGAGAACGTAACACAAGCGTTAGGGATCGCATGCAGCAGGCTTTATGAATTGTGAAATCAGCTTCCAGGAAACAGTAATAATTTCCTTTACCAGAATAAAGAAATGGGAGGGACTGCTGTCGAGTAAGGTTAAATTGTTAGGAGTACTATTTGATTTTAAGTTAACCCGAACTTGACATATCAAAAATATACTACGGAAAGCAAAAATTTGTCTAGCAGAAATTCGACGCCTTCATGGGAAAAAAATGGTGACTTCGACCACACATATTGTACTGGTTGAACACAACTGTGGTAAGGCCATCTATAACTGTGGCATCTGGTTAGGTGGTCAAAAGTGCAGCAACAGACGGTGATTTTTGGGCTGTCCAAGGTGTAAAGATGCCTAAGCATAACAGGAGCAATATGATCTACTCCGACCGCAGCGATGGAGGTACTCTATAGTATAGATATGAAACTGTTCAACACGTGTTATGTCAAAGACGAAATTAATGGCGTTCAAAGTGCACAATAAGCCAATCATAGCTGCAGTGCAGTCACTTGATACTACCACAGGTAGGATTTAGTCACACTCAAGGTTGTTTTAGTAAGTAAGAATCCGACACCACTGTGTCCTTTAAGATTAGAATAAGCTTAGAATAAGACAAAATGTAGTTTACAAATTGGCTACGACTAAACCAAAATATTATTTCTCTCATCTTATCCCATTTGCTTGTCCAGGCTTGCTCTCCTCAATACACGGGTCATAATAGTCCGTCCCTGTTACATTTTTGAACTAGAATTCGTAAACGTCATATTATATCATCGTTAATAAAAATATTTTACAGCCAGCTTAACAAATGTTTCAGTCACTATGGTTATTTATTCGCTGAATATGGCACAGTAATTTCCGTAGATCAGTGTTTTTAAAACAACAGCGTTATATTTAACACTAAAGTAATGTGCAACATGCAATCTTGATGTATGGCAATTAAATTATGGGTGCACCTGTGAAGGTTAAGAAAGACACTCTTGCCTTAAACTACGAATGTCTTTTGTCAGCGGCGACGCCATTTCTCAGATGACGTGTTTTTCTTTTGATGCCCTTGTGTCATCTTAATTTGTTTTAAGAGCAGAACGAAGAGTCGTTGGAAATTGCGCCAAATGTATATTTAGCAAAAAAATTGTTAAAAAAATTTTTTTATAAAAAAAATAGCACTTTATTTATTAATTACGATTATAAAAACAGATCGCTGTTAAGCAATGTTTTCTCCGCGTTATATCTACAGTTTCTAAGTAAACACAATCCAACATCCATCCAACTTAATTGTAACCAATAGGTTACACAAGTATCATGTTTTCATGTATTAGATCTTTCGTAAAACATGTTTTTTCTCTTACGACAAAGAATATGCTAGTAAAAAGAAAAATGCTTCTAAATCACAATTTTAATCGAACTCATTATAAAAACGTACTAAATATGCAACTTTTCAATGTAAAAAGCATATAACTACAAACTCTAGGGAAAACAAAAGAAGGTAACGTAACGTATACTGTGGTGCACATATTGACCAAAACAAATCTATCGGCCATGGAATTTCATAATTTGCAAGCATAGTGTCCACGTGAAATCGTACTAGGTCGAGTAAAATCGCCTGAAATTCAACCACGCGTCGTCCAAAACAACTCGACATACTCGTTTCAATATGCATGTGAACGAAACCACATTATTGACAGTAAACAGAATACCTTTTGTATGGAGTATGGAGATCGTGAGGTATTAAAACATATTAGGCTAATTCCGCCAGCATATCAATCGTCAGTACACGGTATGTCAATCTGTCAATCTGTTAGTCTGTCGTTCTGGCAGTTTATTGGGTTGTCAACAGTGAACCCAACCTCTCGAAAAAAAATCCTTACGGGGTGTTGAAAAGACTCTTTTTGCAAAAATTTGGAAGAAAAATTCACTTAACCGGGAAACAATTTTATGACCTGTTTATTTTTGCACAATGCTTTGCACAATGCAGCAACGGTTCTCTATGTTGTCAATTTGTCCCTCTTATTATTATTTGCAGTTGGTAACATTGATTCTCAGTCCGTCATTCTGTAAGTCAATTAGTCTCTCTCTCTCTCTCTCTCTCTCTCTCTCTCTCTCTCTCTTTATTTAACTGGATGGCTATAAGCAAATATAAATTCCAGCCATACAATTGTAGGCTTAATGTAATGAACAAGCCTATCTATCAAAATATTGAAGTTTTTCAGAAATATACTTACTACCGTAGCTCAAGTAGACTTGCATCAATCGAACACCTTACAATGTTTTGGTACAGGAGAAAACTACAAAGTCAAGCATACTAAATGAAGACGGACATGCTAAACGTTTCAATTGAGGACTCAGGGTTCTTTTACATGCAGAGCCATCATTGAATGTTCGGTTGGGGTATTTTTACTTTAGACGGGATTCATCATCCTCTTAATATTGTAGTCGTAGTAGTGAGGGTGTGGAACCCGTAAAGCTAGCAAGTGAGTCAGAGAAGGTCCATTTTTTCCCAGGTCTTCCCCCTAACCCATCCTCTATACTTCTATGCGATATCCAGGTAGCTCATTGGGCCTTCCTGTGATCTGTGCGAAGTCTAGTATGTCAGTCCATTTAAGCAAATGCAGCTCTTTCTCGCTCAGGGTTGGTACCGCGAGTGCCTTACTTCCTCAAGTAGGCCTCATATTCTGTCATGATGTGCCTTGATGTCTCTTCTTTCTGTCCACAGGCTGGGCAAGTAGGGCCATTCTTGACTCCTATTTGTGTCATGTGCTTCCTCAATCGGGTATGTCTAGCTAAAATACCAGATCAGCAATAGGGTTTTTGACAGTAGTAAAAAATAAATATATATTTATTTTTAGATATCGCTTTAGGTCTTGGAATGCTAAAAACAAACTTTTTTGTTTAATTTTTTCTCAAATTCATAGTTCTTTTAATTAAAAAAATTCATTGAATTCAAACAATTACCCACGTGATTCAAAACAGGTCTACCAATCAGCTGCGAGTGACGTCACAAAACAGTAAACGCCTCGAACGAACTTATTTTCTGTGTTATTTTCTTATGGATGGTAATGTTTGCTTTGGTTTAAAGTGCGAACTATCGTCCTAAATTAGATTTTATTTTGTGTTTTGCTTATAAAAAAACATTTTCAATGGAAAATGGATTCTCCAAGGCCGATAGCTCCAACTTGCCAATGCTGAATTCCTTTATGGTGGCAGACTTCTTTGCCAACAACAGTGATTTTTGTACTGCGGAATTTAGAAACGTTAAAATGTTGATGTAAGTATTCGATGAGTTGTTTTGTATATAACTGAAAGGTTTTTTACGATATTCTTCGCCTACTTTTACTCATTTAGATTTTGAGTTTAGGTTATATGTTTTGCTTTTTTGTTATTTTAAGCATTAAGAAACTATCAAAAATTTTTTTTAAAACAAAATTTTCTAAATAATTTTGTTTTAAAGAATTCTTGGATATGCACTGCTCAGTCCTACATTTAGCCTGCATGTGCACTGCCTAATCCTGCATTTAGAGGTACTCCCTAGTCCTGCCTAATAACTGCCTAGCACCGCCTTAAAATTTGTACACCGTTCTGCCTATTATAGTTGTTCACCCCTTGTAATAAACATACCCTTATTTCATCGTCATTTACGAAATAGTATTATAGACAACGTGAGAAAAATTAATAGAAACAATGTAGTTATACTCACATCAAATTGATCTTTACAAATGTAAAGTGAAGATGTATTAGATAAGGCCCTTGGGTCTCTTCGAGCAAGTTTTAGCCACTTTTGCCGTTCTTTGACTGCTGTAGGCACATTAATAAATAGTTTATCAGGTGTTTTTATGCTAGTATTCGAACACTGAGGCACTACATACCACTTATAGGACATTTTTTTACATAAAAAACAGTAAAAACACAGACCAAAAACAAATAAACACTTGAATGCCGTGTGTCTGTGTTTACTGCGCTCTGACGTCATTTCAACGCCATGCTAGAAATGAGCGTTTTAGCGGCAAATTCAAATCGGAAATTAGAAAACTTGATTTTAAATGTAGTCATGATAAAATGTACTATTATAATAATTTTGCGTAGCAAATTAGGGATGTATATATCATTCTAAACTCTTTTCTAAAATTTGTCAAATACCTTATTCAACGTTTTTTTGTGTCCTACCGAATGACGGTTTTGCATTGACTTATTTGTACTGTATTGTAACGTCCAATGAGCTAGTCTGTAAAATTCCTGTCTTTCAGGCTTTAGAGAGACTAGACTTTCTGGTAAACTCTATTTCTGTATCGTTAGCTCGTCGCAACTTTCCACTAAGGCAAAATGTTGTGATTCAAGCAAGACCTAACCATCGGATATGCAAATCGGATGTAAAATTATACCTTATTTTGAGGAAACACTGGGAAGCGACGCAACGGTTCAGTTTCAGTCTAATCTAAACACAATGCCAAGGAATGAAAACAAGCCCGTTTTTTGCCCGGCCAGACAACGCAAAGAAAGTTAATTTGGCTGTAAAATTTATTTATTTTATATATTTTTGCTTGTTGCTTATCGCTTATTTCATTGTTGATGAAAGCTCACTGTATTTTAGTTTAAAACATTTAGTCCTTGCTTTCGGCTAGTTTTTGAAGTGCTTTGGATCATTTTAAAACTGATTTTTATTTATTCTTGTATGTATTTTTTTTTAGCTTTCTATCTATCTATCTAGCCGTCTTTGAATCATCTTTGGACATAGGACTCCCTCAATATCTTCCATCCTTCTCTGTCTGTCGCCGTATTCATCCATCTAGCTCCTGCATGTCTCTTCAAATCGTCCGCTCATCTCATTTGGGGTCTTCCCCTACTTCTTTTATTTTCCCAAGGTCTCCAGGTTACAATACACTTGTTCCATCGATCGTCTTTCTATCTGATATTATGACCGGCAAATTTCCATTTGAATTTTGCTACTTCTCCTCCTACATCCCTTACTTTTCTTATCCATGCATTCCTTTTTCTATATTTTAGCTTTACATGTAATATTTGTCCTTCCATTGATCTTTGGGCTTTCCATGTTTGATTTTGTGTCCAGGTCGAGGATCCATAGGTAAGTACAGGAAGAATACATTGGTTACACACTTTCGTTTTGAGGTCCTGAGGATATTTTTGCTCAGTCCTGTGATGAGTATAAATACTTAGGTCTAAAGAAAAGCAATAATTTTATTAAATAGAATAATATGGGACCAAAGTATATCAAAACATAACAAAAAGCTTATATATAACATCATTGTAAAAAGTATTATTACATACGGCTCAGAAGTATGGCCAATCAAGAATAGAACAGAAAATATGCTTTCCGCTACGGAGATGGACTATTGGACAAGAGCAGCAGGGAAATCAAAAAGAGAAAGAGTTACAAATCAAAGAATAAGGGAAATTATGACAATGAAAATATGGCGGATGTAAAATGACGGAGTTTCTTATTTATAAACCGATTTGTCTCATACTTAAAAACTTTGTTGTGATTCAGGTCACGTAGTATTTAATTTCTGATTCACAGAAATAGAAAATTAATTTTTAAACCTTTTAAAAAGTCAATATAGCGGATTTAAAATGGCGGTGGTTTTTTAAGTTTACTGGACTAACAGTGCAACAAAGATTCTGGGAGGAAAGATGCGAAAGTTGATAAAGCTAAAAATTATAAATCTGATGATTTAAATTAAAATCGTTTAACTTAAAGTCTTATTTTTATTTACTCTATTGATATATTTATATATTGATAGCGATAAACCATAAAGCAATGACCTATTAAAAGAGTGGCGCCTCAATATCTATTGTTCCAAATTCTAACATTCTTAGTTTAACCACAAGAAATTTGTCAAATTCTTAAGACCTCCTGAAAATGTATTTTGTTTTACGTTTCGTATATATCCTGGCGGGTCGTAAATTTTACGGGTGATATTTTTGGGAAACTGCACAGTACAAAGCTTATACATAGTATAGCATAGTAAAATTTGACTTGTTGAAAAATGCTTCTACAAAATAAGGTGATATTTGTTTTTGGAAAACTATAAATTAAAATAATAACGGAAACAGAAAGATGTTAAAAAACGAGCAGTTTTAGTCAATAATAAAAAAGTACTTGTAAAAATCTTAAGAAACGATATAGGAATATAAAGAAGAATTTATGTTATGCTGACAATGGTTACAGTGTCAAATCAAGAGAAGGTTGCCTGGAATGGCAAATCAAATTAAATATTTGACACACTTGGCCGCACATAAAATGGTGGAGTAGGTATAAGTAGATATTTAAATATTTCTTTTTATTTTTGAAGCTTCATCTAGACTGTAATAATGTTTTCTATCATTTTTTTGATTAGTTTATGATTTTTTGAATTTTTTAGGTACTTTTTTCACTCTCCTAGACATTAAAAAAAATTTATGCGTTAGGGTTTTGTCCAGGATCGTAGTAATTTTCAGCTTTTTTGGACTTTTATTTTAAATTATTAATTCAACATCCAACGTTTCCGCGTCATCCTCAGAGTCAGAATATTAGAGTTATATGAGTATTTCGCATTTAAAATGTGATATATTTTACAAAATTTTTAAAACAAAGGTCAACACGTTGGCTGTTGAATCGATAATTTAAAATAAAAGTCCAAAAAAACTGAAAACTACCTTTTATTACTTTTAAAAGAATGCCTTATATAAAACGCATCTAAATAACAAACATTAAACAAGGCAAAGCTTTCAGGGCCGGACCTAGGGGGGGATCAAGGGGATCAGTCCCCCCCCCCGATTTTTTAAGGGCTCACATATAATAAATATTTAGTAGTGATACGTAGTAGAAGTATGAGCAATTCGTTTTTTTTATGGATTTTTAGATTTTTATATTTAACATTTTTAAAATCAAAAATAATTATAATTCATTTTAAGACTAAAATATATATTTTAAAAATTATACAAAATTATGATAATAAAAGAACCTAATTTGACGCATTTTTGCATATTTTATTGCATGCTATCTTTGTAAGATAAAATTGTTTATTGTATCGTTTCTCTAAGCGCTATTGCTATTAATATTACCCCCCAGATTTTTGATGAACGGTTTAAAATTAAGCTACCTATGCAAAATATCTAAAAAATTGATGAAAATGTATTGTAAACGTATAAGTAAAATACAACAGAAAAGTTCAATTTTTGATAAAAATTTGGTCTTAAGTGGCAAGATGGGAAAAATATAGCTTTTAGACATTTAATTCTTTAAATATATTCCAAGGTGGACTCTTGGTAGGGGGGCCTCAACTCATTCTCTGGCCGAAGGCCCCCAACAGAGCCAGTCCGGACCTGTCAAAAATTAAAAAATGTTTTTTCTACAAATAAGGTGCTCCTCCACCCCAAACATGTTAAAATGGCAATTTTTTTATTAAATGAATTGCAACATTTTCCTACAAATCATTGCTTGGTTCGTAAGTTTGATGCTCATGCATGTCTGCACTTACGCTTTTTGTTGGAAATGCCTTTCAAGAATTTTCGCAGAGGAAAAAGTTTGACGTTGGCAAAATTAAGGTATTTAATAAAAAATAGACTTATGTACTGTGAACTAACTATCGGCCTTCCAACAATTAGCTCTCTAGTATTTATAGAGGAGTGAAGCAAATTAAAATTTTTGGGTATTTAATTTTTTTTTGTTTGGTCATAATTTCTATCAGTTTGCCAAATTTCAGCTTTGTAGTATGTCTGGAAGTACAGTAGAATTTTAATGATCTATACATGAGTGAGTGAGTGAATTTCGTAACTACTTTATTATTACTTTTTGGAAGTCCATGAAACTTGGAGGGGTTGTCAGCTCCATAAAGATCTACGACTTTGCAAAGTTTGAGTGTCGTAGCTCAATCCAAAGTAGAGTTTTAGTTAGGTCTAATATGGAATGCAATATTTCAAGAAAAGATGGTACAGTAGTTAACGCGAACTTGGCGGGGCACTGCCGTGCCCCCAGATACTCATGGCTAGAATAATAAATTTTTGTAATATGATAAAATATTTTGGATATAATCTTGTCAGTATTTTATGTATTCAGGGCACGCCTCTTTCCCATTTTCCTAAGTGGAAAAGTTTAAACTGCTCTTATTCAGAATTATTGCACCGCCACGTTCATTTATAGGCCTAAAAAGACGCGTTTGCGTCATGTTTTGACTCTATCACCCTAATCGCGGTCATTAATCACGATTATGGTTTAAATATGCCTCATACCCGCCGGTCAATCTGCCTGTAATGGAGCGCGTTTAGATTCTCACTACTGCTTTACCGATAACTAGACATAAAACAATTAAATAATAACATTTTAATTCACACAAATAAAATAATCAATCCAATTCTAAGTACTAACTTGGATAAAAAAAATAACAATCTCTTTTTGAACATTGTACATCACTCAACTTTAAACTCCGTTGATAGACGCGATGCCGACGTCTTGATGGCGGAATAAACGCAATCAGCGTTGATCTGACCTAAAAGACAATGTGTGTCGTAGGTCACGTGATGGATTGTCTCTTTTAATCGATATTTTATGGATCGATGCTATAGCAGTTTTACTCGTCTGCGCTGTTTTAGTTTCCCTTGTATTTCGGTAGATGGCGCTTCTTGCAGAGTATATGATTTTGATTTCTCCTTAGAAACGTAACGTGAGAAACAAAACCGTATACTTAGCAAGGGTGTCGCATTGACCAAGCAGTGTTCTGAAGGGTCCCAAAAGGACGAAACAGTTTACTGTCACCACTTATTAGGTGTCCATTAGACCTTGGACCCCCGTGAGGTTAAGCTTTTGAGTTACCCACGGAAAAATACAAGAGAAACAATAAAAACCCTATTTTTACCCAATTAGCCACGAAAACTTGTTTTATTGATGATAATAACTTTAAACAAGCTCCCAGTGAGGACTGAATTAGTTACCGGCAGCCGCTATTTTTACAAGTACACAAAAAAAGATATCAGTACTTATGTACGAATTTAAATATTTTATGTTAACCACCATGAAAGAGGATGCCACGGAATACATAATAGTGGCCTGAAAATACAATAAAAATGTAACAATATCATTTATTTATAAATAATAAGCAAACCAGCAATGACTTATGTGTCCTTAAAGAGCTTTAAGTGTCTAAAACTACCAAATGTTGAATGAAGTTAATGAGAATCGGCTGACTGAGGAATATTCCTATAAAGCCTAACAGTCACGTGTTGGCGATTCATCAACTTTTAGCTTGGCATCGTGATTTTTAACCCCCCGAATTGTACTAACACTGTTAAAATTTATACTGTATTTACGCAGAATATAAACATAACATGATTTTTAATTACAAAATAATTAAGTAGTACAGCGATTCTCTAACTGGGTTTCGCGGAACCCCAGGATTCCGTGAAGCGGTAACTGGGGTTCCGGAAGAAGTTAATAAAATAAAAAAAATATTTGTGGTCACCCAAAAATGAAATAGTCAATAGTGTCATTTTGTAAATAAAATAAATATTCATAGTAGAGTAAAGTAAGTTTGAGAATTAGGACAGTCACCTGCTTACTCTGCGAAATGAGGTGATGGTCAATGATGGTTCTTAATGACTTCATTTCAATTGTCATCAAGCACAACTGATGTCAAGTGGTTACAATGTTTGGCATATCTTACCGATAAATTTTTAAGATTTAATGAATTAAACTTACAGTTACAGTTTTGGGAATCGTGTCTAAATAGAGGAGTGACTGAGTGCTTTTCAACACTGCATGATTTTGTGTCCGAGTTAAAGAGTTCATTATCAGCAGAAATCACTTCTAAGAAAACTAACCATCTTCAGAACCATATTTTCCAAGGTCAGAAGAGGATCTTGATTGGGTTCGCAGTCCGTTCTCAGTCTCAGTCGAAAAAGCTTATCAAACTCAATTTGTAAAACAAACTGAACAGCTAATTGATGTTGCAGCCGATGGAAACCTTAAAACTATATACTTTTACTTCAGCTACTTTGTTGGAGTTCTGGGTCCAGCTTAGAATTGAATATCCAGAATTAGCTAATTTTGCTGTTAAAAAACTGTTGCTTTTTTCTATCTGACCGTTGTGAAGTAGGGTTTTTAAAGTATGTTTTTTACATAAACCGACCTAAGACTAAACTTAATCCTGAAGCAGATATGCGCATAAAACTTTCAAACATTGAACCCGATATTAAGAAACTATATTAAGTTCACAAATAATAACAACATATTTTTAATACTTATTTTATTGTTTTTACTATTTCCGAGTTATTAATATATTACGTACCTACTTAGTTCTTACAGTTTTTTATTTACTCTGTATTTGGAAGCTTAAACAGTATTATTATAGGAAAGGGATGCCCTAGAAAAAAAAAGCAAACTTTAGGGTTCGGTTCGGTTCAGGCTACAAAAGTTTGAGAAAAACTGAAGTAGTATATGTATGTCTTCCATTTTCTCCCGATTTTGTATTTATTCTGCCGGTATTTTTGGCCCTAGGTGTTAAAATCTCTCATATTATTTTTTATGCAAATGGTGGTGAGACTAGTCCTAAGGGTACTAAAATCAAAAAGCACGTGAGATTCCTTAATCGAAGATGGCGTTCAAATTAAAACATATTGGTGATATTTTCTGTAAGAGGTAAATTCTGCAAGCCAGTGACATTCGACAGAAATACTTAAAGAAGAAATTAAAATGCGAATTGCCAAGGAACTGAAAGATTATTTTATAATGCTTAACAATGATGTAGAAGATCTAAAAAAATTCGAGCGAAAAATCCGTAGAGCGATATATAGATCAGTAATAAAGCCAACTGGCTATGAAATGGGAATGAATCATACATGAAAGGCTTTAATTAAAAACCATAAATTACAAACCAATCAAAAAAAGATGGCTTAATCATATCTATAGAACAGGACCACTTAGACAAATTACAGAAGCCAAATACCGGCCCACAGATCCAAGACATAGAAAAGAAATCGCTCACGAGTATCGGGAAATATTTGACGGTAGTAAGAGTTAGAGATTGGTCAAAAGACCAAACATGTATGCATTACATCTTTAGTTTAATAAGTAATAATTTTTATTTTCTTTCAGAAAGTATTACCTACTTTTTGGAGATAACAGCAGAAAAACTATTTTTTAGTTTCAAAACTCTTACTTGATTTTTAGCTTTTTTTTGAAGCTTGCACATCAGCTAATTAAATAAAGCCTGCAATTAAATTGACGATAAAATGCATTTTCGTGATTATGGGATGGAAAATTACAGCATCACCGCCCCGACTAACACCAACAACATTTAATCTAATTTATCGCCTTGACACGTTATGCTACTACACTGGCATTTCCCAACTTTGACGAGAACCGAAACCTTTACGGGATATCCAGCAATAAGTTTGTTTTTGTTTTTTATTTTTCCGTAAGAGTTGCAGCTTGATCTATACCTTATAAGAACATTGCAGCAATTATGTAATTCCGATACTTTTTTTGATTCACTGTATCATCGCTGGGTACAAAGTTTGCTATATTGTCAGGATAGAAAATAATGTCCTAATAACACATGGCACAAGTTACGTTTATAAGCAAGGGCACATTAACCCTAAACAATCTAAGAAAATGAACTTCTGTATGTAGTTCAATTTGTATTAAAACGTGTAAGAAACTATATATGGAATTAAAAGCAGTAGGCAATTGACCGGTCATCGACGATGTTTATACAGGAAACAAAACACATCTTGATATTGTATCAATGGGAAAAGGTTTTTCATAAAAGCATCTCCAAAAGAGTTTAGCAGTTAGTTGTAAGCTGAGAACGTAACTTACCACACGTACAAGTTAACAGTGTGTGTTACGTCACGTTAAAATCTCCTCGTGACAATATATTAAGTAAGGTCTCGTTAAAATGCCTCCTTCCTTAGCTCTGAACAGTTATGTTCTTCAGTTTTTCCTTCATGTCCCAAAAGCTTAATTCAGATATTCTTTCTTTGGTCCAGATTTCTTAGATTCTGCATTATCAAAGGAGCATATTTTTTTTGGGCTAAAGCTTCTTGATTTTGCCTACGTACAGCATCTAAACTCCGAGTTTGACTAAGATTTTTACGCTGCGACAGTACCCTGCGGAATGCCATGTCACCAATTATTTTTTCTCCTAAATGCAAATAATTACTTTCCATTCGGAGGCATTTAGTTTGCTCAATCAGTGTGTCAGAGCTCCAGAAGATGCCTGTCCATCTCTTTCATTTCAAGAAATATCCTCTTGCCCTTCAACCCAGAGGAGATAAATTTTTAAATAATAATGTTCGTGACACCCATCTACAAGTGTAGCACTTCGCAAAATAAAGTTTTTAACAGGTGATCTCAAAGTAGTCTTTTTACCTCTTTAATATATTGTTAATATTAGTAAAACTTTATCCTTATAATCATAAAGTAAGTATGAACGGAACACCAAAGCTTACGAAACCGGTGGAACCGAAATTGATCGCAGGCGTTTTAGAGTCGCCCAGTGGAATTATGCTTGCCATAGTTTCTGGGTCCATCGGATCAGCTGAGACTTGTTCTAGCTAATTGCGTCTCCGCATTTTCAGAAATCTTCTCTTGCCCTGGGACCCAAGAGAGATAAATTTATCAGAGTTCCTTACCTTCATCTACAAGTGCAGAACTTACTTTGGAAACTAGTCTCTTTATCTTTCTAATATTTCGTTATTATTAGCAAAAAGTTTATCCTTATTATCATAAAGTAAGTTACTTTGTGTTATTTTCTTGACATGAATGATATTAAATAATAAAGTGATAGCTTAAAACGTTCTAATTAAATAGAGTCGATATTATTTAAAGCCGATATCCATTTAATTGGGTCCGTTACACTAAGATACTTACATTAGCGCTTACAGTAGCAAAATAAAAATAAAACCATCGGTCCGAACGAAAATTGGATTCAGGTTTCTTCAACTATAAAATCGATCGTCCAAAAGACAAAAACAAGCGGTTGCATTGTATGTCTCGAGTACTTGTTTTTTTTTATTCTATTAAAAAGGATAAAACATTCGCAAAAAATAGAAAAGCAGAGAGAGGTTTTTTTTGTTCCTGAAAATAGTTTGCAAAAAGTTTTTTAGCCATTTTTCTAAAATGCCTAAATTACTTTTTCAGAATTCTAAATGCTAGTGCGGTTTTCCTGTATCGTTATGGCTGGCTACAGGATACCTCATTGCGGCTCTTTTGTTCGTAAGATGCATAGTTTATAAAATATAAATTTACAAAGTTTGACCATACTATTATGGCTTATGGAGCTCGATACCCAAAAAACCCTTAACGACTTTTTTTCGAATCTGAATTTATAGAGAAGTCAAGATAAGAACAACATATCTCTGAAGTGGGAATCGATTCACCATTGATTAATAATTTAGTTAGTATTTTTATTAATAAGAAGAACAAAAGGCTTATATCGCTTATAATTTTACCAAGTAATACAGCAACATGATATATTATTTACGCATATAAATCAATCAGTAAACAAATTTCAAAGGAAAATGTATCTATATATTTATGTGGAGTTAATCGACCAACTCTTTAATAAATGTGTCAGGGAATAAAAGTTTACTTTGTATAGTAAAAAAATATAATTAAAAGAACGTTACTGAAATTGGTTGGGGTATGTCCAGAATGGAGAAAATGGAATAGAAATTGAAATGCGCCATTTTAAACTACGCTAAATTTTTTAGCGATTGCTTTTCTAGTATTATACCAATGCCTTTAAGCCAAAGTTGTGCGATCTCTTGTTTCGTTAAAACAAAGCAATTAATTTTTTTCAATTTATTTTTAAGATAATAATTTTGCCAAAACAACCTTTATTCTGATTATCCCACTGATTGTTAGGTTCGGAGTCTGTACCGAACCAGACCGAAGTAACCTTCGTGTTCTGTTGCAGCAGTTTTTATCTGATAGCCGGGCACGAGATCCAACACTTATCACTAATCCTCACGAAGTTTCTTATCTAATATCTTCTTAAATGCTTTTAATGTGATATTATCAATGTCAATATTTCAGGCATACTGATTAAACAGGTTGCATAAACTATATATACGAAAACGCTTAAAAAGCGTAGTCCTTGGATAAGCTAAGTAAGACACCCTTTTACTTCTCGAATTTAATCTGTTGACAAAAAAAGGAGCTGATTCAATATTTCCGGACAATTAATATCATTTTTCAGAATTTTAAACATTGTACACAGGCATATTTTAACACGACGCTTATTCAATAACACTTATCGAAATTTGGTATTGTGGTAAAAGTTTGAGACTAACATCAGTACTAAAAGGCTTTGTATTCTGAAATATAAGTCCTGAAACTTTTTGACGTTCTTTATTTTTGTTAATATGAGAACGACATATTGTCATAAGATATGACCCCCCAAATCTTTCTGACTTTCACATGTTTTTTTATTTCTACTATCTAGGGAATATTTAAAATCAATAGTATTTTTATTACGGGTGAAAGATATACAAGAACATTTCTATAAACCAACCAATCTGCTACTTCATGAAACTCATTTTGAAGTATTTAGTCAATTATCTAAACAGGTAATTCTAAAAAGAATTTATAATTATCAGCAAACGCCAAAGATTGCACATTTTTTGGTCTTGTTAAGATTTGAACCTTGAGGAACTCCTGATGAACTTGAATAAATTTCAGATTTGGAGCCTTTAATTTCGACATATTAAAATATTTGGCTTTGCTACTGGCCAGATATGATATGATTAATTTAATTAAAAATGTTGTTACTTCCCCTCTATTTGAGGCTGCACTGTGGTCAAAGGGTTTTTATACTTTTATCCATTTCGTGTGGCCTATAACGTCGCAAAAATAATTAGTTTGGTGATATTTTGTTTTTAAATATTGTTTTTGGCTTAATAGGTAGCTCGCTTGAAGTGTCGGTTAAAATTTGATTTATTCATTAAGTGCGTATAATCGTACCGTAATAATATTATAATCTGTGCAGTTAATTATTATTAGAGAGATATCTAAACTAAATTTCAGTAGAATTTATTAAACTTGATTTCTATCGCATTTAGAAAATTGACAAAAAAAAGTGGATGAGACTCTCGATGATAATTTGTTAACATGTTTTTTTCCAACAAATTTTGTAACAACTAAATATCTTGCCAATTAGTTTCAAAATCTCTCTGCTAAAACCTAATTTAAATAAATCATTAGCTACAAATTAGACTGTATAAAATATGTTTGTTTAAATAATTTTTATGTTTTATACTTAACCATGTGATTTACCCAGTTCCAAATTGATCTCACTCACTACTTTATGCGTTAAATAAATTTAATTGACGTATGACAATATGTACTAAAATAGACGAACTAATTAGGAAGTTTTGTCAAAATCTCTCGAAATAAATTGTTCCAAATTGACTACGCAAAACAAACCCAAAAGACTGGTAACCCATCCTATAGACCGGATCAAGTTTATAACATCAACATGCCGTCAGGGATTTCAAATAATTAGTTTACAGCTTTGTTCGAATTTTGAAGCTAATACCTCAATTCTATCAACATCCTACGGGAGCTTTATATGTAAGTTTAATTTCAACGAGCAGTTATGCCTGGTCCAACCGTTAGTTGTCTTCACGCTTACCTATCGTTCCACATGATGACACGCAATAGCTTGGTTCTTCATTTCAGTTTATCTTAACATCGTTTTCAAATTAGCATTTTAAATAAAAAAATACAAAATTAGTCAGCTAACTGCATAAATTATTTAAATGTTATTTTTTCAATTCGTTGTAGTACTATTTTCCTAGCTTTCTTAATTTGCGTGACCTTTTTATTACTTAGTACTTACATAAATACAACAAACCAACACTCTTTCTTAAACAATCCATTTGAATGACCTCGATTTTAAGTTTTAGATCTACTATTATTGATCACAGCTTCATAGCCCAACACAGATTCACCTTAAAGACGATTAAGTATCTTCTTTTTTCTATAAAGAGATTCCAAACATTAATCTCTATAAAAGCTTTGGCGGCAAAGATGTAAAGTTCATAGGGCACGACATACATAACGAGGTTGGCAGATTCCCATGTACCAAATAGAATGATTAACTCTAAATCAGTTAGGAACGAAAAATTAGAGAGGCCAAAACTAAGGTTAGAGGAGAGAGCAAGGAATGTTCTTGTATTAAATACTTAAACAAGGCCAGCATTACTGAAATGTGCTGTGCGTAACCCTTTGCCCCAAATATCTCATTCTCTATTGACAAACCAAATGCCAGACGATGCTTCCGTAAAGGCCTTCCAAACTATTACTGCTAGTAACATATCGCTAACGTAGACCGGGTTATTGTACACACAAACATAATTGAGAATACGCTGTCTGTGTTATGGATTAATTATTGCAGTCTGTGATTTAGGTTCTCTTCCGAAAAGAGAAATGTGGAATGCCTGATTGAAACTCCAATCTCAATAAATGCTCTTGCATATCAGTTGATAAGAAACGAGGCTTTCTGAAAATATTTAACCTTTGCCTATGCCATGACAACATAGGAAAGGAGAGTTAAATATAAATTAATCGTATTTAACCTCTTCAGAAACCTGCTGGTACTAGTAAGTCTTTCTAAAAGAATCAAACCCTTGTACCTCTGGTGCATAGTGACCGGATAATAGTGTCAGGGTTTACCCTACACACGTAAAAGATGACTTATGAAAAAATCATGCAAACTGTGACAACGATGCTGTGGCTGATGGTTACTGCAGAATTCATGGTGTTGTAACCCTGCCAAAGGGACAAGTGCACCAGCAGTATGCTTGGTGCTACTTACTGTCCTACCAATCATCATTAGCGCAGTTAGCAGAGTGTTTGATTTCTTTTCAGTAATTAAGAAATGTTGAGTGCTATGGTTGGCCTTACATCCTTCCGCTTTTTAAGTAGAAAGTCAGTAGAGTACTTGTTAAGATTGGTGGAATATTAGGTGCTATGATTGACCTTACATTCTACTGCCCCTAAACATAAAAACTCAGCAAAGTAGTTGGTGATCCCTAAGGAATCATAAGTCGTAAAATTGGCCACTCACCCCAAGGGATCTGTTGTTTGAATGCCCTCGACCATCCACGACGAGATTTAATGTTCTAAGTCTTTTATTCTTTTAACATCTAAAAAAACTGAGGGATATACCCCCATGTCCCATTGCAATTCTTTCATCTAGAAATCGTGAGTGCGAGTAAGGTATACAATTAAAAACTACATGAAAAGGACAACCAGTCAGCAATACTTTCGCTGCCTGCGTTTTCATTGGCTGCTCGTCGTTTGGTTTCTCTGCCTTGCAACATATATCATACACCTTTGTATACGTTGTCTCACGAACTTATTATTTTTCAAATAAAGAATTGAATTGGGATACCCTGTATAGCTCGGCTTGCTTGCCAGGTTTACAAGCAGCTGAGACTGGTCTAATTGAGCCATCGAGATCTCTGTCCTTCAAATCAACCCAGATAGGGTTAGGGTTACTTTCGTAAATTTTCTCACTCTCCTGTCGTATCATAATGAACCGAAAGTATTGGTAAAATCAGCTAATGTTGCTACTTAGTGTAACCTTACCTAGGCTAGGTTTGGTTCTGAGTAGTGCGAATATCGCCCCTCCACTGCGACTCAAGTGGTCTATTGTGGCTCATCATAACTTATATATCACCAATACCTATCTCCTTTAGGAAGCAGATCAGTTTGCTTGGTGATATTTATTCAAGATCCTGAGGTTCTATCTGTCCAGGTCCGAAGAGTTTCGCCCTAGGTCTCTGTCGTGCTACGCTGTAGCAGATTAAATGAAGATGAAAGGACATTTTGTTCTCAACACCACAGAACCTACAGCCTGGTGTGTTATTTACCCCAGTCTGTTCATGTTCTTATTGAGTCGGTATTGGCCTGTGTATAACCCTGTCATTATTCTTAGGCTACTCCTGTTTAATTTCAGGAGTTGGTTTGTTTTGTGTTTGTCTCGATTGTTTAAAAAGGCTTTAGAATGTTGTTGTCCAGGAGTTGCCCGCCAGTTTTGAGTCCCCTTTCTAATAACCCACTCTTATATCTTTCGCGACTGTGGCTTTAGGTAAGCCAAAGTAAGGCTCCGGTCCAACCAGCGTGGACTCTGCTCCCGCACTGGCTAGTGCGTCTGCTTTTTCATTTCCCTCAACTCCCGTGTCACTTGGCACCCAGACAAGACTAATCTTGTTGGTTCTGGCCTGTCTCAGGGTTTGAAGGCAATTCCAGATTAATCTGGATTGAACTTTGTATGAGCTTAATGCTTTTAGAGCTGATACTATCTGAGTCGAGATTTTGATGCTCTTGTTTAAGAGGCCCCCCGGGTAATCTCTCTACCGCATACTTCTATTGCATGTAGTTCTCCTTGGAATATGATTGCTCAGTTTCCGAGTTTAGTTTTTTTTAGATCTGTCTGTGTACCATACGTGGTCGGCCTTTAGCAGTTGAACAGGTCTCTCCCGCTATTCCTCCCTCGTAGGTATAAGAAACTTGAAAGGTATATCGAAGCTAACCTAACTTATGATTGGACATATGCAAGTTGGTGTATGATCGGCATCTCAACTTGCCTTTACTGACGACATGCACTGTAGCCAAGCGAGAAGTTAAAGCTGGTAAAACGCGGAAAATTTTCGATTCGGCAAATATAGCATTTAATTCTGAACCGAATTACATTTTTGCTCAAGGGTTTAATAGTGACTTGAAATGTAATAAGGAATATTTCGAATTTAAATTGGCCTGAGGCACCCGCCGCAATAAGAGCCCGGCCGGATTTTTTTTTTCAATTTTTACACTTTACGGAAAAGTTATAAAATAAATTGTGCTTGCTCATACAGAAAATTAGCAAAATTACTTATCTTGCTAAACATATATGCAGAGGTGGATAGGCGATATGGGATAAATAAAAAATTGCCGATGGGCCGGTGACTTATGGACTGGCGACTTGGATCGTTGGCTTATGGGTCACTGACTCGTAGGCCTTATGGGCTGCTAATAATTAAAATTAAAATAAACTAACCAACGAGTATGAGAATTAGTAACTAAACTATTTAATTCCGTATAATCGTGCTGGTGTTGATATTTTTTAAGAAGACCGTCTAGTGATTATAAAAATAACATAGTTGCATGCGTTATTTTAAAGAAACTTTATTTATTATTACAAGTTGACACTAACTAAAATACGAAGATTTCATTTCCATTCAAAATAAAAAATACTAATGTCCTTCTTAGCAGTGGCGGACTAAGGGGGGGCTGGCTAAGGGACTTTAAGCCCCGAGCGTTACAGTTAGAGGTGCGGCGGGCTGAAACTGACAGAAAGAGAGAGATGCCCATACCCAGATTCTTCTTGTGCTTACAAATTCCATAAAAAATCTTAATGCGCTGGCTATGTTATGCATTAGCAGTGATCTTTTGGAAAAGTTAAATTTTGATTTAGTTACACTGGGTACTTTGTGCGGGCCACTAATCTTCGTCTATTTTTTCTCGGTCGGTTTACAGTTTCCCATCCACCCTTGTATAATGTATATATTGTATTTTTTTTATAAACGGTTTCAGTTAATTTAACTTCGAATACTTGTTTACAGTGAAACCTCCCATAAGCGGACACTCAACGGTTCCGTCGATTTTGTCCGCTTATAAGAGGGAGTTGCAAAATTTTATTAGATAGATATTTATTAACAACTTCGGCTGCTTGAGTTTTTCCGATATTAAATTTTTCAGTGATCTTCATTCTCATTCTCCGAAACGTTAACAACTTTAATTTTTTCACGTAAACTAAGTTTCTTACTAGGCACCATTTCAAAGAGATCTATCTATTACTACCCAATTGAACAATAAAAATAAAACACAGCAGTCCCGCTCCCGCTATATAAAATATGTTGTAAATGAGACAGAAGTATTTAGTTTCCGCATTTAAACGGAAAGAGGTAATTCCCCAGCTGCAGAGTGCGTTGTTGTCAACATACTACAAAATATTTATGCCCATGTCTGTGCAGCGCTCCGTCCCGTTGTTAGAGATTCGCGTCCGGTTAAGGGAGGTTTCAGAATTTTTTAACCAAAAAAAATTGTCCGCGTCCGGTTATAGGAGTGAATTTTACATGTAAAGAAATAGGGAAAAGCTTGGTTCCAAAAACTTTGTCCGCATAAAGGGAGTGTCCGCTTAATAGAGGTGTCCGCAAGGAGTGGTTTCACTGTATACCTTTCTTTGCTTTAAATCTTGGCTTAACTTTTTTGGATGAGCCAACGACTTAAAATTTGGTAGATGTATAATGTTTCGGCATTGAGTAAATAACCCATATAGAGGAGCCCCCTGCGAGCTTTATCATATTGAGGGGCAGATGGCGCTGAAATAAATTCGTCTGGAACGCAATATTCAGAAACAACTACTATGATCTAATGGCATTTGTATGATAGGCATGAGCCTCGGAACTCGCACATATAACTAAATCGTACTGGCAGTCCCTGAATATTGCGTACCAGACGAATTTATTTCAGCGTCATCTGCCCCTCAATATGGTAAAGCTCGCCGGTGGCTCCTCTATATGGGTTATTTACTCAATGGTTTCGGTGACAATCTAATTTAACATTTTTTATTTGTAAACCGATTTTTTTCACACTTGAAACTTTGCGGTGTGGAAGGTCATCGGTATGTATAAAATTTAAACTTTGAGGTGCTTAAAATCGCTTATTTTGATTTTTGACTCAAAGCTAAAAAACAAAATAAATCGATTTATCTCAAACTTGGCTTGTTTAAGGTCAGTGGTCTTACCGTGTAACAAATATGCAACGAGATAGTTCAGAAAAGGAATTGCGAAAATCAAATTAAAATCTGGAAAATAAAAATAGTCAAAAGAGATTTTCAGTTGAACACATTATTTTAAATTATCCGCTGTACCAAAAACTCAACTTATAGGAGAGTAAAATAAAACTCTAAATTATAAACACAGGGCGTACATATACGTAATATTCAATCATCAGAAATAAAGAAAAATGTATAGAAACTATATATACATTGAAAGAGTTTTTGTTAACCGTGCGCCGATGATTTAAAGTAGTGATGTAAATGGAAATATTGGAAATTTCCAAAGATGTCTCGGAAATTGGAAATATTGGAAATATTTAAAAAAATATTATCCTTCATATTTTGTAACCTTAGGTAGCGTTCTTAAATTACGCAACGCAAAAATTCAGGATTTTTGACCACCACGCTTCTTCTTAACGCATTTTCAAGAAAAAACACAATAAAATAACATTGAGTAGAACGCAAAGCCAAAACCCCTTCCCGAGCATTACGTAATTTAAGGATAGGTCCATAAGCATTAAACTTACTATAGAACAATTTTTATTTCTGATACTATTGAAGATTTTGAGGAAGTAGACTGGCAAGATATGCCTCTTGCTCGACTAGTGAATAGTGTAGTGTGTCAAGAATGAGATTTTTGTTGTACAAATTTAACCTTATTTCTGTTTATTTGTTTGAAGAATAACTCCTGATTTGTGTTCATGTATAACCTTCTGCGTTTTCCGATGTTTTGTTATGATTTTATAAATAAATATTCCCTTTTTTCTTATTTTTTTTAATATTTCATATATTTCCAATATTTCCATATATCTCAGGAAATATTTCTGAAAATATATTTCTGGAAATTTTACAATACTAATTTAAAGTGATGAATACACGAATAAAATAATACGCATGTGCAAAACCATAACCAATTAGGACATTTTATGCGAGCAGTTATGTGGCCAGGACCCTTTTGAATACTTAATGTTCCTTTTTCAGGAGAGGACTTCATTATTTGACAATTGTCAAGATTATGTCTATTATTTTTTTCTAGAAACTAGTTGATTTTTAGCATCTATAAACCTATCTTATCTATATAATTATTATAATATATAACTTTATCAACAAATTATAAAGAAAAATGAGTACGTGTATTTTTATTATGAACCTATCCAATTTCACTACCTTACTTGTCCCGGAAATTTTTCCATAACCCGCATAGGTTTTGCATAAATTATTTTCCATTTTTCACAATAGAATATAAAATTTTACACGTCAAACGCAAAACACCGCAAAATGTAAATTAACAACAAAATACCACATTTGCAATTGTTTTCAAAGCACGTTATGATTGCTTCACTTTTCAATTTTTTGAACCAGTATTATAAATTTGCGACTACTGAAACCTCCCATAAACGGGCACTCACGGTTCCGAACTACGAAATTTCAATATATATTTATTAACAACTTCCGCTGCTTGAGTTATTCCGATATTAAATTTTTCAGCGATCTTTCGTGCTGATAGATGTTCCTTCTCCGAAACGTTAACAACTTCCATTTTTTCACGTAAACTAAGAAGTTTTTTACTAGGCACTTCAAAGAGATGTATTACTACCCAGTTGAACAATAAAAATAAAACACAGCAGTCCCGCCCCTGCCGAATAAAATATGTTGTAAATACGACAGAAGTATTTACTCTCCGCATTAAAACGGAAAGAGGTAACCCCCCGGCTGTAGAGTGCGTTGTTGCCACGGGTACGAAATTCCACGTTTGTTAATACTACATAATATTTATGCCCATGTTGTGCAGCGCTCCGTCCTGTTGTCAGCGGTTCGCGTCCGGTTAAGGAAGGTTTCAAAATTTTTTAAACAAAAAAAATTGTCCGTGTCCGGTTATTAGAGTGTCCGGTTATAGGAGTGAATTTTACATTTAAAGAAATAGGGAAAAGCGTGGTTCCAAAAAATTTGTCCGCTTAAAGGGAGTGTCCGCTTAATAGAGATGTCCGCAAGGAGAGGTTTCACTGTATATCATCAAGCATGATCGACTTGTGTAATTTTTTTTTTTTAAAGACCACCACAAGAAATATTTATTTTAGCCTGTTAAAATTCAGGTTTGTGTGTTGATTATTTTATAGTTTTATTGATCAATTATTATTTAAAAAAATTTGGCTTCAAATCAATCATCTTAGTCTCAAAACGATTGATTTGTCAGAGTCGTGTAAGGGAAAGGCGGGAAACTTAATATTAAGTAACACTAAGAGTTGTGCCGCGGTTTATTGAATATTCACAGAGATTTTGACAGGCGATACATCACTCGAAAGTTATCCATCATATTGAATCTTGCCAAAGTTACACGTTTTCTTTTATACGGGATCTTGAATATTAGAAAACTAGCTATTTAGCGGGGTGGGGTAATATCTAACTCGGTTTGCTTATTATTTAAAAATCGCTAAACAAATTATATCATCTGTCAAAAAAATTTAAATGGCGAATTTTGCCATACATAAATCGATTGGTCTCAAATTTGAAATTTTGCGGTATTTTAGGCGGATCTAATATGGCGTACTTTCCCATTTAGGTAACAATCTGCACCTGTCACATAGAATTTTTGAGTTAAGCTTAAAAATAAACAGTATGATGAATTAGTAAATATTTTGTCACTTTATTTACGCTTAATGAGTATCTGTCTTGTCTTTTCTGTGCCTATTGCTCGACCAAAACTAGCAGAGTAGCATAAATTTTGTTTTATAAGAATGCTACCACGGTTGGTACTGACACGGTTAATATAGAGTAATTAAATCTCAAAACCTTGTAGATGGTTTTTTTGTCATCCCTGTTTTATTTCTAAAGTTCGGTGCTCTGCTGGCTCTAGCAGAGTAATAAATGTTTTTCTAAAAAGGAGTTTCTAGGGCGGTTCTAGCACTGTGAATGTCAATTAAATATTTTATCACCTTATTTACGATTAATGTGCATCCTTCTCGTCTTTTTTGTGTCCATTGCTCAACTAAAACTAGCAGAGCAGCATAGATTTTTTTAAATAAAAGTATTGTTAGTGGTAAGTATAGAGCAATTAAATCTCAAAACCTTTTGGATTGTGTTTTATCATCCCTGTTTAATTTCTAAAGTTTGGTGCTGCTACACCTGGCAGAGCAATATATCTTTTTTAAATTATAGTTTAAGTAACTATAAAACATATTTTTTATAATTAAAGTCAAAGAGGTTTATCAATTTGTAATACAACAACGTTTTTAATATGACCAGCAATTCTGGCTCAATCTGTAAGAGTTGAGGAAAATTTTAATAAGAAAAAATGGTTTCTCGTTTTCTACTATTTTAATTATTCAAAGAACTCTTTAGTATAAATGAGTCATAAAGCTGCGGCGTCTTTATTATTTTGGATTATTTTTTATTCAGTTTCGAACAATTTTAACTTCCGAAATCCGCCTTCGTAGTGCGACACTGGGCTATAATATTGTTGCGGTGGCATTCTGCGGCTTGTAACTACAATATTAGCATTCAGAATCATAACCGTCTCTATTATCACAATGTTAATTAATTATGTCTCTAATTATAATAGGGAATGATACATTTACGTGTCTGTCTTCTTTATCAATTCATTAATATCTCACTTATCACTAGTAAATTCAACACAAGATCGATCGTCTGCGAATATTAAATACCAAAGCAATTTCCTCTCGTAGGTAGAGTTATTACCTATCGAGACAAGTGCGTCGATATGGGAGCAGTCACCCCTTTTCACCAACAAAAATTCATAAATATAATGAGACACATGTGTTTTTTAAGGCTCAGCGTTTTAACTATATTCTAGTATATATTGTTATAAAAACTTTTTCAGGTCCCAATTCCTTTATCACTACATAAGGCAATTTTCGTTCTTAAATATAAAACCTGTTCTTGTACCTATAACAAATCTTTATGAAAAAATGTTCCTGTTATTTTCTGTTTCATATTGTCATGTCCTATTAATTAAATGGCACAAGTTAAGTTTATAAGCAAGTGCACATTAACCCTAAACAACCTAAGGAAGTGAACTTCTCTATATAGTTCAATTTGTATTAAAACGTGTAATAAACAGTATACGGAATTAAAAACACATTTCGATATCCTATCAATTGCAAACGGTTTTTAATAAAACCATCTACAAAAGAGTTCAGCAGTTAGTGGTAAGCTGAGAACGTAACGGTACTATGTCACGATTGGGCTTTAACGTGATGTAATACAGTTTAAGTTAGGTTTATGTTTTATTAACAGTAGTTTTAATTACTACTTACATTATATATATCTTGCTAATAATTGCGTATCCTCTAGATACTTTCGACTTCTGGCTACTACTTGTCTTCACTGCTAACTTGTACGTGTGGGACGTTACGTTCTCAGCTTACAACTAACTGCTAAACTCTTTTGGAGCTGCTTTTATTAAAAACCGTTTCCATTAATAGGATATCGAGATGTGTTTTGTTTCCTGTATAAACATCATCGATGACCGGTCAATCGCTTATTGTTTTTAATTCCGTATACAGTTTATTACACGTTTTAGTACAAATTGAACTATATACAGAAGTTCGTTTCCTTGAATTGTTTAGGGTTAATGTGCACTTGCTTATAAACTTAACTTAGGCCATTTAGTTAATAGGACATTATTTTCTTTTTATCCTGACAATATTCTGTTTAAGTTTCTAAAACAATAATTGTAAACGTGTTTATTTTTAATAATCTATTTTTTTTCTGCAATTTGTACTCGGCAGTGCACCTTTAGTCATTTTTTAATTTTTCTCTGATAGGGTGATCCGCGAAATCGGAACAGATATATTTCGAATCTGTTAACAGGTACACAGAACAGGTTGGCGATACCTGTTCAAAAGTTACATCAATCGACCCATCCCTAGCTGATAGACGTTAACTCCTTCACAAATTATTATTTACTAAAAGCATTAAAATGTTACACAAATATATTAATTATACATTATTTCCTCGATATACAACGCATTTAGATAACTGGTTGACTTAAGGCCATTCCTCTGAGCAGAGAGAGAGGAGTTCTGAGCAGAAGACATACAAACTTCCTCCAAATTAAATTAAACTTTTAGAATGATAAATATGATAAAATATGTAAAACCTAAATCAAACAATAGCCCAAACCAGTCTCACAAGAAAAAAGAGGCATTTTGATTTATTTGTGTAAATAAGGTTTAAATCTGGCAAGAATAAACTGGATTCTTTTTATGGACGCGGTGGACGCCCCTGTTACCCTTACTACCTGCTGAAATAATATTCTTATTCATCATTGAAGCCATGTCAATTAGAGATCCTCAAATCTTAATTAATGATTTACCGGGAGAGCAAAAAAATAAACTTTCTTTGTTATTAACTAAAATAATAGATATTTAATCAAATTACGTTGATATTAAAGCCGTCAGATTCCGTGAAAACAAACCCAGTATATATTATAATATGCTTTTATGAAGCTCTAAATTTCCTATGCGTCGTTGGGTGAAATATGTTTTATCGCATAAATTTAACTATTCCTTTCGTAGGAACGACAAGTTCGCGACTTCCTTCCAAGTTGTTTAAAAGTCATATGGAACACTGATCCCTATCCCATCGAACCTAGTGTTTTTGTTTACACAAATCAAATGCATAAGGCACACTCAAAAGTTTATTTTATGTAAATAAGTGAAAAACTTTATGATAATATCACACAGCTTTATAAAATGAAAATTTTAGATCAAACTATCCTTGCTAACGCACCTGTGACCTTCTTAAACTAAATAGGAAACAAATCAGACAGGGCTACATAGAATAGCATTCTACAGAGCTAAGCCTACTTGCAGACTAATTGATAGATGAAGCCGCTTACATAATATCAGAGTGCCCATCACTAACCTTGTGCAAAACCAGAACCGTCCTGACAAAAAAAACCTAACAAAGTAGCTTCTGCGCTTTGCAAGGTACTCAAACCTTCTAAATTTAGAAAACACACAGGAACAGATACAATAACTTAAGTAGTCACAGAGTTAGACCCTCCAAAACCTAAACTTGCTGTAGAAATAACTCAATAAATCAAGCTAAGATTAAATGGATAAAGAGCCTAAATATGTTATTATTTACTACAAAATCCGGGAGTCTTTCCAATTCTCTAAATCACCTGAAAGGTCTCTGTTTCTATGTATGTCGAACATGCTGTATGAAATTGGTGGTTGGTTGGCGAAATTGGGAGCAAACACTACATTCTCAATTTTCTAAAATTATCCCCCTTTTTTAGTGTGACTGCAGATAGACATAGATTGTGGCAAAAAGATTTATTTAGCAGGCCGACAACGACAGTGGGACAAATCCTCTCTGACGGAACCTATTATCACCGGTTAGCCCCGCCGCGGTTCAACCCCACTAAAGTGCGAACAAGGGGAGGACGGTGACGACCGCCGCTTGATATTTCCCCACAGAACTAGGTCTGACAGAGATCTCCTATTGCACAAAAAATATTTAGGTTCTTTATTTCGAAATCATCTGAAAATCAAGGAAATAAATAAACCCGTTACCATGTAGAGTGGACACGAAGAAAGAGTGAGCTCTACTGCTACCAAACCGGGATGGGTCCGAGCAAAATGCATCAGGCCAGAGCCTCTTCCGAAGCCTAGTGTTGTGTGCTCTGGCGAAACTGCACAAGAAATAAATCAATACAGGACATGTCAGATAGGCGGAGGCGCAAAGTTTGTGAACAGATGAAGCCAGTGTCATACAGACTGGCGACTCAGCAGAATATTAGAAGAGGTGGCAGGCCTGGTAAAAGTGGAGGGAGACTTAAGCTACGAGAGACATTGGGGCGAATATTAAACCTCTCTGAATTTGCTAATGTCATTCATAACATTTAAACAGGCAAGAAAAAAGATGTTTGAAGAAGAAGCGTTTGAGAAAATGAAATTAATGGGGCTTGACGAAAAGATTACGCTGAATTTGTAGTCAGCAGCCTTCCTCACACACTACTACTATCATTATTACCACTGCCTCACCGGGAAGGAGTACTAAAGTTACCGTACCTTAATAACACTGATGTTCTACGTCCACTTCATTAGAACTGCGGTTAAAGAAGAAAATATAAATTGAGAAAAAGAGAAAATAGCAATACACATACTCAGAAAGACCAGTGACTTATTGTTGCACATAAATCTACGTTCGCTTAGTCCCCCTCCATCATTCTTTAAAAACTAATTAAGCTGAATGATGAACTGGCAAAATGGGGATTTGATTAAGAATATGTCGGCTATGGACTCTGCAAAGGTCAAAGAGGGTAAACAAGATTAGTTCTTAAGGAGCCGCAAGAAGTATAAGCCAACCAAGATGACTGTAGACAGGCAAGGGAAACATACAGTACCTTTAGCAAGTACAGGGAACTGTTCGTTGTATGCTACGCAAGAATCTCCGGCCTTAAATTGGTTGATAAACTGTCAAAGAGAGGATCTGAGCAAGGGTTTACATAGCTTTAACTGTAAGACAAATAAGATCAGCCTTTAACGAGTGAACAGTCATGAAGCTGCAAGAAATATGTGCCAACTTAAATAGCTTAAGCCGGGCAAAAGAAAACTTTCTGTGATTTAAATAATACCAGAAAAGGCTAACTGGTAGAAACTGGGTGTTTGACTACTCCTAAGATAAAACATGTCAGGGGTTGCTCCAAATATGGAGCGCAAAGAATCGCGATTTACTTTCTGGCACAAAGTGCATAGTGTAAAGCGGGAAAAGGATTATTGGTTTTTTTAAGTTCCTTTAATTATTATCGGATATTTTCTCTTCATTTGGAGGATAGTTTGGCGAGCAAGTGAATTGCGAAGAAATTTAGTCCCACCTAACAAGCCAGTGACCTTTCCTCTTACGAACCACACTAAATAGTTTTTTTTTGTGATACAGTGATATTTCTATTCAAAATAGATTAACTCTGACTTAAAATAAGTAATTTAATAGAATTTAATAGATGATCGGAACAACTCCCTCGTGATTAGCAACAATTTTTTGATCATAATGTCTATCCTTACAAAACTAAAATCCACATCGATTGAAGAATGAACTACCTGGATAGACCAATGTCACTTTATCGGGAACTGGATTATTTTGTTTAACCCCAAGTACATCTCTTAACAACGAAAATCATTAGAGTTCTGTGTTATTCGGAATTCTGTGGGAAATTTTATACAGGGTTTATCACTGCTTTTCCAGTTTTACACTTGTCTGCATTCGCGCTTAATAAAGTGGATATTAATTTTATCGGAAAAAACCGTCGCCGAATGGTCATCAATTTTAAATTAAACCACAGCCAACCAGGTGGAAATGGAGCGTTTTCGGTTAGAATTTTTGTTCGTTTTTATCCAGAAATAGCAGAGTTCTTCGCGCTTTTGGAGAAACGAAAGATTTTTAGATATGCCCAACACAATGTAGTGTCGCACTTGCTCAATACACAACTCGGAAGTAAAAAAAATAAATAATAATGCTAAAAATCCAAAGGATAATACTAAACTAACCTCTTATCAGTTATTTAATGCAAAAGGATTTTTATAATTAAATTGGCATAGATAGCCTCGTAGGTAGAATTTTTGAATTACCCTGTATTTAAAGGCCACTCTCAGAGTACAACTTGACAATTTTTCTAAATCCACGTCAAGTGAGTCTGGGAGAAAAATTATTTCCTTTTCTTTAGGATCTATTACGTGGTTTTATTCAGATTCACTTTGAATAGATCCCTTATCATTACTTAGAATTCGACTCTTCACATTTTTTAAAGACGAATGAGGGAAAATCTATTGAGAAAGCATAAAAACATTGTAAGAAAATTATTTGGCAAACATATTAATTATTACTTTTTATGTAAAAAATTTGATTTTTTAGATTTCCGTTCAAAATTTTCCAGATATTCTTTTGTTTGCCTAACAAAATATAAACCATCAAATACCAAATTACAAATAATGCAAGGATCTAAAACTATAAACAACAAGTGAAATTAAAGAAAAAAAAATAAGAAAAAAGTCTTCGGCCGGGACTCGAACCCAGAACCTCTTTTTCTTATTTTTCTTTCTTTAATTTCACTTGTTGTTTAAAATATAAACCGTTGTTTATTTAAATTTTAGGGCCGATATTAGTAGGAGCTAGTAATGGAAGTAGTAAGTACTATTGTGTGAGGAAGGTGACTAGGCACATAGCGCGCCCTTTTCGCCGACCTCCGTGCATCTTTCCTCCGGCATCCTCCTGGAACCTGCCCGAGTATTAAGACCGGTGTACCAGGCCATCTTAGAGAGTCAGAGGATTCTTTCTTATCTTTTAATCTTTCTCTTATCTCTCGCAGATTGTATCCTCCTCCACTTTTATCTTCTCCAAGTAACCTTCTAGGACGTAGTGTTCTGTGTGAGTGTCGTCTGCGTGGTATTTCCTGTGTTGATCCATTTCTTCTGCAGCTTTACCGACTTTAGCAGGTGCCGAGTTATAGGTAAAGGTAAACATTTATGTAACTAATAAGTAAACAATTTAAGGAACGAAAGGGGGCAATGGCCCGTTCTTTGTCTCCCTTGACGACACTCTTCTAACTGAATAAAAGCTAAAATATTAAAGCCCACACAGAGACTTCCCCGCTGAAAGAAATTCCCTATTCTTTTATGAGATTCAGAAAAGGGAAATCACCGAGATTAGTTCAAATCAGTTTTGGCCGGAAGGATGAATCATTTTTATGCACCACATCTGGTGTCTCTCTGTAACCCTAGTGTGTCAATCTGTTGCCAGAAATGTAGATTACCAACGCCCGTTTTTGTTTATTTTATAGACCGTGACAATCGCTATAAAGATACCGACAGTGTCCTTTTTTACAAAATGATTGGAATATACTAAGCATAAGTTTGTTGAGAGTTCTTCAGAAGGGCGACAGGGCAGCTCGTAGACAACGGTTCTCAATACGTACTTTGATTCCAATAATTTGATTAAGCTTATTTAGTATAAGTTGCATTTCCAGGTATTGGATGCCTAATACCATTTCAAGTAGAGCATCCCAAATATTTTGCACAACATTTTGAAGTATTACCAGAAACTTTGATATATTATTTGGCATACATATTTAATTTTTATAAATAAAGGACCTGTGTGGATTAGTTGTCTCTGCATGTACTGGATCATTTGTACATCTTAGATATTTTTTAAATGTTTTATTTAGTAAGATTCCGTCTCTTCAAGTTTCTTGGAATAGACTTTAAAGAGGAGTGGGTAATAGATTATGATGTGATGTTTCTATGTTAAAATTTTGCTTAGGTTAGCGTTCGTGGGTTGTAAGAAACCTTTAAATCAAAGAACGCGCGCCATGCCACGTTATAACAAGTGGTGCTGGCGGCATCTGATGGTTGTTGTTCTTTAATATTTTCTTACTCTGAATTTTTTTGGAAAGCTAACGAAATAAAATGAATAAAACCTAAATTGTACCCGAACTACCCTGAAGTAATTGTGTTAAAGTCCACATATTCAACATGATTTTTTTACCGTTACTGCGCGCTCGATAATAATATTTGAATAAAGTGTACCCAACTTCAGCAATGTGTTAACTATTTCGAATGTTGCATGGACACGGAATACTTCCATATATACATACGCTAAAGCAACTGATAGAGATAGATCAAGGCATACATCCTTGCATAGGCATTATACACTCCCATCGGGATCGATAGATGAAAAATAAAAAAATACTTTTTTTTGCCATTTCAGTTTACCTATATCAAAAAAAGATATTTCAATGCTTCACAAGGGTAGGTCGTTGACGTATTTTTATTTTTTTTCCAAAAACAAATATTTACCCGCTAGGTGTAGAGCTTTATTTATAGTAGCCACTCTGTATACTTTCAAATATCGCATCGCAATCAGGTAGCAGTATATCAATGTTGCTTATAATGTATATTTATGTTCATACAGGATTTTTTTAACCGATTTTTTTCTCGATTTAGAAATATTTCACGAATTTGAAAATGTTTGGAAAAAAGCCAATTCACATTTTGTCGGCTTATTGGTATTACTAGTCTCCAGTATAACGCGAACGTTATTGCAAAACTGACCGATCAAAAATTACTATTTAAACGGCTTATAAATATAGGCCACTTCAATTGTTACAGAAAAAAAAATATTTTTAGGTATTTTTTTAAATTTTGCACTCTATTACAAAAAATGTTCTGACCAAAATCGTGGAAAATTAGTTCAGGCTTATTTAGAATGGCATTTTGCTGCTTAAGCAGAGTGTCATTCAAGCTTGGAACAACTGACTTATCTCGGTGGCCAGATGACTATTTGTCTCGCATATTTTTTTACAGTTTCTTTCAAATTCAAAGTTATCCTCTTTTTTATATTCCAATCAAAGTCGGAAGCGGAGAGACCCACAAGATGATTTTAAGGGCCTTTAGAAGTACACAAACAAACCGGTCTTAGTCAAAGTTTTGCATTTGTTATTTGCGAAATTAGTAACTTATCACTTGTGGTCTCACTTAAGAAGCAAAGTGCCTTGCTTCGTTTTAAATAACCACTTGGGTCAAACAAATTAGCCTTGATGGCAAGACGGCAATTTGTTTCTTAAATTTCTTTTTACTGTTCCTCATCTCATAGTTAGTTCCTTCTTATCTTAATCAAATTAGGAAGTGAGTGGACACACAGGTTAATTATAAGGGCTCCTAGGGGTAGAAGGGCTCTTGTAGCTCAATTTTATTGCGGTAGTTAGCCTATCCCCTAACGGCTACTATATAAAGAGATTGTAAAATCAAGGAAAACAAGTTTAGAATCATTTAGAATGGAATGCTCCTGTTTAAGCAGAGCGCCATTTAAGTTTAAAACTACTGACATATGTCGGAGGCCAAATGGCAATTTGTCTCGCATATATTTTCCACAGTTCCTTATCTCAAAGTCACCTTTTAAAGTCGAAAGCGGAGATACCCCCAAGATGGTTTTAAGGGCCTTTAGAAGTAACCAAACAAACCGGTCGTATTAAAAAATGTTTATGTGCTTCGATTTGTAAAAGAACTTGATCTACAGAATTTGTCTTGGTTGCAAGATGGCCATTTGTCTCGCATATTACTTTTCACTGTTCCTCATCTCATAGTCAGTTCCTTCCTATTTTAATCAAATTCGAAAGCGAGGGGACGCTCTTTAAGGTAGAGCAGCCTGTCCCCTAACGGCTGCTACATTAACAGATTGTATCCGTGGATATTTTATTATTGACATGTAAAAAGCAGCCAACGAATCCTATGAAAATACCTAAGAGCAGAAAAATACAGTTGACCTACTCCAGGATTCCAGGGATAAAAACGTTTTATAGGGCTCACGAAAACAGCATTAGAGTCCGAGATAAGGCGTTAAGCTAACCTCTCTTCATTTAATCCAGGCCTCAAAAACGATTATCGTCTCATCAATTTGATGAATCACTTATAATGGTAAGGGTTTTACCCGAGCAGGTAATGCTCTTTTTATTTATATTTGAAATATAAAAAAAATCGTGTTAAAAGGAGACTTTCAGTATTCCCACTAAAAAATGTTGCAGTAAGAATGATTTTTTTTGGTCAGTTAATAATACACCTAATCTCAGAACAAAGTTATTCTCTACTGCAAGCTTAAGGTGAATGGCATGCAACCACGCACTAGAAAAATTAAGCATTTGTAAAATTCATAAGTCTGCGGCTCGTGAAAGTGTGATTTGAAGGAATCCCGAGAACGGAGAAATAACTTTGCTAGAGCACCTTTGGGAGCCATTTTTCCTTTGCTGAAAAACGCAGAAGTTTCGGCGAAGTTGTCTTGCCTAAAAAGCGATTTCTATAGCACAGCCCTTTTTACTCAATAGTTGAGTTAGGCCTTTCTAAGCTGGTGTATTATATTATGTAATATACCATTTAATGTAACAAGTACTGTAGTTTGGAATGTAACATGTGATTTAACATGTATTGTAATATCTAATATAACATGTAGTGTAATATGTAGTTACATGTAATGTAATATGTAATGTAACATGTAATGTAACGCGAATTTGTTAGTTTCGACGGTGCTATGTAAAGATTTGTTTAGTGCTTTCAGTTAGGTATAACATAAACTTAAACGGTTTAATAATTTTGGCCAAGAAATAGGTAGAAAGAGAGTTACATAACTCTCTGAAACAAACAATATTGACATCCACCGCACAAGTAAGGTTTTCATCTAAAAGTTTCCCTGATTGTCAGTACGTGTTTTTTCGTCTTCACATAATTGTGGAAAAACAGAGCACTACTTATAAGACAAAGTGAGAAAAAGTTTAGAATGAGTTGGTATTTTACTTAATTATATTTATTTACATTATTATTATTACGACTCAAACAAAAATTGGTAATTTTTTTTAAACCTATTTCTAAAATTTTGTAGTAAATTGGTACTGTCGTCTAACATCTGCAACTTTAAGAATATAATAGAAGTTTACCTTAATACCAAAAGTTGAATTTCCCATACAAATTACAAGGTAATAATATTTCAGTTTAAAGACCCGCATCCTTATCATAAACCTCCTTTTGTGTCTGCCGTTCCCCACCATTATTGTATTTCACGACTTGCTCTTACAATATGTAAAAGGTTTTAAAAAATAGTAACGTAAAGTTCAAAATTCATTATTGAAAGGAAGATAATATGTCACAGAATCAAATCAAATATATATTTTAGTTTAGCCGGGCTTGAGAATGTCCAGAATGTACGGATAGAATTTCTATTTGTACATATATAACCGTTTATCTGTCTAGCGATACTACTGTGTTTCTCGCTAGGTCAAAAAATTCGAACGTTTTCATTGAATTGCCTTTTCAGCCCACGGTCATAATGTTCTGACTTTTAACAAGTCGTGAAACGTTTCAACCCCTTAAACGACGTACGGAATGGCAAGCAAGATCAACCCTTTGGCATAGGTAAAGTTGGAAATACCTTTCGTATAAGAATACTTATATTTTAGTTTATCCAAGGTTGAAAATGTCTAGAATGTACAGATAAAGTTTCTATTTATACATATATAACCGTTTATCTCTCTAGCGATAGTACTGTATTTCTCGGTAGGTCAAAAAATTTGAATTGCCTTTTTAGCCCACGGTCATAATGTTCCGAATTTTAACAAGTCGTGAAACGTTTCAACCCCTTAAACGACGTACGGAATGGCAAGCAAGATCAACCCTCTGGCATAGGTAAAGTTGGAAATACCTTTCGTATATATTTACAAGAATACTTATTGTGTAGCATTTATTTTTATTAGCTTTCCATCAAAAGCGCACGGCAAAGTGAAAGAAAATATGTTTCCAGGATAATACCGGAAATTATTCTGGAATATATTTGACACAATATTGTCAGAATAATTTCACGAAAGTAACCGTAATCATTTAAGTGTTGATATGAGAGATAGAGAACGTGACTGCTTAATAAACCAGCTACAGATGTTTATAAATCTGAACAGCGCGCTGAGTTCTATGTCAGGGCATTTATACAAAAGATGTCTTATGCTCTTAGGTTCCTTCGCGTCCCTGCAACTGCGGCAGTAGTCCTTTGCTGGTATATTTATTAGCGGTGGTTCGTGCCGCAGGTGAGGTGCAGGGGTACATTACAGACACATATAAGTTATTACGTATATGTATAGACACCGGTACAAACTTTACTCTTTTTTAGAAGTCATTGCGTTCTATAACTCTTACAGCATGGTCAAGTCACTTGAGACAGAAAAATAACATTACAAATAAAACTTTTTACCTATATTGTTGAACTTTTTTTACTGGTGTACCTACTATGCTCTAGAAGAAGTTGTGTTATACTGGTGTTTATAATCAGTGTTGCCAAAACTCACGATTAATCGTGAGATTACACGATTTTGGAAAGTATCTTACGATTTGACGAATTACGTAGCGTTTCTCACGATTTTTGTATTTTACGTCAAATTTTAATAAAAATATTTTTGAAAGTTGATACTATCAAAGGAATTTTGCATACAAAACGCTTGATGGGATGCGATACATGCTATGATTTTGACATAGGTATTAATATGATAAAAAAACTAGGAACTAAAGAAGTATATTTGAATAAAAATGATGATTCGAGCGATTCCGACTCTGGCATAACCTTAGAGTAATAATATATATGTTATTACTCTGAGGGCATAACATAGTTATGATAGGTATGAAACATAATTACCTCTACAGTTTTTCAGCTTTTTGAAATGTGATTGGTTTTATGTAATACATCTAAAAATAAATTTATTTTTGCTTTTTATAAGCTTTTATTTATACCTTGTCTATTTTGATCTCTTTTTAGGACTTTTTAAATCTCACGAATTATTGGAGGGTTTTGGCAACACTGTGTATAATGTACCAATTCACTTCGCCTGTTGCACGAGCCGCGGCTAATGTTTAAGCATATGGTATGTGATCAAAAGTAACAAAACTCACTGTTCTTAGAATTTTTTATCTATTCCTAGATCAGCCTAAGAACCCTTTGTCCTGAAAAATTTGGTGGTCCAAAAAACTACGATTTCAAAGATGTTTTCTGACATGATTTACGGAGCGCATTAAATAACTCATTACTGATAGACATCCACTCGTTTCTGTTTGCCCTTAATTCTTCATCTATGCCTCTTATTCTTATTTCACTGTCTATTCCTTCTCTCCAGCTCCTCCTTGGCCGTCCTCGTTTTCTTCGGCCAGTTGGTTTCCATTGTAGTATTTGTTTAGGTAGTCTTTCATCATTCATTCTTTGTACATGTCCGTACCACACCAGTTGTTTTGTTCTTATATCATCCACTAAAGTACGTTCACCCACTGTCATAATTTCTCTTATTAGCTCACACATATACTATACTATAGTAGTGTGAGCTATGGTGATCCTAATTTTTTCGAGAAACACAAGCCAAATAAAACGGTGGGGGTAGATTTCAAAAATTATAGTTTATATGAAAATATGGCGTGTGTGATATCAAACGAAAGGTAATTGAGTATGGAGTTCAACAAAATACATTTTAGTTAAAAAAAGGGTGGGGGTAGATTTAAAAAATAGAGTTTATGTAAAAATATGTCGTGTGTGATATCAAACAAAAGGTAATTGAGTCTGGAGTTAAACAAAATACATTTTAGTTTAAAAAAAGGGTGGGGGTAGATTTCAAAAATTAGAGTTTAACTTAAAACATGGCTTGTGTGGTATCAAGCGAAAGGTAATTGAGTCTGGAGTTGAATAAAATATATTTAAGATTTTAGTTATATTAGCTCACACGAACACTAAAACTATAGTACCTAGTGTGAGCTTAGGTACCCATATATGGCAGAGTATTCTTTGATTTGTGACTCTCTCTCTTTTTGATGATATATATATATATATATATATATATATATATTGAGGGATTAAAAAAACTAAATTTATAAAGACAAAATAAATACCGATTTGGTGAAAGCAGTGAAAACAAAAAAAAATATCGATATAATTTTCAAATCAGTTTCGGATATAGAGGCCCCGATTGGATAAGTTAAATTCGGTGGACATGCGCCTTTAGAGGTCTTTCAAAGTTAATTTGTTTCGAACTTTTGTCACGCAGAACACCTAGAAACCCAGGCCTTGGCTGTAAGATGGGTAATAGATCACAGAAGTGCCTTTCCTTTACCAAAATCCTACGAAAAAATAACGCTAATTGAAACGAGGCATTTTGTCACAATTTTTTTCTTGCCGTAAATTTACCAAATATTGAACAAAAAATAAACTTTTTGCTTCATTTAAAGCAACCTAAATTTTGAGATTTTTACGTATGATTCCTGTTTACAAATTGGCAAAATCTAAAATTTAAATTGGAAATCGACTTTTAAAAGAATTCTTAGTAACGAAAGGCTTAAGACAGAGATGTTGCGTTTCTCCAACTCTTTTTAATATCGCTGTAGCTCTAATAAACTGGAAACGTAAAGTACACGAAAGGGGAATACAACTTAACGACAGATTTACCATATAGACACTACAGTTTGCTGACGACCAAGTAATTGTAGCTAATGATAAAGAAGACATGGAGTAGATGATGAAAATTTACAAGAATACCAAAAGTGGGGGTTAACAGTGAACATGGACAAGACACAGTAGTTATATATTAGAAACAGATCAAGTGAGCTAGAGCTAGACGATGGACAAACAATGAGAATGCATACTTGCGTGTCACATTTGATAAGAGGAACAGACTATAGAACTGAAAAAAAGAAAAATAAAAACAAAAAAGGTTTTTGAATGTCAGTATTTTGGATAAAAGTATTTTATGGAGCAGAGAGGTAAAAAAGAATCTAAATTTTAACATATCGAGGGAAGCATAACGGATGACATGAGTACGGCTATGTACAACGGATGAACGACGAAAGATTACCAAAGCAGGTCTTAGAATGGCAACCAATGGGGCTCAGAAAAAGAAGAAGAAGAAGAAAAAGAGTGCGTTCTAAACTAAAATGGCAACCATCAAACCAAAGAACAATGACAAAAAAACCTGACAAAAGATGATTGTCAGTATCGAAGGTGGTGGAGAATAGGGGTTGGACAACGTAGAAAAGTCTTTTAAACCGACAAACTCAAAATTTGCTAAATGTTACTCTATAAAATATTTCGAAAATAAAATATATTACAGTAAAAAGTTAAAAATAATCATTAATATGCTAATTTCATTTAGTTTGGGTGTGAAGCAAAGTCAAGTACCATAAAATAAAATTATCATAATGGGAAAGTTGGAAAATACTGTTGTTTACATTAGCAAATTAAGGCAAAAGTTTTCGAAACTCGGAAAGCCAGAAAAAGCGAAAGCAAGTGGCCTGCAAATTTCGTGTTTTGCATTGGGGTTAGGAATTTGTTAAAATATACAGGGTGTCTTAAAATTTATATAATTATTTCCATGAATTACAAATTCGAAAAAGTTTTTTGTACTGGGTTTTTAACGACTTTTCATAAAATGTCATTAAAGCTAGCCATTTTTTATATTACTTTTTGTTTAATAAAAAAAATTTTTTTTAATGCTTATCCTGTAATGGATTTGTTTTAAAATTTCCTTTTCTCTTTTTAATTTAAACATATTTTAAAAAGAAATAAAATGTATTAAATTATGTTATTTATTCCTATTCATTTCCCAATTGAGCATGAAATAAAAACAGCAAAATACGCTTTTGCAAATTTTTGTTATAAAGTCGTGTGGTATTAAAAGAAATATATTTGTTTATTTTTTAATTGGTATTTGTGTTATTTTACAGAAACCTAAACAATAAATTAAGCAATTCAGCCAAAAGAGACCAATATTTTTGATGGCGTCTGTCTGTGACACAATAACCCAAAAATCAATAAATATATTTTAGCCATTTAACTGCCAACGTTCCCAACCGAACCGAACACACAGTGTCAGAGGAATCTAAAAATAAAACCAAATATTTTGAGTATATTTTTACTTAATTTTTTTTTTAAATTAGTTTTTTGTATTATAAATTCAATGAACTTATGCAGTAAATAGTTTTGCACTTAAATTTATTCTTTAGCTTTTGAGAAAACCGTCTTTAGTAAGTCATGTGCCAAAATCGAAGAATTATTTTATTCTAATTACTTAAAGCATATACTCGTTTCTGCTTAAAGTAACGTAAAATTCACCCATTGATTGAAAATATAATTTTCAACAAAAATAAAGCTTCCGGAACACCGTAGGTCTTATTAATGACTGTATGCGCCTGCTTGCTCCATTTTTTTTTGTTTAGCAAAATGCAGATCATTAGAATACATATCTTTTTTAGGGCAGACTAGTGTGACGTGTGACTCCATCCGAGCACAATGTGTAAAAAATTTTAAATAACAAAATATATTGAAATTCTGCGTTGGCTAAAATTTTTTGCAACCATTTTTGTAATAACTATTTTATTAAAAATGACCAGTTTGCAACATACGAAATATTTGCTTTGTAAAATAAGCCGAAAAAATAAAAGTTTAGATTTGAATATTTTGACATTAATTGACAGTTTTTAATATTTACCAAAAATTCTGAGAAGAGTGGCCCATAGTGTTAAACACTACCATAACAGCTGTCAATTTCGTTAAAATTTTAAGCGTTTCAAAAACTCCCTATTATTGGTGTTGTTTATCAGGCGAGAAAAATTAATCAGCAGTTACACTGGCCATTACAAAGTGGTACAAATAGCTAAACGACCGTTTATAAATCAGTCGAGCCGTATAATCGCCAAGTTGCTTTCATATAAAGCCCTAAACGATGCGGCCCGGCGCCAAACAACGGGTTTTAACAAAGAAGAAACAAAGAACGACTATTTTTAAACAGCCAGCATTTCTTTTAAGTAGCCGTCGGTTGATTTGTCAACATGACCACCATATTTATAAATAGCCGTCATTTTTGTTTAATTTTTTGATAGGGTTGAGATACCATTTGTGTCACATAATACTTTATGTGTAACATTTGTGAACACACCCTTTATTTTATGACACATCGTAGCCAACGATAAAGACCGGCCACGGCGCGTTATAAGCAAGTTGGCGGTCACGTGATCTTAGGAGTCCCAGGATTCTTATTGTATTGCTTAATATATTATATGTTTTTACACAATTTAAATAAATTAACAAAAAATTTTTGTTCTTTTATAGGCAAAAATTGAAAAAACTATTTTGCTGATATATGTGTTTATTATGGATAAAAGAACTGAATCTATAAAATAAAAAATTATACAAAATTTGCACTCTAATATCTTCAGGTACATATATTAGGTACATAATATCGTAAGTAACTTCAAATCTATACAAGTCTTTCAAAATTGGACATATCAAACCTAAGCTTTTAGTTTTTTAATTTTTCTTTGAGTGTCATCATCTTTGTCTGAGTTCTTGTTCAAAGATTTATTAGCAGACACTAAATCATTGTGCTTTTTAATTAAATTATTTTAAAAAACTTTACATGCCCTTAAACTAATTTTTTCAAGCTTTGACAATAGTTTTTCTCCACAAACACACTCGCTAGAGTATTCTGAAGAAAAATTTTCAATCTAAAACATTTCACAATAATTTATTAAAAAGAAACAAGTGATTTTGTGAATAAGTGAGATGATTTTCACATTCAATGAACTGAATGTAGTGGTCGTCAATATTTTTTTGAAAAATTACTCAGCACAAAGTTTAATATATATTTCATTAAAGTGTTAGTTAACTACTAACTCATGTTCTTTTAAAAGCTGTATCTTACTTTTTAAATATTTCACAGAGAGATTACTATCTGTTAACAATATTTTACAAATCAGTTTTTTAATATTGCGAGGGTGCGGAAGACATATTACCTTAGAATTGACGTGTATGCACTGGATGACTGGATAAACAAAGATGAAGCCAACATTAAAGTGTATCCACCATATCTTCGATTCTCAGGTTACTTTTTCAAGAGACCTAATTGTTCAATAAGAAATGACAACTGAACACATTTTTCACGCTCACTATCGAAAATGTCACTAAGGATGTCTATTACTTGATCAATCTTATCCAAGATCTTATCTTTTACCACTTCTTTCCCGTTTGCAGCATATTAGGTTTCAGTTTTATAGTTGGACCGACAAGGAACGACACTAATTACACGTTCGCGGCATTGTTTATCTTATAGGTATTTTCTTTATAATTTACTCATTAGCCAATAATTATTTTAACGCAGCCCACTACAGTCTTTTTCGTGGCCTACGTTATTTTAATAACTTATAATAAATAAAATTCACATAAAATTCGTGCCCGAATTAAAAAAAAATCGACGTAAACAAACATACCAAAACTGAACACACACATGTTTTATAATGACAGCGGGCCGTGAGGCGTTTTTTTGTAAGCCTCCTACGGTCACGTGATATTTCCGCGCCCGGGCCGGTCTTTCTCGTGGGCTGCGATGACACATTTCTCGTGCATCCGCGCTACCTACAGAAGAACTCGGTAATGCGTTAAAACCATTCAACGGTTATCCTCTCAGATGGCGGTACTGTTTGGAGTACCTCAAAGGTCTGTTCTGGATCCGCTTATTTTTACTATCTTTAATACCTTCAAGCGCACTTTTACTACGATGACACTAGCTCGACTGTCAAATTATTTAGCCTTCTTCTGTCCATCTTTGAACATAGACCTTCCCCAATATCTTCCACTCTTCCCTGTCTGTCGCCGTGTTCATCCATCTAGTTCCCACGTGTTTGTTCAAATCGTCCGCCCATCTTATTCTACGAATATAACTCAATAACTCAAGCCTTAGATTTTTTTACATATTTTCTACATATTTCATGATAAAACACCAAAAATAGCTTAAAATTTGACATCATGAGGCTTCGCCCCCCCCCCCCCAAGAGGCCTCGGGCCCCCCCAAGACACATTCCTGGGTGCGCCACTGGTATTAGGGCCTCTATTGTTTGTTATTTATATTAACGATTTGCACCATGTTTTTGAGGGTCTTCCAGTTCTAATTGTTTCATATGCTAATGATACAAACCATATAATTAAAGTTCAAAACCGCGATCAAATTGAAGCGGTTATCAACGATGTGTTTCAGATAGTCAAAGACTGGATGAGGAGAAATAAGTTAGTGATTAATAACAATAAAACTGCGTGTATGTGTTTAAGTCAGTCAGGTCCAATTTGGGGGCTGATGGCGTAATGCTGGATGGAGAGCACTTTAAGTTATTGGGTTTTTATGTGGATAGCTGCTTAAGCTAAAACTGTCAAATAGACAACCTATGTAACAAACTAGCATCCACCTGCTTTTGTCTCAAAACGATGTCAAATCAATGTAGCGAAAATATGCTTAAAACACTATATTATTCAAACTTCTACTCGCATTTAAAATAAGGCATAATGCACTGGGGAAAAGCAGCAAATATTTGTTTGCGAGTTTTTGATTTGCAAAAATATGCTGTTTGCATTATTAAGGGTTTAAAGAGGGGGGAAACTTGTCGCAGTGTTTTTAAAGAATTGAATTTTCTAACGGTTACTGGCTTATATATTTACGAATTAATTTGTTTTGTTAAAAATAATATTAGTATACAGTCGAACCTCTCTAACTCGAACCTCTATAACTCGAACCTCTCTATAACTCGAACCTTTTAAGTGGTCCCTGCACTTTTTACCCGTATTTAAACCTCTTTAACTCGAGTTTCTATAACTCGAACTCTCCATAACTCGCACTGTTTTGGTTGTCCCTTCAGGTTCGAGTTATAGAGGTTCGACTGTATTTCAAAAAAACTCTTTAAATGGTCCATATGACACAAGGTGATCAACACTCAACTACACTATATCAGAAAGGAGCCTATTTCAATTGTTGTTTATTTTTTAATATGCTTCCAGAGGAAATAAAAATGACAACTAATCTTAACAGTTTTAAAGCTGAAACCAAAAAGCTTTTAACTGAAAAAGCTCCGTACGATGTTAACGAATTTTTCAACTTTTTTTAAATAAAGCAGTTTAAATAAAAGTATTATTTTTTAAATTGTTTTTTAAACTTTTCAAAATTGCACCTGATTGAATGGAGTGTTGATTCTGTTATCACGTTTGGGTAGTAGTCACAAATGTTTGTGAAATTATTTTAAACTTTTTAAACTCAATTTCTATTTATTTTACTGACTTTTATTTGTTACTAGTCATTGGTTAGCCACTCTTTATATAGGTAGCTTAAGTTTCTTTATTTTTGTAAGAACCTGACTCAATTTCTATGTATATTATTGCATATGAGAATAAAGACTATTTCTATTCTATTCTATTCTATTTGGGGTATTCCCCTACTTCTTTCATTTTCCCAAGGTCTTCAGTTTACAATACATTTGTTCCAACAGATGAACCGATATGTAATAAATTTGGCACTTTTGGTGTGTGTAAGACGGCTGAATTTGATAATTAAATTAAATTTGAAAAAAATTTAAATGGTGGAAATCTTCATTTATGGGCCGACATGTGTTTTGAAATTTTAAGGTGACCATTATGATTTTATGATTTAATAGATATCGGTTTTTAAATGGAAATGTCCACCATTCTAGATCCGAAAAATTTGATTTTCATAAAGTTTAATTCAATAATCATAACCTTTAACTCTTTAAAGTTCCAAGTTTGCAAGTTTAATTTTAAAGTCAAAATCAGTAACCTTAGACATTCCAAAGTTCCCAATTTAATACCATTTCATAATGGAAAAAATCCGCCATTTTGGATTAGTTATTTTGATTATTTTAATTTAAAAAACATAATAAGCGACATTAACTACCGCAAATTTCAAAAATAATACATATCCGACATTTTGGATCCGATATTTTAATTTTTTCAAAGTTTTAATCAAAAATCAGAATATATAGTACGTATCCGTTAGTAAATGTAAAATGCCGGTATTTTGAGTCCGCTTTATTTTATTTCTTTTTAGGTTTAGTTTAAAAGTCACACTTTTGGATCCGCCAGCCATTTTGAGTCTGCTATTTTGGTTTTTATTTTCAGTTTAATTCAAAAATCATAATTCCATTACATTTTTACATGTTATCTTATAAATAAATAAATAAATACACCACCAAGTTCTAAATCTAATATCTACCTACCTGTTTATAAATGGAATATTCCACTATTTTGGAAGAGCAATTTTGATTTTTTTAGTTTTAAGTCAAAAAATGTATTACGTGGCCTTAACACCGTATCGTATTTCAAATTTGAGATAAATGGCTTTATCAATAAAAAACTCCTCCAATTTGGATTTGCCATTTTAAATTTTATTGTCACTGGAACTCTATATACACCTGTCGAATAGATATAAAATCTATACCTCATTAAAAAGTAGTTGAAAAAGCTCTTAAGGCTTAAGACAGGGATGTTGTATCTCTCCAACTCTTTTTAAAATATATATCGCAGTAGCTCTAAAAAACTGGAAACGTAAAGTGCACGGCATGGTAATACAACTTAACGACCGATTTACCATATACACACTACAGTTTGCTGACGACCAAGTAATTGTGGCTAATGATAAAGAAGACATGGAGTATATGATGAGAAAGTTAACAGAAGAATACCAAAAGTGCGGATTAACAGTGAACGTGGACAAGACACAGTACTTATGTATTGGAAACAAATCCAGTGAGTTAGTACTAGAAAATGGACAAACAATATCTCCATGCAATGAGTATGTATACTTGGGTGTCACATTTGATAAGACAGGAACAGACTGTAAAGAATTGGAAAAAAGAATAGTAAAAGCAAAAAAAAATATTGGATGTCTTAACAGTATTTTATGGAGCAAAGAGATAAAAAAGAATGTAAAATTTAACATATATGAAATAATGGTCAAAAGCACGCTGTTGTATGGAATAAAGACTTGTCGCGTAACAGAAAAATACAAAACAAAAATGTAAAGTATCGAAATGGATGCAATAAGAAGATCAATGAGAATATTTAGAATAGATCACATAAGAAATGAGATCATAAAAGGAAGAATGGGAATCGAGGGAAGCATAACGGATGACATCACTAAAAGGCAACTGATATGGTACGGCCATGAACGACGAAAGATTACCAAAGCAGGTCCTAGAATGGCAACCAATAGCGCTCTCATCGCTTTTATTATTATGATAATATTAGAATGTTAGAAAATTATTTTTTAATTTTTAGTGCATTTTATAAAAGCTTGTGACTTAAAAAAAAAATTTTACCAGTTTATTTGACATCCTTTTTGCTCGTAGTATATTTTTTATATCTGAAGTAAACATGCATTTGCCAAAACAACAAAATGATTTTGAACAGGCTCAAATACAAAAATATAAAAATTAAAATGAAATCTCTACGGCGGAACTTTGTAAGTAATAAAACAAACGAAATATTGTTTACAATTTAACAAAAGATTTAGAAAAAAAATATAATATGTTTCAAAACTGCATTTTCTATGAACACGTTGATTTCAAAACGAATATTAAATGAGAGTTTTTTCATGGATATGTAATTGAACAATTTTTAGGAGGAAGGTGTGAAGTCACATTTTCGATATTAAGTATTTTGACCAAAGGACAAGAGGGACAAAGAAAAAGAAAATAGAATACGGACAAGAGCTGCATCCACTAAATCTACTTTGGAAGCGTTGGAAAAGACAAACATAAGCATACAACTAATTAAGGCCATCAAAGAGTTATACCGCAATAGTAAGGCAAAAGTTAAAATAAAAGCAAAACTAACCAAAGGCTTTCAAGTAAATAAAGGTCTTAAACAAGGTTGCTGTATCTCGCCTACGCTCTTCAAGATATACTTGGAACAAGTCCTTAAAGTATGGAAGAGAAAATGCCAAAACATGGGAATTCCATTGGACGAAACCACCTTGTATACTTTATGTTTCGCCGATGATCAGATAGTAGTCTCTCAAATAACGACCTCGAATATATGACACGAAAACTAATAGAAGAGTACAATAAGTGGGGACTAGAGGTTAATATCAATATGACAGAGTATATGTGTATTGGTGGAACGAAACAGGATTTAATCTTAAATACTGGGCAGCGAATTCAGTCCTGTGATGAGTATAAATACTTAGGTCTAAAAATTACAGCTAACGGAACACTAGACAAAGCTATAAAAGATAGAAACGTACAAGGAAGAAAAGCAATAACTTTATTAAATGAAATAATTTGAGACCAAAGTATATCAAAACATAACAAAAAACATATATATAACACCATTGTAAAAAGTATTATTACATACGGCTCAGAAGTATGGCCAATCAAAGATAGAACAGAAAAAATGCTGAGATGGACTATTGAAGAAGAGCAGCAGGGAAATCAAAAAGAGAAAGAGTTACAAATTAAAGAATAAGAGAAATTATGACAGTGGGTGAACGTACTTTAGTGATATATAAGAACAAAACAACTGGTGTGGTACGGACATGTACAAAGAATGGATTATGGAAGACTACCTAAACAAATATTACAATGGAAACCAACTGGCCGAAGAAAACGAGGAAGGCCGAGGAGAAGCTGGAGAGAAGGAATAGACAGTGAAATAAGAATAAGAGGCCTAGATGATGAATTATCGGCAAACAGAAACGAGTGACGTAGAACGTTCTGAAACCGATAAATATATATACAAGAGGGACAGAGACAGATTCCAAAATTCTAAATGCGTTGCAGTGATATACGTCCGGATACAGGTTCTAAGTGAATTTATCAGTTTTTAAAATTTATTTAGGTTTAGTGTAGTGTTAGGTTGACTTTCTTTATGGTTGTATTATTCGTCTAGGTTTTAGTTACCCTATATACAGCCGAACATCACGCGACGAGGGGTCAGTCAGAGATAACGAGTAGTAGAAATCGCGAGATATTAACACGAAGTTAATAAGCCGATTTCAGTAGTAAGTTATTAGTGAGTTTACGTGCCGTTTTTGATATTTACTCGTTTTACTTGTTGTTGTAAACACGTCACAATATCAGCACCTTTTTAATAGGGCTTAAAAACGAATAATTCCGATTAAAAAAACTTTTTATGTATTTTTGATGCCAAATCGGAAGTCGGCATTTCCTTTACCCTAAAATTACCCCTAAAAAGGATGTAAATTATGTTTGGAATAACAGATGCTTAACCCTGGTATGCCTATGTATTTTTCAATGTTAAATCCGAATCAGAAGTAAAAAAATTAGACCCCTGGAATTTACCCTTAAGTCCAGAAATCACTCATAAAAAGAGGTAGAAAATAAAGTTTTAGATGACTAGGGTCCTGGAAGTTGTTCAGGGTTAAATTCATTCAGTCCATGCGCGGATTTGAGGGGGGGTAACGGGGTAATTACCCCCCTAGAAAAAAAAAATGCACTTTTTCCTAGTAAAACAAGGGGGAAAAAAAAGAATTACCCCCCCCCTATAAAAAAAATTATATTAGAAAAAAAAAAATTACGTTGACTATTACCCCCCCCAAGATTTTGACTCAGATCCGCCCTTGATTCAGTCAGCATTGGAAATTAGATGACACTACTACTGGCTGCCCTTTTTAAGGGATGTTTTTCGCCCTGAAATATCTTATCTGGAGTTAGCGTCGAAAAATACATAAGAATTCCGACGATGAGCATGTATTATTATAAACGAAACAGTTAGACATGTACTGTGCGAATGTCCGGCTATTGTCAAAACGCTTTCGGTAAACCTCAAATTGATTCAGAAGATCTGAACTCACCCAAACTGACAGCCGGCCTTTTTGGAGAATTAGGCATACAGTGGTGAGAAACCACTCAAAAGTGAGCCACAATAGAACCAATGGTGGTCGCAGTTTCAGGGCTGTAAGGCCCACAACATATGAATCATCATCATCCTCTTTTATTATCAAAAACTCAATTTTCTACCCCTTTTAAATTTTTAGGCTCGGGAGAGAACTCCAATAGTAGTTATTCTGGGTCTTGAACGATGTGACCATCCACATCACACGCTCTGACCAATAACAAACTCTGAAAAGTCGCGTGTTGCGCGAAAATATTTGTCTTGACCAATAGCATAGTCGCCCGCTCTTCAGAGTTAGTGAATTTTACGCGTTTGAAGTGAAATCTGTTCTCCTGCCCCGGACCGACTCAACATTTCTCAGTCGGATCCAGTGTTGCTACACGTCACAAAGAGAATTATCGCATGAGCTGTTTAAAATTATCGTACGTTTTCGTACAAAATTTCGATACTTAAAAACAAACATTCCTGCTTAATAAATTTTCAAAAAAGAGGTTAAAAATACTTTAAAATTGATTTACATATCTTTATATTGAACAAAAACGAGGTATTATTTTCATAAAATGATTATTCGACAGATAGTCCCATGTATAATTACAAAAAACAAAAAAAACGTTTATATTTCTTCAAATATAATGTCATCATCAGATTCGTCTATTTATACAGTCTGAATCCGATTGGTTTGTTTCTGATAAAGGTTAGCCGACGTCATGCATTTTAACATTTTGTCACTGGGTCTGAAATTTATACAGCCTTGTTCTAAACGTACTTGCTAGGAAGATAACGTCCATTTAGCGTATCAGTTATTATCCTATTACTTATATTGTAAGATTTCATGACTAAAATATCATTACATATTTTGCAATAGGATTTTTAGTTGTAATTTATAAATTATCGTACAAAAGGCCATTATCGCATAGCTACTATCGTACATCGTATATTCGTTATATTATCGTACAAAATCGATAATTATTTATCGTACATCTAGCAACACTGGTCGGATCGTAGGAGAAGCTTGCGCAATGAAGGTCTTTTCGCATAGCACGAGACGGCTCGGAGCTAACTTAAAGCTTGCCATTGGTCAAAGCATGTGATGTGAACTATCACATCGTTCAAGACCCAGAATACCGACCCAGGGGTCTGTTTTATTTGGTTTTATTTTGACCGCGAATTTCTAATTCAGCGTCGAAAAATACTTAGAATAACATAATTGAGCATTTATAATTTTAAACTCAATTTCCCACCCCTTTTTAGGGACAGTTTTTAGGCCCGGGCTGAATTCCACGTGTCAAGAAACTTTTTCGACCTCAGATTCTGATTCAGCGTCGTAAAATATTTGGGAATGCTATGATAAAGTTCTGTCATTTCAAAAAGCGGTACAAAAAACTGGCGCGTGCCACCCTAATCATAATAACCATTTTGGGAATTGCAGGAGTCTGTGCAAAAATTGAAAATTTATTTTCAAATTTTGGGAAGAATTTCTGTGTTTTAAGCACGGCTAGGTATACATCATTCTTTAAAGTTAAAGTTTCGAACATACCTTATACCATTCTATAAGTACCTAATTCCTTCTCGAAATATACCAAAGGCTTTCGAAAGGTACCACCTGTATTCTTTAATACAGGGTAAAACTCATTTTAAAATTGTTAGCGGTTGTGTTTATATTACGGATTTGAATTCATGTCATTATTATAGTGACATTTTCATTATTATTGTAAATAATAACAATTATAAATCTGTATATTTTAGTTTGTTTTTATAAGTGAGGACCTAGTAAGTGATATTAATAATGGCGTTTTGGCGGCCATTTGAAACACCACAAACAAATTTTTGGAGAAAATGAAACATTTGAGGACCAAGGAGGAGAAGAAGTGGTGGTGCCATTAGAGTCTGCGGTTTTACAGAAACCAAACCTTAACCCTAAAAAATAAATGGATCCATGACGGAACTGACACCTTCATGGCTAGCCTTTTACCAAACTTGAAGTGAAGCAATGATAATATATTAGCCTTGAAAACACTTTTTTTTTAAATATCTCAGAAACTAAAGCTCTTACGAAGTTTTTGGTAATAACACGAATTATTGAAGAAAATTTAAAATTACTACATTTTGAAAACAATGTATTATTAAAAAGTTTTGCAGCATTTTTGAAAGTTTTTAATTGTCAAAAACTGATATTTGCATTAATGGATTTTGACCAAAATCTAACAAGCTCGTAAGAGTATCGAACACTATTCTACCAATATATATAATATACACACACGCAGACAGACATCACGACGATATTGCTGAGATAGGTCAAAATACATCCAAATAACACATTTTTGGCGTTATCTTAAAACGTCGAAAATAATACCTTCTCTCTAGCCATTGCTACGCGGGCTAGGAAGGTAAAAATTTCCAAAGGGCAAGGCAAAACTTTTAAAAACACATTGTACGAGGAAAACTCAAGATATTATTTTTGATATGTATGCGCAACTCTCAGAAGAAAATTACGAAAATCGTTCCAGAATATACAAACGTATTACACATATTACAGGGGCAAGCTACATAGTATATAGTACCTATCTATTAATGATTATTATACGCATTAAGCAGCAACTTTTATTAAACGTTTTATTTTACTTGACTATATATTATAAACAGTTCCCAGTCCGGCCCATATTCTCTTTTATTTGTTGAGGATTCCTTAATGGGTTTCACACTTCAAATTTTATTATGGTCTTTTTGGCGGCTTTTTGAAATGAAAGGACTATAATCTGATATCTATAACTTTAACCCCTTTTTAGGGGCATTTTTTGAGCTCGGGGGTTAATTCCAACGGTCTAGATTTCTTTTTGACCTTGAATTGGCATACAACGTCCAATAATACAACATGCGCATACCATAATTGAGCATTTATTACCTAAAACTCAATTTTTCGCTCTCGTGTAGAAGCAGATTTTAGGCACAAGGGTAATCCAGAGGTCTAGAAACTTTTTTTTCGGAGTCAGCTATAAAAAATATATGGAAATACCATGGTTGAGCATCTATATTATAATTATAAAACTGTATTATTTAAAACTCAATTTTTCACCTCTTTTTAGAGACGCTTTTTAGGCCCGATGTGAATTCCAGGAGACTAGAAACTTTTTTGACGTCAAATTCGGATTCAGCGTAGATAGATATTTGGGAGTGCTATGGTTGAGCATCTGTTACACTGGTCCACAAAAAAAAAATTCTTGAGCCCTGGGATTATTTCCGCTGATTCTTATGTAAGACGACGCCCTGAATCCAAATATAGCTTGCGTTTTCTTCTACCACCCACAATTTTTGAAGGAGCAGCACCTATTTTTATCATTTTTCGATAATAATTATAATATTATCGACATAAATTTAAATTTTTAAGTATAAAGAAAGTTATTTTATTTTTAAACAATAATTAATATATGGGCGCACAGGGGGGGGGGGCTATTTCACATGTATCATAAGAAAACACAAAAAATAGCTTAAAATTCGACATCTTGAGGCTATAGAGGCGTCGGCCCCCCCAAGACATATTCCTGGCTGCGCCACTGATAAATAAGAACTTTCGTACCTTCACTTTGTGCTTGCTTTCCTTTTATACCTTAAGGTACAACCCTCTCGTTTCAAAAATCAGCAGTACTCCGCCAACATGCTTGCATTTCACTTCCCTGAAAACCGCTTTTCCAACTTAGCGATGTCTTGATGAAACCGTTCCCCGTATTCATCCGAGACTGCTCCTAAATTTTCAGGAAAGAAGTCCAGATGCGAGAGAAGGAAGTGCACTTTAAAGGACATGTTACATCCCATGGCCTTGTACGCTAAGAGCAATTCCTCGACCTGAGCGACATAATCGTCACTTTTGTGGTTACCCAAAAAGTTCTTATATACGTTTTGGAATGAAAACCAAGCTCGTTTTTCTTTTTGATTCAGGTGCTCAATAACCGTTGGATCTTGAAAAAGTTGTCTATTCCGGTGCCCCACAAAAACACCTTCCTTGATTTTAGCCTCACTAAGACAAGGAAATTTAGTTTTCAAAAATATGTTTTATCCAGTGCTTTTACAAACTGTTTGATCAATCCAAGTTTGATGTGCAAAGGCGGTAAGTAAATATTATCTTGCGGGACTAATAAGGATCGTTGGCGACATTTTTGTGACCGGGATTACCGTTAAGCTGCTGCCAGCTAAAACTTTATAAAAATAATTAGAAAATGCATATAAAACGGTCAAATCGACAATGTCCATTTACCATTTATGCAAAACACCCCCCCCCCCCCCCAAACAAATGGCTTACCACCTTGCTATAAATATTATTGTTTGAAAACACTAAACTCTCCAGTCTCTCAGAAATGATGATGTTAAAGCCGTAAAAATCCTTTCCGTCCCACCAAACTATCGAAAAGCAGTAAAAATAGGTAGGGGGGTCTCCCCCGAAAATGGGGGGTGATGGGGAAAAACGGAGTTCATATTTGGATTCAGGAGTTCACTTTACATAAGAATCCGCAAGAATGGTGTCAGGGCCGATTTTCATGCCGACCAGTGTTATCTAAAACACAATTTTCCACATCGTTTTATGGGTACTGTTTAACCTCTTGATTGAATTTCAGGGGTTTTCACTTTGGATTCGGATCCAGCACGGATTCGAGAGGAGTAACGTGGTAATTCCCCCTGTAGAAAAAAAAATGTACTTTCTGTTGATATTTAAAGAAAAACATTTTTTGGGGTCCTGTGGAACTAATAAAAATAAAACTAATAATGTCAGAGACGTATCCAGGAAAATAATCTAGTAGGGGATTAAAAAAAAATCAATTAAATTTTTTTTCATTTGTTTGTGTTGCTGAGAAATCTATTTTATCACACTTTTTCGAGTATTTAGGGGGTTATTGATCTTTCTTGATCCCCCCCCCCCCAGATACGGTCTTGAATAAGAGCCTTTGGGAGGAAATACTCTCCAGAGCAGCTTTCGGTAAATTATTTCCTTCAGAGGACCGTGAACCTTAATAATAAAAAAAAAATAAATTGAAAAATTCTAATGCTCAAAAATGTTCTGATTTAAAAGCTACTAAAAGCGTTTTTCTCGAAATAATGTTTTTTTGACTTATCACTTTTATCCACGATTTATATTTACATTTAATTGTTTTTACACGACTACGTATAGAAAAGGCCCTTGACATTTTTTACCTTTTTACCATTTCAGCCCATATTTGACCTATCTAAAACTCTACTTCGGAACGAGCTACGAATCTCAAACTTTGCACAGGCGTAGACCTTCATAGGTTTAACAACTCCTTCTAGTTTCATGGACTTCCATAAAGTAGTAAAGTAGTTACGAATTTTCAAAAAACGTCGAAATTGCCACTCACTCACTCACTCATGTATAGATCATTAAAATTTTACTGTACTTCCAGACACGTTACAAACCTGAAATTTGGCAGACTGATAGAAATTATGACCAAACCCCTGGATAAAATAAAAAAACAAAATTTTAATGTACTCCCCTCCCCTGTACCTAAAAGTAACATTGCCCACTTCCAGAAACACTATAGAGAGCTGAGCTTTCGCAGACTGATAGGAACTATGATAAAACTATGATGCGTACACTTGTTTAATTTTTTATTTAAATTAATTACTCTTGAAACTTTTTATGAAATTCTTGTTGGACTACTATTTTTTTCTAATATTTTTCAAATTAAAATTAAAATGAAAAACAGATTTACAATTTAAAATTCAATTTCGAAATGCATTCTTACGTTCTCGTGCATTGTTAGTAAAAAAAAGAAAATCGAAAATCGGATTTTTTCATTTTGCTATTCGGAAGTATTCAGACATTTTATTTCGTCTCTCGGAAAACTACTCTTTTGTGGAAAATTCAGCTTTTGTACAATCGTTTTGATAAAGGCTTTCTTTCCCCAATGCAAGCCCAGGTTGATATAAATGTCAAAACACAGATTACGAATCAGGTTCGGCTTTTTTATAATGGACACAAAATTTTAAAAAAAATATATGTATATATCTATTTAAACTCTCATTAATAATAGATAGTCAACGATTGGCCCGGAGCCTTCACACATCACAGGAAATAAAATTTAAATCTGACTTATTACTTATTTTAGGCCCTATATATTACCACATATTTCCGCACACTTTTAATCAAAATGTACCTATCTAGAAATACATGGGATGTATCTAAGGTATCTCTAATAGTTTACGGTTTGTATTTAACCAAGGATACAACGCAGGCTCTTATCTCATTTTGTAGATCATTCTTAAAAATGAGTAGATTTTAAGTTAAAGACTACAAAAGAAAAAGAATTGGGCAAAATCTAAAATGGCGGTAAAATAATAAATGCCATTTTAAAAAACCTTTTCAAACTAGTAAGAACCTTACATTTTGAAGTTTGTATTGGTGAACTTGGCTTTACCTTTATATCAGTTGTTTTTCGGGAATACCATTTTTACGTACTTGGCTTTTTTTATATGAGATCAGCCCTTAAAAGCTCAGCTCTCTAGCGTTTCTGGAAGTGGACAGTGTTAGTTTTACATAATTTTACATATATAGGGGAGGAAAACAAATTAAAATGTTGGTGTTTTAAAAAAAAATCTGTATTTTTATCACAGTTCCTATAAGTATTCCAAAGCTCAGCTCTCTAGCATTTCTGGAAGTGGGCAATGTTACTTTTACATTATTTTACATTTATAGGGGAGAGAAGTAAAATATAATTTTGGAGTTTAATTTTTTTTTTCATAGTTTTATCATAGTTCCTATCAGTCTGCGAAAGCTCAGCTCTCTACAGTGTTTCTGGAAGTAGGCAATGTTACTTTTACATAACTTTACATGTACAGGGGAGGGGAGTAAATTAAAATTTTGAAGTTTTTTGATTTTTTCCAGGGGATTGGTCATAATTTCTATCAGTCTGCCAAATTTTAGCTTTGTAACGTGTCTGGAAGTACAGTCGAATTTTGATGATCTATAGGTACATGAGTGAGTGAGTGAGTGAGTGGCAATTTGGACGTTTTTTGAATATTCGTAACTACTTTACTACTTTAGGGAAGTCCATGAAACTAGAACGAGTTGTTAACTCTATGAACTCTACGCCTGTGCAAAGTTTGAGATTCGTAGCTCGTTCCGAAGTAGAGTGTTAGATAGGTCAAATATGGGCTGAAATGTTTCAAGAAAAGAGGGTACAGCAGTTACGCGAACTCAGATTATTTTGTTTGTTTGTTTGTTGTAGGAGCGTAAGTAGGCCATTACAGTTGTGTTAAAACACTTGTTAAACTACTATTATTGGTTGGTCGTAGGTAAAAAATTTCAAAGGCCTTTTATATACGTAGTCGTGTCAACACGACGAGAAGCGATCCTTTAAAACAAACGATGGAAGCTGTTGAGACGATTAGATAGCCATTAATTTACGGAAGAAAGCGGCATTAGATTCACGGCATTAAATGACACTGTCCATGAACATTAGAGGATTAACATAGTAAATGGATGGTGCGGAAAATACAGAAGCTCAGTCGGGCTGTTTTTTGTTTTCTTTGCGATCGATTCCCTAACCACCTATTGATATACGCATTAATTGGCTACAGATTCACACAATTAACTAAATTTCTTTTGAGCTTTTCGATCCATACCTTAGATTTTTAATTCTTTATTTATTATACTAACTTGCGTCTTTATTTGTCTTTTCAGAGTCCCAGATTTCACTCAATGCTTTTGATCGGTAAGTAGCATAGTTTGTCAAACATAATTTTTAAAAATTCGGCCCTGTGGATCTAGAGACTCAAAATCAGTTATTTGGCTTAAAAATACCGCTGACTGACTCTTACGTGTCTGATTGCGGGTAAAAACGCAATAAGCGTAGATCTGGCCTGAAAGGCAGAAGAACTGTCGTATGTCACGGATTAGTTTTGTTTCTTTTTATTTGTAATCGATCTTTTCATTGATCGATATGTATAGCAGTTCATTTTTGCCTGCTCTTTTTCGGTTTCGGTCGCATCTCGGTAGATGGCACTTCTTGCGAGAGTTTTCTCACTATTTACATAGGATTAGAGACAAAACCGTCTAATTAACTTCGAAAAAGTGTCACATTGACAAAGCAGTGTTCTGAGAAGTCCCATAAGGACGAAACAGTTAACCGACACTTATTAGGTATCCATTAGATCATCTTGGACCCCCCTTAGGTTAAGCTTTCAAGCTACCCACGAAAAAATATGAGAGAAGCAAAAACTTCTTTTTACCCCATTAGCCACGAAACTTGTTTGATTTAAAAAAATCAAGTTTTTTTCTGTACTTCTTTTAAGAAACATAGACCAGAATTAAAATCGGCAAAGAGCTCTTATAAGCTACTTCAAGAAAAATATTATTCGTCATATTCATAGCGGTTTCCATAAGAAGGGAATGTGGAAGAACATTAAGTCCTACCGCCTGTACAAAGACCTGACATAATATGCTCGACAAAAGTGCGCAGGTTACGGTGGCTGGGTCATCTGGAAGAGATAAACGACAATGACCCCACTTTGTAATTGGGTCCCCACTTTGTAATTGGGTTAACTCCTGTTAAGTGGTGTAAATAAAATAAAATAAAATAAAATAAAATAAAACATCAACTAAAAATCGTTCGAATGAGGACCCAGTAAAAAGAAATCCCCAAACGCTGAACATAAAATTGGATCGCCAAGGCGATGAAGAGGAGGAAATAAAAACTGATTTTAGAACAGGGCCAAGGATTTCAGAAATAAATCATAACAGGAACACAACGGAAAAGGAATTAGCATTTCACATTGTCATTTCTCGATAGTTTAAAGATATAAGAAGGGTAGTATTTAAAGTGAAAAAGATAAAATGGCAAACCTTAAGCCTCTTAAATTGTCGGATATCCTTTCCTACGTTCGGAAGACAAAACAGTTTGACAAGGGAGAGGACTAAGTAGGAGAATGAATTTTCCAGACATGGCTACCGTAGAAAGGTATTAGCCTTACGGGAAAGAAAGCGAGAAGATAAAAGCCAAAGAGAAAAGGGAAACGTTACGTTATTTATTCTTATCGGCACATTGTATCGTATTGGAAAGATTTTCTTTCGAAGGACGAAAATGAAATTTTCGGCCGTCTTGGGAACCTTGCCTAAACTCCCGCAAAAATTTATTTTTAAACTTTATTTTTCTCCCACATATTTTTTAGATCAAATCTTTCAACGTAGCTGGAAGGTTTACGAAACTTTTTATTGTGTTACCTACTAGTATTTGAGGCAGGTACAGAATACGAGAGTTTATTAAATAGTTGTCAGAATTTACTCGATCAAAAGTTAAACATCTTATTTTTGCAGTATTTCAGTTGTAAATATTTACTAATATTTAACTTTTTAATTTATATCACAAAGTTGCCGTTTTCGGGACTTTTTTAAAAAATATATTAATTTTCTCTCTCCGTTGGTCGATTTAGCCTAATTCAACAGATTTTAATCCTTGCCAGTATTTTGGTTTCAATTACTTTCACTCGATGCTGGTTCCTTGATTTGCTCCAGTATCTTCGTAAAGGTTTGCTTTTATTTTTTGTTTTTTCACTGTTCATATAATACAGCTTTCATTATAGCATTACATAGTTCCTGCTTTTTTACTTGTTCTATTCTTTCCATTACTGCATTACGTTACTGGATTTAATCGCTTTCTATTCCTTATTTAAATATGTTTTTCTGTTTATACTAAATTTGTTCAGGTTTCTTTTGTTCTTCTTGTACTCAAACATTATGATCTATTTGCTCTAATATCTTGTTAAAAAACTCTAGGTTTAAAAAAAATTCTGACTTCTTTTTTCCCTCTATCACCTCTTAGTGGTCTTCATAAAACATCATTATTGTTCTTTCACTTTGTCCTATTGTTCTGCTACTGCGTTGCTGGTTTTAATCGATTTACAATCTTTTAATAAATCCTGTTTTTGCCTCTACTTTTACGTCGATCTATTTGGTCTAATATTTCGCCAACGTCATTCTGCTCTGGTATTTATCTTTCCCTTCATCAGTTATCTGCAGTCTTCGTCATACTATACCATATTTTTTTAAAAATCAAACCGAATTATCTACTTCACACAAAGGTGTCAGAAAAAGAAGGAAACGTTGGTTTTGGTTGTTTTCCTACTTACACAAGGTCGCATGTCCAGACGTACGTTTCTGTATATTTCACGTCATCAGTGGAGAACAGCATTCCTAAGTAAGCCAATTTTGCTTTCTTTTATTTTTTCAATTACAATATTACGTTGCTGGTTTTAATCACTTTATTTTTCTAAATTTGTTTTTCTATCTTCATTTTGCATTTCTTTTCATTTCATTCATTTCATTCATTTCATTCATTTCATTCATTTCATTCATTTCATTCATTTCATTCATTTCATTCATTTCATTCATTTCATTCATTTCATTCATTTCATTCATTTCATTCATTTCATTCATTTCATTCATTTCATTCATTTCATTCATTTCATTCATTTCATTCATTTCATTCATTTCATTCATTTCATTCATTTCATTCATTTCATTCATTTCATTCATTTCATTCATTTCATTCATTACATTCATTTCATTCATTTCATTCATTTCATTCATTTCATTCATTTCATTCATTACATTCATTTCATTCATTTCATTCATTTCATTCATTTCATTCATTTCATTCATTTCATTCATTACATTCATTTCATTCATTTCATTCATTTCATTCATTTCATTCATTTCATTCATTTCATTCATTTCATTCATTTCATTCATTTCATTCATTTCATTCATTTCATTCATTTCATTCATTTCATTCATTTCATTCATTTCATTCATTTCATTCATTTCATTCATTTCATTCATTTCATTCATTTCATTCATTTCATTCATTTCATTCATTTCATTCATTTCATTCATTTCATTCATTTCATTCATTTCATTCATTTCATTCATTTCATTCATTTCATTCATTTCATTCATTTCATTCATTTCATTCATTTCATTCATTTCATTCATTTCATTCATTTCATTCATTTCATTCATTTCATTCATTTCATTCATTTCATTCATTTCATTCATTTCATTCATTTCATTCATTTCATTCATTTCATTCATTTCATTCATTTCATTCATTTCATTCATTTCATTCATTTCATTCATTTCATTCATTTCATTCATTTCATTCATTTCATTCATTTCATTCATTTCATTCATTTCATTCATTTCATTCATTTCATTCATTTCATTCATTTCATTCATTTCATTCATTTCATTCATTTCATTCATTTCATTCATTTCATTCATTTCATTCATTTCATTCATTTCATTCATTTCATTCATTTCATTCATTTCATTCATTTCATTCATTTCATTCATTTCATTCATTTCATTCATTTCATTCATTTCATTCATTTCATTCATTTCATTCATTTCATTCATTTCATTCATTTCATTCATTTCATTCATTTCATTCATTTCATTCATTTCATTCATTTCATTCATTTCATTCATTTCATTCATTTCATTCATTTCATTCATTTCATTCATTTCATTCATTTCATTCATTTCATTCATTTCATTCATTTCATTCATTTCATTCATTTCATTCATTTCATTCATTTCATTCATTTCATTCATTTCATTCATTTCATTCATTTCATTCATTTCATTCATTTCATTCATTTCATTCATTTCATTCATTTCATTCATTTCATTCATTTCATTCATTTCATTCATTTCATTCATTTCATTCATTTCATTCATTTCATTCATTTATTTTCCTTTGTGGTTTTCAAAACTTCTTATTAAACAATATTCTATTTGGTTCCAGATCTCGCTAAAGATATTGTTCCTCGTTTTTCTTTGTTCCCCTTATGCCACCTATCTGCAGTATTCATATTATATTGTTTCTTGTTCTTTTACTTTGTTTTATTGTTTCGGTTACTGCATTAGGTTGCTAATTTTAATCGATTTCTATTATTTATATAAGTGCAGTTTTTTGTCTCTCTTTTTAGTTTTTCTATATATTTTGCCCAATATCTCGCTAAAGGCACTTTTTTTTTACTTTTATGTCTATATCATTTCATGATTATTGTCTTATGCGATTACTTTTTCATATGGTTTTGATTGATATATAATATATGTCGCTTTTATCCTTTAATTGCTTTTCACGTTTTATCTAAAGTGGTTCTTCCAATTTGTAATCTTCTAAATTTTTAGCTGTATTTTGTGATCATGTCTTATACCTCTAATTATCGTCATTATCAAACATTTAAAGCCTGTTTATTTTCTGAAATGCCCCCGTATATAACGCACTTCAAAACTTATGGCTTTGTGGTGAGCGGAAACGGAGTTCAGCTCTGCATCTAGATTGCAGCATTTTGGTATACGTATTTCAGATTGACAGTTTGAGACCTTAATAGTACAGGAAAAATTATAGTCCGGTCAGAATAAAATGAGGGGCAAGTCAATTGGTCTCTTTTAGGTTTCTAGAATCGTACGCACCTATCTAATGAAATAGGTAGGTACAGTGAACCCTCCTATAAGCGGACACTCACGGTTTCGGCGATTTTGTCCGCTTATTGGAGGTGTCCGCTTATGAGAGAGAACTGTGAAATTTTAATATATATTTATTAACCATTTCCGCTGCTTGAGTTTTTCCGATACTAAATTTTTCTGCGATCTTTAGTACTTGTTTTTTTTCACGTATAATAAGAATTTTTTACTAGGCGCCATTTCATAGAGATCTATTACTACCCAACTTAAAAATAAAAATAAAACACAGCAGTCCCGCCAAAAAAAATATTTTGTAAATACAACGTGTTCTGTGAATACGACAGAAGTATTAAGTCTCCGCATGAAAACGAAAAAAGGTTATTCCGCGGCCGCAGAGGGCGTTGTTGCCAACATACTACATAATATTTATGCCCATGTCGTGCAGCGCTCCGTCCTGCTGTCAGAGGTTGGTATTTGGTATATTTTGGTATAGTTTTTGCTTGAATAACTCCTAATACGGGTTCTATCGATTTCATGAAATTTTGCTTCATTCTGCCCTTCAAAAGTTATCCAAATTCATATAAAATCTTACTGGTATAATTTCAACCCTACCCACAAAGAAAAGGCGCGGCTCTTTGCGGTCCGACCACAAAGTATTTGTTTTCCGACCGACCGAGCCCAGGTGGATGGACGGCACGTGATTGGCAGATTTTTTTGAGATGTGCTTTTAATTGCTTTTAGGTGTTCTTTTCGGGACCCCTTTAGTCGGCAGTATGCAGAGTTAGAAAATAAATCAGTGTCGTTTCTGTAGGTGTAGGAATAGAAAATTTTATTATCTATTTTTATTTCTTTAGTTTACACCATAATTAAATGAAATAATTTTCATGAGTATATCTACCACCGCCCATGTCACTTCCTTTATCTTTGTTCAACTGACTTTGCAAAAACTATAGTAGGCATTGGCTTTATCCTTATTATAGTAGAAAGCAAAAGTCAGATAACCGAATTTAATTGAGTGTGTTGCCTTAGTGTTAATCACTGAGCATTGTGCTGTTGTGTTGCTATCCGCAAACATATGTAAATAGCGTGGTCAGGTCGGCAAATACCTAATTGAAATGATTAGGTAATAGAAACGTAATCTGGTAGGGTCTGCATATTTGGAAGATTATAATATAGGAAATAGCGCTCTGGGAGTATGGGTGGTTAGAGATTTACACTTTTGATAGTGCAAAGCTAAGCATTCCGGTAAACTCATAGTATATAAATGAGTAACCCCAAGTGAATATACTGCCGAACAAATTGGTTTTAGGCGATTTCCCTGATTTTCGATCTAGCTATCTATCTATTTACTTCTTTTATTTTTCCAAGGTTCTGGCATATTTCCATTTTAATTTTGCTACCTCTCTTCTGACATCCCTTACTTTTGTTTTATTTCTTATCCATTCATTTCTTTTTCTATCTGTTAGTTTCCAGGTCTGGGATCTATAGGTAAGTACAGGAAGAATATATTGGTAATATACGTTTTGATGTACTGGATCTTTTTATTATGTAGCTTAATTTAATGAATGCTGCCCAGACCAATCTTACTTGCTTCTTGATTTCAACTGTTTGGATTTCTTTTTTTTAGTTTAATAATTTGTCCCAGGTTTATATGTTCCTTTACTTGTTCTGTTTTGTCTTGGTTTATTCTGATCGCGATATGTTCATCTATGTTTGTTATGATTTGAGTGTAGTTTATACTCAAGCCTATATTTTTGGCTGCTGCATCCAATTCTTCCAGCATTTTTATCAGTTCTTCTTTCTTATCTGTTATTAAGGCAATATCATCAGCATACAGGTGGTCCAAGTATTGTCCGCTTACTTTGATGCCTCTACTTCTTCCCAATATAACTTTTTTAAAACATCTTCTAGAGTCTGGTTAAATAGTTTAGGGGATATTGTGTCACCCTCTCTGACACCTCTTCTAATACGGGTTGCTGGACTCCTTCGGGGATTTTAATTGATGTTGATGCTTTGCTATATATATTGGCTATTAGGTCTGTGTATCTGTGATATTGATCATTGCACTCATTCCCTCCTGAAGGCGCTACTGATCCAGACTCAGATGACGCGCGACGTCACGCCGTGTGCGTGACAATATAAATATGCCCCCACAAAAAAGATCAGGAAACCCAATTATCATTGTCATCTGTGGTGTTAAAGTTACCCCTGTAGTAACTTATTCATCCTAAAGAGGTACATATACGAACATTTTTACCTACAAATTCTTAATTTTTTAAATATGGAAGTAAAGATTAACAACCGTTCACAGTGTGCCTGAATGAAGTATAGGTTACATAAAAATGGTTCCAAAAACTAATTGCACATTTTGAATATGGACTCTTGCCTGAGTTCAGAGCCGTATTCATATAAATCCTAGCTGATCCTCTTCTCGAAATTTTTGACATTTTTCTAGTTAGTCTAGGCGCTAGCTCCTGTCACGTGTGACCTAATATGTGCGCTCAGTTTGACTACGGGGCTTTGTTAAGCACCCATAGAAGTATAAAAAAGTTTGGTCACGTGGTCGTACTCATGGTCGTACTCATGGTCATTTGGCCGCCATCTTTCAAAATGGCCGCCAAATTGATAGATTTTTTTATTTAAGCGTATCTCCCTACCCAGTAATCCGATTTTAATTTTTTAAAGCTTGTTTAACAACTTTTTTAAAGACAAACAAATTTGTCATTACATATTTTTTGATAAATCAAGTAGCTTTTGAGATATACCAAGATTATTGGTATTTCCGCCCGCAAAAGAATTAAAATAATACCAATGAATACACAATTCATTGATAATACCCATGCTCATTTTATTGTAGCTACAATATTATTGACATTTGTTTTTTTTTGTTACAAAGAAAGCTTTAAGCCTTTCACAGAAGAGGATATTGACTTTTTGTTTTTAAAGTTCGATGGATGGTACCCCTATAGACTGCCTTAAGTAGGGTGGTTTCTAAAACTGTTCACAAGATTATAGAATAAATGAATTTGCAGCGAGACCGGTCTAGGACAACTGAGCGCCGCCAACTCGGCGCCGCCAACTGGGCGCCGGGCCAACTCGGCTCCGCCAACTGGGCGCCGGCCAACTCGGCGCAGGACTAAAAAATTTTTTTTTGATAAAATGTGTATATGAAAAATAAAATATATTATTTATACAAAAACATCTTTAAAAAGTGCTTTACGCAATTTTTTTGAAATTTGTTTTCGTTAAGTAAAGTTAAATTCATTAAGTCGACTGTTGAATCTTGGTACTTGTAGTGTTTGGTAACCTGGTAACACTACAATTTACGTTTTTTATTACAACAATGGCGGATCCAAAAATCAAAATGGCGGATCCAAAATGGCGGATTTTCTTATTTACTAACCGATTTGTCTCAAACTTGAAATATTACATTGCTTGAGGTCATTTAACACAATTTTTTACTCAAACTTAAAAAAATCAAAATGGCGGATCCAAAATGGCGGATTTTCTTATTTACCAACCGATTTGTCTCAAACTTAAAATATTACATTGCTTGAGGTCATTTAACACAATTTTTAACTCAACTTGAAAAAAAACAAAATGGCGGATCCAAAATGGCGGATTTTCTTATTTACCAACCGATTTGTCTCAAACTTGAAATATTACATTGCTTGAGGCCATTTACCAAAATTTTTTACTCAAAGTTTAAAAAATCAAAATGACCAATTTGGATCCGCCATTTTGATTTTTTAAGTTTGAGTAAAAAATTTTGTTAAATGACCTCAAGCAATGTAATATTTCAAGTTTGAGACAAATTGGTTAGTAAATAAGAAAATCCGCCATTTTGGATCAGCCATTTTGATTTTTGGATCCGCTATTGTTGTAATAAAAACGTAAATTGTAGCATTTTTATTTCCCAGCCCTTATTTTCTTAAAAATGCTACATTCGATTACTTTTAGTACATTAAATTTTATTTAAAAACATTTTATTATCATAAATAATTTTATAATAATTTGTATATTTTTTTATAGTAGTAAAGACGAGATGTCTTATATAATTCATTAAATTTAATCTGCAACATTTCATCATGATCATTAAATGTGCAAAACCTTTTGACGGTCACTGGCAAAATGTTAGTTTAATTTAAAATAATAAAACTTGTTAGGAGCCACTGGTCACGGTTTTCAAATATCGAGAAAATACATGGTGTATCTACATCGAACAAATGCGAGGACATTTTTTGCTCCTGAGTTTGGAGATCTGGGGGCAAACTTGCTGCACGGAGACAAAGGTTTCAGTGTGGGAAATATCGGCCAACTATATGTGTGATTTTCAAATCGCCACCGGCCGATTTTCTCACAGCTCACATTTAAGTGATTTCAATTGAAAGTTCTGATGAGCTGTATTTAGTTAAAACCATATTCTGTTTTTGTGTTGAGTGAAGGATTATCTGAAATTATGTAAGTACCTACTTATATTCTTTATGAAATTATCAGTTTATTGTCTGTGCTTGTCGAAAGACATCTTCAAAATTCAGCCTTACTAATGTGAGATTTTTTCCTTGCTCACAGGCTATCTTGGTATCAATGAGCGCAGCGGTGTTGCTGTCTTGGTTGCTATGTTGCAAAATCAATTTTACCTGTTGCTGCCAGAAAGCGATTCATTTTCCCAACAACTTCCTCGATATTAAAACTATGTGGAGAGCTTATCTTTAGGAGTTACCCTCAAGGTTGAGGTAAGGAAACATAAACTCTATATTTCTATCTTTTAACAATTAAATAAAAATACTCTGAAGACTTAAGAAAATAAACTTTTATTCAAAATAAAATTAACATGTATATTCTAAAATTAATAAACTAACAAATTACATGGTGCTAATATAGAGAAACTAAGTAAGATATTTTCTCTATATAGGGTGCCAGGTACGAGTCAAAGCTTAGTCACAAGATACGTGTCAAGAGTCAACATTTGTCTTGCCAGATAGAAGTCAAAGTTTAGAGTAAAACCTCGTAGTCAAAAGTTACGTCATTATGAAACGGGTCATTGCATGACCAGATTACTTCTGTCACCAGTACGCGGCAGAAATACAGCTATTTCCACTACATGGAGCTTAAAGAAGTTATGGTTTTGCAGGTTTTTATAAAGAAATAAGTCACGCACAGATGTGTAAATTTTCGCTATTATTTTATAGAATCTCTATTTTTTTAGAGATGATTTTGATAAAAAAAATACAGTTTAAAATCTGCGCTGCGCCTACTTAAAATTCATGAATTTTTACAGGTTGCCTCTGCTTGCGTTACGTAAATTGCGGTGATGATAACACGTCAAAATCATCTTAGATTTAATTTTTTTGGTATTTTCTAGGTTAAAACTTAGGGAAAGACTAGAATAAAATATTGTTACTTTTGTGAAATCTTTTTCAGGTTTTAGACAATAAATTTAGAAATTGTCATATAATCACATTTATTTTAATTTATAAAATATCCATTACCTACCTACACAGTCAGTATTTAATATATTTAGTTCTGGAGATATTTAACTGACTTCAGTTAATTAAATATCACCAGATTACAATAATCTCGAGAACATCATGACCATCCAATCAAATTAAATAATACTGGGTTTCCTAATTTTACCAGATATGATCTTTAGTTCCCGAGATATTTATATACATAAAATTGGGTGGCGCTCAACATTTTTGTTAAAGTAAATAATTCATATTTTCAATTACCTTCTCTGTTAATTTTTGTACCACTTTATTCAAATCCCACAGTGCTCTCCGGCGAACAGCTACCGTAGCTATGTTAGCTGTCTAAAAAACGCTACACATATTTATGGCGCCCAACGTGGCCCATAAATATGTGTAGCGTTTTTTAGACAGCTGTGAGCAAGGAAAAAATCTCACATTAGTAAGGCTGAATTTTGAAGATGTCTTTCGACAAGCACAGACAATAAACTGATAATTTCATAAAGAATATAAGTAGGTACTTACATAATTTCAGATAATCCTTCACTCAACACAAAAACAGAATATGGTTTTAACTAAATACAGCTCATCAGAACTTTCAATTGAAATCACTTAAATATGAGCTGTGAGAAAATCTGCCGGTGGCGATTTGAAAATCACACATATAGTTGGCCGATATTTCCCACACTGAAACCTTTGTCTCCGTGCAGCAAGTTTGCCCCCAGATCTCCAAACTCAGGAGCAAGAAATGTCCTCGCATTTGTTCGATGTAGATACACCATGTATTTTCTCGATATTTGAAAACCGTGACCAGTGGCTCCTAACAAGTTTTATTATTTTAAATTAAACTAAAATTTTGCCAGTGACCGTCAAAAGGTTTTGCACATTTAATGATCATGATGAAATGTTGCAGATTAAATTTAATGAATTATATAAGACATCTCGTCTTTACTACTATAAAAAAATATACAAATTATTATAAAATTATTTATGATAATAAAATGTTTTTAAATAAAATTTAATGTACTAAAAGTAATCGAATGTAGCATTTTTAAGAAAATAAGGGCTGGGAAATAAAAATGCTACACAGCCCCCCTCCTAAAAGCAATAATAGTTTTGTCTTGATGATCCATAATCATCGTGACAAAAATATTAAATCTATTTTACATAAACTAATGTCGATTTCTTTATGCCTTTAACTTGAAACTTAATATCTAACGCGTATTAAACGTCCTGAAAGGAGACAAAATCCGTAGGTCATAATGGAGTAGGCTCTAAATCGGTATGTTCCTTTCCAAGCAAAGAACAAAATCAACAAAAGAATAACACCAAAAGCTATGTACAAACACGGAAATCGAAATTGGAAGGATAACTATTCCTACACATTGGTGCACCGCAATGGTAAGAGATAGACTTAGTCTAAATTTTCTTGTTCAGACAGTTCTGAAGGATTTTCAGAATCCGACTGATTAATATCATATTCTTGGTAAGGTTTTAGGTCTTTTATATGCCAATTTTTAACCATACGACCGGAATCAACCTCACGCAAATCATACACTAAACGAGAAATTTTCTTCTTAACTGTACATAATATGTACCTAGGAGCAAGTTTAGCCATAAAGCGCTTTCCAGCGTCTGAGAGAATTTTATTTCTTCTCCAGACATAGTCTCCTACTTTAAACTCAATATCTCTTTTTCTGAAATTATACGATTTACTATTTCGCTCATAAGCTGCGTGCAGCTTTTGTCTAACTTCGGAATAAATTTCCTTCATACCCTTCAAATTTGCAGCATAACCATTTCTATCGCCTGGGAGAATCTCAACATCTTTATGTATTGAACCCGAGGTTAACTTATAAAAATCAGCATGTGAAGGAATGTGTCTACCGAAATTTAAAAATGCTGGGGTGTAGCCATGAACTTCATGCTTACTAGTGTTAATAGCATGTTGACATTTAGCTATATCAATATCCCAATCTGTATGTGATTCTACAAAATAACGAATTATTGTTCCAGCAGTCCGGTTATTCCTTTCAACATAATTGCATTGAGGTGAATACACAGCTGTATACCAAACCTTTTCAATACCATAATTGCTACAAAGATCACGAAAACTTTTGGCTTTAAAACAACCATTATCTGCAATTACCAAATTACTGACTCCATAAACCAAAAATACTTGTTCTTCCAGAAACTTATTTATTGGACCAATTTTTGCAGAACGAAGAGGGCAGATTAGTTGGTACTTTGTAAACCAATCGCTAACTACAAGAATAAATCGATTTTTTCTCTTTGACAGAGGAAAAGGTCCCATTAGATCAAGGGCAACCATTTCAAATGGATAGCTAATTTTCTTTTCTTTACCCATGAGTCCCATTTGTCGAGTATTTGAAGCTTTTTGAGAACCACAAACCTTACAAGACTTGCAATATCGAAGGACATCTCTTCTCATTTTGGGCCAATAATATAGTTCCTGTACACGAGACAAAGTTTTGAAGAAACCAAAATGTCCTGAAGTTTTCTCATCATGAGAACATTTTAACACGTTTACTCTCTGATGTTTAGGAACTAAGAATTTCCATTCAGGAAGACTAGTTTTTACATAAGATTTTTCTGGAATGAACTTGTAAACTAAATTACCATCAACTTTCCACTGTGGAAACATTTCAGGATCAGAACGAATTTTGGATCGAAGATCTACATACCAGTTATCATTTTGCTCTAAATCTATCTCAACTAACGATACTTCCGGAGGAATGCGAGACAATGCATCAGGTACCACATTTGACGTACCCTTTCTGTGTACCAATTCGAAATTATGTTCTCTTAACTTAACAGCCCATCGAGCCAACTTACCACTTGGATTTTTCATATTATTTAACCACAACAAGGAATAGCAGTCTGTGATTACCGTGAACTTACTTGCACCTTCTACGTAACAGCGAAAACGTTCTATTGCAAAGATTACTGCCAAACACTCCTTTTCTACAGTAGAATAATTTCTCTCTGTTCTGGACAAACTCCTACTGGCATAAGCGATTACCTTCTCCTCGCCATCCAAAATCTGTGTCAGAACACTACCTAGACCTACATTTGACGCATCACACTGTATCGTGAACATCTCACTATAGTCTGGCTGTGCTAAGACTGGAGCGGACACCAACAGCTGCTTGACCTTGACAAACGACTCCTCCGCCGCTTCAGACCAAGTGATCGGCTGATTTTTCTTTTTTCCTTTTAAAAGATCATTGATTGGAGCCATTAAAGTAGCAAAATCTTTGACAAAACGACGGTACCAAGAACAAAGACCTATCCAACGTTTTATCTCCGTGGTAGTTCGAGGCCTGGGGTAGTTAATCATACAAGAAACTTTCTCAGGATCTGTTCTAAGAGAGTTTGAGCCAATAATAAAGCCAAGGAACTTGACTTCTGTTTTGAAGAACTCCGATTTTTCAAGGTTAATTTGCCTCTTTCAATTTTAAACGGACTTCCTCCAGTAACTTTAAATGTGATTCTAAATCCGAACTGGCCAAACAAAGGTCATCAAGATAGGAATAGATATTAGGATATTTCGCACCAAAGATAGAAAAAATTAACCTTTGTTGAGTTTGCGCAGCATTGCACAAACCAAAAGGAACCCTTTTAAACTGAAAGGATCCTCTACCTACAACAGAAAATGCAGTTTTTTGTTTGGATTCATTATCGAGAGGAATTTGCCAAAATGCCTTCCGAAGATCGATTGAAGAAATATACTTAGCACCTCTTAACATGCTCAAAATAGAATTTATATTAGGTAGTGGGTATGTATCGTGAACTGTGACATTTAAGCCACGCCCATCGAAGCAGAAGCGAAATTCACCGTTGGCCTTCTTCACCAGTAGAACTGGGCTGCACCAAGGGCTATTTGAAGGTTCTATAACCCCAAGTCTTAACATATCATCAATTTCGTCGTTCAAAATTTTAGACATATAGGGTGAAAGTGGGTAAGGACGTTTCCTAAAGGGTTTTGCACTCCCTGTATCAATTGTCAACTTTAATTGATCAGTACAACCTATATGGTCTTTACTAGAAATATATTCAAATGATTTTATAACTGATTCCGCTCTTAGACGGTCAGACTCACTCAAAGAATCTAAAGAATGCAGAAAACTAAAAACTTTATTAGAATCAGGCACTGAAATAACATTTACTCATTTTCAGTAAAACCGCATTGAACATGCCACGAATTTGCTTTAAAATCCACACAAATCTGAAAAAGCTTTGCAAAATCGCTTCCGAAAATGAAAGCTTGGGGTAGTGCAGAGACAACTAAAGCTCTTACAATTCGACATGTTTGGCCTACATAAATAGGTAAATCTACCTCACCATCAACGATTTTACGAGATCCATCGGCTGTACAAATTTTCTCAAAAGAGGAGTGCCTAATCTCCAAGTCAAAATGTTTTAAAATTTCAATTCCAGGGGAACCTACTACGGAACTAGTAGCACCCGAATCTAATAAAACGGTTATATTTTGATCATATAACTTAACTTGTATATAAGGGCGATTATCTAAGGGCTTTTCTATAAAAAGAGGGGAAATTTTATTTACACGCGACTGTTTGAAAAATTTTGATACAGTATTTTTCCATTCTTCCCAATCAGCTAAACTAAATTTATTTTTATTGCTTAGAGTTTTATTTACAGATGTGGTTACGGAAAAATCGGAATACTTACCAGTGCACGAACCACTAAAATGCACCTTCTTATTTAGTTTTTTTGAACAAGATGGACAATTGCTAACTCGAACATCTGGAGCATCACATTTGTAACAAAATAATTTTCTCTTTAATTTGCAATCAGAAAAAACATGATTTAACTGACCGCAGTTAAAACAAGTTATTGGTTCTCGGTGCCTTTGCGAAGGCCCTTCAGAATGTTCAAGGTCATTATTGCTTCTATTTAAAGGTTTCGAATTATTTCTTTCTTTTTGAAACTTCTATTATTTTTATGTTTAGAAAAATCATTATGTTTTTTAAATTGTTTTTGTTGATTCTCTTTTTTATATTCGAAATTTCTAGATTTAAAATTAGAATCGGTTCTATCGTTACCATAAAGAGTAGAAATATTGTGAGAAGAATCGTACTGTAAAATATTTGACTCATCAATTTTCCTACAACTATCAATAAGTTCATCGACTGTATTAAAATCTGAAATAGCAAGACGACTCGCATAGCCAAACAATAAATTTTTGCGAACATGTTTTACTTTTGTGCTTTCATGAGGAGGACGAGATAATCTGTTAAATAAAACTTCTAAATGACCACAAAAAATATGAACAGACTCGTTTGGTTTTTGCTTCCTTGCCCGAATCTCTGTCCAGACAACCTCATCATTTTCTGACAACAAAAAATCTTTTTTTAATCGCTCTACCAATGAATCCCAATTTGTAAGTGTACTTTTAATTCTCCTATACCAAGCGAATGCGTTCGTATTTATAAAAAACTCAACTGCTGATTGAAAAAGTTCGTCATTACTGACTTTTCGAGAAGCTGCCAATTCACTAACGCGTTCTAAAAATGAATAAAGATTTCTCGGATCTCCGTTAAATTTTATACCCCATTCTGAAATAGGAATATTTTTAGAATTACAAGAAATCACCGGTGGTGCAACATTAATTACTGGAGTTTGAAAAGTTGGAAAGAGAGGGGATGTCGGTCTCTGATTTCCCTTAGTTGATTTTTCCATCAAATCATCCTCCAATTTAAGATAAGTAGCTTTAGTTTCCTTTTTAAAATTTGTTACCTCTACAGTATTATCTTCCGTATCAGTAACCGTAGCTTTTAATCGTTCGAGCCTCTGGCTCACGTGAGCAATACGCGACAAAAGTTTGACAAAAATCGAATCTTGACAGGTTCCTTCAAAATCTTCAATCTGTTCTGTAATTGAATCAACTGAAGTCTTAATTGCTTCTTTTTCAATAGAAAATGTATATTTATATGCATCTGGTACAACACATTTGCCTGGTTGAATTTTTTCCTTAGCTAAAAGACGCGCAAGTACTTTTCGCTTATCTGGGGTAGGTCTAGCTATACCAACATCTCTAATTTGTAGTTCATAATCTAACTCCGCTTCGGTCAAGTGTGAAGCACTTTTAATTACGTAATCCATTTTTAAAATGTTTTAAAATATACAAATGATTCAATTTTGAAAATATAAAGTTAAAAAAATTTAATGAAAAATATTTTGAGGGCTATCAATTTAGAGAAAATATTTGCGGAATGCAAAAAGTATAAAAACTTTGCCACAAAAAAAATCAATAAAAAAACAAAGTTAAAATTTTTTTTGTGTGGTATCAATTTAATGATTTTTTTTGTTACAGAAAATAAAAATTTCTAATTTCTCAGTAGCAGTTGCTCGCTAGTTCTCATAGGAAAATGATCAAAAAAATATTTATGCAATTGTAAAAAAAATCTTTGGGGTATCAAAATAGCGATCGAAATCCCTAGATAATAAAAAGTTAGGTTTTACTAAACCTTCTTTGTAAAAGCCGCACTTACATATTCAAGGTTTAAAATCTAATGTTCTAGCGAACCTATGCAAATAAATTTGGACAATATCCAAGCTATAATTTAATGCTTTCAAAAAAAAATTAAACTGTCAAAAAAAATTTGAGCTTTCAAAAAAATACCTAAAATCATATAAGCTCAAACTCAATATTACCAAATTTTGCCGGACACGAGTCAACCAAATAGCGTATAATTTTTTTTGCAATATCTCTCTAATGCTACGCTATTTACGTACGCTAAATCTCTATAATGCATTGACTCTTATGCTCACCTAAAATAAAATAATACGCCTCGAAATGTTAAATTGAAAAAACAAGACTTGACGCGGTCTTGTTTTCTTGTTTAAAAAAATACAATCGATTTTTATAAAGTGTTGTTGTCAAGCGCAAAAAACATAACTTTTTATGAGCCACATTTTTCTTTTGCATGCTACTTTTAATTTTAAGCAGCAAGAATTATTTTTAAAGCCTGTATAGAAAAACTTTTATTTATTTGACTAGAATAAAATATTTTCTGTTTAAAAAAATTAATTTCTATTTTGCTATTAGATCTCGTTCTCTAGTTATATATAAAACACACCTTGCCTACAGTCAGTTTATCAAAAAAAATAACTTCAAAAATAACAAAGAAAATTTTTTTTTTTTATTAAAAAAATATTTTGTAGTTCCTCTTCCCACTCTGCTAAGCTTGGTTTTATAGGAAAGCCCCACGTTGGGCGCCATAAATATGTGTAGCGTTTTTTAGACAGCTAACATAGCTACGGTAGCTGTTCGCCGGAGAGCACTGTGGGATTTGAATAAAGTGGTACAAAAATTAACAGAGAAGGTAATTGAAAATATGAATTATTTACTTTAACAAAAATGTTGAGCGCCACCCAATTTTATGTATATAAATATCTCGGGAACTAAAGATCATATCTGGTAAAATTAGGAAACCCAGTATTATTTAATTTGATTGGATGGTCATGATGTTCTCGAGATTATTGTAATCTGGTGATATTTAATTAACTGAAGTCAGTTAAATATCTCCAGAACTAAATATATTAAATACTGACTGTGTAGGTAGGTAATGGATATTTTATAAATTAAAATAAATGTGATTATATGACAATTTCTAAATTTATTGTCTAAAACCTGAAAAAGATTTCACAAAAGTAACAATATTTTATTCTAGTCTTTCCCTAAGTTTTAACCTAGAAAATACCAAAAAAATTAAATCTAAGATGATTTTGACGTGTTATCATCACCGCAATTTACGTAACGCAAGCAGAGGCAACCTGTAAAAATTCATGAATTTTAAGTAGGCGCAGCGCAGATTTTAAACTGTATTTTTTTTATCAAAATCATCTCTAAAAAAATAGAGATTCTATAAAATAATAGCGAAAATTTACACATCTGTGCGTGACTTATTTCTTTATAAAAACCTGCAAAACCATAACTTCTTTAAGCTCCATGTAGTGGAAATAGCTGTATTTCTGCCGCGTACTGGTGACACAAGTAATCTGGTCATGCAATGACCCGTTTCATAATGACGTAACTTTTGACTACGAGGTTTTACTCTAAACTTTGACTTCTATCTGGCAAGACAAATGTTGACTCTTGACACGTATCTTGTGACTAAGCTTTGACTCGTACCTGGCACCCTATATAGAGAAAATATCTTACTTAGTTTCTCTATATTAGCACCATGTAATTTGTTAGTTTATTAATTTTAGAATATACATGTTAATTTTATTTTGAATAAAAGTTTATTTTCTTAAGTCTTCAGAGTATTTTTATTTAATTGTTAAAAGATAGAAATATAGAGTTTATGTTTCCTTACCTCAACCTTGAGGGTAACTCCTAAAGATAAGCTCTCCACATAGTTTTAATATCGAGGAAGTTGTTGGGAAAATGAATCGCTTTCTGGCAGCAACAGGTAAAATTGATTTTGCAACATAGCAACCAAGACAGCAACACCGCTGCGCTCATTGATACCAAGATAGCCTGTGAGCAAGGAAAAAATCTCACATTAGTAAGGCTGAATTTTGAAGATGTCTTTCGACAAGCACAGACAATAAACTGATAATTTCATAAAGAATATAAGTAGGTACTTACATAATTTCAGATAATCCTTCACTCAACACAAAAACAGAATATGGTTTTAACTAAATACAGCTCATCAGAACTTTCAATTGAAATCACTTAAATGTGAGCTGTGAGAAAATCGGCCGGTGGCGATTTGAAAATCACACATATAGTTGGCCGATATTTCCCACACTGAAACCTTTGTCTCCGTGCAGCAAGTTTGCCCCCAGATCTCCAAACTCAGGAGCAAAAAATGTCCTCGCATTTGTTCGATGTAGATACACCATGTATTTTCTCGATATTTGAAAACCGTGACCAGTGGCTCCTAACAAGTTTTATTATTTTAAATTAAACTAAAATTTTGCCAGTGACCGTCAAAAGGTTTTGCACATTTAATGATCATGATGAAATGTTGCAGATTAAATTTAATGAATTATATAAGACATCTCGTCTTTACTACTATAAAAAAATATACAAATTATTATAAAATTATTTATGATAATAAAATGTTTTTAAATAAAATTTAATGTACTAAAAGTAATCGAATGTAGCATTTTTAAGAAAATAAGGGCTGGGAAATAAAAATGCTACAAAATTGTAGTGTTACCAGGTTCCAAACACTACAACTACCAAGATTCAACAGTCGACTTAACGGATTTAACTTTACTTAACAAAAATAAATTTCAAAAAAATTGCGTAAAGGATTTTTGAAAGATGTTTTTATATAAATAATATATTTTATTTTTCATCTACATATTTTATCAAAAAAAAAAATTTAGTCGGGCGCCGAGTTGGCCGGCGCCCAGTTGGCGGCGCCGAGTTGGCTTTACGCCCAGTTGGCCCAGCGCCTCGTTGGTCCAGCGCCCAGTTGGCGGCACCGAGTTGGCGGCGCCCAGTTGTCCCATTCCGTCCCGATAAAAATTATTCTTAACGTTTTTCGCTAGGATGCATCGTTTCGCTGCAAATTCACTTTTTCTATAATCTTGTGAACGGTTTTAGAATCAACCCTCTTTATGGCAGTCTTTAGGGGTACCATCCATCAAACTTTAAAAACATAAAGTCAATATCCTCTTCTGTGAAAAGTTTGCCTTGTATGTAACAAAAAAAACAAATGTCAATAATATTAAAGCTACAATAAAATGAGCATGGGTATTATTTTAATTCTTTTGCGAGCGGAAATACTAATAACTTGGTATATCTCAAGAACTACTTGATTTATCAAAAAATGTGTAATGACAAAATTTATTTGTCTTTAAAAAAGGAGTATAAAAAGCTTTAAAAAATTTAAATCGGACGACCGGGTAGGGCGATACGCTTAAACAAAAAAAATCTATCAATTTGGCGGCCAAACGACCATGAGTTCGACCACGTGACCAAACTTTTTTTATACTCCTATGGGTGCTTAACAATGCCCCGCAGTCAAATTGAGCCCACATATTAGGTCACACGTGACAGGAGCTAGGCTAACTAGAAAAATGGCAAAAAATTTATAAAATTTCGAGAAGAGGATCAGCTAGGATTTATATGAATATGTTTCTGAACTCAGGAAAGAGTCCATATTCAAAATGTGCAATTAGTTTTTGGAACCATTTTTATGTAACCTATACTTCATTCAGGCACACTGTGCGTTTTCCACGGTAATTTTTTTTTACTAAGAAATGTATGAAGACTTTATCTTTAACTTAATTTACCAAAAAATACACGAACGTCTTGTAGTAAGGTCTGCCGAAATTGTGACATTTAGGGTGTACTTGAAGAAGCCAAAAAATTAATAAATTTTTTTGTCAACAAATATTATTTTAAATCGTCAATTTTTTATTGTAAAGTTACGAGACGTAAAGTAGTATAATAGTAGTAGTGTGAGCTATGGTGATCCTAATTTTTTCGAGAAAAAAAAAGTTGCTCCGATTTCAAAAATTTATATATATCTTTGCGTTTCAGATGATGTTGAAACTTTTTTGTCGCGTTGTCTGTCTGTCTGTCTGTATGTCTGTCCGTATGTCTGTCTGTCTGTAACGACCAACGCGCATAACTCAAAAACCGCTTGTCCGATTTGAATGAAATTTGGTACGTAAGCTGGGTCTTGGGTCGAGATGGTCCCATTTAAAAATGAACAAAATCCATCGAACGCAAGCCAAAAAAAGGGTGGGGGTAGATTTCAGAAATTAGATTTTATGTAAAAATATGGCGTGTGAGATATTAAACGAAAGGTAATTGAATCTGGAGTTAAAAAAAAAAACATTTTATTTTATTTAAAAAAAAGATACATTTAAAAAATTTGAGTTTAATTGAAAATATCGTGTCTGATATCAAACGAAAGGTAATTGAGTCTGGAGGTAAACAAAATACATTTTAGTTTTTTTTAAATAAAGGGTGGGGGTAGATTTCAAAAACTAGTTTAGTCAAAACATGGCTCGGTTCGGTTCGGTTCGGTTCGGTATCAAACGAAAGGTAATTAAGTCTGGAGTTGAATAACATATATTTCAGTTTTTAGTTACAATAACTCACAGGTACACTATAACTATAGTACCTAGTGTGAGCTTAGGTGCCCATATATTGGCAGAGTATTTTGTGATATCGTCGCCTTTCTTACGAAGGGACCTAACTAACAAAATTACGAAAATTGAGATATTTTGCCTTCTAACTGTTCTCATGCAACTCCTTGATCTTACGAATTGGCATATCTTCATTATAAGTAGTTCAGCTTTGATTAATAAAATCACTTACTGCAAAAACATAAAATACACAACCTTTTCATTTTTTAGCTCTCCTGACAAATTTCCCAAATGCTAGTTAGGAAACTTCGTAAGAAAGACGCTATAGGTAGTTTATGTCAATGCCAATGAGGTCGGATGGCCTTGAAAATATAATTTTTTATAGCGTCTATATCTTATTATACAGGGTCTCCCATAACTTAGGAGCCATATAGTGCAGCAGGTGATAAAGGAGGACACATTTGTTTTTAAGATATAGGATTTTTAAAGTTTAAAGAGGAGTGGAAAATGATTTTAGAAAAAAAAGAAAATCTCTCACAATACTCAGTTAATTGTGATTCGAAAATGTTGTACTCTTTGTTTTTATAGAATTACAAGATGAGAAGATACAGGCTGTCAAAATAACCTCTAAAAAAGTATAAAAAATAATAATTAAAAAAAAAAAATTTTTGCTTACTTATTCTTTTAAAAAATATCAATAATATTTTATTACTACTCGCTAGAAACTTGTTTTTATTAACAAAAAATATAAAAAAAAAACATTGGACTTAAAAAGGCATTCATAAAAATTTATACCAAAAAAATAGTTTCTTCAAAAAAAAATTGACGATGTAATTTTTTTTAAAATTATTTTTATTTCAATTTATTGCTCTTGTTCTAATACACTACTTTATCCAATTTCATAGTTTTACTGTTTTTTTTTTAAGTTATTATCAAAAAAGTTTAAAAAATCGCCAACTTTGATGCTCTTTGATCTCGACAAAGAAACTGTTTTCCCCCATGAATTATAGGAACTTTTTTATCAGACATAATCTCCTCTATCACTTGTTGACCTATGGGCCCCTAAGTTGTGAGAGACCCTGGATAGATACAAGATAGAAACGAATATAATCGTGATCAGTAAAGTTTGTAATCGCCTTCAGAAATTTTTGCCTGGATACGGACTTGCTATCGGTAGTCTGTGCCAATGCCTATTTTAATCATAAATGAATGTTACCTTTACTAAAATAAACTTTAATTACATAATCGTTATACATTTTAAATAATGCAATTCAGTTGAATTTCCAGAATAAGATATTATGGTAACATTTTGAATAAAGTGTTATAAAGAAAGAATTATTCTTCCCAGAAAATGTCTATTTAAACTAACCTATATTAATAAATTCATTTGAAATGACCCTCATTTTTTTCTGAAAATGTAGTAATCTATATTCAATAAATTTAAGTGCAAATTTTGTATACTGAATAACAATTTCCCTAAAATAAAAAGCAATTATTTGTGGGGGTATGGATTGCTTTAGCGTCTAACCAAAGTATTGAAAGGACACAATTCAGGCATATCCTCGAAACGTCGCATTAGTTGCTACACCCCACTAAATTTGACATTGACGTTCAGTATTTAATATCGAAGGCAGTGGCGTATCTTCCACCATATTGTAACTAGATGCTTTTGCTAATAAACTGTATAGTTTTTAAAATATAAATTTTTAAAGTTTGGTCGTTTTGGTCTTATGGGCTTCCATACCCTAAAATTCGCTAAATGAGGTTTTTTCGCATCTCTATGGCCCCACCATACTGCGACTCGGTGCGTTTTTTGATATACTAGGTATATAGTTTTCAAAATATAAATTTTTAAAGTTTGTCCATTTTGGTCTTATGGGATTACCTCTAAAATTAGCTAAATGACGTTTTTCCAAATCTTAACTCGTCGTATGGTTTTTTCGCTTTTGTATGGCCCTACCATACTGCAACTAGGTGCTTTTGTTGATAAACTCTATAATTTTTTAAATATTAATTTTCAAAGTTTGGTCCCTACCCTAAAATTCGCTAAATGACGTTTTTCCGAATTTTAAATCAGGGTGTCGTTTTTTGCATCTCTGTGGCCCCACCATATTGCAACTCGGTGCTTTTGCTGGCCATGGTCGGACAACTTTCATAATAAGTAAAATTAAGGTTTACTTAAAACTTATTGTAAACCACAGTGGCGGATCCAGGGGGGGCACTAGGGGCACTAGGGGCACTTGCCCCCCCCGAGAATTTTTTGAATATACAAAAAATTAGTAAAAAGTAATGTTTTTCCTAAAAAAAATTCAAAATTTTTGCCTGCGGCGCATGAAAGTGTTATTATCATCGAAATTACAACCACTGACTAATTCAATAAAATGCTGCTTAAAAAAATATATACCGTTTTTTACCAACAGAGAATGTCACCTAAAGTGCCCCCCCGAGAAGCACCTCTGGATCCGCCCTTGGTAACCCATGTGGGAATTCATAAACCTTGCTTGTTATAAAGGGGTCTCAAAATAATTTTTCGGGTAGAAAGAGAAAAAAAATTAAATCAGGGACGTATTTAATTAAAATAATTGTGAAATGTGGAGATGAGTTTTATGCATCTATCTATCTTCTTCGATCCATCTTTGGACACAGGCGTCCTCCAACATCTTCCATTCTTATCTGTCTGTCGCCGTGTTCATCCATCTAGCTCCTGCATGTCGTTTCAAATCGTCCGCTCATCTCATTTCAAGTCTCGAGGTTACAATACACTTGTTCCATCGATCGTCTTTCTGTCTGATATTATGACCTGCAAATGTCCATTTTAATTTTGCTACTTCTCCTCTTACATCCCTTACTTTTGTTTTATTTCTTATCCATTAATTCCTTTTTCTGTTTGTTAGCTTAACACGTAACATTTGTCTTTCCATTGATCTTTGGGCTTTTGTTACCTTATCCATGTTTGATTTTGTAAGTGTCCAGGTCTGGGCTCCATAGGTAATTACAGGAAGGATACATTGGTTTTACCCTTTCGTTTTGAGGTACTGAGGATATTTTTTATTTTTTGATATGTAGCTTAATTTGCCGAATGCAGCCCAGGCCAACCTTACTCGTCTTTTGATTTCAGTCGTTTGGTTTTCCTTTTTTAGTTTAATAATGTGTCCCAGGTATATATATATATATATATATATATATATATATACATATAAGTATTCCTCTCAATTTTATGTATAACAAGCTGAAAATAATGAGAAGACTTTAACTAAGAAAATCCTCATATATATTTATCGGTTTCACAACGTTCTACGTCTTCCAATACCCAATCTCCACTCGTTTCTGTTTGCCCATAATTCAACATCTAGGCCTCTTAATCTTATTTTACTGTCTTTTCCTTCTCTCCAGCTTCTCCTTGACCGTCCTTGTTTTCTTCGGCCAGTTGGTTTCCATTGTAGTATTTGTTTAGGTAGTCTTTCACCATTCATTCTTTGTACATGTCCGTACCACACCAGTACGTTCACCCACTGTCATAATTTTTCTTATTCTTTGATTTGTAACTCTTTCTCTTTTTGATTTCCCTGCTGCTCTTCTCCAATAGTCCATCTCCGTAGCTGAAAGCATTTTTTCTGTTCTATCCTTGATTGGCCATACTTCTGAGCCGTATGTAATAATACTTTTTACAATGGTGTTATATATAAGCTTTTTGATATGTTTTGATATACTTTTGTCCCAAATTATTTCATTTAATAAAGTTATTGCTTTTCTTCCTTGTACGTGTCGATCTTTTATAGCTTTATCTAGTCTATCTAAGTATTTATACTCATCATAGGACTGAATTCGCTGCCCGGTATTTAAGATTAGATCCTGTTTCGTTCCACCGATACACATATACTCTGTCTTATTGAGGTTAACCTCTAGTCCCCACTTATTAAACTCTTCTATTAGTTTTCGTGTCATATATTCAATAGTGAGCCACTACTATCTGATCATCGGCGAAACATAAAGTATACAAGGTGGTTTCGTCCAACGGAATTTTCATGTTTTGGCATTTTCTTTTCCATACTTATAGACTTGTTCCAAGTATATCTTGAAGCGCGTGGGCGAGATGCAGCAACCTTGTTTAAGACCTTTATTAACTTGAAAGCCATTGGTTAGTTTTGCTTTTATTTTAACTTTTGCCTTATTATTGCGGTATAACTCTTTGATGGCCTTAATTAGTTGTACGCTTATGTTTGTGTTTTCCAACGCTTTCCAAAGTAGATTTAGTGGTATACTTTCATATGCCTTCTGCAAATCGATGTAAAGCAGATGCATCTCTTGTCCGTATGCCATTTTCTTTTCAATAACTTGGGTTATACAAAAGAGATGATCTAAAGTTGATCTACCCGCCCTGAAACCGGCTTGTTCTTCTGCCTCCATGTCTTTATATTCGCTCTCCACTTTATTACTTATTATTTTACCGTATATTGTGCTTAGCGTACTAGTCACAGATATACCAATATAATTGTCACATATATCTTTCCTTTCTTTTTTGTGTATTTTCCACACTGTTGGTACTACAGTTCCATTTAAATATTTTTGGAAAAGATTCCGTAATCTCCAAAACAGTTCTTCAGTGCCATATTTAATAAGTTCAGCTGGGATATTTCCGGGTCCGGCAGATTTACCGCTTTTTAAGTTTGTGCACACGTTTTTGACCTCAGAGATTGTGAATGGTACTGGAGATCCCATCGTTCTAATTATATTGTCTAAATAAGAAAATCCTCTCCAACTTAAATTCTCCACCTCCATGATTTGGATTCATATAGCAAATTATGTTATATAACATCTACTATAACAAACAAATTTATAACTTTTTATGACACTTGGCCAGACTATTATAATAAAATATGTTATATAACATGTTATTTATCAAATAGGTCAAGACTATATGTTTTTTTTTGCAGGGAACGAATACAACGCTACTCGATAAATATATATTTCGAAATCAAAACCATCACGTGCTTTTATGATTCTAATTATTTATGCCTAGCAGAAATTTTGATTTAGCAACCATTAAATCGGAACTAATTGTTTCGCTGCACTTCCCGCAAGTTTGGTAATATATTTCCATCTAGAAGATATTGCTTCAAAATTTTATTTATTAGAAAAATCAATGATTTTTAAATCGTTTTTTGAAAAAACGTTGCGTGTTAATAATAGGTATCTCCAAAACTTAAGCCCGATCAGCTTCTTATTTATAACAAAGTTTGTTGGAAAAAGGTAAGAGTTATCTATTAAATATTATATTATACAGGGTGCTCGGCACATGAACCGTCAAGATTTTTTGGGATATTGTTGGGGTCATTTGCTACCTTTTCAACCTAGGGACTTGGGTCCTTAGAGTGACGGCTAAAGAGATATGAATTTTTTAATTTTTTTTTCGCAAATTACCCAAAATTCCACCTTTAAACCCTCGTAAGCTTTTTATTAATGTCTGGAAAAGCACCATTTTTTCTATATTTCTGTAATCTTATGCTACTTCAACTAATCAATAGATTTGTTAAAATTTATGTACCAAAGAGACATACGAGGTTTTTTATTGAAGAACATTAGTAATTTTGTGAAAGAAAATCAATTTCAAAATTAAAAATTAAAAGAAGTATTGACACTTGATAACTTCATTTTCTTTAAAAAACTTATCTAGTTGATTACCTTTCTAACGGTATGCTACACATAAATTATTTAAAAAAACAATTCTGCTTTAAAATACGGATATTCTGTGAGACGGGCAACAGTTCGGACTTGATAAGGAAAACAATTTGATGTTTATGATCATTTCGAACAAAATGTATAAATAAAGAACACCATACATTATTGTTAAAAGTTTAACTTTTGTTTAAAGGTAAACGATCAAAAACATCAAATTATTTTTCTTACCAATTCCGAAGGAGTCTCGCCCTTCTGACGGAATATAGTATTTTAGAGCAGAAATGTTTTTTTTTTATCAATGTATTACCGTTAGAAAGGTAATCAACTAAAGAAGTTTTTAGAAAAAAATGAAGTTCTAAATTGTTGATACTTTTTTTGATTTTTAATTTTGAAATTGATTTTCTTTCGCAAAATTACTAATGTTCTTCAATAAAAAACCTCGTATGTCCCTTTGATTCATCAATTTTAAGACATCTATTAATTAGTTGAAGAAGCATAAGATTACAGAATTATTTTTTAAAAAATGGTGCTTTTCCAGTTAATAAAAAGCTTAATAGGGTTTAAATGTGGGATTTTGGATAATTTGAGAAAAAAAAATAAAAAATTCATATCTCTTTAGCCGTGACTCTTAGGACCCAAGTTGCAAGGTTGAAAAGGTAGCAAATGACCCCAACAATATCTCAAAAAATTTTGTCGGTTCATGTGCCGAACACCCTTATGAGTATTAAATTCATATTATACAAACGGTAAAACTTACGAACCAAAGCAACGAGTCGCAGTGTGGTAACTATGGGGGTACGACCGGTGCCCCTGCACAGGGCGCCATCGCCAGAGGAAAGGGGCGCCAAGCTCTAATACTGCACCAGGCGCCCTAATCTGAACCTACAATTATTGGATTTTTAAAGGACTTAAGGCAAAAGAGAAAATTAGTAAACAAAGGGCAAGGGAGACGAAAACCAATTTGATACGGAAGTAGCACCCTCTCATCAATGCATGAAGGGATGAAAGCTATTATATTATTGTTAAATAATGCGTGTTTAGGGAGAATTTAGGAAGGCTCCTTATGACAAAAGCGACTTTATTCTTTTGGCATTAGAGTGCCAACCTTTTGGTTTAAAATCAAGACGATCTTTATTCCAAGTCACCGGCCAATATTATAGAAATTTAAATAACAAACATGTTATGATTTGTAGTGTTAGGCAGAATTGCATGTTTTTAAGAATCGTATGTTTAGTATCCGAATGATTTTAAAAGTTTGGCCAATTTAGTTAGGCATTTTTTTATTTAGATGATTTTTATTTGAATGATAAAATGCAATTATTATTCGAATGATCACTCGAATTTGTGGTGTCTTTTATTTGAGGTATGCGCAGTTACCTGGTTTGAACCTTATTCTTTACTAAGGATGGTGTTTGACATTACTCCTTTAGTTAGAGACAGTGTTGCCCGAGGGGTAAACCGCGCTCCAAAATTGTCTACACTAATACCTCATTTTACCTCTAATACCGGAATTTGTTAAACTAATACCTCTATTACCCATATTATGTTAAATTAATACCCACTAATACCCACTAATACCCACTAATACCTACTCGAGCCTACTAATACCCACTAATATCTCTGGAAAAAAATCCACTTTTCGCAGTTAAAAAGTTATTAGAGTGTTTTTGGTCAGCACATGTAGACGTCAATTTCGTTATAGTTGTGGTTATGTTAATGTCATTTCATAAAACTGCAAGAAAACCATTTTACAAGAAAAATAGTTTGAAACTTTCATCAAAATAATCAAAAATGTTCAAAACATAACAAAAATATGAATTTGGAACACGATTCCAGTTTTGGTTGGTTGAAATGTCAATATAAAATAACCATACCCACTCACATAAACTTAGTGCTAAAGATCCGTAATTAACCACGTCCTTTGTGGTAATTAAACAAAACCACGGGACAGGTCGCTATTGCGCCGACTGAGAATAACCACAACCACGATTTTGGAGACAAATGTGCTGACCAAAAACACTCTATTACTTGCCTTGAATGAGAAAGGGTTATAAACTTACCAATATTTTAAACAATTAAAACTTCAAAATTTTTAATTCAAAATAATTGAGACACTTTTTATTGACTGTTTGAGAAATGTGACATTACAAATAACATTTAAATGTCAGACTTGTCAAACTCTCAGTAAATGTTGTCTCAATTTTTTTGAATTGGAGTATAGTTCATGGAAAGGATATCCCCGAACCCGCAAACCTCGAAAACGACATATTACACGATATTTTCCATCTCACCACATCTCCACCCCTTCTTACCCCCACCCCCAAAGCTAAGTACGTCATGCAGCTTTTGAACAACCTGATTAAAAATTTACATGTGAAAACAGACCCCGAAAACCGTCCTCATTGCATTTTACACCGAAAAATTCATTTTTTTGGCAGTTCAACCCACCTCTTACCCCCTACCACTGGGCTGATTTGGCCTAAATACAATCCGAACCATTCTCCTATGGAGCTCTACCTGTGTGCCAAATTTCAAGTCGATAGCTCAATTCATTCAAAAGTTATCGCGTAAACTAACAAACCGACACACCGACAGACTTATAGACCGACAGACACAATTTTTTTTTTGCTGAAAATAGGTTTTCTACGCGTTTTGAGCCATTTTAAAACGATTTAGCCAATAAAAATTTTTCAAAATTTTTTGCCGATACTATACTTCCACATCATTTAGGACTTTACAAGTAAAAATGAACGGCAGTCAAAAACCAAAAATTTATTTCGATCCCTTGAAAAATTTAAAATTGAATTTAAAAAATCATAATACTACCTGTATTACACTATTATTGGCAACATTGTTAAAAAATAGCAATCGTGCTGCACTCGGTGGAATTAACATAACCTAACTTTATTGCTCGCTTTATTGCTTTAGCCGATTGTCAACTTAAATTAAAGTATTATGAAAAATGAATCATATAGACAATTATCAGTCTCACAGACATTTAGCTCACACATATACTATACTATAGTAGCACGGATCACCTAACAAAAGGTGATCCGTGATAGTAGTGTGAGCTATGGTGATCCTACTTATTTCGAGAAAAAAAAAGTTGCTCCGATTTAAAAAAATTTTATATATCTTTGCGTTTCAGATGATTTTGAAACTTTTTTGTTGCGCCGTCTGTCTGTCTGTCTGTCTGTCTGTATGTCTGTCTGTCTGTCTGTCTGTCTGTATGTCTGTAACGACCAACGCGCATAACTCAAAAACCGCTTGGCCGATTTTAATGAAATTTGGTACCTAGGCTGGGTTTTGGGCCGAAATGGTCCCATTTAAAAATGAACAAAATCCACCGAGCACAAACCAAATAAAAGGGTGGGGGTTGATTTCAAAAATTAGAGTTTATGGGAAAATATGGCGTGTGTGACATCAAACGAAAGGTAATTGAGTCTGGAGTTCAACAAAATACATTTTAATTTATTTCAAAAAAAGGGTGGTGGTATATTTCAAAAATTAGAGTTTAAGTGAAAATATGGCGTGTGTGATATCAAACGAAAGGTAATTGAGTCCGGAGTTTAACAAAATACATTTTAGTTTTTGTTTTTTTTAAGGGTGGGGGTAGATTTCAAAAATTTGAGTTTAAGTCAAAACATGGCTTGTGTGGTATCAAACAAAAGGTAATTTAGTCCGGAGTTGAATAAAATATATTTTAGTTTTTATTTATATTAGCTCACACGTACACTATAACTATAGTACCTAGTGTGAGCTTAGGGGCCCATATATTGGCAGAGTATTTTCACTGCCTCCACAAAAAAACATAAAGTTTACCACTGGATACGCACCTCGATACGCACGGTTTTTTTCACAACAGGTGTAGGCAATGTTGCCAAATCGTTAATATGTATCTACTAATAAGGAGGTTCCCATAAAAATGCTCATAATCTACTGTAGCATATTGATACGCATCGAAAGGTACCAGATACCAGGTTACATTGGACTTGTTCTGTGGTAAATAGGGAAATAAGTTTGAAAAATCGTATGTTCTTTTATAATTCTAATACAGCTATTACCCAGACTAATTCCTCTAATACCCCGGCTATTACAACTAATACCCTTCTAATACCCACTAATGCCTACTAATACCCACTAATACCCTAATAATACTTCTAGTACCCCTCTAATACCCACTATTTCCTCAACAATTCCCCTAATACCCAAGATTTGTACACCAAAATACCCACGCGGTTTACCCCTCGGTGTTGCTGCTTAAATAACGTTATGTCAAAATGTTATGTAAATTTAAAATATTTTTGATACCAGACAATTATTTCAATAGCTATCAGTTATGAAAATTATTTTTTTTTTAACTGGTAGGTATGTGTTATTTGGCAACAGTGTTCCACCAACTAACCAAAAGTCATCAATGTTCTGTAAAGTGCGTAAAAAAATAAGAAGTAAACAGTAAACACAGACCTAATCCTATATTTGTCTGGTCAGTTTTTCATTGATATTGCTCTTTCAGTCTTTCTCTAGTTATTTTTAGAACTTTTTAATTAATTTTGGCTACAGAACACAAAATAGTCTTTTTACAGAGAAATAAACGATAAAGGATAAAAAATTATGTTTGCAGGAGGTCAAAATTGGGCTCCTAAATATCACGTGACATCTGTCATTTAGTGTCGCATTTTTAAAGGATAAAGTTAGCTAAAGGAGGGCGTGCAAAAGGTCCCTTAGATTATAATTTATAAATATTCTGCCAATTTATGGGCACCTAAGCTCACACTAGGTACTATATTTATTTTTGTACGTGTAAGGTAATATAAGTAAAATGTGAAATATGTTTTATTCAACTCCAGACTCAATTACCTTTCGTTTGATACCACACAAGCCATGTTTTGACTTTAACTCTAATTTTCGAAATTCTCCCTACTCCCCCATCCTTTAAAAAACTCTAGACTCAATTACCTATCGTTTGATATCACACACGCCACATTTTCACATAAACTCTAATTTTTCAAATTTACCCCCACCCTTTTTTTAACTAAAATGTATTTTGTTTAACTCCAGACTCAATTAGCTTTCATTTGATATCACACACGCCATATTTTCACATAAACTTTATTTTTTGAAATCTACCCCCACTCTTTTATTTGGCTTGTGTTCGGTGAATTTTGTTCATTTTTTAATGGAACAATAGATAGGCTATAGGGGTTCTGGCTCACTTTTCCCATGTAAATCCCCATTAGACGAAAACGTGGTCTTTTTTTTGAACCGGTCGGTCACAGTACATTTGCGACACTAGTTGTATGCATCGGGCCCTCACATTTACTACCTGACTTTAAATGACATGTTAGGTTATATCAACTATCACTGAAGCGAATGGTCTCGCAAATATATAACATACATAAACATAGGAATAGCACAACTATGTCATCCTGGAAAATACAACTAAAGGCACATCCTAAAATGGAAATTAAAGATTTATTTAAGCATCTGCAAAATAAATTAAATGAAAATATACCATATGCCATTTAAAGTCAGGTAGTAAATGTGAGGGCCCGATGCCGACAAACAGTGTCGCAAGCAATATACTGTGACCGACCGGTTCAAAAAAAAGACCACATTTTCGTCTTATAAGAATTTACATGGGAAAAGTGAGCCAAAACCCCTGTAGCCTATCTACTTGGGACCATCTCGACCCAAGACCCAGTCTGGGTGCCAAATTTTATTGAAATCGGGCAGGCGGTTTTTGAGTTATGCGCGTTGGTCGTTACAGACAGACAGACATACAGACAGACTGCGCATGCGCAACAAAAAAGTTTCAAAATGATCTGAAACGCAAAGATATATAAAAATTTTTGAAATCGGAGCAACTTTTTTTTTTCTCGAAAAAATTAGGGACTAGTGTGAGCTAATATAGCATGCCACTGGATAGAGAAAGATAGCGCTAATTGAAGTCATCTCTTTTGCGCCACATTTTATTCTGACCGGACAATACAAGCAACGAGTCTGTATGGTTATCATAAAAATGGCCCTGTAGGTACTTTAGATATTCCCCTTTACTAACTGGAAATCAAACAAACACACTTTCGTTTCCGAAAAGAGGACACATAAGTCGATTTGGTGTACAAATAAATCGAGGCGCGGTTGTTGTTGCATCTGCGACGATTTGTTTTTCTTCTGTCAGGTCTTTGAAACTCTGTTTGTTTTTCCGAAACTTTAAAATCTTGCAGCCAGCTTCATATAACCACACATATCTAATGGTATATACATATAAAATATAAATATACATACTGCGATACAGGATGGCGACTATAAATGTACCGCTAGTGAAAACGTTCCGTTTTAAAGCCAGTATCAGGGTTGGATGGGACAGGCGGGCAACCGGGCAAATGCCTGGCGGGCCGGTTAGGGGACTTGCCTTTTTTTTTATTTTACTAAAATGTGTGTTTCTGTATGAAAACGCATTATACCAAATATCAGCCCTTACTCAGCAATACTTATTTTACAATAAATAATTAAAGTTGGAATCGCTGACTGGTATATTCAAACAAAAAAATGGGTAGCAGCCGCTGTGACGTCACTCCTTAGAAAAATCCCGGGCCCCTTATGAGTATAACGGCCATTCGGTTCATAACTTTTTATTTTTGAATATTATTTATTTCTGTAAAAACATTCTTTAGGCACTTTTTTAAGAGCAATTCAACTGTCAAATTAAAGTTTATTTGTCACTTTTAGTTTTTGAGATATTACATAACGTTTATATTTTACTTATGGATTGATCCTTATTTTATTCGATTTTTAAAATTAGCGTAAAATTTCCTTTAAAATGTTTCACACTTAATATTTATATTTTTTAATTTTTTTATATTTTTATTTTTTTATTACTTATTTATTTTTTTTAAATAATTTAAAAATAATTTAAACCAATTCTTATTCAGCAAATTAAAAGAAAAGTTAAGAGGTAACTAAAAACTAAAAATATAAAAAACAATAAAAAAAATAAAATATTAAGTGTCATACTCATGTCATTAAAAAAAAATTACACTGATTTCACAAATCGAATAAAAAAAAGGTCATTCCATAAGAAAAATACAAACCTTATTAATATCTCAAAAACGAATTTGACAGTTAAATTGCTCTTAAAAAAGTGCCTCAGGAATCTTTTTACAGTAATAAAAAATATTCATAAATAAAAAAGTTACGGGGGTGGGTCGAAAATGCACCAAATTGAAAATATATATCTTGAAAGTAGCTTAAGATATCGATGTGCGGTTTTGCGGCATTAATGTTTTAACAAAAATCGAGCTCGTAACATGTAGGTTAGTTTTTTTCTATCTCCTCTAGAAATGGGCGTTTCCTATCAAAAGTGTCCACTCTGTACCTATGTGGGTAGGTAAAAATGAATAAATCAGCACTAGTGTTTATAGAGCTCATTCTAAACAGTGTTTTAAATAGGTGGATACCTACTTAATTAATATATTTATTTTTAATAAGACTTATTAGCATGGTTATATATATATATATATATATATATATATATATATATATATATATATATATATAATTATTATATTATAGTACTTACAGTACTTAGGTATTTATACTTACTTGCGAGCTTTTACACCACGAACATTAGCTTGAGAAAAATCCTCCGAATTTTGAATGTATAATGCAGTCATAAACAAATCAACTCTGGTAAAGTGTCTGATTGTCCTTTTATAAACCCCGCATCAACCATTTTCAGTCTTTAACAGAATCACAAAACACTAAATTAAGAAAATTTAGACAAAACTACGTCCGGAAATAACTGAACACCACGTTCAAAGCTCCAATAAGGACAATATCAATTATTTACGTGTTGTTTCAACGTCGGTTAACGGTCGCATGGATCGAGATCCAAAGACGTGACGTCACAACCTATGGCAGCGCGTTTTAAGAACAGGTCAAGTTATTTAAATTTCAAACCTTTATTTCTCAGGTAATTTAATTGTTATTGGAATTTTTCTTTTTCTAGGAAGTTTCTTATGATAGTACCTTACGATTTTAATTGTTTTTAAAGGATTCGATTTTTTGGGCAAGTTCCCTATTGGGCAGCAGGCCCGATGTACCTATTCCAAATTATTAATATTTATTTTTGTATATTTGTTAAACAAACTAATTACAACATTAAAAATTTAAATTTAAAAAATCTGTATGTGGTAACTCCAGGCCTGCGTTACTCGTTTGATTGTTACAGTTAATTTTAAATTAAAATAAGTATAATGTATCAAGGAGATAATGTGATAATGGCACTAACATATTAACATCTTTTGACCATACCAATATCCAGAAGAAAAAATCGGGAGATTAAAAAAATGTAATAAAAATATTGTCCATTTTTTTTTCTTATTTGTGTTGCTGTAGTGAAATCTCTTTTAACACACTTTGTTGACTACTTTGGTGGGGATTGATCCCCCTGATCTCCCCCTTTGGTACGGCCTTGCCAATATTGCCATTTTTGGTGTTAAAATACATAAAAAATCTAAGAAATCGATTAACCGATTGAAAAATCGGTATTAGGTCCAATTTAAATTAAGGAGATCATAGATAAAATTGCAGCATCAAGTTCATTATTAAAAAAGTCGTTACCATATGAAAAATTAGCATACCTGCACTGTTAAAAGGGCGCAAGTGACGAAAGTGTGATTCGGAAAAAAAACGACTTGAAAGTTTTAATTGTTCATAAGGCAGTACTACAGTTACTGATATTTGTTTTTTTTAAGTTTTTTTTTTAAATTTTATTACATAGGACATGATGAAAAATCCGTCGAGACCAAAAACCTAAATTGGAAAAAAAAATTCTTGCAGCCTTGTAACTAACGAGGGCAGTGCTGTTGTATGTTGAAATTTTATATGTTTTTATTTTTTTTTTCAGTTTTCATTTTGTAAAAAAGTCAGATATTAATTATGTTAATAGGTACTTAGTGTTTAATATAGGCATACAGAATATAAAACTTTAGAAAAATATCTAGAGCAGTATCACAGATATTAATAAAAAAGGAAGTTTTTATCTCAAAATGCAAATTACATCCTTAAAATTAGCATGTTATTTAATAACAAAACCTCCTTAATATCAAAAACAAAAATAACACAATATGGCTTCGTTTTCTTTGCTCCATACTTATTTTTCTTAAGAAATATTTTTTCAAAACTTTTATACTTATTATTTTATATACGTACATACCTATTTTATTAGGTAGGTACGTACGAATCTAGAAACCTAAAAATATACCAACTGACTTTCTAAAAATTGCAAAAATCTAAACCCATTCGTTATATCTTCAAAATTGGAACTCCACACAGTTTTATTAAAAAATTAAAAAAGTGTAAATGATTCGTTTTGAATAGTTTCGGGGGGGCCGAGACCTCATGAGGCCGTATTTTATGCTATTTTATGTTTGTATTCATGAAATATGTGGACAATATTTACAAAAATCTTAGCTTCGGGGGGGGGGGGGGGGGGTGCAGGCCTTCCCGTATATACGCCACTGGGCTGGAGTCGATTTCGTTAAACGTAGCATGTTTTCTTGTAATATTAAAATTTTGTTCATGGTAAATTTGCTAAAAATGAATACCACCCAGTAAGACAAAAGTGCTGTAACCAGAGGGAGATAGATTGAGTTAAGCCATCTCTTTTGCGTCTCATTTTATTCTGGCCGGACAGTATTTTTTCATGAAAAGAAATGGTTAACCCATATAAAATTGTAACGGCAGTACACACTGTCGTCGCACATGGGAAAATTTTAGAGAATAGCTTGCAAAAAGTATTTTTGAGTCTTTTGGAATCCATTATTCAAAAAAGTTTAAAAAAATCTTTGTCAAGTCCAACTCTACATTATATCCTGGCAGTGGCGTATATAGGAAAAAGTTTCGGGGGGGGGGGGGCGAGACTGTTTCGGGGGGGGCCGAGACCTCATAAGGCTGTATTTTATGCTATTTTATGTTTGTATTTATGAAATATGTGGAAAATATCTAAAAAAGCTTAGCTTCGGGGGGCCCGGGCCCCCCCCGTATATACGTCACTGTATCCTGGTTTATACTTCAGTAAAATCTGTCAAATAAGTGTCACTACGTTGTGCCTAAATTTAAATATTCTTTATCGCAATCGGCTAAGAAATTAAAATTATATTAAATTGGCGAAAATCTCCAAAATAGAAAAATTTACAAAAATATTTGTTTTTTATTACGTTCGTCCTTCAGAAGAATCTACCCATTGAGGGAGGGTGTAATATAATATAGTAATAAGTAAAAAATACTCTGCCAATATATGGACCCCTAAGCTCACACTAGGTACTATAGTTATAGTGTACGTGTGAGCTAATATAATTAAAAACTGAAATATATTTTATTCAACTCCAGACTAAATTACCTTTTGTTTGATACCACACAAGCCATGTTTTGACTTAAACTCAAATTTTTGAAATCTACCCCCACCCTTAAAAAAACAAAAACTATAATGTATTTTGTTAAACTCCGGACTCAATTACCTTTCGTTTGATATCAGACACGCCATATTTTCACTTAAACTCTAATTTTTGAAATATACCCCCACCCTTTTTTTAAAATAAATTAAAATGTATTTTGTTTAACTCCAGACTCAATTATCTTCCGTTTGATATCACACACGCCATATTTTCACATAAACTCTAATTTTTGAAATCTACCCCCACCCTTTTATTTGGTTTGTGTTCGGTAGATTTTGTTAATTTTTAAACGGGACCATCTCGACCCAAGACCCAGCCTAGGTACCAAATTTCATTAAAATCGGCCAGGCGGTTTTTGAGTTATGCGCGTTGGTCGTTACAGACAGACATACAGGCAGACAGACAGACAGACAGACAGACATACAGACAGACAGACAGACAGACAGACGGCGCAACAAAAAAGTTTCAAAATCATCTGAAACGCAAAGATATATAAAAATTTTTGAAATCGGAGCAACTTTTTTTTTCTCGAAAAAATTAGGATCACCACTACTATAATATAGTATATGTGTGAGCTAAAAATTGTGTGTTCTTAAGATCACAGGGAGAAGTGTAAACTTTAACAAGGCGAAATTAATAATACTGGCACATAACATATTCTGCAAAGCGGACCCAACTGAACTCTTCTGAGTACTGGCCTTCATCTGCATCATTCATCATATCGCTCGCTGAATGTTTGTTACAGTTAGTCGACTTGAGCCGATTTCACCCGAATGAGCGTTATATACCCGAGCCTGACGGCTCAGTTGAATTCACTACCCACAAAAACTGCTAAACGCGCCTAAAGAAGTTTACACTTCAAAAGTTTAAACTTCAGGAGATATCCGATTTTATTTGACCTGGTTACCGGCGTAAATGAAGGGGTACCAAATAAATTTTACAGTCTCCTAAGGAAATCCTACAAATTGGTGCAGCATTCGACCTCTGCACCAGTGGGATTCGAGAGTAAGACCGTATATAAAATCTGTACCTATATTGCCATAGCATTGAGCTAGCAGCCTTTTGCCTTTTCGCACTTTTCAACTTTGTTCAACAGTTTTATATGTACACAAATCAAAGAAAATTTATTTTTAACTCTTTTCAGATGCAAACACTGTTTTTAGAAAAACCCTTTCACGTTTGTAAACATCGCTCTGAGCCAAACACTTACTGGGTCACAGACACATTGTTTTATTTTTCGTTAATCTAATTTTTAAAGTACTACCTTGGGGTTTTCTACTAAATTAAAAATTTTTGTTTTTACTTAGAGAAAATACTCTGCCAATATATGTGCACCTAAGCTCACACTAGGTACTATAGTGTATGCGTGAGCTTATATAACTTAAAACTTAAATATATTTTATTCAATGCCAGACTCAATTACCTTTAGTTTGATACCACACAAGCCATGTTTTGACTTAAACTCTAAATTTTGAAATCTATCCCCACCCTTTTAAAAAAAACTAAAATGTATTTTGTTTAACCCCAGACCCAATTACCGTTTGATATCACACACGCGATATTTCCACTTAAACTCTAATTTTTGAAATCTACCCCACTTCTTTTTTTAAAAAACTAAAATGTATTTTGTTTACCTCCAGACTCAATTACCTTTCGTTTAATTCACATAAACTCTAATTTTTTAAATCTATTCTCACCCTTTTATTTAGCTTATGTTTAGTGGATTTTGTTCATTTTTAAATGAGACCATCTGGACCTAACACCCAGCCTAGGTACCAAATTTCATTCAAATCGGGCAAGTAGTTTTTGAGTTATGCGGGTTGGTCTTTACAGACAGACATACAGACAGACAAAGTGACAGACAGACAGCGAAATTGGAGCAAATCTTTTTCTCGGAAAAATTAGGAATACCATCGCTCACACTACTAGTATAGTGGGTAGTAGTGTTAAAATATTCTTGTAGCTTGCCAAATCGAGGTTACAAAATATATTTTTTTGTAATTAATTTTTTTTGTTTATGCTAACATTATTATTACAAGAAACGTTTTAGGAAAACAATATATTCTGGGAATATGTTATTTTTAACAATAAATAAAAATGTTTTAAAGAAAAATAATGAATATTTGGTAAATTGTAAATTATCAAACTTTTTACTTACTTTTACTTTGACAAAGTTTTTATACCTCTTTAAAGGGAACATCAACCAGCAACGGCGGGTGTACCTAAGGTAAAAAAGGGCGCCCTAGGAAAAACAAATTAAAGTTTGATTACCGCTAAACAGAAACACAAAAAAAATTAAAATTACAGAAATAATGGTTAGCATGTTAAGTTTCATGCTTATTTCAGAACATTTTTATAATTTGTAACGACGCGACATACTATGTTCTTAAAACTTTTGTGACTTGGTCTCAGTTGCCATTTTAGTTTAGTGGCCTATAGCACGGATCACCTTTTGTTAGGTGATCCGTGCCTATAGTATCCCATGTTATAGGTGTGGAAGACTTTTTTAATACAATTTTAAATCACCGGAGTTTTGTCTCCAATTTGAGTAGGAGGGCCGGTGTGACGTCATAAATCCAAGATGGTGGCTTTTTTCATAGTTTTTACAAACTTTGGCTTATAAGTTTTGCTAAGTTAGTTTTACAGAAAAACTAAGTAGGAGGGACTGTAGGTATGACGTCATGATTCCAAAATGGTGGCTTTTTTAATTTTTTTACAAACTTGGGTTTATAACTTTCGCCAAATTAGTTTTTTCAGAAAAACTGTATACATGGTTTTTGTTAAATAAATATATTTTGTATGCATTTTAAAATCCTAGGGACTTGTTTGCAAAAATAAAATATTTTATTTATTGACATGGCGGATTTAAAATTATTCTTATCTATTTCAAAGACTAAATTTTGCCTATTTCTATAATAAAAATTTGTATAAGAACATCAATTAACACAGAAATTATCTTTATATATTATAAACTAACAAAAATATTATTTTTTTACAAACTACGGAAAAACAGTAACTTTTTTTTATCAAAAAAAAAAACTGGTCTAAAACTTCCTCAATTTTTTTTGGTAAAAAAAAGTTACTATTTTATGGTATTTCTTTAAAAAATTAATGTTTTTTATTTTTATGATAATGAACTATCTTGATTTGGTATTCTGTTGTATTTACATTTTTTTCTGTAAAACTAATTTAGCAGAAGTGATGAGCAAAAGTTTGTGAAAAAACACGAAAAGGGCCACCATCTTGGATATATGACGTCACATAGACCCTCGTACTTAAATTGGAGGCAAACACCTAGTGACTTAAAATTGGGTAAACCATTAACTATTCATCTACTTATTTTCGCTTACTTTATTTAGCAAAATGGCATTTCCGTGGTTTTATGATTATAACCAATGCCTGGTAAAGATATGTATGGTTAACCATTTAACAAAATGTGTTAATAAATCTCTAAACGCCTGGCAAGCTCACCTCTACAAAATTAAATATTAAAATTTATCCAATAAGGGACTAAATTACACAGCTGATTAGCTGTGTAATTTATAAATGTAAACTTTTTTAAAAAAATATCTCAGAAACTAAACAGAATTAAGAGGGTACCTATGTAAAATTCAGAATTGCAGTTAGGTCTTCTTTCCAAATATTTTTTAAAACTTAACCAAAAACTAAACAAGCCAACATTTTTAAAATGTGGTTAAAAAAAATACTGGTAAACATTAGATAATTCTGGATTTTAAATATATAGTGTAGCGACCTTAAAAGAAACGCTACTACTGAAATTTTTAGCAAGCAAAAATATTGAATTTTTTTAAAAGACTAGATCCCAAATGACTCTAAAAGAGTAAACCTAACCTTATAAGCTTTTTAAAAAAAGAATGAAGATTTTTTTTGCATATTTCTACATTGTGCCATTCTTCATTACTGGACCGGATTAAACATTAGAGGAAGATTTATCAATTTTTCATTATTGGAAATGAAACAAAAAAATATTATTTATAATATAAATTATAATTGGTTTATTGAAAAAAAGTAAAAAAAAAAAAATTTTATGGATCACCAGAAAACAACCAAATATTTTTTTAACACTATTTATTTGGAGGCACCTTATTGAAAAGCTTAAAAAACAAAAAGCCTACCTACCTATAATTTTTTTTAATTTATGCACATAAGGTCTGTTTCAAATTCTGTTTATTTTATTTTGATCCAAATTTATGACACTCTTGACAGTTTTCAAAACAAAATATACACTAGACGTCAATCACGTATCAAAGCTAGATCACTTGTTAGTTGAATAGACCATACTTCCAGTAACGCACCCAGGAATTGTCCGAGGCCTTATAATGTCGTATTTCATGCTATTTTTTGTGTTTATTCATGAAATATGTGGAAAATATATACAAAAATCATAGGCTTGGTTGGTTCGGTTCGGTTCGGTTCGGTTCGGTTCGGAAATTTAAATACAGTCGAACCTCTCTATAACTCGAACCTCTATAACTCGAACCCCTCTATAACTCGAACCTTTTAAGCGGTCCCTGCACTTTTTACATGTATTTTAACCTATGTAACTCGAGTTTCTATAACTCGAACTCTCCATAACTCGAACTGTTTTGGTTGTCCCTTCAGGTTCTAGTTATAGAGGTTCGACTGTACATGTAAATATGTAAATTTTTTTAGAAAGAGGTGAGCCTTCCGATCTCATAACCAATAAAAAAATCTTAATTTAAACGCTTTATTTTATTTTTATTGCAAAAACATACCGTTAGTGGTCCCTCCAGAGGAATTGGCAGCACGGCACGAAAACACCAAACAAAAAACAATCAAAAGTTGCCGGTTAAACAGTAAACTGTCTAAAAAACTCATATTTCGCCTCGAAATTTAAAACAAGATTTATTGTGACTCAAAAAAAACTACGGAAACCAGACTTTGCCAAAGTTCGAAAAAGTTTGGAATATACGCGGCTCGTAAAAAACACTTTCCAGGAATCAGGAGCACAAGTCCTCTAGTCGACAGACATTCAATGACTGGAGCGGCAGTTTTAACATCTTCTTGCCGCGACCTATAGAGCCATGCGTCTGGCTAGGCGGACCAATAAGCGACAGTGCCAGTTGCCAATAAACCAATGGCGAAATGAGAAAGACGTAGCATGGGAGGATCTACGACATGTAAGATATGTAATTAACATTGGAAAATACAGGTAAGATGCCACTGCGAACAACCAAATTTGTCGGACCTACTATTTCCTTGCTACTTTTCTCTTGAGAGCCGTGAGAGCGTGCCTAGCTTTACCTATAAGTATCTTGCTCTGACGTCAGTGACCAGTTGCCAATAAACCAATGGCGAAATGATAAGACGTACCATGGCAGGATTTACGACATGTAAGATCTGTATTTAACACTGGAAAATATAGGTAAGATGCCACTGGGAACAACCAAATTTCTCGGATTAATATATTACCTATCTAGCTGGACCTTCTTTCCAATAGCGAAATGAAAAAGACGTAGCATGGGAGGATCTACGACATGTAAGATATGTAATTAACATTGGAAAATACAGGTAAGATGCCACTGCAAACAACCAAATTTGTCGGACCTACTATTTCCTGGCTACACCGCACCTATTTTCTCTTAAGAGCTGTGAGCGCGTGCTAAGCTTAACCTATAAGTACGATGAATTCAATCGGTCCTAATAGAGTACCTTGCATCTTGCAACACTGGAAAACTAGGTAAGATGCCACTACGAACAACCATTCTGCTTTGACCAGTGGCAGGCTTTAAATTAGTTCCGAGCTGTCACGTGCTATTCGAAAAGTTCTCCATTGCCCAAGCTACCGAGAAACGTTTAGTCGGTACGGGGCAGGAGAACAGATTTTACTTCAACCGCGTAAAATTCACTAACTCTGAAGAGCGGGCGACTATGCCATTGGTCGAGAAAAGTCATTTCGCATAACACGCGACCGCTCAGAGTTTGCTATTGGTCATTTGCACATCGTTCAAGACCCAGAATAGGTACCTTGACTGTGCCTTCCTTCCTTAAGGACAATTTCAGCGCTTTACCTACGCGGACCTACTATTTCCTGCACCACACCTATTTTCTCTGAAGAGCTTTGGAGCGCATTCCATACGCCAGTGCTAGTTGCCAATAAACCAATGACGAAATGAGAAAGACGTAGCATACAAAAATACAGATGCCACTATAAACAACCAAATTTGTTTGACCTATTTCTTGGCTGCACCGCTTTACCTATGTAAAAGTATGGTGAATTTAATTGGTCTTAATAAAGCATCTTGCTCTGAGGTCAGTAACCAGTTGCCAATAAACCAATGGCGAAATGATAAACGTAGCATGGCAAGATCAACGACATGTAAGAAATGTAATTAACACTGGAAAATATAGGTAAGATGCCACTACGAACAACCAAATTTGTCGATTCTACTATTTCCTGGCTGCACCGCACCTATTTTCTCTTAATATCTGTGAGCGCGTGCCTAGATTTACCTATAAGTACGGTGAATTCAATCGGTCCTAATAAAGCATCTTGCATGCTCTGACGTCAGTGACCAGTTACCAATAAAATAATGACCTAATGAGAGAGGCGTAGCATGACAGGAACTACGACACGTAAGATAAGTAATTAACATTGGAAAATAGAGGTAAGATGTCACTGTAAACCAATGATTATACACTAGACAGGATTGCTCAGTTTGCCGAATCTGTCTGCAATCGATGTTCAAGGTCAAACTCGCTATTACGTCACCACTTGTGCTGGGTAGAAAGCGCGCCTATTGTTATATTGGATTTTATGTGCTTTTAGAGCTATTTTCTTTATGCAAATTAAATTTTATGCAAAATTAAGGCATTGTACATTTAAAAATATTGTCTTTATATTAAATAAAAGGATGATAAATGATTTTATATTTGATATCTGTTAAATAAATTAAATTTAAATATTTAAAGTAAACAAAAACTACACATAATGTCGTAGTACCTATACAGGGTGTCCCATAACTTAGGGGCCATAGGCCAACAGGTGATAGAGCAGGTCATGTCTGTTTTAACTTCCTATAATGCATGGGTCAAAACTCTTTCTTTGTAGATATACAGAGCATCAAAGTTGGCAATTTTTTTAACTTTGTTGATAATAACTTTTTCAAAAAACGCTGTAAAAACATTAAATTTGGTAAAATTGTGTATCAGAACAAGAGCAATAAATTGAAATAAAATTTATTTTGAAAAAAATTAGTCTGCTAATTTATTTTTCTATTTTTTTGGTATAGTAAACTTTTATAAATGCCATATTAAACGCAATGTTTTTTTTATATTTTTTTGTTAATAAAAACAAGCCTTTAGTGACAAAATAAGTAAGCAAAAATTAATTTAAAAAAAAATATTATTTTTTATACATTTTTGAAGGTAATTTTGACAGCCTGTATTTTCGAAACTTGTAATTTTATCAAAAAAAGGAGTATCACATTTTTGAATCACAATTAGCTGAGTATTCAGCTGTCTGTGATAGATTTTATTTTTTTGCAAAACCCTTTTTCCCCCACTCCTCTTACTTTAAAAATCCTGTGTCTTAAAAACAGATGTGTGTTGACCCCATGTTAAATAAACTTTTTTTTGGAAATAACCTCCTCTATTACCTGCTGCACTATGGCCCCCAAGTTATAGGACACCCTGTATAATTTGCGATAATAACTAAAAACGGAATATATTTAATATAATATATAGACAAAAATTTTATTGATTTATTTAAAAAAAGGAAAAGCACAAATATTGTTCTTAACAAATAGACAAAAAACAAAGAAAGAAAAAAATGCACATAATGTATAGTTTAATTATTACAACCGCTTTTTAAAGCATGTTAGGAAATTATTTAATAGATAATTAAAAAATAGGAATATAGATCATAAAAAAGTATTTATTATGACATTTTTATAAAAAAAAAAGTACAGATACATACAATAAATTTAAAATATTAATATAAATAATAATATTTTATTTAGAAAAATATTCCTTTTCAATTCACAATCTTTTGTAATTTTCTTGATAGATATTATTAAACAAGAAGCCCATTTGCTGAGAAAATCGTGGCCATTTTTTTTACTCTGTAAACAAACGTTCTTCTCTGTCCTGAATCGAATTTTTACACACTGTTAACAAACCAAACGTGAAAATGTTTATTTATTATGTCTTTTCTTAGTAGCACTGCACTAAAACAATCCAAAAAACACAAACTATAAAATACGAATAGCATCATATACAACGAACGTAAACAAAGGATTTAGCACAAGTGGTGACGTCACGCCGCTCTCCGCACCCCGCATAATTTGTTAACACAGGTTAAATGGAACTAAGCAGTCTTTTATGTCTATAGTCCTTGACTATAAGCAACCAAAATTGTCGCAACAACATGTTTTCTGGCTGTATGATCTTTTTTTTCGAATCATTTAAGCGCGTGCTTAGCTCAATCGGTCCCAATAAAGCTTTTTCCTGTGACGTTATTGAGCAGTTGCCAATAAACCAATAGCGAAATGATAAAGACGTAGCTGGGGAGGATCTACGATATTTAAGATAAGGAATCAACATTGGAAAGGTAAGTTAAGGTAAGATGCCACTGTGAACAACTAAATACGTCAGACCCACATATTTCCTGACTGCACCTTATTTTGTGTAAAAGCTTTGAGCACATCCCAAACTTCACCTGTAACTACGGTCAATCCAATAAGTCTTATGTCGTCAGTGACTTGATTCAAAATCACATTATTTCAATACTCGTGGCTTGTAAATAAAAGTAAATGGATTTCTTTGAATATTATAGTCAGGCCTGTAGTATTGGGTAAAAATAAAGTGTTAAGTACTAAACTAAAATTATTATGGTATGGTTATGATACAAAAAAAATCGTGATAAAAGTCAAAAAAGCAGTACTAATTCTGAAGAATGATTTAGTACTTTGTTTGAAATTCGCAGACAATGATTGAGTACAATATTTCGGACTTCCATTATTTTTATTAATTTTAAACAAGACGTTTCGGTTAGTAAGTATCTCGAACCGTTTTCGTTGTACATTTTTTTGATTTTTTAAAAAATAATTCATTGCTTAAGTTAAAGTAACTATACTTTGTCCGATATTCCACAAAACGTTCAACTTTTTTTGCGAAAGTTTGTTTGTCCAAAAATTTTACGCATCCCCCCGCCCCTCCCGCTTTGATAGGGCACGCGCCCCCGCTGGGTCTAAAAGTAAATGTCGAACACGTTTCAAAGGGAAAACCACTTTATTAAGAAAGTTTCTTTCGCAGATAAATACTCGATAAAATATTAGTTTCAAAAAAACCACAACTGAAGTCCGATACAGATTAGTCTGTCCGATTTCCTTCACCAATTCCTAAATTAGAATAAATTTAAAAAAGACTTATAGTTTTCTGGTAAAATTACGATATTACTTTTTTTTAACCAAAACTTAACTAAAATCTAAAAAAATCAACATGGCCGAACCAAATTGGCGGACTGTCTTATTTATGAACGTATTTGCCGAGAAGAGTTGCTATTCTCGGGTATTTGTCTCAAATATTGTTCTTGAAAGTTAAAGAAGTTCTTTAAAATTACTAACAATGCAACAAAGATGTAATGAGATAATTTTTAGAAAATATAAAGAGCATGCGTAATAATGCGCAGCAAGATTAGGTTATGGACCTTCTGGGGCTTATTAAATAAGAACCACTTGTCTAGAAAAATGAGTTTCCAAGCCCACCAAGAAAAATATTTTAAATTAGCGCCACGTTTTTATTTCTGTTAAAAGACAAATCAAGCACTTATGTGTTGGAAACGAATCCAGTTAGTTAGAACTAGACAATGGACAGGTAATATCTCCATGCAATGAGTATGTAAACTTGGGTGTCACATTGGATAAGACAGGAACAGACTGTAAAGAACTGGAAAAAAGAATAGTAAAAGCAAAAAAGGTTATTGGATGTCTTAACAGCAGTGGCGGATCCAGGGGGGAGGCTAGAGGGGCCCGCCCCCCCTCTCCCAAACATATAACTTATTTTTTAGTTTAGCAGCATCACTTATTTATAGTTTTTCACAAATTCTACTTCATTTTTTTTTTAATTTCGCCTGCGGCGCTATTAATCTCCTTTAGCTACTAAATTTCACACCTCAATTTCTATCAAAAACCACAAAAAAAAATTGACGTTTGCTGCCACTTTGGCCCCTCCCCCCCGGAAATCCTGGATCCGCCACTGCTAAACAGTATTTTATGGAGCAGAGAGATAAAAAAGAATGTAAAATTTAACATATATGAAACAATGGTGAAAAGCATGCTGTTGTATGGAATAGAGACTTGTCGCGTAACAGAAAATTACAAAACAAAAATGGAAAGTGTCAAAATGAGAATATCTAGAACAGATTACATAAGAAATGAGATCATAAAAGAAAGAATGGGAATCGAGGGAAGCATAACGCATGACATCACTAAAAGGCAACTGATATGGTATGGCCATGCACTACGGATGAACGACGAAAGATTACCAAAGCAGGTCCTAGAATCGCAACCAATAGGGCGCAGAAAAAGAGGGCGTCCTAAACTAGAATGGCAACAGTCAATACAAAGATCAATGAGTCAAAAAAACCTGACAGAAGGTAATTGTCAGGATCTAAGGAGGTGGAGAATAGGCGTCGGACAACGTATAAAAACATTCTAAACCGACATAATAGTAAATAAAACCGTTTAACTTAAAAGTATTTTTACATGGTTTTATGTAATTTAGAAGAAAAATTATGCAAGCCTGGCATAATATTATTATTGTGTTGCCATTATAGGTAGGTATATGCGTTGTTTTCCTTCTATTTCTGTTGTTTGTTTCAATTTTGCAATTAAAAGGCACGGCTATACGTAACCCTCTAATCGCTATATGCCTTCACAAACAACGACTCATTAGACTAATGAATTCAATTTTCGCATCGTAAAAATGGCACTAAATCTTGGCCATTTACATGGTATTAATAAAAATGTGCAGCTTTTATTTGGACTTAAAAATACTTTTTAATACACAAATGAAGACAACTTACTTAAAACTTCTTTATAGCTTAAGGGGAATATTAAAATTGACTTTTTACAACTTTTTTTCGTTGGTCTTTGCTATTTGATATGGTAAACAGCTGATAACTGTCAAAAAGTTATCTTAAAAGTTATGATATAGAGTTTAATATAATTATAATTATTTTGTTTGTCTTGCTTTCTTGAGTTTCGGCAGCACACTTTTTTTAGGTCAACAGTTCCATATTTGCCTCTGATTTTACAAATAAAGGAAATTCTTGTTAAGTGAGTTCTACTTTCGCATGCAAAGAGCGGTAATTGTAAAATAATTTAGCTTGTTTTTGGATGTTAGGATATTTTTGGTAAAGCTTTATTAATCCTAGCTGACCCTTCCAAAATGCTTCCGATGTTCAATCGCAATCAGTAAAAGCATGCAGGAACAATATTTCTTTTAGCCCTGGCTGCTGCATAAACAAAATATTGTGGTCGGGTGAAGTATTTGCGTCCAAGATTACCGCAAAATCTTCTACAATGACGGCTGCATGGAGTTTGGATTTGCAGTGCTCACAATATCCTGTGATCCGAGCAGCTTTGTGATTCTACTTTATTCAAGCAATCCCTGATTTACACTTGTTAAATTATAAAAGTAAAATAAACGATTTTTTCCATACAAAAGCATCTATTTTGTTTTGCAGCTATAGTACTTATCAAAAATTTTAAATTTACCCTCATTGCTATCCGCAAAAACATTAAGGCACAGCTAGTACAGGTGAGTGATTCCATATATGAGCATATATTTGTTCATGCCACATTTGGCCATAAACAAGTAATTTTTGGTGCTATCTACATTCCTCCGGCATCACCTGTTTCAGTTTATGAGGAGTGGACATTATTAGTCTCAAATTTTTTAACCATGTATCCTAATTGTGATTTTTAGTTTTGTGGTGACTTTAATTTGCCAAGTGCTCTGTGGTCTAATACTGAAAATGGGTTGGTGGTGGAGGGTGCAGAGTCGATTACATCTGCCAATTTACTTTCCACATGCTGTAACTATTTGAATCTCAAACAAGTGAATACTATACCAAACAGTTTTGGTGATTATTTAGATTTGATTTTTTCAACTTCACATAATGCTAAGGTAGATCTTGCTTTAGATATATTTTTAAATGTTACCGCGCGGCACCCTGCATATGAAATTATTTTACCTGTAAGTTATAATGTGGGTCTTAAATATGATGACTTTTTTTATGATTTTAAAAATTGTGATTTTTATGCAATAAATAATTTTTTAGCTGGTCTTCCTTGGGATTATGTATTTGACTCCTGCGACCTTGATAACGGTATATCCTGCCTTTACAATTTTCTTTATTCAGCTCTCGAACTGTTTGTTCCAGGTAAATGTTTTAAGTCAACAAATTTTCCGTCATGGTTTAGCTGTGAACTTCAGAAGAGAGTTGTACAGAAAAAAATAGCTCACTCAAAATGTAAAAAAACACAAAATCATAATGACTATTTACAGTTCGCAGACTTAAGAAATATATGTAAGGATTTGCGTAACAATTGTTATAGTGTGTATATTAATAAAATGAATAATGAAGTGTCACAAACTCCTAGCTCTCTTTGGAAGTACATTGGTGGTCTGCGGCGGTCGAATGCTTATCCCAATAGTATGAGTTTGAGTGGTGAGGTTGCTGACAGTGGCCAAGATATTGTAAACCTATTTGCAAAGCATTTTGCTTCAACCTACAAAAAGGAGGAGGGGGTGGTACCTGACTACAAATTCAATTATAGTCTGAATCTTGACTCTATAGAATTTTCTTTAATTGAAATATTTGAGGGTTTTATGAGTCTACCGACAAAGTTTTCATATGGTCCTGATGGTATACCGTCAGTCTTCATAAAAAACTGTGTATGTACCCTGAGTAGGCCTCTGCATTATTTATTTAATCTTTCTCTATCACAGGGTACTTTCCCGGACTATTGGAAGGTAAGTTTCTTAACACCAATACATAAGTGATAAGAGTGATATTAGTAGTTATAGGGGCGTTAGTATCCAGTCTGTGATTCCAAAACTTTTTGATATGTTGTTTTGCAAGCACTTTTCATGGCATTGTAAAAAAGTTCTCAGCGATTTTCAGCACGGTTTTACTCAGGGTAGGTCGACGGTTACAAATTTGCTCACATACCAGCACTATCTGGTAGGTGCCTTCGAGTAGTCCAAACAGGTAGATAGTATCTACACGGACTTTTCGAAGGCATTTGATAGGGTTAGTCATGAGCACCTAGTGAAGAAATTTGAGGCCATGGGACTGGGCGTGACCTTGCTTAATTTTTGTCACAGCTTTTTGAGAGACCACTCGCAGCTTGTTCGTATCAATAATTATATCTCAAATGAAATAAAGGTACTCTCTGGCGTTCCGCAAGGCTCACACGTAGGACCAGTTTTTTTTAACCTGTTTCTTCGTGATCTTGGTGAAGTTATCTTGAATTCAGAACACTTAGCTTTTGCAGACGATTTTAAATTGTACAAAATTATTGAATCTTTCATGGACTGCAAAGTGATCTCGATAATGTAAACTTGTGGTGTAAACAAAATTGTTTGGATCTCAATGTAAAAAAGTGTAAATGTATCACATTTAGTCGCTCAACTAATATTATAAACTCTGTATATTCTTTAAATGACACAATATTGGAGACTGTCACTACCATCAGAGACCTGGGTGTGGTGTTTGACACCAAACTTACTTTTACTTCACACTTTCGAGAAATTATAAACAGAGGTGTGCGATACCCTGGTTTTGTGACACGTAACAGTACTCAACTTTCACCATACTGCTACAAATTACTATACTGTTCTCTGGTTCGGTCAGTCCTAGAGTACGCCTCAGTTATATGGTCTCCTTATTATGATTGCCATATCCAGAATATTGAAGCCGTTCAGAAATCGTTCCTAAGGACTTTGGCATTCAAGGAAAATGTCAATATCTATAATAACTACCATATCAGTTATGATTTAATCAGTAAACCTTTTAGTATTGACACTCTGAAATCAAGAAGGCATCACCATGACCTTGTTACATTTTTTAAGATTATGAACGGCTTATACTACTGTCCAACTATCTTAGAGGCTATTTGCTTTAATACAAACCAGAGAAGGTCTACGTCTCCATTGTTTCGCATACCATTTCACCATGTCAACTATGGAATTTACTCCCCCCTCACTCGTACTTTAAGATCATATAATGATCTTAATCTTGATCCATTTGTTGATAGCCTTGCTTCTTTCAGATCCAGTATAAGGCAGGATACTCAAGACTGATTTTAAGATATATGTTTCTATTATATTTATTTTTTTTGTTATGTTATATTTTGTTAAATGTTTTTTTTCTTTTTGTTAAGATATAAAATTTTGTTTGCTATCTGATATTTATTATATTTTGTATACTATTGAATTGGGATTGAAGTGGAAATAAAAGCACTAAAAACCTCAAAGTTAGTCCCTCAATGCAAAAGATGCCAATCTTATGGACACACGCAAAAATATTGCGCTAAAGAACCACGTTGCGTAAAATGCACGGGGAAACATCTTACTGTAGAATGCCCCAAACCAAAAGAATCTGAGCCAAAATGCATCCACTGTGAAGGCAAGCATCCTGCTAACTACAGAGGATGCCTTGTTGCTAAGGAAATACAAAAATTGAAAAATAAACCTAAGAAACCGAATCTCATACCAAACGTGAGTACAAATAGACAAAACCAACAGACAAGAAACACAGTCACACAAAACTCTGTGACAAGGACATACAGCCAAGTAGCAGCAACAGCTACTATACCTGATATTAATATCAGTAGTCAAAATACTATGGAACAAACACTACAATTAATTTTGGAGAAATTGAACACACTTGATGAGCGATTAACTAAACTAGAAAGTAGCAATAACGGAGCTACCAATATGCCTCAAAATGGTCAGTAATCTTAGAATCCTAGCTTGGAATGCCAATGGTCTCTTGCAACATCAGCAAGACTTGCAAGTTATTCTAGACATAGAAAAAATTGACGTCTGTCTTGTGTCAGAAACGCATTTCACTAACCAGTCTCACATTAAATTTAAAGGTTATAAAGTGTATCATACAACTCACCCTAGCAATACTGCACATGGGGGAAGTGCTGTAATAATTAAAGAAAATATATCACACTATGAGGAGATGGGATATAAAACCATAGAGATTCAAGCTACATTAGTAAGTGTAAAAACCAAAACATATACATTAGTCATAAGTGCTGTCTATATACCACCAAGGCACTTACTAAAGAAAAATCAATATCTTAATTTTCTCAGAAAATTAGGAAACCGTTTTATAATTGGAGGTGACTTTAATGCAAAAAATACCTACTGGGGATCTAGACTGACGAATTCTAAAGGAAAAGAACTTTTGCAAGCTATTAGTGAATATCAATGTGAGCCGATATCAACTGGTAAGCCCACATACTATCCAACAGATCCAGGAAAAATTCCAGATCTAATTGATTTTTTTATAGTAAAAAATATATCTTTAAGTTTTGTAGATATAGAAGAAAGTTTTGATTTACACTCAGATCATTCACCTATTATTCTAACTCTTAGTAAAAACATAATAAAGAAAGAAGCAAATATCTCACTAGTTAATAAACTGACTGACTGGATTAGTTTTAAACAAAGTCTGTCAGAAAAAATAAACCTATCAGTACCATTGCAAACGCCAGAACAAATCGATAAAGAAGTTGATTATTTTGTTACAAATATTCAACAAGCAGCTTGGGAAAACAGTCCAAAACCAAAGAGAATTTTTAAGGGAAAAAACTATCCAAAGGAAATTAGAGACCTTATATTGGAAAAAAGGAAACTAAGAAGAAAGTGGCAACAAAGCCGTGATCCTCGGGACAAAACAAATCTCAACAACATGACGCAGCGCATTAGGCGAGAAATTCTAGTAATAAAAAATGAATCTATTAACCATTTTCTTAATGAACTTACAGATGATAAAAATACCGCCTATTCCCTTTGGAAAGCAACCAAAGATTTTAAAAGACCAATTATCCAAATTCCACCCATACGAAAATCTAACAACCAGTGGGCAAGGAGTAACGAAGAAAAAGCAGATATTTTTGCAAGTCATTTAGAAAAAACATTTCAGCCCCACGAAGCACCAGATGAACACTTTCATTTAAATGAACCCCATCAAATCGAGGACCATATTAAGCTTACATCACCAAAAGAAATATTAACAGAAATCAAAAATATTAATTCGAAAAAAGCCCCAGGGTATGATCTTATTAACGGGGTAGTCATAAAACAACTCCCCAAAAAAGCTATCGTAAAACTATGCAACCTAATTAATGCGTCTTTTAGGCTTAGGTATGTACCTAAACTGTGGAAAGTTGCAGAAGTTATCATGATTCCAAAACCGGGAAAACCACTCCATGACGTGTCATCTTACAGGCCAATATCTTTGCTGCCAATTATATCCAAGCTCTATGAAAAATTATTGCTTAAAAGAATAAAACCCATCATAGAAAGACAAGAAATTATTCCATCTCATCAATTTGGCTTTCGAGACAAGCATTCCACGATAGATCAAGTACACAGAATTACTAATATAATAGAAAAAGCACTAGAAGAGGGAAAAGTTTGTTCTGCAGTTTTTCTAGATGTAGCACAAACATTTGACAAAGTGTGGCATGAAGACCTTCATTTTAAACTAAAAAGGTTTCTGCCAAAACAATATTCGGATATTTTGGAATCATACATATCTGATAGACATTTTAGAGTAAAACAGGAAGACTCATACTCAAATTTAAGAGAAATTCAAGCAGGCGTGCCCCAGGGTAGCGTACTAGGCCCTTATCTATACTTATTATTCACTTGTGATATCCCAAAGCCAGAAAATTGTCACTTAGCAAAATTTGCCGATGATACTGGTTTATTGACGGTAGAAAAATCTATTGAAAAATGCATAGAAAAACTTCAGGATGCAGTCACCCAAATTCACAGTTGGACCACAAAGTGGCGAATAAAATTAAATGAAACCAAATCAATTCATGTTGATTTTACAAACAAAAATATAAATCACATACAAATAACAATTAACAACATTCCAGTACCATATTCGAATCAGGCAAAATATCTAGGTATGACACTTGATGCCAAATTGCGCTGGAAAGCACATGTTAAGAAAAAAAAGAAGAACTTGAGATAAGGTATAGAAAAATGAACTGGCTAATTGGAAGGAAGTCCAATTTAACAATTCATAATAAGTTACTGCTTTATAGACAAATACTGAAACCAGTATGGACATATGGTATTCAACTATGGGGTTGTGCTAAAGAGAGTAACATTCTAGTTGTACAGAGATTTCAAAATAAAGTATTAAGAAACATTGTGAATGCACCTTGGTACGTTCGAAATAGTGACCTTCATCGAGATCTAAAAATCGAAACTGTAGCAGAGACAATAAAAAAGTACGCAAAAAGCCATGAAGATAGACTCCATCGGCATGTGAATGTGGAAGCAATTCAGCTTCTAGACAATACTATGCTAGTTCGACGACTAAAAAGAGTGAAGCCGTTTGAGCTAGTAAACTAAGTGAATTACACATAAAACAAAATAATGCTATAAACACAACACAATTGTGAGTTACAGACTAAACAAAGCGGGGAGAACTGTTGAGTGAACCCTAAGTTTAAATCTGACTTTTCTAGTAAATTAAGTTAAAACAAAATTGCTAATTAGTCTTACTGACTAGATTGTAATAAAAAAAACACAGTGTGTTTGACAAATAAATTTAAAAAAAAATTAAATAAATAAATAAATAAATAAAATAATAATATTAATAATAATAAGAATTGAATTAAATAATAGATCTTGATGAATTTGAATTATACATTACAAAAGTCGGTTGGTAAGGCCGGTTTATTCAGTTGGTTAATTGAGGATCTTTATTGCCACAAAACTTTATGTAGTAAAAAGACCTCATCAGGGAACGTTGTTAAATTACGTAACGCAAAAACTCAGGATTTTTCACCCGCTCCTCCACCCCTCGTAACACAAGGTCAATCCCACCTCGCCCCTCGTCTTAATTTTAGAATAAACCCTCAATAACCATATCCCATATCATAGTTTGTTGATTTCTTCCCAACAAAAGAATGAGAAATAGTCCTTTAATTTTGAATCCGCCACTGACTCTAATTATATTTTTTGTATAATAAAATATAATTATTCAGTTTATTTTATCAAAGGTAATTACTCTTGAATAATACAAAATAAATAATAAGATTTTGTTTTGTATTTGTAAAATTTCAGAAATTAAAATGCCAAATTGATGTATCTTTTGATATGTTCCAGATAAATTAGTAAATACTACAAATTTTTAAAGTAAATTGATTGCTTTACACCATTAATATTAATAGATTTCTTCTACAATTAAAAACAAAAGTGTTAGATGAACAAGTTTGATAAAAAATAGGGGACAAAAATGTGTTCTATATAATATATAATCTGTTACACTTAGATGCAAGTTAGGTGTAATCATTTTGTAGAAAATTTAATGCTCTTAATATTTTATTCAGACATATTTTTTGTACAACGCGCCGTAATTGAGTTATAGGCAAAATACCGAAAAATTGCACATTTTCACCCCTCTCCGCCACTGAAGCGGGAGGGCTTGGGATGGGGACTTTTGATATGTTAACGTCCTAACTACCCTAAACATATTCCTGGAGAGAAAATTTCTGCCCCCTCCATGCAGTCTACAACCCCTCAATGGCCATTTTGACTAGGCTATATATAGTATAGTTGTAGTGTGAGCTAAAATTTATATTTCATTATCATAATATAATTTAAATTCATTTAATTTTTTATAAATTCGCTTTAAAGATATGGTATTATGTACAGCTAAAAGATGCCATGACCTGTATCCGAGGGAAATTCTTAAACTTTCTTCTTTGACTACCCTTGAACTGTAACCTTAGGGCACATCGCAAGGTTTATAATGATTCAAATCTAAATTGTATTTTCAAGTTAAAGGGGAGAAGAATATTCAAATAAATGTGAAATTTGGACAAGAGCCCCGAAGGTTTTTTCAAAACTTCCCATTACTTTTAACCAACCTCTCTTTTAAAGTAACTCTCTTAAACACCACACAGCGTTTCTTACTTTATATTATGAAATTAAAAATTAAGTTAGAGGTGTAAAGAACCAAAAGAATAAATTAACTATAGACAATAGTGGCACTTATTGCTTTTAGAGCTCTCGAAGATATTGGATAACTAAAAAAAGGGGAGGAGGGGGCAGCTGCTCCCTTTTCTTACCAGACTTTTTTTAAATTAAAAATTGTAATGGACATAGATAATGGAATTGCCATCCAAAAGCTGGCTAAAAATTCAGAAACCTGCCCTCTGTTTTAAGCTGGATAAAAATATCTTAACGTAATTGTTTAAGTGCTGTGTAAGTTTTTAGCTAAAAACATTGGTTATTATAAATCTTGTCCCAAACAAATATATTGCTCTACTTTTTTATCTTGGTTTATTCTAATCGCGATAGCTTCTCTGTGTTTGTTATGATTTTAGTTTTAGTGTGGTTCATACTCAAGCCTATATTTTTTGCTGCTGTATCTAGTTTTTCCCAGACAACTGGAAAGAATCAGTAACCATTATTCTACACAAGAAAGGCGATAGAGCAGACCTAAAAAACTATCGACCTATAACACTTGTCAATGTAATTTATAAGCTTTTCACGAAAATATTAACGATACACTAATATTTGATGGATATCAATTAAAAGAACAAGCAGGCCTTAGAAAAGGTTTCAGTACAGTTGATCACCTATTAACCATAAAAATCCTAATAAAGCGAGCCACCGAATACAACATTCCACTATATATTGCGTTTATAGATTTTGAAAAAGCTTTCGATAGCGTTGAGCACTGGGCAGTAGTAGCATCTATAATTAACAGCCGAATAAATCACAAATACACAAATTTAATAGCCAATATATATAGCAAAGTACTAAAATCAATCAAAATCCAAGACGGAACCAAGCTAATCCGCATAAGAAGAGGTGTCAAAAGGGTGACAATATCCCCTAAGCTATTTAACCAGGCCCTAGAAGATGTTTTTTAAAACTTAGATTCGAAAGAAATAGGCATCAAAGTAAACGGGCAATACTTGAACTTGTCTTGTCAAAAATTTGTTCTCACGTTTACTTGTTTACGAATTTTTTGTTATAACTGAATCACTCTAACTAATTCAGCTAAACTGACAAGGAAGAACTCGCTTAATAAAATACCAATTAAGACCAATACTAAATAAAAATTTCTGTACTGCGTCCTTTATCTATACCACGCAGCCTAATTCGTAACTGAAGTTAATTATTGTTCAAAAAGTTTTTGATAAAACCAAATGCTCATTTTTTCCTAACACCGCTACTAACTGTTTAGGTTTTGAATTATCACGTCCCACTTTCGCAAGAAAGTTTGCAAAGAGTTTTCAAGATTTGAATTGGGATATTTTAGGAAGTAAACAATTTGAAAATACGTTTTATTATATTTATTTCTCTGTAGAATATTACCTTATATCGAGGTTTTAGCGATATCACGATGATTCGCTATGATTTCTTTTAAAATCATAATGACACCAGTTCTTCTTCTTATTCTTTTCATCTTTTTAAACCCTATTATTTCCAATCTTAGGCTTTGAGGGGGGGGGGGGGGGGGGGGGTTCGAGGCCCCCCTGGGTGCGCCCATGCACTAGCCTACGGCCCGTAGCTTCAAGGGAACCCGCAGGGCCCTGGTCCAAAAACTCAATTAGACTTTAAATTTATTGTAATGAAAAAAAGTAAAAAAAATACTTTTTTTCATTACGTGTTTAGGAAAACCCCTATCAAATCAAAGTAGGTAAGTATAATATAATATTTCGACACTCAAGTTCTTTAAAACTATTACCGTTAACCTTTTAATTGCTTATCGCATTTTTGGGATACTTATTAATAATAATAGTTTTCTGGGGTATTTATTCTAATATTTAAAAAATAAAATTAGATAGGTTTTTCTAAAGGCATATGGTTGCTAGTTTAATGAAAGTGTCTAATTAGTTTAATTTTCATCCTATTAATTAGAAAAAACACAAATTCACAAATAATAAAAAATTTTTACCTTTTTTTAATAATTTCTATAGAGTAATTCCACGCCAAATCATCCAATGGGGGTAGCTGCCATGTCACGAAAAAAATCCAAACTTTGATAACATGTATTAGTGTCCTTAGGAATACCAAATTAACAAATTTTAATTTTTAATGTCGCCTTCTGTATTTTACAGGCCACTTTAAAAGTAAAAAAAGAAGAAAATCAGTTGTGGCCTTATTTTTTTTTATTTCTATTGTATTAAATCTTATGTAAAAACAAATTTAATGAAAGAAATCTTTAATACTGGTTGGATAATCCTATACAGAAAAAAAAAATTAACCTCACTTTTTTGACATGGCGAAAATAGTTTATGATTTTTTCGATTTTTAATTATTTACACCGGTGCGAAATATGGTCCATCAAAAAAAAGTCTATACGCACATTAAAGCTCAGTGGCTTGACTATCATACAAGGCAAAAGAAAAATTTCTAGGTCTATTGCTTTTAGCAAACTAAATTTTTTAAAATTGGAAAAACCGCAAAAACCTCAGAATTGGCAACTTTTGACTAAAAAAATTGTCATGTCTATCTGTCTATTAAAACTTCGCTTGCGCCTTGTTTTACTTGACAATATATCCCCTAAATAAAAGTCAAATAAAAAATCTGGGTCTGTCGTTTGAACATCAACTTTTAAGCTATTTGGTTAAAGCATGAAAAAAATCAAATTTTTTTATTGAGTCGCAAAAGGAAAAAAATTATGTCTAAAAATCATCGTCAGGGGATCTTATTTATAGCCACATACTGTTTTGCGTGACATCCTAGTTTGTGTGTTCAAGTCCCATCTTCGTACACTGTCGGAAATTTTTTTTTAGTTTTAAGAATGCATTTTTGGTGAGACACGGACATTAATTAGTTTGTTTCTTTGGTAAATGAAATGGTTCAGGTTTAACAGTGGCGTACGCAGGAGGGAGGAGTGTTGGAGTCCTAATCTTTCCAAAGACATTAAATAACTTCTCCTAAAGATTGAATTTTTCTGAAAGAAGAAATAAATGGTTTTCCAGGACTTTGCTTTTACTCAAGCCCCCTCTCCCAACCCCCTTGTGAAATTTCTGCATACGCCACTGGGCATTAAAAAAACTAACTACAAAACTAACGCATGGTAAAAGCCCATGTGATGCGTTTGGAGGTACTGTGAAACGATTTGTTTTACATTAAAATCTCAAACAAACAACAATTAGACACCATTCTTCCACTCCTCTGGATGATTTAACTATAAATGCTAAATTTACTTAAAGCTCAGAAAAAAAAATTGTTCGTTTTCTGAAATTATAGAAGTCAACTTTTTTCCGATTTTTTAAATATGACAGTAGGTAACTCCTAAAAAAGTAAATAAAATTTGTGTAGTGACCTTATGAAGATAGTTTAGATCATAATTTATTGAACAGTGCTCATATAAATAAACTTTACCTTCTGATAAACCTTAATTTGCAGGGGCGGATCTAGAAACTTTATTTTGGGGGAAAATATCATAATAAATATTTCACAAAACTATTTTGACCAGGAGGTGTATTCTGTGTGTCAAATCTGAGTAAAGTTTCAGATTTGGGGGGGCATCCCCCCCCCGTAGATTCATGCCTGTAATTTGTGATGCAATTTAACATCACTAAAAATATTAAAATAACAAAAAAATGTGTAGTGGCCTCAAGGATTACAGACCCAGATTTTTTTATTCTTGTTTTTAAAAGTATATGATACAGTGAAAAATTTAGCCTACTTGATTATCACCAGCACATCGATAGACAGGGACATTTTTGATGCTGAAGTTGAGGGATTTCCCAGACAATCTTAACTTTTTCGTGGAACTCCAAGGTAACGTCTACTTTTTAAATATGTTTTATACAAGGAAGATATAGTCCTTGAGTATAGCTTTCCAACACTGTATCAAAAATTTAAGAAAACATTACATTTATACCCCAAAAAATATGAAAACTTCGAAATTTTCTGCGTTTTTTGGATATTCTCTAAATTGCTCTAATTAGGCCAGTATAAAAGATTTTGCTAAACATCACATTTTTTTGAAAACTACTTTAATGCATCTTTTCAAAATTATAGGTTATTTTTTTTTAGGTGCTGTTTACTATGAGCATAATTTTGTTCTTTAAAGTCCCATTTTGCCCGTTTTTAGACTTTTCAAATGCGTTTCAACAGACTAATTGGATTAAAAAATCTAAAATTGTGCAAAAGTGGTTAAGTATTAGCTGTTTCATTCAGTAAGCATGATTAAAGAAAAAAATTTCATGTCAGGGCATCACTTTTTTTGTAAATTGGATGACTTGGCGTGGAATTGCTCTATAATCAAACTTAAACTTTATTTTATTTTTACTCTCTACATATCTACCTAGTAAATAAGTTTCCTTCGACAACACATTTTCCTTTAAGTCAGATCAACGCTGATTGCGTTTCACCGATATAAGCTAACAATACTAGATAGTTTAAGTTGTGCTACGTATTTTTACGTAAAACTGCACGTTAAGCGCTATACGTTTTGTTTCAAATTTGAGTTTAAGTTGAATGTTTTTACGTTACCATAACAAGTCTACTAATAGCAGAGAATATGGAATGTGGCACTGTGTTTTTTTGATGTTACAATTTTGTTTTTTGTCTTTTCAACTACAGTAGGAATATATTTGCAAAGAATCGTTTGTACTGGAAGCGGAAATTATCGTCTAGGCCTCATTTTTCGATCGGTCAATCAACCAATTCTATTCTTTGGTAACGTTAAGGTGCCCGCAGACTGCCGTAAGCTAACGTTAATACGTAAGCTCCTAACGTGACCTTGACGACGGTGTGACGAAGTGCGCTTGCATAACTGTCAAATCTCATGCTTACGTAAAAATACGTAGCACAACTTAAACTCTCTACTAACAAACGTAAATTTTGGTTCTGTTCGAAGGAGCCAACAGAAACGTGATACAACTTTTCCATGAGTTCGTGTAGAGGCCCCGGGTCGCTCGGCTGCTTTGTCTCTCTTTTGAATGTGGTGCATTGAAGAGAAATAGCGAGCCTCTAGGGCGCCAAGGTGTGTTTACTCGAACTCAACATCTGTTTGCAGCGTCTTCTACGCTGCTTTGAGTTTCAGTGGTCCATCCATCGCGTCGGGTCACATCGAGTCGGAGTGTGATCCACTGAATTGCACAGGGTACCAAATATAATATATAATTTTAAAAAAAACATAAAATAAATGTTTTAAAAATGAAAAAAATACGTTTTTTTGTAAAACAATAGGGTAGTGCCACGGATCACCTAACAAACAGATAGGGAACTCAGGTGGTGGGGGGTGCTACGCGCATCTTTCACGCAGCCTGCCATGTTGGGGTCAACCACTCCAGGGGCGTTGTGTTTGATATATGTGATTTTTGATTTTAAACAATGTGAACGGTTTGTGCCGTAAGAGACTGTAAATACACGCGACGGTATACCCTTGGTCGAAGTTATTTTCGATTTCCGAAGGATCCTATACGATCTCTTATCTTTCGATTTTTTAAAAACTTTTGCCATATCCTATACAGGGTGTTCAATAATTAAATGTCCTATGAGATGAATCTGTAAATGATTTAAGTACAAAGAGTTCTTAATGATATACAGATCTGCAACCCCTTTGATTTTGTTTTTTTAATTTGTTTAATGCTTTTGCAGGATTTGTCATATTTATCACAAATTTGAAAATGCGCCTTCATTAGATCCTAAAAAAGAACATATAAACTATGCTTTGTTTAGAAAGTTTTTGGTGTTGTGTATAATACAGCGACGTAAGCTCAGTTGTAGAAAAGGGAAATATGTAGATTGGTATTTTGATCCTTAAATTAAGCACAGGTTCACAAATTAAAAGGGTAGGGGACAATTCGCCGCAGCCGATTCACCGCGGGCCGTTTTGCCGCGGGGACAATTCGCCGCGAGATTTTTGTTTTATGATATTACCATTGTTTTATTTACCTTGACTTCATATAATATTTATATAAGGTCCCTCGTTCCTTACTAATTTTAAAAATATTTGACGTGTCGGTGCTATATCTCAAAATGCTGTGAATATTTTTAAAATAAAAAAACCAATATCTAAAATTGTAGGTTCCTTCGATTTAAAAAAGATCCCTCCTATCAAAATTTAACATTTTGGCCAGCAAATTATTTAAAAAAACTTAATTATTACCGTTTTGGTAATGCATCATTCCACAAAATTTTAATGGTCTGTTATAATTTTTAAGAAACAAACAAAAAATCGAAAAAAAAATACTAAGTTTAACACCCTGTAAAAACAAAGACGTCTAACAAAATGTAATGCGAAAAAAATCTTTGTTTTGACCATTTCCACAACCCCTTAAAGTTTCATGCATCATGTAAATTACACCCTGTATCATAAACTATTATATAACATTTGGTCAAGAGTTTTTGACACAAATTTGTTTTGTTATAATTTTTTATTATGCTACTATTTAAATTTTTAAGAATACATGTAAAAAACTATTTTTTTTTTTTTAATAATAATATTAATTTACCGTGAAGCAATTTTGTGTTAAATGTAAAGATTATTTGGTCACCTTGTATCTCATTGAACTTTTAATTTTTCGAAAAAACTAATAAATAATATCTGATTCCAGTAAATTAAGAAATTACTCTACAATGTCAAACTTCTTATATTTAAAATTCACAATTTTACTCCTCTTGAAACTTAATAAATATTATCCCAATAAAACAAAAAAAGCAATCAATTTTTTTCTTTTTGTGTTTGGCTGTATGTTGGAAACGACAACATGCTAACATATTCTGGACGAAGAAGAAGACCTCTTTTTGTGCTTCCCCTATCTCTCATTCAATAAAACACATTATTTCCATAGTCTCCTACAGAGGACAACATATACTTTTTTTACGCGGCCGAGACTCTAAAATTCATTTTAGCAATACAAAACTATTTTAATGTTTTTATTATTTCTGGTAGTTAAAATATTTTTTCGCATCAACAATTCGAAACATTCATATTTTATGATAAATTTATTTTAGTCCGGCTCTGAGTTTGATTCCCAATGCTCAGCCATCGTTGAATTCTCCGAGATCAAAGACCGCCAGCCGGCTTATTTATCTGTTTGTTAGGTGATCCGTGGTAGTGCCCTGGCACCATGGCACTACCTGCCAAGCCGCCACTGCGTAAAAAACTGACAAAATAACCTGCACAAGAGTTACAAGTACAAGTTCAAATATTTTTATATAATATCGTCTCCAATAAACAAACAAAAACATATTAACGTGCGTACGTACTTGTGCAAATAAAAATTTTCTATTGTGTAGCTGCACAAAGATTTTATCTAAAATTTTACCAATAATCCAAAAATACTTTTTACGTATTGTTTTTAATGTCCAGCAAATAGGAGCGACTAAAAATATTTTTTCAATTTACACCTTTTTTTTGGCTTCTGTCCGGTGGATTTTATTTATTTTTAAACGATAACATCTAAAACCAAAACTCCACGTGGGTACCAAATTTTATTAAAATAAAGCAAGCAGTTTTTGAGTTATGCGTGTTGGTCGTTGCAAACAGACGGAAAGATATACAGACAGACAGCGCGACAAAAGAAGTTTTTTATTCAACACAGAGCTCACACTACTATAGTTACGTGTGAGATAAAACCCGAGAAGAGCAAACACAATAAAACTCTTGTTCGATATATTCTAGAAAATAACTAAATATTGACATATTGATACATCAAAATTTGCATCGCAGAATACGAATTTTCATAGTGGAGATCTGGCATGTGGTGCAGAACCACTCAGCACGCCCTCCAAGGGGGAAGGGGTAACGTTTTTTAAAAGAATAAAAACTCGGGTTAGTTTCACTTTGGTTTTTAAAATTCATTATTTTTTTACATTCTAGTACATAATTTTAACATTTGCTCCACCGTAGGGGGGGATCAATAAACCCCAAATTAGATCTAAAAACGAAATTTTGTTATTTTTTTAAAATTCTCGCAACAACACCCTTGCTAAATGGATGCTGATAAAGCTTAGTAGGCGCATTTAAAAGTACAGAGCTTTAATTTGATGTATCGCTTGTTTATGTCGTCCCAAAAATAACAATCCTACAGGATGTGGAATAGGGGTAGTATGTGGTATGGGTTCTTTAAAGTAAAGTGATTTTTTTAATTACACAATTTTTTCCCAAAAACTATAAGTTTTTTTAAAAAACTTGTACAGACCAATTTTGTAGAGATTGAAATTGCCTACAAAAAGACTTATATATGTGTGCTTCCTAGTTTGGATTCGTAGCTGTCCTGGGACAGCTTCAATTTGTGACTTTAGGAAAAATCTATGTGTTTGTTATGTAAAACAACAACAACAAACAACAAAACTAACCAAAGGCTTTTAAGTAAATAAAGGTCTTAAACAAAGTTGCTGTATCTCGCCTACGCTCTTTAAGATATACTTGGAACAAGTCCTTAAAGTATGGAAGAGAAAATGCCAAAACATGGGAGTTCCGTTGGACGAAACCACCTTGTATACTTTATGTTTCGCCGATGATCAGATAGTAGTGGCTCAGGATTATGACGACCTCGAATATATGACACGAAAACGTAAACGAAGAAGAGTAAAATAAGTGGGCACTAGAGGCTAATCTCAATAAGACAGAGTATATGTGTATCGGTGGAATGAAACAGGATCTAATCTTAAATACCGGGCAGCGAATTCAGTCCTGTGATGAGTATAAATACTTAGGTCTAAAAATTACAGCTGACGGAACACTAGACAAAGCTATAAAAGATCGAAACGTATAAGGAAGAAAAGCAATAACTTTATTAAATGGAATAATTTGGGACCATAGTACATATATCAAAACATAACAAAAAATTTATATATATAACACCATTGTAAAAAGTATTATTACATACGGCTCAGAAGTATGGCCAATCAAGGATAGAACAGAAAAAATGCTTTCCGCTACGGAGATGGACTATTGGAGAAGAGCGGCAGGGAAATCAAAAAGAGAAAGAGTTACAAATCAAAGAATAAGAGAAATTATGACAGTGGGTGAACGTACTTTAGTGGATGATTTAAGAACAAAACAACTGGTGTGGTACGGACATGTACAAAGAATGAATGATGAAAGACTACCTAAACAAATACTACAATGGAAACCAACTGGCCGAAGAAAACGAGGACGGCCAAGGAAAAGCTGGAGAGAAGGACTAGACAGTGAAATAAGAATAAGAGGCCTAGATGATGAATTATGGGCAAACAGAAACGAGTGGAGATTGGGTATCGGAAGACGTAGAACGTTGTGAAACCGAAATATATATATATATATATATATATATATATATATATATATATATATATATATAAACAAATTTCTGGACAACCAATATCATATAAATATATAATAAAATGTCCAATTGAGTAATGTATAACCTAACCCAACAAACATTTAAAGTTGTAACGACGAAACGCCAACTAGAAAGAATTTCTTAAAAGTAACCGCAACGTACTCCCGCTACGTCTCAGTATACCATACAGCGACGTTATAATTCCCTAAGTGGGGAACCAATTTCTGGTTGTAACTACTAGGCCAAGTGTTTAAAGTCACTGTAGTAACAACTACACTACTACGTCGTAGCCAGGTATCTACTACGTCGAAGAGGCTGTTTTTTTCCGTAATGGCATCAAAGTTGCGATGTAGTTGCAAATAATATAATCGTTTCTTTTTGGTAGAATTGTAACACAATATGGTGGACACAACAGTAAACAGACTCGCTTAGTTTTTTTGTTTGGTTATGGTTATAATATGAATTATGTTATCCAAAAGTGTGAGAATTTACGAGCAGAGGATCAAAATTCGAGTGCGACGCAAAGTTTTTTGTATAACATGCATTATATATATTGCAAAAAACCGGTGCGCCCGTAAAATTGAGCCGTTTTCTGGTAGCTGATGGAATTTTTGTGTTGTGATTTTGGAGGTTATGTTTTCATAATCGACAGTTAACTCCAACAAATGGTGTTTAAGAAGAGCATTTTTGGTAAGCTTCAACTAATTTGTTTATAAAGTAGTATGGCTCTTTAATATGAGCTCATAAAACGACAACAAAAATATTAAATTTTCTTTCTTACATAAAAACATGGCGTCCCAAACTATATTCCCTGATAGTCGAAAAGGTTACTTGAAAGTAGTTGCGGCTTTAAAGTTGATCCAAAAAGTTATTTTGTCTACATTGTTACATCAGATGTTACTATGATGACACAAACTTTTGTGGTAAAAATTAAAGTTATAATGTAGTTGTCGGATACACTTGTTTGGGACTCCAATGAAGCTTAACTTTCTAGTGGTAATTAAGTAGGATATAAAAGTCAGGGCGACTACGAAATAACGACTAAAAAGAAAGTAAAACTTTAGCAACGTCCTATTGTGGTAGAGAAGACTATCAGAATCGACTATCAAGAAACAATCCTATGAAGTAGTTTAGAGGGTCGTTTTTACGAAACATCTACTATTTCCTGATACTAAATAGTTGTTAGAACTAAAAAGTAACAAATTTTGGTTGGGATCACCACATTTCTACTATAAGAAAGTAGCAAAGCCTTTAGAACATGTAGCCGCTACTATAAATGTTAGTTGGGAACTACATAGCTACATGGCTATATTAACACGACTAGCAGTATTTATAATTTTACCACTTAACGAATAGGTGCTTAGGCTATGTTGCTAGAGGGTACGACTGGTGCCCCCGCACAGGGTGCAAATGGTGAGGTCATAGAGATGCGAAAAACCACACCCCGAATGAAGATTCGGAAAAATGTCATTGAACGAATTTTAGGGTAATGAATTCCATAAGAACAAAATGGCCAAACTTTGAAAATCCATATTTTAAAAAATATATAGTTTATCAACAAAAGCACCGATTTGCAGAATGGTGGGGCCTTTAAGATGCGAAAAAACCACACCCTAAGTTAAGATTCGGAAAAACGTCATTTAGCGAATTTTAAGGTAGGGAATCCCACAAGACTAAAATGGCCAAACTTTGAAAATTCATATTTTAAAACTATATAATTTATCAACAAAAGCACCGAGTTGTAGTATGGTAGGGTCATAGAAATGCGAACAAAACAAACCCCGAATTAAGATTTGGAAAAACGTCATTTAGCGAATTTAACGGTAGGGAATCCCACAAGACCAAAATGGCCAAAGTTTGAAAATTCATATTTTAAAAACTATATAATTTATCAACAAAAGCACCGAGTTGCAACCTGGTGGGCTCATTAAGATGGGAAAAAACCATACCTTAAGTTAAGATTCGGAAAAACGTCATTTAGCGAATTAGGGCCCAAATCGCCAAATTTTGAAACTTCATATTTTATTAACTATATACTTTATCAACAAAAGCACCAAGTTGCAGTATGATGGGGTCATAGAGCTGCGACAAAACCACATCCTACGCTTAGATTCGGAGATACGTCATTTAGCGAATTTTTGGGGTAGGGAAAATAGCCATACTTTGAAAATTCATATTTTAAAAACTATATAGTCTATCAAAAAAAGCACCGAGTTGCAGTATGGTGGGGTCATGGAGATGTGAAAAAACCACACCCCGAGTAAACATTCGGAAAAATTTCATTTAGCGAATTTTAGGGTAGGGAACAGTACCGTAACTAGGGGGGTGCGAGCCAGGGGGCCCGTCTGAGTAAATTTTTGTAGAGGGGGGGCTAAAACCTCTAATCTTGTACCGGGCGCCAATCACCCCAGTTACGGCGCTGTGCGCAGTGCTAATCATGCGGTACCACATCATATGCGAAGTGCAGCGTAGGTATATCATTTGAGGCACTTAACTTTTAGGATTTAGTAAGAATTGGACACCGCGCAATTTGTTTCCAGCTTGCTATGTCGATCTGAGTTATGGTCGCCCATTTCGCACAATGTTAACTCACACTCAAATCCTACGACTATAAGAATAAAGCCCCTGGAAAGCCTAACCCCGTATATCCAGTTCTTTCACTTTTCCTTTATTTTCTATAAAAATCTGGATACTTGTTTTACCTACAGGGCCGATAGATGCTTCATTATTCATGCAAAATCTGTCGGAGGTAGCCTGGGAGTCCTTTAAAATTTATTTTTACTAGTTACTTGTTGCCTTGTTTTTATCAATTCTGTTTACTGGCTTAGCCCTAAACGCTTTTACCCCTTTGCATTCAGTTTCTTTAACCTAAAAACTCGAAAAACACGCCTCGGGGTCCCTTAACAGGCATCAACAACCAGTGCTGTATTTTTTAATAAATTAAAGAAAAAAGTTCTGCTTTGAAAAGAAAAAAGTTATTTTTTTCCTGCAACAAAACATTATAAAGTTAAGAAATATTGCGGAAAAGGAATTAATTAAAAAACTGAATTTAAAATTCAGAAACGTAAATCTCAACCAGATTTATAGCTGCTCTCATCAGGCTTGGAAAATCGCAGATATATAGGTGTAGTTTAACAGGATTGTTTGCCTAAAAATTGGTAAAACACTTTCCAATTAGCTTTAAAATATTACAACAACCACAAATAGACCTAGCACTGTTTAAGCATCAAGTACAGAATAGTAACTTATACAACTAGTGTGTAGAACAGTGTTTTTTTACTAGCGGAGTTTAAAAATACCGAGTAAAAACACGCTACGTATACAATACCTATAGTTAATTATAGTAGTGTGATCGTGTCAAAAATAATTTAATAACAAAATTTTTTTTTATAAAAAAATACCCAACTGCTAAATCTACTTGTACCTACTGGTCGCATGTTGCAACTGATATCAAACGGAATGTGATAAATGTGAATATCAATAGAAAATAGAGTTTTATAGTTTTGACTGACTTTATTTTAAAATTGTAATTTGACAGTTAACTGAAAAAACATCAAATTCAAAAACAACAACTGGTACCAAATAACAACTAGTACAAGGAATACTTCTTTATTTCCAACATCCTCGGGACGCCGAATGACAACATGATACAGGAACATAAACTTCATATCAGCATCTTTGTGAATGCAAATAAAACAAACTTCTTACAAGTTCAAACGTTGGGGTGGTTTTAATTTTCTCCCAAACATAGATATACTTGTATTTCTACTAATTTTTTCGTCGTCTATATTTTCATTTTGTTCTTTTTTAGTGTCGTCTAAATGAGATGTTTCAGGCAATGCATCAGAACTCAATTTTGTATTAACTAATAGTATTTCTTTAGTTTCCATCTTTTGGTTGTTCTTAGCTTCTAACAAATCTTCTGTCTCAGATTTTGTAACTTCTAAGGGAAATATTCTTTGAATTGGGAATCCCGTCCTTTCCAGCATACATCTCTATGATTTTACCTAATGGCCAATCAACACGTTTTTGCATTTTCGTTTCTGTTTAATACCAAATTTAATAACTCTCGAACATATACCTCAATCAGTAACTCGTCCCTAGCAAATCTAGATTTCAATAATTCAATGGCAAAGGCGGAAAGCTTTCAACTAAATTACGAGCTGCTGTATTTACTTCAGTAGCCTGAATAAGGTATTGAAATTTGTCATCATCGGGTATAGTATTATCTTCGTCGATTTTTCGAAATTGCCCCCAGAAACCAATCCATTTCTTAATATTACCATCAAATTTAATAACTCCAACTTTGGTAAAGTAACTTTCTTTTCTTGATTCTTCACTTTTGGCAAGGTAGCGTTGTCATTTAATAATTTTAAAAGTCCTTTTAGTTTTGTTTTATAAATACTAATTTCTCCATTAAAATCTATTGTACTTTCAAATTCTTCCTGAAGTAAACTTGAATTTGTAACTTCACTTTGTAACAAACATTCTTCAATTTTAAAATTTACATCAAGAATGTTGACTTCAAGTTCCTCCAATTTATTTAATATTTGCTCAATCTCATTTGATTCATATTCTTGTATATTTTGATAAATATTTTCTATTTTCTTAAATTGTTGGGTAATTCTATCCCGAAGAATGTTCCTTACCAGGGATGCCATAATGTTGGAACTGATATCAAACGGAATCTGATAAATGTGAATATCAATAGAAAATAGTGTTTTAAAGTTTTGACTGACTTTATTTTAAAATTGTAATTTGACAGTTAATTGAAAAAACATCAAATTCAAAAACAACGACTGGTACCAAATAACAACTAGGAATATTTCTTCATTTCCAACATCGCAGTTGGGTACAAAATTGATAGGTATACCTATTATAGTGTACGACATACTTCAACTTTAAGTTTCGATGCCCAAAGCGCACTTACGAAATTATAAAATTTTGTATTTTCATGAATCAGGTAATTGGGCAATTTTGTACCCAACTGTGGCTAGTAGGTACAGGTAGATTTAGCAGTTGGGTGTTTTTTTATTAAAACAATTTTTTATTTCCAACTTTTAGGTTTAATTCTTATTCAGCCATTCATTTAACTAAATTATGGTACCTAATTATTACCTAAATCATGCATTTGTGTCAAACATTGAACTATGCGCAAAGGGTAGATAGGTGCGTTTTACAAACATTGAGTGAAGGTGGGGGAGGGGAGAGGGAAAGAGAAGCTAGTAAAATGGTGTTGAAAAATTCCTAAAAGAATGTTTGAAATCGCTCTATATTTGTAAAAGTTATGGCTACAACTATTACTAATAACGAGGAGAAGAGGGACGGAAAGGGAGGGGAAAACTAGCAAAATTATGTTGGAAAAAAAAGTCTTAAAGCGTGTGCAGAAAGAATTGTTAAAATCGCCCTATATTTGATAGAATTATGCAAATAGACAGAATGGGAGATGGGTGGGAGCAGGGACTACAAAGTAGTTACAGCAAATTAGAGGACATTTTAAAATGAAAACAGATTATTAAAGGCATTTCATTAAAATCGCCTGAAATGTAGGTAATTTCTATGCCTTAAAGCCGACATCATGTGACAAAATGGCGTCTTACGATTGCCATATTGACTCCTGTTTAAAAATATATAGCCTATAGCACCTTCGGGATCAGTAGCAATTCAACAACACCTTTTTCGTCAAAATCGATTTAGCCGTTTAGCCTCTAGCGCGACACAAACATACATATTTACATACATACATATCACAAACGAAAAACATTATTCTTCCTTTCGCCGTATTGCTGTTGGGTAAAAATGAAGAAAATTCAGTTAAAAAAAAGAAATGTAGCATTCAAAAAGTTCGATTGACTTATTTTCATAAAAATATGTTTTGTCACCTTACATAGACTTCACGTCGTAACTCAAATGATATCAATCGTAAAATAAAATGAGTGCTTCTTGGATGTCAACTATTGAAAACACACTTCAGTCTTTGCTTATACACATATATATAGGTACGTATACAGGGCCCTCAATGCGCGTAATGAGACTCTCAAGATTGTCGGAAACGGATGTGAAGGGCTCGTCACATGCCCTTTCTATAATTTTGTATCTTATAATGTACCATTTGACATTGCTTTGCTGTTCGTTACCCACTTCACTGGCAGACAGGCTTTTTTAATCGATAAGGTGACTCTTTGGCCGTTGGCGACATATACCTAATGTATATAAACAGAAATCTGGACACTTATTTTATTTAGCATGTGTTTAGATAAAAATAGAAACATATAGGTCCAAGCAAAATGCGATGTTCCATGAACTAAAAGCTAAAGAAGAGGGGAAACACCAGAGGAAAAATTATAGGCAGGTAGACAAGAGCTGACTAGCGATATCAGCGAGATCCAACGAGGTCGTGTTACGGGATCGAGATTGTCTTTTCTTTTAAATCGGCGAAGAATTCCGTTTTTATAAACGTTGCTAATTTCTTTCTCAGATAATGTGCCGGCATTAAAGTTTTCTATCGTAGAAATGGTTCAATTGTTAAAAAGGTATTTTTCAGGAAACTTCGCTCGGGTTGTAAAAAATTTGTTTATTGCTAGTATGAGGGAGTGATATTTCTTGCAAAACTACCATTTTAAATACAATTAACCATTTTGATAAATTTTGCTGCGTTAAGCTCTGCAGAAAATGTAGGGAGAGTGAAGAGGTGGATAAGCGTCCAAGACCCATGTCGGAACAAAAGCAACAGCGAGAAATTGCTGTTTGTGCTGTGGCTGGAGTATTTCCTCCTTGTTTAAGTTCGAACCATTCGAAACATTTTAAAAAGACATGGATACAAAGCCTATGAGTTAAAAAAATCTCAGAAACTGTTTCCTGGGGACAATACTTTAAGGACGGAATTTTGTGAAAAAATTATAGAATGTGCAAATCAGAATGAAAATTTTGTCAGTAATATTGTATATTTATTACTTTGAATAATTTGGTAGCTCTTGAAAGGACTTTATAAGGTTTTTAAAATCACATCTTCTTAATTTTTTTAAGCTGTTGTTACGGCTATGGCAAACACCTGACTAAAGGCACTCTAATAAAGATAACAGCATGGCAACAGACTGGCAATAAACCTGACCAAAAGCACCCTATTGGTAATTTTGTGGTTCGTTAAAAAGTTTGTTTGCTTTTGAGAAAACTAAATTTGAATTTAATTATAAGGCACACAAAATTATTTATTTGTTATGTTTCTGTTCTCAAGACCACAAACAAAAAAACAACAAAAGTCAATAAAAATGTAAGGTTATTGTTAGCGCCACACAAAATCTGTGGTCACCTTATATTTCACCTTAAAATAAAGACTTGACATACTAAAGTCATTCTATTTAAGATATGCAAACGTGTTTCTTAAATAATAGTTTAGCCTATTTTTTAGAGATTTCTATCTTAGTTTTATAGTTAGTATCGGAGTTTTATAAAATATGAAAATAATTTTATTTGAATTTTGTGAAATTGTATAGTAGATTTAAAATACAGATAAACCCTTATTTTTCTATTCTTATCTAAATACCTGCTAAATGATTTTTGCTTTTTCTAAGTAGGCTTCCCTATGGCTTTTTCGTATATGGTAGACAAAGTGTTCCTGAACACCATGTAAAAATAAAGACGGCTTATTTTAAAACTAAGTTTCTACGTACTAAGGTCCGCAAAAGATTCGGTACTTATCTACATCAAGTTGTTAAAATTTTTTTATTATTTAGCCGGTTTAGAACGTTTTTCTACGTTGTCCGACGCCTATTCTCCACCTCCTTCGATCCTGACAATCATCTTCTGTCAGATTTTTTTGACTCATTGATCTTTGGATTGACTGTTGCCATTTTAGTTTAGGACGCCCTCTTTTTCTGCGTCCTATTGGTTGCCATTCTAGGACCTGCTTTGGTAATCTTTCGTCGTTCATCCGTTGTATATGACCGTATCATATCAGTTGTCTTTTAGTGATGTCATCCGTTATGCTTCCTTCGATTCCCATTCTTTCTTTTTTAATTTCATTTCTTATGTGATCTGTTCTAGATATTCTCATTGATCTTCTTATTCTTTTCACCATTGTTTCATATATGTCAAATTTTACATTCTTTTTTATCTCTCTGCTCCATAAAATACTGTTAAGACATCCAATAACCCTTTTTGCTTTTACTATTCTTTTTTCCAGTTCTTTACAGTCTGTTCCTGTTTTATCATGTGACACCCAAGTATACATACTCATTGCATGGAGATATTACTTGTCCATTGTCTAGTTCTACTCACTGGATTCGTTTCCAATACATAAGTACTGTGTCTTGTCCACGTTCACTGTTAATCCCCACTTTTGGTATTCTTCCATTAACTTTCTCATCATATACTCCATGTCATCTTTATCATTAGCTACAATTACTTGGTCGTCAGCAAACTGTAGTGTGTATATGGTAAATCGGTCGTTAAGTTGTATTCTTTCTTTCCGTTTCTAGTTTTTTTGAGCTACTGCGATATATATTTTAAAAAGGGTTGGAGAGATACAACATCCCTGTCTTAAGCCTTTTGTTACCAGGAATTCTTTTGAATGGCGATTTCCAATTTTAATTTTAGATTTTGACCCTTTGTATAGTTCTTTTATCGCTTTTAAGTATGTATGATTGATATTAGTCTGCTCTAACACTGTCCATAGTTTTTCTACTGGAACGGTATCATATGCATTTTGTAGGTCCACAAAGGTAACATGAGTCTCTATATTTCTGGCGCTTCTTTTCTCAATTACTTGTTTAAGACAAAAAACATTATTACTACAAGATCTGCCTGCACGAAACCCACTTTGTTTTTCTTCTTCTTGTTAATGAAAATCATTCTCTATTAGATCTCTAAGAATCCTACCGTACAATCTACTTAGAGTACTGGTTACTGAAATTCCTCTGTAATTATTGCAATCCAGCTTGTTTCCTTTTTTATGTATTGAGAATATGAATGCAATTTTCCAGTCATCAGGTACTGGATCTCCGTTTATGCATTGATTGATAATATATGTGAGATTTTCGATTAGTTTCTCTGATCCATATTTGAGCATTTTAACATATATTCCTCCAGGTCCGCTAGCTTTTCCGGATTTAAGCTTTTTCATACTATTTTTTATCATTTCTTTTTCGATGATTACTTCCTCTCCGTGTACTTCTATGTCTCGTGTTCTGCTGCAGTCCCTTGTAGTGTTCTGTCCATTGTTCTGGTTTGATGATCTGGATGTTTACTTTTTCTTTTGTTGGGTTTTTTACTGTAGAAATGAATTTCCATACTTCAGAACTCTGCCTACCTCCTACGTGTGTATTTATATCATGGCTTTTGCGCTCGAACATTTCATTTTTTTCTGTGCGTATCAAATTTCTTAGCTGTCTTCTGGTTTCCCTGTAGATTTCTAGGTCTCTTTGTTCTTTAGTACTGAGTCATTTCAAGTATGTGCGTTTTTTCGCTTTGACCATTTCCTGTATTGAAAAAAAATTCTGCCCTTAAACTTTTTTGGCATGCACCACTAAAATATTTACTATTTTTTGTATATAAAATAAAGCAGCTTGATTTATGAATACTTCGTAAAAATCTTGTTTCTTGTTGGCCTTTTTACACGAACTTGGAAAGTATCAAATGCTTCTAATTGAATTAGATTTATACTGATGAAATCCACGACGAAAATTAAAGTTGTTCTCCTCTCGTTTGACCCGCTGGGCCATTACTTTCTTACGTTCCATCCGTGACACCAAAAGGATCTTTCGATATTTTATTTCAAACTTCGCTCACTACCAATAAAAAAAGTTTAGAAATCGTGGTATAATTCATAGGAATAGAAAATTATATTACACACAACTATTCTGTTCAGAATTATACCAAACAAAAAGGGAACCATCGCGAGAAACCATGAAGAAACTCCAAACAAAAATAAAGAACATAAACTCAGAGCAACAACCTAAAATAAGCAAAGCTGAAATAAAGAGGGCAAGTACGGGGAACAGCTGTAGTTTAGACCCTCCATATTCTCCTGAATAAAATACTAAAAGAAAAAAAATCCGAAACAACTGGAAAAAATCAATAACCATTATTCTACTAAAGAAAGGTGATAGAGCAGACCTAAAAAGCTATCGACCTATAAAACTCCTCAATTATATTATATATGACAGATATCTATCAAACGAACAAGCAGTTGATTACCTATTAAACATAAAAATCCTACCATCAACCAGTCAAACAATCCAGTACAGCAATCCATTATATATTGCGTTTATAGACTTTAAAAAAGCTTTCGATAGCATTGAGCACTAGGCAGTAAAAGTATCTTCAATTAACAGCCGAGTAGATTACAGATACATAGACTTAATAGCCAATATATATATATAGCGAAGCAACAACATCAATCAAAATCCACGAAGGAACTAAGCCAATCCGCATAAGGAGAGGTGTCAGAGAGGATCTAGATGTTTTTAAAAACTTAGATTGGGAATTAAATAGACATGAAAGTAAGCGTACAATACTTAAACCACCTAAGATATGCTGATGATATCGCCTTAATAACAGATAAGAGGGAAGAACTGACAAAAATGCTGAAAGAACTTGATGCAACAGCTAAAAATATAGGAACATATAAAGACATCACGATCAGAGTAAACCAAGAACTGCACTAAAATACCGGGTGATATTCTTAAAACGACATTTTAAATTGACAACTGAAAAACAAACACAAACTGTCAAAGTGAAAATCAACTAGAGTAATCATCCAAATCGCACGTAACTTATTTCTATAGTGCAGTAATTTTTTTTTATAATTTAAACAGTTTACAACTAAATAACTTAAAAACTATGTAACTAAAACAAAAACTAAATATTTATTTAAAAACAGATCAATGTACAATTTAATAAAATTATAAAACATAGAGTCCATTAAAAAAATATATCAAATTAACATAGCTTGAAGAGTGCAAATGTCAAATTTGACATTATTGGTTAAAAACAACACAAAAAAATTTCAATAGTAAAAAAAATTAAATTGTGTCAGGTTATAAAAAATCACACTGTAATGTAAGTTCAAAAAATTCGTGTAACGTGTTGTGGGGCTTTTCCATTTTGGGGTACCTTCCTTTATTAGGCTACTGGAGACATTTTGAGACAATAGGTGTACACACAAGAATTGTAATTATTGTAGTTTTTTTCTTATGACAAAATATGCTTACCAATAGAACTTTTTTAAAAATATATGTAAATATTTTAATCTTAATTCTTAAATATCTTAAAGTTCTTAATTAAAATAAAAATTATTTGATTTAAAAATTAAAATACCTATTCTTGTTGAAGAATTAAGAAAGAGCATGATACGATTTTCCATTTTTTACGAATTTTGTTTTAAACAATTGATTTTTTCGTCACAAACATAAGTACCACTTATCTTATATTGTTTTGACTACTTAGAAAAGAAATAATCAAACAGCTATTTTTATGTTATTATATCACCTCCAATGGCTAATCACTGTCTCAATTAAGCTGTTAAGTTTTTGACTGAAGTGTAGGTTTTACCAATAAATAAATTAAAATAAGAAAGTTAAATTTTACTTTAAATTGGTAAATATGCCAAAATAATAAAATCGTAACAAATTTATTTTTTTTAATAAAGGATGTACTATTTTTTTAATCAAGATAACCGAAACTTTCTAACCGGAAGCGATGACGAATATGATGATGTCGTTTATCAGCATTCCTAGAAGCCTTTAAGTAACAATACAAATTATTTGATTAAGCAAGCGGTACCTACTTAAAATCAAAACTATAGTTCAGTGGCGTATATAGAAAAAAGTTTCGGGGTGGGTCCGAGACAGCTTTGGGGGTGCCCGAGACCCCATGAGAAATATGTGAAAAACATCTAGAAAAAACTTAGCTTCGGGGGGGGGGGGCTGCCCTACTACGCCACTGCTGTAGTTTATTAGTTTGATTCACCACACTATTTTAATAAAAATAAGTAGTTTTAAGGAAAATTAAAAATAACAAATCCCCTGGAAAATACAGAGTAATGGCAGAAATGTTCAAGTATGGTGGTAAAACTGTAGTTAATACCCTCCACATCCTTTTCCTGAATAAAATACTAAAATAAAACATAATCCCAAACAACTGAAAAGAACCCATAACCATTATTCTACACAATAAAGCCGATAGAGCAGACCTAAAAAACTATCGCTTATAAATTACATCGAGGAATCTTATAGGATTCCACGATGTAATTTATAAGCTTTTCACGAAAATATTAACAGATAGACGAGCAACAAAAATTGACGGATATCAATCAGAGGAGCATGCTTCAGAAAATGTTTCAGTACAGTTGACCACCTATTAACCATGATAATCCCAATTAAACGAGCCAGCGAATACAACGTTCCGCAAATATTGTGTTTATAGACTTTGAAAAAGCTTTCGATAGCACTGAGCACTGGGCAAAAGCATCTTTAATTAATAGCCGAATAGATCACAGATCCACAAATTTAATAGCCAATATATATAGCGAAGTAGCAACATCAATCAAAATCCACGAAGGAACCAAGCCAATCCTCATAAGATGAGGGGTCAGGCAGGGTGATACAATATCCCCTAAACTATTTAACCAAGCCCAAGAAGAAGTTTTTATTTAAAACTTAGATTGGGAAGAAATAGGTATCAAAATAAACGTACAAGACTTGAACCACCTAAGATAAGCCGACGATATCGCCTTAAATAGATAAGAAAGAAGAACTGATAAAAATGCTGGAAGAACTGGATACAGTAGCTAAAAATATAGACTTAAGTATGAACTACACTAAAACTAAAATCATAACAAACACAGATGAAGATATCACGATCAGAATAAACCAAGAGAAAATAGAACAAGTAGAGAAATATATACCTGGGACAAATTATTAAACTAAAAAAATAAAACCAAACAGCTGAAATTAAGAGACGAGTTTGTTTGGCCTGGGTAGCATTCGGTAAATCAAGCAACATATTAAAAAATAAAAAATATCCTCATTACGTTAAAACGAAAGTTTATAACCCATGTATCCTTCCTGTACCTACCTATGGATCCAGACCTGGACACATGCAAAATCAAATATGGACAGGGTAACAAAAGCCGAAAGATCAATGGAAAGACAAATGTTACAGGTATAGCTAACAGATAGAAAAAGAAATAAATGGATAAGAAATAAAACAAAAGTAAGAGATGTCAGAGGAGAAGTAGCAAAATTAAAATGGGAATTTGCTACTCATAATATTAGACATAAAGACGATCGAAGGAACAAATCTATTGTAAACTGGAGAACATGGGAAAATAAAAGAAGTAGGGGAATACCCAAAATGAGATGCGCAGACGATTTGAAGAAACATGCGGGAACTAGATGGATGAACACGACGACAGACAGGGAAGAGTGGAAGTTATTGGGGGAGGCCTATGTCCAACGATAGGTCGAAGAAGGCTAAATAGATAGACTATATATAACTGTTTGTATATACATTTTTTAAAATAATCTATAATGATCGAATGCTTTTAAAACCATGCCAATATCGCGACAACTCAAAAAACATTCAGTTAAACACGCGTGATATGAAGTTAAAAATATATATTCATGGTTTCAGTGATTCCAGGTTCAAAGGTCAGGTTCAGGTCGCACGGAGGTCAGCTTGTCTAATTTAGACGATCGAAACCTCAATATCGAACAATTTATATCATAACCACAGTCTAAAAAAAGTGGCGAATTACCTTATTAGTAAACCCCAATGCAGAAAATCGATCAACTAACTCGTTGTCACTTATCACGACAACAAGTCATATGCCGCTTGATAGCCTGGGCGAGTTCGTAAAGGCATCGATGAGCTCATCGATGACAACAATCAAGTTTTTAAATTATCTGATGAATTTCACCAAGGCACCAATTGATGGCATCAATGCTCACCGACCCTGAGAGTCGGTGAGCAATCTTCGATGAATGTCAATTACGTCAAAATCAGCTGCTTTTTGCGTTTTTTTTTTTCGGCTGTGTAATTTTATATCTTTTTTGTTGTTTTTTTCTGTTAAATGCTTCACAGTGTGGTAAACAAAGTTTCGATGGTTATTTTAAAAGATATAAATAGTGACTCAAGACTCGGATGATGAAGATCTGGCGTTAATTTCAATTTCAATTTCTTCTTTATTTATATACGAGTTAAAATTGTTATAAAATCATTTACATTTTACAAACTTATTATTAATTTATTCTAAAGAGCAGAAGAACTTAATCTCGAGAGCCCTTTACCATTATTATTTTATGCTAAGTTTATATGCTAATATGAATTTTTAAAATAAATGAGTTTTAGTTGTTTTAAATTAGAGTACATTTTTCAAGTAAAATTCCTCATTCTAATCCTAACCTAATCTATACAAAGGCACAAAAGCCTACCTTAACAAAAGCTTAAAAAAACTTTAAATAACATTAAAACACTTATAAAATATGAAAAAAGAAATCCTGTTTTTATTTTGTTTTTAAAATTTTGATATCATCAGACCGCGGCATGCCAGGATTGAGGGTTACGTTGAAAATGTTGTTTCCATGTATTAATGCAGAGAATCTTTAAGAAAATAAATCAAAATCGAAAAAAGCGAAGTTTAGATATCTGATTCATCGCGTTCTTTTTTATTTTCTGGTGTTCCTCGGACTCACCGAATGAAAATGTCAAATGAACGTCAAACGTCATATGTCAAAAAACCGATGTAATCGGTGAGCAAAATTAGATTACTTTACAAACTCGCCCCCTGTATAGTGATCCGCACTATTTACTCCGCGCGAAAAGGCGATTTTCAAAAGTGTTCCAAGTTGGTAAACCAGAGTTTATATGGTGATTTCTTCACGTATATTATGAATATGGGTTAGTATCTTCAATTTTTAGTATTAAACCATTTGCAAAGTTTCAATTTGCTTATTAAAGAAAATTAGATAAAAGTTGTGTATTGAATTATTTTAATTTTTCAAATATGTATTATATATATTTTACTGAAAAAGCCCGTATCATTACGTATCAATTGCGTTTGCGGCTTTATTATTTCAATCATGCATCAAGGGTTGTATTCGTGCGACATTCAACTGCCGGTTCTTGCCGGAGTATTAGCTATGATTTATTCTTTCAGCGTTGGCGCATGGGATTGGCCGACGTAATTTATTTAACGTGTGGAACAAGACACCGGTTTCACAGAATAAAAATCAATCCGTTTTGAACGACGTATGTGAAAATGGTGAATATAAAGTCTACGATAATGAAAAATCCATCCGTTTTGAACTACGTATGTGAAAATAGTGAATATAAAAACCATGATAAGGGATACCAGTGCATGGTAAAAAAACCTTGCAAAATTTGATAGTCATTGATCTATATTGATATAGGTATAGTATAGCAAGATGAATAAATTTAGTTAAATTTTTATGAAAAAATTATGTTAAATAAAAAAAAAGCTTCCGGCCCAGGCGCGGAAATATCACGTGACCCTAGGAGGGTCACAAAAGAACGCCTCCCGGCCAGCTGTCATTATAAAACATGTATGTTTTCAGTTTTGGTATGTTTGTTTACGTCGATTTTTTTTTCATTCGGGCATGAATTTTATGTGAATTTTATCAAAGTTATCAAAATAACGCTGCCCACGAAAAAGACAAAAATACCGCGAACGTGTAGTGTTGTTGGTTGTCGGTCCAACTATAAAACCGAAACCGAATATGTGTCAACTTTTAATTTGCCAGTGGATATACAAATGCATAAAATTTGGTTGCGAAAAATTCCTAATGATTTAAGTATCTTAAAACGTCCACAAGTTTGCATCAAACATTTTCCTAACAAGCAGGTTATTTGTTTGATAAGTGTGTTGTAAATGGAGAGTGTTGAAAATGTTCCGAAATACCTAAGTAGACAATCTGTATCTACAGTTCGATTAGCTGATGTCGAGAGGCAACTGGAAACTGCAATACAAGAAAGTCTTGAAACACTTTGAGCTCATAAGAAATCAAAAGCTTTATCAAATATTGAGGACATTTCAAAATTTTATTGTTCTAATACTAAAATAAACAAAAATTGGATTTTTACCCAAGAACGTGACACAGTCTGCCTGTGCCTGATGACATTTTTGAACAACAATCCATCACTGTCAGCATCTCTAGTTGTTGAGGGAAATCCGTCATTTTTTGTAAATGTTAACAATGTGTCCATACCAAAAAAAAAAACTGCCAAAAAAAGTTGGAGTTTTATTTTTGGACAGCACCAATACACTTGAAGAGCTAATGCAGTTTATTAAAATGAAAGTTGCAAACGGGAAAGAAGTGGTAAAAGATAAGATTGATAGACATCCTTAGTGACATTTTCGATAGTGAGAGTGAAAAATGTATTCAATTGTCATTTCTTATTGAACAATTAGGTCTCTTGAAAAGGTCACCTGAGCATCGAAGATATTGTGGATACACTTTAATGTTGGCTACATCTTTGTTTATCCAGTCATCCAGTGCATACATGTCAATTTACAAAACTAAGGTAATATGTCTTCTGCACCCTCGCAATATTAAAAAACTGATTTGTAAAATATCGTTGACAGGTAGTAATCTCTCCGGTAGTGTGCAATATTTAAAAAGTAAGATACATCTTTTAAAAGAACATGAGTTGGTAGTTAACTTACACATTGACGAAATATATATTAAACTTTGTCCTGGGTAATTTTTGAAAAATTTATTGACGACCATTACATTCAGTTTATTGAATGTGAAAACCATCTAACTTATTCACAAAATCACTTGTTTTTTTTAAATAAATTATTGTAAAATTTTTTATAATAAAAAATTTTCTTTAGATAACTCAGTGTTTTTGTGGAGAAAAACTATTGCCAAATCTTGAAAAAATTAGTTTAAGGGCATGTAAAGTTTTTTTAAATAATTTTATTAAAAAGCATAAGGATTTAGTGTCTGCTAATAAATCTTTGAATAAGAACACAGACAGACATGATGACACTCAAAGAAAAATTAAAAAACTTAAAGCTTATGTTTGTTATGTCCAATTTTAAAAGACTGGTATAGATTTGAAGTAACTAACGATATTATGTACCTAATATACCTAAAGATATTAGAGTGCAAATTTTATATATTTTTTTATTTTATAGATTCAGTTCTTTTATCTATAATAAACACATACATCAATCAGCAAAATATTTTTTTTAATTTTTGCCTATATGAGAACAAAAAATTTTTGTCAAAATATTTAAATTGTGTAAAAACAGATAATGCATTAAGCAATACGATAAGAATCCTGGAACTCCTAAGATCACGTGACCGCCGACTTGCTTATAACGCGGCATGGCCGGTCTTTATCATTGGCTGCGTTATTTGCTTAAGAGGAAAAAAACGATATGTGATGTTATTTTTGGAGGCGACTGTACCATCTTCAGAATGTACAGTATATTAAAATCTCATTTTTTAGACGCTAGTTCATATTTCCTAACTTTCAGCATCAATTTGTCAAAATTACAACTATAAAATAATTTTGATCGTTCAGAACCGACAACCTGATCACCGTGCGTCGCACCCGCCGCACCGTCGCGTCGCGTCGGCGTCGCACCCTGGACTTTTGTAACCTTTGTCATGTAGCATATAGGTAAGTAAATACCTGTTATCCAAAAATATCAAGTAATTTGGTTTTTAGGTTCAAAGTCATTAGCCAAAGCTATAAGGGCTCTTAAAAATATGTAAATTTTGCCAATAAAAAATATATATATTTCAAGTTTTTCTTCTACATTAGTTACTTTTTTTTTTAGCAAGGTTCACATTAAAAGTCAAAATGAAGTTTTTATCAGTTTCTGCAATTTTGTGCTTAGCTGTATCCTGTAACCAGGTATGTATTCAAGTTTTCTTACTTAGTATTGCATTTTGGGGAAAAAAATAGGCTGGACAAAGAAACTTTAAAGGCAAAACTTTCTTCTTATGTGCTTTATGCGCTGGAAAGTCTGTCTCGTCAGGCATCAATCAAAGATTTCCAGACCCTGTGGTTGCTCTACGACGTTCAGAGTATCTAGCTCTGTATCCTTAAGCTCCTAAATCCATGCTTGTTTATAACGTACTATGATTTTTCAAATTCTAGTGATTTCAATTGTCACTTTTAAATTCTATGTAAAACCTCTTGATTTTCAAACCCTGTGGTTGCTCTAAGACATTTAGAGCATCTTGCTCTGTACGCTTAGCCCTCACGAATTCATACCCGGTGTCAGCGTATTACTTATCAAACTCTAGCGAATTCGTTTGTCACTCTTAAAGCCTGCTAAATATTTCTATATAAATTCTTTATCAAAGAGCATAACAGTCGAATGTCAAAACGGAATTACTAATAACCGGACATTATCATGAGACATGAGCATAATCCTCTATGACATTCAGAGTATCTAACTCTGTATCCCCAGCTTTTCTAAGAAGTTGCACGGTGACAGCGTACTATGGTTTGTTAAGGTCTCTCTTTACATCCTGGTAAATCTGACCCTGAGAGTTGCAATCAATGATTTTCACACTCTGCGGTTGCTCCACGACCTTTACAGTGCCTTGTTGTGTATACTTAGCATTCCTGAATAAATGGTCAAACCTTGGTGATTTTAATTTGTCACTCTTAAATTTTTATTAGGTTAACAGCGCAGTTGTGAACGGACCGGCCGAAACAGCCGAAAAACTTTTCAATGATCTAAAAGAAACTGTCCAAAAAGCAGTCGATGGTGCTTTGGGTACTTTAAGTGGACTTGTTGGCAACATCGTCAATGATGCCGTAGAACTCGAAGAAGCTGCAAAAGAGAAGCTAGTTGATGCTTCTAAATCCTTTAGTGAGCAGATCGATAAAGCCGTTGCTGCAGCTAAAGCAAAGGGTAAAGAAAATATATTAATATTTGCAAAAAAAAATGAAGTATGAAAGGAAATGCACCAAATTTAGCTACGTAATAATTAGTTTGCTGAAACTTTTGACAGCGTCGCAAAATGCTGATATCTACATCAATTAGATCTTTAGTTTGTTAAAAGACTGTCTCGTTTTTATATGACTTATTGGGATTTCTCTGTCATGGTAATCCATCAGTATAAAGTGGTCTCTAATTTTTAGGACTCGACGTGTCTGATTGCGTTGGAAACAGCAAAGAGGAAATTGCAGAATTACCAGATGAAATTCTAAACAATGTTACTTCCTGCATTGAAGACACAGTTGATCGCGTAGCTGATCTTATTGATGACTTAGTTGAAGATATTAACGGCACTGTCAGGGTCGTTTTGAGTATTGGTAAATATAACCATTCGTGTTGTTTAAATTGATCTAGCGTACTGCTAAGAAACTTTGAGAGAGATATAAGAGATGATAGAGGAAACACCAAATTTTTTGCAAGATTCTATATACTTTTTAAGGCAGAAACCTATTTACGTAGAAATTTTTTGGATATTTTTAAACACATTGTTTTTAATTTAAAGTGAATTTGGCTCCTAATATGGGATAGATTCACATACGGACATAAAAAAAATTAAAATTTACAAAAAAATTATTAAAACATTCTAATAACTCTTTACTAAATTTTTTTTGGGTATAGGGATTGGCAGGAAAAGATAATTTGTTTTGGCGACGTTTTAATTTGTATTAAATCTTTATCAAGCCCTACGGAGAACAGATAAAATTATTGTAGTTTTTTATGATAAAAATGGAAAGAAACATAAATAAAATAATAATTTCTTTATAAGATAACACAATACAAGGTTACTTACTTAGAAAGCCAGTCTTAAGCCATCGGAGAAAAAATCACCACCAACCAAATCTAATCTTTCTTTTATTGAATTTAGAGTAGAATCTTTGTAAAGTTTTAAGGCGCAATTTTTTTTCCTTTCACTGAATTTAAAGTAAAAAGTTTTTTGTTAATTTTTTTGTTAAGGTTCAAATTCTTTTAATTTTTGAGGTTAGTTAACTATATCAACGATTTTATTCGAGCGAATTGCAATTTGCGCTAGCAATTGATCAGGCTTTTAAGAAAAAGTACTTTTTTGTTGTTTAAATCCAAGACAACCAACAGAATCAAACTTGACCCTGCCAAGAGGCTTGTTTATTTTTAAAGATTGATTGGTATTATCGGTAAAAAAAAAGCTCGAAAAACGAGGTACGCTTTATTGAAATCGATTTCGTGGTTCCCGAATAATTACTTTTTGTTTCAATCTTTGTTTTAAAGATTATATGATGACCTGCTAATTCTTTCTGTTCTATTTATTCGCTTATAAATTCGTGATTACTGAACCGGTTTCAATCAAATAAAAACCATCATTGCAGAGATCGACTGTTCTCTAAAGTTCACATACAAAATTTTGCAACATTTTAAAATTCAAGATAATAGTTTTAGACCCTTTTAGAAGGCTCGTTTATTCTTATGATCTGAACATCAGAATAAAAGAGCCATCTTCGATTTCAAGATGACCACAAATTTTGACAATGGCCTTTAAAGAGCAATCGACCTAAATTTATGAGGAATTGAATGGAATTGGTAAAGCATTTTGTCCTGTTTTTTTGGCCCACCCGTTATCTACTTGTATTAGCTATTAACATTTAACTTAAAAAAAGTTGGACAGGCTGAGGGAGACCAGCCCCCCCCCCCCCCCCCGTAGATCCTTTCACCGGCGGTTCTACGGAGGGGGGGGTACTGGGGGTAATTACCCCCCCAGAGCTCGAAAAAAATATATTTTGTATAAAGGCTGGTAGCTGCTACAGGCAAGTTAAAGGCTAAGAAAAATATTTTTGTTGGCTTTATTGGACTCCCGATAATAAGCGCATAGGAAAAAAATGCAGCGAAAATATGCGCAAAGGAAAAAGGCGCATACGAAAAAATCGCACGCGAAAAAAAACGTACAGATGTCGTCTATACATTTGACGAGACCTACCTAGTTGCTAACAAATAACAATTTTACAATATACTCAATAAGACTAGAGATCCTGTATATATGGCATATTTTAAAGAAATATTAAAATACGTCATACATACAGGGTCTCTAGATATGACTAACATTATTTAAAAAAATCAGAAACTATTTGACCACTGCTTTATAAATCCACGTTATAAATCCACGTTTACATTATACAATTTTTTGCAATTTTCAGAGTTTTGCGCAACTTATTTGGTTTGCGCGAAAAATTGCAACGTTTTTTGCTTAATGTTCTCGAAGTTTTATGGTGTCCGATCAAAATGAACCCCGCATTCGGATTCAGCGCACCCAAGAACTTATATAGATAGCTAGGTCTGATCAAAGGTACAATTTTTTATTTCGTGTGCCGGTGTAAGCTTTCATAGATTTTCAAAGTTTTTTAAAACACAAATATGTTTAATTTTTTTTCAAATTTCAAAATTTTATGAAATTTTAATATAAATACTCTGGTCTTTTTTGTGACGAAATGGTCTAATAACCTATAGGTACTTTTTTATATGGAACATTCGAATTCTAGAAGCATAACTTTATTTAATTGTCCACTGTTTTACTATGTGCGCTATTTTCCGTGTGCGCTTTTTCGGTGTGCGCTTTTTTCCACGAGAGCTTTTTGACGTGTGCGCTCTTTTCCTAACAGGATCTTTCCTGTGTGCTTTTGTCATATAAGCTTTTTTCCTGTACCCTAGTTTCAAGGCACCGCTTGACCATTACCCCCCCTAGAATTTGGCTCCAGAACCGCCCTTGGATCCTTTAACGGCTGTCGCAGCCCACGATAAAGACCGGCCCGGGCGCGGAAATATCACGTGAACGTAGGAGTCCCACAAAACGCCTCACGGCCCGCTGTCATTATAAAACATGTGTGTGTTCAGTTTTGGTATGTTTGTTGACGTCGATTTTTTTTTTAATTCGGGCACGAATTTTATCAAAGTTATTAAAATAACGCACCCCACGAAAAATACTGTAGTGGGCTGCGTTAAAATAATTAATGGCTAATGAGTAAATTATAAAGAAAATACCTATAAGATAAACAATGCCGCGAACGTGTAATTAGTGTTGTTCCTTGTCGGTCCAACTATAAAACTGAAACTTAATATGTTGCAAACGGGAAAGAAGTGGTAAAAGATAAGATCTTGGATAAGATTGATCAAGTAATAGACATCCTTAGTGATATTTTTGATAGTGAGAGTGAAAAATGTGTTCAGTTGTCATTTCTTACTGAACAATTAGGTCTCTTGAAAAGGTAACCTGAGAATCGAAGATATGGTGGATACACTTTAATGTTGACTTCATCTTTTTTTATCCAGTTATCCAGTGCATACACGTTAATTTACAATTCTAAGGTAATATGTCTTCCGCACCCTCGCAATATTAAAAAACTGATTTGTAAAATATTGTTAACAGATAGTAATCTCTCTGGTAGTGTGAAATATTTAAAAAGTAAGATACAGCTTTTAAAAGAACATGGGTTGGTAGTTAACTTACACTTTATTGAAATAGATATTAAACTTTGTGCTGGGTAATTTTTCAAAAAATTATTGACGACCACTACATTTAGTTCATTGAATAGGAAAACCATCTCACTTATTCACAAAATCACTTGTTTCTTTTTAATAAATTATTGTGAAATGTTTTATATTGAAAATTTTTCTTCAGATAACTCTAGCGAGTGTTTTTGTGGAGAAAAACTATTGTCAAAGCTTGAAAAAATTAGTTTAAGGGCATGTAAAGTTTTTTAAAATAATTTTATTAAAAAGCACAATGATTTAGTGTCTGCCAATAAATCTTTGAATAAGAACTCAAAGATGATGACAGTCAAAGAAAAATTAAAAAACTAAAAGCTTAGGTTTGATATGTTCAATTTTGAAAGACTTGTATAGATTTGAAGTTACTAACGATATTATGTACCTAATATATATACCTGAAGATATTAGAGTGCAAATTTTATATAATTTTTTATTTTATAGATTCAGTTCTTTTATCCATAATAAACACATATATCAGCAAAATATTTTTTTCAATTTTTGGCTATAAAAGAACAAACATTTTTTGTTAATTTATTTAAATTGTGTAAAAACATATAATATATTAAGCAATACAATAAGAATCCTGGGACTCCTAAGATCACGTGACCGCCGACTTGCTTATAACGCGCCATGGCCGGTCTTTATCGTTGGCTGCGAACGGCTGTAAGGATGTCATAAGCGCACAAAAAGCTAGGTACATTGTAGGCTGATTGCTTTTTATTTTAATTAATATTTAAATGTTCAACAGGAGACCAAATGAGAAATTGCGAAGAGGAAAGCATCTTTACTCAGGCAATCTGTTTGGCCAAAGTGACCGTTAAGATCACAGCTGAAGTAGTTAAATTGCCATTAAAAATTACCAAAGATGTTGCCGACGCCACAGTGTATGTTGCCTCAGCTGCTCCCAAACTCGTCGTATGTAATGCCCAAAGTGCTGGTAAGCATAAAATATAGTACTACACATGCTTCTTTTCTTTATTATAAAAAGATTTTTTTTCCGTCCATATCATTCCATTGCATTGCTTTTTTTAAATTATTTTCACTCAAAATAAATTTGTTGGAATATTTTTTAAATATTGAAGTAAATAAGTTTTTTGAGTCAAAAAATTTTGATATTGTCTGTAAGACGATAACTAAAAAACCATATTTGAAACAAAAAATTTTACGGTAGCCGCGGATAAGTTTTTGATAGGGTGATGGTTGCAATATGGTAGACAAGGGGTTGAAATATTCGAAAAAACATGCCTCATTCGAGAACCATGGGAGCAAAATTTACACAAGCAAAATATAAGTTGCTGAACTTGAGCCGGCGACTGACATCAAACGCCGACTCGCACCCCTGTTTGGCAGCGGGTTACGGGCTGGTGGATCTATGAGCCGGCGGCCGACATCAAACGCCCAATCGCACACTTGTGTTGCAATTACGACCAGCGACAGCCTACGTCGGCACGCGTTTGATCTCTAAATTTCCATTGATTTTTGACAAGTGCAGCAACTTATATTTTATTTGTGTAAACTTTGACAGGAGCTAGCGAAACGCGGTTTTCAAATTTAGTTTAAGAATATTATATTTTTGTGTTCTCAAAGTTGAGCCATTTATTTTAACAGGTTGTAGAACTCGTAAAATTAAGTAATTTTACCAAAAATTATTTATATAAAAGTTGCAGAATAAAGAAGTTATTAACAATTCGAAAAATGTAAGATTACGACGTACAAACGACATGCTGCGGCTGCATTTTGTTGGCACTCCCCGTTAGTTAATAATTTGTCCACTAGTTCATTGTTTTTATATACGAATGCCATTTTTATCGTATAAAATGCCCAAAAAACAAAAAACCGAACCGAACCACGCGCTTTAGCGAATTATTTACTACCAGTCAAATCGAAATTCTCACTGAAAACCGTACAATGAATAAATAAATAATGAGTAATTTGTATTCCACAAAAAATGAGGCATGTCCAGTATTAACAAAACATTGATAAAAAGTCAGGGCTTCCAGTTTTTAAGTTTTACATTTTTAGAATTCCTAATAACTTCTTTATTCCGCAAATTTTATATAGATGATTTTTGGTACAATTACTTATTTTTACAAGTTCTACAACCTTTTAAAATTAATGAATCAACTTTGAGAACACCCTGTATATCTGAAAACCAACAACAGATAGAGTATATATAACGAAGTTTTCTTACATTGATTTTCAAAAATTGGCATGGATCCCTCTGCCTGCAACGCAGGACGTTTTCCAAACAAGTTATTGTGGTTGACGGCGTAGAAAGTGAAAACCACATAGTTTTAATAAGTTCTCATCAAAGGCATCAAACCATCAGTCTTATGCTAACATAAAAACAATTATAAACGGCAGTTTGTACCTGCTGGTGCCAAATTTCGTTTAGTTTATTTTTTTTTAATTTTTTTTTTTTACAGCTACCCTTGCCTTTAATGCTGGTGGAATAGTTAAAGATGTCACACTTTGCATCACAGAAGAATCTAATGCCAGTAGCACCCCCAGTGGAAGTGAATCCACTTCACCAGCTTCTCCTCCAACAACCCCTGGTGCCAGTGAGAGCAGTCCATCAGCTTCCCCTCCAACAACCCCTGATAGCAGTAAAGCTACTTCACCAGCTTCCCCTGCAACAACCCCTGGTACCAGTGAAGCCACTTCACCAGCTTCCCCTCAAACAAGCCCTGAAGGCAGTAAAGCCACTTCACCAGCTTCCCCTGCAACAACCCCTGGTGGCAGTGAAGCCACTTCACCAGCTTCCCCTAAAACAAGCCCTGAAGGCAGTAAAGCCACTTCACCAGCTTCCCCTCCAACAACCCCTGGTGCCAGTGAGAGCAGTCCACCAGCTTCCTCTCCATCAAGTCCCGCCGTATAACTACTGCAGTTTCCAGGCCAACACAAAAGTTATAGATATTTAAAACTATAAATAAAAAATAAATTGATAATGATGTTTTATTTACTGCTCCCAAACGACGCGACGATCTTTTGTTACATGAAACTTAAAATTTTTGAAATATTCACTACTTTGATAACAACATATCGTTTTCTTAACAAACTTGCTTATTAAACCTTTTAGTTTTAATAATTAAAAGTTTTGAATTAATGCAAAATTTATTTAATTTTAGAAATAAAATTAAAAAGTTTTTCTTTTCTTACGAATTTTGTTTTAAAAAAAATAATTTTTTTATGATAAATATAATAAATACCACTTAAATAACATTGTTTTCCGAATTTACCGAATTCGGTAAATTAAGCTACATATTAAGAAATAAAAAATATCCTCAGTACCTCAAAACGAAAGTGTATAACCAATGTATCCTTCCTGTACTTACCTATGGATCCCAGACCTGGACACTTACACAATCAAACATGGATAAGGTAACAAAAGCCCAAAGATCAATGGAAAGACAAATGTTGCATGTAAAGCTGACAGATAGAAAAAGGAATGAATGGATAAGAAATAAAACAAAAGTAAGGGATGTCAGAGGAGAAGTAGCAAAGTTAAAATAGAAAGACGATCGATGGAACAAATGTATTGTAAACTGGAGACCTTGGGAAAATAAAAGAAGTAGGGGAAGACTCCAAATGAGATGGGCGGACGATTTGAAGAAACACGTGGGACCTAGATGGATGAACACGGCGACAGACAGAGAAGAGTGGAAGGTATTGGGGAGGCCTCCCCAAATGGATTGAAGAAGGCTAAATAGATAGAGAGAACATTGTTTTCATTACTTAGAAAAAAGAATCAAACTGTTATTTGTATGTTGTTATTTCACGCGCGCTAAGTACCGATAAATTTGTCATATTAACTGCAATAAATTGTGAAATCCTTATTCTTCTTATGGAGTTTGTAAAAAAATAATTTACGGTTTACCAGGACAACACGGCTACAAACCACTGCAGTTTCTATCCAAACAAAAAAGTTATAAATATTTAAAACAATACAATATAAATAAATTTGTCTGAAATTTGAAATACGGTATTAAGGATACGTAAAATATTTTTTGTTACAAAACTAAAAAAAATCAAAATGGCGCTTCCAAAATCGTGGAATTTTCCATTTATTAACCGGTATACATCAAATTCCAAACTTAGGGTATTTTTTCATTTATAACATAACATGTAAAAAAATTTAAATAATTTTAAAATGGCTCAAAACCGATAGGTTGCCAGCTTTTGAGTTTTTAAATACGGGGCGCTACTTAATAAGACGCTGACTTTTGACGTAGCTTTCAGTGGAGGCGCGTGAGGTTTAAAAGTGGCGGTTCTGCAAAGTGGGGAACAAGACAATTTTTAAAAAATCCGGGAAATGGTTTAAATTGTCAAGATCGGAAATAGTCCACTTTGAGTCACCACCAAATAACAAACAAGAGAAACAAAATAATTTGTTTTTTACACTGCACCCACAAATCCATTTAAATCATCAAACATCGCGCGAGAATTTTCTTGTATAGTTTTTGCCGCGACTTTTTCCCTCATACGTTATTTCTAAATCTGGTAAGAGAATTAACGTCCTTAAATTACGTAACACAAAAACTTAGGATTTTTGACTCTCTCCCCCCCTCGTTACGCATTTTCAAGAAAAAAACACAGCGTTCCGTAAGTTAAGGATAGGGCCTATCCCTTTAAAGGACGACCTTTTTGTTTAATTTTTAACTTTTCGTTAAAAAAAAGGTAAAGTTTTAAAATCCCGGAGAGTAATGGTTATATCCTCGGTAGTTTCCATGTTTTATTAACCGCACTTATAAAACTAATTACAAATGCCTGTGCTTCGGCAAATACTAAAATAAATATTCATTCATAAAAGTAATGCCGTAAATTATGTCAACACTCAACTAGGTACAAATTTGCAGTTCCCGTCTGTTCTTAATTTATAAACGGGAAACTACCCCGATTTTCTAAAATTTTGCATAGCTGAGACGTCAGTTGAATAGTTCTATCCTTTTTAATATGTGGTACAATCTGTATTCATCCGTCTTTTATTCGGGGGAGTTTGGTTAACAGACCCGGCAAAATCCACCGCGCATCTACACAGCGCACAACCCGAGTAGAGCGAAGCACAACGCCCACTAGACCAAGATAAGAGCCCGAATAGCAACAGGCTTGCTGCTTCTACCGATTATACAAATATTGTAGGCATGTGGCTTCCTAATTAGTGAGAAAAAAAAGTACAAAAAAATTCTGCACTAAAAAAATATATTACTGTACTCAAAATTAGCAGGTGCTGCAGCCCCGCAGCCCTTATTGAATAACTGCCACTGGTAGCTTTAAATTCGCGCCCGGACATAAACTGCAATTTTGAAACATACTCATTTGCATCTCTTTTTAACGCACAGTTAATTTTTTATTGCTGTCCAACTCATAGCGCTGCACAATGAACTCTCGAACCTAATTTTTGACCAAAATTACAAAAATGGGTTTTGTAACAATATTTTGTTTTAAAATGATAAAAATGTAATTATCAAACAAAATGACGGTTCCAAAATCGCCTATTTATGAACCGATAAGTATGAAATTTAGAACTTTAGAGTGTTAATAGTCGCTAAATAAGATTTTTGACTTAATTTAAAAAAATTATATTTACCTATAGGCACCAAATTTGAAACTTTGGCGTGTCTAAAGTCTAAAAATCACATGACAAATCCAAAAGGGCAGAGCCAGGGTTGGATGGGCTCAAACAAACCTGTCCTGGCAATTTTTTTTTATTCGGCCCTCGCTTCGGCACAAAAATTTTACGGCAAAAAAAAACGAAGTCATATTGTATTATTTTTGATTCTGATACTATGGAGCTTTTGTTCTTAAAAAACATGCTAATTTTAAAGGATGTAATTTGCATTTTGAGAAAAAAAACTTCATATAAACATATGTATGCATGTCCTAACCATCCTAACTTGTGAGATACAAGGTGTTTAAAGACTTTCAGAAAATCTCATTTTTTATTATTATCTGTGATACTGCTCTAGATATTTTTGTAAAGTTTTATATTCTGTATAATAATTAATATCTTATCTTTTCACAAAATAAAAACTAGAAAAAAAACTAAAAACGTAAAAAAATTTCAACATACAACAGCACTGCCCCCGGTAGTTAAAAAGCTGCAAGTCTTTTTTTTTGAATTAAGGTTTCTGGTCTCGACGGATGTCCTAAGTAATAAAATTTAAAAAAAAAACTTAAAAAAAAAAAAATAGCAGTAACTGTAGTACTGCCTTATGAACAATTAAAACTTTAAAGTCGTTTTTTTCCGAACCACACTTTCGTTACTTGCGCTCTTTTAACTACCGGGGGCAGAGCAGGTATGCTAATTTTTCATATGGTAACGACTTTTTTAATAATGAACTTGATGCTGCAATTTTAGCTATGATCTCCTTAATTTGAATAGACCCAGTGCCGATTTTTTAATGGTTTAATCGATTTCTTAGATTTTTATGTATTTTAGCACCAAAAATGCTCTTTCGCAACTAAGGTATCAGATATTGGCACGGCCGTACCGAAGGGGGAGATCAGGGGGATGAAGCCCCACCAAAATAGCCAACAAAGTGTGTTAAAAGAGATTTCACAACAGCAACACACATTGGACAATATTTTTATTACATTTTTTTAATCTCCCGATTTTTTCTTCTGGATATTGTATGGTAAAAAGATATTAATAAGTTAGTGTCATTATCTCCTTGATACATTATACTTATTTTAATATAAAAGTAACTGTAACAATCAATCGAGTAACGCAGGCCTGGAGTTACTACATACAGATTTTTTTATTTTAAATGTTTAATGTTTTAATTAGTTCGTTTGTGAAATATACAAAAATAAATATTAATAATTTGGAATAGGTACATCGGGTCTGCGGCCCAACCGGCCCTAAATTGTACCGGCCCACCGGGCATTTGCTCTTGGGCAGAGCTTTCTATTTTTGAACCGAAATGTATCAAAATTGGAGTGTTGGTTAGGGTGTATAAAAAGCCGCTTAATATAATATTTTACTTAAACAAAAAAAACTAGCATGGCGGCCACAAAATCTTTATCCTATAGACTGTCCTATTTATGAAGCGATTTGTGTCAAACTTGGTACTTGGGGTTGCTTAGGGCATCGAAGAAATAACTGGACATGTTCTCTGCTTGGGGTTAGCTGCGTCGGAAAGGATGAGAAGTTTGCATAATAATATAATCTAGAAACCAAACTAAAAGAGTTAAACAGTATTATTCTTTGACTGTACAAAAATCTAGAAAATAATACGAACCTAACCCTGACTTTTCAGCGCATATGAAGCTGCAAGTTTAACGACTGCATAATCAAATAAGAATGATTTTTCCAGAAAAATGTGTTTTTAAGTCCCACAAAATAAATATTTTTAGAGCGTCCACGTTTTTATATTAGTTTCTTAAAAGTCAAGTTTTGTAAACTGCTCGTGATTCAAAATAGAACCTTTTACCTTAAAAGTTTTTTGCCTAGTTTTTTCATAAACCTCTCCACCTAATAAAGTTAACTTTATCGGCAATTTTTGGTTTTTGAGATATTGCAGTTGGTATTTTTATCGAGTGATCTTTTTTTTATTTGATTTTTGAAATTAGTATAAAATTCTCTTTAAAATGACATACAGAACATTTAATATTTTTTATTTTTTTGAGTATTCTTTACATTATTTGTATTTTTTATTAATGAATACTTTTTCTATTTTTATTGGTTTAAGTTAGCCTAAAGTGCTTTAAAAATGATAGACAAGCATTTCTGTTAAGAGAGACATGCTTTGTTGTATATGATTATTATAAAACTCGTTTTTCTCGAAGAAATCTCTTATTGCCCCATTACGATGTTTCTTATTACCCAACGATAATCAAAACGAAGGGGTAGTAAGACACCTTTCCATTCTGAACTACTGGTTTATGACAAGCAAAATTTAAAACCATTTCATAGAAAGGGTTTATGTTTGCTCCCATGTATGTAGATTTTTTACCTGCCTGAAACTATAATCAAGTAGGGGAAAGGGGGGCAAAATGGGGTACGGGGGTAAAACGGGATACCGCAGTTTTAAAAACCTTAAAATATCAGATGTTTTATCCCCATGACTGGTTCAACTCTCTGCAGTATCATTGGTGCCGGTCGGCTGAGCTTATTTTGGCTTTTGCTCAATATGTGTTTATTGTTTTTTGTAAAAATAGCTTGCGCATTTTGTGACGGCAAGTACATTTTTTACAGACTTATCAAAATTTTGTTTACATTGCGCAGTTAGTGGGTTTATGTATTATTTTACTGTGTATGATTTTTGTCTGAATTTAACTGTGGGAAAAACGGAGTACCTTGTTATACCTAGTAACCTATAGCCCATTTTGCCACAAATTTTTTTAATTTTTAAAAGTTGTATTTTATTAGTTTACAAAAAAAATATATAAAAAAAATTGTTAACTATTTTTTTTTTATTCAAAACAATGAAAAATTTGCAAAAAATATAAACTATTATTATAAACCAAAATAAAGAAATTTTGTACCCTAAAACATTTTTTTTACTGAACCTTGTTTTATGTATTTGGATTCCTGTACTTTATGAAATGTTGTAACCTTTGTCATATATTCAAAGTACCTCTTATCCAAAGATATCGACTAATATGGTTTTTAGGATAAATGCGTGCTCACACGTGTAAGGATACTTAAAAATATGTAAATTTTCAACAAAAAAAATATATATATTTCAAAAAATTTAGTCTATATTAGTTAGTTTTTTTATTAGAAAGGTTCACACACATTAGAAGCCAAAATGAAATTTTTATCAGTTTTTGCAATTTTGTGCTTAGCTTTATCCTGCAACCAGGTATGTATTGAGAATTTCTAAATTATTATTGCACTTTAAGGAAACAAATAAGCTGGACATAGAAATTTTAAAGGTAAAACTTCATATTTGGCAATATACTTGTTGCATAAAAATCCATGCTTAAAACCACTGATTTGTGATCGCCCTGGCGCTGGTCAATCTATCTCTTGAGACGTCAATGAAAGATTTCCACATCCTGTGGTTGATCTTTGATATTCAGGACATCTCGCACTATATCTTTAGCCTCTCATCTCCATGTTTGGTGACAGCGTACTATGATTTTTGTTGTCACTTTCAAATTCCGGTAAATCTGTCTCTGAAAACTTTATTCACAACCTGTGGTCAATCTAAGACTATCGCTCTATAAGCGCACTTCTAGTCAAACTATCAAAATATTTTCTCACTCTTTAATCCTTGTAAATATATCGTTAAAAGCCTCAATAATAGAATTTCGCCCTTTGTGGTTGCTCAATGAGATTTGAAGTATCTCACTGTGTCTCTCCAGCCTTCCTAAGTTCCTACCCGGTAACAGCGTACCTATGGTTTCTTAAAGTCTGACGAATTCTTTTATTACTCTTACATCTTGTTAAATCTGTCCCCAAGAGCCTCAATCAACGATTTTCTTATTCTGCGGTTACTCTAAGGCAGTGATAGTACCTCGCTCTATATATTCAGCCTTGACTCCACGCAGGATGACAACGTAGTAATTTTTTTTTAATTTTTTTAGGTTAACAGCGCTGTTGTGACCGGACCGGTAGAAATAGCCGAAAAAGTTTACAATGAGCTACAAGAACTTAGCGAAAAAGCGGTCTATGGAGCTTTCCAAATTTTATCTGGACTTATTGAAAACGTTGTCGAAACTGGCGTGCACATTGAAGATGTTGCAAAGGAGCAGCTAGAAAAAGCTGCTAAATCCTTTAATGAGCAGATCGATGAAGCCGTTGCTGAAGCCAAAGGAAAAGGTAAAGAAAACATAATATTTACAAAAAAAAGTCTGAGAGACTACGTAATAATTATTTTGCTAAAAGCTTTTGATTGCGCAAATCGTAGAAACTTTTATGAACATGTTTATAATTTTTAGGACTCGATGTGACTGATTGCGTTGGAACAAGCCAAGAACAAATATCCGAATTACCCGCTCAAATTCTTGAAGGTGTTGATTTATGCATCTCAGAGAGGGTTGATGCGGCAGCTGATATTATTAATGACCTAGTTGAAGATGTTAATGGCACTGTCAAGGACGTTTTGACTATTGGTAAATATGACCATTTAATATAGATACCTGAAGACGTATTGTTTAAATTGATCTAACGCAGTACTATGAATCTTTAAGTGAGACATACAAAGTGCAGTGTGATAGAGGAAAAATATACTAAGCACAAGTTTTTATTCTTTTTTAAAACTTCTATGTGCTTTTTAAAAGGCAAACCACTATTTAAGTAAAATAAATTAATAAAAGGAAATTTGGTTTCTAATATCGAATACATACCTTATTTTGAATAGTATAAAAAATAATAAATATATAAAAATATAAATGATTTAATGACTGAATATTCATTATGAGAAGTCTGTCTATTTTTTCTGTCTTCACAAAATAATCCACTAAAATAAAAACACTCTGCTTTATCATTATTTAAGTTGTGTGAACGTATTTTCCTGCCACACACACACACACAAAAATTAAAGATTCTAAATCAAAAACAACAGGCTATTTCATATTAGGTGCATGAGCTAGCTAACCAATACCCATACTGGGTGTTCGTGTAAACTTTTCTCAAATTATTAGGCAATCATCTTAAGTTTAAAGTATTGGTCTGACAAAATCAAAACTTTAATAGTTTATGTTTGTATTGGTAATAGAACATTAAACATTTACCTGTCAAAACCAACGGTGACGTGATACTAAATACATTATAACGATGTCATAAGCACACAAAAAGCTACAATATAGTTTGACTCCTTAATATTTAGTTTTAATTCATATAATATGTTCACTAGGAGACCAACTTAGAAGTTGCGAAGAGGAAGGATTTATCAAACAGGCAACCTGTTTGGCCAAAGTGACCGTAAAGATTACTGCCGAAGTGGCATCCTTGCCGCTCAGAGTTACCAAAGATGTCGCCGATGCCAAGCTGTATGTTTCTTCAATTCTTCCCCAACTCGCGATCTGTAATGCCAAAAGTGCTGGTAAGCATAAAACATAGGGCTCCACTCTACTCTATTCTTTACGGTCCCCATATATATGACGGTCCCCATATATATGACGGTCCCCATATATATGACGGTCCCCATATATATGACGGTCCCCATATATATGACGGTCCCTATATATATGACGGTCCCCATATATATGACGGTCCCCATATATATGACGGTCCCCATATATATGACGGTCCCCGCGGAGTTTTTGATGAGCGGGTGGTCGCAAGGTAGAAAAGGGGTTAAAATATTATAAAAAATCATAATTCAAGAACACCTTCAGCTAGCGAAAAGCGGTTTTTAAATTTAGATTAAGAGCACTATAATATTTTTAACAAAATTTTTCCTAACGCAAAGTTTGCTAGAGTTTTTGAGAAAGAAAAATTGTACCTATCTTAAAGACAACAGTTAGAGTAACGCAGTTTTCTTATATTGCCCGAATATTTAATTTTCAACAAAGCTACCTTAACAACCAAAACAACGTGGTCTTTTGATAAGATTAGCACGTGTTATAAACGGCTGGTCATGCCTGCACACGCTAACTTTTTTTTCTTTTTGGTTTTCTTTTTATTTGATTTTGTTTCAATTATTTTTTTTTATTTTTTATAGCCAGTCTTGCCTTAGATGCTAACGCAATTGTTAAAGATGTCAAACTCTGCCTTGAAGAGCAAGCCAATAGTTCCCCTAGCAGCAGTGAGTCCAGTTCACCATCTTCCCCTCCAACAAGTCCCGAGGCATAAGCTACTACGGTTTATCAGGGCAACACGGCTACAAACCACTGCAGTTTCTGGGCAAACAGAAAAGTTTTATTTTAAAACAATAAAAAATTAATAAATTGATAATGATGTTTTATTTACTGCTCTAAAAAGACGATCTATTGTTCAACCAAGAGAAATATATTCTTCATTTAAACCAACTTTTCCAATAGCCAAACAAATATTCATGGTATATTCAGTAAATATTCCACGTTGGATATGAATACGGGGTTGGCCAAAAAAAACCGGAATTTTTTTTTTTATAACTTTTAAACTATATAATCGATTTTAATGGGACAAACTGCACTTGACAGAGAATTAGCCAGAGTTTGAACTAAATGTATCCCTTTGTCCGCCATCTGAAGATCCAAGATGGCGGACGAAATTAATTGTACCCTTCAAAAATGCTCGTTTATTCTTGTGTTGCGAACATATTTTAATTATTTATTTGAATTAGTAGCAAAGCTGCATTCTTGCCACGCACAACAAGGTACAAATCAGCAAAATCGGTTCCATGGTTCTAAAAAACAATATTTTTGTTTCTACCATTGTTTTGCATATTATACGGTTGCCTTGCCAATCATGTCTGCATTTATTTCCTTATAAATTCATTACTACTAAACCGATTTTGATGAAATAAAAAACATTCTGATGAGAATTGATTGCTTTTTAAAGGTCATAATCAAAATTTACCGCCATCTAAAAATTTAAGATGGCGGATAGAATCAAAATGGCGTATTTATTCTTATTTTCTGAAAAATATTTTAGCTTCTTTTAATCTATAGAAAAGCACGACTTTTCTCCCGCTTAACAAGGTACAAAGTAATAAAATCAGTTAAGTGATTCTCACAAAATCTGATTTTGTTTTAACCATTGTTTTACAAATTATACGATTGCATTGCCAACCCTGTCTGCATTCAGTTTGTTAGTCCACGGATAGAAAAACGCTAAATGCAGTGGACTGTAAATATTTTAATTAATGATAGCGCGAACAAACATAAATATTGATATGAAATTACGAAATAATCTAAACGTCCATAGGAAAAAATATTGGTGGCACACAACGGTAATCAGACAAATGCACTCACCTCTTTTGCAGCCAAATTCTCCACTTCCAAGGGGCCCCTGATGGATCTAATGATGTCACCACGTAGCTGAAGGGTTGAAGTTTCTAGTTCTATGCTTCAGTACACAAAAGTCGGAGTTTGTTTTGTTTACAAAAAACATCGCGCGCGAGATACCTGTGTTGAGAATCTATATACAATGTGTATTATAAATAATATATCATGTTTAAAAGCAAAAAAAGTGTACCATCACCTGTGAAACTTGTTTTAAAAATTAGCGAAAAGCCCAAACAAAATCAAGAAAAAATGGATAATGCCGAATTATTTCAGGATAGCCATGCTAGAACACAAAATGAAGAAGTTTTATATAGCGAATGGAAAAAATCCCAAAACGAAAAAAATTCACTTAGTGTACAAGTGGATTATCTCCGAAGTCAACTGGAAAGTATGCAAAGAAAATTTGCAGATTTAGAGACAAAAGTCACTAAAAAAGAAGAGTCTGACATGGACTACATTACTGATGAGGACGATCTGGCAAGAGAAACTGAGTGGATCAGACAAAAAGGAAAAGGTTGGAAAAAACGTCGAATGGATACTTCACTCTCACCACCACAACAAAGCTCGGGCACTGGAGAGCCCTCCAATAAAACACAAAATGAAGAACCCCCAACTAAGGTTAAAAAAGCTCCATTACCTCCACCGATTATGGTAAATGGCGTAAATAATTTTAATGATTTTTATGAAAAGTTAAATATCATACAAGGAGTTAAAATAAAAGTTTTAAATAACGAAAATATTAAAATAAATGTACAAGACGCAGACAGCTATCGGCTGGTTACTAAAATGCTTAATGAAATAAAGCATCAATGGCACTCATACGAAAACAAACAAATAAGGCCAATTAGAGTAATAGCGAATAGGCTACACTTCTCATGTGACCCACAAAAAATTGTAGCTGATCTACAAAAAAAAGGTTTTAAGGCACTGGAGGCCAGCAACAAACTTAAATGGAGAACAAGACAACCTCTTAACATATTTATGCTCACATTCAGCCACGATGAAGATATCAACAAAATTTTTGAAATTTCCAGTATCCTTGGGATTGAAGTGGAAATAAAAGCACTAAAAACCTCAAAGTTAGTCCCTCAATGCAAAAGATGCCAATCTTATAGACACACGCAAAAATATTGCGCTAAAGAACCACGTTGCGTAAAATGCACGGGGAAACATCTTACTGTAGAATGCCTGGTTCGTCCCGCCTTCCTTTTTGTAAATATGTTCTTTTTACTATAATTTACCAAGTTGGTTCGAATTAGGCTATTTGGTGATTCACTAGAGCATTTTCTATTTTTTGTTTATTTAGTATCAATTAACTAATTAAGTACTTAAAATTACTGGGTTATTTGCATTTGAAACTCCCGCGGTTTTAAAGGCAAATATTACAATTTGCTATAATTAATTTACTTTACATAAAATGCATTTTGAATTACTAAGGTTCCTAGTTCCTTTAATATGGACCTTCGTAATCTCATTCCCTCCTACTTATTCCCTTTTCTCCTACGCCTATGGATTAACGACGCCACTGGGCGCCATGTGGGAGAATGAACGCAGCAGCGATACCTGCTGCCGCATCACAGAGAACCGTTTCGCCTTCGAACGATAATACACGCGTGTTAGCGACTCTCCTACCACATTCATGTGGGGTGCAAAAAATACGGTTAACAGCGCGTCCTCCCATGAGTTCCACTTCCTGTACAAAAATGGTAAGTGAAAATGCATTATTTTTACCTTACATACATTTGTTTATTGCTACACTAACCTAGAAGGTAAACTAGACCATTTCAGAATCCCTTGTACCAGCTTAGCCTATGACCTTATTCCCTTAAAATTACAGTCCACATCTGACACCGTTAAATTCCAGACAACTCTCCTTTCTGGACCACCAGGGAGCCCCATTTTTGGTCCTTCGAACCGGATAATACACGCGTGTTAGCGACTCTCCTACCACATTCATGTGGGGTGTAAAAAAAGCACGGTTTAACAGCGTGTCCTCCCATGAGTTCCGCTTCCTGTATAAAAATGGTAAGTGAAAATGCATTATTTTTACCTTACATACATTTGTTTATTGCTACACTAACCTAGAAGGTAAACTAGACCATTTCAGAATCCCTTGTACCAGCTTAGCCTATGACCTTATTCCCTTAAAATTACAGTCCACATCTGACACCGTTAAATTCCAGACAACTCTCCTATCTGGACCACCAGGGAGCCCCATTTTTGATCCTTAGCGAGCCGGATTTCTGGAATCGTTTTTTTGCCTTTTTAGGTTAGGTTTTTTTACTGGTTTCAAATGCAAGAAAAACCCTTGTTTTTCCTAAATGCCTTTTTTACTGGTTTCAAATGCAAGAAAAACCCTTGTTTTTCTTACATGCCTACTTTAGAAAACCCCTAGGTTTCTAAAATACATTTTGCGATTTTTTTTTGTGTAAAAACAAATGCAAGAAAAACCCTTGTTTTTCTTACATGCCTACTTTAGAAAACCCCTAGGTTTCTAAAATACATTTTGCGATTTTTTTTTGTGTAAAACCAAATGCAAGAAAAACCCTTGTTTTTCTTACATGCCTACTTTAGAAAACCCCTAGGTTTCTAAAATACATTTTGCGATTTTTTTTGTGTAAAAATTAAATATTTTTAACAATAAATTTAGCCTTTTCATGCGAAAAACCAAACACAGATAAAATCTCTAAACTACTATGCTTTTTTTTTGTTTCGAATAAATCAAGTTTTTTCGTTTCTTTTTTGTAAAAAAAAAAACCGTATAGAATTTGGGTGTTTTTTTGTTTGTCACTGGAAATAGTTTAAAATAGTGTCTGCAAAGTGCTATTATTTTAGCCGTTGTGCCTTCACATTTGTGGATTGCTATAATTATATCCAATTTGCTCGAAAAAAAATCTCCAAATTGCCATATTCATTTTTGCTTATTGCAAATTGCTATGACTATATCCGATTGCGGATGCTTTACTATATTCGTTTTTGCGTAAAAATTGCTATGAATATATCTATTTCTAATTTACTATTATAATATCTGTCTGCAAATGGCTATGATTGTATCCATTTTTTGCGTGCATAATAAATTTTGAAGGAAATTTAATTCTTAACTTGAGAATTTGTTTTCGTGTAAAGGCAGATAAATAGTTTTACCAAATTAAATGCTTTTGATTTGTAGGTATTTATTTTTAAATTTAATACATAGTAGGTACCTACTTATTTGAATTCGCGAGGCGAAGATAAAAAAACTTATACACAAGTTTTTTTGTTATCATTAGTTTGCATCGGGTATTTTCTTTACTTTTGTGCGCTTATAGTTTGATTATTGTAATTAAACGTAGGACATTAATATTTATACAGGGTGTCCAAATTTTGATTTTTTTTTCAGTTTACCTAATTTTTGTCAATTATTTTTTGGATTTTTTTTTAAATCATGTCTAGTTCGGATAAAATTTTAAAGGCTAAAGCCTTGCGCTATAGTGCGATTTCACAGCTAAATTTGATCATTGAATCCGCGACCCTCGCAAAAAATGACCCTGCCTATCACAGCGGCTTTAAAGTCAAATTTCGGACATTGTCAAAAATCAAAAAAGATTTTGAAAAGCACCATAATACTTTGTTGACGTTGGTAGCCTCTGATGAGGATCGCTTAGTAGTAGAAAACAAAGTGTCTATGGACTTTTGCAAACGCTGTGACGAGATTTCCACTATATTTTACGAACTTTTCGAACTACCCTTTGAAGATGGAGGGCTTTTGAGCAGTACGATAAATCCCATGGGCAGTCCCTGTGCCTCCACAAACCAGCATGGTTTACTGCCTAGGATAAAAATACCTCTTTTTCAAGGGGAATTTAAGGAGTTTCCAACCTTTTTGCAAGCCTTTAATGCTACCGTGCACAATAATAGGTCGCTGGGAAACTTTGAAAAATTCAATTTGCTTTTTTCTAATTTAAAGGGCCCTGCCCTGGATGTCATTTCTGACATTCCTATCCTTGCTGAAAATTATTTAAATGCCTACCACACCTTGGTGGATAGGTATACAAATAAACGATTACAAGCTTACCTTCACTGGAAGGCAATTGAAGGCTTCTCTCCTCTTACTAAAGAGAATGCTACGAATTTGAGGAATTTGCTTGATTGTTTTTCGAAAAACTTAAGTGCTTTAAAAGTCATGGGTTTTAAAACGGAGTTTTGGGATTATATTATGGCACAAATGCTCTTGGATAGGTTGGACCCAACCACGCGCAAGGCATTTGAGCAAAATTATTGCTCCAATGAGATCCCCTCTTATGATAAAATTCGTGCTTTTGTTTCTAGCCATTGCATTGCGTTGGAACAAATACAACAAACTCAAGATTACTTAAAAAATAAAGATTTGTCAATTTCAAGTCAGAAAAATCAAGCAAAGTTTCAAAATCGATCTGCTTTGTTTGCTAATACTCAGAGAGCCTCCAAAAATGCCTCCCAGTCTCCAAATGGCCAAAGTGGCTTAAATAATACTCCAAACCCTCAAAAATTTTGTTTTCTCTGTAAAAGTGGCGATCATATAATATACAGATGTCCTAATTTTTTGGCGAAAACTCCCCAGCAACGTTTTGAGATTGTTAAACAACATAAAGCGTGTGTCAACTGTTTGGCCTCAAAGCATAATTTACCCCAGCAATGCAAATCAGAAAAAAGATGTTTACATTGTGGCCAATTTCATCACAGTCTCTTACATTTTTTTCCTATTAATTCTACACCTAGTTCTGCGAGTAGCCCCTCTACTTCTGCAGTGCAACCCCCGAGGAGCCCCGTGGCTACCGAATTTAATAGAACCACTAACACCATTGTTACTGGTATGTCTTTAAATGATCGCGAAGTACTTCTCTGTACCGCTTTAATACAAATACAGGATGTTTTTCAAAATTGGCACACAGTGCGCGCCATCTGTGACTCTGGTGCTCAATCTTCATTTATATCTAAGTCATGTGCTGATAGTTTGGGCCTTCCTAAATTTAATATCGCCATGACTCTACAAAGCTTAGATCGAATGACAACTTCGGCAAAATCTGGAATTAATTGCAATATATCCTCTTTGCGTGATAATAATTTTGTTTTTAATTTTGATGCGATAATACTCGATAAAATTTGTAGTGATTTACCTCATTCCTCATTTTCGATTAAAAGTTTTCCTTTTATCGCCAACTTAGAACTAGCTGACCCAGGCTTTAATAAAAGCGATAAAATTGATTTATTGTTGGGCGGCGATGTGTACCCTTACATTTTGCTAGATGGTCGTTTGTCTACGGGACCCAACAACCCCGTCTGCATTAATACTATTTTTGGTTGGGGAATAATGGGCAATCTTTCACTTTCACCTTCAACTACAAATCAAATTAAAACATTTTTTACTACGTCAATGAACGATTCTTTTGTCAATTTAGATAAAAATCTACAACGATTTTGGCAAATAGATGACATACCTAATGTCAAGGCCATTGACCCCGAAGATGAGTTTTGCGAAAATTATTTTTTGAAAACTACCTCAAAAAATGAGGAGGGGAGATATATTGTATCTTTACCATTTAAAGTTACTGCTCCAGATTTTGGCGACACTCGATCCATTGCCGTACGTCGTTTTTTCTCCCTTGAGAAGAAATTGCTACAAAACCCTGATTTTTATGCTGCCTACAGCTCTGTTTTACAAGATTATTTAGATAATAATCATATGCAACCGGTTTCTGCACCTTTGCCGACCGAAATTTCAAATCATTTTTATATTGCACACCATGCGGTGTTTAAAAAAGATTCTACTAGCACCCCCCTGAGGGTGGTTTTTGATGCGAGCATGCACGCCCCTGGCAAAATCTCGCTCAACAACGCTGTTTATACTGGGCCCCCTTTACAAAGGGACTTACAAAAAATTTTATTACTTTATCGTTTGCATAAATTTTGCTTTTGTTGCGACATCCGTCAAATGTACAGGATGATTTTAGTTGACCCTAGTCAAACTAATTTTCAAAGAATAGTTTGGAGGTTTGATCCTAACCAGCCTATTCAAGACTTCGAAATAAATAGAGTTTTATTCGGGGTCTCTTGTAGCCCCTTTTTGGCTATCAGAACTTTGCTGCAACTTGCTAGAGAGCATGAGGACCTTCCTCTTGCCTCAAAAATCATTGAGGAGGCAGTTTTTGTCGATGATGTGATTTCGGGAAGTGATGACTTTTTTAAGGCCACTGAGATGAAAAATCAATTAATCGAGCTACTTAGCCGAGGTGGATTCGAATTGCGTAAATGGGCGAGCAATTGTCCCGAGTTACTATCCGATCTTCCTGAGTCACACATTTCGATGAAGGCTCTTTCTCTCGATTTAGATGCTGAAAATTCAACTTTGAAAATTCTCGGTTTAAATTGGAACCCTCATACTGATGAATTTTTTTATACTTTCGACTGTTCTCTCCAAACATGCACTAAAAGAACAATTTTAAGTAATTTGGCCCGCATTTACGACCCTCTGTCTTTTTTGGCGCCAATAGTTTTAATTTTAAAATTAATTGTTCAATACTGCTGGGCAGAAGACTTAAACTGGGACGACCCTGTCAGTCCGGAAATTGTTTTTAAATGGGAAAAATTTAAAAATGAATTAAAGTTTTTGCATTCTGTTAAAATTCCTCGTCAAATAATTTTGCCTAATGCTAGTCAAATCCAGCTAGTAGGATTTTGCGATAGTTCAGAACGGGCCTATTGTGCTGTCGCTTATATTCGAATTTTTTATTCTGATGGAAACATTAAAGTTTTTTTTGTTTGTAGTAAATCTAGAGTCGCACCGTTGCGTCGTAAACTAACTTTACCAAGACTAGAGCTTTTAGGAGCTGTTTTGTTGGCTAAATTAATGGATTTTTTACTAGAAACGTTCTCGGAAAAAATTAAATTTGATAAAATTCTTGCTTTTACTGATAGCACAGTGACCTTATCTTGGATTCAGGGATCTCCTCACAAATTTAAAACATTTGTTTCGAATAGAACTGCCTATATACAAGGAAGAATTAGCCCTGAGTTTTGGCATTATGTTCCTACTGAACAAAATCCTGCTGACTGCGGTACTAGGGAAATGTATCCCTCTGATTTACAAAGATTTTATTTTTGGTTAGAAGGGCCTTCTTTTCTAAACCAACCTACAAATACTTGGGATTTTATGACAGTTACTTACGATGGGAATGCAGTTTTGGAAGAACAGCGAAAAAATATTTTTAACGTTTTTACTTGCGAACAAACAGTTGAATATTATGTAAACAACTTGTTTGAAAAATACAGTTCTCTTTTTAAAATTAAGAGAATAGTTGCTTACTTTTTGCGAGGGTTACAAAAGTTTAAAAATCCCTCATACAATTTTGCTACTGATTACCTTACAAATCAGGATTACTACAAAAGCTTACTTTTTATTTCGAAATGCGTACAATCTTTTTCTTTCCAAAAAGAAATTGAATTACTAAAAGATAAGAAACAGCTTCCAAAAGCTTTTCAAAAATTATGTCCATTTTTGCATAATGAAAGCTACGATTTGCTTCGTGTTGGAGGCCGTTTATGCCATTCAAATTTATCATACGATAAAAAATTTCCAATTCTTTTGCCTTCTAGTGCAAAATTCACTGAATTACTGATTTTAGATTTGCATCGCAGCAATCTTCATTGTGGTATACAGACCACAACTTTTTTACTAATGCAAAACTTCTGGGTATTGTCTGCTAAAAAGGTAGTGAGAAAAGTTTTAAGTTCTTGCCATACTTGCTGGAAAACTAAACCTAACTCCCTTCAACCCCCTATGGGTAACCTACCGAAATTTAGAGTTTCCGAAGCAAAGGTGTTCGAAAATGTAGGTATAGATTTTTGTGGTCCGTTCACGATTACTCTTGGTCGGACCAGAGGTGCAAAAACCATGAAAGCATATGTCTGTTTATTTATCTGTTGCGCTGTTAAAGCCGTGCATTTAGAGTTAGTCTCTGATATGACATCAGAAGCCTTTCTGGCTGCTCTGCGCCGCTTCATAGCTAGAAGAGGACTATGCTCAAAGATCTCTTCAGACTGCGGGACCAACTTCGTGGCCTCTGAAAAATACTTGCGACAAATTTTTTCTGATTGCGTGAAGGGGGAAGGTATAGTTTGGTCTTTTAACCCACCTGCTGCTCCCCACATGGGAGGCATTTGGGAATCAAACATTAAATCTTTAAAGACTCATCTTCACAGGGTAGTTGGAAATCAAATACTCACCTATGAGGAATTAAATACGGTTTTAACCCAAGTTGAAGCCATAATGAACTCACGTCCTTTATGTGCCTTAAGCACCGATCCTACTGATCTGGCGGTCTTGACTCCTAATAATTTTTTAAATTTGAGGCCTCCAGGTACAATACCCGATCCAAACTACTGCGATATTGCGTTAAACAGGCTGTCCAGGTGGCAACTGTTGCAAAGAATGCACCGCGATTTTTGGATTCGCTGGCATCGTGAATATTTGCACACTTTGCAACAGCGAGCCAAATGGCACCAACCTCTTGCTTCCATTGATATTGGTACTATGGTACTGATCAAAGATGAAAATTCCACTCCATTGGATTGGCCCCTAGGCCGCATTGAAGACCTTATTAAAGGTTCTGATAATGTTCCACGGGTTGCTATTGTAAAGACTACTAAAGGTACCTACAAACGGCCTTTGGTAAAACTATGCGCCCTGCCTACAAATTAAACTCTCTGAAATGCCCCTGGGCATTCTCAGGGGGGTGGGAAATGGTTCGTCCCGCCTTCCTTTTTGTAAATATGTTCTTTTTACTATAATTTACCAAGTTGGTTCGAATTAGGCTATTTGGTGATTCACTAGAGCATTTTCTATTTTTTGTTTATTTAGTATCAATTAACTAATTAAGTACTTAAAATTACTGGGTTATTTGCATTTGAAACTCCCGCGGTTTTAAAGGCAAATATTACAATTTGCTATAATTAATTTACTTTACATAAAATGCATTTTGAATTACTAAGGTTCCTAGTTCCTTTAATATGGACCTTCGTAATCTCATTCCCTCCTACTTATTCCCTTTTCTCCTACGCCTATGGATTAACGACGCCACTGGGCGCCATGTGGGAGAATGAACGCAGCAGCGATACCTGCTGCCGCATCACAGAGAACCGTTTCGCCTTCGAACGATAATACACGCGTGTTAGCGACTCTCCTACCACATTCATGTGGGGTGCAAAAAATACGGTTAACAGCGCGTCCTCCCATGAGTTCCACTTCCTGTACAAAAATGGTAAGTGAAAATGCATTATTTTTACCTTACATACATTTGTTTATTGCTACACTAACCTAGAAGGTAAACTAGACCATTTCAGAATCCCTTGTACCAGCTTAGCCTATGACCTTATTCCCTTAAAATTACAGTCCACATCTGACACCGTTAAATTCCAGACAACTCTCCTTTCTGGACCACCAGGGAGCCCCAATGCCCCAAACCAAAAGAATCTGAGCCAAAATGCATCCACTGTGGAGGCAAGCATCCTGCTAACTACAGAGGATGCCTTGTTGCTAAGGAAATACAAAAATTGAAAAATAAACCTAAGAAACCGAATCTCATACCAAACGTGAGTACAAATAGACAAAACCAACAGACAAGAAACACAGTCACACAAAACTCTGTGACAAGGACATACAGCCAAGTAGCAGCAACAGCTACTATACCTGATATTAATATCAGTAGTCAAAATACTATGGAACAAACACTACAATTAATTTTGGAGAAATTGAACAAACTTGATGAGCGATTAACTAAACTAGAAAGTAGCAATAACGGAGCTACCAATATGCCTCAAAATGGTCAGTAATCTTAGAATCCTAGCTTGGAATGCCAATGGTCTCTTGCAACATCAGCAAGACTTGCAAGTTATTCTAGACATAGAAAAAATTGACGTCTGTCTTGTGTCAGAAACGCATTTCACTAACCAGTCTCACATTAAATTTAAAGGTTATAAAGTGTATCATACAACTCACCCTTGCAATACTGCACATGGGGGAAGTGCTGTAATAATTAAAGAAAATATATCACACTATGAGGAGATGGGATATAAAACCATAGAGATTCAAGCTACATTAGTAAGTGTAAAAACCAAAACATATACATTAGTCATAAGTGCTGTCTATATACCACCAAGGCACTTACTAAAGAAAAATCAATATCTTAATTTTCTCAGAAAATTAGGAAACCGTTTTATAATTGGAGGTGACTTTAATGCAAAAAATACCTACTGGGGATCTAGACTGACGAACTCTAAAGGAAAAGAACTTTTGCAAGCTATTAGTGAATATCAATGTGAGCCGATATCAACTGGTAAGCCCACATACTATCCAACAGATCCAGGAAAAATTCCAGATCTAATTGATTTTTTTATAGTAAAAAATATATCTTTAAGTTTTGTAGATATAGAAGAAAGTTTTGATTTACACTCAGATCATTCACCTATTATTCTAACTCTTAGTAAAAACATAATAAAGAAAGAAGCAAATATCTCACTAGTTAATAAACTGACTGACTGGATTAGTTTTAAACAAAGTCTGTCAGAAAAAATAAACCTATCAGTACCATTGCAAACGCCAGAACAAATCGATAAAGAAGTTGATTATTTTGTTACAAATATTCAACAAGCAGCTTGGGAAAACAGTCCAAAACCAAAGAGAATTTTTAAGGGAAAAAACTATCCAAAGGAAATTAGAGACCTTATATTGGAAAAAAGGAAACTAAGAAGAAAGTGGCAACAAAGCCGTGATCCTCGGGACAAAACAAATCTCAACAACATGACGCAGCGCATTAGGCGAGAAATTCTAGTAATAAAAAATGAATCTATTAACCATTTTCTTAATGAGCTTACAGATGATAAAAATACCGACTATTCCCTTTGGAAAGCAACCAAAGATTTTAAAAGACCAATTATCCAAATTCCACCCATACGAAAATCTAACAACCAGTGGGCAAGGAGTAACGAAGAAAAAGCAGATATTTTTGCAAGTCATTTAGAAAAAACATTTCAGCCCCACGAAGCACCAGATGAACACTTTCATTTAAATGAACCCCATCAAATCGAGGACCATATTAAGCTTACATCACCAAAAGAAATATTAACAGAAATCAAAAATATTAATTCGAAAAAAGCCCCAGGGTATGATCTTATTAACGGGGTAGTCATAAAACAACTCCCCAGAAAAGCTATCGTAAAACTATGCAACCTAATTAATGCGTCTTTTAGGCTTAGGTACGTACCTAAACTGTGGAAAGTTGCAGAAGTTATCATGATTCCAAAACCGGGAAAACCACTCCATGACGTGTCATCTTACAGGCCAATATCTTTGCTGCCAATTATATCCAAGCTCTATGAAAAATTATTGCTTAAAAGAATAAAACCCATCATAGAAAGACAAGAAATTATTCCATCTCATCAATTTGGTTTTCGAGACAAGCATTCCACGATAGATCAAGTACACAGAATTACTAATATAATAGAAAAAGCACTAGAAGAGGGAAAAGTTTGTTCTGCAGTTTTTCTAGATGTAGCACAAGCATTTGACAAAGTGTGGCATGAAGGCCTTAATTTTAAACTAAAACGGTTTCTGCCAAAACAATATTCGGATATTTTGGAATCATACATATCTGATAGACATTTTAGAGTAAAACAGGAAGACTCATACTCAAATTTAAGAGAAATTCAAGCAGGCGTGCCCCAGGGTAGCGTACTAGGCCCTTATCTATACTTATTATTCACTTGTGATATCCCAAAGCCAGAAAATTGTCACTTAGCAACATTTGCCGATGATACTGGTTTATTGACGGTAGAAAAATCTATTGAAAAATGCATAGAGAAACTTCAGGATGCAGTCACCCAAATTCACAGTTGGACCACAAAGTGGCGAATAAAATTAAATGAAACCAAATCAATTCATGTTGATTTTACAAACAAAAATATAAATCACATACAAATAACAATTAACAAAATTCCAGTACCATATTCGAATCAGGCAAAATATCTAGGTATGACACTTGATACCAAATTGCGCTGGAAAGCACATGTTAAGAAAAAAAAAGAAGAACTTGAGATAAGGTATAGAAAAATGAACTGGCTAATTGGAAGGAAGTCCAATTTAACAATTCATAATAAGTTACTGCTTTATAGACAAATACTGAAACCAGTATGGACATATGGTATTCAACTATGGGGTTGTGCTAAAGAGAGTAACATTCTAGTTGTACAGAGATTTCAAAATAAAGTATTAAGAAACATTGTGAATGCACCTTGGTACGTTCGAAATAGTGACCTTCATCGAGATCTAAAAATCGAAACTGTAGCAGAGACTATAAAAAAGTACGCAAAAAGCCATGAAGATAGACTCCATCGGCATGTGAATGTGGAAGCAATTCAGCTTCTAGACAATACTATGCTAGTTCGACGACTAAAAAGAGTGAAGCCGTTTGAGCTAGTAAACTAAGTGAATTACACATAAAACAAAATAATGCTATAAACACAACACAATTGTGAGTTACAGACTAAACAAAGCGGGGAGAACTGTTGAGTGAACCCTAAGTTTAAATCTGACTTTTCTAGTAAATTAAGTTAAAACAAAATTGCTAATTAGTCTTACTGACTAGATTGTAATAAAAAAAAACACAGTGTGTTTGACAAAAAAAAAAAAAGTACACAAAAATCGAGCACTTTCAGGTGTAGATATTTGAAAAATAGTTGGAGAACGAAATTAACACGCCTTTTTCTCTAGGCGATTGACAAGGATCTCCCCGGTTGTTGGTGCGCATGTCCAAATACGCGGAATGCGCTTTGTCCTTCATACAGTTGTGTGTTTTTAAAAATATATATAAACAACCGCGAAATTTAGCGGGAGCTAACATAACTGCCCTCCAAAACACACAAATTTAGAATCTCAACCGGACAGATATAGATATAAGAAAAAGAATCGACCGATAAATATAAATGAATGAAAACAGATAAGTATCGTAAGTTTATTTAGATATAACGAAATCCCGAAAAAAGGCAAAACAAACAAACAAAAAATTCAAAAAAAATTAAAAATAAAAAAAACCTATTGTAATACCCGGTAAAAGGTAGAAAATTAAAATTACTTTTAATTTGGCAAGAGGCACAGTTTTACAACTGGCCGCTTATAAACACCGGTAACCGTTTGTACCGTCGCAACACGCACCTGACCGTCCCCGCCGGGATGCAGTTCGATGACCCGACCGACCGGCCATTTCAAAGGCGATTGAATGTGATCACTTGTTATGATAACCAAATCATTTAATTTGATATTTGGGGACAAATCAGTCCACTTGTGTCGCTGTTGTAGCGTATGCAAATACTCTATAGAATACCGTTTCCAAAAATCATTATGTAGTTTTTGGATTAGTTGCCATCTCGAGAGCCGATTTAGGGGAACCTCGGACAAATCTGACTCCGGAATTTCTGAATTAAGGGGTTCAAGTGTCAAAAAATGCCCAGGGGTAAGAGGTTGAAGATCGTGTGGGTCTGAAGAGGCAGGAGATAAAGCGCGACTATTAAGTACGGCTTCTATGCGACAGGTAAGGGTGGACATCTCCATGATAGACAACTTCTGGTCGCCGACAACTCGTACAAAGTGAGTTTTAAAACTTTTAACACCAGCTTCTGCCAGGCCATTGAAATGTGGACTGAGAGGAGGTCCCAGATGCCAACGAATAGAAAGTCTGGTGGCAGCACTTCTTGCGTAATCCAGTAATTGGTTACGAAACCCTATAAAATTACTGCCTTGATCTGACCAGCATTGCGTCACGCTTCCACGTCTGGAAATGAATCGATGGAATGCACCTACGAACCCTTCGGTGGACAGTTCCATGGTTAATTCCAAATGCACGCAATGTGTGGCCGTACAGACAAACACACAGACATACGATTTGAAAGCTTTACAACCACGGTAACGATGAGGAATCACAAAGAAAGGTCCACAAAAGTCGATAGCTACACTCGAAAAAGGTTTTAGTTGATTGATTCGATGAGCGGGAAGTGAACTCATTATGGGCGGTCTATAGGGTTTAGGGTTGATTCTAAAACATTGCAAGCACTTGGATATGGTTCTTTGAATTGCCCGTCTGGCAGATAATATCCAAAATTGCTGTAAAAGCAGATTATGTAATGTTTTAAACCCAGGATGAAGATATTGTCGATGAGCGGACTCGATAAGAAGAGTAGTTAAACGATGGTCACTCGAAAGTAAGACGGGGTGTTTTGCAGAATAAGACAAAAGGTCAGATTTTTGTAATCTGCCACCGACTCTAATGATATTATTCTCATCAAGAAAAGGTGAAAGTTTTCGCAAAGGTTTCGGTATTGGTTTATCCTTAGATAACGCGGAAAAAAGCTCAGAAAAACAAGAACCTTGCACGCGTTTGATAAGAAGGTGTAACGCACTTTGCATCTCACCGGTGGTAGGAAAAACAACATTCTCAAAAATAACTTTTTGGTCCGGCGGCTTAGTGGGTTTTTGATAGGAATGGTTTTGAAAAAGGTTAACTATTCGAAGGACATAACAAATGATACGTTGAATTTTTGATATAGAGGAATATTTGATAAGAAGCTGATCTAAGAAGTTGACATCAATTATCGCATTGCAACAGACTTTTGGCTTTTCCTCCAGATTAATATCTCCGAAATCAATCGGCATTTTTGGTTTATGAAAATCGGGCCATTCGTTTTCGGGAGACCACAAAAACGACGGTGCGTTCTACCACATGTCATGTGACATGAGCTGTGAAGGGGTGGCCCCTCGTGACGCAATATCGGCTGCATTCAAAGCAGAAGGAATGTAGCGCCACGAGTTTGAGGGAATGATTTCTTGGATTCTACTGACTCGATTTCCAACAAAGGTTTGCCAGCGATTAGGAGGGGATGAAAGCCAGTGCAATACGACTTGCGAATCGCAGAAAGTAACGATATTTGTAAAAGTTATTTTTCCTTCATAGCTAGATAAAACGAAGTCAATTAATTCGCTTAAAATAAATGCGCCTAGGAGTTCTAGCCTAGCCAAAGTTTGTGACTTTATAGGCGCGACCCTAGATTTTGCAGATATGAGAGAAACAGATATATTGTTTTCCTCTTCTACACGAAAATATACGACGCCTGCGTAGCCTCGAATTGAAGCGTCACAGAAGCCGATGATTTGACAGGTATTGGTTTTTGACAGCTTGATTTGTCGGGGTAATTGAAAATTGGAAAGAAGCGGGAATTCAGAACGAACTTTGTTCCAAGAGTCGATGATAGAAGAATCTGGTTCTTCGTCCCAGCCTATTTTCGATATCCACAACTGTTGCAAAATAAATTTTGCTTGTAGCAACAAGGGACAAAGAAAACCTAAGGGATCGAAGATTGTGCCTATGATAGATAAAATAGAATGTTTGGTTGGGGGTTTGTCCTTCATTCGGCATTGATAAGAAAAAATGTCGTTTTTTGGATGCCATTGAAGTCCTAAAACTTTGATAAAGTGGGGTTCCTCCTTGTCGAAAGAGAGAGGCATTTGACGATCGGACTCTGGCAATGTTGCCAATAACTCAGGACAATTGCTTGCCCATTTTTTAAGTTCAAATCCTCCCGACTTCAACAAATCATTGAGTTCTGTTTGAAGGGAGAGAGCTTCAGAAAGCGAAGGGCAAGTTCCCAAGATATCGTCGATATAGATTGACGTTTTTAGAACAGTACTAGCCATAGGAAAACGTTCCTTTTCTCTCTCTGCCAGCTCATTTAAGGTACGCATGGCTAGAAAAGGTGAGCATGTCATGCCAAAAGTGACAGTAGAAAGTTCCCACACTGAAAGTGGGTCCTGTGGAGAAAACCTCCACAATATCCTTTGATAAGGACGGTGATAAGGATTGATAAGGACTTGACGGAACATCTGTTTGATGTCAGCAATGTAGGCAATAGGATTAAGACGAAACGTAAGGAGTAAAGAAGCAATATCCTTTTGAAGTTTCGGTCCAGATAACAATGTGTCATTGAGACTAATATTTTTTGGGGTGACTGCCGAACAATCCCAGACTACCCTTAATTTTGTACTTAAGCTTTCCGGCTTTAGTACGCAATGATGTGCTAAAAAACACGACACGTCGACCTTTGGTTGACTAGATAAAACTAAACTCATATGATTAGAATCGATATAGTCTTGCATGAAACTTGAATAGGCAGTGTACAGATCAGGATTTTTGATTAATCTATTTTCTAGAAGTAAAAATCTACGATAAGCTTGCGGATAAGTATTTCCTAGGTCAGGGTTTATTTTATCTTTAAACGGAAGATCTACCATGAATCTACCGCTCGGTTGCCGTACTACACTAGCAGTAAAAATTGATTCTGCCTGTTTTTCTTCCTTTGATAAGATTTGTTTTTTAGGCAAATGTTCGATTTCCCAAAACCTAGGGAGAATGACCTCTAAAGGAGGTGAATGACTCGTTAAAAAACAACTGGTTCGTTCCGTAAGACTACCTACTTCGTCAACCTTTCCCATGACGACCCAGCCAAAGATAGTTTCAAGGGCTGAAGGCTGCCCTACCTGTCCAAGAACCCTGCCCTCCTTGAATATCTGTGCGAATAGCTCGCAACCAATAACCAGGTCCACAGGTCTAGATTTGAAATAAGATGGGTCGGCAAGTTTAAGGTTTTGCAAGTGTTTCCACTGATTATCGTTCAAAGAGAATGTAGGCATATTGGAACATAGTTGTGGAACAACAATTGCTTCGAAATTAAGTAAAGGAGTGACTTGTCCTTGTGGCTTAATGTGACATTGAACGAGCCCTTTGGAAGTGAAAGAAGACATCTGATTTAATCCGAATATTTCAGTGGTGTAACTTCGCCTAGGAAGATTAAGACGCTGAATACACTTTTCACTGATGAATCCTGTCTGTGATCCAGAATCAAGCAGTGCCCTTACAGGTTGAAAATTTCCGCAACCGTCCATAACATCTATTATGGCGGTGCATAAAAGAAAGGTACCTGAAGGTCCTGAGGCATTTAATGACACATGAAGATTATTGACAGGTGGTGTGTGAATGACAGGACTAGTATCTTGGCTTCCAGACTCTTGATTAGTTTCTAAGATATGAGTTAAAGTGTGGTGCCTTTTACTATTGCAAGTCCTGCATGAATATTTTGATTTGCACGTATCTACATTATGCAAGGGATGAAAACACGCTAGACATAATTTTTTCTGTTTTACGAAAGATAGGCGATCGATAGGTGAGAGATCAAGAAATGTTTGACATTTCGAAAGCACGTGACCTTGATTACACCGGAAACATTTTATTCCCGTACTTGAATTAGCTGAGGTGCCAGCCAGTCCTATAAAAGGCGAATTGGATGATTTATAGGTAGGCTTTTGCCCAAACTGATTTCGCATAGAATTTGAATTTTGATAGGTAGGCTTTTGCCCAGACTGATTTTGCATAGAATTTGATTTTTGATATATAGGCACCTTTTTGGGTGCTGTTGATTGAGGAAGTGATTCCAAAACTTTACATCTTTTTTCTAGAAATTGAAAAAGTGACTGAAAAGTGGGAATTTCGGCATTAGTATTGGCGTGACTCATTTCGAAATTTGAACGCGTTGGAATATCCAATTTTTCTAATAAAATGAAAAAAATAATAAAGTCCCAACTGTCAACGTCAAAGCTAAGTGATTTTAAAATTTCTAGGGATTCAGAAAAGGTGTCAATTAAATTACGCAATTCTTTAGCTGACTCGTTTTTTAAGGTGGAGTTCATAATTGAGCTTAAAGCATCATTTGCGAGGTCTCGCTTGTTTTGATATCTATTGACTAATTTGTCATAAGCAATTTTATAATTTTGATCAGATAAGCTAATCCCTGATATCAATTTTAAAGGCTCATCCTCGAGATATGAAAATAAATATTGAAGTTTTCGAACGTTACTTAGACTTTGATTTTGATCTATAATGTTATTAAAAAGATCGAAAAAGCTTGGCCATAATTTTTTATCACCTCGGAATATGGGAATACCTAACTCTTTGAGTTTTGGAGTTTCAGATTCGTTTTGTCGAACATATGATCCCGAAAAAGATGGGGCCTCAATCGGAAATATTTTAGAGTAAACCCCCTTACACGCATAAAAATATTTACGAGCTTCTGAAAGGATCGCATCCTGCGTTTTAAACTCCTCGTCGTCCGTGTCGTCTATCAACATAATGACGTCATTATGCGCCAGCATGCATTTATCGAAGGTTTCATCCAAATCGGAATACCTCACTTGAAACTCGTTTCTCGCTCTTTCATCCTTTTCCGCAGTCTTTGACAACACATAACACTCGGTGATCGCAGATAAAAAACCCTTGCGTTTTTGTACGGCTTTTTTGACAGACATGATTTTACCTTTGAAATGACGAAATTGTCGGTAAATATACAATTAACGCTAAATTAATGCTTCTGAAATAGAAAAATGACGAATTGTCGAAAATATGCACTAATTTATCGCAATTGATGAAAATTGTTTTAAATATCGAAATGATATGGTACACCACTGAACTTTTGTTTTGTTTGTTTTGATTCATACTCGCTTTGTTTACTGAATCGAGCACGCGAAAGGCACGTGAACCGCACGGACAACTTTCTCGTTTCAAATACGATGCGTGCGAAAATTCAAGGCCGTTGTTTGGCTTGGCCACAGATAATAATTATTAATACCGTCGTATGGATCTATTATTTAAAATAATCCGGTTCGAAGGACCACTTTATGTTAGTCCACGGATAGAAAAACGCTAAATGCAGTGGACTGTAAATATTTTAATTAATGATAGCGCGAACAAACATAAATATTGATATGAAATTACGAAATAATCTAAACGTCCATAGGAAAAAATATTGGTGGCACACAACGGTAATCAGACAAATGCACTCACCTCTTTTGCAGCCAAATTCTCCACTTCCAAGGGGCCCCTGATGGATCTAATGATGTCACCACGTAGCTGAAGGGTTGAAGCGCGAAATTTAGCGGGAGCTAACACAGTTCTTTATAAATTTGTTATTACTTAGCCGACTTTTTAGTGAAATTAAAAACATTATAGCGCAAACTGATTGATCTTTAAAGTTTCCACCATGATGTTTTTTATCTTACTAAAATCAATTCAGTAATAATAAATTTATAAAGAAATGAATGCAGACAGGATTGGCAATGCAATCGTATAATTTGTAAAACAATGGTTAAAACAAAATCCGATTTTGTGAGAACCGCTACACCGATTTTATTAATTTTTACCACTTTATGCGGGAGAAAAGTAGAGTTTTTCTATAAATAAAAAAAAGCTAAAACATTTTCGCAAAATAAGAATAAACACGCCATTTTGAAGAATGTTCGACATCTTAAATTCAAAGATGGTGGAGAATTTTGATAAGAACCTTTAAAGAGCGATCAATTCTCACCACGATTTTTTTTATTTTGCTAAAATCGGTGAAGTAATAACGAATTTATAAGGAAATTAATGCAGACAGGATTGGCAATGCAACCGTAGAATCTGTAAAACAATGGTTGAAACAAAAATAGATTTTTTGAGAACCACCAAACCGATTTTACTAGTTTTGTACGTCGTTGTGTGAGGGAAAAGTAGTGGTTTTCTATAAATAAAAAAAAACTAAATCATTTTCGGAAAATAAGAATAAGTATGATTCTGTCCGCCATCTTAAATTTTAAGATGGCGATTAATTTTGGTCATGATCTTTGAAAAGCAATCAATTCTCTCCAGGATGTTTTTTATTTGATTAATTTTAGTAGCAATGAAGTTATAAGGAAATAAATGCAGAGATGATTGGCAAGGCAATCGCATAATATGCAAAACAATGGTTGAAACAAAAACATTTTTTTAGAACCACTGAACCCATTTTGCTAGTTCATACCTTGTTGTACGTGGCAATAACGCAACTTTTTGATTAATTTAAAAAAATAATTAAAACATGTTCGCAACACAAGAATAAACGAGCATCTTTGAATGGTACATTTTAATTTCGTCCGCCATATTGGATTTTGAGATGGCGGACAAAAAAATATATTTAGTCAAAACCCTGATTAATTCTCCAAGTGCAGTTTGTCCCATTAAAATCGATTGTATGGTTTAATGGTAGGTGGTAGACGCTTTTTACTCATTGGGCGTCGACCGGTGAGATACCACCATGCCAGAACTGAGTAGCGCTAAGTGGTATCACCACGTTCCGCTACTGCGCTGGCAGTCCGGTTCCAACAATGAGTAACACATAGCATGATGGCGCCTCCAGGATCAAAATATTCCGGAGGCAAAATACCCGACCACTCGGATCTCCGGGCGTGGGGTGATCCTGGGGGTCCTTCATGCAAAGATATTAGAAAAAGACCAAAAACTCAACTCACAATTGATTTTAGCAATATAAGAGGATTAAGTACCAACATGAATTCAGTTCACCAACATCTTGAAGAACAAAGACCTGACATCCTTGTTCTCACTGAAACTAAAATCAGTTCTGCAACACCTATTGTGAACTATCTTTATCCCGGCTATGACCTACACCACCGATTTCGACATAATTTTGGGATCTGTGTGTACATTAAAAATGACCTTTCATGTCATCGAGAGGAGAAGCTAGAACCAGCGAACCTCGATGTCATATGGCTGAAATTCACCTCAAAGTCATCGACCAAGTTCATTTGCTGCCTCTACCGACCGCCAAGTAACACCGAGTATCAAAACTTTTTTGCGACATTATCCGAAAACTGTGATAGTATACAGTCTAACTATCCACATGCGGAAATTGTTTTTTTATGCGATTTCAACGTCCACAATATACCCTGGCTAAAACACCACAACAAAACAGATAATGAAGGCAGGGAAGCAGAAGCTTTTGCCATAAGTTGTGGTCTAACGCAGCTTGTCGATGAACCTACCCGTATCTCAGAAAGGGGTGAATTTGCAGCGCTTTTAGACTTGTTCCTAACTACAAATCCTGACTTGTACACAATTCAAGTAGATCCCTCACTTGGTTCATCCGATCATAAACTTATAAGAACAAAGTGCGAAATGTTCGTACCGCCAAGCCAACAATCACTTCCTCGTAAAATGTGGCACTATAAATCGGCAAAATGGAATGACCTTAAACAGTTTTTACCTGGATTTTCCATGGCAAGAGGTTTGCTTTAAAACAGCTGATCCCACTATTTGCTGTAATGAAATAACAAAAGTAATCTTATCTGGAATGGATACATATATCCCACATACAATAAAACGCAGAGCTAATGCAAAACCTTGGTTCAACAGCCAGTGTCAAACGGCTGTACAGAAAAAACACAGAGCATATAACCTTTGGAAACGACAACAAATCACAGACAGAAATATTTGAAACTCGTAGACAATGATTGTGTAGAAATAAAATTTCGGACTTCCATTGTCTTTATTTATTTTAAAACACGACGTTTCGGTTAGTAAGTATCTCTAACCGTTATCAAGTGTGAACTAAACAATCTAGTCTCTAGGCTACTACTTATACTACTTGGTGTGCAGTCAGGTGTGACGGCCCGCCCCCTTTTTAATCCTAAGACGCCTGTTTTCCTTAAGGAGTGGTTTCCATATGTTTGGTATGTCCGTGCTTGGTTGACTGAAAACTTCTTTATTCTGCATTATATACGCAGCTTCAATAAACTTTCGTTTTCGCCAATGCGACTCCTTATGTAAAACTTTAGCTTCTGACCACTGAATCCTGTGATCATTTGACCAAGCATGATCTGCTAAACCGGATTTTTCAATATCCCCTAATTGGGTACTTTTTAGATGTTCATTTACTCTAACCTGAAGAGGGCGTTTCGTTTCACCTACATATGATTTACCACACTCACACGGGATTTGGTAAATACATTCCTTATTATTTGAGAGATTGTCTGGTTTTGTTTTAGTTACAAAACTTCTTATCGTATTTCCCGAAGAAAATACTGTTTTTATATTATAGTGTTTAGCTATTCGTCTTATGTTTTCTGAAATCCCCTGAACATATGGAATGTTAATAACACCTAACGGATTATTATTTTGAGAATTTGGTACATTTAGTTTGTTTTTAATTTTAAATATCGTTGAGTTTATTAATTTCTCGGAATAACCATTCTGTTGTAAGTCCTTTTTAATGTTGTTAATTTCTGTGGTTAATTCTTCATTATTACTACAAATATTTACGGCTCTTAAATACAAACTTCTTATAACTCCTTGTTTTGTTGCAACAGAATGATTAGACTTAAAATTTTACCTACCTACCTACAAACCTACACACACGGGACAGTACCTAAATTTTAAGTCTAATCATTCTGTTGCAACAAAACAAGGAGTTATAAGAAGTTTGTATTTAAGAGCCGTAAATATTTGTAGTAATAATGAAGAATTAACCACAGAAATTAACAACATTAAAAAGGACTTACAACAGAATGGTTATTCCGAGAAATTAATAAACTCAACGATATTTAAAATTAAAAACAAACTAAATGTACCAAATTCTCAAAATAATAATCCGTTAGGTGTTATTAACATTCCATATGTTCAAGGGATTTCAGAAAACATAAGACGAATAGCTAAACACTATAATATAAAAACAGTATTTTCTTCGGGAAATACGATAAAAAGTTTTGTAACTAAAACAAAACCAGACAATCTCTCAAATAATAAGGAATGTATTTACCAAATCCCGTGTGAGTGTGGTAAATCATATGTAGGTGAAACGAAACGCCCTCTTCAGGTTAGAGTAAATGAACATCTAAAAAGTACCCAATTAGGGGATATTGAAAAATCCGGTTTAGCAGATCATGCTTGGTCAAATGATCACAGGATTCAGTGGTCAGAAGCTAAAGTTTTACATAAGGAGTCGCATTGGCGAAAACGAAAGTTTATTGAAGCTGCGTATATAATGCAGAATAAAGAAGTTTTCAGTCAACCAAGCACGGACATACCAAACATATGGAAACCACTCCTTAAGGAAAACAGGCGTCTTAGGATTAAAAAAGGGGGCGGGCCGTCACACCTGACTGCACACCAAGTAGTATAAGTAGTAGCCTAGAGACTAGATTGTTTAGTTCACACTTGATAACGGTTAGAGATACTTACTAACCGAAACGTCGTGTTTTAAAATAAATAAAGACAATGGAAGTCCGAAATTTAAGCCAGAAATAGTTGCAAAATTACTATTGACGCCGCCAAAGAAACATACAATCAAAGAATAAAAAACAGGTTGCTGAATTGTCCAAGTAGTTCTAGGTCCTTTTGGTCTCTTGCAAAAGCCGTTGGATCAAACTTCACCAAGTCATCCATACCACCACTTACAGATAAAAATACTCACTTAGCCACAACATCAGAGGAAAAAGCCAATATGCTGGCCAAAATCTTTTCCTCCAACTCAAACCTAACAGTGCCAAATGGAAAAACTCCACCGTTCATTGAAAGGGTTTCCCACAGTATGCCAGAGGTGCCCTTTTGTCACAGAGAAATACGAAAATCCCTTAAAAAGTTGGATACAAACAAAGCAACGGGTCCAGATGGCATTCCCGCGATAGTACTCAAAAATTGTGCTAGCGAACTCACCCCAACTTTCGCAAAATTATTCAATTTATCTTATAGGCAAGGAGTATATCCATCATCATGGAAGTCTGCCGCAGTACCACCCATTCCAATGAAAGGAAAAAATACAGATCCGTTAAACTATAGACCAATTGCTCTACTTCCGGTGATATCAAAAGTAATGGAAAGAGTTGTGAACAATCACCTAACCAAGTACTTGGAAAAGTACAAAATTATCAACGACAAGCAATACGGATTTCGAAAATATAGGTCAACTGGCGATTTACTTACATACGTCACTCACTTATGGCAAAAAGCGATTGAGTTGCGAGGTGAAACAAGAACAATTGCCTTAGATATATCTAAAGCATTCGATAAAGTCTGGCATGAAAATCTGCTCAACAAGCTCAAAGCAACGGGATTGTCGCCGAGACTTTGCACTTGGTTTGAAAGTTACCTTAAGGATAGATCCATTTATGTTGCACTGGATGGCCGGAACTCCAACTCTTACCAAATAAATGCTGGTGTGCCACAGGGAGCAATCCTTTCGCCAACACTTTTTCTGATTTACATAAATGACCTCATAGATAAAACACTAAATCCACTTTATTGCTTTGCAGATGATGGCAATGTAGTCTCCTTAGTCATACCACCCACATGTCTCTCCGCACGTGAATTCCATTACCTTAGACTAACTGAAATATCACAGATAAATAACGACTTGAAGATAATAGAGGACTGGGGCAACAAAAACCTTGTACAGTTCAACGCGCAGAAAACCCAAGCAGCCCTGTTTTCAAAAAAGACCAGCACCGGTGAGCCAAACATCATGCTATCTGGAAGTGCTGTCGCATTGCAGAGCCAGTTGAACATCTTAGGAGTCACTGCAGAGACATGTCTTAACACAGTCACGTGGCAGATATAGCTAAAAGGGCGTCCCAAAAGCTTGGGGTGCTATTTCGTACAAGACATCTGTATACACCAAGCCAACTGCTGACACTCTACAATGCCTAGATTCGACCAACTATGGAGTACTGCTCACATATATGGAGTGCGGCACCCAAACATACCTTAATGCTTTTGAACACCGTGCAAAAACGAGCTATCAAGCTGATCAATGACCCCGCACTTACCCGTAGCTTGGATAGTCTCGAACATCGAAGAACTGTGGGCGATCTATCTCTCTTCTACAGGTATTATCACGGAAAATGCTCTGAAGAGTTGGCACGTATGATCCCCCCGGGAGTAGCACCTACTAGGCGAACACGTCAAACAGACGGTAACCATCAATTTATTGTCAAAATAGAGGCACCAAGAACCTCATTATATCAGAATTCATATCTCTGGAGAACAGCATCGCTGTGGAATAAACTCCCTGCGACAGTTTTCCCTGCAGGTTACAACCTGAACCGTTTCAAAACCAACACACACCAACATTTCCGCGCACTTGTCGCTTCTCGAGCGTGATGGGGATCTCCTTGCGAGTGCGCATACCCGTAAAAAAAAAGCCTTAATGAAAAAAAAAATTGTCCGGTTTTTTTTGGCCCACCCGGTATTTACTCTCGATACTGATGTTACCTTTATCTTCATACACAGTTCGGCCAGAATAAAATGAGGCGCAAAAGATATGGCGTCAATTAGCGCTATCTTTCTCTGTCCAGTGGCGTGCTATAATTTTTTAATTCATTATTATTAGGTATTAATTCTATATTTTACTCCTCCTAAGCCCTTTTTGCTGAAAAACTCCATACCTAATTTTTCTTAAAAAGAAATATTTTTTCAAAACTTTTATACTTATTAAATTATACAAGTACCTACCCATTTCAATAGGTAGGTGCGTAAGAATCTAGAAACCTAAAAAAATACAAACTGACTTTTTAAAATTGGAAAAATCCAAAACCATTCGTTACATCTTCAAAATTGGAACTCCACAGAATTTTATTAAAAAATAAGAAAAGAGTACATGATAGGCCAATGTTTTTTTTTGGTATAGAATGTGTATGAAACATTCCTAGTCGTCCTGTTTGAGCCCAGCGATAACAATAGAAGCCAATTATGAACGGGCTGGACAGGTATTCTCGTAATGAAAACCGCATAGCGTTTTTAAAATGCTCACCGTTTTATTACGTCAAATTCGCTAAGCACCTGACCAAAAGTGCAAAAATGGTATTCACGTACGATTGCGCTGAGCATTTTTTTAAAAGGGTAACCGTGTTTAAAAACACCTACCAATTGGCATCTGTTGGAAATCGCTTGGTGTTTTTAAAAAATTCAAACCTATTAAAAAGTATTATGCACACAGTTATTAATTTTTTTGGCCAATTTTGTATTTATAGTAGTTAAAGGAGGCCTTCAGAAGGTACCAAAATAGCTACCTTTCTTATTCTTCAAGGTAGAAATGAAGGATTTTAAGGAGTTTGCGAATAAAGGTGTACTGTATTTCTCTCCCCTCTGGAATCTATTTAAGTTGTACAGAAAAATGAATAATTAAAAATTGTTTATGGGCAGGTTTTCTACACTTCTATATGTAAAGGTACCCTGTAGAGTAGGTAACCGAGCATTTGAGCCTTATTGGAAACACCCTAGTATAAGCGAGTGTATTCAGTTGGAACAATAAAATAGTGGTGGTCGTGCCAAAACTTTAAAAAATTTAAATTTCTAAAATTATTGAAAATTTTTATCTAAATCTTCTTTTAAAACTTTATTTTATTTGTTAGAATATGATGAAAATTTATGGTTTACGTCTATATAACCTTTATTATTATACCCTAGGAGTGGAGGGGTCATTACAATCATATTAAGACACCGCTAGCCAAACATCTCTCATTAAAATCATTTCTAACCATCACCTTCTCTAGATTTTCGATGTTGTTATCAACAAATAATAAAATGAACAAAAAGAGAAAATTTGTAGGATGCTTAGCGAGTTCCATCCCAAGGGCGCGTTTACCAACGTGAATACAAAATTCGATCGGTCAGCGCAAATGCCATGCGAGAAAGTGATGTGCGTTTCGCTTAGCGTTTTCAAAACGTAACGTTTTTAAGCCAATTTATGACGAGTCGTTAAATACCGAGATGAATTCCAAGACGTGCGCAAGCGTTGATCTGTCACTTCTGCCAACCAATCAACTGAGAGATATTTCAGTATGGTTTTATACAGCAAAACTTTAATAATTCCCAGTTCATTTTGATGAAAATTCGTCGTTTTTGTTCTGTGAAAATGCCGGTGACGTGCAAGTTGTGTGACAAATTATTTAGTGCCCAATTTAATTTGAATAAACACTGTCATCAGGGTTCTACTGTATGTCTATGCTACGATAAACATTTTTGTTTAAGATTTAGCGCATTTAAATTTGTCAATACTCCCACGGCAAAACAAAATAAACGTGAAATGCATATAGAAGAAATACCGCATATACCTCAAAAAATATTAATCGCAGCCCATAGATATTGTATATGTTTGAAATCAAAAAGAAAAGACGAATCTTAAAATGCAAAAATATACAGGGTGTTCCCTCTCAAAAAATCGACTTTATTGTCACACCCTGTACAGGGTGTCCCAAATTCGTTGTTTTTTTGTGGTGTCGGGTATTTCTAGGGGTGAAAGAAAAAAACTGAGCCCCCTTTGCGACGCTCAAATTTTAAGAGAAGCCTAAAGGTGAAAATTACATTTAGATATAGCAAGCCGTTTTTAAGCTACGGAGTGTTTTTGTCTGCATTTTGCTTTTGTGTAAATAGCTTTCTTATAGATCTTTTCTTGAAGAATTGACAGATGTCAACGGTTTTTATTTATCTCTTTTGGTTTTTAAAATATTGCATAAAGTTGTTATTTTTCTTACAGAATAACTCTAAAACTCTCTCTAAAATTTCCTTTAAAATGATGTATCACACTCAATATTTTAATTTTTAATTTTTTTTATTGTTTTCTTTATTTTTATTTTTTAATCACCTCTTTATTATTTTTTAATATTAAGCAAACTAAAATATGTGGTAAAAATAAAAAAAAAACAAAAATATAAAGAAATCCCACTAATCCCATAAAGAAAAATTAATTTTATGTGATATCTCAAAAACTAAACGTGACAAATGAAATTTAATTTAACAGTTGAATTCCTCTTAAAAAAGTGTCTAAAGAATGTTTTCACAGAAATAAAAATATTAATAAATAAACAAGTTATAGACCCCTTCCCAAAATGCAGACTTTTTAAAAACACCCCGTAGTTTAACCTTTAAGCTTCTTTTGAAATTTGAGTGTCGCAAAGGTTGATGAGGTTTTTTTAGTTCCTCTAGAAATACCCGAAACTCCCCAAAAACATCGAATTTGGGACACCCTGTACATGGTGACGGATAGAAAAAAATTATGTTGGCTTTTAAAGTGCATCATCATCATAATTAACCAAAAAAAATCTACAATTTATTATAGCCCTTTATTTTCAATGATAAAGTTGCTGAGTGCTCCGGTTATAAAAAACCACCCGGTACCTACATAAAATCAACCCAAAAATTAGAATTGACCATTATTTTATACCTTGAATTTTTTATTATACGTTAAGCTCTTCGATCTCGCGCCAATCCCGGTATTCGCGCCAATAATTTAAATTAGACATTTTGACGTTAATTTTGGCGCATGCTCCTTTGATGGAATTTATCTCGGTATTTAACGACTCGTAATTTCTGAGAGTGCCGGTCCTGGAGTTGATTTGGTTAAGACGTTTACCGTTTTTATATTAAAATTTTGTTCATGATAAATTTGCAAAAAATGAACACCACCCATTAAGATAAAAGTGTTGTAAACAGAGGGAGATAGATTGAGTTGAGCCATCTCTTTTGCGCCTCATTTTATTCTGGCCGGACAGTACAAGTGTTATAGTTATAGTTATTTTTAGGAATAGAACTTGAAATGTTTTAAATATCTATTTATTTTTTTTATTAATAGCTTATTGTATTTTTAAAAAATATGTTTAGTAATTTATTCATTTTAAATAATTTAAGAAATTAAATATTGTTGTTTAAAAATTATAAAAAAATAAGATAATATTTTCAATATTTTTGTTGACGAAATTTTTTTTAAACAATTGATTTTTATCATAAAAATATGAGTACTACTTCAATAATGTTATTTTGACTAAACAAACAGTTATTTTGTACTGTCCCAAGGTTTTACATATTGGTACTACTTAACTGATTTTTGTTGATAATTTTTCAGTTTAAAAAAAAATAATTTGACTAATAAAATTAGCTATATAACTCATTGTCGTACGAAATTTGATTTTTTCAAAATATTTAAATTACAATATGCACACATAAAAATAAAATTGTTCTAAAGCGGCCCTCACACGATGAGTATTACTGACAGTCTTTTGCAATACTGTCATTATTATTGACCATGTGAGGGCAAATACTGATGGACTATCAGTCATTTACAAATGATTGATGTGATTTTCGGGATCCTGAAAGTCTTGGGGCGGAGCCACAAGACTGATGGAAAAACTGACCGTGTAAGGGCGAGACTGACAATCAACTCGTCAGTCAACAAGAAACGGTGCAATGGATGAGACGACGTTTTCTCCGGTGACTTCCCCTGAACCACAGGACTGCGAAGAAAAAGGGAAAAAATATATTTTGTCACAGTTTATTGACGCATACAAGTCTATGCCTGCATTATGGAATACAAATTTACCAGAATATTGTGACAGAGGAAAGAAAGGTATATGAAGCGCTCCAAAAAATTTATGTACAATTAAAACCCAAAGCGACAATTGAAGATGTTACAAAACAAATTAACACACTACGAAGTAACTACTGATAAAATTTAATAGATTTAGATGGGTGTATTTTTTTCTTTGACTAATCCATTGTTTCATCCAGCGTCTCTTTTTCTTGAGTTTAGAACTTGCAGTGCATTGCGATATAATAATAACAATACAAGCTTTTCGTTTATTATCCATTGCGCCTCACAAAAATAAAACACTATACAAAAGGGCGGCGGTTTGACGAACAGGAAATTGATGTATGACTGATGAATGATAAAAATACTGACCGTTTGAGGAGGAGTAAAAAAGATTGACGAAAGACTGTCAGTATTGAAGACTGTCAGTAATACTGATCGTGTGAGGGCCGCTTAATGAATACATCATATTTTTTTTAAAGATTGCTGTTTTGTGTTTCGGTACATTTAATAGATTTACCGATCTTGTATTTCTACTGTGTATTGTAGATCTGACTATAAGCTTAGAACACTAGTAGCCAGGAGTGGAGGTTTTCATAATTTTATGTACAAAATTTTTTTGGTATAGAATGGGTATGAAACATGCCTAGTCGTCCTGTTTCAGCCCAGCGATAACAATAGAAGCCAAATAAAAGGGTGTAAATTATGAACGGGCTGGAGTTGATAAGGTTAAGACGTTAACCATTTTTATATTAAAATTTTCTTCATGATAAATTTGCAAAAAATGAAGACCACCCATTAAGATAAAAGTGTTGTAAACAGAGGGAGATAGTCAAATACCAAATTGCAAATAATGCAAGGACGAAAGGTAATTGAGTCTGGAGTTAAAAATATATATTTCAGTTTTAAAAAAAGGGTGGGGGTAGATTTCAAAAATTAGAGTTTAAGTCAAAACATGGCTTGTGTGGTATCAAACGAAAGGTAATTGAGTCTGGAGTTGAATAAAATATATTTCAGTTTTTAGTTATATTAGCTCACACGTACTCTATAACTATTGTACCTAGTGTGAGCTTAGGTGCCCATATATTGGCAGAGTATTTTTATTAATAGACTATTGTTTTCTTAAAAAATATGCCTAATAATTTATTCATTTTAAATAATTTAAGAAATTAAATATTGTTGTTTAAAAATTAGAAAAAAATAAGATAATATTTTCAATAATTTTGTTGACGAATTTTTTTTTTAACAATTGATTTTTATCATAAAAAAATGAATAGGGTCAATGTGCCAGTGAATGGACAGTTAAGATATTTTGTTTTATAAAATTCATGGTTTAAGTAACTACTATTATTTATTTATCATTTGTCGGACATCAGGGCTAGCAAGAGTTTGTTTACCTAATAAAATAGGCTACGATGCAATAAATATTTTATAAATATTTTATTTTTATTATAAAACTCTGCCAAACGCAATTTCCTAGTGAATGAACATTAAAGTCTAGTAAATGAAAGTCGATTATCCAGTGAATGAACAATGCATTCCTTCTTAGCAATAAATTGATAAAATTGATTTTATAGGTTTTTCAAGGTTTTTGGTTTTCAATTACCTAAACAAATGTCGGAGGACTCTGTTGGTGTATTTAGAAAATCTATTTCTGTGAGAAAATACCTATAAATTCTTGTAAAATTCCGTTTATTAAAAGTAAAAAATTAAACATTAAAGAATTAAATTTAACTTACAAAAAATATAATTAGACAAACAAAAACTGTAAAATCCTTATTTTAAGATATGAAAGTAATAAGCAAAAAATTAAAAAATATAAGTAAATACTAAGAAATGAACTTTTTAAAAAATTAAGTTCTAGTCGAGTATTCGGTAAATGCCTTTTGCTTTTTTGAATTTCGGAGGTCTTATTTTTTTAATTAAATCTGCCTCCTTATACCAAATTTGATTCCTTTTCTCAGGCCATTTCCAAGGATTTTTGCCATTTTCTCCATTTTATTCACATCGTATTCTCCTTCATTTTAATTCTTTATGATTCATTCACAACTGTGACATATTATCCTACATCATAACAAGTTTTTTCTTAATTTTTTTCTTGGTTAATATTAAGGCGCCTCTTTTTAATTTTCTTGTTTTTTTACTTCTTTTTCTCTTTCTTTTTCGGCATGTTATTCTTTCTTCGATACTATGGCAAAGGGTAACTTTTCAGTTTTTCGCTTTTTTGTCGCCTTCTTATTATCGTCTTCTTTAGGCCAAGTTAAATTTGCGTCCCAAGTTAGAAATCCACGAATTTTGAGGGGTCTCATTAATAACGGTTTCGTCCTTTATAGTTGCAATGCTAATTATATTTATATTGTCTTCTTTTGTGTCACTTTTTTTTCATCATCATTGTCAAAATCTTCTTTTTCCTTTTCAGTAGTTTTCTCGGTAGTTTCAAGTTCTTTTTCTTCTATCTGATTTTCTTTTATATTCTTATCATTAATTATTTATTTTGCCTGACTTCTTACAGCAGTATACCCACTTGTACTAGGCATGTCAGTCTCAATCTCCGGCAATATAGAACTTTTCTTTATATTATTTGGTTCGTCTATTGCTGTAGAAGTTTCTAGCATTAGCTTCTCAAACTTTGAGTTCTCATCTACCGTCTTACTTTAACAATATGAATGAAGCATACGTGTCCATCAATTAGAAGTTAAAAAGAATATATCCAGAAAATGAACACATAATTTATCATTATATTCAACTACTGGACATGTTCAATATGCATATAATTCTAGTAAATGAACGAATTGAATTTTCTTGGTTCAACCACTGGCTATTACTCTTTAAATTTCATCTAGTGGTCATTTTCTAAAACGCATTGATAACATATCTACGCTTACGCTTACTTTCCTATACTTTTTCGATATTACTCCAATCCCAGTAAATGAACATAGTGTTCATTTACTGGAAAAGGCTTAATTCCTGATACCAGTAAACTATTTTTTCAATATTTATTATTATAACTTAGAAGGTATAACGCAATAAAAAACCCACAAAAAGTTTTAATTGATTAAATTTATAAATATAAATCTAAATTTTGCTATCTAAAATATGGCCTTACCTTAGTTTTTTCCGAATCACCTTGGAACCACAGAAACACGCACTTGTAAAAGCAAGGTTTCGGCCATTTTGAAGGCGACCTTGCCAAATGTAATAAGTGTTCTATGGGAAGGGGGTTTAAATTAAAATTTCTTTAGACAGAGATAGAGCGATTCTCTCACAGGATCGTTAATTTTTGAAAATATTTAGTAAAATGTTCATTCACTGGTATGTGTTCATTTAGTGGTATGTTGACCCTACTACTTCAATAATGTTATTTTGACTAAACAAACCGTTATTTTTATGTCATTATGTCACCCCCAATTACTAAGTACTGTCCCAAGGTTTTACATATTTGTACAACTTAACTGATTTTTGTTGATAATTTTTCATGGTTTAAAAAAAAATATTTGACTAATTAAATTAGCTATAACTCATATTCGTACGAAATTTGATTTTTTCAAATTATTTAAATTACAATATGTACACATAAATCACATCATCATTCATATTTTTTGTCACGTTAACTGCAATAAATTGTTTTATTTATTTATTTATTTATTTAATCGACTTTTATTACAAAATAAGGCGAGGTTTAGTCACAGACATTCTTACACCTAACCTCAGAAAGTAGATAAAGCTACCTATACAGTGTGTCCACGTAAGTTGGCGGCATATGGGAAACTTTTTTATTATTAGCTTTATGAAAAAAAGTTATTCTTCATAAAAAGTTCTGCATGGTCCAAAACCTAAAATGCAACCATCAGATGTTAAATTTTTTCAGTCAACATTGTTTATTTACATTAAAAAAATATTTTTTTCTACATTTTCTCTGCGATTACGTTGGAAATTTAAGTTTGCACAATAATGCATAATTAATCTAGGATGCAAATAATAATAATGTAAATAAACAATGTTGAATATTTGAAAGCTATTTTTAATTCTAAACATCTTTTCTTTAAAACAATTTTCGATATTATCAAAAAGAAAGGTACTTTACTCTAGAGCAAAAATCACATTTTTTGACAAACCTCGTAATATGACTGAAAAAATTTAACATCTGATGGTTGCATTTTCGGTTTTGGACCATGCAGATTTTTTTATGAAGAATAACTTTTTTTCGTAAAGCTAATAATAAAAAAGTTTCCCATATGCCGCCAACTTACGTGGACACACTCTATAAGTATGCTTATAATAGAAGAATTTAGATACTTACTAATACTAAAAATCTGAAAAAATCATTTCGAAAAACTAATAATACCTAAGAATTAGAAAAATAGTAAACTACCCACATAGCACAATCACGTGTTTAACACGTAAAAAAGGCCTGAGAAAAAGAACGTTGATTTTAAAAGCTGCTAGAAAAAAACGTTTATTTCATATATAAAAGCTTAATCATTCATTAACGTTATAAAAAATAACGTTGCTAAAAAATTCGTTTTAATAACGCCATTATCAAATTAAAACAGCAATGTTTTTACGTTAGTTTCAAGTGATTTTTATAAACGTTAAAATCACATTAGATTCACGCCTTTTCTGTGCTATGTGGGCAGCATACTGTGTGTAGGTATGTTCACGGTGGAAAACTCTCAAACAAAAATAAAGACATTTTTATTTTAAAACAACAATGCTATTTTTTTACCTAAAGTTTATAAATTTATTAATTTATATTCTCTTTGCTATACAATCTTGGATAATTGTTTTGTACACCTGGAATTTGCGTAATTTTGTATGTTTTGTTTGTCATGTAGTAAGTACCTCTTATCCAACAACATCAACTAATTTAGTTTTTAGGATCAATGTCATGTGTTCACACCTGCAAGGACACTTAAAAATATGTAAATTTTCAACAAAAAAAATATATATTTGAAAAATTTGGTGTAAAATAGTTAGTTTTTTTATTAGAAAGGTTGTCATTAAAAGCCAAAATGAAGTTTTTATCAGTTTTCGCAATTTTGTGCTTAGCTTTATCTTGTAACCAGGTAGGTGACTTTTAAGATTTTTTCAATTTTAATTGTACTTTATCAAAATAAAATAGCTGGGTATAGAAAAAATGTTTTTTAAACTACTTATTTGGTATTTTGGTAGATCTGCCTACAAAAGCTTTATAAAAGATTTATTAACCCTTTGGTTGTTCTATGACATTTAGACCATCTTGTTCTGTACCCTTAGTCAATGTCCGGTGACAGCGTGACAGTCCTAAATTCTGGTAAATCTATCCCTGAAAGCCCCAATCAAAGATTTCGACATCCTGTAGTTTCTCTACTACAGTAAGGGCATCTTGCACTGCATCCTCAGCCTCCTGAATCCATACTTAGTGACAATACTATGATTTTTCAAATTCTGACAATTTTTTGTCACTCTTAAAATTCCGGTAAATCTGTGAAAGCCTTAGTTAATGACGCTTCTTCTTCTAGTTCATGTGTTTGCTCTACGACCTTAAAAGCATCTCGCTATGATTCCTTAGCCTGCTTGAATTCACGCACGATAGCAACAATTGTTTGTCAAACCGTGGCGAATTTTTTTGTCACTTTAAAATTTTTATTAGGTTAACAGCGCTGCTCTGAACGGACCAGTAGAAACAGCCGAAAAACTTTTCAAAGAGTTACAAGTAACTATCGATGCAGCCGTAAATAGTGCGACGGGCACTTTCAATGCAATTTATAACGAGATTGCACAAAAAGCCATTTGGCTCCAACGTGATACAGAGCAGGCGCTAGTAGATGCCGCTAAATTATGGAATGACCAGATCGATAAAGCTACTGCTGAGGCCAATAAAGCTGGTAATTTTCAAATAAGTTTAAGTCCGACAAACATGCACCATATTTAGCTAAGCAATAAATATTTTGCTGAAAGCTTTTCACAGCGTAAATCAAAAAATAATTATACACCAATTAGGTCTATAGCAGAGAACATTAGATATTATCTGTTATCTTTCTTTAGTTATCTAAAAGAGCGCAGCGTTCCTTTAATAGGTAGACTAAAATATAAATGACATTTTGGGATTTTTGTATTAGGTTAATTGATCAATCGTAGACACTTATTAGTATGACCAGGTTTGTAATTTTTAGGAGTCGATGTGACTGAATGCGTTGGAACAAGCCAAAAGGTAATTTCAGAATTACCCAAAGAACTTCTTGCAAATGTTACTTCCTGCATCGAAGACAATCTTAGTGGCGCAACTGCTATTATTGATGACTTAATTGGAGATATTAAGGACACTGTCAACGACGTTGTAATCAATATTGGTAAATATAACCATTAAACATAGATACTGGAGCATGTGTTAAATTAACCTAGCGTACTACTGGTTAACTTATAGGAGAGATATAGATTATATAACTGTAAGTTTGTCGTAAGTGCACAAAAAGCTACGTTATAGGCTGATTCGTTAACAACTATTTTTAATTCATAATTAAATGTTGAATAGGAGACCAAATAGAAACTTGCAAAGAGGAGAGCTTCCTCAGTCAGGCAGTCTGTTTGGGCAAAGTTACCGTTAGCATCACGACCGAAGCAGTTAAATTACCCTTAAAAGTTGCCAAAGATGTCGCCGATGGCAAATCGTATGTTGATTCAGTTGTTTCCGCACTCCCAACGTTATGTGGTGCCCAAAGTGCTGGTAAGCATAAAATATAGGACTCAATTAAACTCACACATTCTTCTTTTCTTTATTATTATAACAACTTTTTATCTCTTGTTTATAGCCTCCCATAGCATGGGATCGTGAAATCTGTTGAAATATTACTTTTACTCAAAATAAGTTTTTAGAATATTGATACATCTATACCATAAAAAATTTGGTTTGTCTATAAAACGATAACTCAAAAATCGATTTTAAGGATACTTATTTGACATAAAAATGTACAGCACCCGTGGATAAGTTTTTGGGGAGCAGGGGGGTTGCAAGTGTGTAGAAAGAGAGTCGAAATACTTTAAAGAATCACAATTCTAGAATCACAGCAGCTAATAAACAGCGGTTTTCCAGTTTAGATTAGGAATTACATTTTGAAAAAATAAAATTGTTACGTCATAGGCTAGAGTAACGGAGTTTTCATACATTGATTGAAATTTTAATTTTCTTCAAAAATAAACCTACCTTAATAGCCAGAACAGCTTTATGTTAAGATTAACACGTTTTATGAACGGCTCAACGTGCCTGGTGCCTCCAAACTTCTATTTCCTTTTTGGTTTTCTTTTTCTTTTTCTTTTTATTTTGTTTTTTTTATTCTATTTTTTGCCTTTTTTACAGTCAGTCTTGCCAACGATGCTGGTGCCATAGTTAAAGATGTTACCCTCTGCCTTGCAGAGAAAGTCTCTCCTTCACCAGCTTCCTCTCCATCAAGTCCTGCCGTATAAACTACTGATGTTACCAGGACACACACACAAACATGACCTGCAACAAATTGCTGTTTTAAGGCCAACAAAAATTGATAAATTTAAAAATTATTTAAATAAAAAAATGATTTAATAATGATGTTTTATTTCTTCAAACAAACGATCTACCGTTGTACACAGAAAAATCTATTCTTGATTTAAACCAACGCACAGTGCGCACAAAAATAGGGTTTTTGGACAATAATCAATATCTTTGTTGTTTTTCTAAAAAGTTAATTTTTTTATAGGCTATGTGATAAAGTGTAGTCTAAAGGTTAAAATAAGTAAAACTTTTTAAAATATGTCATTTTATTTAAAATATTAAAAAAATAAATTAAAGTACATTTAGTTTAACCTACAGTTACGTTAAAAATAAAAATCAATTTACTTTTGTGTTAGAAATTAAACTAAAATTATTTTTTTTATTCGGTTCATGGGCGTAGTTAGGAAGGCTTGGGGGGGCCAAGTCCCTTCCAGAAAAATTAAATTAGCAACCCCAAAATAATTATTTTTACCATACACACACACACATTGCACCCTCAGTTTCTTTGTTCTTAAAGATGATTCTAAGAAAGCCGTTTTAGGCCGTCCACGACTCCAGGCCGGGTACGGCCTCTGTTCCCGAATCTGTATTTTTTGATTTTTCTGAATCCGTTTTATAACAAAATTTCTCACATATAATATCTTTATTTAACCATTCGAAATAACGGTTTTGAAAATGCTAGACTTTTGAAAAAATTTAATGATGCCTTATTAAGAATTTGGTTATTTTTGTCAGAACATTCTTCTAAACCCAACAAGGGTTGAATTTTTTTGAAAATATTTAGCACCTTCAGATTTTCGTGAGAGGCCACTCATTTAACAAGTCTGAATATTTTATGCTTATGCGTTCCAAAAGTTAAAAAAAAAGTGATAAAATAGTATATTATCTTCTTAGGGACTTAAGTGGTACTTTTATTAAGATACTTTAGTCATTTTTGGACCCCGTTTTTATTAAAATTATTTTGCAAGAAAAACAGATTTTCCATTTTTACGTTTTATCTTTGAACATGATACTTTATCCCTAAAATTTGTAATAAAAAGCGCACTTTTGATGTCCAAAGTGCAAAAAAACTATTTTTTTTTAAATATTCGCCCACAGAAATACCAGAATAATTTTTGCCATATATATTTTAAGATTGATAGCAGTATTTTTATAATTTTATTGACTACCTCAAATTATTGTTTTTGTGCGTTCCCATTGACAAAAAACGGCCAATACGATATGCGATTCTAAAATATTTAATTTTCCATTTTGCTCACAGTATTATAAAGTGACTTAGTACCATAAATATTTTGGGATTTTTTTTTTAATTTATTATTACCTATAACCACTCGCCATTACCGAATAATAATCCTCATATCTTCTCCAGATTTAGTGCCATTTTTGACACCTTGCTGCCGCCATTTTTGACGTTGATGAGAGCTGTCACAATTTTATATTTGTCCAAATGGCGGCAAGACTGGTTTTAAGGGTATACCTAAACAGGAGATGATGTGAGGCCTTTCAACTGAGGTGGTAACCAATGTGTTATAAATTATTAGGATTGAAATATATTATTTCAAAAAAATACAGCACCCTTAGTAGCAGCCAGTAGCAAAAAATATTTATGCTAAATTTTTGCTAATTCATTGGACTAATGTGTAGGATATATGCCAGACCTTGCAAATCATTGCAATTTTTTATAACCTTAATAAAATTTAAAAAATATCTTTTTTTGTAAGCATAACAGTTTTAATTAAATTATTTTAAAAGCGAGACGTCAACTTGACAAAATTTTATTTAAACAAATAGCGTAAACATATATCACTGTAATACTTAAAGAAAATAATTTTTATATTTAAATGCAGAACCAGTAAAATTAATTTTCTGATAGGTATTTTATACGATTTTTTTGTACCTGTTTTAAAATAACGACTTAAACTATTTATTTTGTTCACTTTCGCAAGTGTGACTAAAAAATAGGTTATGATTACAGATAAACTGGACATTTATCTATAGTTTTGCAATATCAAAACTTTTAAAATGTAACCTCAGTTATTCGAATATTGCCCACAGGAGTCCGCACTGTGCAACGTCCCCAATAGCAAGAAACTATTCATCGTATATTAAGTGAAAATTCCAAATTGGAGATGGATATTCACTTTGGACATTTATGAAATATAAGACGGATATTGCAGCATATCCACATTATATCCAATGACTTTCCAAAATCCCTATTTTGGGACATTTAGGTATTAAATATTCATTTCGAATATACCAAACATGTATGAAAAATATTCATGGGATATTCAGTGAACCCTAAACATACATATTGTACCTAAATACGATCAACAACAGAAGTATGTCTTGCCTACGTCTATCATGCTTTTAGTCATCTTTTGGGAATATAGGTCGCATTTCACAACTACAGGTCATATGGTGTATTAGTGCAGGCGCTTGTGGTAGTTGAGTAGGCAAAATATGAAGACTGCAGTTTGACAATGGATTCTAACTGACAATAGGTCACAGATTAATCATCTGGATGTTGCCAAGCCAGGTTTTGCTCCAATTTTTTTTAATCCCCCGTCCTCTTATAGTCGTGTTCCAATTTCTGAAAATTTAACTAAGTTGACGCCCTAAAGCCACAATGACGCAGAAATGAGTCAAAAATATGTAAAATCTAACATAAAAATATAATTATATTAGTTTTTTAAATTTTAGCTGCAAAAAGCCACTAAACCCTGAAATTTTTTGGTTTTCTTCAAAATTTCTCAAAAACTTAAGGAAAAATATGTAATTACCTTTAATATTGACAATAAGATTTCTTTTTCAACGATGTCAGTGCGTTACGACCAATAACAAACTCTCCAGCGGCGTCCGTTTATTGAGGTAATGTAAATAAATTAAAAAAATAAACATTTTTATAACATATTTTATTTTTTGTTTTTAAACAACAAAAAATATTAATGCTTTGACACTCACTTTTTTTGGTTTTTTGGGCGCCTGTCTGTTAACCAAACCAAAACGACAGCCACCCAAACAACACTAGCAAAAAAGTGAGTGTCAAGGCATTACTATATTTTGTTATTTACGGCTCTTACTGCTCAAACCTTCAGCGCCCAAATGGTCGCCGACAAAATAGCAGGTGTCTAAACAGTCGGTGCAAAAAATGTGGGTGTCAAGGTTTATTGTTTACGGCAATAGGGTCTTTGACAAATTTTAAAAAAGAGTTTAGAATGATACATAGATCCCTAATTTGCTACCCAAAATTATTAAAATAGTATATTTTATTATGACTACATTTAAAATCAAGTTTTTTAATTTCCGATTTGAATTTGCCGCTAAGACGCTCATTTCTACCATGGCGTTGCAATGACGTCATAGCGCAGTAAACTCGCATACAGATACACGGCATTCAAGTGTTTATTTGTTTTTGATCTATGTTTTCACTGTTTTTTATATAAAAAAATGTCCTAGAAGTGGTGTGTAGTGCGTCAGTGCTCGAATACTACCACAAAAACACCTGAAAAACTATTTATTCATGTACCTACAGCAGTAAAAGAACCGAAAAAGTGGCTAGAACTTGCTGGAAGAGACCCAAGGGCCTTATCTAATACATCTTCTCTTTAAATTTGTGAAGATCACTTTGATGTGAGTATAACTAAATTGTTTCTATTCATTTTTCTCACGTTGTCTATAATACATGGTGTCTCTAAAAGGTCTGTATAAAATCTTAGCACATATTCCTGAGGTCAAAATAAGTCGATTTAATGCAAATTACCTTAGTCCAAAATTGCTCTGTTTCAGAGATACAGGGTGGTGAATTTAAAAATTAAAAATCGATTTTATTAAAATTTATTAACATTTCTCAACGCATTACTTTAAAAATTGGTACTCGGGGGTTTTTTGGGATGCGAAACCTAAATATGGACACTTTTTCACTGTTAGAGGGCGCTTCACAATGCTCATCTTATGGTTTAAAATGACGAAAACTTTTTTCTCATTGTGTTTTTTAACTTTTTTTGTTAATAAAATAATTTCCTAAAATTTTTTAAGCAAAAAAGGTACTTTTGATAAAATCTGCAAGGGTCAGCCGTTTTCGAGATATTTCCGTTTTTAGTGTTCGATGCCGCAACGGAATATTGAAATTATTTTGGATCAAAAGATTTTATTGCTACCTTTAAGGATTAAATTTAGTCAGTAAATGATTTATTAATTTTTTTTGTCGTTTACTCATTTTCGGTAGGTATCAGTAAATTTCTGCGAAAATAGTTTCACTTGGTTCAATTAAAATAAAAAACACCCTGTATCTCTGAAACGAAGCAATTTCGGACTAAGGTAAGTTGCTTTAAATCGACTTATTTTGACCTCAGGAATATGTGCTAAGATTTTGTACAGACTTTTTAGAGACACCCTGTATATATAACTATTTCGTAAATGACGATGAAATTTTTGAAGTTATGTTTATTACAAGGGGTATATAAGAATATCGTAAAAAAACTTTCAGTTATATACAAAACAACTCCTCAAATACTACATCAACATTTTAACGTTTCTAAATTCCGCAGAACAAAAATCACTGTTGTTGGCAAAAAAGCGTGCCACCATAAAGAAATTCACCATTGGCAAGTATCGGCTTTGGAGAATCCGTTTTCCATTGAAAATGTTTTTTATAAGCAAAACACAAAATAAAATCTAATTTAGGACGACAATTCGCAATTTAAACCAAAGCAAACTTTATCATCCATAAGAAAATAACACAGAAAATAGGTTCGTTCGAGGCGTTTACTGTTTTGTGACGTCACTCGCAGCTGATTGGTAGACCGCCTGTTTTGAATCACGTGGCTAATTGTTTTAATTCAATGAATTTATTTAATTAAAAAAACTATGAATTTGAGAAAAAATTAAACAAAAAAGTTTGTTTTTAGCATTCCCAAGACCTAAAGAGATATCTAAAAATAAATATATATTTATTTTTTACAACTGTCAAACACCCTATTGACCAAATATTCAGCGCTCAAATCGTCGCCTTAATGCAGAACTATATGTCCAGTTTTCCTACTTTTCGTTTTTTTGCGGAAACGCATAGCCCAAAGCGCGCTTTATTGAATGTAGAAATATTGGATGTGTAAGGGATGAAACGTCCCCACCATCCGCCTGAACATTTAAGTGTTGATACCTCGACCCACGCTAAGTGCACCTAAAAAAGTGTAATCCTGTAAAAACTTAATTTTGTGACAATAGTTCTGCAATAAGGCTACGAAATGGTCATCGCTAAAATGATCGGCTCCCAAATTGATAGGGCCCAAAAAATCTGCGCCTAAACGGTTACTGTCCAACCAGTAAGTCCTCAAACGATCGGCCGTTTGCGTCGCCTTCAAAAAGTATACCTACGCAGCACTTGGCATATGGTGCAGTGCCGCGTGGTTGTCACCGCACTTGAACATTTTTAAGACAGGTATACTTATATCAGCTACATAGCTTTTAAGCACATACAGTAAAACCTCTCCTTGCGGACACCCCTATTAAGGGAGTGCCCTTTAGACGGACAAATTTGTTGGAACCAAGCTTTTGCCTATTTCTTTACATGTAAAATTCACTCTTATAACCGGACACTCTAATAGCCGGACGCGGACAATTTTTTTTGGTTAAAAAATTCTGAAACCTTCCTTACCCGGACGTGAACCTTTGACAACGGGAGGGAGCGCTGCACGACATGGGCATAAATATTATGTAATATGTTGGCAACAACGCACTATGTAGGCGTGAATTACCTGTTTTCATACGGAGACTAAATATTTTCGTCGTATTTATAACATATTTTATTCGGCGGGACTGCTGTGTTTTATTTTTATTGTTCAGTTGGGTAGTAAAAGATCTCTTTAAAATGGCGACTAGTAAAAAGTTCGTTTACGCGACAAAATGGAAGTTGTTAACGTTTCGGAGAAGGAACATCTATCAGCACGAAAGATCGCTAAAAAATTTAATATCGAAAAAACTAAAGCAGCTGAAATTGGTAATAAATATACAGTGTGTCCACGTAAGTTGGCGGCATATGGGAAACTTTTTTATTATTAGTTTTACGAAAAAAAGTTATTCTTCATAAAAAGTTCTGCATGGTCCAAAACCTAAAATGCAACCAGCAGATGTAAAATTTTCTCAGTCATATTACGAGGTTTGTCAAAAAATGTGATTTTTGCTCCAGAGTAAAGAACCTTTCTTTTTGACAATATCGAAAATTGTTATAAAGAAACGATTTTTAGAATTAAAAATAGCTTTCAAATATTCAACATTGTTTATTTACATTAAAAAAATATTGTTTTCTACATTTTCTCTGCGATTACGTTGGAAATTTAAGTTTGCACATTAATGCATAATTAATCTAGGATGCACTGGCATTTTTCAAAACTGATAATTAAAGTAGGCTTTGCGAACTGTCTAAATATCGAAAATTCGAAGAAACGTCAACAATCGTATTTCAAAAAGTGCCACGGTATAAACACTTTTTTAGGCAGTCTAACAGTGTTTTTCAAAATTTTTAGAGATCCGTATTGTACAGTTTTATGTTTGACAGACATATTTGTTTGTTACAAACTAGTGATTAAGCAACTTAAAGGTTATCAGTGTTCGATAAATATTAAGAGATAATTGTTTTTAAAAGTTTATTTATAATTGTTTAATCAAATTTATAATTAATAAATGCAATGCATTAATGTGCAAACTTAATCGCAGAGAAAATTAAGAAAAAAATATTTTTTTAATGTAAATAAACAATATTGAATATTTGAAAGCTATTTTTAATTCTAAACATCTTTTCTTTATAACAATTTTCGATATTGTCAAAAAAAAAGGTACTTTACTCTGGAGCAAGAATCACATTTTTTGACAAACCTCGTAATATGACTGAAAAAATTTAACATCTGATGGTTGCATTTTAGGTTTTGGACCATGCAGAACTTTTTATGAAGAATAACTTTTTTTCGTAAAGCTAATAATAAAAAAGTTTCCCATATGCCGCCAACTTACGTGGACACACTGTATATTAAAAATTCGCAGTTCACTCTCATAAGCGGACACCTCCAATAAGCGGACAAAATCGACGAAACCGTGATTGTCCGCTTATAGGAGGTTTCACTGTAGTTCGAAAGAGAATTGATTTGGCTATAAGATGCACATTATTAGCCTCGGATGGTTCGATCATGCAAAAAATACGCTACACACAAAAAATTTTTCTTTTACTTAAATATCCCATATTGGTTGCCCAAAAATCTGTGTTTTATATAACAATAACATAGATTTTCCCTAAAGTCACAAATTGAAGCTATCCTAGACAGCTACAAATTTAAACTAGGAAGCCATTTTATATATTTTTGTAGGCGGCTTCAATATCTAGAAGTTTTTAAAAAACATTACGGTTTTTGAGAAAAAATTGCTTAAGTAGAAAAATCACTTTAGTTCTAAGAAACTACCCCTAATTTGACACCCCGCAGGGGTATTATTTTTAAAGAGATATAGATAGGGGATACACCAAATTAAAGCCCTAATCCTGTGCTTTTCAATGCGGCCACAAAATTTTATCACCAGGGTGTTTTTGCCTAAATTTAAAAAAAATCAAAAATCACGTTTTTACTCCCAATTTGCTGGCCCGCCTATGGGGGGTAGATGATAGATAGATAAAAAAAACCAAAGTGAAACTAACTCAACTTATAGTGTTTTGAAAAAACGCATACCCCCACCCCTATGTAGGGGTGCAGAGTGGTTCTGCAGCATATGCCAGATTTCTACTATAGAAATTCGTATTCTATAATTTTTTCTGAAAGTTTTGACGTATCACAAAATATTGTATCACAAATAGGCAAGCTGGAGCTTAAAACGGCCTATTTCAAAACTGACTAAGAAAAACCGAAACTCTTTGAAATAAATTATTTGTAGGTAGTCAATAAGTTGCATCTACACATTTAATTTAATATGGATAAACACACTGTAAAAAAATTGTCTTGGATTAAAGCAAATTGCTTTGAAGTAAAATAATTTGTGCTTTCCTATTCACCAAGAAAATATTTTCTTGATATAGCACAAAAAATGTCTTGCCGCTTTATTTTAATTTGAAACAGAAATTGTCTTAATATAAATTGGAACTGAATTAATCTAAGGCACGGTTTTCTCTGGAAGCAAAATATTACTTATATGAAGACAATTTGCTTTGTTACAAAACGGAGTATACTGAAGCAAAACAATTAAAGAAGAAAAATAAAGTCTCATTTCAAGACTAAACGCTGCGTTGAACTAAAAAGAAATATTTTAATTCAAAACAAATTGTTTTAAGGTAAAACATTTTATTCAAGGAAAGAACGTGTTTTCATTGTAGACAAATTTTTTTACCGTGTAGTTAAGTAGTTTGAGGTAATTATAACGTGTTTTCAGTTTAGTGATATTAAAACTGATATAAAAGATAATAGTTATATTTAAATAAAGCCTATAATAGTCCTAGATTCTAGTTAAAAGCAAAAAAAAACATAAACACACAAATTCGACTGGGAAAATCAAAAAGTTGCTAATAATCTAATAATTAAAAATCTATACAACTCTTATAGTGAAAATAAATCTCTCTTCACCGAGTGACGTAATGTGCGGAACACATTTTTATCTTAAAACAACAACGCTATTTTTTAACTAAAGTCTGTAAATTTAATAATTTATATTCTTTTCGCTATTTTTAGGATTAATATCAGATGTAAACATTTCTGTGAGAGCCCTTAAAAATATGTAAATTTTCAAGAAATAAACATATATATTTGAAAAATTTGGTGTAAATTAGTTAGTTTTTTTTATAAGAAAGGTTCACATTAGAAGTCAAAATGAAGTGTTTATCAGTTCTCGCAATTATTTGCTTAGCTTTATCCTGTAACCAGGTAAGTAATTTTAAGATTTTTTTAATTATAATTGCACCATGTTCTTTAAACTACTTATTTGGGATTCTGGTAGATCTGCCTACGAAAGCTTTACAAACGATTTGATCACACTTTGGTTGTCCTATGATAATCAGACCATCTTTTTCTGTAGCCTTAGCCTTCCCAAATCCATGTCCGGTGACAGCGTAACAGTTCAAAATCCTGGTAAATCTATCACTGAAAGCCCCAATCAAAGATTTCCACATCCTATGGTTGCTCTACGATAGTCAGGGCATCTTGCTCGGTATCCTCAGCCCCCTGAATCCATACTTAGTGACAATATACTATGATTTGTCAAATTCTGACAATTTTTTGTCAGTCTTATATCTTGGTAAATCTGTCTTTGAAAGCTTCAATTAACGATTTTTACTCCCTGTGGATACTCTACGACACAGAGCATCTCGCTATGTATCCTCAGCCTTCTTGAATCCACTCACAATAACAACGGACTATTGTTTGGCAAACTCTGGCGAATTTTTTTCTCACTTTAAAATTTTTATTAGGTAAACAGCGCTGTTGTAAACGGACCAGCAGAAACAGCCGAAAAACTTTTCAAAGAGTTACAAGTAACTGTCGACAAAGCCGTAAATGGTGCGATGGGTACTTTTAATGCACTTTATAACGAGATTGCACAAAATGCCGTTTGGCTCCAACGTGATACAGAGCAGGTGCTAGTAGATGCCGCTAAAGTATGGAATGACCAGCTCGATAAAGCCACTGCTGAGGCCAATAAAGCTGGTAATTTTCAAATAAATTCAATTCTGTCAAACATGCACCACATTTAGCTAAGCAATAAATATTTATCCGAAAGCTTTTGACAGCGTAAATCGAAAATTATTTACACACAAAATATAAATGACTTCTTGCGATTTTCGTGTTAGGTTAATCAATCGTAGACACTTGTATCAACAGGTTTGTAATTTTTAGGAATCGATGTGACTGAATGCGTTGGAACAAGCCAAAAGGTTATTTCAGATTTACCCAAAGAACTTCTTGCAAATGTTACTTCCTGCATCGAAGACAATCTTAGTGGCGCAACTACTATTATTGATGACTTAATTGGAGATATTAAGGACACTGTCAACGAAGTTGTAATAAGTGTTGGTAAATATAACCATTAACCTTAGATACTATAACACGTGTTAAATTAACCTAGCGTACTACTGATTAACTTATAGGAGACATATAGATTATATAAATGTAAGTTTGTCATAAGCGTACAAAAAGCTACGGTATAGGCTGATGAACAACTATTTTTAATTCATATTTAAATGTTGAATAGGAGACCAAATAAAAACATGCAAAGAGGAGAGCTTCCTCAGTCAGGCAGTCTGTTTGGGCAAAGTTACCGTTAGGATCACGACCGAAGCAGTTAAATTGCCCCTAAAAGTTGCCAAAGATGTCGCCGATGGCAAATCGTATGTTGATTCAGTTGTTTCCGCACTCCCAACGTTATGTGGTGCCCAAAGTGCTGGTAAGCATAAAATATAGGGCTCAATAAAACACACACATGCTTCTTTTCTTTATTATTATAACAACTTTTTATCTCTTTTCCATCCATGCGATCGTCAAAATAAATTTTTTAAATATTATTTTTATTCAAAATAAGTTTTTTGTATATTTATACATTGATACCATAAAAAAATTTGGTTTGTCTGTAACACGATAACTCCGATTTGTTTTTTTTTCTATTTTTTGTCTTTTTTTACAGTCAATCTTGCCAACGATGCTGGTGCAATAGTTAAAGATGTTACCCTCTGCCTTGCAGAGAAAGCCTCTCCTTCACCAGCTTCCCCTATAAACAGAATTACGCCAGCAGACCGAATTACGCCAGCAGACCGAATTACACCAGCGGACCGAATTATGCCAGCAGACCGAATTACGCCAGCAGACCGAATTACGCCAGCAGACCGAATTACGCCAGCAGACCGAATTACGCCAGCAGACCGAATTACGCCAGCAGACCGAATTACTCCAGCGGACCGAATTACGCCAGCAGACCGAATTACGCCAGCGGACCGAATTACGCCAGCAGACCGAATTACGCCAGCAGACCGAATTACGCCAGCAGACCGAATTACGCCAGCGGACCGAATTACGCCAGCAGACCGAATTACGCCAGCGGACCGAATTACGCCAGCAGATCCTCTTAAAGTACTGATATTTAAATAAAAAAATATGTTAATAATGATGTTTTATTTCTTCAAACAAACGATCTACCGTTGTACACAGAGAAATCTAAGTAAAAATTCCGTATTGGATATGGATATACACCTTGGATATTTATAGAATATAAGCCCAGTGACATGACGTAAAGGGGGCCAGGGGGGGAGGGGCAAACGCCCCCCTCCTCTGCGATTGGCGCCCCTGGCGTCTTTTGAAAAAAAAAAGAAAAACTAAATTTAACGCAAAAACAAATGGTGACCCCCCCCCCCCGCCCTTTTATCCATGACACGCTACTGTATAAGCCGGATATTGCAGCATAACCAAATTATATCCAGTGAATTTCCAAAATCCCTCTTTTGGGAAATTTAGGTATTAAATATTCATTTCGAATATACCAAACATGTATGAAAAATATTTATGGAATATTCAGTAAATATGCATTATGAAGTATCAACATTAACTTTGCATATTCATTTATAATATACCATACCATAAACATATATAATGTAAATTAATATGATCAACAACAGAAGTATGTCTTGCCTATAGACAAAATTGCCCATGTAACTAAAAGTGGCCGCCGTATTCACGCAAATATTCTGGAAAACTTTCGCTATGGGTTTGTTAGAAAAAATTATATTATTTTTCTAATTCTTTTTGATTTACATTGAATATTTATTATTTAAACATTACATTTTCTTCGAAAGAAAATTTTATGTATTTAGTTACAATTTATTTATTTAATTCCAGCAAAACGATATCCAAGTACTTCAAATTTATTTCATTAAATAAAGGATTCTCTTCTAAACTTAAATTAATATTGTTGTTGTGCATAATAAATAGACTTATATTTTTAACAGACTAGACTATCTATCGAACATATATCTATTCAAAACAAGTAAATATTTTGTCAATACGATTTTCTGTTATTAAAAGAATAATATCTTATCTGATCAATTCAATTATTGCCCAAACCATTGTTTACAGATTCCTTGTTTTCTATATGTAAGCAATAAAAATTCCATGCGTAGAAAAAAAAATTATATCTACCCCAAGGTTTAAGTCTATCTGGGTGCGATACTATGGAACACTAACACCAGTATTTACAAAGACCTTAAAACTTAGCATTTTAGACCGGGTTTAAGTATCAAGTCTATTATCTAGAAATTAATACCCGGTATGTATGTGTTTGTATTCGTGTTCAAACCAAGCTCGAATCTAATTCTTTACGGTAATTTACTGGAACCAAATTCTATGCACCGTGGATGTTATGTCGCATGCTAATTACAAAATATAGAAAGAGAGGACGACATGTCCCAATAGAATTTTACAGTACATAGAATCTAAACCTTGCTTCGGCACCGCGCTTATACAAAAACTAGCCTCGATGCCGCCCTCACCCCCGTGATGCCTCCCGCGTGCACGGTTCGCGTTGCATTTTAGAGCAGTTCACGCGCACTTTTCAGTCGTGCGCGCTTAAACAACTTCCTATTATCGGTCGGGGTTTGTTTTGATTTCGACGATTTGGTATTTACGACAATGGCGGAAGTTTCTAATTCTGATAGCATTAGCGTGCAATATTTAAAGGCAATTAAATTTTCATCTTTGCCATTAGAAGAGAAAATATATGTTAACTAGGTATGATACATTTATTATTTATTTATAATTACAATAATAATAGGTATGTAACTAATATCTAACTAAATATCTCATTTTTTAATTATTTGCTCTAAATTATATTATACCTCAAAAAGTTCGCGTGACACTCAAAAAAAATTTATGCCTGCGCCGTAATTTTATATTTTTTTTTTGGTGTGCACCCCCAAAGCTTTTTACCACGCGCCGCCACTGGCAACATCCCGAATTTTTTTTACTGACTTAAAATTCTGGCACTACCATGTTTTAATGACACGAGCCACCGCTGATTTTAGGGCAAATTTAAACTTTAAGGAGTTGAATTTATACGGCCCGACACTGATTTTCTCAAATATAATTCCTCGTAATTTTATTTTATTTGTCAAAAGTTTTAAACCGACCAAAAGGTCTTATTTTACGCTACTCTGTATTTGATTTATTCACGTTCCTGGACAGTGGTGCGCGAAAGAATTTTCTTGAAACACTTTAAATTTTACCGATTTGTTTATTTGGGTGCTTGCCCATTTATTTCAAAAAATCAATATTGTCCGTTTACACAGGTTATATGAGAATTTTTGTCTAGGTGGAATTGGCTATAATTTTAGTATGTTATAGTAGGATATTTGACTAACAAAAAAAATGTAAGCAAAGTTAAATTTTTCTGGCCAGGGGAGGATCCCGGCAGAACTGCGTCGGGCGAGAGCCTTTCCTAGGGCTCACAAGAGGGCAAATGAAGTCGGCCCTAACAAAGTGGACCCAGAAAGAGATACCAAAGGGATGGACCAACACAGGAAGTGCCAGACAGGCGAAGGAGTATGTGACAGGATAGAGCAAGTCCCATAGGGACTGGCTGCTCCGTAGAACACGAAGAGAGGAAGGAGCCATAGTGAGAGTGCTAAACGAACACTGCCTCTTACAAGGACACTTGGCGAAGGTTTAAAGCCTTCTTCTTCTAGGACACTTGGCGAAGTTGGGACTGAAGGAGGGCGCAACGTGCAAGCGATGTGGGCCGAGGACGAGAACTCGGCGCATTTCCTCTCAACATGTGAAGCATACAAGGAGGCAAGAATAGAGGTATTTAAAGACGAAGGCCTTCGTACAGAAGGCGGGCAGATTCTTTAGCGAAGAAAGGACGCAGTAGGGGGGATGCCCGGGGGTTGACGAAAAGGGCGCTTCATGGGTCTAGTCGCCGGGCCTAGAGCCTACCCCACACTACAACTACTGCTACTACTAAGTTTTTATATGTACAGTTTTTGAGATATAAACGGTCAAAATTCCTTAAATGGTCGTTTTTAATTATGTTCTATTAATAAAGACTCATCTTGACAAAAAAAAATTAAGTTAGCATAAAAATAACTTATTAAAGGCCTCAAGGCAAAGTCACTTATCATGTCATTCTTATCAATTTATCAAATAATCTACAGAGGGTAGTCAAAAAAACTATTTGTTATATCTGCACTATTACCAAATTTTAAAATGAGCACATTGTATTGTTGCACGAATTAATAGTTTGATAGCCGAACCGAACCCTACTTTTAAAGATATTTTTTTTTTATTTCAAATTTTTTTCCTTACCTAATAAAATTGACTTCAACAACTGTTTTAAGCTATTTTCCATATGACAAAAATTAATTTATTAAATATTTTGTATTAAGTCACAAATAGTGTTGTAAAATTTACAGAAATATATTTTAGGAAATATTTTCGGAAATATTTCCTGAAACATTGAAAATATATGGAAAAATTGGAAATATATGAAATATTAAAAAAATAAGAAAAAAGGCAATATTTATTTATAAAAATCATAACAAAACACCGGAAAACGCAGAAGGCTTATATATGAACACAAATCAGAAGTTAATATTTAAAAAAATAAACAGAAATAAGGTCAAATTTGTACAACAAAAATCTCATTCTTGACACTACACTATTCACTAGTCGAGCAAGAGCTATATCTTCATGGCTGTCATCAGCATCACACTCGTCTTGCCAGTCTACTTCCTCAAAATCTTCAATAGTATCGTAAATAAAAATCGTTCTATAGTAAGTTTAATGCCTATAAGGTTACAAAATATGAAAGATAATATTTTTTTAAATATTTCCGATATTACCAATATTTCCAATATTCCCGAGACACGTTTTTCACAATTTCCATTGGAAATATTTCCAATTACAGCACTATTTAGAACATAAAGAATATTTTAAATTAATAAAAAATATGGTTAAGTCAAAGGATCTTTTAAAAATATATTTTTTTTGCTCATAAATAATTTTTAAGTTAGCTTTGGAAAACGGCTCGGTGTATTTTAATTAAACTTTACCTCGTTATTTTTGTGACTTACTGTCACACTAGGTAAAAAAATTATTTTTCTTCTATGTCTAGTTTTAAAGATATTAATTTTTGTAACTCTAACTATTCTTATATTTACCGGACGGCAACATGAAAAAAGGTATTTCCCGTCCAATTTTCGCTGCACATATCGAAACTACAATTGTTTTAATATAAAATAATTAATAAATAAATGTTTGCCATACGGAAAATAGCTTAAAACAGCTGAAGTCGATTAAGTAAGAAAAAAATCTGAAATAAAAATTTTATATCTATATAAAAGGGGAAAAACAAAAATATGTTTTTTCTTCAAATATCGTATAAAACTATTAATTGGTGCCAAAATACAATGTGTTGGTTTTAAAATTCGGTAATATTGCATACATAAAACAATTGTCTTTTTGACTACCCCTCGTATATTATCTAATAAATTGAGAAGAATAATGACATTGTAAGTGACTTTGTCTTAAGGCCTTTGCTAAGTAATTTTTATGCTTAACTTAATTTTTTTCGTTCAAGATGTAAGAGTTTTTATTATTAGAACGTTTATATCTCAAAAACTGAATAAAGAAAAACTTAACATTACTTACAATTTTGTTAGTCACATACTCTGCTATAACATACTAAAATTATAGCCAATTCCACCGAGACCTGTTCTTTACAAAATCTTTTTTTAATTCTGAATTTTTTAAGCTAAGCTAAGAAATAAATAAAAGTTAAAAATTCCAAGATTCAAAACCTAAGTAACTTTGGCGACCTGTCTTGGTGTTATTGTTAACAATTCGCCGAAAACTCTTATATCGTTATTTAGAGGTCCCCAAGAGGGTTAATTTAATGTATTATAATCTATAGTTTTACAAACTAAACTGTTTAAAAAATTTTAAAAACTACACCAAGGGGGACCTTGTTTCAGAAAATTTTCACCAAAAATTTACAAATCATTTTTTGTTGGTACTATACCACAAAGGAAGTACAGTTGTAGCTGTCATTGTTTTCGAGAACACACAATATATTATGATTATTTTTAATAGATATATTATAATAAATAAGTTGGCCACCACTTTATTCAGGTCCAGGGGGTAAACTCACCAAAATTCCCTTCTTGGTGCGGCACTGGTTCCCGGTGGGAAACACGGGAAAGAAAGGTTGTCATGCCCTATCCCCGTCGGCAAGACGTTGTTTTATGATATTTAATTTTTTAGAATTAAAAAATTACCGAAAATGTTTAATTTGAAAACTTTTCCAATTTCTTTCTTTCTGGGACTTTTAAATGGAAGAGTTACGACCTCTGTCTGAAACCTCTATAGCGCTACTTTATTTTTAAGGTGAGACTTCTTATTAACTTTTAAATAAATTACCAACTTTGTTACCTTTTGAAAAAAACCTATTTAAAAATAACAACGCGATAGAGAGGAGCAGTGGTGTAGACTTAAAAAAGTATTAGTTTTATTTACAAGAGGAAAAAACTACAATTTCTAGTCTAAGTATAATTCTATGATACAGTGTCTCTCAAACTTCACATCACATTAGATCAGATTAGCTCTCCAATCACCAGTGGCGCACCCAGGAATATGTCTTGGGGGGCCAGAGGCCATTTAGGGGGGGTCCAAGGCCTCATGATGACGTATTTTATGCTATTTTATCTATTCATTCATGAATAATGTAGAAAATATCTAAGAAAAATTTAGGCTCGAATGGCCCGGGCCCCCCCCCCACCCTGGGTGCGCCCATGCAAATACCAATTTTTAAGAGAACACCCGTTTCCTATGTATTTCCATTGTATATGCAAAATAAACCGAAATTATTCAGTTTTATGTCATTTTCTCAAAAGGTATTTGTATTTTACAAAAAGTGTGTAATGAACTTTGTTGTAGGAAATTATATTATCTTTTAAACGATGTATCACATAAGTGGGCCAAGTCCACGGTTAGCACTTAATTGGTATCCATAAATTGGGGGACTTTTTAGGATCACAAAGAAAAAATATGTTTTATTAGGTTATATTCAGTTTTCAAAAAAGCATTTTAGAGAAAAATGTTAAAATACCTTTTTTAGAGAAATTAAAATGTTCTTTTGAACGTCGTTTTACAAAGCTGTCTTAAAGCTATCTTTGAGAATCCAGGGGCATCCGCATATTAGGGTTATTTTTCTAATTTTTTTTTAATTTTCTATTTGTTTTGTTTATTTCTTAAAAACTAAGCGTTCTGACAAATCTTGTTATAATTTGTTTTGTTGAAAATAAAATTATCTTTAAAACGATATATATCTTGAGCGTTTTAGTTAACAGGGAACACCCAAAGAATCTACGAATGTTTAGTGATTTTTTTTTTAATCACAGAAAAAAAACTATACTTCTTATGTTTGGACGCCCCTGGTGTATTAACGGTTATTTTAATGTTATAATCGTTCAAAAGAAAATTTAATTGTCTATTAACACAGAAGAAAACGTTTTTTCCGGTAAGGCTCGGTTTTTAAAAAAAAATTGTTAAAATACATGATAACAATGTTTCCTTTTGTGATTAAAAAAAATAACTAAACATATGTATATTCTTTGAGTCTTCCCCGTTAACAAAAACGCACTAGATGCATATCGTTTTAAATTTTATTTTCAACAATATAGAGTGAAACAAGATTTTTTAAAAGCTTAGTTTCTAAGAAAATTAAATAAAACAAATAAAAAATTTTAAAAAAATCATTAAAAAAAATAATCTCAATATGTGGACGCCCCTGGAGTGTCAATAATAGCTTTAACACAACTTTGTGATAGGCCGTTTAAAAGAAAATTTTATTTCCTCTACAAAAGGCGTTTAAATAACTTTCCATAAAATGCTTAGTTGTTTTGAAAACTAAATAAAAGCTAAAAAAAACATTGTTTTGTTTCATAATCTTAATAAATATCCCCAATTTATGGATGCCAATTAAGTGCTAACCGTGGACTTGTGCTACATTTTTAATAATTTTCTATAATAAAGTTGATTACACACTTTCTGTAAAATGCTTACCTTTTAAGAAAATGACCTAAAACTGAATAATTTTGGTTTATTTTGCATATACTATGAAAATACATAGGAAACAGGTGTACCGCTAACACTTCAGGATTCGTATCTCAGTAAGGGTTAGTACCCAGAGACAGTGATATCTCATTTGAAAGCATATTAGTTAGCGTTTAGTTTATTCTTTTACAAATGTTCTCACAAATAAGCAGTTTCGAAGTTAAAGACCACTAAATAAAAAAATTGGTCAAAATCCAAAATGGCGGCGAAATGTTTAGTGTCATAACTCCAAAACCACTCGTCCGAAAAAAAAAACATTCAACAGCGTTTTTATAAGAAATTTTAACGTCTTCAACTGTTTAAAACCTTTTTTTCTAAAATGTAAAGGGACCGGACCTCCCCCCCCAAGGTCAAAAATTAATTTTTTTTAAGACAATGTGAAAATCGCGACTACACCACCTTTTGAAAGTTGGGGTTTTTTTTTCGCTCTAATGACTGGCCTATAATATATTTAGCAATATGTTTAGCAAGTCAGAATGTTAATTAAGTTTAGATAACATAGGTTTCATGGATAACCAAAATGTGCAAAAGTCATTTAAAATTTTCCTTAAGATGAAAGTCAAACTCACTAAAACGATTTTTTCGCTGTCCTAAATTCTCGACCGCGAAAAAACGGAACATGATCTTGAATATTTTAAAATTAATTAAATTGGTTATAACGCTATACTTGTAAAGAGTTTTGCAGTAGACTACTTAAGCTTGTGGATAGTAAGTTGAAGCTAGTTAAAAAAACTCCTTGTCAATGAAAACAGCTAAAGGGTAAGTCCATATCAAATCAACCAATGGTTTGGATCTTGTCACCTTTGATTTTCATAATTTTTCTGGTCAAATTCTTTACTAAGTAGAAAGAAGTAAAAATGCAAATTTTTAGATTTTTTGAGTTTTTGAGTTATTCATTTTTTTAAATGCCTACCCACATAGCATAATCACGTGTTTAACACGTAAAAAAGGCGTGAGAAAAAAAAACGTTGAATTTAAAAGCTGCTAGAAAAAAACCTTTTATTTCATATATGAAAACAAGCCTAATAGGTCATTCATTAACGTTATAAAAAATAGCGTTGCTAAAAACTGCGTTTTAATAACGCTCTTACCAAATTAAAACAGCAATGTTTTTACGTTTGTTTCAAGTGATTTTTATAAACGTTAAAATCACATTAGATTCACGCCTTTAAAATTGTCTTGAAGTGTTATAACTTCCTTTCGCGTTTCTTTTAAGTTAAAAAAATGTTACTAAAAAAACGTGACCAAAAAAGACACAGAAAGTTAGTAGGTTTGAGAAGTCTTAATCTAGTGGCGTTTTAGAACATGTTGTGGAGAAATTTTCAAGTGTGAATTTGGTACATGAAAATAACGAGGGTAAAAAACACGTTATATACACAGCGTCAGAAATTTCAGCAAAAAGTACATTTTTATAGCTTGATTTCTCCTTGATTTTAAGTTATCTTTAAGCATGTAGATTTAACAAAATAAATATTACAAGGTATGAGGTTGTTTTCAAGTAAAAAAAACTTTGTTATTTTGGTTCACGTTAATTTAATGTTGATGTGATTTTTGTGCTATGTGGGTAATATTGTCTTTTTAGCACTGACTTGATTTCTTTAAATCCTTGTTATTCCAAGTCTTGGGAATATCGAGGTAAAAGTTGCTGTGTAATCTTATAGGTCCACAAGCTTAATGGTATGCCTAGTGACATCCTTTTTGTAAAAAAAAATGCAACGGTCTGACCACAAAATTGATTTTTGATGCAGTTTAAAAACGTATTTTTTATTTTGTTCAATTTTTTTATATTTGTTTTCTAGACTATTTATTTACATGTAGGCCAAGTTTTATCATGACAGTGGGTTCCTATTTAAAAATTTATTTTTGTAAATTGAAGTTGTTTAAAATTCCTTTTTTTTACCTTAAATATAACTATTTGACAGTTCCCTTACTTTAATATTTTACCTACAAATTAGCCCTGATTGGAATTATACTATTTCAAAAGTTTTTAATCATTTTCACTTACTTATTTAGACATCTAAGTTAAGATTACACATCCACTCTGTCACATTTTTGGAATTTCTCACTGTCGTGGGATGATTTTGATACCAACCAATTTTTTTCCATTTACAATCTACCATTTCGATTTCGGTAACTATACGTTAAATCAAATTGATATCCAGAACAGATACATAGCAAACAGACTTAGAAAACACGCCACAAAACGTCATGTTTACACAACTTTTGTTTTTTACAAAAAGTCATTAGTCAAATTAATACGCCACCTCTGATATTTAACTACCATACGGCCAATGTTGTCATTATTTTAAGAGCAGTGGCGGTTCCTCCATAAGTGCACATGTCCACGTGCTCCCCCAAATTTCACTTTTAATAGTAGTTTACCTAACTAGTGCGGAAAGTGCCTCTTTTCCGCACGCGATTGCAGATGGCCAAACGACGCGATAGCGGAGTTTGGCCAGCAATCAAGTGCGGAAAAGACACTTTACGCACGAGTTAGGTACATTATTTTTTCTATAAGCGTGAGGAAAAAACTAAAAATTAATCAGAAAATTATTTATATTCAAAACATTTTAATCAAATCAATTATTATTATTAACATTAATATTAAAGGTGCAGTTTGTAGCGTGCTGTAAGTTGATAGCAGAGGCAAGTGTTTTCTCAAATGAAGTGGCAGATTTGAAACTTGGGTTTTGGTTCTCCACTGCGTTCTCCAAGTTTTCGGAAACATCTGTTGCAACTGTGGTCATGCATTTGGGGCTGGATTGAGGCACTTTGGAAGGTTGTATGGTAGAAGAAAGTTGCTGACTAGTTGAAGGACCAGGGTGGCTGAACTTCAAAATTTTATTCGAAATATTTTTTTGGAATCCAGTTGAACTGTCAAGGTACCCTTCTGCGACACTTGAAGATTTCCATCCACCGAGTCGTTTGATATTGGTTATTCCTTCGCCTGAATCTGCCAACATTGTTGCGGCAGAACGTCGGAAGCTGTGGCCCGTGTATAATTCTGGATTTGAAAGCTTCAGATAGCATGCGATATCTGATGGCATTTTACCGAATGTATTAATTCCAATGCATTGTACCGTACATGCTCCTTTTTTGTAGTTTACGAAGAACCGTCTATGTGGGGTCTCTGGTTTCCTTAAGTTGACATATTTTCGGATCAATTGGAGATGTTTTCCATTCTCGGCTTCTTCTGAAATAGCAAAACTTCTAAATGTATGGTTTTTTGAGTCAGGAATTTTTATAATGATCATATTTCCTTTTTCTTCAATGTCATTTCGGCACATTTTTGCTAGTTCTTCACGGCGACATGCGCCCGCCAAACCAAAAATCGTGGCAACTTTCATATGCAAATAAACTAGGTCAGGAGCTTCGCTTAAAAACTTGAAAATTTCTTCTTTTGTGAAGATTTTTGCCTTCTTGGGTCTGAATCCAACGTTTTGTTTTTTCAAGTAGGCCGTACCTTTAAAAAAATTGCTTAAGTCAACGTTTTTTCTGAGTTTTATTACACTTTTGAGCATAGAATACCTCGACCAAAGGGTATTCGGTTTGCACGTTTTGGAAATTTCGGAGAAATATGCCAAAAAAACAGCTTCTTGAAGGGATTTGATGCCTTTAGCGTGGCACCATCTCTCAAACAAACTATATTCCTTCTCATACCTGTGACGAGATTTTGAAGGAAGCAGGTCCAAATTAGCGATTCTAGCGGCTTCTAGAACTGACTGGGGTAGATCTTCGTCCGAAGAATCCATTGAAAATCTGATTTTTTTGTTTGAAAAATTCAAAAGACGCTTGTATCTGCAAAATTGGCTTTGTTTTGACAGTTTGTTTGTACTTTGTTGCTATGGTGATTTAAGATGCCAAATCTAAAACCACTAGTGTTCATTATTGTTTGACATTGACAATGACGATATTTATACCGGGGAGGTTAAAAACTTATAATTTGAACCTTTTACTGAAAACTTTATTTTATCGAAAATATTGAAAATATAGCTGAATTTTAGTCAATTTGAATATTTTTAGGATATTTCGTGTGCTAGGAAAGATACAAATGTATTTTGAACGGTCTAAATGTTATAGAACACCTCAAAATCGTAACAAATTTACTTTTCCGCACTAGTGCGGAAAAAATATTTTTCCGCACTAGTGCGGAAAAGTGGCACTTTCCAAACTAAAATGCGTGCGGAAAAGTGGACTTTTCCTCACGCTTATAGAAAATAGTAGTTTACCTAACTAGTGCGGAAAGTGCCTCTTTTCCGCACGCGATTGCAGATGGCCAAACGACGCGATAGCGGAGTTTATCCAGCAATCAAGTGCGGAAAAGACACTTTACGCACGAGTTAGGTACACTATTTTTTCTATAAGCGTGAGGAAAAAACTAAAAATTAATCAGAAAATTATTTATATTCAAAACGTTTTAATCAAATCAATTATTATTATTCACATTCTAGCGGTTTCTAGAACTGACTGGGGTAGATCTTCGTCCGAAGAATCCATTGAAAATCTGATTTTTTTGTTTGAAAAATTCAAAAGACGCTTGTATCTGCAAAATTGGCTTTGTTTTGACAGTTTGTTTGTACTTTGTTGCTATGGTGATTTAAGATGCCAAATCTAAAACCACTAGTGTTCATTGTTGTTTGACATTGACAATGACGATATTTATACCGGGGAGGTTTAAAACTTATAATTTGAACCTATTTTACTGAAAACTTTATTTTATCGAAAATATTGAAAATATAGCAGAATTTTAGTCAATTTGAATATTTTTAGGATATTTCGTGTGCTAGGAAAGATACAAATGTATTTTGAACGGTCTAAATGTTATAGAACACCTCAAAATCGTAACAAATTTACTTTTCCGCACGCAAAATATTTTTTCCGCACTAGTGCGGAAAAGTGGCACTTTCCACACTAAAATGCGTGCGGAAAAGTGGACTTTTCCGCACGCTTATAGAAAAAAAATATTAAAATCTGATCATTCTTTAATTATTAATTTCATCGTAAAGTATCAATAAACCCCAAACGGAATTCACCAAAGACTTGAATACTAACTACAAATTAGTACTCGGTATGTATGTGTTTGTATTTGAGTTGAAACGAGGATGCGTAGGTCGGCTGTCTAGATCGGATCCAAATTCTGTGCACCGTGAATGTTATGTCGCATTCTAATTACTAAATATAGAAAGAGAGGACGACATGTCCCTACACGATGGATAGACTACACCGGTGTTCGGATCTTTTTTTAGCCCGGTTTTTTTTTAGCCCGCTTTATTATTTATTACACAAATCCTAAACTACAAGTCAAACTGAATGTGATCGTTTAGTATCAAAGGTGAACCGAGGACTTGGGAAGTAAACAAAGATGTAGGCAGCGGATTATTTTTGAAGCTGAAACGAACATAGTATTTTCTTCGAATTTTAATTTTTGTGTAAAGAGAAATGAAGCGGGCCAAAAAAATAACGACTGGTATGTCTGAGAAATATTATTTTAGAAGAATATACTAAAAAATAGTAGGAAAATGGCCTTAGTTTTCAAAAAATTCAAGAAACATTAGTTGTTCATATCATATCTAACTTTTGTTTACAAAAATCAGCTGGACCACCAGGAACGTGAAAATTCGACATATATTTATATAAAATCCGAACACCGGTCTATTCTATCCACCGTGATGTCCCTATAGAATATTACAGTACACAAAATCTGGGCCTTACTTCGGTTCCAAAATCCGCTTACAATTATTTTTAACTTAAACTTTAAAAAATCAAAATTGCGGTTTCAAAATGGCGCACTTTCTTATTTATAAACCGATTTGCCTCAAACTTGAAACATCGCGGCGCTTAAGGTAACTTCATACAATTTTTGATCCGAGTTTGATGCGATCAACTCATAAATAGGAAAATCCGCCATTTTGGAACCGCCATTTTGATTTTTTAAAAGTTTAAGTTAGCCAATAACCAACCAACTAGCCAAATACCTAGTTGGAAAAGTTTGAAAAAGTTATAACCAAACAAATAAACAAATATATTATAAAGAAGTCAAGCTAAATAAAAATGTTTAAACAATTGCCAATGATAATATCACAAAACAAAAAATCTTGAGGCTAATTGTCTTCGCGGCGAATCGGCCGGCGGCGAATTGTCCCCGCGGCGAATCGGTCGCGGCGAATTGTATTCTACTCTTGGGACCTACAGAGACCTAAGAAGTACATTCATGGGACGTTCGCTGTTCCTAGGGGAGTTGTCTGACTGAGAAATACTCTCAAGAGAAGTTCTCGGGACTGTTTCTCTTAAATAATCTATGGTTGTGCAGGGTCTTGGTTTTACTAGATCAAAAATAAACTCGAAAATTAGATCCTAAAATGTTTTCTTTCATCCTTAGCATCGCGTAGTATACTTTAGGTAAAAACCATGTCACATTTTATAGTTTTATGTGCACTTGCTTTGTTGGTTTAGTCCAAATTAGAAACCATTTTAGTTTATAACATGTCTGCCGTGCCAACGAGGTCCTAAATATACAGAAGCCCAGTGGCGGCCCATGAGTAGCACTGCAGTTACCTATGGATCCCAGACCTGGACACTTACAAAATCAAACATAGTGGTAACAAATCCCGAAGATCAATGGAAAGACAAATAACACTGGCCTGCAAAAAAAAATACTCTGCCAATATATGGGTACCTAAGCTCACACTAGGTACTATAGTTATAGTGTTCGTGTGAGCTAATATAACTAAAATCTGAAATATATTTTATTCAACCCCAGGCTCAATTACCTTTCGTTTGATACCACACAAGCCATGTTTTAAATTAAACTCTAATTTTTGAAATCTACCCCCAACCTTTTTTTTAAACTAAAATGTATTTTTTCTAACTCCAGACTCAATTACCTTTCGTTTGATATCACACACACCCCACCCTTTTATTTGGCTTGTGATCGATGGATTTCGTTCATTTTTAAATGGGACCATCCCGACTCGAGACCCAGCCTAGATACCAAATTTGATTAAAATCGGGCAAGCGGTTTTTGAGTTATGCGCGTTGGTCGTTACAGACAGACATACAGACAGACAGACAGACAGACAGACAGACAGACAGACAGACAGACAGACAGACAGACAGACAGACAGACAGACAGACAGACAGACAGACAGACAGACAGACAGACAGACGGCGCAACAAAAAAGTTTCAAAATCATCTGAAACGCAAAGATATATAAAAATTTTTGAAATCGGAGCAACTTTTTTTTTCTCACATTAGGATCACCATAGCTCACACTACTATAGTATCACACTACTATAGTAGTAGTGTGAGCTAAATCTTGAACCCTGGCATTATTTCCGCTGATTCTTATGTAAGACGACGCCCTGAATCCAAATATAGCTTGCGTTTTCTTCTACCACCCACCATTTTTGAGGGAGCAGCCCTTTTACCTATTTTTATCATTTTTCGATGATAATTATAATATTATCGACATAAATTTAAATTTTTAAGTATAAAAAGAGTTATTTTAGTTTCAAACAATAATAAATACATGGGCGCACCCAGAAGGGGGGGGGGAGCTTGCCCTCCCCCCATAGCCATGATTTTTTTACATATATTCCACATATTTTATAAAAAAACAGAAAAAATAGCTTAAAATTCGACATCATAGGGCTATAGAGGCGTCGGGCCCCCCAAGACATATTCCTGGGTGCGCCACTGATAAATAAGAATTGTCGTACCTTCACTTGGTACTTGCTTTCCTTTTATACCCTGAGGTACAACCCTCTCGTTTCAAAAACCAGCAGTACTCCGCCAACAGGCTTGCATTTCACTTCCCTGAAAACCTCTTTTGCAACTTAGCGATGTTTTGATGAAACTGTTCCCCCTATTCATCCGAGACTGCTCCTAAATTTTCAGAAAAGAAGTCCAGATGCGAGTGAAGGAAGTGCACTTTAAGGGACATGTTACATCCCACGGCCTTGTACGCTAAGAGAAATTCCTCGACCTGAGCGACATAACCATCCCTTTTATGGTTACCCAAAAAGTTCTTACACACGTTTTGGAATGCAAACCAAGCTCGTTTTTCTTTTTGATTCAAGTGTTCAATAAACGTCAAATCTTGAAAAAGTTGTCTAATCTGGGGCCCCACAAAAAACCTTCCCTGATTTTAGCCTCACTAAGACGAGGAAATTTAGTTTTCAAAAATATGAATGCGTCGCCTGTTTTGTCCAGTGCTTTTACAAACTGTTTGATCAATCCAAGTTTGAAGTGCAAAGGCGGCAAGTAAATATTATCTTGCGGGACTAATAAGGATCGTTGACGACATTTTTCTAACCGGGAGTAAATCTTTCTCGCAAAGGCCAGTTCCGTACAATGTAATGTTTGTCCCGCGCTCGGGTGTCCCATTCACAAATAAAGCAACAATATTTTATTTTTTTTATTATAGTTTCTGCATGAGCGTATACAAGGGGGGAGCGGGGCTTGGCGGCGAAAGCCTTCCCCCAAGAATCTAAAACTAGATTATGTTAAAACTATTTATTTTCCTACTTTTTAATATGTTAATAAATAAAAGTGGAAAAATTTTCCAAGCCCCTCCAAGGCGTTTTTAGCTCACACATATACTATACTATAGTAGTGAGAGCTATGGTGATCCTAATTTTTTTGAGAAAAAAAAAGTTGCTCCGATTTCAAAATTTTTTATATATCTTTGCGTTTCAGATGATTTTGAAACTTTTTTGTTGCGCCGTCTGTCTGTCTGTCTGTCTGTCTGTCTGTCTGTCTGTATGTCTGTCTGTCTGTGTGTCTGTATGTCTGTCTGTAACGACCAACGCGCATAACTCAAAAACCGCTTAATCGATTTTAATGAAATTTGGTACCTAGGCTGGGTCTTGGGTCGAGATGGTCCCATTTAAAAATGAACAAAATCCACCCAACACAAACCAAATAAAAGGGTGGGGATAAATGTCAAAAATTAGAGTTTATGTGAAAATATGGCGTGTGTCATATTAAACGAAAGGTAATTGAGTCTGCAGTTAAACAAAATAAATTTTAATTTATTTTAAAAAAAGGGTGGGGGTATATTTTAAAAATTAGAGTTTAAGTGAAAATATGGCATGTGTGATATCAAACGAAAGGTAATTGAGTCCTGAGTTTAACAAGATACATTTTAGTTTTTGTTTTTTTTTTAAGGGTGGGGGTAGATTTCAAAAATTTGACTTTAAGTCAAAACATGGCTTGTGTGGTATCAAACAAAAGGTAATTTAGTCTGGAGCTGAATAAGATATATTTCAGTTTTTAGTTATATTAGCTCACACATACACTATAACTATAGTACCTAGTGTGAGCTTAGGGGCCCATATATTGGCAGAGTATTTTGTATACGCCAGTACTTTCTGTATATATACTTTTATATACTAATATGTTGCTTTATACTTTGCTATAACGTTTATTACCTTTACCGTTAAGCTGCTGGACCCCCCCACCCAAACAAATGGCTTACCACCTTGCTATAAATATTAATATTTAGTCTCTCAGAAATAATGATGTGTCAAAAAAATCATCCTTTCCGTCCCACCAAACTATCGAATAGCAGTAAAAATAGGTAGGGGGGTGTCCCCCAAAAATTTAGGAGGTCATGGTGATCCTAATTTTTTCGAGAAAAAAAAAGTTGCTCCGATTTCAAAATTTTTTATATATCTTTGCGTTTCAGATGATTTTGAAACTTTTTTGTTGCGCCGTCTGTCTGTCTGTCTGTCTGTCTGTCTGTCTGTCTGTCTGTCTGTCTGTATGTCTGTCTGTCTGTCTGTATGTCTGTATGTCTGTATGTCTGTAACGACCAACGCGCATAACTCAAAAACCGCTAGGCCGATTTCAATGAAATTTGGTATCTAGGCTGGGTCTTCGGTCGAGATGGTCCCGTTTAAAAATGAACAAAATCCACCGAACACAAACCAAATAAAAGGGTGGGGATAGATTTAAAAAATTAGAGTTTATGTGAAAATATGGCGTGTGTGATATCAAACAAAAGGTAATTGAGTCTGGAGTTAAACAAAATACATTTTAATTTATTTTAAACAAAGGGTGGGGGTATATTTCAAAAATTAGAGTTTAAGTGAAAATTTGGCTTGTGTGATATAAACGAAAGGTAATTAAGTCAGGAGTTCAACAAAATACATTTTAGTTTTTGTTTTTTTTAAGGGTGGGGTGGATTTCAAAAATTTGAGTTTAAGTCAAAACATGGCTTGTGTGGTATAAAACAAAAGGTAATTTAGTGTGGAGTTGAATAAAATATATTGTTTTTAGTTATATTAGCTCACACGTACACTATAACTATAGTACCCAGTGTGAGCTTAGGGGCCCATATATTGGCAGAGTTTTTAATCATTTATTCATTCATTGGCGTGCAATTTCCCAAGTCAATCGTTCGAAATACTAACTTTTTTTGCCATTGATTTTCTGCAACATTAAAAGTAAAATAAAAAAGTTTAACAATATGATCCGTCAATTTGACATTGGCCAGTTAGTAAAGGTGAGCTCTACACGAAAAAGTTATACCGGGTGGGCCAGAAAAACCGAACAATTTTTTTTTTCATTAAAACTCTTGAATTATATAATCGATTTTAATATGAAAAACTGCACTTGGCAGAGAATTAATCAGAGGTTTAACTAAATAAATCTTTTTGTCCGACATCTCAAAATCCAAGATGGCGGAGGAAATTAAAAAATTATGTCTGCATTTCTTTCCTTAAAAATTAATTACTACTGAACCGATTTTGATAAAATAAAAAACTAAAATATTTTTGCAAAATAAGAATAAACACGCCATTTTGAAGAATCAACTTTGATTCTGTCCGCCAACTTATCATTAAAAAGCTATTAATTCTAACCAGGATATTTTTATTTCATTAAAATCGATTCAGTAGTAAAGAATTTATAAGGAAATAAATGCAGACATGATTGGTATGGCAATGCAATCGTATATTAACCAAAACAATGGTTGAAACAAAAATATTTTTTTAAAACCACTAAATCGATTTTGCTGATTCATACCTTGTTATGCGTGAAAAGAAGGCAGCTTTTTTATTAATTTAAAAAAATAATTAAAACATGTTCGCAACATAAGAATAAACGAGCATTTTTGAGAGGTACATTTCAATTTCCTCCGCCATCTTGGATTTTGAGATATCGGACAAAAAGATTTATTCAGTTAAAACTCTGATTAATTCACTGCCAAGCAGCGGCGTAGCGTGGGGGGGGGGTTCGTCCCCCCCCCCGCCCCGAGGTTAGTGGCGCCCCATAGGTGGCCGAAGCGCCCTCAGCTTTATTAAGTCGGGCCGGTAATGGCCAATTGAGTGGGTGCCAAAGGAAACTAACGACATGAAGACCTTTTTTTTTTTTTGGTCTCAAGATTCGTGAGAGGCGCCCTTGTGACTTATCGGCCGCCCCCTCACACATTATGACCTTTTTTTTTGGTCGCAAGATTCGTGAGAGGCGCCCTTGTGACTTATCGGCCGCCCCCTCACACATGTTGTTTTTTATTTTTTGGTCGCAAGATTTGTGAGAGGCGCCTTTTTGACCTTTTTGTTTTTTTTTGCCACAAGATTTTTCATCAGTTTTCAGAGGCGCCCTTTTTAGCTGTCGCCCCCCCCCCCCCCCCGCCCTTTCGGGCACGCTACGCCGCTGCTGCCAAGTGCAGTTTATCATAATAAAATCGATTATATAATTCAAGAGTTATAACGAAAAAAAATTGTTCGGTTTTTTTGGCCCACCCGGCGTAACTTTTTTTCGTGTAGAGCTCAACTTTAGCTCGTTTTACTAACCTGCCAATGTCAAATTGACAGATCATGTTGTTAAACTTTTTTATTATTCTTTTAATGTCGCACAAAAATCAATGTCAAAAAAAGTTAGGATTTCGAACGATTGTCTTGGGAAATTGCACTCCACTGTATGAAAAAAAAGTACTGTGGGCAACAAAAATCATTCCATTAACCTCATAATTATATTTGTTTAAATATTATCGTTAAAAAAAAGTATTTTGCATTTCTAAAAAAAAACATTAAAATCCTAAAAAGCTTAGAGTTTTACAGTGTTTTGTGAAAAACATTAAGAACGGATTTTTACCATTTATACATATTTTGGTTTCCTTCGAAGATTCCTAAAATACAGGAGAAAACAAAAAAAATTCCACCGTTTGGATTTTTTTTACAGTTAATTCTGTAATGCATCGTTTTTTGTAGAAATATTTTTTAATAATTTTTATGTTCGGAACGCCACTGACTGTAGCAAACTGTTAATAAGTCCAATTTTTTTATTTGTATATTAAACTATACTTATGATCTAACGTCTGGTATATACCAAACAATAATATCGTTTTTCAGAATAGTTAGAAATGACTTGAAATAGTTTTTTGTAAAAAATGCACAAAAGCTAAAACCTGAAACTTTGAACCCCTGTATCTTAGAAACTATAGGTTGGACGACGATGGGGCAATGATAACTTTTCATCAGGGTATCAAGATCTACAACATACTAAAATTTAAAAGAAATCCAACCGAAAGCCACCGCCCATAAGCTCCGGGCGGGATCCTTTATCAAAATGGCTAATTATATTTAAAATGGTAGTTATGCAAGGAATATCACTATCCTCATACAATATTATTACACCTTTTATTCGACAGTAAATTTATTTTACCGCCGGCATAATACCCAAGAAAGAAATTAGCAAGGTTTATAAAAACGCAATTCTTGCCTCCTTCTGGCTTCGCAGATTTAAAATCCCAAGTCAGCTCTTGCCTACCTGCCTATAATTTCTTCTCTGGTGTTCCCCCTCTCCTTTAACTTTTAGTTCATGGATCGTCGCGTTTTGCTAAGATCGGCATTTACCCTTATGTAGGGTGACCATACGTCTGGATAAAGCCGGACATGTCCGGCTTTTTGAGCAACAGAAAATGTCCGGCCGGCTTTTTGTTTCGTCCGGCTTTTTGGCGACCAAAGACCTTGTGTTTTTTGTCATCCAGGGGAGCACCATAGGGGGAGGGCTATTGAGCCCTTCAAACCTAAAATATAGCCGCCCCCTCCAAACGAAATGAGCATAATTTATCAGGAGCGAACTGATCATGTCACTTGAAAATTTCCTATACTTTTGAAACTAACCAATTTTTTGCATTTGGTACCATTTTTCCCGAAAATTTTTGACACCATTTATTATATCCATAATTTAATTATTTTTTTTTTCATTTTACCAAAACATTTTTTTTAAGTTGCGAGTTTTTTCAAAAATTATTGCCTGCGCAACGATTTTTGTATTTTCATAATTTTTTTATATTGCAAAAATTGTTTTCTATATTTTTACGTGCTGCATTTTTTTTGCCTCTTTTTGAATATTTTTTTCAAATATTTTTCCTGGGTGCAATTTTTTACAAGTACCTAAATTTTTTCGAAATTTTTGCCTGCGGTTCACTTTTTTTTAGTATTTTTTGATGTTGCAGAAACTACTTGTCCAAAGAGTGCTTAATTCTTTTTTAAAATTTCACATTGCCATTGCCATTGCCATTTTTATCCTACAAATCTTCTTGTGTCGTATATTTTTTATTCATCGTGGAGTGTGTTATGCCATCTCCCCCCCCCCCCCCTCGTCGTTTTTTTGCACATGGCTCGGCTAGTTGCGCCTAGCTTTTTTAAGGTGGTTTTTCATACTGGTTTTTTTTGTAAATTCAGGTTTTTGGGTCCCAAGATACTTTTTTTTTGAATATAAAAGAATATGGTCGGTTTTTTAAACTGACCGATTTTGTCCGGCTTTTTTGTATCTGACGTCCTCCTTTTGCGCTAAGCACATATGGTCACCCTACCTTATGTTTCTATATTTATCCAAACACCTGCTGAATTAGCTTTTCTCTGTCTAAGCAGAATCTTTATGGTCACTATAGCTATTACCCTAATGGTATACATAATGTCAAATAGTTTTGATAACCAAGGTTCAAACCGAGTAATTCAAGGATATAATAAAAATTATAATTCTAAACTAAGTGCAAATTAAAAAGTTATTAATAATATGCCCCGAATTATTTGTTAATACTTTGAGCAGATATCGAATATTTTCCAAACTTCCAGGCAATTATCCATTTTTTACAGCAACGCAAAAAGTTTAGCAATTCAATAAGTTCTTCCGTCCAGTCCGTTATTTGCGAAAAACTTTTTGGCCTTAAGTGATTTAGGTAAGTTCGTAATATATCAAAGAGCACGTTGAATGAAAACCTATTATGCTTTTAAAGAAACAGTAAGAAAAAGTTATGTCAAGAATCTTGAGACAGTAGGAAACAAAACAAATATATACCGAACCCCCCTGGGTGTAAAATTTTAAGCTCGTTTTTGAAAACAATAAAATTTTTAAAAATGACTGTGCAAAAATTTTTTTTAACTCATTCAGAACCTTTTTAATGTAGAGACGGCTGACTGCCTGTGTAGTGGTCCTAATTAATCAAACGACCTTAATCGGATCATATACCGGGTGGGCCAAAAAAATACAGACAATTTTTTTTTTCATTATCACTTTTAAACTATTCCATCGATTTTAATGGGACAAACTGCGCTTGGTAGAAAATTAATTAAAGTTTTGACTAAATATATTTTTTTGTCCGCCGTCTCCAAATCCAAGATGGCGGACGAAATTAAATTGTACCCTTCAAAGATGCTTGTTTATTCTTAAAAAAGCTGCATTCTTTTCACGCACAACAAGGTACGAATCAGCAAAATCGGTTTAGCGGTTCTAAAAAAATTATTTTTGTTACCATTGTTTTGAATATTATACGTTTGCCTTGCCAGTCATGTCTGCATTTCCTTTCTTATAAATTCATTACTACTGAACCGATTTTAATGAAATAAAAAACCAATGAAATAAAAAACCACCTGGTAAAAATTGATTGCTTTTTAAAGATCATGATTTATCGCAATCTTAAAATTTAAGAAACGTGGAATTTCGTACCCGTGAATTTAAAAATCAAACAAGTTTCGGGGCTAATCGGGCAAAAAGGAGTTTTTTGTTTCCCTTATATTTTTTTTTTATATTTTTCCGTGGGTAGCCTGAAAGCTTAACCTCACGGGGGTCCAAGATCTATTTTTTGTTTCCTTTATATTTTTTTATTTAATTTAATTTTTTTGAATATTTTTCCGTGGGTAGCCTGAGAGCTTAACCTCACGGGGGTCCAAGATCTAATGGACACCTAATAAGTGTTGACAGTTAACCGTTTCGTCCTTATGGGACTCCTCAGAACACTGCTGGTCAATGTGACAAATCTTGCGAAGTTAATCAGACGGTTTTGTCTAATTAAATGTAATCAGTGAGAGAACTATAGCAAGAAGCGCCATCTACCGAGATACGAGAGAAACAAAAAACCAAAAGCAGGCGAAAACACTGCTATACAATATCGATCAATGAAAAGATCGAATGCAAATAATAGAAAACAACTATAGTCCGTGACCTACGACAGCTCTTTGTCTTTCAGGCCGGATCAACACAGATTGCATTTTTACCCGTCTTTAAGACAGTGAGCGTCAATCAACGGAAATTTTAAGCCAAACAATACTAACAAACGTGGAATTTCGTACCCGTGAATTTAAAAATCGGACTATAGTTGTTTTATTTAATTTGCATTCGATCTTTTCATTGATCGATATTGTATATCAGTGTTTTCGCCTGCTTTTGGTTTTTTGTTTCTCTCGTATCTCGGTAGATGGTGCTTCTTGCTATAGTTCTCTCACTAATTACATTTAATTAGAGACCAAACCGTCTGATTAACTTCGCAAGATTTGTCACATTGACCAGCAGTGTTCTGAGGAGTCCCATAAGGACGAAACCAGAGACAAAAAAGAGACTGCCGAAAAGATAGGGCCGCACAGCCAACAAGTTCCAGTAGCGCACAGCGCTGAAATCGCGGACTATGTTTCTATTTGTATTTAAAACTAATTTTATTCTGTTCGATTGGGGTCGTTCATAAATTACGTAAAACTTTGAGAAAATCACATAACGCTTAGTATTTTCTAATGCCATTTGTTGTTAGAAATGGTTTACTATATTGAATTGAATTGAATAAATCTTTATTAGCAAATCATGCTATTTCAAATTACAAACATAAATATAAAAAATACATTTAAATGTTAATACATACACCAGTAATTTCTATAACAAAACAAATCCAAACTTATAATACTAATAACTATTTACTTCTTATTATTACATAATGGATAATATATCTCTGGAGAACAGCATCGCTGTGGAATAAGCTTCCTGCGACACTTTTCCCTGCAGGTTACAATCTGAACCTTTTCAAAACCAACATACACCAACATTTCCGCGCACTTGTTGCTTCTCGAGCGTGATAGGGATCTCCTTGCGAGTGCGCACCGTAAAAAAAAAAATTATTGAAATAAAGCCAGGTTAAATAACAGCAATTTTTATTCAACTGAATTAGGATATAAGTCATTGTTTTATAAAGGAATCAGATTGTATAACAAATTACCATTAGACATTAAAAATTGCAAATCAAATAATATGTTTACGAGAAATCTTAAGAAGTACTTGTTGCCTAGTCAGCCTGATTGTTTATGTAAACCACCCTTGGTACTATATTATATTATATTATATTTTATTATTTTAGTCTCCATATTATTTTTTTGGTGTGTTTTAGTATAGTGACCTTTTCTCATAAAGAAAGATGGCATCAATATTTTTTTTTAGGATAGGATTAAAAACATTTTACAGTACAGTATAAGTACTTGATAAAGCTGTGTGTTACTAGATTATTCTTTTAGTAGGTAGGTAATCCGTGGTATAGGTATAGTTAGTTCTGTTGGGAATGATACAGGAATGTGCTTGTAATGGTTTTTCGGTATTATTAGAGAATTATTGAAATATAGCCAGGCTATAATTGTGCCAGGCACAATTTTGACACCTTCACATTGTAATATCAGCTGTGATCTTTCAACACATGGTCTTTGTTTACTATATGAACCGGAATAAATAATGCCTTCTTTTATTAATTGAAAATAAACGACGATAGTTTTAAATTCGACTTTGGTATGAATTTTGAACGATTAACTGTCAGTTTTCAATGTAAATGTGTTGAAATAGTGCCTGGCACAATTATAGCCTGGCTAGATTTCTCTACTAATACCGAAAAATCTTTACAAGCATTCCTGTATCATTCCCAACAGAACTAACTATACCTACCTACTAAAAGAATAATCTAGTAACACACAGCTTTCTCAAGTACTTACACTGTACTATATAATGTTTTTAATCCTATCCTTAAAAAAAACATTGCTACCATATTTCTTTATGAGAAAAGGTTACTATACTAAAATACACCAAAAAAATAATATAGAGACTAAAATAAAAAAATATAATATAATACAGTCGAACCTCTCTAACTCGAACCTCTATAACTCGAACCTCTCTATAACTCGAACCTTTTAAGCGGTCCCTGCACTTTTCACATGTATTTTAACCCATGTAACTCGAGTTTCTATAACTCGAACTCTCCATAACTCGAACTGTTTTGGTTGTCCCTTCAGGTTCGAGTTATAGAGGTTCGACTGTATAATATAATATAATATGATACCAAGGGTTTACTTAAACAATCAGGCTGACCAGTGGCGTATATATGCCCGCCCCCCCCCCCCGAAGCTAAGATTTTTTTAGATATTTTCCACATATTTCATAAATACAAATATAAAATAGTATAAAATACGTCTTTATAAGGTCTGGCCCCCCCCGAAACTTTTTTCTATATACGCCACTGAGGCTGACTAGGCAACAAGTACTTCTTTTTTTTTTCTCTTATACATATTATTTGATTTGCAATTTTTAATGTCTAATGGTAATTTGTTATACAATCTGATTCCTTTATAAAACAATGACTCATATCCTAATTCAGTATTTATACTGTTTAAATAAAAATTGCTGTTATTCGTTGTTGCATAGGTATGAACATCTGTAACATTCATCAATCAATGTTAATAGAAGTTGCAACCAAAAAAATTAATAAATAATACAGGTATTCTACCCATATTGCAAATTGCAAGTCATTTTTAAAAGCAAGTTACAAGTATATTGTAAACGCAGTCGACAGTCGAGTCAAACCTAACCTCAAATTCTTGGTTTGTTTTTCTGGAATTTTCGGATGCAAAAATTTTGCTACGAAATAACTTTTTCACTACAAAGGAGATCTGTTTTGTGTTAAAGCGCGTGTTATCAGACAAAACTGGTCTTGTTTTGTGACTAAGACAAGGTCGATTTATATACTTGTTATACAGATTGACACTGAACATATACATTGGTTTTAGATAAAATGTGTCAACTTAGTATTAGTGTATTGTGTGTTCGGGAGGGGTGATCATCTGTCCACAGCAGGTATACAAATTTTTTTAACAAGACTGTGTAGGACTCCACAGGACACTAAAATACACTACAGGACCAAGAATTTATTTGAGTCCTGTAGGATGGTGTACAAATTTTTTTCAGCTGTTCACCCCTCAGTTATGGCAGGGGTGGATCTAGGAACTTTATTTAGGGGGGTAGATATCATAATAAATATTGCATAAAACAGTTTTGCATTGTGACCAGGATGTGTATTCTGTATGTAAAAACTTAATATAGTTTGAGATTTGGGGGGTGGGAATTTCCCCTCCCGTAGATCTGCACGTTCTTATGGGTCATTGTCCATATAATTTTATTATTATTGATGTATCGCCTTTTCCGCATTTTCCATTTTTAGTTTTAATAGATATTTTAGTCAGTGCACCCAAGAATAGGTCTTTGGGGGACCCGAGACACAGTTATGCCATATCTTCACCTATTTAATTTTTTTATTCATGGTATATATGGAAAATGACTAAAAATCCTTAGGCTTCTGTCTTTTAGTTTAGTGTTTGAACATAATTCTAGCTAGTGCTTTTACTTTTTAGGTACACAGACATCATTACAATCACATTGAGTACACACTGCTTGGTTGCAAATGTTTTTTCATTTAGGTAAGTAATAGAGAAATATTGGTTAATAAGTTCTGTCTCTTTCCACACCCATACTAGGGCCTATTCTTAAAATACATAATGCCATTTAACATAATAATTATATGTTCAAAATTAATGCTCAAAGGGGTAGCAGTGTTTGGCCTTGTATTACACATAACTTTTTTTTAATGTATTTTGTTTCTTGAAAATTCTGTACAGAGGGTGGAGGTGGGTCAATTACATAATTTAAGAATAGGCCCAAAGTGTACTTAGGGCAGAGCTTCAAGAGCTAAGCTCCCCCTTAAAAATTTGGTTAGCCCCTGAAATTATATTACATATAAACACATATTTCAGACAGAGTCGACACGAAGGCTTATTGGGGTGGGGGAGGCAACAGCCACCTTTCCTCAGAAACTTTTTGATCTTCTGCAATTTTTTGTAACTTTAACTGTTTCCAAGAAAAGACAAAAAAGGAAAATTTGTACTCTGCATTATTTTAATTTTATGCGAGTTTTATGTAATTTCTAAATAGCAATTGAAGCAAGTTATTTTATTTTGTTTTTTTTTTCTGAAAAATGGTTAGAGATAAAAATATTGCAGATCAAAAAATTTCTGAATAAAACAAGGAATTCATTTTACATTTTTAAATCTGCCAATAACTTACTGCAAAAAGTTCTGGAGAAAAAAGGGGGCATGACCGCGGAAAAAATATCACCCTGTAGTTTTTCCTAATATTTGACATGCTTAATGATGTATGCCTTGTAACAAAACAACAACATGTTCCAGATTTGAGCTAAATATCTCAAAAACTGCACGAGTTATAAATAAAAAGCAAACAAAAAACTAATATTTTAATAACCCATATCTCAAAAACTACGCATGGTTATACAGAGTTTTTTTTCTTAAAATCACTCAAGATAATCCTCTGAAGTTTGGCGACATACTTTATTAACACCTGTATAAAATACCTACTATTCTGAGTCCCCTGGCAGCTTTTTTTTTTGCTTTTTAGTTATCCAACGCAACAATCAACAATGGAATAACATCATTATGTGGCCACCTTTATTATTAAAAAATGGATTGGAGAATGGATATTGTGAAGAATATATGAAAATTACATTACAACATTTGAGCAATTCCACATAAACCTAGAAATTAGAAAATTGAAGACTGTAAAAGTGTCTTCTTATTTTTTTAAATATTGGTTTTATTAAGGATTATTAGGTGGTACATGTTTAACTATTTTTAAGTTTTCTAAAAATCCACAGTTTTTTGTAATATAAATACCTAGTTTATACATTTAAGAAAAAACATTATATTTGTTAAATATTTTTAGATTTTTCTTTTAAAAAAATAAATATTACATTTTTTAAAAAACATTGTTTTTTATTTAAGTATTACATTTTCGAGGTCATGCAAATTTTTATGTATGCGGAAAAAGTTTGGATATCTTACAGGTTTACATGACTAAAATTAATATATTTTTGATATCCAAATTCTTTTCGCATACATGAAATTAGCCTGACCTCAAAAATAGCACCTTTACTAAGAAAAAAATCATTTAAAAAGCCCGCCGAGCCCGCCCGCGCATTCTTAATTCTTCCAGTAGCCAAGGGTGGCGCTAGCGTAAACTTGTTGCCGCTTTTGAACCATAGACTTAAGCACTCTTTTATTATTTTCTCTATGCACGAAACGGTTAACTGTCAACACTTATTAGGTGTCCATTAGATCTTGGACCCCCGTGAGGTTAAGCTTTCAGGCTACACACGGAAAAATATAAGGGAATTATACTTGATTCTTCAAATTTATGTGTTTATTCTTATTTTCTGAAAATGTTTTAGTTTTTATTTTAATTTATATAAAAGCCCTAGTTTTCCCGCGCAAAACGAGATACAAATTAGTAAAATCAGTGGGGTAGTTCTCTAAAAATCTATTATTGGTTTTGCCATTGTTTTACATATTCTGCGATTGCATTGTCAATCCTGTCTGCATTCATTTCCTTATAACATCGAAATTTGCTGCTATCTTAAAAGTTAACATGTCGGACAGAATCATACTTGACCCTTCAAAGTTTATTTTTATTTTCCGTAAATGTTTGAGTTTTTGTTTTAATTTAATGAAAAGCACTGCCTTTCTTCCGCTTAACAAGGTACAAAGTAATATAATTAGTCAGGTGGTTCTCACAAAATCTGAATTTGTTTTAACCATTGTTTTACAAATTATACGTTAATTCTTACCATGATTTTTTTATTTAACTAAAATCGGTTTAGTCATGGGCACACCCAGGGGGGGGGGGGGCAAGCCTTAGACTTTTTTACATATTTTCGACATATTTCAGAAAAAAACACAAAAAATAGCTTAAAATTCGACATCATGAGGCTTCGGCCCCCCCCCAAGAGGCCTCGCCCCCCCCCCCCAAGACATATTCCTGGGTGCGCCACTGGTTTAGTAATAACGAATTTATAAGGAAATTAAAGCAGACAGGATTGGCAATGCAATCGTATAATCTGTAACTCAATGGTTGAAACAAAAATAGATTTTTTGAGAACTATCACACCGATTTTACTAATTTGTACCTCGTTGAGTGGCGGAAAAGTAGTACTTTTTAATAAATTTAAAAAAAAACTAAAACATTGTCGGAAAATAAAAATAAACACACCGTTTTGAAGAATCAAGTATGATTCTCGCCACCATCTGGCGAAAAACACTAAACCAGATGTTTTTATGTCATTAAAATCGGTTTAGTAGTAATTAATTTATAAAAAAATAAATGCAGATATGGTTGGCATGACAATCGTATAATATACAAAACATGGTTGAAACATATTTTTTTTAAACCACTGAACCGGTTTTGCTGATTCGTTATGCGTGGCAAGAACGCAGCTTTTTTACTAATTTAAAAAAATAATTAAACATGTTCGCAACACAAGAATAAACGAACATCTTTAAAGGGTACATTTTAATTTTGTCCGCCATTTTGGATTTTGAGATGGTGGACAAAAAAATATATTAGGCCAAAACTCTGATTAATTCTGTACCCAGTGCAGTTTGTTCCATTAAAATATAATTTTAGTTCAAGTTATAATGAAAGAAAAAATTGTCTGGTTTTTTTTGGCCCACCCGTTATGTCAAATAAAAATATTGTCTAAAACATGAATAGTTAAAAAAAGTTCTATGACATGAGACCCTGTTGTTAGTATTTCAGTGTATCAGTAAAAGTTGTCGCATCCAAAGTAAGAGCATTGTCCTTCTTCTTTCGCTAACTGAATTATTATCCTTCCTAGGGAAAAGTTTTACCATTTCGCTGCTGCATACGACCCTCTTCTCTTACTGAAATGCTAGCGTATATTTTAATTTTTGTCGCTCCTGCAGTCAATTTGAGATAATAGAGAATTATTGAAATACAGCCAGGCTATAATTGTGCCAGGCACTATTTTGACACATTCACATTATATAGTAAACAAAGGCCGTGTGTTGAAAGCGCAGCCCACGAGAAAGACCGGCCCGGGTGCGGAAATATCACGTGACCGTAGGAGGGTCATAAAAGAACGCCTCCCGGCCAGCTGTCATTATAAAACATGTGTGTTTTCAGTTTTGGTATGTTTGTTTACGTCGATTTTTTTTAATTCAGGCATGAATTTTATGTGAATTTTATCAAAGTTATTAAAATAACGCAGGTCACGAAAAAGACAACAATGCCGCGAACGTATAGTGTTGTTGGTTGTCGGTCCAACTATAAAACTGAAACCGAATATGTGTCAACATTCAATTTGCCATTGGATAAACAAATGCATAAAATTTGTAAAAATTAAGTATCTTAAAACGTCCACAAGTTTGCATCAAACATTTTCCTAACGAGCAGGTTATTTGGTTTGATAAGTGTGTTGTAAATGGAGAGTGTTGAAATTTTCCGAAATACCTAAGTAGACAACCTGTATCTACTGTTCGGTTAGCTGATGTTGAGAGGCAACAACTGGAAACTGCAATACAAGAAAGTCTTGAAACACTTTCAGATCATAAAAAATCAAAAGTTTTATCAAATATTGAGGACATTTCAAAATTTTATTGTTCTAATACTAAAATAAACAAAAATTGGATTTTTAGCCAAGAATGTGACACAGTCTGCCTGATGACATTTTTGAACAACAATCCATCACTGTTAGCATCTCTAGTTGTTGAGGGAAATCTGTCATTTTTTGTAAATGTTAACAATGTGTCCATACCAAAAAACAAACTGCCAAAAAAAGTTGGAGTTTTATTTTTGGACAGCACCGATACACTTGAAGAGCTAATGCAGTTTATTGAAATGAAAGTTGCAAACGGGAAAGAAGTGGTAAAAGGTAAGATTGATCAAGTAATAGACATCCTTAGTAACATTTTCGATAGTGAGAGTGAAAAATGTGTTCAATTATCATTTCTTATTGAACAATTCGGTCTCGTGAAAAGGTCACCTGAGAATCGAAGATATTGTGGATACACTTTAATGTTGGCTTCATCTTTGTTCATCCAGTCATGCAGTGCATACATGTCAATTTACCAAACTAAGGTAATCTGTCTCCTGCAACCTCGCAATATTAAAAAACTGATTTGTAAAATATCGCTAACAGATAGTAATCTCTCCGGTAGTGTGCAATATTTAAAAAGTAAGATACAGCTTTTAAAAGAACATGAGTTGGTAGTTAACTTACACATTGATGAAATATATATTAAACTTTGTGCTGGGTAAATTTTCAGAAATTATTGATGACCAATACATTCAGTTTATTGAACGTGAAAACCATCTCACTTATTCACAAAATCACTTGTTTCTTTTTAAAAAATTATTGTGAAATGTTTTATAATAAAAAATTTTCTTTAGATAACTCTAGCGAGTGGTTTTGAGGAGAAAAACTATTGTCAAATCTTGAAAAAATTAGTTTAAGGGCATGTAAAGTTTTTTAAAATAATTTTATTAAAAAGCATAATGATTTAGTGTCTGCTAATAAGTCTTTGAATAAGAACACAGACAAAGATGATGACACTCAAAGAAAAATCAAAAAACTTAAAGCTTAGGTTTGTTATGTCCAATTTTAAAAAAGTTGTATAGATTTGAAGTAACTAACGATATTATGTACAGCGTGTCCCGTTTTCGATGGGATTAAATGGGAAACTCGGTTATTATTAAAGATATCGATTTTCTGATTGCACCTTACCGTGCTCTTTTTTTGAGCCCTTAAAAATGGTGTAATCAGATTTTTGATACATCCCGTGGTTTCGCTAGTACAGGGAGTTTTTAAAAAAATTGCATTTTTAATAATTCCTTGTTATTCGCTTATTTTGCGAAATATTTTTATTCTGTGAAAACCTTTACATGGCAACTTTTTTAGAGCAAAATAATGACGTTGTCAACTTTCTTAAATATTGTGTAGTTTTTGAGATATGGTATTTATCATAAAACAATTAAATACGTACCTGAATTTTTTTTATTAACATTTTGATTGATTTCATGCTATTATTATATTAAAATGATAAAACTTTAATATTTTTTTAATTTAAAGTTTAAAAAATATTTAATATTAAAAAGAAAAACTTAGTCCGAACCTGGAAATTTCCAACGTAATTATAAATTTAAAATTACAAGACACACTAGTTGAACGATTTTTAGTTTATCTGTTTTGAAACGTTAATTAAAAGATTTAGAAATAAAGTAAAAAATGTTAAAAAGTTACAAAAATATCATAGTAATTATTTGATAGCACAGCAACTCATGAAATTTACTTCAACATGGAAAAACACATTTTGAAAAATGTGATATGTTTGACTGATTTACTCAAGCAACCAAATCCCAATATCTAAACGGCAGAAATATTTTTATGCGTAAAAAAAAATTGCTCAAAAATGTCTTACACATAATCGCAATCAGTTTAATAATAATTAAGTAAAATTAGTTATTATTTTTTGTAATTCATTATTTTTTTTTGTTTCTGTCGTAGACTTGTTTCAAATAAATCTTTAAATTAAAGTAAAACCATTTTAATTTGCTAAGTTTCAAAACACTTAAACTAAAAATCGTTCAACTAGCAATTTTTAATTTGTAATTTATGTTAAAAATTTCCAGGTTTGGACTAAAATAATTGTTTTAAATATTAAATATTTTTTTCCTTAAAACAAAAAAATATCAATTTTTTATTATTTTGTGATAATAATAGCATGAAACCAATCAAAATAATAATAAACAAAATCCAGGTCCGTATTTAATTTTTTTATGATAAATACCATCTCAAAAACTAAACAATATTTTAAAAAATGGACATCGTCATTATTTTCTTCTAAAAAAGTTGCCATAGAAAGGTTTTTACAGAGTAAAAATATCTTGCAAAAAAAACGAGATACAAGGGATTTTTGAAAATGCAATTTTTTCAAAAACTATTAATATTAGCAAAACTACGGGGTATAGCAAAAATCTGATTACACCATTTTTAAGCGCACGAAAAAAGAGCACGGCAAGGTGCAATCAGAAAATCAATATCTTTAATAATAACCAAGTTTCTCATTTAATCCCATCGAAAATGGGACACGCTGTACCTAATATACCTGAAGATATTAGAGTGCAAATTTTATATATTTTTTTATTTTATAGATTCAGTTCTTTTATCTATAATAAACACATACATCAGCAAAATATTTTTTAAAATTTTTGCCTATATGAGAACAACAAATTTTTGTCAATTTATTTAAATTGTGTAACAACAGATAATATATTAAGCAAGACAATAAGAATCCTGGAACTCCTAAGATCACGTGACCGCCGACTTGCTTATAACGCGCTATGGCCGGTCTTTATCGTTGGCTGCAGTTGAAAGATCACAGCTGATATTACAGAGTGAAGGTGTCAAAATTGTGCCTGGCAATTATAGCCTGGCTTTATTTCAATAAATCCCTATTGTGAAATGTTTTGCTAGAGATTGTAACGAGACTAAACGCAGAACTTTCGACCTACAAAAAACTTTTGACTTTCAAGTCGTCCACTTCGAAGTTTAGGTTAATTTTAAAACTTCTTAAAGAATTGAGGTGTAAAAGAGTGTGTTGAACTCGCATTGTTCTTATTTTCTCGTAAGCTAATAGTTGGAGCAAAAAATTTGAAAAGGCTGTCCTTTTTCGGTGTAAAAGCAAAACATATTACTTGGTTCGTCCCGCCTTCCTTTTTGTAAATATGTTCTTTTTACTATAATTTACCAAATTGGTTCGAATTAGGCTATTTGGTGATTCACTAGAGCATTTTCTATTTTTTGTTTATTTAGTATTAATTAACTAATTAAGTACCTAAAATTACTGGGTTATTTGCATTTGAAACTCCCGCGGTTTTAAAGGCAAATATTACAATTTGCTATAATTAATTTACTTTACATAAAATGCATTTTGAATTACTAAGGTTCCTAGTTCCTTTAATATGGACCTTCGTAATCTCATTCCCTCCTACTTATTCCCGTTTCTCCTACGCCTATGGATTAACGACGCCACTGGGCGACATGTGGGAGAATGAACGCAGCAGCGATATCTGCTGCAGCAACACAGAGAACCGTTTCGCCTTCGAACGATAATACACGCGTGTTAGCGACTCTCCTACCACATTCATGTGGGGTGCAAAAAACACGGTTTAACAGCGTGTCCTCCCATGAGTTCCACTTCCTGTATAAAAATGGTAAGTGAAAATGCATTATTTTTACCTTACATACATTTGCTTATTGCTACACTAACCTAGAAGGTAAACTAGACCATTTCAGAATCCCTTGTACCAGCTTAGCCTATGACCTTATTCCCTTAAAATTACAGTCCACATCTGACACCGTTAAATTCCAGACAACTCTCCTATCTGGACCACCAGGGAGCCCCATTTTGATCCTTAGCGACCCGGATTTCTGGAATCGTTTTTTTGCCTTTTTAGGTTAGTTTTTTTTTACTGGTTTCAAATGCAAGAAAAACCCTTGTTTTTCCTAAATGCCTTTTTTACTGGTTTCAAATGCAAGAAAAACCCTTGTTTTTCTTACATGCCTACTTTAGAAAACCCCTAGGTTTCTAAAATACATTTTGCGATTTTTTTTTTGTGTAAAAACAAATGCAAGAAAAACCCTTGTTTTTCTTACATGCCTACTTTAGAAAACCCCTAGGTTTCTAAAATACATTTTGCGATTTTTTTTGTGTAAAAATTAAATATTTTTAACAATAAATTTAGCCTTTTCATGCGAAAAACCAAACACAGATAAAATCTGTAAACTACTATGCTTTTTTTTTGTTTCGAATAAATCAAGTTTTTTCGTTTCTTTTTTGTAAAAAAAAAACCGTATGGAATTTGGGTGTTTTTTTGTTTGTCACTGGAAATAGTTTAAAATAGTGTCTGCAAAGTGCTATTATTTTAGCCGTTGTGCCTTCACATTTGTGGATTGCTATAATTATATCCAATTTGCTCGAAAAAAAATCTCCAAATTGCCATATTCATTTTTGCTTATTGCAAATTGCTATGACTATATCCGATTGCGGATGCTTTACTATATTCGTTTTTGCGTAAAAATTGCTATGAATATATCTATTTCTAATTTACTATTATAATATCTGTCTGCAAATGGCTATGATTGTATCCATTTTTTGCGTGCATAATAAATTTTGAAGGAAATTTAATTCTTAACTTGAGAATTTGTTTTCGTGTAAAGGCAGATAAATAGTTTTACCAAATTAAATGCTTTTGATTTGTAGGTATTTATTTTTAAATTTAGTACATAGTAGGTACCTACTTATTTGAATTCGCGAGGCGAAGATAAAAAAACTTATACACAAGTTTTTTTGTTATCATTAGTTTGCATCGGGTATTTTCTTTACTTTTGTGCGCTTATAGTTTGATTATTGTAATTAAACGTAGGACATTAATATTTATACAGGGTGTCCAAATTTTGATTTTTTTTTCAGTTTACCTAATTTTTGTCAATTATTTTTTGGATTTTTTTTTAAATCATGTCTAGTTCGGATAAAATTTTAAAGGCTAAAGCCTTGCGCTATAGTGCGATTTCACAGCTAAATTTGATCATTGAATCCGCGACCCTCGCAAAAAATGACCCTGCCTATCACAGCGGCTTTAAAGTCAAATTTCGGACATTGTCAAAAATCAAAAAAGATTTTGAAAAGCACCATAATACTTTGTTGACGTTGGTAGCCTCTGATGAGGATCGCTTAGTAGTAGAAAACAAAGTGTTTATGGACTTTTGCAAACGCTGTGACGAGATTTCCACTATATTTTACGAACTTTTCGAACTACCCTTTGAAGATGGAGGGCTTTTGAGCAGTACGATAAATCCCATGGGCAGTCCCTGTGCCTCCACAGACCAGCATGGTTTACTGCCTAGGATAAAAATACCTCTTTTTCAAGGGGAATTTAAGGAGTTTCCAACCTTTTTGCAAGCCTTTAATGCTACCGTGCACAATAATAGGTCGCTGGGAAACTTTGAAAAATTCAATTTGCTTTTTTCTAATTTAAAGGGCCCTGCCCTGGATGTCATTTCTGACATTCCTATCCTTGCTGAAAATTATTTAAATGCCTACCACACCTTGGTGGATAGGTATACAAATAAACGATTACAAGCTTACCTTCACTGGAAGGCAATTGAAGGCTTCTCTCCTCTTACTAAAGAGAATGCTACGAATTTGAGGAATTTGCTTGATTGTTTTTCGAAAAACTTAAGTGCTTTAAAAGTCATGGGTTTTAAAACGGAGTTTTGGGATTATATTATGGCACAAATGCTCTTGGATAGGTTGGACCCAACCACGCGCAAGGCATTTGAGCAAAATTATTGCTCCAATGAGATCCCCTCTTATGATAAAATTCGTGCTTTTGTTTCTAGCCATTGCATTGCGTTGGAACAAATACAACAAACTCAAGATTACTTAAAAAATAAAGATTTGTCAATTTCAAGTCAGAAAAATCAAGCAAAGTTTCAAAATCGATCTGCTTTGTTTGCTAATACTCAGAGAGCCTCCAAAAATGCCTCCCAGTCTCCAAATGGCCAAAGTGGCTTAAATAATACTCCAAACCCTCAAAAATTTTGTTTTCTCTGTAAAAGTGGCGATCATATAATATACAGATGTCCTAATTTTTTGGCGAAAACTCCCCAGCAACGTTTTGAGATTGTTAAACAACATAAAGCGTGTGTCAACTGTTTGGCCTCAAAGCATAATTTACCCCAACAATGCAAATCAGAAAAAAGATGTTTACATTGTGGCCAATTTCATCACAGTCTCTTACATTTTTTTCCTATTAATTCTACACCTAGTTCTGCGAGTAGCCCCTCTACTTCTGCAGTGCAACCCCCGAGGAGCCCCGTGGCTACCGAATTTAATAGAACCACTAACACCATTGTTACTGGTATGTCTTTAAATGATCGCGAAGTACTTCTCTGTACCGCTTTAATACAAATACAGGATGTTTTTCAAAATTGGCACACAGTGCGCGCCATCTGTGACTCTGGTGCTCAATCTTCATTTATATCTAAGTCATGTGCTGATAGTTTGGGCCTTCCTAAATTTAATATTGCCAGGACTCTACAAAGCTTAGATCGAATGACAACTTCGGCAAAATCTGGAATTAATTGCAATATATCCTCTTTGCGTGATAATAATTTTGTTTTTAATTTTGATGCGATAATACTCGATAAAATTTGTAGTGATTTACCTCATTCCTCATTTTCGATTAAAAGTTTTCCTTTTCTCGCCAACTTAGAACTAGCTGACCCAGGCTTTAATAAAAGCGATAAAATTGATTTATTGTTGGGCGGCGATGTGTACCCTTACATTTTGCTAGATGGTCGTTTGTCTACGGGACCCAACAACCCCGTCTGCATTAATACTATTTTTGGTTGGGGAATAATGGGCAATCTTTCACTTTCACCTTCAACTACAAATCAAATTAAAACATTTTTTACTACGTCAATGAACGATTCTTTTGTCAATTTAGATAAAAATCTACAACGATTTTGGCAAATAGATGACATACCTAATGTCAAGGCCATTGAATCCGAAGATGAGTTTTGCGAAAATTATTTTTTGAAAACTACCTCAAAAAATGAGGAGGGGAGATATATTGTATCTTTACCATTTAAAGTTACTGCTCCAGATTTTGGCGACACTCGATCCATTGCCGTACGTCGTTTTTTCTCCCTTGAGAAGAAATTGCTACAAAACCCTGATTTTTATGCTGCCTACAGCTCTGTTTTACAAGATTATTTAGATAATAATCATATGCAACCGGTTTCTGCACCTTTGCCGACCGAAATTTCAAATCATTTTTATATTGCACACCATGCGGTGTTTAAAAAAGATTCTACTAGCACCCCCCTGAGGGTGGTTTTTGATGCGAGCATGCACGCCCCTGGCAAAATCTCGCTCAACAACGCTGTTTATACTGGGCCCCCTTTACAAAGGGACTTACAAAAAATTTTATTACTTTATCGTTTGCATAAATTTTGCTTTTGTTGCGACATCCGTCAAATGTACAGGATGATTTTAGTTGACCCTAGTCAAACTAATTTTCAAAGAATAGTTTGGAGGTTTGATCCTAACCAGCCTATTCAAGACTTCGAAATAAATAGAGTTTTATTCGGGGTCTCTTGTAGCCCCTTTTTGGCTATCAGAACTTTGCTGCAACTTGCTAGAGAGCATGAGGACCTTCCTCTTGCCTCAAAAATCATTGAGGAGGCAGTTTTTGTCGATGATGTGATTTCGGGAAGTGATGACTTTTTTAAGGCCACTGAGATGAAAAATCAATTAATCGAGCTACTTAGCCGAGGTGGATTCGAATTGCGTAAATGGGCGAGCAATTGTCCCGAGTTACTATCCGATCTTCCTGAGTCACACATTTCGATGAAGGCTCTTTCTCTCGATTTAGATGCTGAAAATTCAACTTTGAAAATTCTCGGTTTAAATTGGAACCCTCATACTGATGAATTTTTTTATACTTTCGACTGTTCTCTCCAAACATGCACTAAAAGAACAATTTTAAGTAATTTGGCCCGCATTTACGACCCTCTGTCTTTTTTGGCGCCAATAGTTTTAATTTTAAAATTAATTGTTCAATACTGCTGGGCAGAAGACTTAAACTGGGACGACCCTGTCAGTCCGGAAATTGTTTTTAAATGGGAAAAATTTAAAAATGAATTAAAGTTTTTGCATTCTGTTAAAATTCCTCGTCAAATAATTTTGCCTAATGCTAGTCAAATCCAGCTAGTAGGATTTTGCGATAGTTCAGAACGGGCCTATTGTGCTGTCGCTTATATTCGAATTTTTTATTCTGATGGAAACATTAAAGTTTTTTTTGTTTGTAGTAAATCTAGAGTCGCACCGTTGCGTCGTAAACTAACTTTACCAAGACTAGAGCTTTTAGGAGCTGTTTTGTTGGCTAAATTAATGGATTTTTTACTAGAAACGTTCTCGGAAAAAATTAAATTTGATAAAATTCTTGCTTTTACTGATAGCACAGTGACCTTATCTTGGATTCAGGGATCTCCTCACAAATTTAAAGCATTTGTTTCGAATAGAACTGCCTATATACAAGGAAGAATTAGCCCTGAGTTTTGGCATTATGTTCCTACTGAACAAAATCCTGCTGACTGCGGTACTAGGGAAATGTATCCCTCTGATTTACAAAGATTTTATTTTTGGTTAGAAGGGCCTTCTTTTCTAAACCAACCTACAAATACTTGGGATTTTATGACAGTTACTTACGATGGGAATGCAGTTTTGGAAGAACAGCGAAAAAATATTTTTAACGTTTTTACTTGCGAACAAACAGTTGAATATTATGTAAACAACTTGTTTGAAAAATACAGTTCTCTTTTTAAAATTAAGAGAATAGTTGCTTACTTTTTGCGAGGGTTACAAAAGTTTAAAAATCCCTCATACAATTTTGCTACTGATTACCTTACAAATCAGGATTACTACAAAAGCTTACTTTTTATTTCGAAATGCGTGCAATCTTTTTCTTTCCAAAAAGAAATTGAATTACTAAAAGATAAGAAACAGCTTCCAAAAGCTTTTCAAAAATTATGTCCATTTTTGCATAATGAAAGCTACGATTTGCTTCGTGTTGGAGGCCGTTTATGCCATTCAAATTTATCATACGATAAAAAATTTCCAATTCTTTTGCCTTCTAGTGCAAAATTCACTGAATTACTGATTTTAGATTTGCATCGCAGCAATCTTCATTGTGGTATACAGACCACAACTTTTTTACTAATGCAAAACTTCTGGGTATTGTCTGCTAAAAAGGTAGTGAGAAAAGTTTTAAGTTCTTGCCATACTTGCTGGAAAACTAAACCTAACTCTCTTCAACCCCCTATGGGTAACCTACCGAAATTTAGAGTTTCCGAAGCAAAGGTGTTCGAAAATGTAGGTATAGATTTTTGTGGTCCGTTCACGATTACTCTTGGTCGGACCAGAGGTGCAAAAACCATGAAAGCATATGTCTGTTTATTTATCTGTTGCGCTGTTAAAGCCGTGCATTTAGAGTTAGTCTCTGATATGACATCAGAAGCCTTTCTGGCTGCTCTGCGCCGCTTCATAGCTAGAAGAGGACTATGCTCAAAGATCTCTTCAGACTGCGGGACCAACTTCGTGGCCTCTGAAAAATACTTGCGACAAATTTTTTCTGATTGCGTGAAGGGGGAAGGTATAGTTTGGTCTTTTAACCCACCTGCTGCTCCCCACATGGGAGGCATTTGGGAATCAAACATTAAATCTTTAAAGACTCATCTTCACAGGGTAGTTGGAAATCAAATACTCACCTATGAGGAATTAAATACGGTTTTAACCCAAGTTGAAGCCATAATGAACTCACGTCCTTTATGTGCCTTAAGCACCGATCCTACTGATCTGGCGGTCTTGACTCCTAATAATTTTTTAAATTTGAGGCCTCCAGGTACAATACCCGATCCAAACTACTGCGATATTGCGTTAAACAGGCTGTCCAGGTGGCAACTGTTGCAAAGAATGCACCGCGATTTTTGGATTCGCTGGCATCGCGAATATTTGCACACTTTGCAACAGCGAGCCAAATGGCACCAACCTCTTGCTTCCATTGATATTGGTACTATGGTACTGATCAAAGATGAAAATTCCACTCCATTGGATTGGCCCCTAGGCCGCATTGAAGACCTTATTAAAGGTTCTGATAATGTTCCACGGGTTGCTATTGTAAAGACTACTAAAGGTACCTACAAACGGCCTTTGGTAAAACTATGCGCCCTGCCTACAAATTAAACTCTCTGAAATGCCCCTGGGCATTCTCAGGGGGGTGGGAAATGGTTCGTCCCGCCTTCCTTTTTGTAAATATGTTCTTTTTACTATAATTTACCAAATTGGTTCGAATTAGGCTATTTGGTGATTCACTAGAGCATTTTCTATTTTTTGTTTATTTAGTATTAATTAACTAATTAAGTACCTAAAATTACTGGGTTATTTGCATTTGAAACTCCCGCGGTTTTAAAGGCAAATATTACAATTTGCTATAATTAATTTACTTTACATAAAATGCATTTTGAATTACTAAGGTTCCTAGTTCCTTTAATATGGACCTTCGTAATCTCATTCCCTCCTACTTATTCCCGTTTCTCCTACGCCTATGGATTAACGACGCCACTGGGCGACATGTGGGAGAATGAACGCAGCAGCGATATCTGCTGCAGCAACACAGAGAACCGTTTCGCCTTCGAACGATAATACACGCGTGTTAGCGACTCTCCTACCACATTCATGTGGGGTGCAAAAAACACGGTTTAACAGCGTGTCCTCCCATGAGTTCCACTTCCTGTATAAAAATGGTAAGTGAAAATGCATTATTTTTACCTTACATACATTTGCTTATTGCTACACTAACCTAGAAGGTAAACTAGACCATTTCAGAATCCCTTGTACCAGCTTAGCCTATGACCTTATTCCCTTAAAATTACAGTCCACATCTGACACCGTTAAATTCCAGACAACTCTCCTATCTGGACCACCAGGGAGCCCCATTACTTTTTGGCAACAGACCATTTTCGCTATTTCGACCCCGTTAAATCCACCCCTGTTGTCAACTCGAAACATCGACAGGGATGGAGAAAATCCCCCCCCCCCCAAACCCGCAAAAACTTGTTTTTACTCAGTTTTATTCAATTTTCTCGAAAACTAACCATTTTATCGAAAATTGCAAGGAACAGTTTTTTGTGGAAAACAGAATTCCCTTTCCAACAATGTGTGTCTCGGTACGGTTAGAAAAGGAAGTATCTCTTCAGTGGCATCCGTAAATTGTAAATTTCGAAAGAACATGTTTATTATAGGTTTTATAAAATTTTCTCAAAAATTATGTAGTATACTTTATTGTAGAAAATATAACTTGCTTTTAAAAGCTGTAATATTATGTGGGGTTTATGTCACAGAAAGGTATCCAGGGGCGTATTTTCATTTTGAAAAATAACCTAAATTTTTGTTAGATATCTTATGTATTTTTACTTATTCCATCCTATAGACTTTCGTTTGTAAGAAAATTTAACAAAAATATTTTTTGGTAATTTTTGAGAGTAAACCTGATATACGGACGTCCCTGGAGAATTAGCTATATTTTCTATCACATCTTGTAATACGCTGTTTAAAAGGAAATTTTATTATCAACCGAAAATTGGATAAAATCTGTAAAAAAAATTGATTAGTTTGTTAATTTTAAATAATTACTTTAAATTAAGGACACCACTGGAGCGGCAACTATAAAATAACTTTTACTTTGTTATCCATCGTTTGAAAGGAAAATTTTATTATCTATGACAAAGTATAAAATACATTTTTTGATAAAAAGTTTGGTTTTTAAGAAAATGGAATAAAACATATTAGCTCACACATATACTATACTATAGTAGTGTGAGCTATGGTGATCCTAATTTTTTCGAGAAAAAAAAAGTTGCTCCGATTTCAAAAATTTTTATATATCTTTGCGTTTCAGATGATTTTGAAACTTTTTTGTTGCGCCGTCTGTCTGTCTGTCTGTCTGTCTGTCTGTATGTCTGTCTGTCTGTCTGTCTGTCTGTCTGTCTGTATGTCTGTAACGACCAACGCGCATAACTCAAAAACCGCTCGGCCGATTTTAATGAAATTTGGTACCTAGGGTGGGTCTTGGGTCGAGATGGTCCCATTTAAAAATGAACAAAATCCACCGAACAGAAACCAAATAAAAGGGTGGGGGTAGATTTCAAAAATTAGAGTTTATGTGAAAATATGGCGTGTGTGATATCAAACGAAAGGTAATTGAGTCTGCAGTTAAACAAAATACATTTTAATTTATTTAAAAAAAAAGGGTGGGGGTATATTTTAAAAATTAGAGTTTAAGTGAAAATATGGCGTGTGTGATATCAAACGAAAGGTAATTGAGTCCGGAGTTTAACAAAGTACATTTTAGTTTTCTGGTTTTTTTAAGGGTGGGGGTAGATTTCAAAAATTTGAGTTTAAGTCAAAACATGGCTTGTGTGGTATCAAACAAAAGGTAATTTAGTCTGGAGTTAAATAAAATATATTTCAGTTTTTAGTTATATTAGCTCACACGTACACTATAACTATAGTACCTAGTGTGAGCTTAGGGGCCCATATATTGGCAGAGTATTTTTTTAATGATTTACGGACGTCGCCTGAGAGTTTTTTATACGTCAAATTACACCCAGTTTCACGTTGTTAAAAAGAGTAGTATATATTTTTTCATAAGAAATTTAGTTTCTCGGAAAATTAGATAAAACATGTAACAAAAATGGTTTATGTTCTGTTTTTTTTTTAAATTGATTTCGTATACGGATGCCCCTAAAGTTTTAATTATGAAACCAATCCGATCACATTATACACCATTTTAAGGAAATTTGATCGACTATAACAGAATATAACTCATGTTTTCCAGTAGATATTAGTTTTTTTAAAAATCGAATAAATCTTGAGAAAAACTTGTATTTTTTTAACTTTTTTAAATTACTTCAATTCATTCTAATTAGATATATTAAATTATACCTTGTTAAAAAGGGAATTTTGTGTCTACAATAAAGTGAATTTTACATTTTTCTCTTAGAGGCTTAGTTTTTAAGTAAATTAAATTTGATGATTGAAATGAACCAGTATTTACTAAAGGGTGCTAAGTGCTAAGTCCTACAATCCTAGGTTTAAAAGTCTACATTTTGGTTGAAGGTTTAACTCATTTTTCCCGTAAATGCAATAGTTTTTAATATTTATATAAATTGTTCATAAATACCTTGCGATATGGGTCATCTTTTTTTGTTGTTTCAAAGACATTATTTCCACACAGTTATAAATAAATAAAAATAATCAAATATTTTGGTTTAACAATGGTAGCCATATTTAACCTGCAAATATGTCAAATAAAAACGGTGTAAGTCCGTGTGAGCTGCCCGCTATATTTTACATGTTAAATTTTTTAAAAAGTTGGCGACGATTAAACCGATGGTCGATTGTTTTAAGGAATGAGTAATTGAAAAGGGATTCTAATATATCTTGTGATTTTTACAGTATTTAAATATTGATACATATTTAATACGGTAATGCATCTACAGATATAGTTTTAAGTTATTTATGTATTATTTAGCTTTGAATATTTTTGTATGTAAGTTTTTTTGTCAATCATGGATTATTTCTATTGTTTTTCGAACTTTAAACCACCCCTCAGGGGTGGTCCTACAATTTGAGACTATTTTTAACGGAAATCCTACGACTGCACGGACTAAGTTTCCAAAAAATGACATTTGGTTACAAAAATTTTATGTGGTTTTTCTTTATTTCTAAAGTTAATTTGAATTTATATGAGATGAAACTCACTGAGAAATGCTTACTATCATATTGCTCATTAGGGTGAACCAAATCTTTGCAGTTATTTGACGTACCTGTGAGTATTAAAAAAATACACTTAAACCAGTCGGTATCAAGATTATAGACTTGATACTTAAACCCGGTCTACAATGCTAAGTCTTAAGGTCTTAGTAAATACTGGTGTAAATCTTCAGATTTTGAGGGTCTGGGGGGTTTTGGAGGTTTTTGCAGACATTTAAAAAAACTAATATGATATTTGAACAAGTTTCCCAACTTGTTTTTATTTTTGTAAATAATTATATTCTCTAATTTTCACTTAAAATTAGAGAAGCTATCTCTCTTAGTTTTTAAATATTTTTGGGTTACATTTTCTACGCTTACAAGCGTTTGTAGAATATTATTTTGATTTACTTTACGCTATATCTTTCCATATTTTAAATTTAAACTTCGCGCGCTTCTTCCAGCAATGAAGGATTTGAGATAAGCGGCTAAATTCGGCCCAGCAGACGAAAACGCCGATTGTCTGCGCGAACACTCAACCACGCGCCACGTGCAAGGATTATTTTTACGCTTTAGTTTATTAGATATTAGTGTTTGGAACATTTTGAACTATAGAACAATGGAGAGTCTGGTACTTCGCGTATAATCGGACTGGCCAGCCAAGCAGCTACAAAAGACATCTGATGGTAAGTCGTTTCTTGATAATTTTTCATTGCTGCGCTATTTTTAGTATTTAAGTTTTTAGGCCCTTTTTTCCCTGTTGGAGCCCTGTGGAAAGATACAGTCCCTCTTAACTCCCCCACGTTTTTCTCGAGCTATCTCGAGTGGTCCTTCGGTATATTTTATTTTCTACAGAAGGCCTAACCTCACCAATATTATTGTTTAGTTATATAAAATATAAATATATATTTTGCATGTAAACCTCTGTCAACTTGGGCTTTACAGCGGCAATTTAAAATTTGGCCGCCATCTTGAATATCTCAGCTCCTGTGAACATTTTGAGGTGGCAACTGGGATACTCGGATTCAGCGGGGTTGAAATGGGAGGAATTGACTATTCGCCAAAAAAAAAGTTATATAAAATGCTTGTAGAAAGCGGATTTACCAAAATCGTGCCTTAACTATAAGGATCCTCTATACATTATACCCATTCTCACTCTTCTCTCACTCTCATTTTTACTCTCATGCACTTATATCCCCAGTGTGCAAGATATGTAACAACCAATGAGTGCCATACTGTACTATGCTGGATGTTGGTTACGTAAAAAAGTTTAAAAAATCTGTTATTGCGATGTTAATGGTACAAGGTTTTGCACACTGGGTCTCTTCTCACTCTCCCTTCCCCTATTGTTACGGTCACACCCATTCGTCACTAACTTGTCATCACTACTTATGACTCGTAACTCTCACTCGACACAGTCGTCATTCCTACTTGTAATGCTAATTCGTCATTATTACTTATCACTATCGTCGTCATTACCCGTCATTTTCACTAATCATTCCCACTCGTGACTCTTACTCGTCATTATCGTCGATCTTATTCTCATTATCTTTCTCACTGGTCCTCATACTTTCCTCTCTTACTCTTACCCTGTAACTTCATCCACTATCATTTTACTAACTTTACTCGCAATATGCAGGTTCGCATATCAAGTAGAAGACAATGACATACTACTGATTAAAGAGTTGACGATACGATTTTACCAATTAAAGCTTTCTAATGTAAACCTATTTTCGACACGATCTTAATTAAAACCGTTTCGAATGTCTCTATTTTTAGTAAGTAACTTGTTAGAGAAGACACTCGATCCAAAAAAATGTATCACTTTAACTTTATGTTTAGTAGATGCGTGTGCGATGTTTCAACGCAGGAAAAACATCTTATAGCAATTAAATATCATTTTTTATGGTTATGACTGATTTGAGGTGATTTTTAGCGTCGGAAAAGCGGCTAAAGTGCTCCTTTTTTACCGAGCTATAGATGTATTGACAGGTTTATGAAGTCTAATATAAGAAATCAAAAAATAGATATCCTACTAAAAGTGACTTTTTAAGTATTTCTTATGATGATGAACGAAATGACTTAAGTATACAGGGTGTTTTACAACGATTCCGACAAACTTTAATTTCAAGTTTAGGGTAACATAAGAAGTCGATTTAAAAAAAACTGAATTAAAGTCTAACTGAAAAGGAGATAAAAATATTTAAGTTTTAAAAAAACGTACGTATTTTATTAAAAGCTCTTTAAAATTGTCAAATTTGAAAAGCTTGTTTAAAACAGTATCTTAATTATTTAAAAAAAAATCAATTTTTATAATACCTTGAACTTTGGGTTAGGGTTTGTCGGAATAGTTTTGAAACACCCTGTAGATAGATACCTGACTAAAAATAAAAATACATTTTTGAAAAATATACCTTTTTATTTTAGTTTTAAGGCCTTTTTAGTTATTTGTTTTAATTTTTGGAGCTTTAATTTAAATATTTTTTTAAAGGCACGAAAACTTTAGTAAAGTAACCATGGTTTTTTCTTATTTTAAATGTTGTTATCACAAGTATTAGATCCATATTACTTTATTAAATTTTTTAAAGCACCGCGGCTCGTGAGCTGAAGTAAATTCACATACACGAGAGTTTTTTCTCTCAAATATCCGTTCTAGGTTTCCACACCATGTGCACACACAAAAAAATACTCTGCCAATATATGGGCCCCTAAGCTCACACTAGGTACTATAGTTATAGTGTACGTGTGAGCTAATATAAATAAAAACTAAAATATATTTTATTCAACTCCGGACTAAATTACCTTTTGTTTGATACCACACAAGCCATGTTTTGACTTAAACTCAAATTTTTGAAATCTACCCCCACCCTTAAAAAAAACAAAAACTAAAATGTATTTTGTTAAACTCCGGACTCAATTACCTTTCGTTTGATATCACACACGCCATTTTTTCACTTAAACTCTAATTTTTGAAATATACCCCCACCCTTTTTTTTTAAATAAATTAAAATGTATTTTGTTGAACTCCAGACTCAATTACCTTTCGTTTGATGTCACACACGTCACATTTTTCCATAAACTCTAATTTTTGAAATCAACCCCCACCCTTTTATTTGGCTTGTGCTCGGTGGATTTTGTTCATTTTTAAATGGGACCATCTCGGCCCAAAACCCAGCCTAGGTACCAAACTTCATTAAAATCGGCCAAGCGGTTTTTGAGTTATGCGCGTTGGTCGTTACAGACATACAGACAAGCAGACAGACAGACAGACAGACAGACAGACAGACAGACGGCGCAACAAAAAAGTTTCAAAATCATCTGAAACGCAAAGATATATAAAAATTTTTGAAATCGGAGCAACTACTACTATAGTATAGTATATGTGTGAGCTAAAATTGCAACGCATTTTTTAATATTGCACGCTAATGCTATCAAAATAAAAAACTTCCGCCAATCTCATAACTACGAAATCGGCCCGACCGAGAACGACAAATTGTCTCAGTGCATTAATTTAAAGCGCACATGAGGTGCTTTAACAGCCAACGGTAACCGTTGACGCGGGTGGCATCACGGGGGTGCGGGCGGCATCGATCCTCGCAATTTCTGCACAAGAGCACAACCGAAGTAAAGCCCAGATTCTATGTACTGTAAAATTCTTTAGGGACATTTTGTCCTTTCTGTTTATATTTCATAATTAGAATAGAATTTGGGTCTAGCACGCCAAGATGTTTGAAAGGAAAGACACTTGTGTATGTGGCTAGCTCTTCACCTACTTCACGGGCCGCGGCTATGTAAAAGTATTGAATACTAATTTTCCAGTTCAATTCTGTGCATTTTCTTCCACATGTTCTTAGATTTAAAACTGTTAAAATAATATTCTTTTAACCAACGGGAAATCTGTTTTTTATGGAATTTTCTTGCGTATTTGACACTCTCACTGTCTAGCGCATTCTCTGCTCTCAGGTCGAAATGGTGTGCCCCATCCGGTATTACTATTGAGATAATGCCAGCTGATACATTTTTCAGCACTCCACCACTTGACCAAGGATCTAAAAGACCTACAATCAAAGTTAACAATATTAATATTTTCGTAAAACTTTTTAAAAAATTTCTTGGCTTAGATATTGGTCATTTATAAATAATTTATAAAATAATGACAAGACTAATTGATAGAGTGGAAAGGTAAACTGCCCTAATTTCGTCACCTAAGTTAGTTATTTTTATCTTTTTTGACTTTAAACGCCTGCTTTTTATTGTAGGTACACATAGATTATGAAAAATATTATATATCTCTTAAGTTAAGCACTTATTTCTAAACCTAATGTATTATTAAACTTGGTTAGGCACTTTTTATAATTTCGTCATTCACTAAATTCGTAAAGCCGTTTTTAATAGCCGAAAGTAATTTTTTTAGATCTTCGTCAGAATATAGCTTAGTTATTTAAGGTTTTATTATACTAAAATAAAAAAAATTATTTTTATAAAAAACATAAATTTTTTTAAACCAGACAATTTAAATTAATTAAAGTTTTTGGGTAGTGAATGCAACTGTTCACTAAACACATTTATTTATTGTTAAAATTCACAAAAAAACCAGAACCCTTATAATCCCATTTTCCCTATTCTATGCCCTACAAAAAGTGCTCAACTCACCCAATGTCCAACAAATCTCGGCACATGAGACGAGTTCGATGGCGTCAGTGGCGTATATAAGGGGGGGGCCTGGGGGGCCCGAGCCCCCCCCGAAGCTAAGATTTTTTTGGATAATTTCGACATATTTCATGAATACAAACATAAAATACAGACTCATGAGGTCTCGGCCCCCCCCCCAAACTGTCTCGGGCCCACCCCGAAACTTTTTTCTATATACGCCACTGGATGGCGTTGGAGCTCCGGGCCGCGTGTGGTCTCGTTGCTAGTCAAAGATGGAAGGGACGAAAATCTCGCCTTTTTTAGAGTTTTTGACGTATGTCACGTCAACACGTCCACTCTATATTTGATAAAATTATGCGAATATGGTTCTTGAATAGGATGGAGGGAACGACAGGAAGGGAGATGGGTGGGACGAGAAATTTTGATAATTTGTATGCCTTAAAGCCCACATTATGTGGCAAAATGACCGCCATGTTGATTCCTGTTTAAAAAAATCCTATAGCACCTTCGGGATCAGTAGCAATTCAACGACACCGTTTTTGTCAAAATCGGTTCAGCCGTTTAGCCTCTGGCGTGACACAAAAATATTTACTTACATACAACAATCGAAAAACATTACCCTTCCTTTCGCCGTGCTGCAGTTAGGTTAAAATAATAGGCCTCATAATCACGGATCTTTGTTAGGTGATCCGTGTCATAATGCTGTGTTTTATAGAAATAAAATTTCGGACTTCCATTGTCTTTATTTATTTTAAAACACGACGTTTCGGTTAGTAAGTATCTCTAACCGTTATCAAGTGTAAACTGTTTACAATCAGTTTACACTTGATAACGGTTAGAGATACTAACCAAAACGTCGTGTTTTAAAATAAAATAAATAAAGACAAGAAGAAGTCCGAAATTTTATTTCTACACAATCATTGTCTACGAGTTTCAAATAAAGAGCTGTATTTTATGGTATTTTATCTTTGTATTCGTGAAATATGTGGAAAATATCTAAAGAAATCTTGGGTGTGGGGAAGGGCCGGGCCCCGAGCCTTGGTACGCCCATGGTATATCACTTAAAAGCTAAGATGCAAACAGTGTTGCTAACCCTACGGATTTATCTGTAGATCTACGGATTTTGGATTTCGATCTCCGATATCCGATTTTGGATTCAAATCTACAGATTTTTGGCAATTTTACTAAAAAACATGGAAACACAACGGAGGTCGCGCCTCATTCCTCCTTATCAGTCCTCATCTTTACTTTTTTCCTACATTTTAATCATTTTGTAAAAAAGTTTTGCTTGGATCAGTGACCTTATTTTTCTAGACATCTAGCGGACGGTCGTTGCAACATTATTTAGAACGAATTGTATTACTTCGCGCGTTGTTTGATGGGGAGTCAAACAACGCTTCGCGCCACTATGTTTTACGTTATGTATGTTGCACTAGAAAATATTAGAATTTGTACGTACCTTAACTAAATAAAAAACGTTAAAAAAGTACGTACTTTTTATTTCTTCTAATTATAACGGTTTATCCGTTTAAAAAATTGGCGACACTGCAAAATAGTTTATTTGGATCCGTTGGAACGGAGCAGTAGGTACCGTACCGTTCTCGTGCAATTCCGAAGCAAAAAAGTTATGCACCCTGTCACTGTCAAAAAAAAAAGAAAAAAATCAAACCAATATAAACTTTTTAATTGTAAAAAAAGTACCTTTTTTTGTTTTTAGTCTTCTTTGATCCTACGGATTTCTACAGATTTTTCGCGTTCACGCTACGGATTTTCGCTTTTCAATAGTTGGCAACACTGGATGCAAACACAAGGGTTCACACCCACAACTGGCACGCAACTAAATAAATAAATAAAAAGTCTCTCGAGCTAGATTTTTCGTGGTTATGGCGCATATTTTAAAACAGTGTTGCATCTATAAACAAAGTTTTCGCCAAATTTTGTATTTTTACATTTATGAGCGACATATGCTTATCAAATATATTTTTTTTGGACAAACTGACGAAATTAGAGCAGTTTACCACAATTACCTACCATTACTGAAAACAATGTTTGAAGCTGCTTTTAAATCGGCCCCTCCATACTCCAATATTGGAACTTCTTCACTGACTGGTCTTACAGAAAATTCCTTAAAGCAGTTGTCTGAATATTCGGT